>OX345680.1:7343410-8615116 GCA_947044415.1 Eupithecia dodoneata | reverse complement strand
TGCATTCCGTGGTCATATCCTCGAAAGATGAGACTGAGACTGGGGAAGAAGTACTGAACAGGGTCAGAGAAGCAGTAAATGCAAGGGATGGGTGGATCAAAGTGGATAGAGTCAGGAAGGCAAAGGATAGGAAAATCATTGTTGGATGTAGAACGGAAGAAGAAAGACAGAAAGTGAAGGAAAGGCTGAAGAAAGCGGAGTCGCACCTCTGTGTTGAGGAGGTCAAGAATAAGGATCCACTTCTGATCCTCAAGGACGTTCTACAGTACAATAAAGACGAAGACGTCTTGAACGCCCTGAGAAAGCAGAACGGCCATGTCCTTGGAAACCTCAGCGCAGAGGACGACCGGATCGAAGTGCGATTCCGAAAGAAAGCAAGGAATCCCTACGCATGCCATGTTGTGCTCCGTGTATCCCCTAAGGTGTGGAACCTGTTAATCGATGCGGGGGAGGTCTATATTGACCTTCAAAGAATAAGAGTGGCTGACCAGTCCCCCCTAGTCCAGTGCTCGCTGTGCCTGGGATATGGGCATGGCAGGCGCTACTGCAAGGAAACAATCGCAAAGTGCAGCCATTGCGGGGGCCCGCACATGAAGGCTGAATGCGCGGACTGGCTCGCCGGAATGGCCCCAACCTGTTGCAACTGCAGGCATGCCCAACTGGATGCAACGGAGCACAACGCCTTTAGCCAGGAGTGCGTGGTACGACGGAAGTGGGATGCCTTGGCGCGTGCCACTGTGGCATATTGCTAAGGGCGTCAATACGGTAACCACATCCAGCACCTCCACCAAAAGAAGCTCCTACTTAGTGGCCCAGGCAAATCTTCAACGTAAAGAACTAGCAACAAACGAGCTTATGATAAAGGCAAGCGAAAAAGAGATGGCTTTCGCGCTGCTCCAGGAACCGTACGTGGGTGGGGCGAAGAGTATGAAGAGCTATAGAGGCGTCAGAATCTACCAAAGCACTGAACAAGGAGAAGGGAATGTTAAAGCAGCAATAGCCGTCTTCAACCATGAGCTGGACGTACTGCAATTCCCAAAACTTACCACAAAGAACATCGCGGTGGTGAGTATTCGCACCAGTGCCTGGGAGATAGCTGTAGTCTCTTTCTACTTTGAGCCTGATCAGCCCATAGAGCCGTACCTGGAACAGCTCAAAAAGATTGAAGAGGAGCTTGGGCCAACTAAGATCATAATGGGGGGCGATACTAACGCAAAGAGCCCATGGTGGGGTAGTAAAGTCGTGGACCATAGGGGGGAAGAAATGGCTGGGGCATTGGAAGATATGAGCTTGCAGGTACTCAATGAGGGCAACACTCCTACCTTCGACACCATCCGAGGGAACCAGGCCTATACTAGTTACGTTGACGTAACGGCCTGCTCTGAAGACCTGCTCAGCATGGTGGAAGACTGGAGAGTCGAAGAAGACCTCGTAAGTTCGGACCACAACGGCATCACCTTCAAAATTAATCTCATTAAATCAATAGGCACAAACGTAGAAAGAACAACAAGAATATACAACACCAAAAAGGCTAATTGGAACCTGTTTGATGAGAAACTGGACCAATTAAAAATAGAGAAAAACATTAATAAAATAGAAATAGAAAAAATCAATAGCAAGGAAGAATTAGATGAAACAGTTAACAAATATATGAATATTATTAAGCAAGCATGCAAAGAAGCGATACCAAAAAAGAAAAAAACGGAAAAACTTACCTTGCCGTGGTGGTCCAAAGAACTCGCTGACATGAAGAAGAAAGTCACCACTATGAGGCGTAGAATCAGATGTGCAGCGCCGGTCCGGAAACCGAAGGTCATCCGGGAGTACCTGCAAGAAAAAGAAAATTATGAAAGTGAAGCCAAAAAGGCCCAAATAAGGAGCTGGAAGGGATTTTGTGAGAAGCAGGATAGGGAGGGACTCTGGGAGGGGATTTATAGGGTTATAGGAAGGACGACAAAAAGACAAGAAGATCTGCCCCTGGAAAAAGATGGAAGAACACTGGACCCTGGAGAATCTGTCAAAATGTTGGCTGAGACCTTCTATCCCGAGGACACTGAAACCGGAGAAAATGCAATCCACAGGCAGACCAGAGAGATAGCAAACCATGCAAATGATAAGGTCCATAATGAAAAACATGACCCGCCATTTACAAAAGAAGAGCTACGTTCTGCCACGGAAAGCTTTAACCCGAAGAAGGCCCCGGGAGTCGATGGTTTCACCGCTGACATATGCAGACGCGTCGTGTTCCGTGACCTCGAGTTGAACCTCGCGATGATGAATAAATGCCTGGAACAGCATCACTTCCCCAATATCTGGAAGGAGGCCACGGTAGTAGTCTTAAGGAAGCCAGGTAAGGATACTTACACCAACCCAAAGTCCTACAGACCCATTGGCCTTCTTCCGGTGATGGGGAAGATTCTGGAGAAGGTAGTTGTGAGAAGACTAAAGTGGCACCTGCTCCCTAGGATGAGTCCTCGCCAATACGGCTTTATGCCCCAGAAGAGCACCGAGGACTCCCTCTACGTCCTGATGAATTACATACGCGGAAAGCTGGAACGCAAAAAACTCATAACAATGATATCACTGGACATAGAGGGAGCCTTCGACAGCGCATGGTGGCCCGCAATCAAAGCTCGCTTGGCTGAGGAGGAATGCCCTGTCAATATACGCAGAGTAGTCGACAGCTACCTCCAAAATAGAAAAGTGAGAGTGAGGTACGCGGGAGAGGAGCACATGAAGAGCACCAACAAGGGTTGTGTCCAGGGTTCCATCGGAGGTCCCATTCTGTGGAACCTTCTTCTAGATCCCTTGTTAAAGGAACTAGAAATGCGGGGCAACTACTGCCAGGCCTTTGCTGACGACGTGGTACTAATATTTGACGGAGACACGGCTCTGGAGGTCCAGAGACAGGCAAATGCCGCTCTCGCCCATGTTCAGGAGTGGGGTGTCAAAAATAAACTGAAATTTGCTCCACAAAAAACAAAAGCTATGGTTATCACAAGGAAGCTAAAATACGACACACCACTGCTGCGGATGGGCGGGGTCGACATAGGCATGTCTTCTGAAATAAAAATATTGGGCCTCACAATAGACCACAAGCTTACCTTCAACGGTCACGTCGCAGAGGTCTGCAGGAAAGCCCTGAATATATACAAACAACTTTCCAGAGCGGCAAAAGTTAGCTGGGGTCTCCACCCGGAAATCGTTAGGATAATTTACACAACAACAGTCGAGCCAGTTGTGATGTATGCTGCCAGTGCCTGGGTGCAGGCAACTGATAAACTGGGGGTGCAGAGGAAACTCAATGCAGTACAGAGGGGTTTCGCTCAGAAGCTGTGCAGGGCATACCGCACCGTCTCACTGAACTCGGCACTGGTACTGGCCGGAATACTGCCGCTCGACCTAAGAATAAAGGAGGCAGCAGCCCTTTATGAGGCCAAGAGTGGGGTGCCCCGGCTAGGGCTAGGAGATAGGGAGGTAGAGCGCCCGGTGCCGTATGCCAAGACGGAACACCCGGCAGAACATATGTGCCTGGAGTTCGTGAGCCTGTTAGACCAACAACAAGTAGACATCCACAACGACCAAGCTGTCAGGATTTTCACCGATGGTAGCAAGATTGATGGCGGGGTTGGGGCAGCGTTATCCCTATGGAATAGCGCAGCCGAAACCAAAGCCATCAAACTCAAACTACCATCCTACTGCACGGTCTATCAGGCGGAACTTCTGGCCATATGTAAGGCCACAAGGGTTATCCTCAAGCGCACAGAGAGCACCTTTGGCATTTACAGTGACTCGCAATCCTCGTTACAAACAATAACTGACCCTTGTTCCCTTCACGCCTTGGTGGTAGAGATCAGGAGTAACATCAAGGAAGCCCGACTCCAGAATAAGGTGGTAACCCTATTCTGGATCAAAGCACATGCGGGGCTTGAAGGGAACGAGCGTGCCGACCAACTGGCAAAAGATGCGGCGCACTGCACGAAAAGAAAACCAGACTACGACTGGTGCCCGGTTTCATTCGTCAAGCGACAAATCCGCTCGGAGTCGCTTGACGAATGGAACCGGAGGTATTTATCTGGTCAAACGGCCGCAACTACAAAAATGTTTTTGCCGGACGTCGTAGAAGCGTACAAAATTGTCAGGAAAATTCAGCCCACTGGCGTCCTAACACAGGTAATGACGGGGCATGGTGGGTTCTCTGAATACCTGAACCGTTTCAAGCGTAAGGAGAGCCCATCGTGTATTTGCGAACCTGGGAAGGATGAGACAATATCGCATATTTTGCTAGAGTGCCCGGCGTTTGGTTATGAGAGATATGAGGTGGAACAGGCAATGAATATAAAACTCACTGTTGAAAATTTGCATAAGATTATAGAGGACAAGATAAACCGTCCGAAATTTATAAAATATTGTACCAATATTGCAAATAAAGTTATAAAAAGAAATAAATAGGAAAAGCAAAATATGATGTGTATATATAATGATTATATATATAAAGCATAATATGAAATGACAGTCTTGAAATAGGAACCAGAATGCGTACATATTATATAAAAGTCTCGTGCATAACTGTAACCACTGTGTAGATCCTGTATAAAAGCATTAAAAGACTAAATATTGGAATACCAATGCCCTAGAATAAGTAGAATGTATAAAATTAAAATTGAACAACATAGAATAAGATATAGATAATGTATAAAAGAGGAATAGACTTAAGATTAATATAAGATTTTGAAATTGTATTAGAAATAAGAAAATAAGCATAAATAAAGGCAAATCCTCCGTTGTTTGAATACCTATACAAAGAATAAGAAGGTCTCTGATCATATCAGAGGTACATCATGTAGGCTAGCTCGCGGGCCGGGACATAGCTCCCGGACAGGAAAAAAAAAAAAAAAAAAAAAAACCTAACCTAACCTAACCTAACCTAACCTAACCTAACCTAACCTAACCTAACCTAACCTAACCTAACCTAACCTAACCTAACCTAACCTAACCTAACCTAACCTAACCTAACCTAACCTAACCTAACCTAACCTAACCTAACCTAACCTAACCTAACCTAACCTAACCTAACCTAACCTAACCTAACCTAACCTAACCTAACCTAACCTAACCTAACCTAACCTAACCTAACCTAACCTAACCTAACCTAACCTAACCTAACCTAACCTAACCTAACCTAACCTAACCTAACCTAACCTAACCTAACCTAACCTAACCTAACCTAACCTAACCTAACCTAACCTAACCTAACCTAACCTAACCTAACCTAACCTAACCTAACCTAACCTAACCTAACCTAACCTAACCTAACCTAACCTAACCTAACCTAACCTAACCTAACCTAACCTAACCTAACCTAACCTAACCTAACCTAACCTAACCTAACCTAACCTAACCTAACCTAACCTAACCTAACCTAACCTAACCTAACCTAACCTAACCTAACCTAACCTAACCTAACAAAGCGATGGTGACGAACCCTGGTTCCCTTTACGCCCTGGTCATAGAGGTCAGGAGGAACATCATAGAAGCCCGACTCCAGAATAAGGTGGTAACCCTATTCTGGATCAAAGCACATGCGGGGCTTGATGGGAACGAGCGTGCCGACCAGCTGGCTAAGGACGCGGCTCACTGTATGAAACGGAAACCCGACTAGTTGTTAGATGTGTAAGTGTTCACAATGGAAACACATTGGGACGATTATAAGACAAAAGAAGTTTTCGTCACTACCTACCTGCCCGTGCCGGGAGTAATTTCTGTAGCGATTTTCTCATATCCTCAATTCATTGTCAAAACTTGATTTTTATATGATTAATAGGTAAACATTCACAATGGAAACACATTGGGACGATTATAAGACAAAAGTGGTTTTCGTCAATACCTACCTGCCCGTACCGGGAGTAGTTTCTGTAGTGATTTTCTCATATCCTCAATTCTTTGTCAAAACTTGATTTTTATATGATTAATAGGTAAACATTCACAATGGAAACACATTGGGACGATTATAAGACAAAAGAAGTTTTCGTCACTACCTACCTGCCCGTGCCGGGAGTAGTTTCTGTAGTGATTTTCTCATATCCTCAATTCTTTGTCAAAACTTGATTTTTATATGATTAATAGGTAAACATTCACAATGGAAACACATTGGGATGATTATAAGACAAAAGAAGTTTTCGTCACTACCTCCCTGCCCGTGCCGGGAATAGTTTCTGTAGCGATTTTCTCATATCCTCAATTCTTTGTCAAAACTTGATTTTTATATGATTAATAGGTAAACATTCACAATGGAAACACATTGGGACGATTATAAGACAAAAGAAGTTTTCTTCAATACCTACCTGCCCATGCCGGGAGTAGTTTCTGTAGCGATTTTCTCATATCCTCAATTCATTGTCAAAACTTGATTTTTATATGATTAATAGGTAAACATTCACAATGGAAACACATTGAGACGTTTATAAGTCAAAAGTAGTTTTCGTCACTACCTACCTGCCCGTGCCGGGAGTAGTTTCTGTAGCGATTTTCTCATATCCTCAATTCTTTGTCAAAACTTGATTTTTATATGATTAATAGGTAAACATTCACAATGGAAACACATTGAGACGTTTATAAGACAAAAGTAGTATTCGTCCCTACCTACCTGCCCGTGCCGGGAATAGTTTCTGTAGCTATTTTCTCATATCCTCGATTCTTTGTCAAAACTTGATTTTTATATGATTAATAGGTAAACATTCACAATGGAAACACATTGGGACGATTATAAGACAAAAGTAGTTTTCGTCACTACCTACTTGCCCGTGCCGGGAGTAGTTTCTTTAGCGATTTTCTCATATACTCAATTCTTTGTCAAAAATTGATTTTTATATGATTAATAGGTAAACATTCACAATGGAAACACATTGGGACGATTATAAGACAAAAGTAGTTTTCGTCACTACCTACCTGCCCGTGCCGGGAGTAGTTTCTGTAGCGATTTTCTCATATCCTCAATTCTTTGTCAAAACTTGATTTTTATATGATTAATAGGTAAACATTCACAATGGAAACACATTGGGACGATTATAAGACAAAAGAAATTTTCGTCACTACCTACCTGCCCGTGCCGGGAGTTGTTTCTGTAGCGATTTTGTCATATCCTCAATTCTTTGTCAAAACTTGATTTTTATATGATTAATAGTTTCTGTAGCGATTTTCTCATATACTGAATTCTTTGTCAAAACTTGATTTTTATATGGTTAATAGGTAAACATTCACAATGGAAACACATTGGGACGATTATAAGACAAAAGTAGTTTTAGTCACTACCTACCTGCCCGTGCCGGGAGTAGTTTCTGTAGCGATTTTCTCATCTACTCAATTCTTTGTCAAAACTTGATTTTTATATGATTAATAGGTAATTATTCACAATGGAAACACATTGGGACGATTATAAGACAAAAGAAGTTTTCGTCACTACCTACCTGCCCGTGCCGGGAGTAGTTTCTGTAGCGATTTTCTCATATCCTCAATTCATTGTCAAAACTTGATTTTTATATGATTAATAGGTAAACATTCACAATGGAAACACATTGGGACGATTATAAGACAAAAGTGGTTTTCGTCAATACCTACCTGCCCGTACCGGGAGTAGTTTCTGTAGTGATTTTCTCATATCCTCAATTCTTTGTCAAAACTTGATTTTTATATGATTAATAGGTAAACATTCACAATGGAAACACATTGGGACGATTATAAGACAAAAGAAGTTTTCGTCACTACCTCCCTGCCCGTGCCGGGAATAGTTTCTGTAGCGATTTTCTCATATCCTCAATTCTTTGTCAAAACTTGATTTTTATATGATTAATAGGTAAACATTCACAATGGAAACACATTGGGACGATTATAAGACAAAAGAAGTTTTCTTCAATACCTACCTGCCCATGCCGGGAGTAGTTTCTGTAGCGATTTTCTCATATCCTCAATTCTTTGTCAAAACTTGATTTTTATATGATTAATAGGTAAACATTCACAATGGAAACACATTGGGATGATTATAAGACAAAAGAAGTTTTCGTCACTACCTCCCTGCCCGTGCCGGGAATAGTTTCTGTAGCGATTTTCTCATATCCTCAATTCTTTGTCAAAACTTGATTTTTATATGATTAATAGGTAAACATTCACAATGGAAACACATTGGGACGATTATAAGACAAAAGAAGTTTTCTTCAATACCTACCTGCCCATGCCGGGAGTAGTTTCTGTAGCGATTTTATTTTTTTGATCCTCAATTCATTGTCAAAACTTGATTTTTATATGATTAATAGGTAAACATTCACAATGGAAACACATTGAGACGTTTATAAGTCAAAAGTAGTTTTCGTCACTACCTACCTGCCCGTGGCGGGAGTAGTTTCTGTAGCGATTTTCTCATATCCTCAATTCTTTTGGTTTAATAGGTAAACATTCACAATGGAAACACATTGAGACGTTTATAAGACAAAAGTGGTTTTCGTCAATACCTACCTGCCCGTACCGGGAGTAGTTTCTGTAGTGATTTTCTCATATCCTCAATTCTTTGTCAAAACTTGATTTTTATATGATTAATAGGTAAACATTCACAATGGAAACACATTGGGACGATTATAAGACAAAAGAAGTTTTCGTCACTACCTACCTGCCCGTGCCGGGAGTAGTTTCTGTAGTGATTTTCTCATATCCTCAATTCTTTGTCAAAACTTGATTTTTATATGATTAATAGGTAAACATTCACAATGGAAACACATTGGGATGATTATAAGACAAAAGAAGTTTTCGTCACTACCTCCCTGCCCGTGCCGGGAATAGTTTCTGTAGCGATTTTCTCATATCCTCAATTCTGTGTCAAAACTTGATTTTTATATGATTAATAGGTAAACATTCACAATGGAAACACATTGGGACGATTATAAGACAAAAGAAGTTTTCTTCAATACCTACCTGCCCATGCCGGGAGTAGTTTCTGTAGCGATTTTCTCATATCCTCAATTCATTGTCAAAACTTGATTTTTATATGATTAATAGGTAAACATTCACAATGGAAACACATTGAGACGTTTATAAGTCAAAAGTAGTTTTCGTCACTACCTACCTGCCCGTGCCGGGAGTAGTTTCTGTAGCGATTTTCTCATATCCTCAATTCTTTGTCAAAACTTGATTTTTATATGATTAATAGGTAAACATTCACAATGGAAACACATTGAGACGTTTATAAGACAAAAGTAGTATTCGTCCCTACCTACCTGCCCGTGCCGGGAATAGTTTCTGTAGCTATTTTCTCATATCCTCAATTCTTTGTCAAAACTTGATTTTTATATGATTAATAGGTAAACATTCACAATGGAAACACATTGGGACGATTATAAGACAAAAGTAGTTTTCGTCACTACCTACTTGCCCGTGCCGGGAGTAGTTTCTTTAGCGATTTTCTCATATACTCAATTCTTTGTCAAAAATTGATTTTTATATGATTAATAGGTAAACATTCACAATGAAAACACATTGGGACGATTATAAGACAAAAGTAGTTTTCGTCACTACCTACCTGCCCGTGCTGGGAGTAGTTTCTGTAGAGATTTTCTCATATCCTCAATTCTTTGTCAAAACTTGATTTTTATATGATTAATAGGTAAACATTCACAATGGAAACACATTGGGACGATTATAAGACAAAAGAAATTTTCGTCACTACCTACCTGCCCGTGCCGGGAGTTGTTTCTGTAGCGATTTTGTCATATCCTCAATTCTTTGTCAAAACTTGATTTTTATATGATTAATAGGTAAACATTCACAATGGAAACACATTGGGACGATTATAAGACAAAAGTAGTTTTCGTCACTACCTACCTGCCCGTGCCGGGAGTAGTTTCTGTAGCGATTTTCACATATACTCAATTCTTTGTCAAAACTTGATTTTTATATGACTAATAGGTAAACATTCACAATGGAAACACATTGAGACGTTTATAAGACAAAAGTAGTTTTCGTCACTACCTGGTGCCCGTGCCGGGAGTGGTCTCTGTAGCGATTTTCTCATATCCTCAATTCTTTGTCAAAACTTGATTTTCATATGATTAATAGGTAAACATTCACAATGGAAACACATTGGGACGATTATAAGACAAAAGAAGTTTTCGTCACTACCTACCTGGCCGTGCCGGGAGTAATTTCTGTAGCGATTTTCTCATATCCTCAATTCTTTGTCAAAACTTGATTTTTATATGATTAATAGGTAAACATTCACAATGGAAACACATTGGGACGATTATAAGACAAAAGTGGTTTTCGTCAATACCTACCTGCCCGTGCCGGGAGTAGTTTCTGTAGCGATTTTCTCATATCCTCAATTCTTTGTCAAAACTTGATTTTTATATGATTAATAGGTAAACATTCACAATGGAAACACATTGGGACGATTATAAGACAAAAGTAGTTTTCGTCACTACCTGGTGCCCGTGCCGGGAGTAGTTTCTGTAGCGATTTTCTCATATACTCAATTCTTTGTCAAAACTTGATTTTTATATGACTAATAGGTAAACATTCACAATGGAAACACATTGGGACGATTATAAGACAAAAGTAGTTTTCGTCACTACCTGGTGCCCGTGCCGGGAGTAGTTTCTGTAGCGATTTTCTCATATACTCAATTCTTTGTCAAAACTTGATTTTTATATGATTAATAGGTAAACATTCACAATGGAAACACATTGGGACGATTATAAGACAAAAGAAGTTTTCGTCACTACCTACCTGCCCGTGCCGGGAGTAGTTTCTGTATTGATTTTCTCATATCCTCAATTCGTTGTCAAAACTTGATTTTTATAAGATTAATAGGTAAATATTCACAATGGAAACACATTGGGACGATTATAAGACAAAAGTAGTTTTCGTCACTACCTACCTGCCCGTGCCGGGAGTAGTTTCTGTAGCGATTTTCTCATATACTCAATTCTTTGTCAAAACTTGATTTTTATATGACTAATAGGTAAACATTCACAATGGAAACACATTGAGACGTTTATAAGACAAAAGTAGTTTTCGTCACTACCTGGTGCCCGTGCCGGGAGTAGTTTCTGTAGCGATTTTCTCATATACTCAATTCTTTGTCAAAACTTGATTTTTATATGATTAATAGGTAAACATTCACAATGGAAACACATTGGGACGATTATAAGACAAAAGAAGTTTTCGTCACTACCTACCTGCCCGTGCCGGGAGTAGTTTCTGTATTGATTTTCTCATATCCTCAATTCGTTGTCAAAACTTGATTTTTATAAGATTAATAGGTAAATATTCACAATGGAAACACATTGGGACGATTATAAGACAAAAGTAGTTTTCGTCACTACCTACCTGCCCGTGCCGGGAGTAGTTTCTGTAGCGATTTTCTCATATACTCAATTCTTTGTCAAAACTTGATTTTTATATGACTAATAGGTAAACATTCACAATGGAAACACATTGAGACGTTTATAAGACAAAATTAGTTTTCGTCACTACCTGGTGCCCGTGCCGGGAGTGGTTTCTGTAGCGATTTTCTCATATCCTCAATTCTTTGTCAAAACTTGATTTATATATGATTAATAGGTAAACATTCACAATGGAAACACATTGGGACGATTATAAGACAAAAGAAGTTTTCGTCACTACCTACCTGCCCGTGCCGGGAGTAATTTCTGTAGCGATTTTCTCATATCCTCAATTCTTTGTCAAAACTTGATTTTTATATGATTAATAGGTAAACATTCACAATGGAAACACATTGGGACGATTATAAGACAAAAGTAGTTTTCGTCACTACCTACCTGCCCGTGCCGGGAGTAGTTTCTGTAGCGATTTTCTCATATCCTCAATTCATTGTTAAAACTTGATTTTTATATGACTAATAGGTAAATATTCACAATGGAAACACATTGGGACGATTATAAGACAAAAGAAATTTTCGTCACTACCTACCTGCCCGTGCCGGGAGTTGTTTCTGTAGCGATTTTGTCATATCCTCAATTCTTTGTCAAAACTTGATTTTTATATGATTAATAGGTAAACATTCACAATGGAAACACATTGGGACGATTATAAGACAAAAGTAGTTTTCGTCACTACCTGGTGCCCGTGCCGGGAGTGGTCTCTGTAGCGATTTTCTCATATCCTCAATTCTTTGTCAAAACTTGATTTTTATATGATTAATAGGTAAACATTCACAATGGAAACACATTGGGACGATTATAAGACAAAAGAAGTTTTCGTCACTACCTACCTGGCCGTGCCGGGAGTAATTTCTGTAGCGATTTTCTCATATCCTCAATTCTTTGTCAAAACTTGATTTTTATATGATTAATAGGTAAACATTCACAATGGAAACACATTGGGACGATTATAAGACAAAAGTGGTTTTCGTCAATACCTACCTGCCCGTGCCGGGAGTAGTTTCTGTAGTGATTTTCTCATATCCTCAATTCTTTGTCAAAACTTGATTTTTATATGATTAATAGGTAAACATTCACAATGGAAACACATTGGGACGATTATAAGACAAAAGAAGTTTTCGTCACTACCTACCTGCCCGTGCCGGGAGTAGTTTCTGTAGCGATTTTCTCATATCCTCAATTCATTGTCAAAACTTGATTTTTATATGATTAATAGGTAAACATTCACAATGGAAACACATTGGGACGATTATAAGACAAATGAAGTTTTCGTCACTACCTACCTGGCCGTGCCGGGAGTAATTTCTGTAGCGATTTTCTCATATCCTCAATTCTTTGTCAAAACTTGATTTTTATATGATTAATAGGTAAACATTCACAATGGAAACACATTGGGACGATTATAAGACAAAAGTAGTTTTCGTCACTACCTACCTGCCCGTGCCGGGAGTAGTTTCTGTAGCGATTTTCTCATATACTCAATTCTTTGTCAAAACTTGATTTTTATATGATTAATAGGTAAACATTCACAATGGTAACACATTGGGACGATTATAAGACAAAAGTTGTTTTCGTCACTACCTACCTGCCCGTGCCGGGAGTAGTTTCTGTAGCGATTTTCTCATATCCTCAATTCATTGTTAAAACTTGATTTTTATATGATTAATAGGTAAATATTCACAATGGAAACACATTGGGACGATTATAAGACAAAAGTAGTTTTCGTCACTACCTACCTGCCCGTGCCGGGAGTAGTTTCTGTATTGATTTTCTCATATCCTCAATTCTTTGTCAAAACTTGATTTTTATATGATTAATAGGTAAACATTCACAATGGAAACACATTGGGACGATTATAAGACAAAAGAAATTTTCGTCACTACCTACCTGCCCGTGCCGGGAGTAGTTTCTGTAGCGATTTTCTCATATCCTCAATTCTTTGTGAAAACTTGATTTTTATATGATTAATAGGTAAACATTTACAATGGAAACACATTGGGACGATTATAAGACAAAAGTGGTTTTCGTCAGTACCTACCTGCCCGTGCTGGCAGTAGTTTCTGTAGTGATTTTCTCATATCCTCAATTCTTTGTCAAAACTCTATTTTTATATGATTAATAGGTAAACATTCACAATGGAAACACATTGGGACGATTATAAGACAAAAGTAGTTTTCGTCACTACCTACCTGCCCGTGCCGGGAGTAGTTTCTGTATTGATTTTCTCATATCCTCAATTCTTTGTCAAAACTTGATTTTTATATGATTAATAGGTAAACATTCACAATGGAAACACATTGGGACGATTATAAGACAAAAGAAGTTTTCGTCACTACCTACCTGCCCGTGCCGGGAGTAGTTTCTGTAGCGATTTTCTCATATCCTCAATTCTTTGTCAAAACTTGATTTTTATATTATTAATAGGTAAACATTCACAATGGAAACACATTGGGACGATTATAAGACAAAAGAAGTTTTCGTCACTACCTACCTGCCCGTGCCGGAAGTAGTTTCTGTAGCGATTTTCTCATATCCTCAATTCTTTGTCAAAACTTGATTTATATATGATTAATAGGTAAACATTCACAATGGAAACACATTGGGACGATTATAAGACAAAATAAATTTTCGTCAATACCTACCTGCCCATGCCGGGAGTAGTTTCTGTAGCGATTTTCTCATATCCTCAATTCATTGTCAAAACTTGATTTTTATATGATTAATAGGTAAACATTCACAATGGAAACACATTGAGACGTTTATAAGTCAAAAGTAGTTTTCGTCACTACCTACCTGCCCGTGCCGGGAGTAGTTTCTGTAGCGATTTTCTCATATCCTCAATTCTTTGTCAAAACTTGATTTTTATATGATTAATAGGTAAACATTCACAATGGAAACACATTGAGACGTTTATAAGACAAAAGTGGTTTTCGTCAATACCTACCTGCCCGTACCGGGAGTAGTTTCTGTAGTGATTTTCTCATATCCTCAATTCTTTGTCAAAACTTGATTTTTATATGATTAATAGGTAAACATTCACAATGGAAACACATTGGGACGATTATAAGACAAAAGAAGTTTTCGTCACTACCTACCTGCCCGTGCCGGGAGTAGTTTCTGTAGTGATTTTCTCATATCCTCAATTCTTTGTCAAAACTTGAGTTTTATATGATTAATAGGTAAACATTCACAATGGAAACACATTGGGATGATTATAAGACAAAAGAAGTTTTCGTCACTACCTCCCTGCCCGTGCCGGGAATAGTTTCTGTAGCGATTTTCTCATATCCTCAATTCTTTGTCAAAACTTGATTTTTATATGATTAATAGGTAAACATTCACAATGGAAACACATTGGGACGATTATAAGACAAAAGAAGTTTTCTTCAATACCTACCTGCCCATGCCGGGAGTAGTTTCTGTAGCGATTTTCTCATATCCTCAATTCATTGTCAAAACTTGATTTTTATATGATTAATAGGTAAACATTCACAATGGAAACACATTGAGACGTTTATAAGTCAAAAGTAGTTTTCGTCACTACCTACCTGCCCGTGCCGGGAGTAGTTTCTGTAGCGATTTTCTCATATCCTCAATTCTTTGTCAAAACTTGATTTTTATATGATTAATAGGTAAACATTCACAATGGAAACACATTGAGACGTTTATAAGACAAAAGTAGTATTCGTCCCTACCTACCTGCCCGTGCCGGGAATAGTTTCTGTAGCTATTTTCTCATATCCTCAATTCTTTGTCAAAACTTGATTTTTATATGATTAATAGGTAAACATTCACAATGGAAACACATTGGGACGATTATAAGACAAAAGTAGTTTTCGTCACTACCTACTTGCCCGTGCCGGGAGTAGTTTCTTTAGCGATTTTCTCATATACTCAATTCTTTGTCAAAAATTGATTTTTATATGATTAATAGGTAAACATTCACAATGAAAACACATTGGGACGATTATAAGACAAAAGTAGTTTTCGTCACTACCTACCTGCCCGTGCTGGGAGTAGTTTCTGTAGAGATTTTCTCATATCCTCAATTCTTTGTCAAAACTTGATTTTTATATGATTAATAGGTAAACATTCACAATGGAAACACATTGGGACGATTATAAGACAAAAGAAATTTTCATCACCACCTACCTGCCCGTGCCGGGAGTTGTTTCTGTAGCGATTTTGTCATATCCTCAATTCTTTGTCAAAACTTGATTTTTATATGATTAATAGGTAAACATTCACAATGGAAACACATTGGGACGATTATAAGACAAAAGTAGTTTTCGTCACTACCTACCTGCCCGTGCCGGGAGTAGTTTCTGTAGCGATTTTCTCATATACTCAATTCTTTGTCAAAACTTGATTTTTATATGACTAATAGGTAAACATTCACAATGGAAACACATTGAGACGTTTATAAGACAAAAGTAGTTTTCGTCACTACCTGGTGCCCGTGCCGGGAGTGGTCTCTGTAGCGATTTTCTCATATCCTCAATTCTTTGTCAAAACTTGATTTTTATATGATTAATAGGTAAACATTCACAATGGAAACATATTGGGACGATTATAAGACAAAAGAAGTTTTCGTCACTACCTACCTGGCCGTGCCGGGAGTAATTTCTGTAGCGATTTTCTCATATCCTCAATTCTTTGTCAAAACTTGATTTTTATATGATTAATAGGTAAACATTCACAATGGAAACACATTGGGACGATTATAAGACAAAAGTAGTTTTCGTCACTACCTGGTGCCCGTGCCGGGAGTAGTTTCTGTAGCGATTTTCTCATATACTCAATTCTTTGTCAAAACTTGATTTTTATATGATTAATAGGTAAACATTCACAATGGAAACACATTGGGACGATTATAAGACAAAAGAAGTTTTCGTCACTACCTACCTGCCCGTGCCGGGAGTAGTTTCTGTATTGATTTTCTCATATCCTCAATTCGTTGTCAAAACTTGATTTTTATAAGATTAATAGGTAAATATTCACAATGGAAACACATTGGGACGATTATAAGACAAAAGTAGTTTTCGTCACTACCTACTTGCCCGTGCCGGGAGTAGTTTCTGTAGCGATTTTCTCATATACTCAATTCTTTGTCAAAACTTGATTTTTATATGACTAATAGGTAAACATTCACAATGGAAACACATTGAGACGTTTATAAGACAAAATTAGTTTTCGTCACTACCTGGTGCCCGTGCCGGGAGTAGTTTCTGTAGCGATTTTCTCATATACTCAATTCTTTGTCAAAACTTGATTTTTATATGATTAATAGGTAAACATTCACAATGGAAACACATTGGGACGATTATAAGACAAAAGAAGTTTTCGTCACTACCTACCTGCCCGTGCCGGGAGTAGTTTCTGTATTGATTTTCTCATATCCTCAATTCGTTGTCAAAACTTGATTTTTATAAGATTAATAGGTAAATATTCACAATGGAAACACATTGGGACGATTATAAGACAAAAGTAGTTTTCGTCACTACCTACCTGCCCGTGCCGGGAGTAGTTTCTGTAGCGATTTTCTCATATCCTCAATTCATTGTCAAAACTTGATTTTTATATGATTAATAGGTAAACATTCACAATGGAAACACATTGAGACGTTTATAAGTCAAAAGTAGTTTTCGTCACTACCTACCTGCCCGTGCCGGGAGTAGTTTCTGTAGCGATTTTCTCATATCCTCAATTCTTTGTCAAAACTTGATTTTTATATGATTAATAGGTAAACATTCACAATGGAAACACATTGGGACGATTATAAGACAAAAGAAGTTTTCGTCACTATCTACCTGCCCGTGCCGGGAGTAATTTCTGTAGCGATTTTCTCATATCCTCAATTCTTTGTCAAAACTTGATTTTTATATGATTAATAGGTAAACATTCACAATGGAAACACATTGGGACGATTATAAGACAAAAGTAGTTTTCGTCACTACCTACCTGCCCGTGCCGGGAGTAGTTTCTGTAGCGATTTTCTCATATCCTCAATTCATTGTTAAAACTTGATTTTTATATGACTAATAGGTAAATATTCACAATGGAAACACATTGGGACGATTATAAGACAAAAGAAATTTTCGTTACTACCTACCTGCCCGTGCCGGGAGTTGTTTCTGTAGCGATTTTGTCATATCCTCAATTCTTTGTCAAAACTTGATTTTTATATGATTAATAGGTAAACATTCACAATGGAAACACATTGGGACGATTATAAGACAAAAGTAGTTTTCGTCACTACCTGGTGCCCGTGCCGGGAGTGGTCTCTGTAGCGATTTTCTCATATCCTCAATTCTTTGTCAAAACTTGATTTTTATATGATTAATAGGTAAACATTCACAATGGAAACACATTGGGACGATTATAAGACAAAAGAAGTTTTCGTCACTACCTACCTGGCCGTGCCGGGAGTAATTTCTGTAGCGATTTTCTCATATCCTCAATTCTTTGTCAAAACTTGATTTTTATATGATTAATAGGTAAACATTCACAATGGAAACACATTGGGACGATTATAAGACAAAAGTGGTTTTCGTCAATACCTACCTGCCCGTGCCGGGAGTAGTTTCTGTAGTGATTTTCTCATATCCTCAATTCTTTGTCAAAACTTGATTTTTATATGATTAATAGGTAAACATTCACAATGGAAACACATTGGGACGATTATAAGACAAAAGAAGTTTTCGTCACTACCTACCTGCCCGTGCCGGGAGTAGTTTCTGTAGCGATTTTCTCATATCCTCAATTCATTGTCAAAACTTGAGTTATATATGATTAATAGGTAAACATTCACAATGGAAACACATTGGGACGATTATAAGACAAAAGAAGTTTTCGTCACTACCTACCTGCCCGTGCCGGGAGTAGTTTCTGTAGCGATTTTCTCATATCCTCAATTCATTGTCAAAACTTGATTTTTATATGATTAATAGGTAAACATTCACAATGGAAACACATTGGGACGATTATAAGACAAATGAAGTTTTCGTCACTACCTACCTGGCCGTGCCGGGAGTAATTTCTGTAGCGATTTTCTCATATCCTCAATTCTTTGTCAAAACTTGATTTTTATATGATTAATAGGTAAACATTCACAATGGAAACACATTGGGACGATTATAAGACAAAAGTAGTTTTCGTCACTACCTACCTGCCCGTGCCGGGAGTAGTTTCTGTAGCGATTTTCTCATATACTCAATTCTTTGTCAAAACTTGATTTTTATATGATTAATAGGTAAACATTCACAATGGTAACACATTGGGACGATTATAAGACAAAAGTTGTTTTCGTCACTACCTACCTGCCCGTGCCGGGAGTAGTTTCTGTAGCGATTTTCTCATATCCTCAATTCATTGTTAAAACTTGATTTTTATATGATTAATAGGTAAATATTCACAATGGAAACACATTGGGACGATTATAAGACAAAAGTAGTTTTCGTCACTACCTACCTGCCCGTGCCGGGAGTAGTTTCTGTATTGATTTTCTCATATCCTCAATTCTTTGTCAAAACTTGATTTTTATATGATTAATAGGTAAACATTCACAATGGAAACACATTGGGACGATTATAAGACAAAAGAAATTTTCGTCACTACCTACCTGCCCGTGCCGTGAGTAGTTTCTGTAGCGATTTTCTCATATCCTCAATTCTTTGTGAAAACTTGATTTTTATATGATTAATAGGTAAACATTCACAATGGAAACACATTGGGACGATTATAAGACAAAAGTGGTTTTCGTCAGTACCTACCTGCCCGTGCTGGCAGTAGTTTCTGTAGTGATTTTCTCATATCCTCAATTCTTTGTCAAAACTCTATTTTTATATGATTAATAGGTAAACATTCACAATGGAAACACATTGGGACGATTATAAGACAAAAGTAGTTTTCGTCACTACCTACCTGCCCGTGCCGGGAGTAGTTTCTGTATTGATTTTCTCATATCCTCAATTCTTTGTCAAAACTTGATTTTTATATGATTAATAGGTAAACATTCACAATGGAAACACATTGGGACGATTATAAGACAAAAGAAGTTTTCGTCACTACCTACCTGCCCGTGCCGGGAGTAGTTTCTGTAGCGATTTTCTCATATCCTCAATTCTTTGTCAAAACTTGATTTTTATATGATTAATAGGTAAACATTCACAATGGAAACACATTGGGACGATTATAAGACAAAAGAAGTTTTCGTCACTACCTACCTGCCCGTGCCGGAAGTAGTTTCTGTAGCGATTTTCTCATATCCTCAATTCTTTGTCAAAACTTGATTTATATATGATTAATAGGTAAACATTCACAATGGAAACACATTGGGACGATTATAAGACAAAATAAATTTTCGTCACTACCTACCTGCCCGTGCCGGGAGTAGTTTCTGTATTGATTTTCTCATATCCTCAATTCTTTGTCAAAACTTGATTTTTATATGATTATTTTTTGTCAATTCATTCTTCAAATTATATTATAATAACCAGGTAGTTTGCTCTAGTCTACAGGCAACTATTGCACATTTTTAGAGATTTCACTCGATTAAAACATCGAGTTGCATCGATATATTTACCCTATTCTTGTCCGTCCCTAGCGGTAGTCTCATTCCTTTTTTGTGCAAGGCAACGTTCGCACGCGCTTTTCAGAAAAAATATCAAAACGCAGTGCAGATGATAAAATATTACATTATCAACGGAAAATAAGTAAATTAGAAGAAACGACGACGTGTACGATATGCTATTCCGTCGTCAGATGAAGAAAATCTTGCAGGTAGGTTTGTGTAAACAAATCATTCCTTTGGGTGAAATCGGGATTGACTGCGAGTTAATTGCGATAACACAGTTAGCTGCGAGCTTCCTGTGATAATAAAAAGCAGAAAATACGTGAATTCCAATGGATTTACACGTTCATCTGTACTTTTTGTCTGCGAGACAATATTACGTCCAAGTACCCACATCATTTGTCACATAAATAAAAATGAAATGACGATAACATGATTATTCTATTTTTATATACAATCATGGACGAAACGACCAAGGCCATATTCAATTACGAATCGAGGCAAAATCATTCGCCGTCACCTGCCTTAGAGGAGGTGCTGCCGCAGCCGTTTTTGACGGAGGCACCGCTGCCTGATGCCGGACGGGACCCTACCGCCGCTTTGTCGGAGACTCTGCCTGAACCAGGCCTAGACCCAGAGCTGTTATCAGCACTGGGGGCTTCTACCTCAGATACACCAGACTAACAGACTAACCGTAGTCTGATATCTGGATGGGCTCACCGGAGCCCATCACGATAGTCTGGCCTCCCTATAGCTCCCGTTACCTAGGAAATATTAAGGTAGGTAGGTAATATAAAGGACCTTATGAAGAAATACTTCATCATCAGCCTATAGCAGTCCACTGCTGGACATAGGTCTTCCCAATGAGCGCCATAGCGCCCTGAAAGAAAAAATACTTAGTCCCGTCCAATTGTAAATTTTTATAAGCACCAAAGCTCAACACCCTTAGCCGCAATTTGTGATATCGTTAGAAGGCGTGACAAAAAACTCGAAAGTTTTCAAATGGCCCTTGGTGCTGGTACCTCTGCTATAAAACGAGCCATGGATGTTTTACTGAAATCCGACTACGAAATATGTATGTGCACTCAAATCACTCAGTGACGTAGGTCGTCTCTTGACGGACCTACACTTCTCATTTTCGAATGATAGAAGAAAGTTGATAACGTCTAGCTTTTCTACACATTATAAATGCAGAAGGAGACGAAATGCTCTTCGGCATTTCGCTTGTAGAAAAAATAAAACCTAGTAAGGCTATCGAAAAACAGGGCCAAGAAATCCGTAAACGGATAAACCAGAGACCTGCTCCACAGTCAGTCAGTCGCCCTGCCCATCAGGGAAACTGGATGGGCCCTCCTCGTTCCTCGTTCTTCACGGAGGCCAGCGCCTGCGGGTCGCCGACCTTATCCGATGAATGCGACGATGGCCCAAGTGCCGCCGCCGCCACCGCCATCGAAGAACTTCAACCAGTCTAAGCCCTGTGCAAACACGCAGCAGTAACGCAGGTACATGCTGGTTGGCTTGCTTATAATTTTAACTGTTGGCTTAATATTACTACCAATAGTGTAGTCTTGACGTGGATACAACAAGGGTATTCTCAGTTCAGTCTGTAATACCTCGTTCCACGTTAACCCACGAAGAAAGTCGTGAGATGTCTGTACCTCTTCAAAATCTAATTAATTTTGACGCTGTTAAACCATGTACTCCATGCCAGGACCAATATATTTCAAAAATATTCCTGGCTCCTAAACCCAACGGCACTAAACGGTTCATACTTAATTTAAAGCCACTAAATAAGTTTATTATAAATAATTACTTCAAGATGGAGGATTATAGGACGGCCACCAAACTTATCTCACGTGATGGGTTTTTAGCCAGCATTGACCTAGAAGAAGCTTATCTACTTATCTAGATTAATAATTTTGTTCCGGTCTACGGTAGACTCGAACGAAATGCACATCAAATTGAAGAGCATCAAATTGAAAAATTAGTACTTTACATACTCAGAACTTACAGCCTTGGAATATGATGCCGTCTATGTACAGATATTACTGGGCTGTAACATCCATGGTTGTTCCTTGATTGGCCGTAAAAGCATGGCACCCTTGGTGTCATGTCATCACCTGTCATAGGTGTCACAGTCTAACATCAGTTTAATAACTTCAAGTTCTTATTTTTTTTTTATGGCTCGCTGTGTCTGTGTTGCCACAAGTCTGGAAGCCTAACCTCCCATCCTATCTTTGCCACAAGATAAACGCCATAATATCATACAATTAGTCCGAAAATATTCACGTTTACCGAAATGTTACTATTCATGATTTTGCTAAGCTTATTTATAGGTGTTCTTGCTTCAGTATGCCCCGCTGTTAGGTACGGGTTTCTGATGTACAAAAAAGTTTTGGAAAGATACAAATATTTAGCTTTACAAGAAAATAATAACGATTACGATTCCAAAATAAAACTCGCTGCGGCGATTATAGATGATTTAAATTGGTGACAAGATAGCATACATAGTTCTTTCCAATGTTTTCATAAAGTCCAGTATAAACACGAAGTATTTACTTACGCTTCTCGAACAGGTTGGGGCGTGGTTTACGCCACCAAAAGAACAAACGGTACATGGAAAGCTCTTGAAAAGGAACACGTTTTCTTAGGTTTAAAAAGTTTTTATTATTTAAAATGAATCAAACTATGCTATATTGCTAAGAGTCGATAACACCACAGCCATAAGCTATGTGAACAGCATGGGAGGGATCCAGTTTCCACACTTGAGTAACTTAACGAGGCGTATTTGGCAATGGTGCGAGAAGAGAAATATTTGGATATTTGCATCCTACTTGTATGTTAATACGAAAGAAAACTCTGCAGATTTAGATTCTAGAATAATAAACCCAGATACTGAATGGGATTATCTGATAACGCTTTCCAAACAGTAGTACGACTGTATAGTTATCCCGAAATTGACCTTTTAATTAAATTATCTATTCGCCTCGCGTAGCAATGCCAAGTGTGAAATTTTCGTCTCATAGAAACCTGACCCTGATGCTTTTGTCGTTTGTCGTTGTCGACGCTTTTACCATAACATGGAAAAATAGGTACTTTTATGCATTTCCACCATTTTCATTAATTTTAAATGCTTACGGAAAATAGTAGACAACGAAGCAACTGGAATACTCATATCTCCACACTGGCTATCGCAAGCGTGGTATCCCCTGTTACACAGTCTACGAGTGTCTAAGATACACTTTTCAACCCTAGCAAGTAAACTCTAGTAGAGTATTTGTAACAATCGCATTTCACGGAGTACCACCCTCTCCATGCGAACCTTACCCTGGGTGCCGCGCGGCTCTGCGCTCGGCGCTCACGCGGCGCGGCTTACCGCTGGCGACGCTCGACCTGATGCTCGCCTCGCTCGCAGACACCACCATAAAGCAGTATAGCATCACTTTGGAGCTCTGGTGGCGGTTTTGTATGGACAACAATAGTAACGTTTTCAACGACTCAAATGCATTCGTTTTAAACTTTTGAACTGAGCAGTTTAATAATGGATGTTCGTATGGCTCTCTTAATAGTCACCGTTCCGCATTATCTTTTTTCTTGGGTGATCAGATCAGTTCCGATCTTTGCATAAGACGTCTTCTTAAGTGTGCTTACAAAATCAAACCCAACCGTCCTAAATATACGTCCACTTGGGACCCTCAAATAGTTCTTAACTATAATCTGATTGGTACCCAAATTTAGAATTACCTAAGTACTGAAAAAATTAGAAAAAAGTTAGTTATTTTATTAGCATTATGTACCGCACATAGAGTTCAAACTTTTTCCATGATAAAACTGTAAAATATTACAATCATACCAGACGGTATAAAGATCAGTCGCTGGATAAAGGCGTGGACACAGGCATGTTCAGTGCGCACAGCACGCGGCACGCGGCCAGCTCGGCCGCCAGCGCTGCCGGCGCGGCGTCAGTATAGACACAATCCGCAAGACGGCGGCGGCGGGCTGGATCCCCGCATCCACCGCCTTTGCCCGCTTTTACAACCGACCCCTAATGAATAACGAGAGTAAATTTGCAAGAAGAGTTGTATTTCCGTCGAACTCGTAAGGTTACTAAACAAGACTGTTTTAGTTTATAGGGTCTGTAAGTTTCAGCCTTAGTTTCGTTTAATAGACGATAAATGCTTGAAGTTTATATTATGATTACATCATCATCTGCCTATATTAGTCCACTGCTGGACTTAGGCTTATATATGATATATGATTACATAATAGATAATTATTAACCTATCTGAAAGTTTGTCCATTAAATCGACTGTGATTTACCTATCTACCTCTATACTTTTTAATAAACAATATTGTTTACAGCATATATCATAAGACAAAGGAAAACAAACCTTCCATCTCTGAACATCTACCTGGTTATTATAATATAATTTGAAGAATGAATTGACGAAAAATAATAGTTGATCAAATGAACTTCAGTGAAGTTCGATCATTATTATTTGAGTCAATTCATTCGAAAATTATAGGAACCCAACCCGCACTATTAAAACATAGTCAAGTCCTTGTTTTAGGCCCAATAGATAGGAAGCTTTGTTTCTAAAATTACTCTAAAAGAATGAGACTACCGCTAGGGACGGACAAGAATAGGGTAAATATATCGATGCAACTCGATGTTTTAATCGAGTGAAATCTCTAAAAATGTGCAATAGTTGCCTGTAGACTAGAGGAAACTACCTGGTTATTATAATATAATTTTCGAATGAATTGACTCAAATAGTAATTGTAGGTGACCCTACTTATATTTATATTTATGTGTATAATATCACGGCACACTACACCTACATATCATACTTATTTATGTACCTATCAACACTAACATGCATTACTCACATTCATAAATACAGACATTCATTACACAAAACAAATTATATTCTACACGACCCAAGCCGCGCGATATCAGCAGTAAGGATAGCGCGCGGAATGTGCCGACCGAAGCGATTCTTTTGTTTGCGCCTGAGTTGCTCCGGCCGGCGTCGGACGGCCGCCACGCCACCAGTCGCTTACCTATCCACTAGCGAAGCGCACGCCTCTTACCGCTTTATTTATTGTGCTCGGCCGCGCGATCTTATTTATATCTTCAATTCTATGTTTTCTGTTTCTGTTACTTTCTTCATCTATTCTATCGTGTCTGTCTCCTACTCCTTCTGACTTTTATTATGAAACTTATTTGTGGGAACTTTAATATATGTGTATGGTGTATACAAGTGTTTTCACTGAACTTACCTACCTACTTCAAGCACACATCCCACAACCCACACTTCTAAAGTAATGATCGAACTTCACTGAAGTTCATTTGATCAACTATTAATAGGTAAACATTCACAATGGAAACACATTGGGACGATTATAAGACAAAAGTGGTTTTCGTCAGTACCTACCTGCCCGTGCCGAGAGTAGTTTCTGTAGTGATTTTCTCATATCCTCAATTCTTTGTCAAAACTTGATTTTTATATGATTAATAGGTAAACATTCACAATGGAAACACATTGGGACGATTATAAGACAAAAGTAGTTTTCGTCACTACCTACCTGCCCGTGCCGGGAGTAGTTTCTGTATTGATTTTCTCATATCCTCAATTCTTTGTCAAAACTTGATTTTTATATGATTAATAGGTAAACATTCACAATGGAAACACATTGGGACGATTATAAGACAAAAGAAGTTTTCGTCACTACCTACCTGCCCGTGCCGGGAGTAGTTTCTGTAGCGATTTTCTCATATCCTCAATTCATTGTCAAAACTTGATTTTTATATGATTAATAGGTAAACATTCACAATGGAAACACATTGGGACGATTATAAGACAAATGAAGTTTTCGTCACTACCTACCTGGCCGTGCCGGGAGTAATTTCTGTAGCGATTTTCTCATATCCTCAATTCTTTGTCAAAACTTGATTTTTATATGATTAATAGGTAAACATTCACAATGGAAACACATTGGGACGATTATAAGACAAAAGTAGTATTCGTCCCTACCTACCTGCCCGTGCCGGGAATAGTTTCTGTAGCGATTTTCTCATACTCAATTCTTTGTCAAAACTTGATTTTTATATGATTAATAGGTAAACATTCACAATGGAAACACATTGGGACGATTATAAGACAAAAGTAGTTTTCGTCACTACCTACCTGCCCGTGCCGGGAGTAGTTTCTGTATTGATTTTCTCATATCCTCAATTCTTTGTCAAAACTTGATTTTTATATGATTAATAGGTAAACATTCACAATGGAAACACATTGGGACGATTATAAGACAAAAGAAGTTTTCGTCACTACCTACCTGCCCGTGCCGGGAGTAGTTTCTGTAGCGATTTTCTCATATCCTCAATTCTTTGTCAAAACTTGATTTTTATATGATTAATAGGTAAACATTCACAATGGAAACACACTGGGACGATTATAAGACAAAAGTGGTTTTCGTCAGTACCTACCTGCCCGTGCCGGGAGTAGTTTCTGTAGTGATTTTCTCATATCCTCAATTCTTTGTCAAAACTTTATTTTTATATGATTAATAGGTAAACATTCTTAATGGAAACACATTGGGATGATTATAAGACAAAAGTAGTTTTCGTCACTACCTACCTGCCCGTGCCGGGAGTAGTTTCTGTATTGATTTTCTCATATCCTCAATTCTTTGTCAAAACTTGATTTATATATGATTAATAGGTAAACATTCACAATGGAAACACATTGGGACGATTATAAGACAAAAGAAGTTTTCGTCACTACCTACCTGCCCGTGCCGGGAGTAGTTTCTGTAGCGATTTTCTCATATCCTCAATTCTTTGTCAAAACTTGATTTTTATATGATTAATAGGTAAACATTCACAATGGAAACACATTGGGACGATTATAAGACAAAAGAAGTTTTCGTCACTACCTACCTGGCCGTGCCGGGAGTAATTTCTGTAGCGATTTTCTCATATCCTCAATTCTTTGTCAAAACTTGATTTTTATATGATTAATAGGTAAACATTCACAATGGAAACACATTGGGACGATTATAAGGCAAAAGTGGTTTTCGTCAATACCTACATGCCCGTACCGGGAATAGTTTCTGTAATGATTTTCTCATATCCTCAATTCTTTGTCAAAACTTGATTTTTATATGATTAATAGGTAAACATTCACAATGGAAACACATTGGGACGATTATAAGACAAAAGAAGTTTTCGTCACTACCTACCTGCCCGTGCCGGGAGTAGTTTCTGTAGTGATTTTCTCATATCCTCAATTCTTTGTCAAAACTTGATTTTTATATGATTAATAGGTAAACATTCACAATGGAAACACATTGGGACGATTATAAGACAAAAGAAGTTTTCGTCACTACCTACCTGCCCGTGCCGGGAGTAGTTTCTGTAGTGATTTTCTCATATCCTCAATTCTTTGTCAAAACTTGATTTTTATATGATTAATAGGTAAACATTCACAATGGAAACACATTGGGACGATTATAAGACAAAAGTAGTTTTCGTCACTACCTACCTGCCCGTGCAGTAGTTTCTGTAGCGATTTTCTCATATCCTCAATTCTTTGTCAAAACTTGATTTTTATATGATTAATAGGTAAACATTCACAATGGAAACACATTGGGACGATTATAAGACAAAAGTAGTTATCGTCACTACCTACCTGCCCGTGCCGGGAGTAGTTTCTGTAGCGATTTTCTCATATCCTCAATTCTTTGTCAAAACTTGATTTTTATATGATTAATAGGTAAACATTCACAATGGAAACACATTGGGACGATTATAAGACAAAAGTAGTTTTCGTCACTACCTACCTGCCCGTGCCGGGAGTAGTTTCTGTAGCGATTTTCTCATATACTCAATTCTTTGTCAAAACTTGATTTTTATATGATTAATAGGTAAACATTCACAATGGAAACACATTGGGACGATTATAAGACAAAAGTAGTTTTCGTCACTACCTACCTGCCCGTGCCGGGAGTAGTTTCTGTAGCGATTTTCTCATATCCTCAATTCATTGTTAAAACTTGATTTTTATATGATTAATAGGTAAATATTCACAATGGAAACACATTGGGACGATTATAAGACAAAAGTAGTTTTCGTCAGTACCTACCTGCCCTTGCCGGGATTAGTTTCTGTAGCGATTTTGTCATATCCTCAATTCTTTGTCAAAACTTGATTTTTATATGATTAATAGGTAAACATTCACAATGGAAACACATTGGGACGATTATAAGACAAAAGTGGTTTTCGTCAGTACCTACCTGCCCGTGCCGGGAGTAGTTTCTGTAGTGATTTTCTCATATCCTCAATTCTTTGTCAAAACTTTATTTTTATATGATTAATAGGTAAACATTCTTAATTGAAACACATTGGGACGATTATAAGACAAAAGTAGTTTTCGTCACTACCTACCTGCCCGTGCCGGGAGTAGTTTCTGTATTGATTTTCTCATATCCTCAATTCTTTGTCAAAACTTGATTTTTATATGATTAATAGGTAAACATTCACAATGGAAACACATTGGGACGATTATAAGACAAAAGAAGTTTTCGTCACTACCTACCTGCCCGTGCCGGGAGTAGTTTCTGTAGCGATTTTCTCATATCCTCAATTTTTTGTCAAAACTTGATTTTATATGATTAATAGGTAAACATTCACAATGGAAACACATTGGGACGATTATAAGACAAAAGTAGTTTTCGTCACTACCTACCTGGCCGTGCCGGGAGTAATTTCTGTAGCGATTTTCTCATACCCTCAATTCTTTGTCAAAACTTGATTTTTATATGATTAATAGGTAAACATTCACAATGGAAACACATTGGGACGATTATAAGACAAAAGTGGTTTTCGTCAATACCTACCTGCCCGTACCGGGAGTAGTTTCTGTAATGATTTTCTCATATCCTCAATTCTTTGTCAAAACTTGATTTTTATATGATTAATAGGTAAACATTCACAATGGAAACACATTGGGAAGATTATAAGACAAAAGAAGTTTTCGTCACTACCTACCTGCCCGTGCCGGGAGTAGTTTCTGTAGTGATTTTCTCATATCCTCAATTCTTTGTCAAAACTTGATTTTTATATGATTAATAGGTAAACATTCACAATGGAAACACATTGGGACGATTATAAGACAAAAGAAGTTTTCGTCACTACCTACCTGCCCGTGCCGGGAGTAGTTTCTGTAGCGATTTTCTCATATCCTCAATTCTTTGTCAAAACTTGATTTTTATATGATTAATAGGTAAACATTCACAATGGAAACACATTGAGACGTTTATAAGACAAAAGTAGTTTTCGTCACTACCTACCTGCCCGTGCCGGGAGTAGTTTCTGTAGCGATTTTCTCATATCCTCAATTCTTTGTGAAAACTTGATTTTTATATGATTAATAGGTAAACATTCACAATGGAAACACATTGAGACGTTTATAAGACAAAAGTAGTATTCGTCCCTACCTACCTGCCCGTGCCGGGAATAGTTTCTGTAGCGATTTTCTCATATCCTCAATTCTTTGTCAAAACTTGATTTTTATATGATTAATAGGTAAACATTCACAATGGAAACACATTGGGACGATTATAGGACAAAAGTAGTTTTCGTCACTACCTACCTGCCCGTGCCGGGAGTAGTTTCTGAAGTGATTTTCTCATATCCTCAATTCGTTGTCAAAACTTGATTTTTATATGATTAATAGGTAAACATTCACAATGGAAACACATTGGGACGATTATAAGACAAAAGTAGTTTTCGTCACTACCTACCTGCCCGTGCAGTAGTTTCTGTAGCGATTTTCTCATATCCTCAATTCTTTGTCAAAACTTGATTTTTATATGATTAATAGGTAAACATTCACAATGGAAACACATTGGGACGATTATAAGACAAAAGTAGTTTTCGTCACCACCTACCTGCCCGTGCCGGGAGTAGTTTCTGTAGCGATTTTCTCATATCCTCAATTCGTTGTCAAAACTTGATTTTTATATGATTAATAGGTAAACATTCACAATGGAAACACATTGGGACGATTATAAGACAAAAATAGTTTTCGTCACTACCTGGTGCCCGTGCCGGGAGTGGTTTCTGTAGCGATTTTCTCATATCCTCAATTCTTTGTCAAAACTTGATTTTTATATGATTAATAGGTAAACATTCACAATGGAAACACATTGGGACGATTATAAGACAAAAGAAGTTTTCGTCACTACCTACCTGCCCGTGCCGGGAGTAGTTTCTGTAGCGATTTTCTCATATCCTCAATTCATTGTCAAAACTTGATTTTTATATGATTAATAGGTAAACATTCACAATGGAAACACATTGAGACGTTTATAAGACAAAAGTAGTTTTCGTCACTACCTACCTGCCCGTGCCGGGAGTAGTTTCTGTAGCGATTTTCTCATATCCTCAATTCTTTGTGAAAACTTGATTTTTATATGATTAATAGGTAAACATTCACAATGGAAACACATTGAGACGTTTATAAGACAAAAGTAGTATTCGTCCCTACCTACCTGCCCGTGCCGGGAATAGTTTCTGTAGCGATTTTCTCATATCCTCAATTCTTTGTCAAAACTTGATTTTTATATGATTAATAGGTAAACATTCACAATGGAAACACATTGGGACGATTATAAGACAAAAGTAGTTTTCGTCACTACCTACCTGCCCGTGCCGGGAGTAGTTTCTGAAGTTATTTTCTCATATCCTCAATTCGTTGTCAAAACTTGATTTTTATATGATTAATAGGTAAACATTCACAATGGAAACACATTGGGACGATTATAAGACAAAAGTAGTTTTCGTCACTACCTACCTGCCCGTGCAGTAGTTTCTGTAGCGATATTCTCATATCCTCAATTCTTTGTCAAAACTTGATTTTTATATGATTAATAGGTAAACATTCACAATGGAAACACATTGGGACGATTATAAGACAAAAGTAGTTTTCGTCACTACCTACCTGCCCGTGCCGGGAGTAGTTTCTGTAGCGATTTTCTCATATCCTCAATTCTTTGTCAAAACTTGATTTTTATATGATTAATAGGTAAACATTCACAATGGAAACACATTGGGACGATTATAAGACAAAAGTAGTTTTCGTCACTACCTACCTGCCCGTGCCGGGAGTAGTTTCTGTAGCGATTTTCTCATATACTCAATTCTTTATCAAAACTTGATTTTTATATGATTAATAGGTAAACATTCACAATGGAAACACATTGGGACGATTATAAGACAAAAGTAGTTTTCGTCACTACCTACCTGCCCGTGCCGGGAGTAGTTTCTGTAGCGATTTTCTCATATCCTCAATTCATTGTTAAAACTTGATTTTTATATGATTAATAGGTAAATATTCACAATGGAAACACATTGGGACGATTATAAGACAAAAGTAGTTTTCGTCACTACCTACCTGCCCTTGCTGGGATTAGTTTCTGTAGCGATTTTGTCATATCCTCAATTCTTTGTCAAAACTTGATTTTTATATGATTAATAGGTAAACATTCACAATGGAAACACATTGGGACGATTATAAGACAAAAGTGGTTTTCGTCAGTACCTACCTGCCCGTGCCGGGAGTAGTTTCTGTATTGATTTTCTCATATCCTCAATTCTTTGTCAAAACTTGATTTTTATATGATTAATAGGTAAACATTCACAATGGAAACACATTGGGACGATTATAAGACAAAAGAAGTTTTCGTCACTACCTACCTGCCCGTGCCGGGAGTAGTTTCTGTAGCGATTTTCTCATATCCTCAATTCTTTGTCAAAACTTGATTTTTATATGATTAATAGGTAAACATTCACAATGGAAACACATTGGGACGATTATAAGACAAAAGAAGTTTTCGTCACTACCTACCTGGCCGTGCCGGGAGTAATTTCTGTAGCGATTTTCTCATATCCTCAATTCTTTGTCAAAACTTGATTTTTATATGATTAATAGGTAAACATTCACAATGGAAACACATTGGGACGATTATAAGGCAAAAGTGGTTTTCGTCAATACCTACATGCCCGTACCGGGAATAGTTTCTGTAATGATTTTCTCATATCCTCAATTCTTTGTCAAAACTTGATTTTTATATGATTAATAGGTAAACATTCACAATGGAAACACATTGGGACGATTATAAGACAAAAGAAGTTTTCGTCACTACCTACCTGCCCGTGCCGGGAGTAGTTTCTGTAGTGATTTTCTCATATCCTCAATTCTTTGTCAAAACTTGATTGTTATATGATTAATAGGTAAACATTCACAATGGAAACACATTGGGACGATTATAAGACAAAAGAAGTTTTCGTCACTACCTACCTGCCCGTGCCGGGAGTAGTTTCTGTAGTGATTTTCTCATATCCTCAATTCTTTGTCAAAACTTGATTTTTATATGATTAATAGGTAAACATTCACAATGGAAACACATTGGGACGATTATAAGACAAAAGAAGTTTTCGTCACTACCTACCTGCCCGTGCCGGGAGTAGTTTCTGTAGCGATTTTCTCATATCCTCAATTCTTTGTCAAAACTTGATTTTTATATGATTAATAGGTAAACATTCACAATGGAAACACATTGAGACGTTTATAAGACAAAAGTAGTTTTCGTCACTACCTACCTGCCCGTGCCGGGAGTAGTTTCTGTAGCGATTTTCTCATATCCTCAATTCTTTGTGAAAACTTGATTTTTATATGATTAATAGGTAAACATTCACAATGGAAACACATTGAGACGTTTATAAGACAAAAGTAGTATTCGTCCCTACCTACCTGCCCGTGCCGGGAATAGTTTCTGTAGCGATTATCTCATATCCTCAATTCTTTGTCAAAACTTGATTTTTATATGATTAATAGGTAAACATTCACAATGGAAACACATTGGGACGATTATAAGACAAAAGTAGTTTTCGTCACTACCTACCTGCCCGTGCCGGGAGTAGTTTCTGAATTTATTTTCTCATATCCTCAATTCGTTGTCAAAACTTGATTTTTATATGATTAATAGGTAAACATTCACAATGGAAACACATTGGGACGATTATAAGACAAAAGTAGTTTTCGTCACTACCTACCTGCCCGTGCAGTATTTTCTGTAGCGATTTTCTCATATCCTCAATTCTTTGTCAAAACTTGATTTTTATATGATTAATAGGTAAACATTCACAATGGAAACACATTGGGACGATTATAAGACAAAAGTAGTTATCGTCACTACCTACCTGCCCGTGCCGGGAGTAGTTTCTGTAGCGATTTTCTCATATCCTCAATTCTTTGTCAAAACTTGATTTTTATATGATTAATAGGTAAACATTCACAATGGAAACACATTGGGACGATTATAAGACAAAAGTAGTTTTCGTCACTACCTACCTGCCCGTGCCGGGAGTAGTTTCTGTAGCGATTTTCTCATATACTCAATTCTTTGTCAAAACTTGATTTTTATATGATTAATAGGTAAACATTCACAATGGAAACACATTGGGACGATTATAAGACAAAAGTAGTTTTCGTCACTACCTACCTGCCCGTGCCGGGAGTAGTTTCTGTAGCGATTTTCTCATATCCTCAATTCATTGTTAAAACTTGATTTTTATATGATTAATAGGTAAATATTCACAATGGAAACACATTGGGACGATTATAAGACAAAAGTAGTTTTCGTCACTACCTACCTGCCCTTGCCGGGATTAGTTTCTGTAGCGATTTTGTCATATCCTCAATTCTTTGTCAAAACTTGATTTTTATATGATTAATAGGTAAACATTCACAATGGAAACACATTGGGACGATTATAAGACAAAAGTGGTTTTCGTCAGTACCTACCTGCCCGTGCCGGGAGTAGTTTCTGTAGTGATTTTCTCATATCCTCAATTCTTTGTCAAAACTTTATTTTTATATGATTAATAGGTAAACATTCTTAATTGAAACACATTGGGACGATTATAAGACAAAAGTAGTTTTCGTCACTACCTACCTGCCCGTGCCGGGAGTAGTTTCTGTATTGATTTTCTCATATCCTCAATTCTTTGTCAAAACTTGATTTTTATATGATTAATAGGTAAACATTCACAATGGAAACACATTGGGACGATTATAAGACAAAAGAAGTTTTCGTCACTACCTACCTGCCCGTGCCGGGAGTAGTTTCTGTAGCGATTTTCTCATATCCTCAATTTTTTGTCAAAACTTGATTTTTATATGATTAATAGGTAAACATTCACAATGGAAACACATTGGGACGATTATAAGACAAAAGTAGTTTTCGTCACTACCTACCTGGCCGTGCCGGGAGTAATTTCTGTAGCGATTTTCTCATACCCTCAATTCTTTGTCAAAACTTGATTTTTATATGATTAATAGGTAAACATTCACAATGGAAACACATTGGGACGATTATAAGACAAAAGTGGTTTTCGTCAATACCTACCTGCCCGTACCGGGAGTAGTTTCTGTAATGATTTTCTCATATCCTCAATTCTTTGTCAAAACTTGATTTTTATATGATTAATAGGTAAACATTCACAATGGAAACACATTGGGACGATTATAAGACAAAAGAAGTTTTCGTCACTACCTACCTGCCCGTGCCGGGAGTAGTTTCTGTAGTGATTTTCTCATATCCTCAATTCTTTGTCAAAACTTGATTTTTATATGATTAATAGGTAAACATTCACAATGGAAACACATTGGGACGATTATAAGACAAAAGAAGTTTTCGTCACTACCTACCTGCCCGTGCCGGGAGTAGTTTCTGTAGCGATTTTCTCATATCCTCAATTCTTTGTCAAAACTTGATTTTTATATGATTAATAGGTAAACATTCACAATGGAAACACATTGAGACGTTTATAAGACAAAAGTAGTTTTCGTCACTACCTACCTGCCCGTGCCGGGAGTAGTTTCTGTAGCGATTTTCTCATATCCTCAATTCTTTGTGAAAACTTGATTTTTATATGATTAAAAGGTAAACATTCACAATGGAAACACATTGAGACGTTTATAAGACAAAAGTAGTATTCGTCCCTACCTACCTGCCCGTGCCGGGAATAGTTTCTGTAGCGATTTTCTCATATCCTCAATTCTTTGTCAAAACTTGATTTTTATATGATTAATAGGTAAACATTCACAATGGAAACACATTGGGACGATTATAGGACAAAAGTAGTTTTCGTCACTACCTACCTGCCCGTGCCGGGAGTAGTTTCTGAAGTGATTTTCTCATATCCTCAATTCGTTGTCAAAACTTGATTTTTATATGATTAATAGGTAAACATTCACAATGGAAACACATTGGGACGATTATAAGACAAAAGTAGTTTTCGTCACTACCTACCTGCCCGTGCAGTAGTTTCTGTAGCGATTTTCTCATATCCTCAATTCTTTGTCAAAACTTGATTTTTATATGATTAATAGGTAAACATTCACAATGGAAACACATTGGGACGATTATAAGACAAAATTAGTTTTCGTCACCACCTACCTGCCCGTGCCGGGAGTAGTTTCTGTAGCGATTTTCTCATATCCTCAATTCGTTGTCAAAACTTGATTTTTATATGATTAATAGGTAAACATTCACAATGGAAACACATTGGGACGATTATAAGACAAAAATAGTTTTCGTCACTACCTGGTGCCCGTGCCGGGAGTGGTTTCTATAGCGATTTTCTCATATTCTCAATTCTTTGTCAAAACTTGATTTTTATATGATTAATAGGTAAACATTCACAATGGAAACACATTGGGACGATTATAAGACAAAAATAGTTTTCGTCACTACCTGGTGCCCGTGCCGGGAGTGGTTTCTGTAGAGATTTTCTCATATCTTCAATTCTTTGTCAAAACTTGATTTTTATATGATTAATAGGTAAACATTCACAATGGAAACACATTGGGACGATTATAAGACAAAAGTAGTTTTCGTCACTACCTACCTGCCCGTGCCGGGAGTAGTTTCTGTAGCGATTTTCTCATATCCTCAATTCGTTGTCAAAACTTGATTTTTATATGATTAATAGGTAAACATTCACAATGGAAACACATTGGGACGATTATAAGACAAAAGTAGTTTTCGTCACTACCTACCTGCCCGTGCCGGGAGTAGTTTCTGTAGCGATTTTCTCATATACTCAATTCTTTGTCAAAACTTGATTTTTATATGACTAATAGGTAAACATTCACAATGGAAACACATTGAGACGATTATAAGACAAAAGTAGTTTTCGTCACTACCTACCTGCCCGTGCCGGGAGTAGTTTCTGTAGCGATTTTCTCATATCCTCAATTCTTTGTCAAAACTTGATTTTTATATGATTAATAGGTAAACATTCACAATGGAAACACATTGGGACGATTATAAGACAAAAGTAGTTTTCGTCGCTACCTACCTGCCCGTGGCGGGAGTAGTTTCTGTATTGATTTTCTCATATCCTCAATTCTTTGTCAAAACTTGATTTTTATATGATTAATAGGTAAACATTCACAATGGAAACACATTGGGACGATTATAAGACAAAAGAAGTTTTCGTCACTACCTACCTGCCCGTGCCGGGAGTAGTTTCTGTAGCGATTTTCTCATATCCTCAATTCTTTGTCAAAACTTGATTTTTATATGATTAATAGGTAAACATTCACAATGGAAACACATTGGGACGATTATAAGACAAAAGAAGTTTTCGTCACTACCTACCTGGCCGTGCCGGGAGTAATTTCTGTAGCGATTTTCTCATATCCTCAATTCTTTGTCAAAACTTGATTTTTATATGATTAATAGGTAAACATTCACAATGGAAACACATTGGGACGATTATAAGACAAAAGTGGTTTTCGTCAATACCTACATGCCCGTACCGGGAGTAGTTTCTGTAATGATTTTCTCATATCCTCAATTCTTTGTCAAAACTTGATTTTTATATGATTAATAGGTAAACATTCACAATGGAAACACATTGGGACGATTATAAGACAAAAGAAGTTTTCGTCACTACCTACCTGCCCGTGCCGGGAGTAGTTTCTGTAGCGATTTTCTCATATCCTCAATTCTTTGTCAAAACTTGATTTTTATATGATTAATAGGTAAACATTCACAATGGAAACACATTGAGACTTTTATAAGACAAAAGTAGTTTTCGTCACTACCTACCTGCCCGTGCCGGGAGTAGTTTCTGTAGCGATTTTCTCATATCCTCAATTCTTTGTGAAAACTTGATTTTTATATGATTAATAGGTAAACATTCACAATGGAAACACATTGAGACGTTTATAAGACAAAAGTAGTATTCGTCCCTACCTACCTGCCCGTGCCGGGAATAGTTTCTGTAGCGATTTTCTCATATCCTCAATTCTTTGTCAAAACTTGATTTTTATATGATTAATAGGTAAACATTCACAATGGAAACACATTGGGACGATTATAAGACAAAAGTAGTTTTCGTCACTACCTACCTGCCCGTGCCGGGAGTAGTTTCTGTAGCGATTTTCTCATATCCTCAATTCATTGTTAAAACTTGATTTTTATATGATTAATAGGTAAATATTCACAATGGAAACACATTGGGACGATTATAAGACAAAAGTAGTTTTCGTCAATACCTACCTGCCCTTGCCGGGATTAGTTTCTGTAGCGATTTTGTCATATCCTCAATTCTTTGTCAAAACTTGATTTTTATATGATTAATAGGTAAACATTCACAATGGAAACACATTGGGACGATTATAAGACAAAAGTGGTTTTCGTCAGTACCTACCTGCCCGTGCCGGTAGTTTCTGTAGTGATTTTCTCATATCCTCAATTCTTTGTCAAAACTTTATTTTTATATGATTAATAGGTAAACATTCTTAATGGAAACACATTGGGACGATTATAAGACAAAAGTAGTTTTCGTCACTACCTACCTGCCCGTGCCGGGAGTAGTTTCTGTATTGATTTTCTCATATCCTCAATTCTTTGTCAAAACTTGATTTTTATATGATTAATAGGTAAACATTCACAATGGAAACACATTGGGACGATTATAAGACAAAAGAAGTTTTCGTCACTACCTACCTGCCCGTGCCGGGAGTAGTTTCTGTATTGATTTTCTCATATCCTCAATTCTTTGTCAAAACTTGATTTTTATATGATTAATAGGTAAACATTCACAATGGAAACACATTGGGACGATTATAAGACAAAAGAAGTTTTCGTCACTAACCTGGCCGTGCCGGGAGTAATTTCTGTAGCGATTTTCTCATATCCTCAATTCTTTGTCAAAACTTGATTTTTATATGATTAATAGGTAAACATTCACAATGGAAACACATTGGGACGATTATAAGACAAAAGAAGTTTTCGTCACTACCTACCTGCCCGTGCCGGGAGTAGTTTCTGTAGCGATTTTCTCATATCCTCAATTCTTTGTCAAAACTTGATTTTTATATGATTAATAGGTAAACATTCACAATGGAAACACATTGAGACGTTTATAAGACAAAAGTAGTTTTCGTCACTACCTACCTGCCCGTGCCGGGAGTAGTTTCTGTAGCGATTTTCTCATATCCTCAATTCTTTGTGAAAACTTGATTTTTATATGATTAATAGGTAAACATTCACAATGGAAACACATTGAGACGTTTGTAAGACAAAAGTAGTATTCGTCCCTACCTACCTGCCCGTGCCGGGAATAGTTTTTGTAGCGATTTTCTCATATCCTCAATTCTTTGTCAAAACTTGATTTTTATATGATTAATAGGTAAACATTCACAATGGAAACACATTGGGACGATTATAAGTCAATCCTTTTACAGGATTGATGAATTTCTGAGATAAGACTGCACCTACTATATTATTATGCATATCATCATTCAATTTTTTTTGATTAATTTTAAATTATTATTGCAATGATTATTATGGAATTTTGTTTTATTATAGAATTGATTATAGTGAATGTTTTTGAATGTATTATAATTTAATTAATAGTTTTATAGAATAATTACTTTTATTTGATGTTATAATTAACTATATTATTAATTAACTATATTATTATAATGTATACAAACCAAATTATACTTAAGTATAATAAGGACACCCATTTGACGTGTAATAATTATTTTACCAATAAATGAACTTGAACTTGAACTTGAACTTGAACTTAAGACAAAAGTAGTTTTCGTCACTACCTACCTGCCCGTGCCGGGAGTAGTTTCTGAAGTGATTTTCTCATATCCTCAATTCGTTGTCAAAACTTGATTTTTATATGGTTAATAGGTAAACATTCACAATGGAAACACATTGGGACGATTATAAGACAAAAGTAGTTTTCGTCACCACCTACCTGCCCGTGCCGGGAGTAGTTTCTGTAGCGATTTTCTCATATCCTCAATTCGTTGTCAAAACTTGATTTTTATATGATTAATAGGTAAACATTCACAATGGAAACACATTGGGACGATTATAAGACAAAAGTAGTATTCGTCCCTACCTACCTGCCCGTGCCGGGAATAGTTTCTGTAGCGATTTTCTCATATCCTCAATTCTTTGTCAAAACTTGATTTTTATATGATTAATAGGTAAACATTCACAATGGAAACACATTGGGACGATTATAAGACAAAAATAGTTTTCGTCACTACCTGGTGCCCGTGCCGGGAGTGGTTTCTGTAGAGATTTTCTCATATCTTCAATTCTTTGTCAAAACTTGATTTTTATATGATTAATAGGTAAACATTCACAATGGAAACACATTGGGACGATTATAAGACAAAAGTAGTTTTCGTCACTACCTACCTGCCCGTGCCGGGAGTAGTTTCTGTAGCGATTTTCTCATATCCTCAATTCGTTGTCAAAACTTGATTTTTATATGATTAATAGGTAAACATTCACAATGGAAACACATTGGGACGATTATAAGACAAAAGTAGTTTTCGTCACTACCTACCTGCCCGTGCCGGGAGTAGTTTCTGTAGCGATTTTCTCATATACTCAATTCTTTGTCAAAACTTGATTTTTATATGACTAATAGGTAAACATTCACAATGGAAACACATTGAGACGTTTATAAGACAAAAGTAGTTTTCGTCACTACCTGGTGCCCGTGCCGGGAGTGGTCTCTGTAGTGATTTTCTCATATCCTCAATTCTTTGTCAAAACTTGATTTTTATATGATTTATAGGTAAACATTCACAATGGAAACACATTGCAACGATTATAAGACAAAAGTAGTTTTCGTCACTACCTACCTGCCCGTGCCGGGAGTAGTTTCTGTAGTGATTTTCTCATATCCTCAATTCTTTGTCAAAACTTGATTTTTATATGATTAATAGGTAAACATTCACAATGGAAACACATTGGGACGATTATAAGACAAAAGAAGTTTTCGTCACTACCTACCTGCCCGTGCCGGGAGTAGTTTCTGTAGTGATTTTCTCATATCCTCAATTCTTTGTCAAAACTTGATTTTCATATGATTAATAGGTAAACATTCACAATGGAAACACATTGGGACGATTATAAGACAAAAGAAGTTTTCGTCACTACCTACCTGCCCGTGCCGGGAGTAGTTTCTGTAGCGATTTTCTCATATCCTCAATTCTTTGTCAAAACTTGATTTTTATATGATTAATAGGTAAACATTCACAATGGAAACACATTGAGACGTTTATAAGACAAAAGTAGTTTTCGTCAGTACCTACCTGCCCGTGCCGGGAGTAGTTTCTGTAGCGATTTTCTCATATCCTCAATTCTTTGTGAAAACTTGATTTTTATATGATTAATAGGTAAACATTCACAATGGAAACACATTGGGACGATTATAAGACAAATGAAGATTTCGTCACTACCTACCTGGCCGTGCCGGGAGTAATTTCTGTAGCGATTTTCTCATATCCTCAATTCTTTGTCAAAACTTGATTTTTATATGATTAATAGGTAAACATTCACAATGGAAACACATTGAGACGTTTATAAGACAAAAGTAGTTTTTTTCACTACCTGGTGCCCGTGCCGGGAGTGGTTTCTGTAGCGATTTTCTCATATCCTCAATTCTTTGTCAAAACTTGATTTTTATATGATTAATAGGTAAACATTCACAATGGAAACACATTGGGACGATTATAAGACAAAAGTAATTTTCGTCACTACCTACCTGCCCGTGCCGGGAGTAGTTTCTGTATTGATTTTCTCATATCCTCAATTCTTTGTCAAAACTTGATTTTTATATGATTAATATGTAAACATTCACAATGGAAACACATTGGGACGATTATAAGACAAAAGTGGTTTTCGTCAATACCTACCTGCCCGTGCCGGGAGTGGTTTCTGTAGCGATTTTCTCATATCCTCAATTCTTTGTCAAAACTTGATTTTTATATGATTAATAGGTAAACATTCACAATGGAAACACATTGGGACGATTATAAGACAAAAGTAGTTTTCGTCACTACCTACCTGCCTGTGCCGGGAGTAGTTTCTGTATTGATTTTCTCATATCCCCAATTCTTTGTCAAAACTTGATTAATAGGTAAACATTCACAATGGAAACACATTGGGACGATTATAAGACAAAAGTAGTTTTCGTCACTACCTATCTGCCCGTGCCGGGAGTAGTTTCTGTAGCGATTTTCTCATATACTCAATTTTTTGTCAAAAATTTATTTTTATATGATTAATAGGTAAACATTCACAATGGAAACACATTGGGACGATTATAAGACAAAAGTAGTTTTCGTCACTACCTACCTGGCCGTGCCGGGAGTAATTACTGTAGCGATTTTCTCATATCCTCAATTCTTTGTCAAAACTTGATTTTTATATGATTAATAGGTAAACATTCACAATGGAAACACATTGGGACGATTATAAGACAAAAGAAGTTTTCGTCACTACCTACCTGCCCGTGCCGGGAGTAGTTTCTGTAGCGATTTTCTCATATCCTCAATTCTTTGTCAAAACTTGATTTTTATATGGTTAATAGGTAAACATTCACAATGGAAACACATTGGGACGATTATAAGACAAAAATAGTTTTCGTCACTACCTGGTGCCCGTGCTGGGAGTGGTTTCTGTAGCGATTTTCTCATATCCTCAATTCTTTGTCAAAACTTGATTTTTATATGATTAATAGGTAAACATTCACAATGGAAACACATTGGGACGATTATAAGACAAAAGTAGTTTTCGTCACTACCTACCTGCCCGTGCCGGGAGTAGTTTCTGTAGCGATTTTCTCATATCCTCAATTCGTTGTCAAAACTTGATTTTTATATGATTAATAGGTAAATATTCACAATGGAAACACATTGGGACGATTATAAGACAAAAGTAGTTTTCGTCACTACCTACCTGCCCGTGCCGGGAGTAGTTTCTGTAGCGATTTTCTCATATACTCAATTCTTTGTCAAAACTTGATTTTTATATGACTAATAGGTAAACATTCACAATGGAAACACATTGAGACGTTTATAAGACAAAAGTTGTTTTCGTCACTACCTGGTGCCCGTGCCGGGAGTGGTTTCTGTAGCGATTTTCTCATATACTCAATTTTTTGTCAAAAATTGATTTTTATATGATTAATAGGTAAACATTCACAATGGAAACACATTGGGACGATTATAAGACAAAAATAGTTTTCGTCACTACCTGGTGCCCGTGCCGGGAGTAATTTCTGTAGCGATTTTCTCATAACCTCAATTCTTTGTCAAAACTAGATTTTTATATGATTAATAGGTAAACATTCACAATGGAAACACATTGAGACGTTTATAAGACAAAAGTAGTTTTCGTCACTACCTGGTGCCCGTGCCGGGAGTGGTTTCTGTAGCGATTTTCTCATATCCTCAATTCTTTGTCAAAACTTGATTTTTATATGATTAATAGGTAAACATTCACAATGGAAACACATTGGGACGATTATAAGACAAAAGTGGTTTTCGTCAATACCTACCTGCCCGTGCCGGGAGTAGTTTCTGTAGTGATTTTCTCATATCCTCAATTCTTTGTCAAAACTTGATTTTTATATGATTAATAGGTAAATATTCACAATGGAAACACATTGGGACGATTATAAGACAAAAGTAGTTTTCGTCACTACCTACCTGCCCGTGCAGTAGTTTCTGTAGCGATTTTCTCATATCCTCAATTCTTTGTCAAAACTTGATTTTTATATGGTTAATAGGTAAACATTCACAATGGAAACACATTGGGACGATTATAAGACAAAAGTAGTTTTCGTCACCACCTACCTGCCCGTGCCGGGAGTAGTTTTTGTAGCGATTTTCTCATATCCTCAATTCGTTGTCAAAACTTGATTTTTATATGATTAATAGGTAAACATTCACAATGGAAACACATTGGGACGATTATTAGACAAAAGTAGTATTCGTCCCTACCTACCTGCCCGTGCCGGGAATAGTTTCTGTAGCGATTTTCTCATATCCTCAATTCTTTGTCAAAACTTGATTTTTATATGATTAATAGGTAAACATTCACAATGGAAACACATTGGGACGATTATAAGACAAAAATAGTTTTCGTCACTACCTGGTGCCCGTGCCGGGAGTGGTTTCTGTAGAGATTTTCTCATATCTTCAATTCTTTGTCAAAACTTGATTTTTATATGATTAATAGGTAAACATTCACAATGGAAACACATTGGGACGATTATAAGACAAAAGTAGTTTTCGTCACTACCTACCTGCCCGTGCCGGGAGTAGTTTCTGTAGCGATTTTCTCATATCCTCAATTCGTTGTCAAAACTTGATTTTTATATGATTAATAGGTAAACATTCACAATGGAAACACATTAAGACGATTATAAGACAAAAGTAGTTTTCGTCACTACCTACCTGCCCGTGCCGGGAGTAGTTTCTGTAGCGATTTTCTCATATACTCAATTCTTTGTCAAAACTTGATTTTTATATGACTAATAGGTAAACATTCACAATGTAAACACATTGAGACGTTTATAAGACAAAAGTAGTTTTCGTCACTACCTGGTGCCCGTGCCGGGAGTGGTCTCTGTAGTGATTTTCTCATATCCTCAATTCTTTGTCAAAACTTGATTTTTATATGATTAATAGGTAAACATTCACAATGGAAACACATTGCAACGATTATAAGACAAAAGTAGTTTTCGTCACTACCTACCTGCCCGTGCCGGGAATAGTTTCTGTAGTGATTTTCTCATATCCTCAATTCTTTGTCAAAACTTGATTTTTATATGATTAATAGGTAAACATTCACAATGGAAACACATTGGGACGATTATAAGACAAAAGAAGTTTTCGTCACTACCTACCTGCCCGTGCCGGGAGTAGTTTCTGTAGTGATTTTCTCATATCCTCAATTCTTTGTCAAAACTTGATTTTTATATGATAAATAGGTAAACATTCACAATGGAAACACATTGGGACGATTATAAGACAAAAGAAGTTTTCGTCACTACCTACCTGCCCGTGCCGGGAGTAGTTTCTGTAGCGATTTTCTCATATCCTCAATTCTTTGTCAAAACTTGATTTTTATATGATTAATAGGTAAACATTCACAATGGAAACACATTGAGACGTTTATAAGACAAAAGTAGTTTTCGTCAGTACCTACCTGCCCGTGCCGGGAGTAGTTTCTGTAGCGATTTTCTCATATCCTCAATTCTTTGTGAAAACTTGATTTTTATATGATTAATAGGTAAACATTCACAATGGAAACACATTGGGATGATTATAAGACAAATGAAGATTTCGTCACTACCTACCTGGCCGTGCCGGGAGTAATTTCTGTAGCGATTTTCTCATATCCTCAATTCTTTGTCAAAACTTGATTTTTATATGATTAATAGGTAAACATTCACAATGGAAACACATTGAGACGTTTATAAGACAAAAGTAGTTTTTTTCACTACCTGGTGCCCGTGCCGGGAGTGGTTTCTGTAACGATTTTCTCATATCCTCAATTCTTTGTCAAAACTTGATTTTTATATGATTAATAGGTAAACATTCACAATGGAAACACATTGGGACGATTATAAGACAAAAGTAATTTTCGTCACTACCTACCTGCCCGTGCCGGGAGTAGTTTCTGTATTGATTTTCTCATATCCTCAATTCTTTGTCAAAACTTGATTTTTATATGATTAATATGTAAACATTCACAATGGAAACACATTGGGACGATTATAAGACAAAAGTGGTTTTCGTCAATACCTACCTGCCCGTGCCGGGAGTGGTTTCTGTAGCGATTTTCTCATATCCTCAATTCTTTGTCAAAACTTGATTTTTATATGATTAATAGGTAAACATTCACAATGGAAACACATTGGGACGATTATAAGACAAAAGTAGTTTTCGTCACTACCTACCTGCCCGTGCCGGGAGTAGTTTCTGTATTGATTTTCTCATATCCCCAATTCTTTGTCAAAACTTGATTAATAGGTAAACATTCACAATGGAAACACATTGGGACGATTATAAGACAAAAGTAGTTTTCGTCACTACCTATCTGCCCGTGCCGGGAGTAGTTTCTGTAGCGATTTTCTCATATACTCAATTTTTTGTCAAAAATTGATTTTTATATGATTAATAGGTAAACATTCACAATGGAAACACATTGGGACGATTATAAGACAAAAGTAGTTTTCGTCACTACCTACCTGGCCGTGCCGGGAGTAATTACTTTAGCGATTTTCTCATATCCTCAATTCTTTGTCAAAACTTGATTTTTATATGATTAATAGGTAAACATTCACAATGGAAACACATTGGGACGATTATAAGACAAAAGAAGTTTTCGTCACTACCTACCTGCCCGTGCTGGGAGTAGTTTCTGTAGCGATTTTCTTATATCCTCAATTCTTTGTCAAAACTTGATTTTTATATGGTTAATAGGTAAACATTCACAATGGAAACACATTGGGACGATTATAAGACAAAAATAGTTTTCGTCACTACCTGGTGCCCGTGCTGGGAGTGGTTTCTGTAGCGATTTTCTCATATCCTCAATTCTTTGTCAAAACTTGATTTTTATATGATTAATAGGTAAACATTCACAATGGAAACACATTGGGACGATTATAAGACAAAAGTAGTTTTCGTCACTACCTACCTGCCCGTGCCGGGAGTAGTTTCTGTAGCGATTTTCTCATATACTCAATTCTTTGTCAAAACTTGATTTTTATATGACTAATAGGTAAACATTCACAATGGAAACACATTGAGACGTTTATAAGACAAAAGTTGTTTTCGTCACTACCTGGTGCCCGTGCCGGGAGTGGTTTCTGTAGCGATTTTCTCATATACTCAATTTTTTGTCAAAAATTGATTTTTATATGATTAATAGGTAAACATTCACAATGGAAACACATTGGGACGATTATAAGACAAAAATAGTTTTCGTCACTACCTGGTGCCCGTGCCGGGAGTAATTTCTGTAGCGATTTTCTCATAACCTCAATTCTTTGTCAAAACTTGATTTTTATATGATTAATAGGTAAACATTCACAATGGAAACACATTGAGACGTTTATAAGACAAAAGTAGTTTTCGTCACTACCTGGTGCCCGTGCCGGGAGTGGTTTCTGTAGCGATTTTCTCATATCCTCAATTCTTTGTCAAAACTTGATTTTTATATGATTAATAGGTAAACATTCACAATGGAAACACATTGGGACGATTATAAGACAAAAGTGGTTTTCGTCAATACCTACCTGCCCGTGCCGGGAGTAGTTTCTGTAGTGATTTTCTCATATCCTCAATTCTTTGTCAAAACTTGATTTTTATATGATTAATAGGTAAATATTCACAATGGAAACACATTGGGACGATTATAAGACAAAAGTAGTTTTCGTCACTACCTACCTGCCCGTGCCGGGAGTAGTTTCTGTAGCGATTTTCCCATATACTCAATTCTTTGTCAAAACTTGATTTTTATATGATTAAAACGTAAACATTCACAATGGAAACACATTGGGACGATTATAAGACAAAAGAAGTTTTCGTCTATTTCTACCTGCCCGTGCCGGGAGTAGTTTCTGTAGCGATTTTCTCATATCCTCAATTCTTTGTCAAAACTTGATTTTTATATGATTAATAGGTAAACATTCACAATGGAAACACATTGGGACGATTATGAGACAAAAATAGTTTTCGTCACTACCTGGTGCCCGTGCCGGGAGTGGTTTCTGTAGCGATTTTCTCATATCCTCAATTCTTTGTCAAAACTTGATTTTTATATGATTAATAGGTAAGCATTCACAATGGAAACACATTGGGACGATTATAAGACAAAAATAGTTTTCGTCACTACCTGGTGCCCGTGCCGGGAGTGGTTTCTGTAGCGATTTTCTCATATCCTCAATTCTTTGTCAAAACTTGATTTTTATATGATTAATAGGTAAACATTCACAATGGAAACACATTGAGACGTTTATAAGACAAAAGTAGTTTTCGTCACTACCTACCTGCCCGTGCCGGGAGTAGTTTCTGTAGCGATTTTCTCATATCCTCAATTCGTTGTCAAAACTTGATTTTTATATGATTAATAGGTAAACATTCACAATGGAAACACATTGGGTCGATTATAAGACAAATGAAGTTTTCGTCACTACCTACCTGGCCGTGCCGGGAGTAATTTCTGTAGCGATTTTCTCATATCCTCAATTCTTTGTCAAAACTTGATTTTTATATGATTAATAGGTAAACATTCACAATGGAAACACATTGAGACGTTTATAAGACAAAAGTAGTTTTCGTCACTACCTGGTGCCTTGCCGGGAGTGGTTTCTGCAGCGATTTTCTCATACCCTCAATTCTTTGTCAAAACTTGATTTTTATATGATTAATAGGTAAACATTCACAATGGAAACACATTGGGACGATTATAAGACAAAAGTAGTTTTCGTCACTACCTACCTGCCCGTGCCGGGAGTAGTTTCTGTAGCGATTTTCTCATATACTCAATTCTTTGTAAAAACTTGATTTTTATATGACTAATAGGTAAACATTCACAATGGAAACACATTGAGACGTTTATAAGACAAAAGTTGTTTTCGTCACTACCTGGTGCCCGTGCCGGGAGTGGTTTCTGTAGCGATTTTCTCATATACTCAATTTTTTGTCAAAAATTGATTTTTATATGATTAATAGGTAAACATTCACAATGGAAACACATTGGGACGATTATAAGACAAAAATAGTTTTCGTCACTACCTGGTGCCCGTGCCGGGAGTAATTTCTGTAGCGATTTTCTCATAACCTCAATTCTTTGTCAAAACTTGATTTTTATATGATTAATAGGTAAACATTCACAATGGAAACACATTGAGACGTTTATAAGACAAAAGTAGTTTTCGTCACTACCTGGTGCCCGTGCCGGGAGTGGTTTCTGTAGCGATTTTCTCATATCCTCAATTCTTTGTCAAAACTTGATTTTTATATGATTAATAGGTAAACATTCACAATGGAAACACATTGGGACGATTATAAGACAAAAGTGGTTTTCGTCAATACCTACCTGCCCGTGCCGGGAGTAGTTTCTGTAGTGATTTTCTCATATCCTCAATTCTTTGTCAAAACTTGATTTTTATATGATTAATAGGTAAATATTCACAATGGAAACACATTGGGACGATTATAAGACAAAAGAAGTGTTCGTCACTACCTACCTGGCCGTGCCGGGAGTAATTTCTGTAGCGATTTTCTCATATCCTCAATTCTTTGTCAAAACTTGATTTTTATATGATTAATAGGTAAACATTCACAATGGAAACACATTGGGACGATTATAAGACAAAAGAAGTTTTCGTCACTACCTACCTGCCCGTGCCGGGAGTAGTTTCTGTAGCGATTTTCTCATATCCTCAATTCTTTGTCAAAACTTGATTTTTATATGATTAATAGGTAAACATTCACAATGGAAACACATTGGGACGATTATAAGACAAAAATAGTTTTCGTCACTACCTGGTGCCCGTGCCGGGAGTGGTTTCTGTAGCGATTTTCTCATATACTCAATTTTTTGTCAAAAATTGATTTTTATATGATTAATAGGTAAACATTCACAATGGAAACACATTGGGACGATTATAAGACAAAAGTAATTTTCGTCACTACCTACCTGCCCGTGCCGGGAGTAGTTTCTGTAGCGATTTTCTCATATACTCAATTCTTTGTCAAAACTTGATTTTTATATGACTAATAGGTAAACATTCACAATGGAAACACATTGAGACGTTTATAAGACAAAAGTTGTTTTCGTCACTACCTGGTGCCCGTGCCGGGAGTGGTTTCTGTAGTGATTTTCTCATATCCTCAATTCTTTGTCAAAACTTGATTTTTATATGATTAATAGGTAAACATTCACAATGGAAACACATTGGGACGATTATAAGACAAAAGAAGTTTTCGTCACTACCTACCTGCCCGTGCCGGGAGTAGTTTCTGTAGTGATTTTCTCATATCCTCAATTCTTTGTCAAAACTTGATTTTTATATGATAAATAGGTAAACATTCACAATGGAAACACATTGGGACGATTATAAGACAAAAGAAGTTTTCGTCACTACCTACCTGCCCGTGCCGGGAGTAGTTTCTGTAGCGATTTTCTCATATCCTCAATTCTTTGTCAAAACTTGATTTTTATATGATTAATAGGTAAACATTCACAATGGAAACACATTGAGACGTTTATAAGACAAAAGTAGTTTTCGTCAGTACCTACCTGCCCGTGCCGGGAGTAGTTTCTGTAGCGATTTTCTCATATCCTCAATTCTTTGTGAAAACTTGATTTTTATATGATTAATAGGTAAACATTCACAATGGAAACACATTGGGATGATTATAAGACAAATGAAGATTTCGTCACTACCTACCTGGCCGTGCCGGGAGTAATTTCTGTAGCGATTTTCTCATATCCTCAATTCTTTGTCAAAACTTGATTTTTATATGATTAATAGGTAAACATTCACAATGGAAACACATTGAGACGTTTATAAGACAAAAGTAGTTTTTTTCACTACCTGGTGCCCGTGCCGGGAGTGGTTTCTGTAACGATTTTCTCATATCCTCAATTCTTTGTCAAAACTTGATTTTTATATGATTAATAGGTAAACATTCACAATGGAAACACATTGGGACGATTATAAGACAAAAGTAATTTTCGTCACTACCTACCTGCCCGTGCCGGGAGTAGTTTCTGTATTGATTTTCTCATATCCTCAATTCTTTGTCAAAACTTGATTTTTATATGATTAATATGTAAACATTCACAATGGAAACACATTGGGACGATTATAAGACAAAAGTGGTTTTCGTCAATACCTACCTGCCCGTGCCGGGAGTGGTTTCTGTAGCGATTTTCTCATATCCTCAATTCTTTGTCAAAACTTGATTTTTATATGATTAATAGGTAAACATTCACAATGGAAACACATTGGGACGATTATAAGACAAAAGTAGTTTTCGTCACTACCTACCTGCCCGTGCCGGGAGTAGTTTCTGTATTGATTTTCTCATATCCCCAATTCTTTGTCAAAACTTGATTAATAGGTAAACATTCACAATGGAAACACATTGGGACGATTATAAGACAAAAGTAGTTTTCGTCACTACCTATCTGCCCGTGCCGGGAGTAGTTTCTGTAGCGATTTTCTCATATACTCAATTTTTTGTCAAAAATTGATTTTTATATGATTAATAGGTAAACATTCACAATGGAAACACATTGGGACGATTATAAGACAAAAGTAGTTTTCGTCACTACCTACCTGGCCGTGCCGGGAGTAATTACTTTAGCGATTTTCTCATATCCTCAATTCTTTGTCAAAACTTGATTTTTATATGATTAATAGGTAAACATTCACAATGGAAACACATTGGGACGATTATAAGACAAAAGAAGTTTTCGTCACTACCTACCTGCCCGTGCTGGGAGTAGTTTCTGTAGCGATTTTCTTATATCCTCAATTCTTTGTCAAAACTTGATTTTTATATGGTTAATAGGTAAACATTCACAATGGAAACACATTGGGACGATTATAAGACAAAAATAGTTTTCGTCACTACCTGGTGCCCGTGCTGGGAGTGGTTTCTGTAGCGATTTTCTCATATCCTCAATTCTTTGTCAAAACTTGATTTTTATATGATTAATAGGTAAACATTCACAATGGAAACACATTGGGACGATTATAAGACAAAAGTAGTTTTCGTCACTACCTACCTGCCCGTGCCGGGAGTAGTTTCTGTAGCGATTTTCTCATATACTCAATTCTTTGTCAAAACTTGATTTTTATATGACTAATAGGTAAACATTCACAATGGAAACACATTGAGACGTTTATAAGACAAAAGTTGTTTTCGTCACTACCTGGTGCCCGTGCCGGGAGTGGTTTCTGTAGCGATTTTCTCATATACTCAATTTTTTGTCAAAAATTGATTTTTATATGATTAATAGGTAAACATTCACAATGGAAACACATTGGGACGATTATAAGACAAAAATAGTTTTCGTCACTACCTGGTGCCCGTGCCGGGAGTAATTTCTGTAGCGATTTTCTCATAACCTCAATTCTTTGTCAAAACTTGATTTTTATATGATTAATAGGTAAACATTCACAATGGAAACACATTGAGACGTTTATAAGACAAAAGTAGTTTTCGTCACTACCTGGTGCCCGTGCCGGGAGTGGTTTCTGTAGCGATTTTCTCATATCCTCAATTCTTTGTCAAAACTTGATTTTTATATGATTAATAGGTAAACATTCACAATGGAAACACATTGGGACGATTATAAGACAAAAGTGGTTTTCGTCAATACCTACCTGCCCGTGCCGGGAGTAGTTTCTGTAGTGATTTTCTCATATCCTCAATTCTTTGTCAAAACTTGATTTTTATATGATTAATAGGTAAATATTCACAATGGAAACACATTGGGACGATTATAAGACAAAAGTAGTTTTCGTCACTACCTACCTGCCCGTGCCGGGAGTAGTTTCTGTAGCGATTTTCCCATATACTCAATTCTTTGTCAAAACTTGATTTTTATATGATTAAAACGTAAACATTCACAATGGAAACACATTGGGACGATTATAAGACAAAAGAAGTTTTCGTCTATTTCTACCTGCCCGTGCCGGGAGTAGTTTCTGTAGCGATTTTCTCATATCCTCAATTCTTTGTCAAAACTTGATTTTTATATGATTAATAGGTAAACATTCACAATGGAAACACATTGGGACGATTATGAGACAAAAATAGTTTTCGTCACTACCTGGTGCCCGTGCCGGGAGTGGTTTCTGTAGCGATTTTCTCATATCCTCAATTCTTTGTCAAAACTTGATTTTTATATGATTAATAGGTAAGCATTCACAATGGAAACACATTGGGACGATTATAAGACAAAAATAGTTTTCGTCACTACCTGGTGCCCGTGCCGGGAGTGGTTTCTGTAGCGATTTTCTCATATCCTCAATTCTTTGTCAAAACTTGATTTTTATATGATTAATAGGTAAACATTCACAATGGAAACACATTGAGACGTTTATAAGACAAAAGTAGTTTTCGTCACTACCTACCTGCCCGTGCCGGGAGTAGTTTCTGTAGCGATTTTCTCATATCCTCAATTCGTTGTCAAAACTTGATTTTTATATGATTAATAGGTAAACATTCACAATGGAAACACATTGGGTCGATTATAAGACAAATGAAGTTTTCGTCACTACCTACCTGGCCGTGCCGGGAGTAATTTCTGTAGCGATTTTCTCATATCCTCAATTCTTTGTCAAAACTTGATTTTTATATGATTAATAGGTAAACATTCACAATGGAAACACATTGAGACGTTTATAAGACAAAAGTAGTTTTCGTCACTACCTGGTGCCTTGCCGGGAGTGGTTTCTGCAGCGATTTTCTCATACCCTCAATTCTTTGTCAAAACTTGATTTTTATATGATTAATAGGTAAACATTCACAATGGAAACACATTGGGACGATTATAAGACAAAAGTAGTTTTCGTCACTACCTACCTGCCCGTGCCGGGAGTAGTTTCTGTAGCGATTTTCTCATATACTCAATTCTTTGTAAAAACTTGATTTTTATATGACTAATAGGTAAACATTCACAATGGAAACACATTGAGACGTTTATAAGACAAAAGTTGTTTTCGTCACTACCTGGTGCCCGTGCCGGGAGTGGTTTCTGTAGCGATTTTCTCATATACTCAATTTTTTGTCAAAAATTGATTTTTATATGATTAATAGGTAAACATTCACAATGGAAACACATTGGGACGATTATAAGACAAAAATAGTTTTCGTCACTACCTGGTGCCCGTGCCGGGAGTAATTTCTGTAGCGATTTTCTCATAACCTCAATTCTTTGTCAAAACTTGATTTTTATATGATTAATAGGTAAACATTCACAATGGAAACACATTGAGACGTTTATAAGACAAAAGTAGTTTTCGTCACTACCTGGTGCCCGTGCCGGGAGTGGTTTCTGTAGCGATTTTCTCATATCCTCAATTCTTTGTCAAAACTTGATTTTTATATGATTAATAGGTAAACATTCACAATGGAAACACATTGGGACGATTATAAGACAAAAGTGGTTTTCGTCAATACCTACCTGCCCGTGCCGGGAGTAGTTTCTGTAGTGATTTTCTCATATCCTCAATTCTTTGTCAAAACTTGATTTTTATATGATTAATAGGTAAATATTCACAATGGAAACACATTGGGACGATTATAAGACAAAAGAAGTGTTCGTCACTACCTACCTGGCCGTGCCGGGAGTAATTTCTGTAGCGATTTTCTCATATCCTCAATTCTTTGTCAAAACTTGATTTTTATATGATTAATAGGTAAACATTCACAATGGAAACACATTGGGACGATTATAAGACAAAAGAAGTTTTCGTCACTACCTACCTGCCCGTGCCGGGAGTAGTTTCTGTAGCGATTTTCTCATATCCTCAATTCTTTGTCAAAACTTGATTTTTATATGATTAATAGGTAAACATTCACAATGGAAACACATTGGGACGATTATAAGACAAAAATAGTTTTCGTCACTACCTGGTGCCCGTGCCGGGAGTGGTTTCTGTAGCGATTTTCTCATATACTCAATTTTTTGTCAAAAATTGATTTTTATATGATTAATAGGTAAACATTCACAATGGAAACACATTGGGACGATTATAAGACAAAAGTAATTTTCGTCACTACCTACCTGCCCGTGCCGGGAGTAGTTTCTGTAGCGATTTTCTCATATACTCAATTCTTTGTCAAAACTTGATTTTTATATGACTAATAGGTAAACATTCACAATGGAAACACATTGAGACGTTTATAAGACAAAAGTTGTTTTCGTCACTACCTGGTGCCCGTGCCGGGAGTGGTTTCTGTAGCGATTTTCTCATATACTCAATTTTTTGTCAAAAATTGATTTTTATATGATTAATAGGTAAACATTCACAATGGAAACACATTGGGACGATTATAAGACAAAAATAGTTTTCGTCACTACCTGGTGCCCGTGCCGGGAGTAATTTCTGTAGCGATTTTCTCATAACCTCAATTCTTTGTCAAAACTAGATTTTTATATGATTAATAGGTAAACATTCACAATGGAAACACATTGAGACGTTTATAAGACAAAAGTAGTTTTCGTCACTACCTGGTGCCCGTGCCGGGAGTGGTTTCTGTAGCGATTTTCTCATATCCTCAATTCTTTGTCAAAACTTGATTTTTATATGATTAATAGGTAAACATTCACAATGGAAACACATTGGGACGATTATAAGACAAAAGTGGTTTTCGTCAATACCTACCTGCCCGTGCCGGGAGTAGTTTCTGTAGTGATTTTCTCATATCCTCAATTCTTTGTCAAAACTTGATTTTTATATGATTAATAGGTAAATATTCACAATGGAAACACATTGGGACGATTATAAGACAAAAGTAGTTTTCGTCACTACCTACCTGCCCGTGCAGTAGTTTCTGTAGCGATTTTCTCATATCCTCAATTCTTTGTCAAAACTTGATTTTTATATGGTTAATAGGTAAACATTCACAATGGAAACACATTGGGACGATTATAAGACAAAAGTAGTTTTCGTCACCACCTACCTGCCCGTGCCGGGAGTAGTTTCTGTAGCGATTTTCTCATATCCTCAATTCGTTGTCAAAACTTGATTTTTATATGATTAATAGGTAAACATTCACAATGGAAACACATTGGGACGATTATAAGACAAAAGTAGTATTCGTCCCTACCTACCTGCCCGTGCCGGGAATAGTTTCTGTAGCGATTTTCTCATATCCTCAATTCTTTGTCAAAACTTGATTTTTATATGATTAATAGGTAAACATTCACAATGGAAACACATTGGGACGATTATAAGACAAAAATAGTTTTCGTCACTACCTGGTGCCCGTGCCGGGAGTGGTTTCTGTAGAGATTTTCTCATATCTTCAATTCTTTGTCAAAACTTGATTTTTATATGATTAATAGGTAAACATTCACAATGGAAACACATTGGGACGATTATAAGACAAAAGTAGTTTTCGTCACTACCTACCTGCCCGTGCCGGGAGTAGTTTCTGTAGCGATTTTCTCATATCCTCAATTCGTTGTCAAAACTTGATTTTTATATGATTAATAGGTAAACATTCACAATGGAAACACATTGGGACGATTATAAGACAAAAGTAGTTTTCGTCACTACCTACCTGCCCGTGCCGGGAGTAGTTTCTGTAGCGATTTTCTCATATACTCAATTCTTTGTCAAAACTTGATTTTTATATGACTAATAGGTAAACATTCACAATGGAAACACATTGAGACGTTTATAAGACAAAAGTAGTTTTCGTCACTACCTGGTGCCCGTGCCGGGAGTGGTCTCTGTAGTGATTTTCTCATATCCTCAATTCTTTGTCAAAACTTGATTTTTATATGATTAATAGGTAAACATTCACAATGGAAACACATTGGGACGATTATAAGACAAAAGAAGTTTTCGTCACTACCTACCTGCCCGTGCCGGGAGTAGTTTCTGTAGCGATTTTCTCATATCCTCAATTCTTTGTCAAAACTTGATTTTTATATGATTAATAGGTAAACATTCACAATGGAAACACATTGAGACGTTTATAAGACAAAAGTAGTTTTCGTCAGTACCTACCTGCCCGTGCCGGGAGTAGTTTCTGTAGCGATTTTCTCATATCCTCAATTCTTTGTGAAAACTTGATTTTTATATGATTAATAGGTAAACATTCACAATGGAAACACATTGGGATGATTATAAGACAAATGAAGATTTCGTCACTACCTACCTGGCCGTGCCGGGAGTAATTTCTGTAGCGATTTTCTCATATCCTCAATTCTTTGTCAAAACTTGATTTTTATATGATTAATAGGTAAACATTCACAATGGAAACACATTGAGACGTTTATAAGACAAAAGTAGTTTTTTTCACTACCTGGTGCCCGTGCCGGGAGTGGTTTCTGTAGCGATTTTCTCATATCCTCAATTCTTTGTCAAAACTTGATTTTTATATGATTAATAGGTAAACATTCACAATGGAAACACATTGGGACGATTATAAGACAAAAGTAATTTTCGTCACTACCTACCTGCCCGTGCCGGGAGTAGTTTCTGTATTGATTTTCTCATATCCTCAATTCTTTGTCAAAACTTGATTTTTATATGATTAATATGTAAACATTCACAATGGAAACACATTGGGACGATTATAAGACAAAAGTGGTTTTCGTCAATACCTACCTGCCCGTGCCGGGAGTGGTTTCTGTAGCGATTTTCTCATATCCTCAATTCTTTGTCAAAACTTGATTTTTATATGATTAATAGGTAAACATTCACAATGGAAACACATTGGGACGATTATAAGACAAAAGTAGTTTTCGTCACTACCTACCTGCCCGTGCCGGGAGTAGTTTCTGTATTGATTTTCTCATATCCCCAATTCTTTGTCAAAACTTGATTAATAGGTAAACATTCACAATGGAAACACATTGGGACGATTATAAGACAAAAGTAGTTTTCGTCACTACCTATCTGCCCGTGCCGGGAGTAGTTTCTGTAGCGATTTTCTCATATACTCAATTTTTTGTCAAAAATTGATTTTTATATGATTAATAGGTAAACATTCACAATGGAAACACATTGGGACGATTATAAGACAAAAGTAGTTTTCGTCACTACCTACCTGGCCGTGCCGGGAGTAATTACTTTAGCGATTTTCTCATATCCTCAATTCTTTGTCAAAACTTGATTTTTATATGATTAATAGGTAAACATTCACAATGGAAACACATTGGGACGATTATAAGACAAAAGAAGTTTTCGTCACTACCTACCTGCCCGTGCTGGGAGTAGTTTCTGTAGCGATTTTCTTATATCCTCAATTCTTTGTCAAAACTTGATTTTTATATGGTTAATAGGTAAACATTCACAATGGAAACACATTGGGACGATTATAAGACAAAAATAGTTTTCGTCACTACCTGGTGCCCGTGCTGGGAGTGGTTTCTGTAGCGATTTTCTCATATCCTCAATTCTTTGTCAAAACTTGATTTTTATATGATTAATAGGTAAACATTCACAATGGAAACACATTGGGACGATTATAAGACAAAAGTAGTTTTCGTCACTACCTACCTGCCCGTGCCGGGAGTAGTTTCTGTAGCGATTTTCTCATATACTCAATTCTTTGTCAAAACTTGATTTTTATATGACTAATAGGTAAACATTCACAATGGAAACACATTGAGACGTTTATAAGACAAAAGTTGTTTTCGTCACTACCTGGTGCCCGTGCCGGGAGTGGTTTCTGTAGCGATTTTCTCATATACTCAATTTTTTGTCAAAAATTGATTTTTATATGATTAATAGGTAAACATTCACAATGGAAACACATTGGGACGATTATAAGACAAAAATAGTTTTCGTCACTACCTGGTGCCCGTGCCGGGAGTAATTTCTGTAGCGATTTTCTCATAACCTCAATTCTTTGTCAAAACTTGATTTTTATATGATTAATAGGTAAACATTCACAATGGAAACACATTGAGACGTTTATAAGACAAAAGTAGTTTTCGTCACTACCTGGTGCCCGTGCCGGGAGTGGTTTCTGTAGCGATTTTCTCATATCCTCAATTCTTTGTCAAAACTTGATTTTTATATGATTAATAGGTAAACATTCACAATGGAAACACATTGGGACGATTATAAGACAAAAGTGGTTTTCGTCAATACCTACCTGCCCGTGCCGGGAGTAGTTTCTGTAGTGATTTTCTCATATCCTCAATTCTTTGTCAAAACTTGATTTTTATATGATTAATAGGTAAATATTCACAATGGAAACACATTGGGACGATTATAAGACAAAAGAAGTGTTCGTCACTACCTACCTGGCCGTGCCGGGAGTAATTTCTGTAGCGATTTTCTCATATCCTCAATTCTTTGTCAAAACTTGATTTTTATATGATTAATAGGTAAACATTCACAATGGAAACACATTGGGACGATTATAAGACAAAAGAAGTTTTCGTCACTACCTACCTGCCCGTGCCGGGAGTAGTTTCTGTAGCGATTTTCTCATATCCTCAATTCTTTGTCAAAACTTGATTTTTATATGATTAATAGGTAAACATTCACAATGGAAACACATTGGGACGATTATAAGACAAAAATAGTTTTCGTCACTACCTGGTGCCCGTGCCGGGAGTGGTTTCTGTAGCGATTTTCTCATATCCTCAATTCTTTGTCAAAACTTGATTTTTATATGATTAATAGGTAAGCATTCACAATGGAAACACATTGGGACGATTATAAGACAAAAATAGTTTTCGTCACTACCTGGTGCCCGTGCCGGGAGTGGTTTCTGTAGCGATTTTCTCATATCCTCAATTCTTTGTCAAAACTTGATTTTTATATGATTAATAGGTAAACATTCACAATGGAAACACATTGAGACGTTTATAAGACAAAAGTAGTTTTCGTCACTACCTACCTGCCCGTGCCGGGAGTAGTTTCTGTAGCGATTTTCTCATATCCTCAATTCGTTGTCAAAACTTGATTTTTATATGATTAATAGGTAAACATTCACAATGGAAACACATTGGGTCGATTATAAGACAAATGAAGTTTTCGTCACTACCTACCTGGCCGTGCCGGGAGTAATTTCTGTAGCGATTTTCTCATATCCTCAATTCTTTGTCAAAACTTGATTTTTATATGATTAATAGGTAAACATTCACAATGGAAACACATTGAGACGTTTATAAGACAAAAGTAGTTTTCGTCACTACCTGGTGCCTTGCCGGGAGTGGTTTCTGCAGCGATTTTCTCATACCCTCAATTCTTTGTCAAAACTTGATTTTTATATGATTAATAGGTAAACATTCACAATGGAAACACATTGGGACGATTATAAGACAAAAGTAGTTTTCGTCACTACCTACCTGCCCGTGCCGGGAGTAGTTTCTGTAGCGATTTTCTCATATACTCAATTCTTTGTAAAAACTTGATTTTTATATGACTAATAGGTAAACATTCACAATGGAAACACATTGAGACGTTTATAAGACAAAAGTTGTTTTCGTCACTACCTGGTGCCCGTGCCGGGAGTGGTTTCTGTAGCGATTTTCTCATATACTCAATTTTTTGTCAAAAATTGATTTTTATATGATTAATAGGTAAACATTCACAATGGAAACACATTGGGACGATTATAAGACAAAAATAGTTTTCGTCACTACCTGGTGCCCGTGCCGGGAGTAATTTCTGTAGCGATTTTCTCATAACCTCAATTCTTTGTCAAAACTTGATTTTTATATGATTAATAGGTAAACATTCACAATGGAAACACATTGAGACGTTTATAAGACAAAAGTAGTTTTCGTCACTACCTGGTGCCCGTGCCGGGAGTGGTTTCTGTAGCGATTTTCTCATATCCTCAATTCTTTGTCAAAACTTGATTTTTATATGATTAATAGGTAAACATTCACAATGGAAACACATTGGGACGATTATAAGACAAAAGTGGTTTTCGTCAATACCTACCTGCCCGTGCCGGGAGTAGTTTCTGTAGTGATTTTCTCATATCCTCAATTCTTTGTCAAAACTTGATTTTTATATGATTAATAGGTAAATATTCACAATGGAAACACATTGGGACGATTATAAGACAAAAGAAGTGTTCGTCACTACCTACCTGGCCGTGCCGGGAGTAATTTCTGTAGCGATTTTCTCATATCCTCAATTCTTTGTCAAAACTTGATTTTTATATGATTAATAGGTAAACATTCACAATGGAAACACATTGGGACGATTATAAGACAAAAGTAGTTTTCGTCACTACCTACCTGCCCGTGCCGGGAGTAGTTTCTGTAGCGATTTTCTCATATCCTCAATTCTTTGTCAAAACTTGATTTTTATATGATTAATAGGTAAACATTCACAATGGAAACACATTGGGACGATTATAAGACAAAAATAGTTTTCGTCACTACCTGGTGCCCGTGCCGGGAGTGGTTTCTGTAGCGATTTTCTCATATCCTCAATTCTTTGTCAAAACTTGATTTTTATATGATTAATAGGTAAACATTCACAATGGAAACACATTGAGACGTTTATAAGACAAAAGTAGTTTTCGTCACTACCTACCTGCCCGTGCCGGGAGTAGTTTCTGTAGCGATTTTCTCATATCCTCAATTCGTTGTCAAAACTTTATTTTTATATGATTAATAGGTAAACATTCACAATGGAAACACATTGGGACGATTATAAGACAAAAGAAGTTTTCGTCACTACCTGGTGCCCGTGCCGGGAGTGGTTTCTGTAGCGATTTTCTCATATCCTCAATTCTTTGTCAAAACTTGATTTTTATATGATTAATAGGTAAACATTCACAATGGAAACACATTGAGACGTTTATAAGACAAAAGTAGTTTTCGTCACTACCTGGTGCCCGTGCCGGGAGTGGTTTCTGTAGCGATTTTCTCATATCCTCAATTCTTTGTCAAAACTTGATTTTTATATGATTAATAGGTAAACATTCACAATGGAAACACATTGGGACGATTATAAGACAAAAGTGGTTTTCGTCAATACCTACCTGCCCGTGCCGGGAGTAGTTTCTGTAGTGATTTTCTCATATCCTCAATTCTTTGTCAAAACTTGATTTTTATATGATTAATAGGTAAATATTCACAATGGAAACACATTGGGACGATTATAAGACAAAAGTAGTTTTCGTCACTACCTACCTGCCCGTGCCGGGAGTAGTTTCTGTAGCGATTTTCCCATATACTCAATTCTTTGTCAAAACTTGATTTATATATGATTAAAACGTAAACATTCACAATGGAAACACATTGGGACGATTATAAGACAAAAGTAATTTTCGTCACTACCTACCTGCCCGTGCCGGGAGTAGTTTCTGTATTGATTTTCTCATATCCTCAATTCTTTGTCAAAACTTGATTTTTATATGATTAATATGTAAACATTCACAATGGAAACACATTGGGACGATTATAAGACAAAAGTGGTTTTCGTCAATACCTACCTGCCCGTGCCGGGAGTGGTTTCTGTAGCGATTTTCTCATATCATCAATTCTTTGTCAAAACTTGATTTTTATATGATTAATAGGTAAACATTCACAATGGAAACACATTGGGACGATTATAAGACAAAAGTAGTTTTCGTCACTACCTACCTGCCCGTGCCGGGAGTAGTTTCTGTATTGATTTTCTCATATCCCCAATTCTTTGTCAAAACTTGATTAATAGGTAAACATTCACAATGGAAACACATTGGGACGATTATAAGACAAAAGTAGTTTTCGTCACTACCTACCTGGCCGTGCCGGGAGTAATTACTGTAGCGATTTTCTCATATCCTCAATTCTTTGTCAAAACTTGATTTTTATATGATTAATAGGTAAACATTCACAATGGAAACACATTGAGACGATTATAAGACAAAAGTAGTTTTCGTCACTACCTACCTGCCCGTGCCGGGAGTAGTTTCTGTAGCGATTTTCTCATATACTCAATTCTTTGTCAAAACTTGATTTTTATATGGTTTATAGGTAAACATTCACAATGGAAACACATTGGGACGATAATAAGACAAAAGTAGTTTTCGTCACTACCTACCTGCCCGTGCCGGGAGTAGTTTCTGTAGCGATTTTCTCATATCCTCAATTCGTTGTCAAAACTTGATTTTTATATGATTAATAGGTAAACATTCACAATGGAAACACATTGGGACGATTATAAGACTAAAGTAGTTTTCGTCACTACCTACCTGCCCGTGCCGGGAGTAGTTTCTGTAGCGATTTTCTCATATACTCAATTCTTTGTCAAAACTTGATTTTTATATGATTAATAGGTAAACATTCACAATGGAAACACATTGAGACGTTTATAAGACAAAAGTAGTTTTCTTCACCACCTACCTGCCCGTGCCGGGAGTAGTTTCTGTAGCGATTTTCTCATATCCTCAATTCTTTGTCAAAACTTGATTTATATATGATTAAAAGGTAAACATTCACAATGGAAACACATTGGGACGATTATAAGACAAAAGAAGTTTTCGTCTATACCTACCTGCCCGTGCCGGGAGTAGTTTCTGTAGCGATTTTCTCATATCCTCAATTCTTTGTCAAAACTTGATTTTTATATGATTAATAGGTAAACATTCACAATGGAAACACATTGGGACGATTATAAGACAAATGAAGTTTTCGTCACTACCTACCTGGCCGTGCCGGGAGTAATTTCTGTAGCGATTTTCTCATATCCTCAATTCTTTGTCAAAACTTGATTTTTATATGATTAATAGGTAAACATTCACAATGGAAACACATTGAGACGTTTATAAGACAAAAGTCGTTTTCGTCACTACCTGGTGCCCGTGCCGGGAGTGGTTTCTGTAGCGATTTTCTCATATCCTCAATTCTTTGTCAAAACTTGATTTTTTATATGATTAATAGGTAAACATTCACAATGGAAACACATTGGGACGATTATAAGACAAAAGTAGTTTTCGTCACTACCTACCTGCCTGTGCCGGGAGTAGTTTCTGTATTGATTTTCTCATATCCTCAATTCTTTGTCAAAACTTGATTTTTATATGATTAATATGTAAACATTCACAATGGAAACACATTGGGACGATTATAAGACAAAAGAAGTTTTCGTCACTACCTACCTGCCCGTGCCGGGAGTAGTTTCTGTAGCGATTTTCTCATATCCTCAATTCTTTGTCAAAACTTGATTTTTATATGATTAATAGGTAAACATTCACAATGGAAACACATTGGGACGATTATAAGACAAAAGAAGTGTTCGTCACTACCTACCTGGCCGTGCCGGGAGTAATTTCTGTAGCGATTTTCTCATATCCTCAATTCTTTGTCAAAACTTGATTTTTATATGATTAATAGGTAAACATTCACAATGGAAACACATTGGGACGATTATAAGACAAAAGAAGTTTTCGTCACTACCTACCTGCCCGTGCCGGGAGTAGTTTCTGTAGCGATTTTCTCATATCCTCAATTCTTTGTCAAAACTTGATTTTTATATGCTTAATAGGTAAACATTCACAATGGAATCACATTGAGACGTTTATAAGACAAAAGTAGTTTTCGTCACTACCTACCTGCCCGTGCCGGGAGTAATTTCTGTAGCGATTTTCTCATATCCTCAATTCTTTGTCAAAACTTGATTTTTATATGATTAATAGGTAAACATTCACAATGGAAACACATTGAGACGTTTATAAGACAAAAGTAGTTTTCGTCACTACCTACCTGCCCGTGCCGGGAGTAGTTTCTGTTTTGATTTTCTCATATCCTCAATTCTTTGTCAAAACTTGATTTTTATATGATTAATAGGTAAACATTCACAATGGAAACACATTGGGACGATTATAAGACAAAAGTAGTTTTCGTCAGTACCTACCTGCCCGTGCCGGGAGTAGTTTCTGTAGTGATTTTCTCATATCCTCAATTCTTTGTCAAAACTTGATTTATATATGATTAATAGGTAAACATTCACAATGGAAACACATTGGGACGATTATAAGACAAAAGAAGTTTTCGTCACTACCTACCTGCCCGTGCCGGGAGTAGTTTCTGTAGCGATTTTCTCATATCCTCAATTCTTTGTCAAAACTTGATTTTTATATGATTAATAGGTAAACATTCACAATGGAAACACATTGAGACGTTTATAAGACAAAAGTAGTTTTCGTCACTACCTACCTGCCCGTGCCGGGAGTAATTTCTGTAGCGATTTTCTCATATCCTCAATTCTTTGTCAAAACTTGATTTTTATATGATTAATAGGTAAACATTCACAATGGAAACACATTGAGACGTTTATAAGACTAAAGTAGTTTTCGTCACTACCTACCTGCCCGTGCCGGGAGTAGTTTCTGTTTTGATTTTCTCATATCCTCAATTCTTTGTCAAAACTTGATTTTTATATGATTAATAGGTAAACATTCACAATGGAAACACATTGGGACGATTATAAGACAAAAGAAGTTTTCGTCACTACCTGGTGCCCGTGCCGGGAGTGGTTTCTGTAGCGATTTTCTCATATCCTCAATTCTTTGTCAAAACTTGATTTATATATGATTAAAACGTAAACATTCACAATGGAAACACATTGGGACGATTATAAGACAAAAGTAATTTTCGTCACTACCTACCTGCCCGTGCCGGGAGTAGTTTCTGTATTGATTTTCTCATATCCTCAATTCTTTGTCAAAACTTGATTTTTATATGATTAATATGTAAACATTCACAATGGAAACACATTGGGACGATTATAAGACAAAAGTGGTTTTCGTCAATACCTACCTGCCCGTGCCGGGAGTGGTTTCTGTAGCGATTTTCTCATATCATCAATTCTTTGTCAAAACTTGATTTTTATATGATTAATAGGTAAACATTCACAATGGAAACACATTGGGACGATTATAAGACAAAAGTAGTTTTCGTCACTACCTACCTGCCCGTGCCGGGAGTAGTTTCTGTATTGATTTTCTCATATCCCCAATTCTTTGTCAAAACTTGATTAATAGGTAAACATTCACAATGGAAACACATTGGGACGATTATAAGACAAAAGTAGTTTTCGTCACTACCTACCTGGCCGTGCCGGGAGTAATTACTGTAGCGATTTTCTCATATCCTCAATTCTTTGTCAAAACTTGATTTTTATATGATTAATAGGTAAACATTCACAATGGAAACACATTGAGACGATTATAAGACAAAAGTAGTTTTCGTCACTACCTACCTGCCCGTGCCGGGAGTAGTTTCTGTAGCGATTTTCTCATATACTCAATTCTTTGTCAAAACTTGATTTTTATATGGTTTATAGGTAAACATTCACAATGGAAACACATTGGGACGATAATAAGACAAAAGTAGTTTTCGTCACTACCTACCTGCCCGTGCCGGGAGTAGTTTCTGTAGCGATTTTCTCATATCCTCAATTCGTTGTCAAAACTTGATTTTTATATGATTAATAGGTAAACATTCACAATGGAAACACATTGGGACGATTATAAGACTAAAGTAGTTTTCGTCACTACCTACCTGCCCGTGCCGGGAGTAGTTTCTGTAGCGATTTTCTCATATACTCAATTCTTTGTCAAAACTTGATTTTTATATGATTAATAGGTAAACATTCACAATGGAAACACATTGAGACGTTTATAAGACAAAAGTAGTTTTCTTCACCACCTACCTGCCCGTGCCGGGAGTAGTTTCTGTAGCGATTTTCTCATATCCTCAATTCGTTGTCAAAACTTTATTTTTATATGATTAATAGGTAAACATTCACAATGGAAACACATTGGGACGATTATAAGACAAAAGAAGTTTTCGTCACTACCTGGTGCCCGTGCCGGGAGTGGTTTCTGTAGCGATTTTCTCATATCCTCAATTCTTTGTCAAAACTTGATTTTTATATGATTAATAGGTAAACATTCACAATGGAAACACATTGGGACGATTATAAGACAAAAATAGTTTTCGTCACTACCTGGTGCCCGTGCCGGGAGTGGTTTCTGTAGAGATTTTCTCATATCCTCAATTCTTTGTCAAAACTTGATTTTTATATGATTAATAGGTAAACATTCACAATGGAAAAACATTGGGACGATTATAAGACAAAAGTAGTTTTCGTCACTACCTACCTGCCCGTGCCGGGAGTAGTTTCTGTAGCGATTTTCTCATATCCTCAATTCGTTGTCAAAACTTGATTTTTATATGATTAATAGGTAAACATTCACAATGGAAACACATTGGGACGATTATAAGACAAAAGTAGTTTTCGTCACTACCTCCCTCCCGTGCTGGGAGTAGTTTCTGAAGTGATTTTCTCATATCCTCAATTCTTTGTCAAAACTTGATTTTTATATGATTAATAGGTAAACATTCACAATGGAAACACATTGGGACGATTATAAGACAAAAGAAGTTTTCGTCACTACCTACCTGCCCGTGCCGGGAGTAGTTTCTGTAGCGATTTTCTCATATCCTCAATTCGTTGTCAAAACTTGATTTTTATATGATTAATAGGTAAACATTCACAATGGAAACACATTGGGACGATTATAAGACAAAAGAAGTTTTCGTCACTACCTACCTGCCCGTGCCGGGAGTAGTTTCTGTAGCGATTTTCTCATATCCTCAATTCTTTGTCAAAACTTGATTTTTATATGCTTAATAGGTAAACATTCACAATGGAATCACATTGAGACGTTTATAAGACAAAAGTAGTTTTCGTCACTACCTACCTGCCCGTGCCGGGAGTAATTTCTGTAGCGATTTTCTCATATCCTCAATTCTTTGTCAAAACTTGATTTTTATATGATTAATAGGTAAACATTCACAATGGAAACACATTGAGACGTTTATAAGACAAAAGTAGTTTTCGTCACTACCTACCTGCCCGTGCCGGGAGTAGTTTCTGTTTTGATTTTCTCATATCCTCAATTCTTTGTCAAAACTTGATTTTTATATGATTAATAGGTAAACATTCACAATGGAAACACATTGGGACGATTATAAGACAAAAGTAGTTTTCGTCAGTACCTACCTGCCCGTGCCGGGAGTAGTTTCTGTAGTGATTTTCTCATATCCTCAATTCTTTGTCAAAACTTGATTTATATATGATTAATAGGTAAACATTCACAATGGAAACACATTGGGACGATTATAAGACAAAAGAAGTTTTCGTCACTACCTACCTGCCCGTGCCGGGAGTAGTTTCTGTAGCGATTTTCTCATATCCTCAATTCTTTGTCAAAACTTGATTTTTATATGATTAATAGGTAAACATTCACAATGGAAACACATTGAGACGTTTATAAGACAAAAGTAGTTTTCGTCACTACCTACCTGCCCGTGCCGGGAGTAATTTCTGTAGCGATTTTCTCATATCCTCAATTCTTTGTCAAAACTTGATTTTTATATGATTAATAGGTAAACATTCACAATGGAAACACATTGAGACGTTTATAAGACTAAAGTAGTTTTCGTCACTACCTACCTGCCCGTGCCGGGAGTAGTTTCTGTTTTGATTTTCTCATATCCTCAATTCTTTGTCAAAACTTGATTTTTATATGATTAATAGGTAAACATTCACAATGGAAACACATTGGGACGATTATAAGACAAAAGAAGTTTTCGTCACTACCTGGTGCCCGTGCCGGGAGTGGTTTCTGTAGCGATTTTCTCATATCCTCAATTCTTTGTCAAAACTTGATTTATATATGATTAAAACGTAAACATTCACAATGGAAACACATTGGGACGATTATAAGACAAAAGTAATTTTCGTCACTACCTACCTGCCCGTGCCGGGAGTAGTTTCTGTATTGATTTTCTCATATCCTCAATTCTTTGTCAAAACTTGATTTTTATATGATTAATATGTAAACATTCACAATGGAAACACATTGGGACGATTATAAGACAAAAGTGGTTTTCGTCAATACCTACCTGCCCGTGCCGGGAGTGGTTTCTGTAGCGATTTTCTCATATCATCAATTCTTTGTCAAAACTTGATTTTTATATGATTAATAGGTAAACATTCACAATGGAAACACATTGGGACGATTATAAGACAAAAGTAGTTTTCGTCACTACCTACCTGCCCGTGCCGGGAGTAGTTTCTGTATTGATTTTCTCATATCCCCAATTCTTTGTCAAAACTTGATTAATAGGTAAACATTCACAATGGAAACACATTGGGACGATTATAAGACAAAAGTAGTTTTCGTCACTACCTACCTGGCCGTGCCGGGAGTAATTACTGTAGCGATTTTCTCATATCCTCAATTCTTTGTCAAAACTTGATTTTTATATGATTAATAGGTAAACATTCACAATGGAAACACATTGAGACGATTATAAGACAAAAGTAGTTTTCGTCACTACCTACCTGCCCGTGCCGGGAGTAGTTTCTGTAGCGATTTTCTCATATACTCAATTCTTTGTCAAAACTTGATTTTTATATGGTTTATAGGTAAACATTCACAATGGAAACACATTGGGACGATAATAAGACAAAAGTAGTTTTCGTCACTACCTACCTGCCCGTGCCGGGAGTAGTTTCTGTAGCGATTTTCTCATATCCTCAATTCGTTGTCAAAACTTGATTTTTATATGATTAATAGGTAAACATTCACAATGGAAACACATTGGGACGATTATAAGACTAAAGTAGTTTTCGTCACTACCTACCTGCCCGTGCCGGGAGTAGTTTCTGTAGCGATTTTCTCATATACTCAATTCTTTGTCAAAACTTGATTTTTATATGATTAATAGGTAAACATTCACAATGGAAACACATTGAGACGTTTATAAGACAAAAGTAGTTTTCTTCACCACCTACCTGCCCGTGCCGGGAGTAGTTTCTGTAGCGATTTTCTCATATCCTCAATTCGTTGTCAAAACTTTATTTTTATATGATTAATAGGTAAACATTCACAATGGAAACACATTGGGACGATTATAAGACAAAAGAAGTTTTCGTCACTACCTGGTGCCCGTGCCGGGAGTGGTTTCTGTAGCGATTTTCTCATATCCTCAATTCTTTGTCAAAACTTGATTTTTATATGATTAATAGGTAAACATTCACAATGGAAACACATTGGGACGATTATAAGACAAAAATAGTTTTCGTCACTACCTGGTGCCCGTGCCGGGAGTGGTTTCTGTAGAGATTTTCTCATATCCTCAATTCTTTGTCAAAACTTGATTTTTATATGATTAATAGGTAAACATTCACAATGGAAAAACATTGGGACGATTATAAGACAAAAGTAGTTTTCGTCACTACCTACCTGCCCGTGCCGGGAGTAGTTTCTGTAGCGATTTTCTCATATCCTCAATTCGTTGTCAAAACTTGATTTTTATATGATTAATAGGTAAACATTCACAATGGAAACACATTGGGACGATTATAAGACAAAAGTAGTTTTCGTCACTACCTCCCTCCCGTGCTGGGAGTAGTTTCTGAAGTGATTTTCTCATATCCTCAATTCTTTGTCAAAACTTGATTTTTATATGATTAATAGGTAAACATTCACAATGGAAACACATTGGGACGATTATAAGACAAAAGAAGTTTTCGTCACTACCTACCTGCCCGTGCCGGGAGTAGTTTCTGTAGCGATTTTCTCATATCCTCAATTCGTTGTCAAAACTTGATTTTTATATGATTAATAGGTAAACATTCACAATGGAAACACATTGGGACGATTATAAGACAAAAGTAGTTTTCGTCACTACCTGGTGCCCGTGCCGGGAGTAGTTTCTGTAGCGATTTTCTCATATACTCAATTCTTTGTCAAAACTTGATTTTTATATGATTAATATATAAACATTCACAATGGAAACACATTGGGACGATTATAAGACAAAAGTGGTTTTCGTCAATACCTACCTGCCCGTGCCGGGAGTAGTTTCTGTAGTGATTTTCTCATATCCTCAATTCTTTGTCAAAACTTGATTTTTATATGATTAATAGGTAAACATTTACAATGGAAACACATTGGGACGATTATTAGACAAAAGTGGTTTTCGTCAGTACCTACCTGCCCGTACCGGGAGTAGTTTCTGTAGTGATTTTCTCATATCCTCAATTCTTTGTCAAAACTTGATTTATATATGATTAATAGGTAAACATTCACAATGGAAACACATTGGGACGATTATAAGACAAAAGAAGTTTTCGTCACTACCTACCTGCCCGTGCCGGGAGTAGTTTCTGTAGCGATTTTCTCATATCCTCAATTCTTTGTCAAAACTTGATTTTTATATGATTAATAGGTAAACATTCACAATGGAAACACATTGAGACGTTTATAAGACAAAAGTAGTTTTCGTCACTACCTACCTGCCCGTGCCGGGAGTAGTTTCTGTTTTGATTTTCTCATATCCTCAATTCTTTGTCAAAACTTGATTTTTATATGATTAATAGGTAAACATTCACAATGGAAACACATTGGGACGATTATAAGACAAAAGTAGTTTTCGTCACTACCTATCTGCCCGTGCCGGGAGTAGTTTCTGTAGCGATTTTCTCATATACTCAATTTTTTGTCAAAAATTGATTTTTATATGATTAATAGGTAAACATTCACAATGGAAACACATTGGGACGATTATAAGACAAAAATAGTTTTCGTCACTACCTGGTGCCCGTGCCGGGAGTGGTTTCTGTAGCGATTTTCTCATATCCTCAATTCTTTGTCAAAACTTGATTTTTATATGATTAATAGGTAAACATTCACAATGGAAACACATTGAGACGTTTATAAGACAAAAGTAGTTTTCGTCACTACCTACCTGCCCGTGCCGGGAGTAGTTTCTGTAGCGATTTTCTCATATCCTCAATTCGTTGTCAAAACTTGATTTTTATATGATTAATAGGTAAACATTCACAATGGAAACACATTGGGACGATTATAAGACAAATGAAGTTTTCGTCACTACCTACCTGCCCGTGCCGGGAGTAGTTTCTGTAGCGATTTTCTCATTTACTCAATTCTTTGTCAAAACTTGATTTATATATGATTAAAAGGTAAACATTCACAATGGAAACACATTGGGACGATTATAAGACAAAAGAAGGTTTCGTCTATACCTACCTGCCCGTGCCGGGAGTAGTTTCTGTAGCGATTTTCTCATATCCTCAATTCTTTGTCAAAACTTGATTTTTATATGATTAATAGGTAAACATTCACAATGGAAACACATTGGGACGATTATAAGACAAAAGAAGTGTTCGTCACTACCTACCTGGCCGTGCCGGGAGTAATTTCTGTAGCGATTTTCTCATATCCTCAATTCTTTGTCAAAACTTGATTTTTATATGATTAATAGGTAAACATTCACAATGGAAACACATTGGGACGATTATAAGACAAAAGAAGTTTTCGTCACTACCTACCTGCCCGTGCCGGGAGTAGTTTCTGTAGCGATTTTCTCATATCCTCAATTCTTTGTCAAAACTTGATTTTTATATGATTAATAGGTAAACATTCACAATGGAAACACATTGAGACGTTTATAAGACAAAAGTAGTTTTCGTCACTACCTATCTGCCCGTGCCGGGAGTAGTTTCTGTAGCGATTTTCTCATATACTCAATTTTTTGTCAAAAATTGATTTTTATATGATTAATAGGTAAACATTCACAATGGAAACACATTGGGACGATTATAAGACAAAAATAGTTTTCGTCACTACCTGGTGCCCGTGCCGGGAGTGGTTTCTGTAGCGATTTTCTCATATCCTCAATTCTTTGTCAAAACTTGATTTTTATATGATTAATAGGTAAACATTCACAATGGAAACACATTGAGACGTTTATAAGACAAAAGTAGTTTTCGTCACTACCTACCTGCCCGTGCCGGGAGTAGTTTCTGTAGCGATTTTCTCATATCCTCAATTCGTTGTCAAAACTTGATTTTTATATGATTAATAGGTAAACATTCACAATGGAAACACATTGGGACGATTATAAGACAAATGAAGTTTTCGTCACTACCTACCTGCCCGTGCCGGGAGTAGTTTCTGTAGCGATTTTCTCATTTACTCAATTCTTTGTCAAAACTTGATTTATATATGATTAAAAGGTAAACATTCACAATGGAAACACATTGGGACGATTATAAGACAAAAGAAGTTTTCGTCTATACCTACCTGCCCGTGCCGGGAGTAGTTTCTGTAGCGATTTTCTCATATCCTCAATTCTTTGTCAAAACTTGATTTTTATATGATTAATAGGTAAACATTCACAATGGAAACACATTGGGACGATTATAAGACAAATGAAGTTTTCGTCACTACCTACCTGGCCGTGCCGGGAGTAATTTCTGTAGCGATTTTCTCATATCCTCAATTCTTTGTCAAAACTTGATTTTTATATGATTAATAGGTAAACATTCACAATGGAAACACATTGAGACGTTTATAAGACAAAAGTCGTTTTCGTCACTACCTGGTGCCCGTGCCGGGAGTGGTTTCTGTAGCGATTTTCTCATATCCTCAATTCTTTGTCAAAACTTGATTTTTTATATGATTAATAGGTAAACATTCACAATGGAAACACATTGGGACGATTATAAGACAAAAGTAGTTTTCGTCACTACCTACCTGCCTGTGCCGGGAGTAGTTTCTGTATTGATTTTCTCATATCCTCAATTCTTTGTCAAAACTTGATTTTTATATGATTAATATGTAAACATTCACAATGGAAACACATTGGGACGATTATAAGACAAAAGAAGTTTTCGTCACTACCTACCTGCCCGTGCCGGGAGTAGTTTCTGTAGCGATTTTCTCATATCCTCAATTCTTTGTCAAAACTTGATTTTTATATGATTAATAGGTAAACATTCACAATGGAAACACATTGGGACGATTATAAGACAAAAGAAGTGTTCGTCACTACCTCCCTGGCCGTGCCGGGAGTAATTTCTGTAGCGATTTTCTCATATCCTCAATTCTTTGTCAAAACTTGATTTTTATATGATTAATAGGTAAACATTCACAATGGAAACACATTGGGACGATTATAAGACAAAAGAAGTTTTCGTCACTACCTACCTGCCCGTGCCGGGAGTAGTTTCTGTAGCGATTTTCTCATATCCTCAATTCTTTGTCAAAACTTGATTTTTATATGATTAATAGGTAAACATTCACAATGGAAACACATTGAGACGTTTATAAGACAAAAGTAGTTTTCGTCACTACCTACCTGCCCGTGCCGGGAGTAATTTCTGTAGCGATTTTCTCATATCCTCAATTCTTTGTCAAAACTTGATTTTTATATGATTAATAGGTAAACATTCACAATGGAAACACATTGAGACGTTTATAAGACAAAAGTAGTTTTCGTCACTACCTACCTGCCCGTGCCGGGAGTAATTTCTGTAGCGATTTTCTCATATCCTCAATTCTTTGTCAAAACTTGATTTTTATATGATTAATAGGTAAACATTCACAATGGAAACACATTGGGACGATTATAAGACAAAAATAGTTTTCGTCACTACCTGGTGCCCGTGCCGGGAGTGGTTTCTGTAGCGATTTTCTCATATCCTCAATTCTTTGTCAAAACTTGATTTTTATATGATTAATAGGTAAACATTCACAATGGAAACACATTGAGACGTTTATAAGACAAAAGTAGTTTTCGTCACTACCTACCTGCCCGTGCCGGGAGTAGTTTCTGTAGCGATTTTCTCATATCCTCAATTCGTTGTCAAAACTTGATTTTTATATGATTAATAGGTAAACATTCACAATGGAAACACATTGGGACGATTATAAGACAAATGAAGTTTTCGTCACTACCTACCTGCCCGTGCCGGGAGTAGTTTCTGTAGCGATTTTCTCATTTACTCAATTCTTTGTCAAAACTTGATTTATATATGATTAAAAGGTAAACATTCACAATGGAAACACATTGGGACGATTATAAGACAAAAGAAGTTTTCGTCTATACCTACCTGCCCGTGCCGGGAGTAGTTTCTGTAGCGATTTTCTCATATCCTCAATTCTTTGTCAAAACTTGATTTTTATATGATTAATAGGTAAACATTCACAATGGAAACACATTGGGACGATTATAAGACAAATGAAGTTTTCGTCACTACCTACCTGGCCGTGCCGGGAGTAATTTCTGTAGCGATTTTCTCATATCCTCAATTCTTTGTCAAAACTTGATTTTTATATGATTAATAGGTAAACATTCACAATGGAAACACATTGAGACGTTTATAAGACAAAAGTCGTTTTCGTCACTACCTGGTGCCCGTGCCGGGAGTGGTTTCTGTAGCGATTTTCTCATATCCTCAATTCTTTGTCAAAACTTGATTTTTTATATGATTAATAGGTAAACATTCACAATGGAAACACATTGGGACGATTATAAGACAAAAGTAGTTTTCGTCACTACCTACCTGCCTGTGCCGGGAGTAGTTTCTGTATTGATTTTCTCATATCCTCAATTCTTTGTCAAAACTTGATTTTTATATGATTAATATGTAAACATTCACAATGGAAACACATTGGGACGATTATAAGACAAAAGAAGTTTTCGTCACTACCTACCTGCCCGTGCCGGGAGTAGTTTCTGTAGCGATTTTCTCATATCCTCAATTCTTTGTCAAAACTTGATTTTTATATGATTAATAGGTAAACATTCACAATGGAAACACATTGGGACGATTATAAGACAAAAGAAGTGTTCGTCACTACCTACCTGGCCGTGCCGGGAGTAATTTCTGTAGCGATTTTCTCATATCCTCAATTCTTTGTCAAAACTTGATTTTTATATGATTAATAGGTAAACATTCACAATGGAAACACATTGGGACGATTATAAGACAAAAGAAGTTTTCGTCACTACCTACCTGCCCGTGCCGGGAGTAGTTTCTGTAGCGATTTTCTCATATACTCAAGTCTTTGTCAAAACTTGATTTTTATATGATTAATAGGTAAACATTCACAATGGAAACACATTGAGACGTTTATAAGACAAAAGTAGTTTTCGTCACTACCTACCTGCCCGTGCCGGGAGTAGTTTCTGTTTTGATTTTCTCATATCCTCAATTCTTTGTCAAAACTTGATTTTTATATGATTAATAGGTAAACATTCACAATGGAAACACATTGGGACGATTATAAGACAAAAGTAGTTTTCGTCACTTCCTATCTGCCCGTGCCGGGAGTAGTTTCTGTAGCGATTTTCTCATATACTAAATTTTTTGTCAAAAATTGATTTTTATATGATTAATAGGTAAACATTCACAATGGAAACACATTGGGACGATTATAAGACAAAAATAGTTTTCGTCACTACCTGGTGCCCGTGCCGGGAGTGGTTTCTGTAGCGATTTTCTCATATCCTCAATTCTTTGTCAAAACTTGATTTTTATATGATTAATAGGTAAACATTCACAATGGAAACACATTGAGACGTTTATAAGACAAAAGTAGTTTTCGTCACTACCTACCTGCCCGTGCCGGGAGTAGTTTCTGTAGCGATTTTCTCATATCCTCAATTCGTTGTCAAAACTTGATTTTTATATGATTAATAGGTAAACATTCACAATGGAAACACATTGGGACGATTATAAGACAAATGAAGTTTTCGTCACTACCTACCTGCCCGTGCCGGGAGTAGTTTCTGTAGCGATTTTCTCATTTACTCAATTCTTTGTCAAAACTTGATTTATATATGATTAAAAGGTAAACATTCACAATGGAAACACATTGGGACGATTATAAGACAAAAGAAGTTTTCGTCTATACCTACCTGCCCGTGCCGGGAGTAGTTTCTGTAGCGATTTTCTCATATCCTCAATTCTTTGTCAAAACTTGATTTTTATATGATTAATAGGAAAACATTCACAATGGAAACACATTGGGACGATTATAAGACAAATGAAGTTTTCGTCACTACCTACCTGGCCGTGCCGGGAGTAATTTCTGTAGCGATTTTCTCATATCCTCAATTCGTTGTCAAAACTTTATTTTTATATGATTAATAGGTAAACATTCACAATGGAAACACATTGGGACGATTATAAGACAAAAGAAGTTTTCGTCACTACCTGGTGCCCGTGCCGGGAGTGGTTTCTGTAGCGATTTTCTCATATCCTCAATTCTTTGTCAAAACTTGATTTTTTATATGATTAATAGGTAAACATTCACAATGGAAACACATTGGGACGATTATAAGACAAAAGTAGTTTTCGTCACTACCTACCTGCCTGTGCCGGGAGTAGTTTCTGTATTGATTTTCTCATATCCTCAATTCTTTGTCAAAACTTGATTTTTATATGATTAATATGTAAACATTCACAATGGAAACACATTGGGACGATTATAAGACAAAAGAAGTTTTCGTCACTACCTACCTGCCCGTGCCGGGAGTAGTTTCTGTAGCGATTTTCTCATATCCTCAATTCTTTGTCAAAACTTGATTTTTATATGATTAATAGGTAAACATTCACAATGGAAACACATTGGGACGATTATAAGACAAAAGAAGTGTTCGTCACTACCTACCTGGCCGTGCCGGGAGTAATTTCTGTAGCGATTTTCTCATATCCTCAATTCTTTGTCAAAACTTGATTTTTATATGATTAATAGGTAAACATTCACAATGGAAACACATTGGGACGATTATAAGACAAAAGAAGTTTTCGTCACTACCTACCTGCCCGTGCCGGGAGTAGTTTCTGTAGCGATTTTCTCATATCCTCAATTCTTTGTCAAAACTTGATTTTTATATGATTAATAGGTAAACATTCACAATGGAAACACATTGAGACGTTTATAAGACAAAAGTAGTTTTCGTCACTACCTACCTGCCCGTGCCGGGAGTAATTTCTGTAGCGATTTTCTCATATCCTCAATTCTTTGTCAAAACTTGATTTTTATATGATTAATAGGTAAACATTCACAATGGAAACACATTGAGACGTTTATAAGACAAAAGTAGTTTTCGTCACTACCTACCTGCCCGTGCCGGGAGTAGTTTCTGTTTTGATTTTCTCATATCCTCAATTCTTTGTCAAAACTTGATTTTTATATGATTAATAGGTAAACATTCACAATGGAAACACATTGGGACGATTATAAGACAAAAGTAGTTTTCGTCACTACCTATCTGCCCGTGCCGGGAGTAGTTTCTGTAGCGATTTTCTCATATACTCAATTTTTTGTCAAAAATTGATTTTTATATGATTAATAGGTAAACATTCACAATGGAAACACATTGGGACGATTATAAGACAAAAATAGTTTTCGTCACTACCTGGTGCCCGTGCCGGGAGTGGTTTCTGTAGCGATTTTCTCATATCCTCAATTCTTTGTCAAAACTTGATTTTTATATGATTAATAGGTAAACATTCACAATGGAAACACATTGAGACGTTTATAAGACAAAAGTAGTTTTCGTCACTACCTACCTGCCCGTGCCGGTAGTAGTTTCTGTAGCGATTTTCTCATATCCTCAATTCGTTGTCAAAACTTGATTTTTATATGATTAATAGGTAAACATTCACAATGGAAACACATTGGGACGATTATAAGACAAATGAAGTTTTCGTCACTACCTACCTGGCCGTGCCGGGAGTAATTTCTGTAGCGATTTTCTCATATCCTCAATTCTTTGTCAAAACTTGATTTTTATATGATTAATAGGTAAACATTCACAATGGAAACACATTGAGACGTTTATAAGACAAAAGTAGTTTTCGTCACTACCTGGTGCCCGTGCCGGGAGTGGTTTCTGCAGCGATTTTCTCATATCCTCAATTCTTTGTCAAAACTTGATTTTTATATGATTAATAGGTTAACATTCACAATGGAAACACATTGGGACGATTATAAGACAAAAGTGGTTTTCGTCAATACCTACCTGCCCGTGCCGGGAGTAGTTTCTGTAGTGATTTTCTCATATCCTCAATTCTTTGTCAAAACTTGATTTTTATATGATTAATAGGTAAACATTCACAATGGAAACACATTGGGACGATTATAAGACAAAATAAGTTTTCGTCACTACCTACTTGCCCGTGCCGGGAGTAGTTTCTGTAGCGATTTTCTCATATCCTCAATTCTTTGTCAAAACTTGATTTATATATGATTAATAGGTAAACATTCAGAATGGAAACACATTGGGACGATTATAAGACAAAAGAAGTTTTCGTCAATACCTACCTGCCCATGCCGGGAGTAGTTTCTGTAGCGATTTTCTCATATCCTCAATTCTTTGTCAAAACTTGATTTTTATATGATTAATAGGTAAACATTCACAATGGAAACACATTGAGACGATTATAAGACAAAAGTAGTTTTCGTCACTACCTACCTGCCCGTGCCGGGAGTAGTTTCTGTAGTGATTTTCTCATATCCTCAATTCTTTGTCAAAACTTGATTTTTATATGATTAATAGGTAAACATTCACAATGGAAACACATTGGGACGATTATAAGACAAAAGTAGTTTTCGTCACTACCTACCTGGCCGTGCCGGGAGTAATTACTGTAGCGATTTTCTCATATCCTCAATTCTTTGTCAAAACTTGATTTTTATATGATTAATAGGTAAACATTCACAATGGAAACACATTGGGACGATTATAAGACAAAAGAAGTTTTCGTCACTACCTACCTGCCCGTGCCGGGAGTAGTTTCTGTAGCGATTTTCTCATATCCTCAATTCTTTGTCAAAACTTGATTTTTATATGATTAATAGGTAAACATTCACAATGGAAACACATTGAGACGTTTATAAGACAAAAGTAGTTTTCGTCACTACCTACCTGCCCGTGCCGGGAGTAGTTTCTGTAGCGATTTTCTCATATCCTCAATTCTTTGTCAAAACTTGATTTTTATATGATTAATAGGTAAACATTCACAATGGAAACACATTGAGACGTTTATAAGACAAAAGTAGTTTTCGTCACTACCTACCTGCCCGTGCCGGGAGTAGTTTCTGTTTTGATTTTCTCATATCCTCAATTCTTTGTCAAAACTTGATTTTTATATGATTAATAGGTAAACATTCACAATGGAAACACATTGGGACGATTATAAGACAAAAGTAGTTTTCGTCACTTCCTATCTGCCCGTGCCGGGAGTAGTTTCTGTAGCGATTTTCTCATATACTCAATTTTTTGTCAAAAATTGATTTTTATATGATTAATAGGTAAACATTCACAATGGAAACACATTGGGACGATTATAAGACAAAAATAGTTTTCGTCACTACCTGGTGCCCGTGCCGGGAGTGGTTTCTGTAGCGATTTTCTCATATCCTCAATTCTTTGTCAAAACTTGATTTTTATATGATTAATAGGTAAACATTCACAATGGAAACACATTGAGACGTTTATAAGACAAAAGTAGTTTTCGTCACTACCTACCTGCCCGTGCCGGGAGTAGTTTCTGTAGCGATTTTCTCATATCCTCAATTCGTTGTCAAAACTTGATTTTTATATGATTAATAGGTAAACATTCACAATGGAAACACATTGGGACGATTATAAGACAAATGAAGTTTTCGTCACTACCTACCTGCCCGTGCCGGGAGTAGTTTCTGTAGCGATTTTCTCATTTACTCAATTCTTTGTCAAAACTTGATTTATATATGATTAAAAGGTAAACATTCACAATGGAAACACATTGGGACGATTATAAGACAAAAGAAGTTTTCGTCTATACCTACCTGCCCGTGCCGGGAGTAGTTTCTGTAGCGATTTTCTCATATCCTCAATTCTTTGTCAAAACTTGATTTTTATATGATTAATAGGTAAACATTCACAATGGAAACACATTGGGACGATTATAAGACAAATGAAGTTTTCGTCACTACCTACCTGGCCGTGCCGGGAGTAATTTCTGTAGCGATTTTCTCATATCCTCAATTCTTTGTCAAAACTTGATTTTTATATGATTAATAGGTAAACATTCACAATGGAAACACATTGAGACGTTTATAAGACAAAAGTCGTTTTCGTCACTACCTGGTGCCCGTGCCGGGAGTGGTTTCTGTAGCGATTTTCTCATATCCTCAATTCTTTGTCAAAACTTGATTTTTTATATGATTAATAGGTAAACATTCACAATGGAAACACATTGGGACGATTATAAGACAAAAGTAGTTTTCGTCACTACCTACCTGCCTGTGCCGGGAGTAGTTTCTGTATTGATTTTCTCATATCCTCAATTCTTTGTCAAAACTTGATTTTTATATGATTAATATGTAAACATTCACAATGGAAACACATTGGGACGATTATAAGACAAAAGAAGTTTTCGTCACTACCTACCTGCCCGTGCCGGGAGTAGTTTCTGTAGCGATTTTCTCATATCCTCAATTCTTTGTCAAAACTTGATTTTTATATGATTAATAGGTAAACATTCACAATGGAAACACATTGGGACGATTATAAGACAAAAGAAGTGTTCGTCACTACCTACCTGGCCGTGCCGGGAGTAATTTCTGTAGCGATTTTCTCATATCCTCAATTCTTTGTCAAAACTTGATTTTTATATGATTAATAGGTAAACATTCACAATGGAAACACATTGGGACGATTATAAGACAAAAGAAGTTTTCGTCACTACCTACCTGCCCGTGCCGGGAGTAGTTTCTGTAGCGATTTTCTCATATACTCAAGTCTTTGTCAAAACTTGATTTTTATATGATTAATAGGTAAACATTCACAATGGAAACACATTGAGACGTTTATAAGACAAAAGTAGTTTTCGTCACTACCTACCTGCCCGTGCCGGGAGTAGTTTCTGTTTTGATTTTCTCATATCCTCAATTCTTTGTCAAAACTTGATTTTTATATGATTAATAGGTAAACATTCACAATGGAAACACATTGGGACGATTATAAGACAAAAGTAGTTTTCGTCACTTCCTATCTGCCCGTGCCGGGAGTAGTTTCTGTAGCGATTTTCTCATATACTCAATTTTTTGTCAAAAATTGATTTTTATATGATTAATAGGTAAACATTCACAATGGAAACACATTGGGACGATTATAAGACAAAAATAGTTTTCGTCACTACCTGGTGCCCGTGCCGGGAGTGGTTTCTGTAGCGATTTTCTCATATCCTCAATTCTTTGTCAAAACTTGATTTTTATATGATTAATAGGTAAACATTCACAATGGAAACACATTGAGACGTTTATAAGACAAAAGTAGTTTTCGTCACTACCTACCTGCCCGTGCCGGGAGTAGTTTCTGTAGCGATTTTCTCATATCCTCAATTCGTTGTCAAAACTTGATTTTTATATGATTAATAGGTAAACATTCACAATGGAAACACATTGGGACGATTATAAGACAAATGAAGTTTTCGTCACTACCTACCTGCCCGTGCCGGGAGTAGTTTCTGTAGCGATTTTCTCATTTACTCAATTCTTTGTCAAAACTTGATTTATATATGATTAAAAGGTAAACATTCACAATGGAAACACATTGGGACGATTATAAGACAAAAGAAGTTTTCGTCTATACCTACCTGCCCGTGCCGGGAGTAGTTTCTGTAGCGATTTTCTCATATCCTCAATTCTTTGTCAAAACTTGATTTTTATATGATTAATAGGAAAACATTCACAATGGAAACACATTGGGACGATTATAAGACAAATGAAGTTTTCGTCACTACCTACCTGGCCGTGCCGGGAGTAATTTCTGTAGCGATTTTCTCATATCCTCAATTCTTTGTCAAAACTTGATTTTTATATGATTAATAGGTAAACATTCACAATGGAAACACATTGAGACGTTTATAAGACAAAAGTCGTTTTCGTCACTACCTGGTGCCCGTGCCGGGAGTGGTTTCTGTAGCGATTTTCTCATATCCTCAATTCTTTGTCAAAACTTGATTTTTTATATGATTAATAGGTAAACATTCACAATGGAAACACATTGGGACGATTATAAGACAAAAGTAGTTTTCGTCACTACCTACCTGCCTGTGCCGGGAGTAGTTTCTGTATTGATTTTCTCATATCCTCAATTCTTTGTCAAAACTTGATTTTTATATGATTAATATGTAAACATTCACAATGGAAACACATTGGGACGATTATAAGACAAAAGAAGTTTTCGTCACTACCTACCTGCCCGTGCCGGGAGTAGTTTCTGTAGCGATTTTCTCATATCCTCAATTCTTTGTCAAAACTTGATTTTTATATGATTAATAGGTAAACATTCACAATGGAAACACATTGGGACGATTATAAGACAAAAGAAGTGTTCGTCACTACCTACCTGGCCGTGCCGGGAGTAATTTCTGTAGCGATTTTCTCATATCCTCAATTCTTTGTCAAAACTTGATTTTTATATGATTAATAGGTAAACATTCACAATGGAAACACATTGAGACGTTTATAAGACAAAAGTAGTTTTCGTCACTACCTACCTGCCCGTGCCGGGAGTAGTTTCTGTTTTGATTTTCTCATATCCTCAATTCTTTGTCAAAACTTGATTTTTATATGATTAATAGGTAAACATTCACAATGGAAACACATTGGGACGATTATAAGACAAAAGTAGTTTTCGTCACTACCTATCTGCCCGTGCCGGGAGTAGTTTCTGTAGCGATTTTCTCATATACTCAATTTTTTGTCAAAAATTGATTTTTATATGATTAATAGGTAAACATTCACAATGGAAACACATTGGGACGATTATAAGACAAAAATAGTTTTCGTCACTACCTGGTGCCCGTGCCGGGAGTGGTTTCTGTAGCGATTTTCTCATATCCTCAATTCTTTGTCAAAACTTGATTTTTATATGATTAATAGGTAAACATTCACAATGGAAACACATTGAGACGTTTATAAGACAAAAGTAGTTTTCGTCACTACCTACCTGCCCGTGCCGGGAGTAGTTTCTGTAGCGATTTTCTCATATCCTCAATTCGTTGTCAAAACTTGATTTTTATATGATTAATAGGTAAACATTCACAATGGAAACACATTGGGACGATTATAAGACAAATGAAGTTTTCGTCACTACCTACCTGGCCGTGCCGGGAGTAATTTCTGTAGCGATTTTCTCATATCCTCAATTCTTTGTCAAAACTTGATTTTTATATGATTAATAGGTAAACATTCACAATGGAAACACATTGAGACGTTTATAAGACAAAAGTAGTTTTCGTCACTACCTGGTGCCCGTGCCGGGAGTGGTTTCTGCAGCGATTTTCTCATATCCTCAATTCTTTGTCAAAACTTGATTTTTATATGATTAATAGGTTAACATTCACAATGGAAACACATTGGGACGATTATAAGACAAAAGTGGTTTTCGTCAATACCTACCTGCCCGTGCCGGGAGTAGTTTCTGTAGTGATTTTCTCATATCCTCAATTCTTTGTCAAAACTTGATTTTTATATGATTAATAGGTAAACATTCACAATGGAAACACATTGGGACGATTATAAGACAAAATAAGTTTTCGTCACTACCTACTTGCCCGTGCCGGGAGTAGTTTCTGTAGCGATTTTCTCATATCCTCAATTCTTTGTCAAAACTTGATTTATATATGATTAATAGGTAAACATTCAGAATGGAAACACATTGGGACGATTATAAGACAAAAGAAGTTTTCGTCAATACCTACCTGCCCATGCCGGGAGTAGTTTCTGTAGCGATTTTCTCATATCCTCAATTCTTTGTCAAAACTTGATTTTTATATGATTAATAGGTAAACATTCACAATGGAAACACATTGAGACGATTATAAGACAAAAGTAGTTTTCGTCACTACCTACCTGCCCGTGCCGGGAGTAGTTTCTGTAGTGATTTTCTCATATCCTCAATTCTTTGTCAAAACTTGATTTTTATATGATTAATAGGTAAACATTCACAATGGAAACACATTGGGACGATTATAAGACAAAAGTAGTTTTCGTCACTACCTACCTGGCCGTGCCGGGAGTAATTACTGTAGCGATTTTCTCATATCCTCAATTCTTTGTCAAAACTTGATTTTTATATGATTAATAGGTAAACATTCACAATGGAAACACATTGGGACGATTATAAGACAAAAGTAGTTTTCGTCACTACCTACCTGCCCGTGCCGGGAGTAGTTCCTGTAGCGATTTTCTCATATACTCAATTCTTTGTCAAAACTTGATTTTTATATGATTAATAGGTAAACATTCACAATGGAAACACATTGGGACGATTATAAGACCAAAGTAGTTTTCGTCACTACCTACCTGCCCGTGCCGGGAGTTGTTTCTGTAGCGATTTTGTCATATCCTCAATTCTTTGTCAAAACTTGATTTTTATATGATTAATAGGTAAACATTCACAATGGAAACACATTGAGACGATTATAAGACAAAAGAAATTTTCGTCACTACCTACCTGCCCGTGCCGGGAGTAGTTCCTGTAGCGATTTTCTCATATACTCAATTCTTTGTCAAAACTTGATTTTTATATGATTAATAGGTAAACATTCACAATGGAAACACATTGGGACGATTATAAGACAAAAGTAGTTTTCGTCACTACCTACCTGCCCGTGCCGGGAGTAGTTTCTGTATTGATTTTCTCATATCCTCAATTCTTTGTCAAAACTTGATTTTTATATGATTAATAGGTAAACATTCACAATGGAAACACATTGGGACGATTATAAGACAAAAGAAGTTTTCGTCACTACCTACCTGCCCGTGCCGGGAGTAGTTTCTGTAGCGATTTTCTCATATCCTCAATTCTTTGTCAAAACTTGATTTTTATATGATTAATAGGTAAACATTCACAATGGAAACACATTGGGACGATTATAAGACAAAAGTGGTTTTCGTCAATACCTACCTGCCCGTGCCGGGAGTAGTTTCTGTAGAGATTTTCTCATATCCTCAATTCTTTGTCAAAACTTGATTTTTATATGATTAATAGGTAAACATTCACAATGGAAACACATTGGGACGATTATAAGACAAAAGTAGTTTTCGTCACTACCTACCTGGCCGTGCCGGGAGTAATTTCTGTAGCGATTTTCTCATATCCTCAATTCTTTGTCAAAACTTGATTTTTATATGATTAATAGGTAAACATTCACAATGGAAACACATTGGGACGATTATAAGACAAAAGTAGTTTTCGTCACTACCTACCTGCCCGTGCCGGGAGTAGTTTCTGTAGCGATTTTCTCATATACTCAAGTCTTTGTCAAAACTTGATTTTTATATGATTAATAGGTAAACATTCACAATGGAAACACATTGGGACGATTATAAGACAAAAGTAGTTTTCGTCACTACCTACCTGCCCGTGCCGGGAGTAGTTTCTGTAGCGATTTTCTCATATCCTCAATTCATTGTTAAAACTTGATTTTTATATGATTAATAGTGTTGAGAAGGCAGCACAACTCTCGTATCTATAGTAGTATGTAGGTACACGCTCACCTACGTGATGCGTCTAGTATAAGTAATAAAGTAATAATAGTGAAGCACGCGCCTCCCAGGCTATATCGCGTTCTCTTTCTTACCAGGGATGATAAGAAAGAGATAGCAAGTGACGCGTGTACGGAGGGTGGGCGCGCGCGCGCCGTTAAAATTTTTGAACGCCAGTGCCCGAGAGATTTTTGTGCTCAATACACGTACCTATTTTTCTACGAGAGTCTTTTCTTTTCGCCCATCACCTGCGCCTAAAACTTCTACAGATGGCGCCGTACGTGATTAGTTATTTCCCATTCTGTCTAATTTGCCTAGGATGATATTATTTTAAGCTAGCTCTTAGCATTTTCCGATGGTGCCCGTGGTTGTCGTTGCGTGCATCTAACATCACTTCCGCAATGCGCCTTTCTTTGTGCGAGCCACGTTCAGCCGCGGACGTTGGTGTACGTGCTGACTAGTTGGTATCTGATGTCGTGGCAGTAACAAAACAACAACATTATATTTATTTATTTTATTAAACACAACTTGAAACTGACATTTGTGATCGCAGTTATCTACAGATAATAAACATTGTACGGTATAAATATCAGCTAGGTATAGCTAGTATAATACATGGTATTATAGTTTTATCCATTTATTCGGAAAATTACATAAGGTAATAAGTCGTTACATACGCAATGAATATAATTCAACACCTGGGTAAGAACACTTAATACAGAACCGACCCAACCGTTTGGTCCCAAAAATAATTTCTTGACCTATCCCTTCAATTCCACCATAAAATTTAAAAAAATACAATAAAATAAATAATACCTACATACCACCGTCACAAACCATTGTTCTAACCATAGGTACCCACTACCTGACATAAACTCCGTTACATAAAGTAAGTAACAATGTCCCAACAGCCAACAAGCTGTACGTACAGCATTGTGTTGCGTCTCGCGGCACACCTTGCACGCAGGGTTGTAGGTCGTACCTATCACATTATTTCAAGAGTTTGTGTGTCTCGTTTCGTACACCAGACAAGTTCAGAGTTTTGTCAAACATTCACCACAATCACAACACAGCGTCAATATGACCATTCTAAATACAACAGGTATAACGAACTTTCTATAACATTATTACACCTTAAACCGCGGAGATTCACAATTTAATTAGTTAAACAGTATATCGACGGGAATGCATGATGTATAGTCATATTATAATTGAAAAATTAGTGTTTTACCTAGCTTAAGTATTCCTTTAAAGAAATTCATGGAGTTGTCTCGTTAGACTCTAGTATAGAGAAAGCTCCAAGTAAACGGGCCCGTGCTAGAGAATACAGCGCATTGCATTAGTTTGTAGCGAAGGAAGCTAATCCAGTCATATATTGTACTCGTAGTCCGTACGCGCCGGCACCTGCAGCGCGGCACATGCCATCGGAAATGCAGCGGTCGAGTAACGAACGAAGTAACACGGCCGCTCCTGAAACAAGGAAACGAGAGGATACAGTGCGGTGCACTCGTGAGGCTGCGACCACTCTACAGACTGGCAGATACAAAGAACGTCTGCTTAAAGATGTTTATTTGCCAGAATATATGTAACAATGTAGCTCTTCAATTTATAATACGTGCAGATACATTCTACTATTTTTAGCCATTCATGTCCCACTGTTGGGCCACAATGGAAAATGTGCCTCTACCTAACATAGGCATGCAAATATGAATTTTACAATATTAACATTACTATTTTTAAATTATGAATATAAACTTACTTAATTGTTATGAATATAAACTTACTTAATTGTTATGAATATAAACTTACTTAATTGTTATGAATATAAACTTACTTAATTGTTATGAACATTAACTTACTTAATTGTTATGAATATTAACTTACTTAATTGTTATGAATATAAACTTACTTAATTGTTATGAATATTAACTTACTTAATTGTTATGAATATTAACTTACTTAATTGTTATGAATATTAACTTACTTAATTGTTATGAATATAAACTTACTTAATTGTTATGAAAATGAAAATGAAAAGTTTTTATTTCTTTAAGCTTACAAATAAGCACTTAGACAGGTCATATTTTATACTATTAAATTATTTTATAGTTCACTTCAATTTTTTGTCCACCAGTGGAAGAAGTGAGAAGAAACCACTAGTATGTTCATAACTTATGTATGTGTCTAGTACATTTGACTTGCTTATTTGTAAGTTGGTAGATTTTGAGTTGGAGCAAAACTCGTTCCAAGCTTTTTTATCTTCTAAGTAATCTGATATTTTGTAATAAGCTTTTAAGCTTTTTGTAATAAGCTTTTTTACAAAGAATATTAACTTACTTAATTGTTATGAATATTAACTTACTTAATTGTTATGAATATTAACTTACTTAATTGATTAAAATTATAATAACACATTTCAGAATAATCATAAATAATCAATGTGTATATTCAATCAACGTCCTGTAAGTCCCTTTAATTAAAATATTGATTCATGAAATAATAGCATTTACTGAACTCAGTTAGTGAATTCAGTTCAGACGTAAACTCACGTCTGAACTGAATTCAGTTCAGTAAATATTCAGTTTTTTTGGTTATTTTCTTTAGTTTTTTATAATTTATCAAACTGAAGACCTAGAACCCATTGGAACTTATGTCGCCACCAAACTGCGACTGCCTGAGTATTGATAGAGTAACTGTCCTTGAATAGTACGTACTACTCACAGTCTATGGACTCATCAGTAGAGGAAGAGTTCCGGGAAGTACTTGCAGTAGGGGGGCACGTCCTGCTGGAAGGAGCGGCCGTGCGGGGGGGAGGCGGCGCCCCCCGCGCCCCCCACCCCCGGCACCGGCACCAGGGGCGAAGAGCTGATGCTGTTGAAGATCTCAGATAGCTTCTCTTTGATCTCAACCTGGAAATTGCAACATTCATTTAGCGAGACATAGATAAGTAATTTCTTTGGGCTGAAGGTGAAAAACCCCCAATTTTCCTGCTCTGGCCCGACGATACACAAAATGTCAGCTCTGGTCTTGTTACCTTGGGGTGCGTGATGGTGAGCAGGTGGTCGAAGGGCGCGGTGCGGAAGGTGTTGTTGAGCGTGGCGCGGCGCCGCTCCGCGTCCCGGCGCTCCGCCTCCGAGGGGCCCGCCGCCGCGCGCCGCAGCGCCTCCAGGCTGATGCTTTCCACGGCTAGCTCGTGCTGAAAGGGACACCAGAAGCGCACAATATACTACACAGATAGTATATCGGGACGACGAAGACACTATCCGACAGTGAAGACGCAATAAATAAATAAAATAAAATAAAAATTGTTTATTTCGAGCACAGGACTCATACAAAAGATAACATTAAAATTTACATACTCAATCACAAATCAATAACATAAAATAAAAATATATGCAGACGCGAGAGACCATCAGTGACCGGGGCACCGCCCCTTAAAAAGGGTTGCGTGTAAATTTATCCAGTGCCCCGTAAAAGGAGAGTCCCACCTGTCCGCCAATGTGCTTAGAATGGTGTTGGGGCTGGCACGCAGGCGCTTCAAGAGCGACGCACAACGCTTTCTTATGCCAAATAGGTAAATAAGCGCTCCGTGACCAGTGCGCCTTTTATAGCCCGTTTCTTCTTCCTTACATTAATAAGACATTTATATTCTTGGACGGTATGGGGAGGGAAGGTATAATGAAGGAGGTAAGGAAAGACGGCGCGGAAGCTCGGTACCTCGGAGCGGTAGTGCGCGTGCAGTGCGGCGTGCTGGCCGGGAGCGGGGCGGCCGCGCGCGCCGGCGCCGCCCTGGCGCACGTCCTCGTGGCTCCAGTGCCAGAACTCGCCGCTCTCGCACTGACGAACGACATGCGAGTGAGGGAGAGGATACGAGGGGAAGGAATGACCTAACTACACGCGAGTGAGGGCGAGGATAGGTGGGTAAGAAGCTAACTACACAAGAGACGGGAATGAGATGGCGGCCATCGCTGCTACTGCTACGCCTACGGTAACTAAACTAGATTAATGAAACAACTTTTCTTATTTATCAAGATTAGTTTATAGCCCGTTTCTTGGACGGTATTTATAGGGCAACCTTAGAATTTTATCATTGATTAGTTTTACCATGGATCGCGAGAAACCGGCTGCTAGTGAGATAGTGAAGCTAACTATGCATCTATAATAATGTTGCTGAAATAAATGATTTATTTATTGTATTATACTATCTGTGTTACAGTACAGTAGGGTACAGTACAGGTGAGTTCGTTACATATTGTCCAAAGTACATCATGGAGGGGCGGTGGTTGTGGTTGTACTTCTCCACGAACTGGCGGTACTCCTCGTCCAGGTCGTCGTACTGCTTCCTCTACAAGGAGACTGACACTCAACCGCTGGAACTTTATCCATATTATAATACATTTACTAACAAATCGTCCGCGTTCGCACGGGTAGCGGAGCAGTGGTTGTGGTTCCTTCTTGTATAAGTATACCGCGAACAGTTCCACTGCGAGAACCGAAGACAGGCTAAGCGTGATGATAATGATAAAACAAAACCCCTGTTGTTCGGGGAGACACGCTTAGTGCAAGGATGCTTGCTGACCAGGAGTGTGAGAAGGGAAAGGATGTCAGGGAGGTTGTCCCTAGACATGCAGGCACAGCTGACAATGCCTGCAAGTGTGTAGGATGCAGTACTGACCCTGGTGACTCCGGGCGAGCTGTTGGCGCTGTCCATCTCGGTGAGCGTGCCGTGCGCGATGTCCGCGAGGCTGTCGCGGCCTTGGCCCGCGCCTGCACACAACACGTTGCTCATTATATCATCAAAACAATATATAAGCTGCAGACAGATGCTGGATGCGGATAGGTACCTGACTCGAGCCAGCTGTGCCTGTGCTGGTGCTGGTGTCCGGGCGCGTAGGGCGCCGCGGCGGCCAGGCGCCCCGCCTCGATGCCGTCGCCCTTCAGCGCCTCGCACACCGCCATCTGCAACGCGCCAGAGACAACGTCAGCCCCGGGGGAGAGGTGTTTAGTAATACAAGAGCACAGGTCAGTAAGTACGTACCTGGTCTATCAGCAGATAGGGCAGCTTGGCGGGCAGCATGGCGGCCGTGAGCTCGGGGTACTCGGCGCGCAGCGGCGGCAGAAGGTGCGGCGCCTCCTCGCGCCGCGCCAACGCTATCTGCAACACAACGCACGCGCCCGTCAGCTACACCATCCCTACTAGCACCACATCATGAATCCACAAGACCGTAGCTCGGCTCGTGAAGCGAGACGTGTTGTCTCTCCCCAGTGCAGCGGGTCGCCACACGAGCCGTGCTGTGTACTCACGCAGGCCCCAAACGTGCTATGGGAAAGCTGCAGGCAGCTCTTGCACGCGCATACAGCTAGTAAGAGAGTTATCGGCGTGCATGGAACGTGTTGGTGCTGGCACACAGACATACTCAGCACCGGGTTGGACAGAAGCAACTAGTGTGATGTGGACAGTGGAGAGCACACACGCACCTTGTCGATGTAGTGCTGCAGCCGCGGAAGGTTGGCGACGGCGGCGAGCAGCGCGGCCAGCGACACCGCGACCGCCTGCAGCTGGCACACCGCCGCCATGCTCAGCACCGGGTTGGACAGCCCCGACTGCTGGATGCTGCGGAGAGAGCACACACGTCACTATCTCCCTCGCACGCGGCGCGGCGCGGACCACGAGCGGGGCCGGGCGGTACTCACGCCAGCACGAGCTGCAGCATGTCTGGGGCGGTCTCCTCGCAGCCCAGCTCCACCACCAGCAGCGCCAGCGTCGTGTGGATCGCCTCGATGTTCTCGACGGTGTTCGACTCCAGCTGGAGACCTGCAAACAAACCAAACTCTTACCTTATTGTACTGTTCATGTGTAATATTTAGATGTAAGGTGTTTACTTGTTGTTTAAAGTGTTCATTGATTCATTCTTACATCTATCAACAGAACTATAGCAGAATACGTCCAGAAAAACGTCAATGGGTTTACACTTAACTTCAGATGAAGCCGCCCATCTTCCCATACAAACGTGGAAGGGTAAAGAGTACACTGGTTAGATGTTGACCGTCCAAAAGCCAAAACCTTTAAAAAGTTTACATTTTTAAAAAGCTTCTAAATGTGACATTGGAACCTTTGACCCCCTTCAAACCCTACTAAACGATTTTTATAAACATCTTTAAACATGGTTTTGATTTATCACAAGTACTTATTTAATACATTTCTAATTAAAAGTATCTTTACTTTTTAAAGATGTTGTATTTTCATTTAAATGGAGGAATCAAACTACGAAGGTCAACCTTTCATAAGGTTATTATTTATAATGTTAGTATTATCTGTGCGTTTCAAGCGTGTGTTTCTCTAGAGCCCAACAGTAGTGGATGGCTCAGAGCAGTGAGTGTGTAGGTACAATGTAAGTAGTGTGGTGTGGTGACTGACCGTCGTAGAGCGAGCTGAAGATGGCGTATCCGTGCTTGCTGATGAAGATGAGGTCCTGCCGCGAGCACTTGTCCAGCGACAGCCGCAGCGCCGCCGGCTCCACGCTGAAACATGACAGTACCACACTACATTATACACTAACGCTCCCGGGAACGCCTTCGACAGCTATATAATATATATAACAGTAACCTGGGCTGCGCTAGGAGCAGCTTGTTCCCCTGGCGGTCTATCAGCGTGTGCAGGATCCGCTGCAGCAGCACGCGCGCCCCCGGCTGGTCCCACGCCGCCATGCGCAGCAGCGCCTCGAGGAACGCTCCCGGGAACGCCTTCGACAGCTCCCGCGTCTTGTACGTGCCGCCCACCTGCGGGGAGACCAAGTGGAACATTTACCATTTTAGTATACTGCAAAAAAATGGACATAAGGCAATGGGTGTACCGCAAGGTTCTACACTTGGCTATTTAATATTCAACTCGATAGGCCTGGCGTACCTTGAGAAGCGACTCTAGTAGAATGGTCTGCAGCATGTCGTCGGGCGGCGGCGCGCGGTGGGAGGCGGGGGCGGCGGCGGTGGCGGGGATCTTGTTCACGATGAACATCATGATGTCTATCTTCTGGTAGTCGGGCAGGTGGTCCGCGAACTCGCCGAGCGCCTCCATCAGCGCCGCCTGGTACTCGCGCTCGCTGTGCGACTTCTGGAATTACATCAACCACAACTTATACATTTGTGTTTTTAAATCATAATAAGGTAAATCTAACAAGGTAAAAGTCTTTCGGTGGCTTCTTTTTTAATCTTTTTTAACATAAGGTTAAAAAAGATTGAAGATTGACCTCTCGTCCCCCAAACGAAAGGTGGAATTCATCTTTGTACCGAAGCGGCCAATCCGGCCCGCATGTCTAGGTAGTATTTATTATTTATGAGATCATTAATATTCGTCTTGAAACCGAGATGTTCCATTTAGTAAGAGATGGGTGCTAATAGTAGATGCGCCGGGTGTACCAGGCAGGCAGGAAGGGGCAGGCGGTGGATACGTACGTCGGTGTCGCGCGTGACGGAGGCGCGCAGGTTGGTCAGCAGGTTGTTGATGATCTCCAGCACGGACGGACCTGGAATGCGCACACATCCAATGACACTCACATCACAAATGTACCATTAACAGAGCAGAACTGATCGAACTAATTTTAATGGTTTTTGCGTTGTGACCACACATCACATACCGACAGTATCGGCGGCGGCCAGCGCCACAATGTTGCTCAGCACCGTGGCTCTGGCAGCCCGCACGCGCGCGCCGCCGCCGCTCGGCGCCGCCTCCAGGTGCTGCATCAGCGCCTCCACCACGCTGTACGAGTACGCCGCCTGGAACCAACCACACAACACCTCGTAATGTGCCTCTTCACTTAATAACAATATTAGGTAGCGATGTAATGAGAAGCGAAAGGGGAGCGCTCCTAATGCAATCTACCTACGAACATAACCTCAAAATCATGAACATCATCTTTAAGAAACGAAACAATACAAGATGGACATGGTACTCTCCTGATCAAAACACTCCAATCCAGACAATGGATGACCAAACCCAAAGGCAGAGAAGCTTGGAACACGCTGGAGGAGGCCTATCTAATGAGGTTCCGAACCATGAAACTATACCTACTTATAATTTATTTAATATGATGTAATGTATGGAAATAAAAGAGACTATATTATCCTAAATAATATTTATTTTTCTGAATGAAATGAATATGAATGGAGGTGCAAGCTGACCTGTATGGAGAACATGATGATCTTGAAGACGTGCACGGCGAAGTCGGTCGGGATCCACAGGTCGTGCCGGTCGAAGTGTCTGCAACACAACACGAGCGAGGGCGGTCAGCGAGCGCTTGCGGAGCTGACCCGTTCCATACTGGAACTCAGCATTATTGCAGTCCCTAGCACGCTATAAAACTGTCTTATCTAATATCAGAACATCTAGATGTGAATAGGTACACTGCCGGCCAAAAGTTTGAGACCACCTATATGAAAGTTGGAAAATGAAATAAAACTCAAGACAAATCAAGAGGTTTAATTATTTATTAAAATACTTATTTACCATTACACATACATTAAAAAAAAACTCCATTCCCAATTAATCTTAAACCAGACGGAATGGCATTTTGCTGTAGTATTCGTTTATAATGCTCCTTTTTCATGATTCCTTCGACTCGTACCAAATCTCCGATTCCATGGCACGAGAAGCATCCCCAGACCATAATGAAACCACCACCATGCTTGACTGTTGGCACCACACAGTCTGGCATCATTTTTTCTTCGGCGCTACGTTTTACGAAAATTCGTCGTTTTGTACCAAATATTTCAAATTCGGATTAATCTGTCCAAAGAACTTTTTTAAAGTCTTGTTCAGTCCAGTCTCGATGGGTAAAGGCCACTGCATTCGTTTCTTTTTGTTTTGTGGTCTTAATGGTGGTTTTCGGACGGCGACGCGACCAAATAACTTAGCATCTCTCAGTCGTCTTTTTACTGTAGTCAATGACACAGGTTTAGATGGGATTTGTTCACTTCTCCGCGGATTTCTGGTGCTGTTAGGCATCTATTCCGCTTGCTGGTAACGACGATGAAATTATCCTTGCTAGAAGTGGTAGCTCACGGCTTTCCCGATCGCGAATGATCTTGATTACTGCTAGTCTCCTTGTATCGGGTTACTGTGTTATGAACAAAAGTCTTGGACAACTTAAGTTGAGAGGCAATCGCACGTTCAGATTTGCCTTCGCCGTGTGAAACAACTATGGCAGAACGAATTTCACTGCTGATTTCGCGCATTTATCCCATTTTAAGATTTCTTCACTATAAAAACGAAGAGCTCAGACTAACAAAGATAAAGTAAGATTAAATCCATGAAAACTCAGGTAATAAAACTGTTTTAGGAAGCTAAAATAATCCTTAATTTCGGTTAACGCGAAACAAAACCAAAATTATTAGCCATGAGCAGGTCATACAAATATCACACTGGCTCTACCACCTGGTCCTTGCGAAGCACTTATTGGTGTTTTGAAACAATGGACCTTTTTAGGACGATTACTTGAAAATATACAAAAATAATGACTTCTAGAAATACTTTAATCACAAAAGAATACGCAGGTGTTCAAATTAGCACTTTATCATGTGTACTTTTTAAATATTTTGATGGCAACAAAGATTTTTACAAGCGGTCTCAAACTTTTGGCCGGCAGTGTAGGTCCTCACGTGAGCACGGGGCGCAGCACGCTGCGGATATGTCCGAAGGAGGCGCGGCCCACCAGCTCGCGCAGACAGGCCTCCGCCAGCCGCGGCGGCCGGGACTCCGCCTCCAGCCGCTCCGAGGGCGGCATGCACGACACCGTCTCGTACTTCTCCGCCGACTGTAACACACCACCACCACATTAATCCCACCTAGACGACCTTCTAGAACCCCACACATACACCGCTCTCTAAGGGTAATGTTATAAGGATAGACAACCCTGCAGGCACACACCGTGGGCGTGTGGGCCAGATGGGCCGTCCCGCAGCAGGGCCGCTCACCTGCATGTTGTACAGCAGGGACGGCACGATCTTGTCCATGTGCTGCGCTTCCCAGATGTTCTCCACCAGGTCGTCGGACACCGTCTTGCGGATCACGCCCTGGAACCACACACACACACACATAAACTAGCAGGCCATTTATGGGCAAAAGGTTATGCATAATACATTACCCCCTACAGATAAGCACTTATCAGGGGAGGCCTATATCCGGCAGTGAGGTAGCATCATGTTAATGTTGACCTCCTAGATGTAAGTTCGGGCACGGTCAGTCTCGCTGGAGACTAGGATACTGTATTACAGTTACCTGCAAGCCCTGTATCCCCGCGAGGCGGATGGTGTCGCGCGCGGCGCGCTCGGCGTGCGCACTGTGGCACATGGCGCTGAACTTGGACACGAAGAAGTCGTAGCGGCGGTGGTAGGATGGCGTGTCCTCCTCGATGTTGGCGAATCGGACGAACTGCAAGCACGGACCGACATGTTAGACAACAGGATAGTTAGACTCATGGGTCTAGCTGAGCGAGTCGATCAATTCAAATGGTATTAAAACATTAGTATAATTTGACAGTACTTAAAACGAAAATGTAAGTTCCTTTTTATCAAACAAATTAAATAATATGTGCCTCTGAATGGACACCGACTGAGGTGTGATGGAGCCTGCACATTACAGTCACAGCGCGGGTGGTGTGATGTTTCAGGTATATTGTACCAACCGTGCTGCGTGGAGGTCAGGTCTGGTGAGGCATACTCACGCTCTGCGTGGCGAGGGTCTGCAGCTGCGGGTCGGTGGACTCGAGCAGCTTCTGCACCATCTTGAGGAACGACTCCACGAACAGGTTCAGCGTCTGCGCGTGGCACGCCAGCAGCAGCTGGTCCATCGCCTCCATCGCTATTATCACGAACCTGTCCGACACGAACAAAATCCATCATCATGTCAAGTCCACAGTTGGACATAAATCTCCTCCACACCTCCGCGAACAAAATTATCTGTTACAAAGCTCCTATAGAATAAAGCACGGTTATTGGCATGCAATGCAACTGCAACTGGTCGGCGCTGCCACAGGCAAGGCAGCTACCTCATCACTACCCTCGACTACCCAACAGCATGTGACGAGCCTCCTGTGCCACTCATCTATGCTATTGTAGTAATTCGGATGCCGTCAGCGCGACACAAGACGCGCGCCATCGCTACTTTTATTTGATTTATTTTTACAATCTTAGGAAAACTTACAGCTAGATAAAGATTAGATACAAGAATGTTACAAGTTTCCACAAATCATTTGAAAAAAATGCAGCAATTTACAAAAGATTTACAGAAAGTAGATAATTTATACTATTAAGTTATGTAATGATTACCTAGTAGGCGCTTAAGCTGAACAGAAGTATTGAAAAATATATCAAAATCGTGATCTTTTACTAATGTGTTAAAACATCTGCTAGCCCTAATGATGAACGAATTTTGCCTATAATTTGTTTTCGCAAAAGGAATATTTAGCAAGTTAGGATTCCTGAGTGTTCCAATATTAGTTCGTAGTCCTATCTGTTCAAGAAGCTCCGAACGGTCAACCTTCCCATTAGCTACGTTTAACAGATAACATAAGTCCGCTATTTTTCTACGTTCCTGAAGAGGAAGATAATGAAATTGACGACATCTTGCCAAGTACTCAGGTAGAAACAATTTAGTTCCAAACTGTAAGTGTCGCAAGAATCGTTTCTGAATACGTTCAAGGCGAGTAATATAAACGTCATAGCACGGGTTCCAAACCTGAGATGAGTACTCCAGATGACTACGAACGTACGCACAGAAAGTATCTTTGGGATCTTGATGTTAGAGAATTCGTTTGACATTCGCAACACAAAACCCAACGCTCTGGATGCCTTGTTGTCTATACTGTGGATATGATCCTCAAAAAGAAGTTTGTCATCAAAGGTTACTCCTGAGTCTTTGATTTTACTCGAGTTAAGGCACTATCTCTTATTTTGTACTCAAACTTTAAAATGTAAGTTTTACGAGTAAAGGAACACACGTAACATTTAGAGACATTGAGGTCAATCTTATTGGCAGTGCAGTATTCCTGAAATCTATTTAAGTCACTCTGTAGGTGGATGGAATCCTCAACTGATTTAATAGGATTTAGGATTTTCGTATCATCCGCGTAAAGGAGAATTTTAGTACTTAACACAGGATGAGATGTCGTTAACCATGATAATAAAGAGGAGAGGACCGAGCAAAGAAAGCCCTGGGGCACGCCAGACGGGATACACATGGAAGAGGAAGTATATCCGTTGAGCACTACTGTTTGGCTCCTGTTCCGGACATCTGACGAGAACCATCTGTATAGGCTACCTCTGATACCAGCACATCTGAGTTTTTCTAATAGAATTACGTGATCAATTCTGTCCTTACGAATTAATTCCGACTTAACTGCCCATTGAATGTATGCATTCAATAAGCAATCAGGGATGCACTTCAGCCGAGGACACATTACACGGTACGGAGCGTCAGCGAGACTCGAGCACCGCACAGAGGTGATGTAAGGTGTTCGGGATCCAGTTCACGCGGAAGAGATAAACCCACTCGAGATAGAGGTGAGTACGTACGAATCTATCGAAGGTTGATATTTAGGCTCCCGGCCTGTTCAGGCCGGCGCTTTAGAGATAACGGCCTTGTTTACGGAAGAGATGTGTCACAGAGAACGATACAAAGCATGTAAACATTTATGTAAACATTTATGACATCAGCCTCACAGCACAAGCGACTCCATTCAGTGGAAGACTCGCTCACACTTGTTTCCGTGGTTCATTGGATGCATTCGAAAGACTCGGAGAAGAACCGAGGAGCCGCGGAAAACATTATTGAGCCAGACATCCGCTAAGGCTGCGCTGTAGCCAAGCGAGCGTTATTGTTGATATGAGGCGCTTCATGCAACTCTGATCGTTATTTCTGTTCAGTGGGGCTACCGCGCTATTATACGCTAGATAACGCGCGTTACGTCAATGTTAAATAGCGTGCTAGCACTGATTCACTATTTATTTCATCCTAATTCCATAATGTTGTATGTTAAATTAGGATAACGTCATCTTCGTCAACAGTTTGTGTAACATAGTAGGGGGAGCACAGATGCCTATATTACAAACTTTTCAGTCCAGTTTAGGCAACTGAGGCTACATAATAGTTGGAACTGAAGTCTCATTCCTTATGTACTCGACTTATTTCCAAATATCAGACAGATTCATTATGATAAAACTTGTCATCTTCGTCAACAGTTTGTGTAACATAGTAGGGGGAGCACAGCTGCCTATATTACAAACTTTTCAGTCCAGTTTAGGCAACTGAGGCTACATAATAGTTGGAACTGAAGTCTCATTCCTTATGTACTCGACTTATTTCCAAATATCAGACAGATTCATTATGATAAAACTATCATGGTTATTAACACTAAAGGCATTAAAAACGATTTGATTTCATTTTTGACTTTTCTAATATTTCGGCACAGTTTCAATACTGCAGGCACTGCGAGTAGGTTTTTATGGGCAGACATACCAGACATACGAAATATTGGAAAACTCAAAAATGTAATCACGGTAACTATCCCGTTTTAAATGACTTTAAATGAATGATTCTTTTTATTTAGTCACAGCTCAAAAAATTCCGCTCGTTCGGCCTCAGCAATGGCACAGCTCTCAGGGCAGAGCGAGCGGAGGTGCAAAGAGCAACCAACCATTAGAGAGGTGGATTCGCTTCCTACAGCAAGCATGTACGAGTATGTTTGTTACCCGTGGCGGCGCCTGTAGATGTCCCTGGAAGCCTTCTGGAAGAGGTACTCGCCGATGCGGTCCAGCTTCTCGGGACTGGAGAGCGAGTAGAAGGTGAGCTTCTCCATGTTGGCCTTGACGAGCCCGTCCTGCGGCGCCGCCGGGAAAATGTTGTCCACCAGCCGCTTGTAGCGCGGCCGCAGCGCGCTGCAGCACCCGCAGCAGCCTGCACATACATAATCTTAAGCAGGCAGTAAAACATTCTAATTAAACAGAATACAATAACAATCTAATCAATAAATGTTATACTAATCTCGTTTAGGAGGTTTAGTAGTCTGGGGGTGGGAGTCTCCCCAGCATGCGCTCGGTAACCGGGAGGTAGCGCAAGCAGCAGAGGGCCGACACGCGGGGCACATATGTACAACACTCTTTATTTATTGTTGCCCAGACTGATCTGATGTTCTCATGGGATCCACAAATACTAATGCAATATTACATACATACAGAAACAAAAATATAAATAATACTCAATACTCAATATATTTATTGTTGTCATCACATTGGCTTCATTAGTAATTAATAATTTATTTTCTAATTCTAGAAAAAGAATATCATAATCATATTTTTGTATCTGCTCATTCAATAGATCAAATAAGTCTGTGTCTGTTAAAGAAGAGCGAGACCTTCTTTATAGTTAAACGAAGGCCTCCGCTACGGTGTCAACAATTATTGTAAAAACAGTAGCCTTACTCAGATAAAAGCCGCCGCCATCGCCAGTACAATGATACCGAAAATACGCATGTGTAGCCTCGGACTTAACCTCCGTCGTACTCTTATATCATAGTGTTTAATAATTATTTTTTTGCAGTCATTGTGCTTAGGTGTTATTATCTAGCTATGCAATATCAGAGCCACAATGGAACTCGGCACGTGTGATCTTCTATATAAATAATTCCTGGACAATCAACTCACACGAGCTCCGCTTGCTTGAAGGCCAGAAAGCGTGTGTTCTAGGTACCGAAAGACTAGATAACTGATATACCTACTTATATTACTATTTATTATTGTATATTAATTTTTGTAGGTACCTTATTCGTTCACATTTCATACGCAGTTCGTTTACATTAGTTGGTTCTGACAATATCAGCTGTAGATCGTACAAACATTCGTCCGCAACACCGTGCGTGCGTTGCGGACGAACCTTCGCCCTTAGCGCTACAGAGATCGATAGGTATAACTTATTTGTATTTTAAATATGTAATTGTGTGTAATTGTGACATATTTATTACCTCTCTATGGTGTTGAAGGGGTAGGTTACCTACGCTGTAAGCGAGATATTTATTGAAAGTGTTACTCATAATATGGAAAGGGTTTTAAAACAACTGTATCGTCAACCCTTTCAACGGGTAACCAAATCACTCCCTGGTAGGTGAGTAGGTAGATAGACAATGGGTCGATCGGCTGTTATTAGCGTGACGTTTTTGTAGATATGCTGTACCTACTGTTTACTCGCGGCTAATAAAGGACTAGTCCTTTGCATCAGAGAGGAACAACACCAAGGAAGATGAGCCGAGAGAGTGTAACGTGTACGCGGACATCTTGACGAAGCTCGATACACGAGCATGCGGTGCCAATCGCAGCAGCACTGAGATAACTGAGAGGTCAGTGAGTCAAGTTCGTTAGAAAATAGTTAGTACTTAGTATGTACATACCTATGTACTGTATCGCGGTGTAATACAATACAATAATGCTTTATTAATAATTACGAAAAGACATAACATGCGACAAGTACGATGGGCGGCTTTATCGCTTAGAAGCGATCTCTTCCAGGCAACCTTTGGATGGAAAGAATTAAAGAAAATTGTGAATTTAAGAAAGGCAGGGGGTGTACCAAGGGTAATGTTTAGAGTAATACTCACAGGTCATGTACACACTGCGGCTCAGCACGAACATGGCGCGATGCGCTAGCTTCCTGCTCCGGGACATTTTAACTCTTTCCTATCCTATATATTCAAATCATGTTGATAGTTATGTAGGTAATTATACGTTTCACATCAGTGCACTGAGGAGAATCCACGCGCGCTCCCTCCGCGTCGATATCGATACTAACAACACCGAGATGATTTATTTATATTCTAGAGTTGAACGCGCGGCGGCGGCGCGGACGGCGCGGCGGCGCGGACGGCGGCGCGGACGGCGGCGCGGACGGCGTGGGGAAATGATTGATGGCAAAAAGACTACCAAAATAAACCTGCTCCACATAATCAGCAACAAGATTTAAGTAAACAGCCGATAGTTAATCTCACTAAGATACTGTAGGTGTCTTAATGATAAGCCAGATGCGGGCGCTCCGCCGGGCCGGCTCCCGAGACTGGCCGCGCCGCCCCGCAGGCACCGGGCCGTGGTATCGTGTCGATAAGGATGTGATAAGACACTCGCGAAACAACCGCTTATCTTGATTTATGCCCATTTTATTGTATAATGATTACCTGCATTGAAATGTACCTCCCTTAGAGAGGGTGCTCGCTGGACGGTGGACGGTGGTTGAAGGGTCTACCGAACACCCTGTATAGATAGGGTAGATTCTTGAAGGAAATATTTATAAGAACCCATCGTCCTCATAAGAACAAATCATTAATTGGTAAAGAAAGACTTGGATGGATTGTTTACACAGACTGTGCTTTTTGTAGCCCTTACTACCGGACATTGTTTTCATTTGTAAGCATTGTTTATGTTCCCTACTAAACAATTTATTTATTACTATTTATTTTATAATAATAAAAGATATTTATTCACAGAGATGGGTTTACAAAGTAGGAATAATAAAATACAATTAGTAATAAGGAACTTACATTCTATTACATATTTGGTGTAGATAAGGCTAGCTTGCTCTTTCCTTAGGTACATTCCTACTTGTAATAAACCTTTTAGGGCACCTCGCTCTGACTAAGTTTGGTAACTTGTATTCAGACACGAGGGCTCAAACCTCTGGCTTCCACAAATAATTCGTATAAAAGTGTTTTACTTAACTTACTAACTCGATAAAAAATAGATATATTTAAGTAATACATATTTTTAACTACTTCGTAATAAACCTTAATGCTAATTCATAAGAAAGATGGAACTACTATAGAAATATAATATGTGAATAGATGTATAAATAATACTAATATTAAGAACAATAATATAGCACAAGAATTAAGATTGAATATCCAACAAGTGCTCTACCTGGAGTAGTCTATGCTTTGTAGATAGCGTGTGATAGAAATTTACTCCTAGATAGTGGAGTGAGTGCCCTTATAGTAGATGATGATGCTGTGTTGATTGTCCAGCATTATTTATTAATTTAACTGCTAGTGCAAAGATACTATGCTTTTATATATATGCCAAGAATTGACGGCTCAGGACGGGTCTCGAAACCTACAATTAAATATTTTCTTTTATATATTGAGTGCCTTCCTATGTAGTAGGTTAAAAAATTAAAGACATTTTTATTTTAAAGTTTTTTTAATTCAAAGTTGGATACCTACTTATTACAATATATCTAATGCTTCCTCTTATCTTCCCTCTCTCTCTTGTCATCTCTGTCCCTCCCAGTCTTCTCATCCCTGTCTCTTTTGTCCTCGCGTTCTCGTTTCTCTTCGCGCTCCCTTCCTTTCTCATCTCGGTCTCGGCTCGACTTATCGTCCTGTCTGTCTCTGGGTTTCCTGTCATAATCATCATACTTCCTGGAGGTCCTGGTTCTCTTGTCATCAGTCCTTCGTTCTCTTGAACGGTCTAAGTCCCTATCGCGGGAACGTGACTTGTGCCTCTTACTGTAGTCCCGCTTGCGATCATATGGAGAACGTGATCTGGAGCGACGCTCCTTCTTTGACTTGTAGCTGTGGTATTTAGTCAGTGGTGGAGTTTTGGGTGACTTTTCTTTTTTAGCATCCCGTCTGCTGTCTTTAGAAGTGGATGCGGTGGGAGATTCTGGTTTCTTTTCTGCATTGGCTTTGTCTTCCCGTTCTTTCTGAGCTAGCAGGAACTTGTTAGCTTGATACTTTTTCCGAAGCAAATCTACCTTACTCTCTAATTCTTCCGGGTTGACTTTAGTTCGCTTGTAGAGCTGCAGGATCCTCAGCGAGACCTCTCGAATGTCCTCCTCGGACACCTTGAACAGCAGGAACCAGTGCGGGGAGTTGGGCAGGGGGAGACCAATCTTCCTGGCCGTCAAGTAGATACAAGCACAGGCTATTGTTTCTGGAGGAAATCTCATAAACACATCAGTTCGCAGAGCATCATTCATGTAGTTCCAAGCCAATTGCATCAGCTGACGGTTCTTTTCATACTGCAACACTTGCAGGTAGACCACGATTAGCTTGTGTGGGTGTTTCACGTGCACACAGAACCCTAGCTCCTTCAGAATTCTGCGCTCAGCTTTGATTACTTGATTTTTCTGTTCAATGTAGTTTTGGTCAACTATAAGCGGAGAAATGGTCTTCTGGGCTCTCACTTGCTTGACATGGTGGAACACATTGATAACATCTCTGATTCTACACGGCTTCTCTTCCACTTTGGACGCCAAGTAAATGCTCCCCATCGCCATATTTTCCATGGGGTACCTGACGAACGATTTCGAGTAATAGAATCTTTGTAGGTAGATTTGTCCGGTCGCCATGGCCACTTGCGGCAGTTTGAGCAGGATGCCCGCGGTCTGTATCATCTCGCAGCCCAGGATGCGCAGGTCGGTCTCGGTCTCGAGGTCGAGCCCGTCGGCCTGGGACGGCGTCTCTTTGAACACATTCTCCGGCAGCAGACAGTTGTACAATGTCAGCACGATCTTCCCGTACGACTTCTGCGGCTTCGCGGGCGCTGCGACAGCTGCCGCGGGCTTTGCCTGGCTGGGGGCTCCACTCGCAGTCATTGTGAAACCGCGGTCACTTCACTACGAGGCACTTCTTGCGGCGTGTATTTGAACTGTTTGTCTTTTTAGTTATAACGTTATATTAGGTCGTACATTTTAGTTTTATTTTCGTACAAAACTAGGATTTTTTAACACATCAAGAAAACACGCCGATGATGCTACGTACGTACGGAAAGAAATTGACAATTCGTCATTATCCAAGATGGCGCTTCATCGAACAGATGTCAAAGTCTTAGGTATTTAGACAAAAATAAATAAATCCAGGTGGCTCAATGGTAAAATTAGAATTTTAAAACATACCTTGTGTCATAACTATTCTTGCACTTTAACTTTCAGCAGTAAATACCACTAAAGTGCAACAGAAATGTAAAACACTACGCCTAGTTCAGGCGGAACCAAATCGATCGATTGTTTGTTTTGAGAATTTGACATTGACATTTTGAAATAAATGAGAACGTTCCGTTTTTTACTTGAATTTTCGTAATTTATTTTAATTTTTTGCGTCTAATTCTTATCATTTTAATAAAATGTTAACTTTCGTTCATGACGTTAACAATGTAATGACATTAAATTCAGTTATTCCACTGCAGGAAACAAGGCAAAATTTTGTTTTTCTGGTAATTCGAAATGGCAAAGTTTATGCTTTTCAGCTTTTCGAAATAAACGAAACGTTTTTCTTAAAATAAAGAACAGGATATCCGCAAGAAGACTGTAAAGTTGGCGGCAAATACAAAACGTGCTAAATCAATAAAAGCTACAAAAATTACGTCTTGAATCTCAGCCAAGACATCATCAATTGAATAACATTAGTTAACCTTGACACTGCTCGGTCTATTGATTTCTCGTGCATGTGGATAGAAGATAAATGAATGGAGAAATACTCACATCCAGGATCCGTGCATTTTTGAACAAAGGAATCCAAAAAATCGTGCCCTTCGCCAGCATCAAAACAACACTTCACGAAAGACATTTTGATGATCACAGATTGATTTGGTATTTACAAAATAAATGTCTACTATAAAATTATAAGGAAGATAAAATCTAGTTGGAACACAAATTTGGAATCAGGTAGGTATCGTTGGAACACTTGGTTGGCGATTCAATAACAGTAGCACAATCATTGCACTTAATCACAAATAAGTAATGGAATTCAAAAAATAAACAGTCATGTATTGTTCCTTAACATTAAAATAGTACTTGTGAGCCTTTTACAGATTAAATTAGGGACTTAAAATGTCTTTTTTCGGATAATAACATAAATAGGTCACAGTGTCACAGTTTTGGGTTCAAGAACACTTTTTTTTTACATTCTAAAAAAAGTCAATGCGAAATCATAACATACTGCCGAGTGCCCAACCAAGTAGAAAAGTATCAAAATTCTAAGTAATATAGTTGATACAAAATAACTTCTCAACTTGGGCGAATAATGCGCGAATCTTAGTTGTCGTTTGTCCGCCAGAGAGCGCCGTGGGCAGTTCAGCTATTTGACGCTAGATGGAGGTCTGGATAAATGACACTCAGCAGCAAACTAAGCTCTCTATAACGTTTGTTCTAGTTGATAATAGATGGCAATACTTGTAATTCCAAGACTCTTAAAGCGACACCATAAAATAAAAATTATATTTTAAAACACTTTGAATATTTATTCCGTTTTAACAACCTCTGCGGTGCAACAGGCTCTCATCACCGTCATCGGCCCCTATCATCTTGTCCACACTGCTGGACAGGGTGTCCCTTATTGAGAACTATAGCGGTCCCCTGTCTTCAGATTTCAACTGTTTTAACTTTTCTTGTTGCCTTTATCTCTATCTATTCTATTCTAATTCGTAACTCTACTCGTTTTGATAATAATGATGCTTAATTGACACAGCATCATCCAGCCCCGATCTAAGCAAAGCTTGTGATATCGGTAACCGAGCACTTATACTTACATAATAAACTACAAAGCTAGATTAAATTTATATATAATAAGTGATAGAATACACCCGCAACAAATTTCTACAGATCGTGCAAATATTGTCCAAGGCGGGAATCGAATAACCGTAACTCCTGGTCGTAGATGGACCTTCGCTCGCTGCGCCACGGAGGTGCTCAAGTAAGTAAATTAAATACCATATTAGCGCATGATTCACTGAGATAGGAAGCCGTGGGTTCGATTCCCAACACGTGCCACTAGGCAAATGTTCGAATTATCTACCAAATATAGGTACATATGTTCCGACGTGCCGCCCCGTGCGTAAGGGGGCTATTTTAATTCTGCAAAACGAAATTTCTAATTAACACGAAAAAGCAAAACGAAACAATCAATTGCGTATTTTGTAGAAAATAGGCCTTCAGTCCCGTGCTTCAGTCCCGTGCTTCAGTCCAGGCCAGTCCAGAGTTGATACCTACTCTGGATAGGTTCTTATAGTATATAGTATCTACTCTCCATTCGTGATACATCGTCGGCCATATGGTCAAACGAAGGTCTATTGACAATTCAAATGATTTATTTGCAAACAGGGTCACACAAAGATGGAACTAGCAATAGGTGAGCGCACCATAGGTACATGTTTTGCCTAAATCTAGGGCGTGCAAATATACATCAAGTCGGTAGGAGCATCTAGTGACAGACAACCGTCATATTTAGTTAGTACAGGGTTTCGTTATGCTGACTATGCTAACGACTCCGCGTCTCTCCCATCACGGAGACTGTAGAGGTAAAAAGCATCTGGCTGGGCTCAAGTATCGCTCGGCAGTCACCTGCATGACATCATTAGCGCGACCGATCTAGCGGTATGACAAACTGATTAGGAAATAATGCGAAAAATAAGTCCGTAAGTTGGTTTCCTCGCAGCCTCCTACACGGCGAGCGCTCCGACCGGCGGCAGTCGACCGCGGCGCCCGGCCTGAGCGCGCGCCCCTTGCTAGAGACCCGCGAGTGCGCGACACCCTTCCATCCGACGCGACGTAACCACTTGTAGTGATCGCTCCTGTGTGTGATACCGACTGATCCCGGGGATTCTCCTAGCTTGCTGTTTTACAGTACTGTGCCTGGCCGTAGATCGCCGGTGTTTTTACAGAAATACATTCTTTGGTGAGTCTCAGTTATGATAATTGTTATTCTAAGAAACTATTCTATAAGGTTTTAGCATGGAATTGCTTCTTACAAAAACGTAAAGAGGTAATTAAATTCTATTGATAAAATCTGAGATGAGGCAAGATAGGTAGGTACATATATTCATAGTAGACTTATCTATGTATGTCTTTTTCCTCATCCAAAGGTTGCCTGGGAGAAATGGCTGTCAGCGATAAGGCCGCCTATTGTACTGTTTGTTAATATTTAGATATAAGGTTTTATTTTGTTATTTTTTTTAGTGCAATAAAGTGTACATTCATTCATTCATTAAAAAAATGTTGCAAACAATCTACAAGTAACTCAACTGATTCATATTAATGTCTTTATTGAATGAGACATTTTTTAATTTGATAGGTTATTGTTACTATTTTTAATGCACCGTACTTACTTTTATTATTTTTGTTCCATGGTTACTAGGTCTTTCCCATGGAGTAGGTACTTACGATAGGAACCTAGCCCGTGCTCGATACCTACCACTAATAAATGCCTACCTTTGATTAGTAATTATGTCTAGATAGGCTGTCATCGCAGTAAAAGCATTAAAAAGGCGACCAACTCTGGCCTCTAATGTTTAACTCGCGTTTGCAAACTTTTTTATTTGATCGTATTTTTGTACACACTAGCTAGACTCTGTACCTACCTACTCAATACTCGATCATTGATTGCTTTCTATAGGTGTAGTGTACCGAGGTGTTTATAATCTAGTTAGGTGTGACTGTAGCCCTGCCGGCACACGACATGTATAGAGGAGGACGTCATTGCAGCAAGGCGAGGTATATTTTACTCGTTTGTCAATTGTGTAGTAATGTTTTTATGCTTAATAAAGCCATTCATTGTTTTATATCGTTTTTCTTCAACGCGTCAGGTATTTTAATAATATCATTTACTTTTCATTACAGGTAATGACAATAAGCACTTTGAGTTAGGGTTGGCATCAGGTCCTCTAAGTTTGTTTTTCTATCGTAAGGCGCGTAGAGTACGTTCTTTTGCATTCGCACGTACTGTGGTAAATAAACACTAAGTATTTATAATGTAAAGTTTCTTTACAACTGTTATCATCAAATAGAATGTGTAGCGCGAGTTTAAAACCTAGCTGTCGCGGCCGACAGCACACGACGTGTTTGTTTTGGCTTGTAGAGCGAGGCTCGATCTAGACATATTAATATAATCAAAGAGCTACACCTTACAACAAGACCGGATTGAAAGGGCACAGGTCATTCCAATAGTTGCACAACGTGCACTTACATAAGGTAATATCTACTAGTGTCGTGCGCGGGTACGAGCGGCCTGTGCACAATGAGTATTGCGAACAGGGCCCCACCGCAGGCTTGCTCTCGGCCAGTTCATCACAGAACTAACGACTCAGATACATTGTACTACGAGGTATCACGGACTTACAAAACGTAAGAAACATTTTGAAACTATCAGTGATAGTAACACGGAACAAAAGAAAACTAACGATATTGGAAAACTCAAAAATCGAATCATAATAAATATCCCATTATAAATGACTTGTGTAAGAAACATTATTGAAAAATATTTTACAACGACATTGGTATCAGCTGAGTTGTGCATATCGCTGATTGTAGAAACAAGTTGGTACTTATTGGTTTTTACCAAGTTTTGACAGGTTTTCATTCGTTTCCTGTCCGTATTTGATCTTGAATTTGCACCGTTTTCGCCGTGCGTGGTGCAACTAGGTATGCGTTGTTGAAGTTTTTGTTTTTAGTGGTTACATTGCTGTTACAAAGTTATTTTCTGTTGTTGTTATCAGTTTGAGGAAAGTTTTCATACAACACGTCTTTGTTTACCTAAATATCTTGTATTCTAGAATCGAGTATAGTATCTACCTATGTATGTACATACCTACCAATTGGCACTAGGCCCTGTCGTCAGTCTCTCCCTCGCTGCCACACAGCCATTCAATGATACGACGGAACGTTTAGGCAGCTTCAATGTTCGCATCCCACAGGAGTACCCATTCCAGCGGGCAGTGTGTGCGCCTGCGCAGGCGGCACGTGGGAGGCTGTGGCCGCACACGTGACGTCACACATTATATCTAACGTCCTCGTGTGCAGTGCTGCGCATAAACAACGTAATAAACAACATAATGTTCAAACATGTTCATTATCGTTAAGAGGAGGTGACCGGGACATTTATTCCATACAAAAGATTTCAACGGGATCTCACGAATTTTCCACCGGTACATTCAACACCAGAGCGAACTCCGAAGTACATTAGATATATTAGGAAAATGTATTTATTGAGTAATAACCAACGACTATATTTAACTTACTATACATTTGTGTTAGTACTTCACAATGTAAAGATGAGCGATATTCACAATGTAGCCCACAGCGCTATTCACAATGTAGCCCACAGCGCTATCCACCGGTTTGAACAAGCTTACAATATTACAAATTATCGTAATAAAATGTCCTGCCTGAGCAGCATTGACGATCAGTTCAAATCAAAAGCTTGTCAGCTTACTATCGAGTTGTATCATAGTTTGCTCTGTTGACTTCCTAGTCGAGGGCATCCTTGAGATGAAACCTGCGCATTACATAAGGTAAGGCACTTCCTCGTGTCTCGTCGCAAACAATGTAACAATTAGCAAGTCCCCGCTAGATAGGCTCCGCACAACACAGGCACCAACATATATATAAATAACTGAGTGTACAGTGTACGTACCTGTATATACTCGCGCGTCCACCGCTGCTGCACCGATCGAAAGTGGTCAACCTTGGACCACCGCGAGAAGTCTTACATTTTTGTACGAGCAAGCACAGCAGCTGTTGGGGCTATATTTTGGCAATCGTTTTTTTGTAATAAACACTAGTATCATCTAATATATTTTGAGATAGGTAAAGGTTTTCGTCAGACCAAGACATCGGAAAAGCTAACCATTCAAGTTTGCTTTTGTGCAACAGAACATTTGTACTTGCTTTATTTTAAGCAACACCTTATTTTCGATGAACAGGAAACGTTATCATCATCTGAGCCCGTTTTGACCCACTGTTCTTTATAGACCTCTTTACGCCACTCATTTGGTCCCCTGCGTTGCGAGTAGCCAATAATTCACTGTAGTACTTTTGCTTGTCATCCGACCACCCTTCTGACTGGTGCGATGCGCTTCTTTTTTGCATCTCAGGATATAATTATAATAAAGCCAAATAGAGCAACAATTCAAATAACAGCAGTAATCTAATAACAGTTCAATCTATCGTGATAATGGGCCTCAGGTATAACAGATCAATCTTTAGCTATAATAATGGGCCCAATGTCACGCTAATAACGATCAAGATAACTAAACCTTTTCAATAACATTAATCGTAACGCAGCATTACACAAGCAGGCACTGACTATCTAACTAGTGTACCTCGTGTAGATCAGTGCACCGGTGCTCGACGACCTTCGCGTACTGCAGGCAGGTGGAGCGGTGTGAGGAGCAGTGCGGTGCCTCATGGCTCGCCATATGCCTCCAGCCTGTGTTGTACACTACACTACATGCATAATGAACGACCTTAGATGTTATCAATCGATAGGTTGTTTGTTTACTTTGAACAGTGGCCGACTGATTAGTAGAGTGACCCAGAATTCCTGGGTAAAAATAAAAGGTGCTAAACTTTTGCCAAATTACATACCGCTCTTATTTTTTCAAATGGACCGTTTTCCCCGTTTGGATTATAAAACCTTCCAAAACCATATGTTATTCGAAACACGGCGAGCTAATGGACCGGCCTACACAACACGCGTCCAAAATAAATAATGCTTCTAAGAAATTGATTTTGATTCATAACGCGCCTTCATTTGAACCAGCGCAGCGCCAGTACCTACTCAAGTAGAGCGCGTTCCTTCTGCAGTTACACTTCTACGTGATAACAATACCCATGCGCCTACGAGTAGGTCCCTATTATTGATCTAATGTGGCTAGGGATTGATTCTTACATTTTGATCTGGCTCGAGGTACGTCCCTTCTATATTTTGCGGGTGGGTTAACGAGTTGTCTATGTGGACAGCATACATAGGTACTTTATACAATATATTGCCTTTATAGATGTTTTTTATTCTACATAGAAAATACCCATTACAAATATTTGCAGATCATTTGTCCCAAGGCTGGAATCGAACCCGAGACCGCCTAGAAGTATCTTACGATAATTTCGAGTGTAACTGCTGCAAGTGATCACCATAGGGAGCATGCAGGGTACAAAAGGAAAACGACTTTCTTGGTGCGCAAATAAGGCAATGTGCTCGACCTTTAGGAGAGGACATCTCCTTACCTCTGCTAAAGCAAGGGCGGATCCAGCTTTGGTGCCAGGGGGGGTCACATAGTCGTGGTCAAGTCACAAGAATTTATAATTAAATTTTTATAATCATACATAAAAGTAAAACGTAGGTATTTTAGTAATGTATGTATAGTCTGGCAAAAACGGAACAGCGAACAAAGCGAACCCTGAAAATATAGGATGTAAGGACTTGGTATTGATAGATAATGGGTAGATTAAGCGGCGGGCGAGCCGCGTTAATTTTGGACTTTGGTGAGGTCGGTTTAGCAAGAACGACGAGGAAGCTACAACGGCGGAGAAACGACGGAAATAAACGCAGCATTTTAGAGATTTTTTAGGCGACACAAAATAAATATATAACGGGAGTGGAACGAGCCGCCGAAATTTTTGTTACTTTTCTCAAACTAGTTAAGAAGAGTATGAAAAAATAAATAAAATTGAGCGGGAGCCCTGAAAATGAAACAGTATTTTTGCAAGTTTTCGTGTCTGGCAAAATTATCTTAATGTGAGCACTTGACTACACAAGAAAAAGAAGACATTATCGGCGAGCGGAGCGAGCCGCGAAAATTTTGTGGTTTTCGTTACAATTTTGTATTATTTTTTAAAGTTTTTCGCTTTTTTCTTTAGCCAGAAGGAACAATTGTTATTGGTTTGTGGAATTTTTTGGTAGATTTTTGCGTAATTTTTTAAAGTGGGGTTGGCTTTTTTCTACGGCCAGAAGGAACAATTGCTATTGGCTTGTGGAACTTATCACGAAAAACGACGGAGATAAGCGCAGCATTTCGAGATTTTTTTGGCGATACAAAAGAAATGTCATTATACAAAAGATGATATAACGATATAACGGCGAGCGGAGCGAGCCGCCGAAATTTTTGTTACTTTTCTCAAACTAGTACTCTTCTTGTACGAAAAAATTAATATAAAGGAGCGGAGCAAGAGCTGAAAATGCAAGACTATTTTTGCAAGTTTTCGTGTTATCATATAATTATCTTAAAGTGAGCACTTGTCTACCCAAGACACAGAATAAATTGACGAACAAATTTTTTGTGGTTTTCGTTAGAATTTTGTGTTATTTTTTAAAGTTTTTCGCTTTTTTCTATAGCCAGAAGGAACAATTGTTATTGGTTTGTGGAACTAATCGCGAAAAAAATGTTGTCTCCTTAGATTTTTATGTGCCCTCAAAGGGCACAAAAAATCTGATTTTACGCTATTTGCTGTCGTAATTGAGTTGATAAAAAAGGACTGTAGCAAAATAGGTGCCGTTGCTTTTGCAGAACTGATACGCAACATAACAAAACGCCCAAAACACGAGTAATATCGGCGAGCGGAGCGAGCCCCGATTTTTTCTTACCGCAGTGTATACGCAGTTAACCATATTGTTAAGTTGTATGTTAGGTATAATAGAGTCTAAAATTAAAATTTATTTAAGGTTTCGGGCATTTTCTAGTGATTTTTTATACCTAAACTAAGATTAGGGGGGTAATGACCCCCACGACCACCCCCTGGGACCGCGCATGGGTCCAGGGTTACCAACCCTAAAAAATATTTACCCCTAAACATAAGTCAGTGTCACACGAAATGTGACATCAGATGAAAGGAGGCGGTGGCGCGGTAAAATTCAAATTTTCGATGCGTTCGTTCCCGAATAATGCGTTTGCCATCATACAAAATATTAATTTATAATAAATTGATTAAATATTGAAGGTTTACATAAAATCTATATTGTGTGTATCACAAATAGGTCGAAAAAATATCCTTACTTAAAAAGTAAGGATATTTTTTTTGTCACAATATAGATTTTATGTATACCTTCAATATTTAATCAATTTATTATACATTACCTATGCAACAATTAAAAATACTTATTTAACAATTTAAAATAGTGGTCCACGGTGGACCCAGCCCAGGGGGGGGTCATGACCCCCATGACCCACCCCCTGGATCCGCCCTTGTGCTAAAGGTGCTACATGAGATTGAGATGAGATGTGGCGCTATGAAGAATGAAGACGAGCTCGACGACCTCTGTTACGCGTTAATGGTCCCGGTTAATGTCCGGGCAGCTCGGTAAATATACTTTTTAAACTTTATTTTTCGAGATAGTAACGACAGATCGTGTTTAAAATGTCATAAATCCAAGTTAATTAAAAAGTAGCCTATACTACAATCTTTTAATTTTAACAGAAACAGATGAGAAACAGGTTTCAAAGTATTCTGAGATAAAATCTTTATAATAAATGGAGTACGTAAATAGGCCTTTGTAGACCAGTGATTTTGCCTGCTCTGTCCCCTACTGAAGGAATGAGTTCATTCCTTCAGTAGGGGACCAGTTGGTCATGTAAATAATGATAATGAAATTCTATGGTAGGTATATGTGCAGAATCGGTCGCGGAAGGCCACGCGGCGCGTGACGTCAGAGCGCCCGATTGGTCTCGTCCGTCGTCGTCGTCGCCTTGACTCGTGCCTACGCTGACTTATTTGCTCGGGTTTTTTTGCAAATAATAATTTACTTTTTGTAGATCTGTGTGGGACGGAAGTGGGTAAATAATTATGTCACAACCTGATCACGTGATCAGTATTTGCTTCCAATATCGGCGACTGCCAGGGCCGAGGCGAGTTTGGCTTTTAATTAGTAGGATGGACAAAACAACCTTTTGTACCCATCTGCACACATTACCGCGGCCTAAGCCCACGCCTTACATTCCGGTCGGCGTCGCACCGTACTTATGTTATAGATAAAACATAGGTATACCAACAGTAAAGTACCAGTTTGTTCTTTATGTCTTCATTTGGTTACACTAAAATAAAACGGTATTTCATTGCAATTTTCCGTGCACGTTTGCAGCTACTCTAGCAACTATATAATAGATGTGAGATTGCCTTGTGCCAATGTTTATGTACGTGTGTCGCGTGGGCGGCGCGAGGAGACGCGTGACGTCACACCTGTACGCCCGCGCACCGTTCGCTACAGAACTAACTTATGTACATTACTAATATGCATTAGGTACTTAGTGCAAGATTATCTATGCAAGGTACCTATTAAGGTAAAAGCATTGCCATGTCTATGGAAATGATGTCAGTAATGCATTGATTTGATGGTATTGTTTCTTGAGAACAAGGTACAGGGTGGCCTAAAAGGTTCTGTTACAGAGTGACTAGGTTATAAGTAAAAAGGGTAGGTACGAAAAAGCTGCTGAAATACTTGAAATTATGAATATTATCTTTGAATTTTAATTAGCACCTCTACTTACAACGCACACATTATAGATTTTGGTCACAAAACTATAGTAAAAAACACTTTATTATACCTCGTAAAACAGAAAATAATACATAAATAAATACTGAGAATAAATAAAGTATAAAGGGTGGCCTTATCGCTGAGAGCGAACTCTTCCAGGCTACTAGAACTATATTGGTTTTTGTAGAGTAATTGTACCTACCAACTGTAGGCAGGCACCCACTAGGTAGCCGATTGTAGGTGGTCGGGGCACTAAGTAGGCTCCTTGTTATCTAGCAGACATCTTGTAATTAGATGAGCTATTAGCATTGAGCTTAGGACGCATGGCGCAGATTGCGCATGAGCGACTGAGTGCATACGGAGATGTCTTGATGTCGTGCATCGCAACAACAGCCTGACGAACCTAGAAATGTCTGTCCACTCACACAGAACAACATTACATTGATTACCTGTAGTAGTACTCTGTGTTAGTAGCAGCACCCTAAACAAGCATCATTATATTGTATTAATAACTAAATATAACTTTACTACTGAAAGTTGTATAATTGTCGTATAAAACAGAATAAAAGTTTAAACGAGATGTCTATACGACATATAAACGCGTACGACTACAAGTTGTATAAAGACAATTGGCCGAAAATCATATTACACGCAAGAATGACTTGAATACCATCGTATTGAAGTCATTTTGGCGTGTAATACCTTAAGTCTGTAGCATTTTGAGACGCGTCACTTGTACTTACATACATATATGCCTGAAATGTTGGTTAGATAAAACTAAATAACTATTAGCAATATACATCTACCTCCGCCCAGCTCAACTACCATGATAATAATAAAAACCATAGGGCTCGGTGTTGAGAATACTTACCTAACAATTTTGTAGACTGCATAATATGTTTCTATTAGGTATATTTGCTGTGTAAATCCGGAAGTTTCTTCAATTATATTTTATGATGTTCACTGATATATAACGTATGATTCTTTTTGCTGATTGCTGAAGTTAATGGCGGGCCGGCCTGCCATGAGTGAGTGAATGTATGGTATGGTTGGAGTGAATAGCGATTGATCGTTCATTGAATGAGCTCTTTGCTCTAGTTTTCTTTGGATTGTTTGCCTAAACACAAGGTGCGGTGCACAGGGGCGGGGCCTTCAATGACGAGTGATGAGCTTTCTAAGGCTTTTGATTGCGTGGATCATGGTACACTGATTAGGAAGTTGGAACACTATGGAATTAATAACAAGGCACTAGACCTTATGCAATCATATTTAGTTGATAGAGTTCAAAAAGTAGATATTGGTAAAGAAAGATCTAGGGGATCAAAACTTGAACTAGGCGTCCCGCAAGGATCAGTATTAGGTCCTTTTTTATTTTTAGTATGTAGCAAAAGATCTTTGTGATATAGTCTTATTTGCTGATGATACTTCATTGATTTTTAAAGTTGATAGAAATAAATATAATTATGACGATATAAATAATTCGCTTTCACCAATACTAGATTGGTTCACCGCCAATAACCTACTCATCATCATCATCATCATCAGCCTATAGCAGTCCACTGCTGGACATAGGCCTCCCCCAATGAGCGCCATAGCGCCCTGTCTTCAGCTTGCCGCATCCAGCATCTACCTGCAGTCTTTCGCAGGTCGTCATCCCACCTGGTCGGAGGGCGTCCTACACTACGTTTGCCGAGTCGTGGTCTCCACTCAAGAACACGTTTGCCCCATCGGCCGTCGGTTCTTCGCGAGATATGGCCGGCCCCCTGCCACTTCAGCTTGCTAATTCTTTGAGCTATGTCGATAACCTTGGTTCTCTGTCGGATGTATTCGTTACGAATCCTATCCTTCAGAGAAACTCCGAGCATAGCTCTTTCCATAGCTCGCTGAGCGACTTTGAACTGGTGGACCAGCCCTATCGTGAGTGTCCACGTCTCAGCTCCGTAGGTCATAACGGGTAGGACGCACTGATTGAAAACTTTCGTTTTCAAGCATTGCGGTATGGATGACGTGAAGACTTGACGTAGTTTCCCAAATGCTGCCCAGCCCAGCTGGATCCTCCGTTTGGCCTCCTTCTCGAAACTGTTTTTACCCAACTGCAGAATCTGCCCAAGGTAAGTGTACTCGGAAACAGTTTCGAGAAGGTGACCATGTACCTACTACTCAACACCTACTACTCAATGCTAAATGTATAAAATTCATGCTACCGAATGTAAGAGAACTCCCAACAAAAATAATGCTGAAGGATGAGATTGTTCACCTTGTACACTCTACTGTGTTCCTAGGGCTACATAATTATTGATTATTCTCTTCAACGGAGGCCGCAAATAGAGGCTCTGGCAGGTAGATTTATTACCAATGAAGACACAGCTAGGTTAGTTTATTTCAGTTACTTCCATAGTATTATGTCTTATGGTATTTTGCTTTGGGGACAGGCAGCTGACATCCAGACCATATTTGTTCTTCAAAAAGGGCGGTACGCGCTATATATAAATTAAAACTACGAGATTCTTTGAGGGGATTATTTAAAAACATTAATATTCTGACTGTAATATCGCAATACATCTATGAAAATTTAATGTATACCCACAAAAATAAGGATAGCCTTATGAAAAAGTGTGATGTTCACAATAGAAATACAAGAAACAAGAACAAGTTACACATCCCATCATTTAGATTACACAAGGTAGGGAAATCATTTATGGGCAATAGCGTGCGCTTCTAATAACATAATAAGCTTCCATCTGAAGCAACTGAGCTCCCTATTCGAAAATTTAAAAATTAAATACAACAAAATCTCATGAAGAAGGCTTTCTACTCCATAAATGATTATCTCAATGATGTTAATGCTTGGCCAGATGTCGCTCAGTTCCGCACCGACAATAGTATGTAAGTAATTTGTTGTTGTGCATAGCTTTACTTAAATATTGACATGTATCGAATCATATTATATTTAGACTTAAATAGGCAAATAACCATGTATTAGACATATAAGAGATGAACATGCTAGTGGTTTCTTTTTCACTTCTTCCACTAGTGGACAAAAAATTGAAGTGAACAGTAAAATAATTTTATTTGATAATAATGTAATGTATAAAATATGACTTGTCTAAGTGCTTATTTTGTAAGCCTAAAGAATAAATGATTTTTGACTTGACTTGACTTGATGCGGTGCACAGGGGCAGGGCCTTCAAGGTGGTGCTGCGGGGCCTTCAAGCTCAGGGAGCCCTCGTCGGAACCGATCCTCGGCACACAAACGTTCACTGCTGAATGTGACGTGCGTCCCTCAAACAAGGCGAGTTATTCAATAATCATCAGGCTTGTAGGAGGATTGGTGTCGCAGTAGAGGTGTTAAATAGACAAGAAACGGCTGCCCACCTAGCGTTAGTGCCCTTGTATATTATTATGTATAATATAATAGACAAGCAAATCAACATTACAAACACTACTGAATGAAACGAAGGAATATAATTATGTGTAACCTCAGTAGGTTTATCCTTCGTTGATCTTATTCATATCTACTTACTTCCACGATCCAACATCTCATTATTAATTTTAAACAACAACTCGTAAAACAACAAATAACTATTAACAAAGATGTCCCGCTGTGACCTTGTAAGGACGTCGCAACACTGAGCACTGCTCTACCTACTGCATGCAGGTACCTCTAGATTGCGGTCTTGTGGTTATTCCTTGTTAATCTGAGCGCTTTGACGTTCTTTAGAATACCTAGCTCATTTATTATTTATACATATTTAAAACGATTTCAAACCTTTTCATCTAGACAAGAACCATAAACGTATAGGTAATTGCTGTACATTTTGCACAAAATATCACCAGTAGCGTCACAGCTACCTGTCTTCAAACCTACCTAGGTATGTACGCTGGAAGTAGGAAGATCTCTGGAAATTCTACCATAAAGTGTCCATCAAACGTACCTACCTGTCCACGAATGTCCGCAGGGTTTTGAAGGTGTACTTTGTCGGTCGAGAAGATGCATTAGCGCAACAATAGCTTGCAAACAACATAGATATCGATGCTTACGAATCGTAATGCGAGTATTTGTCAAGCGATGACTCGATCAATCAAACGACTTTTGTAATCGATAACTATTACAAACATGCTTTACTTTCACATGCCTAGAGACAAGTGTTGACAATGTATGTAGAGCAGGCGCGGTGACCTTGTCGCGGCGTATCAATATGATATGAATAGTGTTCGTGCGCCGGCGCAGACCGGGGTCTGCGCCGGCGCGGCGGTCGATCAGGGTCAGGGGCAGGCTCTGTCAAGTGCACCACCACGCCACGCACGCTACGGGAATAGCTGGCATGTCACTTATTGCCGCTTCAAGGTTATCCAAGAGACACTTGACCCCTCAAAGTTGTACGAAACTGTGATTCCGTGCCGCGCGGAGTCAGTGTTCCAGCCAGACGAGACCAGATAGGAAGATAGAAGAATGCATCCATCAGCATCAAGTCCGTGGACACGCTCACAGCTGGCCACCCTCCGCCACGGGGCCGCGCCGGGGCCTTGAGTGACATTCACTGCTCCACTAGCGATTTACTTTAAATTGCACTAAAGCTGTTTCGATAGTTCACGCGTAAAAGGATAAAATTGACACTTTTATATCGTTTCAATGTTGCAAGATTTTCTCAATATCTTACATTCTACTTACCTACTTACCTTGGGACTACACAACATTATGTAAATACCTTTGCAAACTACAAACCTAGATTGTACAAATGTAAATGTACCAGCGGCCTGCATTTAACTATTTATACGGAGCTACCAGTGCGTTACTTGGTTCCTAGAAATAGTTCTGTATGCCTCGGACCTCGGCTACAGTAGAACATCACCTACATTCAAAGACACTATCAAATTGTAGCTCGATAACTGTCGGTACGTGAGTGAGCCAATGCAGACTTGCCTCTCGCCAGGAAGTGTTGCGAAGGACACGCGCCGAGAGTCGAGCGAAAGCCTAGACTAGCCGAGACTAGTCGAGAGCGTTGCAGGCTCTTACATAAACACGCTTTATAGGTCACATACATATAGAAGCGCGCTGTATTCCACACCAGCCCAAGGAAACGTTAGATAAGGGCAGTGCGACCAGCTGTGAGGAGTCACGACGTCTCAGGGAAGTGCGCTAATGAGTACGTATGGTATCCCTGCTGAAGCCGGAAAGACAAAAAGTTACATAAAGTTCTGGTCCCAGCCTGTTGCTTGTCTACTCAGGTAGCAAGTTGAATGCCGACACACATCGAACACGGGTTTTCAGTTTTTTCCAAACAAGCAAACATACTCTAAATCTAAACAAGCAATGTTCTTCTTAACAAGCACCTAGCGTACCATCACGTACTCGTGCATTACCCCGAGGTACATTACATATACACTTCCCTCAGTCCACAAGTGCACAACAAGCCGAAGGTCGCGCTCGGAGCTGAGGGAGCAATTATCTCGATTTGCATACGGATACGAAAATAAAAAATGCTAGATACGGAAAAGATTTCGATTCTGCACTATTAATTACCCCCACCACTACACCCGATTAGAAAAAGCTCAAACTCGGCTGCCTTACTAACTTTTGTACTTCTTTGATAATTGCTTATTGTAATTATTAAGTAATGTTAGAGATTTTGATGTAATCGTGCTATTATAACACATTTTGTATGCAGCAGAAGCCCAAACAAGAGCTTCAAAAGTCACTTTTTGAAGTCTGCGACGACGGTTGGGGTATTTTTATTTTTTATGTATTTTTATGTTATTTACTATTTATTAAATAAATAACAATTTACCCCAACCGTCGAAGACTTCAAAAAGTGACCTTTGAAGCTCTTGTTTGGGCTTTTGTAAAATACAAACTGTGTAATTTAACTCTCGCTCGGTGCGGCAGAGGTAAGCTAGAGGCGGGTGCTTCTCGCTCGGTGTGGCAGAGGTAAGCTAGAGGCGGGTGCTTCTCGCTCGGTGCGGCAGAGGTAAGCTAGAGGCGGGTGCTTCTCGCTCGGTGCGGCAGAGGTAAGCTAAAGGCGGGTGCATCTCGCTCGGTAAGGCAGAGGTAAGCTAGAGGCGGGTGCTTCTCGCTCGGTGCGGCAGAGGTAAGCTAGAGGCGGGTGCTTCTCGCTCGGTGCGGCAGAGGTAAGCTTGAGGCGGGTGCTTCTCGCTCGGTGCGGCAGAGGTAAGCTAGAGGCGGGTGCTTCTCGCTCGGTGCGGCAGAGGTAAGCTAGAGGCGGGTGCTTCTCGCTCGGTGCGGTAGAGGTAAGCTAGAGGCGGGTGCTTCTCGCTCGGTGCGGCAGAGGTAAGCTAGAGGCGGGTGCTTCTCGCTCGGTGCGGCAGAGGTAAGCTAGAGGCGGGTGCTTCTCGCTCGGTGCGGCAGAGGTAAGCTAGAGGCGGGTGCTCGCGGAACGCAGCTTTACAAAGGACGTTTCATATTTTACAGACTTGTGAGTATTTATAAATAGCTCAGTTAGTACATTGTAGAGTACCTCAATCAGGAAGTAGAGCAGTGAACCGGTCTCTACTCATAAAACAAAACCAATCTAGAATATAATATTGTAATGAACCGTGTAAGTACCTGCCGACGGACAAAGGTTAAAGTATCGCAATTCTTTGTTTCATCGTTCCATTACAATTCAATACAATCTATGTAATCCATCCCCTCTATATTTGCCGGACGCAGCACTAGGTCGACTAGTTTTTGCCCCCGTGTTGGCTCGCTCGCATACCAAGCACCCCGTGTGGCCGACTGCCAAGACCACTGTATTTGCATAAATACTGCACATTACACAGAACATTACCTAATACACTTGCATCGCTCAAACTAGAGGCAGCACGTTTGTTGCCTTTACTTCATTGTAGGTAGTATACAGGGTGGAATTGTTTAATGTCACCTGGAGGGATAATGCTCTTAATAGTGTAGGTAGAACATTTTACTCAAAGAAAACAGGGTCCATAGAGTTCTCCCGAGTTTAAAAGAGGCGCCGTTCGACAGAATTATAAAATAAAGGAATGTTTGGTGGCATTACAATATTCCACGCTGTATACACATTCCAATTATTACTAACTTCATTAGCTAAATCTCTAGACTGACCACTTTTGAACGGCGCCTCCTTTAAACTGGAGAAAACCTTTGGACCCCCCTTCATCGAAAGAGTTCCCCCAAGTTTGAAGAGAGATCTGTAACTTTTAACGGGGGGCTAGTCTTTGAAATACACTGTATTACATTCAGATTCTTTTATTTTGCTTACATTATGTACATATGTAAACAGCTGGGTTCACTAGCTGAGGGCATCCGTAAGGTCCTAGGAACAATTTGGACATAGAGTAATTAGGTTAGGGTTATACAACTGTATTCTCACACAAACACAACACACATTACAATGAAATGCAAGACAATCGAATGGATCTAGGTTTTACAATATTTGAACAAACCTATGGTACCTACAATTACATAATAATAATAATAATAATGCCGGACAATCCACACAGTGTCATCTAGCGCCAAGCTAAGCATAGCTTGTATGCTATCGATAACTTAATAAATATTGGTTAACTACTTCGTGCGTAATCTCGGTGTAATACTGCGCGCGCGCACCGCGCAAGTTCAAGAGCAACACACGCACAGTTACATAGACATAGGCACAACGTCGGACTATGACATGACGAGCTGTTCACATTAATGTCTTGGACGTTAGTGACAGAAACTAATGATGACACGCGTTATAAATGTGTAGCTACAACACATCTCCATTACGGACTCGCTTCATTACTGAACGCTAACACGTGTGGCGTCGAGCCATTACTGTACATCGCATCGCTGCATCACACCACCCATTACGGACTCGCTTCATTACTGTAACATCGCATCGCTGCATCACTCCACCCATTATGGACTCGCTTCATTACTGTACATCGCATCGCTGCATCACACCACCCATTACGGACTCGCTTCATTACTGTAACATCGCATCGCTGCATCACACCACCCATTACGGACTCGCTTCATTACTGTACATCGCATCGCTGCATCACACCACCCATTACGGACTCGCTTCATTACTGTACATCGCATCGCTGCATCACACCACCCATTACGGACTCGCTTCATTACTGAACGCTAACACGTGTGGCGTCGAGCCATTACTGTACATCGCATCGCTGCATCACACCACCCATTACGGACTCGCTTCATTACTGTAACATCGCATCGCTGCATCACACCACCCATTACGGACTCGCTTCATTACTGTACATCGCATCGCTGCATCACACCACCCATTACGGACTCGCTTCATTACTGTAACATCGCATCGCTGCATCATACCACCCATTACGGACTCGCTTCATTACTGTACATCGCATCGCTGCATCACACCACCCATTACGGACTCGCTTCATTACTGTACATCGCATCGCTGCATCACACCACCCATTACGGACTCGCTTCATTACTGTAACATCGCATCGCTGCATCACACCACCCATTACGGACTCGCTTCATTACTGTACATCGCATCGCTGCATCACACCACCCATTACGGACTCGCTTCATTACTGTAACATCGCATCGCTGCATCACACCACCCATTACGGACTCGCTTCATTACTGTACATCGCATCGCTGCATCACACCACCCATTACGGACTCGCTTCATTACTGTAACATCGCATCGCTTCCATCACACCACCCATTACGGACTCGCTTCATTACTAAACGCTAACACGTGTCGCGCCGAGCCATTACTGTACATCGCATCGCTGCATCACACCACCCATTACGGACTCGCTTCATTACTGTAACGTCGCATCGCTTCCATCACACCACCCATTACGGACTCGCTTCATTACTGTAACATCGCATCGCTGCATCACACCACCCATTACGGACTCGCTTCATTACTGTACATCGCATCGCTTCCATCACACCACCCATTACGGACTCGCTTCATTACTGTAACATCGCATCGCTGCATCACACTACCCATTACGGACTCGCTTCATTACTGTCCATCGCATCGCTGCATCACACCACCCATTACGGACTCGCTTCATTACTGTAAAATCGCATCGCTTCCATCACACCACCCATTACGGACTCGCTTCATTACTAAACGCTAACACGTGTCGCGCCGAGCCATTACTGTACATCGCATCGCTGCATCACACCACCCATTACGGACTCGCTTCATTACTGTAACATCGCATCGCTGCATCACACCACCCATTACGGACTCGCTTCATTACTGTACATCGCATCGCTGCATCACACCACCCATTACGGACTCGCTTCATTACTGTAACATCGCATCGCTGCATCACACCACCCATTACGGACTCGCTTCATTACTGTACATCGCATCGCTGCATCACACCACCCATTACGGACTCGCTTCATTACTGTAACATCGCATCGCTTCCATCACACCACCCATTACGGACTCGCTTCATTACTAAACGCTAACACGTGTCGCGCCGAGCCATTACTGTACATCGCATCGCTGCATCACACCACCCATTACGGACTCGCTTCATTACTGTAACGTCGCATCGCTTCCATCACACCACCCATTACGGACTCGCTTCATTACTGTAACATCGCATCGCTGCATCACACCACCCATTACGGACTCGCTTCATTACTGTACATCGCATCGCTTCCATCACACCACCCATTACGGACTCGCTTCATTACTGTAACATCGCATCGCTGCATCACACTACCCATTACGGACTCGCTTCATTACTGTCCATCGCATCGCTGCATCACACCACCCATTACGGACTCGCTTCATTACTGTAACATCGCATCGCTTCCATCACACCACCCATTACGGACTCGCTTCATTACTAAACGCTAACACGTGTCGCGCCGAGCCATTACTGTACATCGCATCGCTGCATCACACCACCCATTACGGACTCGCTTCATTACTGTAACATCGCATCGCTGCATCACACCACCCATTACGGACTCGCTTCATTACTGTACATCGCATCGCTGCATCACACCACCCATTACGGACTCGCTTCATTACTGTAACATCGCATCGCTTCCATCACACCACCTATTACGGACTCGCTTCATTACTGTAACATCGCATCGCTGCATCACACCACCCATTACGGACTCGCTTCATTACTGTACATCGCATCGCTGCATCACACCACCCATTACGGACTCGCTTCATTACTGTAACATCGCATCGCTTCCATCACACCACCCATTACGGACTCGCTTCATTACTGTAACATCGCATCGCTTCCATCACACCACCCATTACGGACTCGCTTCATTACTGTAACATCGCATCGCTTCCATCACACCACCTATTACGGACTTGCTTCATTACTGTATGTAACATCGCATCGCTTCCATCACACCACCCATTACGGACTCGCTTCATTACTGTAACATCGCATCGCTTCCATCACACCACCCATTACGGACTCGCTTCATTACTGTAACATCGCATCGCTTCCATCACACCACCTATTACGGACTCGCTTCATTACTCTATGTAACATCGCATCCATCGACTACGTACCCTAGACGCCTAATACCTATTTATTCACTGTGCAAACAAGTCTGTCAACCAACTGAGGTGAGCGGGCGCGGGGAAGTGAGTGCTCATTGGTCCGTTCAAGGTTACGACAAATCATGACCATTATTAGTGATGGGGTAAGTACTATGAAAGCAATCGATACTTGCAACAAGGTATATTTACTTTGACGATTTGACGACCGATGTGGCGCGGCGGGCGAGGGCTGTTTGCGACGCAGGAGGTTGTGGGTTCGATTCCCGCCTGGGGTCAAATATTTCTACGATCTGAAAGTACCTATTTTTTTCGGGTGTTTTGGGTATTTTCTATGTATGTATAATAAAAAATATCTATCTATGTAACTAATGTGTTGTATTGTATTAAGTCGATCAGTCATCTAGTAACCATAAAAAAATCCAGCATTATGGCTCTATGTAGGAGGGGGGGTCTTAGGGTGTCATTGGGGGGGTGGCGGCAAGGCTCGCTTCGCTCACCGCAATGCTCCTCCGAGTTCTAGGTAAGGGGGTCGTCGGGGGGTCACATCACGGCGAGCGAAGCGAGCCGTGCTGTGACCCCCCGACGACCCCCCGACGACCCCCCGACGACCCCCCGACGACCCCCCGACGACCCCCCGACGACCCCCCGACGACCCCCCGACGACCCCCCGACGACCCCCCGACGACCCCCCGACGACCCCCCGACGACCCCCCGACGACCCCCCGACGACCCCCCGACGACCCCCCGACGACCCCCCGACGACCCCCCGACGACCCCCCGACGACCCCCCGACGACCCCCGACGACCACCCGACGACCCCCGACGACCCCCGACGACCCCGACGACCCCCGACGACCCCCGACGACCCCCCCCGACGACCCCGATGACCCCCAACGAACCCGACGACCCCCCGACGACCCCCCCGACTTCCCCGCGGTCGCATCTTGAAGTTAGTCAAAAACGATACCCATATCAGATTTTTTGGTAGAGGGGCTACAGGGGGGCTGGGGGCTTATGGGGGTAACGGCACGGCTCGCTTCGCTCGCTGTGCTGTTCCCCTTGGTCGCAATGGTTATAAGTGAGAGGTCTTGGGGGGGTCGTCGGGGAATCACATCGTCTCGCTGCGCTCGCCACAATGCTCCCCCGGGTTATAAGTGAGGGGGCCTTGGGGGAGGTTGTCGAGGGGGTCACAACACGGCTCGCTTCGCTCGCCGTGCTGTTCCCCGGGGTCGCTTCGCTCGCTGCGATGCTCCACCCGAAAAAAAGGTCTAAAATAGGCCAATTTTAGATTTTTCCTAAAAAAAGGGGGTCTGGGGGGCAAAAGGGGGAAAAAAATCTTCTTATTCAAAACCATTTGTCCTCCTCTAAATGACTGTGAAAAAAAATTTCTTCCAAGTCTATCCGTTTTGGAGATGGAAAAGGGGGGGCAAAAAAGGGGTTAAAGGGAAGTCCAATTTTTTTTCTTCCAAAACAAAGAGAAACCCTCTATACGACCCCGCAATCAGAACCCCTCTATCGCGACGGTATCTGGTAGCACACTCAAAAGGGGGTTCTGGGGGGGCAGGGGGAGCAACATTTTCTATGCATTCAAAATCACTTGTCCCCCTCTATACAACCCCCATAAAAAAATTAAGCAATATGGCTCCATGTAGGAGCCCCCCCACTAGGGGCGGTCTTGGGGGGGCAAATGTCAAAAAGTCGGAATTTTCCCTAGGAGACTTTTACCTCTCCTATACGATTCTGTAAAAAAAAACATACCTTCCCATCCACCATCAAGGCGAAAATCAGTCAGTCAGTGGTAATCTAGCTTTATATAGTATGTATAATGTATAATATAATGTATAATGTATAATAATAAAAAAAAATAAGTATCAATGGTAATCTAGCTTTATTGGTGCGAAATGGTACACCATGCGTATAATGACGCCGCGGTCCCCTCGACGAGGGGTGCTAATTCATTTGCAGAAACTACAGCATCTAAAAACTATGGGATGACCTTGGATAATTAACCCCCGACAGATACTTTGGGAAGGCTTACCTGTCTGGGCGTCCTCACAAGCTCCTTTCAATTCACGGCTGTAAGTCCAGGGTCACACGTCACGCACAAAGTTTATAGGTTAGGTACAATGTTCAGTTCTTGAGGATAGATCACTCAGTCGCGACCCGCGGGTATTATGTATATTTGCGAATGAATTCTCTCGACAACAATATTTTAGTTGGAGAGGCGATATTATATGGAATCAAATACTGCGACGATTCCTTGGTTTGAGACGTCCGTTCCGGCTGGCGTCGCTCGGAGGCTTTTTGAATGGTCAAGCGACAACTGCATCGAACGTCAGATCGGTGCAATGACAGCGAACTTCAGGGTTGACTGCATGACGATTTCAGAACAGTAAACCAACCCTTTAAGTACCTAGATAGGTAATAACCATCCAATGTCACCCACAGTTATATATGTATATAAATTAATACAAACGCACTATTAGCGTAACCATATTCCCCGGCTTGAAAGATCCTACTTTCAAAACACAGAGAAAGCGAAATTATATTATTGAGAAAGAAATTAGAATTGTTTATTTATATAAAAATATTATAATTGCATATCGTCGCGAAAGCTCTACCCCAGCGGTGTGAGTAACAAATTTAAATTTATTTATATATATAGGATATTATACATATACGAAGCTACCAATAATAATAATCTAAATAAGGTTTACTGAGTTGGGAGCGGGCACAATTTAACAATCGGTCTGCTCTGAAGCATTCCACCTTTTACCTTCACGGACGCTACTCTACATATCCCTTTCTTGTCCGGAAAGATTTCTGTGATTAAACCTAACGGCCAATGCAAGGGCATTACATTATCCTGCATGGAAATAACAACCATCCCAACACGTACTGGGTTAGAAGGAGTATTCCATTTTTGTCTTGATTGGAGGGTGTGCAGATACTCATTGCGCCACCGTTTCCAAAAAGATTGGACGAGTTGATCAGTGAATTCGTATCGTGAAATAAGGTGTAAACGCTTTTCAGTAACTTCGCGAGCGGGTAAAAACACAAGCGGTTTTGTATTAAGAAAATGTGCAGGTGTAAGAGCGGTAGGATCTGACGGATCTGAGCTAAGTACATAGAGAGGTCGGGAATTTAATAAAGCCTCGACTTGAGCTAACATAGTGTTAAGCTCATCAAAGGTGAGTATTTGTTGACCGACGACTTTCAACAGATGCGTTTTGACACTCTTTACTTCACTTTCCCAGCATCCACCGAAATGTGGAGCTCTACAGGGGATGGTTTTATGAGTGATCTTATGCTCCGTCAGTGCGGTTTCCCAATAGGGGCGGTATTCTTGAGATAGGAATTGGTAGAGATCGCGAAGATATGATCTGGCGCCGATGAAATTGGTGCCGTTGTCTGTATATAGACATTCGACGGGACCACGGCGCGAGAGAAAGCGTTTTAGTGCTGACAGGAAGCTCGCAGTGCTGAGATCTGAGGCAACTTCCAGATGCAGAGCACGCGTTGTCAAGCACGTAAAGAGACAAATATAAGCCTTACGACTCCTTTGGCCTCTGCCACGCACAGACGTTATCATGAGCGGTCCCGCGTAATCACACCCAGTGTGTGAAAATGCTTTAGGAGCGACGTCAACCCGTGATTGAGGCAGATCAGCCATGATTGGAAAAACCGGTCGTGGCTTAGCGCGGAAGCAAATATTGCAATTAAAAGTTATATGACGAACAATACGTCGTGCGGACAGAATCCAATACCGTTGTCTCAGGAGGGACAAAAGTAAGTTTGGACCTGTATGGAAATTTTTGACATGATAGTGGGAAACTAGAAGTTCCACTACGTAGTCCTGTCGGGGAAGTAAAATTTGGTGACGAGAGTCAAAGTCCAACTCAGAATTGGCTAAACGTCCACCAACGCGAATAAGTCCATTGTACAGAAACGGACTAAGCTTCTGTAGTGGCTTAGAACATAATTGTTTGCGGTTTAAGCGATCAAGATCTGATTCAAAATGGATTCGCTGAACAGAGCGCCACACTACTAATTCAGCGAACTCCAAGTCCGATGCGGTAACGGGTCCTTTAGGGAGACGTTTAAGGAATTTAAAAACGAAACAAATGGTTTTCAGATATTTAATCCAAGAAGAAAACCTATTCGCCCGGCTATACAGGAGATCTTCCGCTGAACACCTGGGATCGGAATTCGAAATGTCTGCCGTCGGTACTGCAGGTAGAGCCACCGGCTTCAGTTCGGGCAGTTCTTGCATTTCTGCGGATGAAAATGGCGTCACTGGCCACTCGTATCGGGGTGTTCCCAGCCATGGAGGTCCACTCATCCACAGTGGATGTTGAACTAACTGGGCCGGAGTTAAACCTCGAGAAAGACAGTCAGTCGGATTCTCCGTTCCTTTGACATGAAAAAAGTGATCTGACGAAAGATTTTCCTGAATTTTAGCGACGCGGTTGGCCACATACGTGTGCCAGCGATGTGGTGAGGAATGAATCCAAGTCAAAGTGATAGTAGAGTCCGAGAAAGCTAAAACCGCCTCAATGGCGTATCGAGGGGAATAGAGATCGAAAACTCGTTTAATCAAAATTGACAACAGGAGAGCGGCAGATAGCTCTAAACGAGCAAGCGATATAACCTTAAGAGGTGCGACTTTAGATTTTGCACATACCAGTGAAACGACAATGTCACCATTTGGCTTAACTACGTGGGCATAGACAGCGCCACCGTAGGCCTTCTCACTGGCATCAGCAAATCCAACTATTGAAACTTTACAATGTTCAACAACGCCAATATGACGCGCGAATTGGAGCTGAGATATTTCAGGTAACTCAGCTTGAAATTGATCCCACAAGCGAACAATCCGATTTGGTGGGACATCATCCCATCCTATTTTGGCAAGCCACAGATCCTTGATCAATAACTTAGCATAAAGGATCATGGGCGCGACTAGACCCAATACATCAAAAAGGCGAGCGATGGACGACAGAATATTCCTTTTTGTGCAGGGGCGATCATCAGGGTTGACCTGGAAGGCGAAATAGTCTTGGTCGGGAAACCAGCGTAGACCAAGAATTTTCAGAGTCGGATCCTTATTTAGATCGACACTGTGCGAGAGTCGCAATGACTCGGGAATAGCTTGAAGAACTTCAGCGCTATTACTTGACCATTTAGTCAATTCAAAGTCACCAAGTGAGAATAACTTAATCAATTGACGAGAAGACTCTATTGCTTGCTCGACATTGAAGGAAGAGCTTGCTATATCGTCCATATAAATATCTCTGCTCAATATCTTACTGGCGAGAGGAAACTGCTCTCCTTCGTCTTTGCACAACTGTTGGATTGTACGGATTGCGACAAAGGGAGAACACTTAAGTCCAAAGGGAAGAACTGAAAACTGAAGAATTTTCAAAGGTTCATCTTCGTGGAAGCGGTAGAGTATACGCTGAAGAGGGCGATCTTCAGGACGAATGGCTATTTTGAGATACATAGCCTTCACGTCAGAAGTTATTGCCACAGCGAAAATTCTCATGTTCAACAATATGTTCAGCAAGTCCGCTTGAAGAACGGGACCTGCATACAGAATGTCGTTTAGCGAAATTCCATTGTCTGACTTCGCACTTGCGTCAAGAACCACCCGTAGTTTGGTGGTTGTCTTATCCTCGCGAATAACAGCATGGTGCGGGATATAGAACGAGACTTCCCCTGGAAGTACTCCTTCCACTAAGGAAATGTAGTTATTTTTTAGATAATCTTTAATTACGTTATCATATAAAAGTTTGACGTTAGGATGATTTTTAAATTTACGTTCGAGGCTAAAAAACCTACGACGTGCGATTTCCAAAGAATTTCCTAACGCAGAGGCGTCTGTTTTAAGTGGTAAAGCAGTGACATATTTCCCAGAGGGGGAGCGAGTAGTGGTAGAGGAATAAAACTGCTCGCAGTGTTTATCATCCACACTTGTTATTGAAGAAGCCTGAACTTCCTCGATTTCCCAGAATTTACGCAAGTCACAGCTTTCCAAAGAAGACGTCGCGCAAAATGACATCGTTGCGGTAGGAGGGTCTATAATAGGCGCTTCTCCCATAAATATATAGCCTAAAACAGTTTCTAAAGCATCTGGATACCCAACAGTAGAAGTAACTTTACTTGGTTGCAATAGCTTAGCAAACAACTTTACTCCAAGCAGGATGTCAATATTCCCCGGCATTCCCCAAGTATCATCCGCGAATAAATGCGACCCGATATGATTGAGGTGAGCAACATCTATCGAGCACAATGGAAGCTGTCCGGTTATCTCATCGAGTACCAGCGCATCAATGGAGTACTTGGGTTGGGCGCAAAGGCGCGAGCTGAAGGTGAAGTCGACTGAACCGCGAACCGACTGCGAAGTACCACCGATACCCTTCACCGTGACTATAGAGTCGTCACGAATAGGTAGCCCAAGCCTACGGCAACATCGGGTGGTAATATAGTTCTTCTGAGAACCCGGATCCAGTAGACAGCGAACGACAACATCCTTCCCTTTCCTACCTACCACTAAAACTTTCGCAGTAGCTAAAACCTCCGTGGTGCGAGTACTATTATGAGCCGAAGCTGAATGCGTACACAAAGAAACACGTTCTTCATCCGAGGTCTGATCTACAGCACTGGCAGATGGCGCGGCGCCGACTGCAGGCGTGGGTTTCGATTGTGGTGGCGGTGGTTGATCAAAATGTAACAGGGAATGGTGTTTACCGTTGCATTTCTTACACGTGAACGTTGATTGACATTTAGATACGGTATGTTGAGTACTTAGGCAATTACCGCAGATACGATTATCTTTTATGTGTTTAAATTTATCATTCGTATTTAATTTTAAAAAAGCGCTACACTTGTATAAGTTTGTGTGTACCGAACGACAGAGCGAACATTTAGGTGATGTAGCTACATACACCTGCGAGACCTTAGATGAAGGTGCGGGGGGCACACGAGCGCTGGTGCCAGCAGCCGAGCGCTCAGGCCGTTGCGGAGCTGTGCGATAAAGAATTTTTACTTGTTCTCGCACGAACTTCACAAAATAATCATAGTCAACACTTTGAGGGTCCTTTAAAGTGCGAAGTGACATTTCGTAATGCTTCGCGATGTCGGAGTCTACTAACTTAAGACCCGCGTACATAAAGATAAAATCAGACATGTTGGCGATTTTTAATTGTTTGAGTCCGGCCACAATAGCGGTGTATTTATCAAAAACCTTTTCTACATTAGCGGGCGACGAACCAGCTGGCTTTAGCAAAAATAGCTGATCTAAGTAGTTCACAGCCAATGCGTGTGTGTCCTGGTACTTAGCGATAAGCGCGTCCCATATAACACGATAATTTTCTGCAGCAGGGACAATTCCAGCGGCTACGCCTTTGGCTTTGCCTTTTAGGTGACCTAATAAATAATGGATGCGATCAGAATCCGATAAATCAGAATTTGTATGAATGACGCGTTTGAATGTCTCAAAAAAGAACGGAAAGTTCTGAATGTCACCATCAAAGGTAGGGAGCTCGATTCTAGGTATTTTGATATGCGGAGAACCTGAGTTCTTCCCGCTAGCCGATGATTCGTTACTTGTGGTTAAAGAATTCAAAACATTTTTTATTTCACACGCAAGATCGTCAAAGGCATTCAATGAGTTATAATTAACTTCATATTTGGGATCAACCTTCATTGAAATAATATTTATATTATCAATCGTTGTTACAATTTCATTACGCATTAAATCGATTGTTTTAGCCTGCGCAATAAAGGTGTTCCGCGATCTCTCATTATCTAGACATTTTATCGAATCAAATATTTTTTGCGCACGAGAAAAATATGCGGCGCGTTTGCCTTCATACAACCTTAATTTATTTTGTAAATCTTCCATTTCAAATGATAATTGAATCTCCAACAAAAATCAGAAGTCACAAAAATCACTTAAAAAATGGTACGGAACCAACTTCCCTACCTACGGAACCTTAATTAGAATGCGCAACAAACGTTATATAAAGTAATAGGTACGGAATCACTCTTCCGACCGCGCGATAACCAATCACAATAACTTAGTGACAGTTATAAGAAACTACGACGACAACCTTGCACAATAACACCCTTTCGGCAAGTAGGTAGGTATATGTACCGTACTAAACTATCCGATAGGTAATTATTACAATTAGAATCAAAGTAGAAAATAAAAGATAAAAATCCGAATGCGAACATAAACCTAAGTAGTAAGTACCTTAATAAAATACTGAGTACCTAGATGCGAAACTCAATACGGTAAACTCATGAAAAAAGTAGACCGTAATAATCCTAAATATCTTATAGTAGGTGCGATGCGAGATAAGAACCAAAGTTCAAAGAACAACTTAGGTCTTTTTTAGGTATGGAAATAATAACCAACCATGATGAAACCTACTTCCCGTAGATGTAATACAGAAATAACTTATCCGATCTTACAATCGTAGCGTTAAGTAGGTGCGGTGTGGATACACAATTTTACCTACCAAAAAACAAGATGAACATGAAATTGAGTGCGATTAATTTAACTAAATTGCAATAATTTAATCAAATGCGAAGTGGACTGTATTGCGATTATATACTCGTATAATACGAGGCGATTAAATAGAATAACATTTACCTATAAGATTTCAGTTCTAACCGAGTTCAATATGACAAAGTTCAATGACCGATCAACAATAATAATTGTGGTTCCTGGAATCACGGCGAATGTTAGTGCAAAAGGTAGGTCATTCAACACACACGATGTGAGAACCCCAACCACGCTGGCTTTTACGTTCACGAAGTGAAGAAATTTCCTACCCGCTATCACAAATATGATGGAATGTTATGCGTAGTTCTTGGAAAATACCATATTTTACGACACAAATCACTGTACTAAATGACTGATTAACTTACGTTATGATTTTAGTAATATAAATGCGAAATAACAAACTATAATTATGAAATGCCACCGAACTTCGATAAAGAATGCAGATGATACTAGACCTTACGCACGTCGCAATAAGGTCGAGCTTCCTAAAACGATATGCAATTTTATGACGATAATTTTTAGATTTTTATAGATAGGAACAATTAAATATGGTTTTAATGACCAACATATATATATATATATATACGGCTCGAATGGATCAAAATGGTGCGAAATGGTACACCATGCGTATAATGACGCCGCGGTCCCCTCGACGAGGGGTGCTAATTCATTTGCAGAAACTACAGCATCTAAAAACTATGGGATGACCTTGGATAATTAACCCCCGACAGATACTTTGGGAAGGCTTACCTGTCTGGGCGTCCTCACAAGCTCCTTTCAATTCACGGCTGTAAGTCCAGGGTCACACGTCACGCACAAAGTTTATAGGTTAGGTACAATGTTCAGTTCTTGAGGATAGATCACTCAGTCGCGACCCGCGGGTATTATGTATATTTGCGAATGAATTCTCTCGACAACAATATTTTAGTTGGAGAGGCGATATTATATGGAATCAAATACTGCGACGATTCCTTGGTTTGAGACGTCCGTTCCGGCTGGCGTCGCTCGGAGGCTTTTTGAATGGTCAAGCGACAACTGCATCGAACGTCAGATCGGTGCAATGACAGCGAACTTCAGGGTTGACTGCATGACGATTTCAGAACAGTAAACCAACCCTTTAAGTACCTAGATAGGTAATAACCATCCAATGTCACCCACAGTTATATATGTATATAAATTAATACAAACGCACTATTAGCGTAACCATTTATACTATAGTAGAATAGAATAATATTATATGAAAAATAAATAAATATTAGAGTTAACATTTAGGTACCTTACATTTTAGATAAATACCATGTAGCAATGTAACGTTAAATATTATTTTAATCGACTTTTACATATGTAATTCATCATAATCTTTCCTACGTTAAAGACTCAAACGCTAATCGCAGGTGAAATGTGACGATTTTTGATAAATAATAGCGATAAATGGCCGTTGTGTACTTGTGTAGCAAAGGCTCCGGTTGCTATTTTTTCGACCATTGACACTGAAAAATATCCGATGAATCGGCCAACATGGAAACGGGTGACGATGTAGTGCGATGACAATACCTTCCGTGACTCTCTATCTTTGAACAATCTCCGTCGGTACCTTGTTCACACGCGGCAGGGCACGCACTGCACGCAGGGCAGGCAGTGGGTTCCATAGCCAAGTGTTGTTACTCCGCTGCGGTGGTGGTGGCTTGTTTGTTAGCTTCAAATTATTAGGACACGCGGCAGCGTGTCCAAGCCAAGTTCAAGCAAAGAAACGCGCCGAGTGTATCATTACACGAACCACTTGGTGCCACTTTTGACCCTTCATTAAAAAATGTGAGATCTTAAAGTAGGTTAGATTTGACTTGGTCAGTTTTTATCCGAATTAAAATGTTGAAAACTTTATAAAATGACTGATGTAATGAAAACTGGCCAAGTCAAATTTAACCTACTTTAAGATCTCACATTTTTTAATAACAGCAATTGTTATAGGTATCCAATAAAGCAAAGAAATAGAGTTTAATACTTGTTCATAATGTTATTTTGTTCCTATAAATACATATTTCGATGGTGCATAGAACTTGGGACTCATTTAGATCTCCATTCTTTTTGCGGCGAAGCCCACAGCCAATTATAATTTTTGTATTGAACTTGGCTCTCCTTTTTTTATTTATGTTTTGGTGGGATTTTTATTTACAGATAATTGAATGTTTTAGAAAAAGTTGTCGGCTTCTTGTCTTCATTACAATTACAGCTAAATTAAATCCCACCAAAAACATAAATGTAAAAAAGGAGAGCCAAGTTCAATAGGTACCATCGACTACGTACCCTAGACACCTAATACAGGGCGAACGATTTAAGACATCACATAAGATAAAGAGATCTTATAAAAATCCACGCCCACTAACGTTCGATCAGTAACGACCAGACCAGTGACCCGTGACAATCTCTGCGCTCGCTTACTCAATGGCTCCTGACGGAGCTCAACTTAATTTGGTTGACCAGTTGAGGTCAACTGTCGAGGTCAACTGTGCATCTCTTTCTTTCATAACCAATTCTGTATTTGCTTTCCCTTTTTCTCTGAGAAGGCGGGGTAAATAGTGCTGTGCCGTAGGCGACATTAAGATGTCGATGGCCGTAGGAAAGATTATGATGAATTATGTAAAAGTCGATTAAAATAATATTTAACGTTACATTGCTACATGGTATTATCTAAAATGTAAGGTACCTAAATGTTAACTCTAATATTTATTTATTTTTCATATAATATTATTCTATTCTACTATAGTATAAAGCTAGATTACCATTGATACTTTTTTTTTTTATTAATATACATTATATTATACATTATACATACTATATAAAGCTAGATTACCACTGACTGACTGATCTTCGCCTTGCTGGTGGATGGGAAGGTATGTTTTTTTTACAGAATCGTATAGGGGAGGTAAAAGTCTCCTAGGGAAAATTCCGACTTTTTGACATTTGCCCCCCCAAGACCGCCCCCAGTGGGGGGGCTCCTACATGGAGCCATATTGCTTAATTTTTTTATGGAGGTTGTATAGAGGGGTCGTCGGGGGGGTCGTCGGGGGTCGTCGGGGGGTCGTCGGGGGGTCGTCGGGGGTCGTCGGGGGGTCGTCGGGGGGTCGTCGGGGTCACAGCACGACGACCCCCAAGTCCCCCTTACCTAGAACTCGGAGGAGCATTGCGGTGAGCGAAGCGAGCCTTGCCGCCACCCCCCCAATGACCCCCTAAGACCCCCCCTCCTACATAGAGCCATATTACTGAATTTTTTTATGGTTACTAGATGACTGATCAACTTAATACAATACAACACATTAGTTACATAGATAGATATTTTTTATTATACATACATAGAAAATACCTAAAACACCCGAAACAAATAGGTACTTTCAGATCGTAGAAATATTTGACCCCAGGCGGGAATCGAACCCACAACCTCCTGCGTCGCAGACAGCCCTCGCCCGCCGCGCCACATCGGTCGTCAAATCGTCAAAGTAAATATACCTTGTTGCAAGTATCGATTGCTTTCATAGTACTTACCCCATCACTAATAATGGTCATGATTTGTCGTAACCTTGAACGGACCAATGAGCACGCGCCCGCTCACCTCAGTTGGTTGACAGACTTGTTTGCACAGTGAATAAATAGGTATTAGGCGTCTAGGGTACGTAGTCGATGATAGGTACAAATATTATGCTAGGCTGTGGGCTTCGCCGCAAAAAGTATGGATATCTAAATGAGTCCCATGCTCTATGCAAAATCGAAATATGTATTTATAGGAACAAAATAACATAATGAACAAGAATTAAACTCTATTTAAATTGTGGACTGTAGAGCTATTCTAGTTGTTATCATTATATTAAATTGTTTTTTCTGGCGACGCAAACTCTAATAGGGGTGCTATACATCAACGACCAGCGTCGCTACAACCACGGTAGGTTTGTAGATACTTGATTCATATGCTTCTGTGTGCACCCACCGCGCCAGGTGCAGCCAGGTTAGCCCTTCGTTATCTGCAAACAAGTTCCTTCCAAAACAAAAACTAACTTTCCTTTCATCGGATACAATCTACCTTTTTGTGAATTCGACGGAAGCCAAAATAATACAAAGCGGACTTTATTTTTCATTTCGACCTCTACCCGGCTCCTCGCGCCGCAAGGTGAGTACGCCAGTGCACGAGGGCACGGCTGCTTCAATAACCTCCACATTTAACCTCCACATTCAACAAATGTAACGTGACAAATAAAAGCACCTGTAGGCACAGACAGTGCTACGTGGGGCGCGTGGGTCAAGTCACTGGGTTATATATAGGTTATATATAGCTCAGGAGCTCAAACTTGTAACTAAAACTAGGAAATAAAGTGATAATGTAAAGAAGCATATAAATGTACAGTGAAATCCTGAATGTGGAGTGTTCCTGAACACCAGACTAGTCTTACTCACCGGCAGATGGATGACATGCACGGTAAGCACCATAACGGGATATTTACCATGATTTGTGCTTTCAGCTATTCCATGATCATAGCGCATGAAACTGTGGCGAAACATTGGAAATCTCAAATATCGAACAACGTGACATGTACAGCACCACAGTACGCAAAGTCAACGGACATCTGGATCAGCAGTAGTCGTTGATGAGACAGGCGAGTGCGCTGGCGGCGCGTGGCGCCACTGTGTCCGTCCCAGGAAGGGCAATGGTTCATTGGTCCGCCCCCGGGACACCCGTGCCGGAGTCGGAAACCTGCGTCACAGCCGCGGCCGCGCTGTGTCGCTGTCAATCATACTAGAACCGGCTTGTCCACGCGTGCACAACCTGTTGAAGGTTTGCTCGCCCAGTAAAGAGTAGTCAAACATTTCGCTGATGGATCCTAACTCCCGCCGCCGCCGCCGCCGCCGCCCGCTGCCGTGAGGCTACATAACAATGTTTCGCACTAGACTTACATTAGTCTTATCGGTATAATGTTATCAGTACTAGAAAATGATTTTTGTTTTTTTTATTATTAGTCCTTTTACGAACCATTATAATAATATTTGCTAAGTATAGCTGTACACAGATATTCTTACGGTACAATACAATGTAGATTATAACTACTGACTGTATGATTATTTTAGGTACATTGTAATGTGTTTTGTGTGTTTAGTAAATAAAATGATACAAGTCCTGATAGCCCCAGAAATACACAAGAAAATAATTTTAAAATCATTTATTTACATTAAAAACGACTATAATAATACTAAAGCTTATATTTGGTACCATGTTTGGTACTAAATCATTTATTTACATTAAAAACGACTATAATAATACTAAAGCTTATATTTGGTACCATGTTTGGTACTAAATCATTTATTTACATTAAAAACGACTATAATAATACTAAAGCTTATATTTGGTACCATGTTTGGTACTAAATCATTTATTTCTTGTGTACAGCAACACTGTGTCGGAAGCAAATATTCGCCACTCACAAATACTATTTTTGCCGCTCATTGGATGCATTTTAATTACGAATAAAAACCTAAACTAAAGTAGTATAAGAGTGGATAATACACTCATAAATAGTACACCTGAGGAATGTACCAGCACGTTTGTTCTGTCCTGTTGTCCCGCGGAGCAGCAAGATCTGAGCTCGTCGGTCGGTGGCGGGGCTCATGAATAATGCCGCGGGAGGGCGTCATGCTCATCTCATTAGTATTCCGGCGCGCATTAGATATCGACCAAGTCGCGAAATTACACAGATTGCAACTCGAGCGAGGCGTCAGTGGACCGTGTCCTAGCGCCTAGCTGCTTACAGAGCTCGCTCCAGCTGTAGAGTTAGCGAGGCGTCAGTCGACGGTGTCCTAGCGCCTAGCTGCTTATAGAGCTCGCTCCAGCTGTAGAGTTAGCGAGGCGTCAGTGGACCGTGTCCTAGCGCCTAGCTGCTAACAGAGCTCGCTCCAGCTGTAGAGTTAGCGAGGCGTCAGTGGACCGTGTCCTAGCGCCTAGCTGCTTACAGAGCTCGCTCCAGCTGTAGAGTTAGCGAGGCGTCAGTCGACGGTGTCCTAGCGCCTAGCTGCTTATAGAGCTCGCTCCAGCTGTAGAGTTAGCGAGGCGTCAGTGGACCGTGTCCTAGCGCCTAGCTGCTTACAGAGCTCGCTCCAGCTGTAGAGTTAGCGAGGCGTCTGTGGACCGTGTCCTAGCGCCTAGCTGCTTACAGAGCTCGCTCCAGCTGTAGAGTTAGCGAGGCGTCAGTGGACCGTGTCCTAGCGCCTAGCTGCTTACAGAGCTCGCTCCAGCTGTAGAGTTAGCGAGGCGTCAGTGGACCGTGTCCTAGCGCCTAGCTGCTTACAGAGCTCGCTCCAGCTGTAGAGTTAGCGAGGCGTCAGTGGACCGTGTCCTAGCGCCTAGCTGCTTACAGAGCTCGCTCCAGCTGTAGAGTTAGCGAGGCGTCAGTGGACCGTGTCCTAGCGCCTAGCTGCTTACAGAGCTCGCTCCAGCTGTAGAGTTAGCGAGGCGTCAGTGGACCGTGTCCTAGCGCCTAGCTGCTTACAGAGCTCGCTCCAGCTGTAGAGTTAGCGAGGCGTCAGTGGACCGTGTCCTAGCGCCTAGCTGCTTACAGAGCTCGCTCCAGCTGTAGAGTTAGCGAGGCGTCAGTGGACCGTGTCCTAGCGCCTAGCTGCTTACAGAGCTCGCTCCAGCTATAGAGTTAGCGAGGCGTCAGTGGACCGTGTCCTAGCGCCTAGCTGCTTACAGAGCTCGCTCCAGCTGTAGAGTTTGATATAGGTGAATAAATACATAGGTTTATATACATAGGTACCTCAACTGTTTGCAGATTTGATGCCAACAGTTTTAACATAAGAACAAACTTTCGCATTTATTTCTTACTACCTGCGCCCCGCGGCTTCGCCCGCATGGAAATCTATGTGTCAGATGGTTTGTAAACTATTGACTCTATCTATAAAAAAAAAATGCATCCGCAATCCGTTGCGTAGTTTTAAAGATCTAAGCATACATACATATGGACAGACAGACAGACAGCGGGAAGCGACTTTGTTGTAAACTATATAGTGACTTTATTTGCGTTCTCGAGCTATCGCTTCTGGTCTCCCAGAGATAAGACCTTGGAGTCGCCTCGCAGTGGTTCTACCCGCCGTCAGCTATCGGTTCTGGTCTCCCAGAGATAAGACCTTGGAGTCGCCTCGCAGTGGTTCTACCCGCCGCCAGCTATCGCTTCTGGTCTCCCAGAGATAAGACCTTGGAGTCGCCTCGCAGTGGTTCTACCCGCCGCCAGCTATCGCTTCTGGTCTCCCAGAGATAAGACCTTGGAGTCGCCTCGCAGTGGTTCTACCCGCCGCCAGCTATCGCTTCTGGTCTCCCAGAGATAAGACCTTGGAGTCGTCTCTCAGTGGTTCTACCCGCCGCCGCCAGCTATCGCTTCTGGTCTCCCAGAGATAAGACCTTGGAGTCGCCTCGCAGTGGTTCTACCCGCCGCCGGTTTATCAAGTCGTTGTCGCAATCACTCCTCACTTGGGCAGGTGTCGCCGTATACGGATTTAAGCCATTTTTGTTACTTTTGGCACCAATCCGATTGGTAATATATTATAAGTTTAAGTATATGTACCTATAGTTATAGCTATAAATTGAATACGGCCTCCGTTCTCATTTCATAATAGTATGCAATGTCTTTATAATACAAGTTAATTTTACAAAAATTAAACCTCCCGACTTATTTCATGCTCGTACAACCAATGTTCTCAAAGCACTCGTAGCTGAAAGCACTTCTAAAAACATAAGCTTTCATTTGTAATCCGCCATGGGGGTGTATTCGCGCAAATTAAAAGGCGAGCACATAACAGACTCAACGACGAATGAATTGTCAAAACAGCCCAGCCCGCGGGCGATCTAGGCGGGACTCTAGCTGACTTGGTTAACACTTTCACTGCCACCGATGCACATGCACGCACGTATTCCATGAGCTGTGCAAGTCATGGCGGTGAGTGCGTTAATGCCGCTGCAGGAGCGCAGGAGACAAACGCCACACACTAACATCAACCGATTGATATTTCTATGAGTGTACAACAATTTTTCAGAAATAATTGACACGGTCTGTCATTAGGTTTATTTCTTTGAATTACCACGTAAGGATTCTCTGGGACCCATATATCCTCTTGTTTTGACTTCCTCCTGAAACATGTTCCTTTTGAAAATAACTGTTGAGAAGAAGAGTTTGATCCCGAAGGTAGCGTATCAAACTTTTGAAATCTTTTTATTTTGCATTATTTTCAACAAAAAGTAAATGTTTCGCCCCCGGGCGCAAGGCAGGCCGCGCCGCGCCGCGCCGCCGTGGAGGCGTATATAAACCAGCTATTTTTAGGACATTTACACAAGGTCGTACAGATTTATTTCTCTCGAAATTAAAATGTTTTTCTTTAGTTTTTGTAACACCTGAGTTTTTATTTGTTCGTGCCGCGGGGAGGGATCGATTTATGGCGCGATTCGTAATATTAAACTAGCGAGTGTCCCGTCGGTCGTCCGCGATCAGGCAGATATTTACTTGGGCAGTTTCAACGCAGACTCGTTCAGTGACGGCAGACATGCTTGTCTCAGGTTCTGATTCGTCAGTAGATAAGTCATTGGCAGGTGGCTGGATGTACCTGTCATAATGAGAGATCCACGTGGGCGCGCGACCGAGCAGGTACATCTGAGGTGAGGTAACGCGCGGTGTGGGCGCGACCTCGCGGGCCTGCGACGGCGGCCACCACCGCAGCCCTGCGACGGCGGTCACCACCGCAGGCCTGCGGAGCACCCCTCTCGTTCACCTTATAACATATCACCCTTATCCCTTTGCAATGGAATGGCCGAAGTCACGACAACGCTATTGCAACGCAGCTTTCAACTCACTTCGCTTGATCTATAGATCTCTAAGCGAAGCCAGTTTTGCTTTTTGAGTTTTCTACGTAACTTCGAACTGTCCTTGTCCGAGAACTGGAGCAATAGCTGAACCATCATCAGCTTCATAGCCGTTGTGCTACACAATCATGATCCAAACCAATTTATCTCTTGTGTGTGTTCATCGGTTCTTTATTTATTTTATATTATTATATTACAAATTTTTACGCAAATCAATTAGATTACTGAATTTTCCTGTAATCTGAGGCAGACGGTCAATGAGTTGAATACCATTACTAACTTCTTTAAATACATCACATGACATTAGGTACATCCGTCGTTTCATCATTGCGATGGCAAGATCTAAGAGCGACACCTTTAGCGTAGGTGGATAATTAAGGTAAAACCCAGTAGTTAATGCAACTCGTACACTCCAACTTCTGAGTAAGCTTATGTACCGCCGGTGTCGCAACGACGCGGCCGATGCCGAGTGACCGACACACTCGCAATAATTATTGAGTAATTTGGACGAAATGTTCGACTTGGCGAGATGACTGCTTCGCGACGTGGTATGTACATATACATGGGTGCACTTTACTGCGTGAGAAACTTTTAAAAATCATGACTCTTCTTTCCGCGTAGATAATTTCATTTCAATGGAGTTTTTATTTCAATTGAGCTCTTGTAACGGCTCACGATTATCATAATATTCCTATTTTCAATTTCCCAGATGTATTAAAGTCTGCGTCTGTTGTTGCAGGAGGCCATGCCCTTGCCGCGAGACGCCGCGGGAGCAGCACGGGACTGATGCGTCTGGACACCACAGGGAGGTGAGGTCCTAACCTTACATCAACCATCAACAACTTTCATCTTCCGTAAAACACACCCTGTATTTATAAGTCACACACATTCATAGATCATCATCTATGTAACTTCGTACTTACGATACATTCTTGTGCAATAGTAGAAACACGTCGGTGTTCTCCCAACACAAACGTGCACACTCAACGTTCTTAGTTAGGTTTCTCGATCACATTCATAAAGAAGGAAGCCAGTTCAGTTGTCCTCCATTACTGCGCATGATGGAGACATCTTCAGAGAGGGAGATAGAATGAGTGCCTGTTGCAGCTAGCTCGGTCCCCATGCCCCCCGCGCGCGCGCTGCCCCCGCAGACCCCGCTCCGCCCCGATGCGTGCCCCGCAGCCGGACGCACGACCCATCGGTGACCCACCACCACCGCCCGACAACACCGACATACACACTGCTAACGATACCGACACTAAAACCGACGAGATAAATATAGAGAAACAAACAGAAACAAAAGAGAAGGAAGAAGTTAAAGAGGGGAAAGAGATCAGCACCAACAAAGGACGATCGGTGTCGTTCAACAGAGACGTCCACGTGAAACGATTCGGTGAGTCGATGTCACCTCGCACGCGGTGCTGGCTGTGGTGACGTCACACTGACCAGGGCCCAGAGTAACATACTAATCTTCATGTAACTACAGTTGTTCTAACAGAATGTACGAAACTAACGCGTAATATGGTAATACGACTAATTAGTAACAAAACTTCTCCGTGAGCTGTCCGCCTGTTTGTAACAGCTACTTTTTGTCGGAGCTCAGCTTTCTTTTTCGTTTTTCTTTACTAATTCATTGTAAAAGTATTTTTAGTGGCCTCTTACAAAACGCACCCGCGATACTCCGAGAGATGTAAATATTGTTGTTGTTGATTCATATCTCGCGTAATTTCGCGTAACAATCAATTACACCGCGGTGTGGTCCATTCAGTCTCGACCCGAGGCTGGTCGCCGTGACCTCCTTCCTTCATTCACCACGCCGTCGCCGCCGTGCAGAAAAGACAAATATTAATATGTCTCGCTAGAGTAGAGGGTCTATTTCGGAGCCCTTGTCCAAGATGTTGATTGATGCCTATAAAAACATATTCACCATATTTTTCTAAAAAAAAACATCGAACTGAAGTGTCTGGTTCTAATGGCGGCAGGAAGTGTAGACATACCGCTCGCAGTCTACCAGCCAAACGCCAGAAAAAACGGATCCGCCGCCGCCGATGTAATCGCCGCGGCCCTCCCAAACAATCTGAGCTCCTGATACCACTTTTTGTCGGCCTCTAATTAGATTATGTCGAGATTACTTTTAGACGAATTGTTATTGTCTGTATTCGTTCCTCGGAACAGACGTTGCTTGCTGTCGTTTGCCCTCAGAACTTGTCCGTGTGTGATGAATGAAAGACAAATTGCCTACAAACTTCGAAATACTCTCATCAAGTTTTTGCGTCAGTTTTTTGTTGTTCAATGGTTATTTACGACTAATTTAGCCACGAGATCATAGCGGCGACCGGTGTCTAATGATTTTATTGCGGACTGGCTAATTCGTTTTCAAAATGTCCGTTTTATTACTTTTATGAATAAATTACTTATCAATCATCACCATTATCGTCGTATTCGTTCGAAGACATAAGATTCAGTGCTTCACCTCCGCGCCGCCGGAAAGATATCCTCTGTAGATGCCGTGATGGGGTAACGAGTAGGCGGGTCTCGTTAATCGTTAAATTACAACAAATGCCCGAACGGAAACTGACAACTTGTAATTATTTATATTCCGGGCCGTTATTTTGACTAGTTATAGACTGTAGGCCTGCGAAGCACGTTATTATACCAGATGCCGGCACGCTCGCTAGTAGCTCCTGTACTTAATCATCAGGTCCTACAACACCGCTCTTGACCATCAATAGTTCAGCAGATTTGTAAGGAAGACTAATGAATACCAGGAAGTGTCGTGCACAAACCCAAATAAAGAACTTCGCTCACCATATAACTCTATGTTGACAGTAATCATTCATGATTTCTAAGAATGTGGTCTAGCGAATTCCATGATTCACGAGTTTCCTGTACTGACCTCCAGCACATGCAGCCCACGCGGACTCCTTGATCGTGTAGATTTATGACTTACTGCTATTAAACGATCACCATGAGGCTGTATTGTATAAGTAGGTACCGAGTAGGCCAGGAGAACAGCGCCGCCGCCGCCGCGCCTGCCGCCGGATCGTCGCACTGACACGACGACTGCGGGTGCACACTGACATTACAGCAACAATCATCCATTCAAATCCTTATCAGCGATGCAAGTACCACTATCGATTACATGCAACACAATGTTATCTCTGAAACCAATCGAATCAATTTTATTACAACCAAAAATCGACCAATACGAATGAAAGTGGCTCAATAACGTCACCCTGCGGCAGTCCGCTCGGCGCGGGCGGGGCGCGGGGGCGGGCTGACTCCGACAACCCAAAAAAGGTTCCAGATGACGATACGCACATTAATGTAGGCACTTACACGACCAGTTCTCTTCTGGCATTGACCTAAACGAGCCTCCTTATGTGGTCAACTCTGACGAAAACCTCTGATGAGTCTCAGAAATCATTTAAATACTGCCGAATTCGATTGCAATTGCATTCATATTATAAACTAATTAGGTCTTAGGGTTTATCGATGGAGATTTTGTGATTAATTATGAAACGGGAGACATAAGGCATAAATATTGATAGTGAAAATGAGATTGTGACCGGTTGTCGTGCTGGCATAGGTAGTTTACTATTGGACCATTTGATTATGTCTAAATATAACGATTTGTCTCCACTAACGATTATTCGTAGAACAACACCACAGTCGAAAACACCTTAAACAGAACCTTTAAATGTCATGAAAATAACATCAATTATTAAAACGATCGCCAAGTGGTTGATGGCACGTTTGATATTTCGAATTTAAATTGCCAATTATGTCAGTTCATGTTATACAATTTAAAGACGATCACAGTTTATCGTCACATTCGACCTGTTACATTGACGGGCACTGTCACAATCAGTGCGCGAGATAGCTCGCTCACTCCGGCCTCACTCCACATCTTAATCCTCGCCCCTATGAGTTTAAAATCAAACCGTTTTCAACCCTATTCTTTGCAACTTATGGTTTATTAAATACTCAATGTTCTGGCAAGGCTGAAACTACATTTCGCTTATCTATTCGCTAATAATAGAGTATGAAAGTCTCAGTTTAATCGACAATTGCATTAGTAGATTGGTGCGCCGCCCACCGCCTCTGCTGGTCGGATCTCACGGCTCGCTTGTTAATGTGACTGAACCAGTCATCGCTTTCAATGATCCTCTATATCTGAGAAATAAACAAATTATACGAATGAAGTCCTTTAAAGGAAGGAAGCACATTTGTCATCTTATAATGTTGATATATATAGCAGGGAGCCATTTGTGATGTTAGTGACAGGTATTGACTTGCTAGCGAGCTATTAGTCCCATCTAAATACATCTAAGTTCCTTACACAGACGAGACAGCTGCTCAGGCCTCGCGCCTCCTCCAGTCTGGCACATTTCTTCATTAACCTTCAGCCGGCACATACAGTACATTCGGTGCTCAATGCGAGCATTGTTCCGTCTCGTAATTGGTATTGGCTATCAATTAGAAGAATCTTTGTTTATATTTGGTCAGCGCCTATCTAAACTCAGTCTTGCAATCGAGCAAGTCGATGCCAAAAGTCAGGGTTCCAATGAACGTATTTTGAAACGGACACTTCAAACGAACGGCTCAAGTTGGAGGAAAGATAAGCAGCATAAAAGCAGAGAAGAATCACACGTTAGTTATTTATTTCTTAATTACTAGAATGGTTCAATTGCATTTACACTAGTTAACTATAACAAGAAGGTGAGTCCCTCCCTACCAATACCCATCGTAGTTTCTATCTTCTGATTGCGGAGAGAGCCACGTATGAAGTGACTTGCGGTATGGAGTGGCTGTGCCTAACTGCAGTAACCACAGAACGATATAGTTCTGTGTATATACATATAGAACCATAGACAGAGACCCGGTACGCAACCGACGTTATACAAATATCACGAAAAACAAGCAAAGCACACTTCACAGCTTACACGTGAGAAACAGAACAAATAGATTTTTCACCGCTCCCTCTCGAAAACGGTGACTCAGCTGCTCGAAAACAGCGAGCAGATCAAATATAAATAACATAAACACAAATACAAATCAAATCCTTTATTTGTTAGTACACACAATATAAATTACAATTTTGAAATAAAATAAAATTCTTAATCTGTAGTGACAATTTTATATGTATTTGGCTTGTGGGTTTCGTTCGTTTGCCTTCTAACTTAATTCCTAACTTGCTGACCAAAATGGATTTTCAACATTTGACACGCATTTTACAAAATGATTTTTAGTTGAACGTGCTGGCAATGAATCCCGAGCTAGCGATGGATTCAAAAGGCACGAAACAAAAAACATTTGCTCACGAATTAAACATGTACAACCTTTCACCTCGACTAGCGAGAAAATATTTCACAATTTAAAAAAAGTTAAAATTTTAGTAAGTTTTGGCAATTTTTATAATGAATAACTAATTAGTGTGCGTAGGTACGTAACCTACAGCGGGCGGCCCACGATCGGAAGCGAAGGCTCGCTGCCCACTCTAATGATAACTCTATCTAACTCAAGTACATAATGAACATCGCTCGCTGTGCCACCGCGCCGGTTAGCACTCCTGCGCAGCCTCTGTTCTCGGCGGCGCGGCGGCGGCGAGGAAATGACCTCAAGGGTGAAGCGTGAGTAACTAGCTGTGTATGACTTTTATGAAGCTGTCATCACAAAATATCCATATTGTGATGTTGTGTGTGTCGAGAGGATTGAAATCGTTCTTTACATATTTTTTCTTAGCTTAGATGAAGGTTAAAGATTTTTTGTCAATATCGTCAGAAATAGCTTGGAAATACCTATTTTAAATTTCATGAACAATATCGGTAAGCAAGCGGCTTCGACCTTGCGTGACCTCCGACTTGCCTCCGACACACACTTGATCAAACATACTCGAAGGATGTCAGTCTAAAGTCTAAACCAATGACATGGTACCTAACTACCTGTGGGTAAGTAGTTAGGTACGTGTAACGTACAGTGTCTAAGCAGACTTTCTTTTCCAAGGGATATTTTTCCTTCCGGGCACATGCTTTGGGCTGAAACATCAGTGAAAATCACAAATATGTTATGTTACATACTAGCTGACCCCGCAACTTCGTTCGCGTTTGCATACACACAGACTAAACACCGACATTTCACCACAGTTTCTCTCATATTAAGAAAGGCTGTTCAAATGGAACTTCAAGTTTGGCTTCAGTATCGATGATAGAGTGCCAAAAAAAGATCTATATATTTAAGACAAATGTAATCCAAGAATCTTAAATGAAGTCATGTAAGGTCCAAAGGAAATAAAGCACTTTGAAGCTTGTACAGAATCGAACCTGTTACAGTTTATTTGTTTGTTGCCTGCAGGCGCGTGGGGTCGCGACCATCATTGGACGAGAGGTAAATACCTATCGGTTCAATTCACTAATACTTATTTATTATTAGTTCTGATCGCGTAAGACTCGTATACAAAGCTATAGATATATTTTATATTTGTTTGTGTTGTCGCATATGGTTGTAGCGGCTACGGCCATCGCTGGTAGCCCTTTCCTTCAGTCGCCGGTTCAGTGTCTCCCTACGTGTAATCACTGCCGATAACGTAGCGCCAGCGGCCGCGCGGCGCCGCCGCTCCGCGCTGGTTTCCAAAAATGTCACGAACCGGACCGGTTCTGTAAACTGCTTCCATTTTTTGCGAATTATTAACCGCCTTGTGAATAAAGACTTGCATATCTAATATGTTTCCAAATATCGCAGTTGTCGATTTCCTCAGTCGAATGTCGCGGTACAGTTAGTCTGGTGACGGCCGCGGTGATATGCACTTAACAGTGAATTAATCATTTATTTCTTTAGGCTTACAAAATAAGCACTTAGACAAGTCATATTTTATACCTTAAATTATTATCAAATAAAATTATTTTACTGTTCACTTCAATTTTTTGTCCACTAGTGGAAGAAGTGAAAAAGAACTGTCGGTAGCCAGCGTCACCGCCCATGGTCACTCCGATAGTGGAGTTAGGTTATTGACAAATAACCCCGGAGCAAACTTGGGCATACAAACGTTTGTTACATTGTCCGCCCTTTCCACCCTTACGTTCACCTCCGCAATCCTTAAAACATGGTTTCAAAATACTTTTATGACACTAAAGTCATTTAAAACGGGATATTTACCATGATTTGGTTTTTGAGTTATCCAATATTTCGGCACAGTTGCATGCGCCATGATCACGGAATAACTGAAGGCACTGCAACTGCGAGTAAGTGCCTTCAGTTATTCCGTGATCATGGAATAACTGAAGGCACTTACTCGCAGTTGCAGTGCCTTCAGTTATTCCGTGATCATGGAATAACTGAAGGCACTGCGACTGCGAGTAAGTGCCTTCAGTTATTCCGTGATCACGGAATAACTGAAGGCACTGCGACTGCGAGTAAGTGCCTTCAGTTATTCCGTGATCATCGAATAACTGAAGGCACTGCGACTGCGAGTAAGTGCCTTCAGTTATTCCATGATCACGGAATAACTGAAGGCACTTACTCGCAGTCGCAGTGCCTTCAGTTATTCCGTGATCATGGAATAACTGAAGGCACTGCGACTGCGAGTAAGTGCCTTCAGTTATTCCGTGATCATGGAATAACTGAAGGCACTGCGACTGCGAGTAAGTGCCTTCAGTTATTCCGTGATCATGGAATAACTGAAGGCACTGCGACTGCGAGTAAGTGCCTTCAGTTATTCCGTGATCACGGAATAACTGAAGGCACTGCGACTGCGAGTAAGTGCCTTCAGTTATTCCGTGATCATGGAATAACTGAAGGCACTGCGACTGCGAGTAAGTGCCTTCAGTTATTCCGTGATCATGGAATAACTGAAGGCACTGCGACTGCGAGTAAGTGCCTTCAGTTATTCCGTGATCATGGAATAACTGAAGGCACTGCGACTGCGAGTAAGTGCCTTCAGTTGTTCCGTGATCATGGAATAACTGAAGGCACTGCGACTGCGAGTAAGTGCCTTCAGTTATTCCGTGATCATGGAATAACTGAAGGCACTGCGACTGCGAGTAAGTGCCTTCAGTTATTCCGTGATCATGGAATAACTGAAGGCACTGCGACTGCGAGTAAGTGCCTTCAGTTATTCCGTGATCATGGAATAACTGAAGGCACTGCGACTGCGAGTAAGTGCCTTCAGTTATTCCGTGATCATGGAATAACTGAAGGCACTGCGACTGCGAGTAAGTGCCTTCAGTTATTCCGTGATCATGGAATAACTGAAGGCACTGCGACTGCGAGTAAGTGCCTTCAGTTATTCCGTGATCATGGAATAACTGAAGGCACTGCGACTGCGAGTAAGTGCCTTCAGTTATTCCGTGATCATGGAATAACTGAAGGCACTGCGACTGCGAGTAAGTGCCTTCAGTTATTCCGTGATCACGGAATAACTGAAGGCACTGCGACTGCGAGTAAGTGCCTTCAGTTATTCCGTGATCATGGAATAACTGAAGGCACTGCGACTGCGAGTAAGTGCCTTCAGTTATTCCGTGATAAAACTTTTAAAACCATGATAGTTTTAAAAGTTTTATTACTTTTATGACGTCATATGGCTCCCTGATGGTTAATGAATGGCTCCATCTTGCCATTCCAAAATGCAAGTAATAATTATCATACTTAATAGCAGCACTCAACAGATCATGTTTGGCCATGGTCGGCTGGTAGAAAATGCCTCGGCATTAAGCCCACCCTTTGTACCTTTAATAGTGCAATAAAGTTTAAATAATTTAAAAAAAAAAACATCATAACAATGTGGAATCTATGTATCTCAGATTCTAAAACAATCAAGTATAAAAAAGCATGAGGTACAGTTTGTATATATTATACAGTTTGTATGCTAATTAGCAATAAAAGATTCAGATTGGAGCAGGTAGATACTAACTTTACCTCGAAACCACATATTTTTAGGAAAAATAACAAGAAACGGGTTAGAGGCAAGCTGCTTCAAGCTAGCGAGCAAATGATCCTTCGACGTAAATAAACGAAAGAGTTCTACTTAGTGCAGAGCAGATAGGATCGGTGAGCCTGGTCGCCGAGCGCGCGGCGTGCGTGTAAACGAGAGATATCTTACGTTTCGGAGGAAAGTCGACATCGCTAAATATAAGCCGCTGACGTCAGCCTCCGCCACAGTCTCAGGGCTCTGCCTCACTTCCACTCCACACCACTCGAGTACGTTCCTCAGGTTTGTTTAGCTGTAGTAGGTGGAGCATTAACATTGCTATTGGATTATGTTAGTTTGAATCAACAATCTCTTGCGCATCATTCTTGTAGTTCAAGGCTGTATTCTCAATTTAACAAAATAACAAAGCAAATCCGGACTTTTTTTAGTAAAAACAGATCGCAAAAACCAGTCATTGTGGGTGGTTGATTAATGTTGTTTACAATTACTAATACCTCCGCTGCCCACAACACAGTGCAAGGCCCACTCGTTGACTACTCGCACTTTTTGTAAGTTCTTGGAAACATCTTCAAAAGACGCTAACTTTTTGCGTGGCTTGTCAGTTTGGTGTAATCGACTGTAACCTCGGAAATGATGTAACTTTTCTAGCTAATTAAACATGCATTTTAAGACGGGACAAATATCTGAGTAGTCACGGTCCATAATCCTTTGCAGGTAAGCCGCGAGGCGGAGCGGCGGAGCGGCCCCCCCTGCGCCGCGAGCCCTTCACGAACCTCTCCGCGCAGGAGCTCCGCGCCGAGGCCAGCCGCGTGCGCGCGCAGGCCGACAGCGTCACCTGCACCGCCGATCATCCGCCGGACAAGTTCTTCTCTCTCCCTCACAGAAGGAAGTTCAAGGAAGAAAGAACGGGACGCAGAAACAGTGACGACACCTCTCCGGACGGCAAACTCGGAAGATCTCACAGTGATGTAAACTCCAGGAAACGAAGAGAAAGAACGTCCCTGTCGACGTTGTTCCGCCGCGCGCAGCGCACCCGCAGCCCCGAGCAGCCGGTCGCGGTCGCCAGCAAGCCGGTCGCGGTCGCCAGCAAGCCGGTCGCGGTCATCAAGAGAAGCAAGAGCGACGTAACCGATCTGAAATCTAACACAAAACTTAACACACAAACGAAACCGATACGAAAGAGATCCGGGAGTGAAACTGAAGAGTTTCTTAAGTCTTTGCGAAACAAGAAAACACAACTCTCACCGATCATAGAAAGTTCGCCGAGAGAAGATTACTTCAAGAAAACTCCGCCCCTGGAAGTGTTTCAAAAACAAAACCTCTCCCAGAAGGACAGCGTTGATTCTGAAAACCAAGATAAAAATATCAATCCAATTGAAAAGCCACCTCGAATCAAAATTCCAGAGAAGCAAGAACCGAGACCTCCGACTCGCACCAAGAGAGGACGCTCCAGTGAGAAAGAGCTCGCAACCCCTATCGGCGAGACACCCAAAAAAAAAACTGAAATAAAAAAGACCTTGCTAGTGGATAAAATCGATTCAAGAATACCAAAAGATATCGAACTCGTCGAAATTAAAGATAAGATAAAGGAGAGCATTAGAAAGTTAGAAGAGAACGTGTATGCGAACAGAGACATGATCCACAGCAGCCAGCAGCCGCCCGCCAAGCCGCCGCTGACGCGCGGGCACGCCGTCGACCACATGGTGCGCATACTGCGGGAGGACCAGTTGTCTCCTTCGCCTAAAAGTCATTTGATCTCATCACAGAACGGAAGTAGCAACCAGCCGTTTTCTTACATTAAACCGAGCGTTAGTCCCGACGGTAACCTCTTCGTGAGAAATAGTCCCGATCGAGTGCCATCACCGGTGAACAAGATGGTGGACAAGGGAGTTGTCTATGCGCAAGTCATACGAGACGGCGCCAGACACACCAACAGACATGATAAAGAGAATAGGCTTCTCAAATATTCGCCAGCTCGAGATAAGTTCGGTAACCTGTCAGACGAAGATGAAGGACTTGGCTACGAAGAACGATACAAATATTCCAAAGATCGTTCCTATAACAATGGTTACCTTAACGATAGTGACCATTTTACAAAAGGATTCAAAATCACTGACTCACCAATAAAACCAAAGTTTAGAGAATTCCGACTGACAAGTTTTGATGAATTCGAGCCGACTTACGCAAACGAATACCCGTCACATAAAGATAAATCTAGTGCCTTCGTCGAGCAGTTTAGGGGAAGAGGCGATGGCATGGATACCAAGCGGGATTTGTATGAACCTGAAACGGCAAAAGTTGACCTTGATTTTAATGAGTTAAGTCATCGGCGACAACTGTTAGAATCACGACTGAAAGCCAGAAGAAATGATCGTGACAAAGTAATAGCCGATGAACCTATAGGAAGTTATCTCATGGAAACAGACCCAATCTACGAAGCAGAGAAGAAGATGAAAGCAACCGAAAGATACGTAAACGAAACAGCACGCTATTACCGGCATACACTAGAAAGAGACGGACTCGCCGAGAGCACCGTCAAGGAAGATCGCAAAGAAATCTATTCTGAAAGTAATAAAAAATATAATACAGAGAGAAAAGCTTTCCCTAAAGGACCTAGAGATGAAGTAGATGGACGGGATTTCATCGCGAGAGTGGAGCCGAGATTCAAAGACAATAGAAAAGTTATTCCGCCCGAGCCCGAGTACGAGCCTCCGAGCCTGGAATCCAACGCGGCGAAGCCTGTTCTCACTCCCGATGAATACAAAGATAAGAAATACAGAACGAGGAAACTCGCTTCTAGTCACGACGCTTTGACGAACGGTCAAAGGTACAGAGTGAAGGACGAACACTTCGGGCAGAGGAAGGGACACTACGCGTCCAACCCCGAGATCGCGCAGGAGAGGGACGAGGAGTACGCCAACCTGCCGAACAAGTACTCGGACTCGTATCACAACTCGCTGCGTCGCGTGAAGCACAAGGAGCGGTATAAGGAGCGCTACGACTCGGGAGGCAGCCGTGAGCACTCCTCGCGCTCCCCGAGCCGCCTCGACACGCGCCTCGTGGACTCAGGCATCGAGCACGACTTCCGCAAGGACAGCGGCGAGCTGCACCGCGTCCCCCGCGCCCGCCGCTACCACAGCGACCACGAACCGGACAGGAACACATCCTTCCTGGCCAGCGAGCGCAGGCACACGGAGGACAACTACCCTGGAGAACAGATATACGCAAATACAGACTATATGAAGTACCGGGACGGATACAAGATGGAAACCAGGGATAGAAGTGCCGAAGACAGATACGAAAAGAGCCCGAGCACCGACGACAAACTTAGCGCTAAACCACCGAAGGCAAAGAAGCTTTCTGGACTTGAAAAAGTAAGTAGTTAGATCGAGTTGATGCTGGTACATCATCTGTGATACGAAAATTTAGTTAACCAGTACGATAATTCGTTTCAGATGAAGCAGCTGTTCTCCCGCGACTCTTCCAAGAAGAGCAGGAAAGAGAAGGAGGAGAAGCCGGCGCGCACGCGCGTGCTCGCCAGCCCCGACCGCCCGCGGCGGGACTCCGAGTATAGACGGTACAGTACATAACATGCTTCATTTTATTGGTCACTTATAAAACTTATACAGAGAAGACTTGCTACTCGATGGACCGACTCACAACCTGCCTCACCTTCGCTACTTCACTACGCTACAAAGGTCGTCCAATTGTTATCAGCTTACACTGAGAATCTTCTTTGACATTGTAGATATACGGACCCGGAGCCCGAAAGCGAGGTCATCGTGAAGAAGATGAACTACGAGTGCTCAGGCGATGAGCAGCGCCGCAGCCCACAAGAGCCCCACAGGAGGGAGGGAGACCGCAGCGACGATCCGTCCTACAGGATGGAAGAGGACAGGTACAGGAGCCCGGGTGATCGCGGGAGTGATCTGGAAAATAGGTAAGCGTTTAACCACACCGAAGAAAATAGAACAAAGGAAAACCTACTTTCTGGGAGGAACTATTCTAATTAACTATACCTGTCTTATAATTTAGTAAGTTATATTTTGTTTATTCATATCATTTATTGTGATTTCATGCATACAGGTAGTTTCTTAGGTGTAGTGTCTTAGTGGGTAGGTACACAATGCATACAAACCCAGTCAGGGCACAACAAGTTTTGGGTTCTTTCCTGTTAGATGTTGGCTAAAATGTTTATTGTTAGGCGGTTGGTATTTTGTTAGTTTATTTTATATAGTGTAAATCTCTTATTGGCCGTCAGTACGATTATTAAGGTTTAAATTATTAGGATTAAGGACTGTTGGTTTTGTTGAAACTATAAAAAAAATATAAAAAAATGACGATGGTGATCGAAATGACGTAAACCTAACAGATACGAGAGAAGCGTGGGGTCGGAGCGACGCTACCAGGCTCGCAGAGACGTGAAGAGCTCGCGCTACTCCTCCGAGCGGGACAGCGACCGGCCCGAGGGGGCTGAGGAGCGCCAGACTGCGAGCCGCAGTACCCGCGCCATCGACTCTCCTGCGCTGGTGAGTACGAGTTCCTCCACTTCCTCACATAAATCCTCTGCCTCCCCTTTGTTTGAGGTAGGCAAGGCACGTTCAATAAATCGACATTCTATTCATAAAAACAGGGACTTTGATTGCACCTGTCAGCTCTGTGCTCCTATTCATACATTGTGTGGGTTTTAACATCTACAAAAGATAATTTAGCTAAGCCTGACTCAGTCTGGTTGGAAGTCCGTTGTGTTGTGACCGTGCCGAGAACTTTCCATATATACTCCAGCCCGCCTGGCAAATGTTTGTGCTTACTATTAACAATAAGTTAGTGGAAAGTGGGTGCTCCGAGCGCGGCGCCCGCGCCCGCGTCACCGCAACAATGCGCCGCGCCCGCGCGACCTATCCGAAAGGTCGGGGCTTGTTACTAGCACAACTAAGAATCGTGAAATTATTTTTTAAAATTTATCTTTCTTCCAGTTCCTTTTAAAACGTCTTTTGTGTCATTTCGGTTCCTCCTCCTAAGATCCAGGTTACTTCATGATTATTTATTGAGATATTAACATCATAACAGGTTTTTTTTATGAAGCCCTAAGGCGATGTTATATCCACTTATAATATTAACGTAATTATTGGATCCAATGTGCATACATACAACTCTTTCACAATACTACTTCATTTATATATTATTTTCAATAACAACTGTGCCACTTCCATGACTTTTGGCAGGTTTTGGTTAAATAAGACTATTTTAAATTATTTTTTTATTTCAAATACCTGTCTACGTGATTGCTGAAGTTCTATTCGTTATTATCTCATTTGTTCGCAATGCATCAAACTTGTTTCTGGAACTGTTTGTACGGAAACTCGGACTTTTTCAAAGTCCCTATGGTTACTCTACATTCCCAGATGCAGAATCAATGGTTGTGTTCGAGTGCGCTGGTACGAGTAGTATGCACCGGCGCGCTGGTACGAGTAGTATGCACCGGCGCGCTGGTACGAGTAGTATGCACCGGCGGCGTCGGATACACAACTCGTGACAAGCCGACAGCACATCACCGCCATCACTGCGAGTGATATTTTCGAATTAGGCTTTGATTTGACTAATAATAATCGCAATCAACTCTCAAATAATGCATAGTCTTCACCAGCTCCAATACTTCCCTTTATACCTACACTTGTAACGTTCCTACTCATTTCTATAGAAATCGTGTTTCCTACAATAAATGCCCATAGATCCACAATACCGCAGTTGCTCTGCCGACCCCTTCTGGCTCCTAACCAACTCTATAAGTAAGCCTAGAAGCAAACTTTCGTCCGGTTGTTGACACCCGTATGACTGGGAATTCACGTAATTTCAGGGTCCTACCCGATGTCGGTGAATAATGAAAATACATACATAAACTGATTGACGTGTCTTCTGAGGTTTTTAAAGTTGCTTTTATCATTACGTATACATATATTTGAGTGATCGATTGCATTGTAACAGAGTAAGCTCGGTGGAGGCGTCGCGTCGCACAACGCACAGTTAGTACAGAGTAAGCGCTATATCCTCTGCCGCCGCTCGGTGGAGGCGTCGCGTCGCACAACGCACAGTTAGTACAGAGTAAGCGCTATATCCTCTGCCGCCGCTCGGTGGAGGCGTCGCGTCGCACAACGCACAGTTAGTACAGAGTAAGCGCTATATCCTCTGCCGCCGCTCGGTGGAGGCGTCGCGTCGCACAACGCACAGTTAGTACAGAGTAAGCGCTATATCCTCTGCCGCCGCTCGGTGGAGGCGTCGCGTTGCACAACGCACAGTTAGTACAGAGTAAGCGCTATATCCTCTGCCGCCGCTCGGTGGAGGCGTCGCGTTGCACAACGCACAGTTAGTTCTGCGTCCTACTGCAGACGTTTATTATAGTTGTATTGTTGTGGCTGCAGCCATTACAATAAACCGTAACAACGCGGGCTCGACGCGCGCCGCTTGGCCAACTCGACTCGTGACGAGGACAAGGCACAGGCTGCAGGGTTCTACTGCGGAGTGGAAACACAACACTTACTCAGCCCTGCGTTGTGTATACAAGGCTCTTCCTGCGGATGCGGTTGAATTAATTAATAATACTGGATAACTCACACGCATTATCTAGGCCCGAAAAAGCAGAGCAATCTATATTAATACAATACTGATGTATTTAATAGGTATAGTTTTATTAATAGAAAACTCCCAGAATACGCAGAACAAATATCTGCAGATCGTAAAAACGAACCCGCAAACTGCGTCGCTTGCGGCGGACCTTCGCCCGCAGTGCCACACAGGTCGCGGTAGTTGGTTAAACAATATACGCTAGAAAACTAGTTCGAAACTCATCTCTTGTAAAAACACCTTCTCAGACCTTGATAGAGGTTGATAGATTCTCAGACCTTGATAGATTTAATGTGAAATGTAGAGCCGGTAAAAACTTGGTAAATAAAACGGAAATTGGGACCTCTTGCTTCAGCTAGGGCAGATCGGTTACCCAGGACACAGAATAACATATGACATCTATGCTATTTCTAGATATAAACAATAAGGCGAAATAGGGCTCCTCGCGCAAGCTTGTGCCCTAGTCCTCGCGCGTTGCACGAAAGTGAAAGTAGTAGCGGAGCGCTCGTCCCGCCGCCACCCTGCCCTATATCCCACCACACTGCACACCACACTACACCACTGCCGGTTTCTGCTAGCCTGGTACTCGCACAACGGTTTCTAACAAAAAACGATTCAAATTATTTGAGAAAACTTAAAACTCGAAGTGAGATCATCATCGTGAGAAAGATGTTTGTTACCATTCCGTTCCAAAACACCGCACAACGCTCGGAGACTACAGCTGGTTAGTTCGTGCAACGTCAATCAATTAAATAATAAATCATTTGATTAAACCAATGTATAATCATAAATGTAACATTACTTTACACAGCTAAGTCGTTACATTATGCACATAATAAAAATAAAAAAACACAAAAAGTACAGAAAAATAAAATACTTAGTACCTACTAAACTAACAGTAAAAAACATAATTATCACAAAGAAAGGGAATCAAATAAATCATATACCTACATGTCATAACGGAACAAAGTAGTTTTGCAAAGTATGATTGCCCATGCTGCACAGTATACATAAACGAACTGACGCAGCACGCGGTGCAATCGACGACGAGACATGGCACCGTATCTAGTACAAGTGATCCAGGTGTCCCGGATAGAGTCCGGCCCCGGGAACCTGACTCTATGATCGTTATGAGCTTGTCAAGGTGTCAAATCTAATGCTATTTTTTGTACAGCAAAACTTACGACATTATTGTGGAAAAGAGCGCGTTGATGTCTTTTATTCGCAAAATCCTACATTGTGATTCAGTGATGGACTCTGGTTGGCTTGGGTCCTGGGCTGAATACATCAATAGCTGCTGTACTTCGTATACAAAAATGACATTGATTCAAAACTCAAGTTAAATAGCCACTCTGTACCAGTACAGAGTACAGGTACAGAGGTACATAGGTAGGTATCTTGTCGAATATTAAGACGAATGCTCAGATGCTATCTGTAGACGTGAGAAGAAGCGCCATTCCCGCTAATCCTACGTTTATTCTAATCACGAGACAAAGCCTGACAACACAATGGACGCTGTCATCAAACTCAAATACGTATCACATGTCGGTGGACGTACTCAGGATGCGTCCTGTCGCGTCTCAGACCCGCTCGATGTCGTACCTTCTCAAACAATCTGTGAAGCTATATCGGGCTGAGGATCTACGCTTTTTGTATGATCTACGATGAACTTTGATTGTTACCCAAACTATATTTTATAAACAAAGTTTTCTTCAAATGGGATGGTACACAATAGAATATACCTTGGTATGACCTCCGATATGATGTCTCAAGACGTCTTGTGTAAATTCTTCCAATGTACATATATAAAAAGTAGTCGCTGCTATATTTTTAAATTGTATAACTTGTATTTGTATTTAATTCAATATTTTTCTTGCAATAATTTCTGCAAACGGTGCAGAAACACGTAGGTTTGCTCAAAATTTCGTTACTCAACGTCGATATCCACATGAGCCTCATTAACTTTGCTTTACAACACACGATTGAAGTAGGTATAAAACAACGTGCCCCTGGGCGGGCCCTGAGTGCGGCCCTGGTTTGCAAAAAGCAAGTTCAAGCTCCTCGGGGTCAATGTCGCGGTGACGTCACTGACGCCTGCCCACTCGCGGGACAATTCACCAGCAGACGGACAGACATACACTACCATATACTACCATACTCTACTCCACACTACCATACACTAACTACCACACATTACCAGTAGCTAACTGTACCTACAGAACTAATAGAGCAGCAGTACAACTCAATCAAAGTGAATCTTGAATGCACTCGCATCAGTATGGGATGAAACCATGTCGGTATCTGTGGCGCAGCAGCGAAGGTTCCTGCCTCTGGAATAATGTTTATACGATCTGCAAATATTTGTTCCGGGTGTTCTGGTAATGTATTGTATAATGTATATCAGTCATCTAGTACCCATAACACAAGCTGCATAGCTCGGGGCTTAGATAATGTGTGAATGGTCCGTCAATCACTCCTTAGGTATTTATTTAACTCTATGTACTTCGATTCAATAGAGACATCCACTTAGGTATCTCGCTTCCTAAGAGAGATTCAAACTTCGAAGAATCATCATGTACTGAGGTAGATGTACCTACCTAATAGAATAGGTAAATAGATTTAGAAGCTTAAACCTGAATGTACGGTACATGGCGTTGGGACTCCTGTTACAAGCACGGTTGCTGGCCCTCGTTCCACCAGTAGTAGGTACATGCTGTTGACAGGAATTAACACAGTGTGGCTAATTGGACGCGACGCGTCGATGCCGCGCCGAGCTGCTCGTGCGGTGACGAGCGGACGCGGGGACGGAAGCGGTTATCAGTTTTCAATAGAAAGGTTCTGTTCTGGTCGCGATATTTCCTTGAATAACTGACAAAAAGCCACGCGCCCGCTTTTGCCCTTCAAAAGTGCAGCCTCAAAGTTGAAGCACAGATAGGCTGTGTGCTGTGCGGCAGCGGTGCGGGATAAATAAATAAAAAAATATTCTAAATATCTGAGGACTTCAATTCAGATTTAAATAAACAATGCGTGGCCTGAACTAGGTGAGAAGTTGTTTATCAGGCAAAAAGAGTGGTAACTATTAATAAAATAGAACTTACTAATGATACAAGGCCACATGCATACTTACTAATGATACAAGGCCACATGCATACTTACTAATGATACAAGGCCACATGCATACTTACTAATGATACAAGGCCACATGCATACTTACTAATGATACCAGGCCACATGCATACTTACTAATGATACAAGGCCACATGCATACTTTACTTTACAATTTACTTGTTCACAATTTTTAGTCTACTTAAAAACAATAAATAAATGTTCTGTGTAATCGTATGACATACTACATTAGTGTATCCTTGCGTTTGTACTTACGATTGTAATTTAAAGGATAATAAGGATGTATGTAGGTATGTGATATGATATCCTTAAGAGTCGACGTACCGGTCGTCACTCGGCCATCACTCTCGATAAGTGACCCGGGTCACTGGGACCAATTGAGAACACATTTTATAATCTCGTCTCGTGACCTACTCAATGAGACATTAAACGACCTCTTCCGTAAGCAGAAGGTCATCGATATATCGGCTACATCGTGGCCGCACTGCGTCAGTCAGTACAGTGGGCGAAACATTCTATTAAACTTGCTAATTTGTTACCTCATTTCTTTCGGACCCACAAAATAAATATTGGCCTACATAATGATATAATATAACCCCTAGTTTTTCCGTTTCTCGGCAGTTTGCCGGAATTAAGGTAAAATCTCTTTGCTCTTCAACTTCTTTTTAATGAGCTGAGTGTACGTTATCATAAGAGTAGCTCAAGGCTCTCGCCCGAGACCTTTCCTGCCCATGTTCCATGCACCCCGCATCTGCTCACTAGGTAATATTACAAGTGCGAAAGTTTGGATGGACGTTTGTAACAAAGCTTGCGAGGCCGCGGGCAGAAACTAGTATATAAATAAAGGTGTCGATGGACTTCCTACGCACATGACGTAGCGACATCCAAATCCGCGATCACGGTCGATAAATACAACAGTTCAATAATATAGTCCGTCCGTCCGTAGGCAGCGCTGCGCCCGCGCCGGCCGGAGGTCGCCGGCGCCGCCAGGTGGCGCGCGACCTTCTGACTTCAACAGGGACATGCTTTCATTGTACCTTCTAGATTCCAGTTCGAATATTGTACCACTCAAATATACATTTTATGAATTTTATATGTACCTATACTAGCTGTGCCACGCGGCTTCGCCCGCGGCAATCTATGTGTCAAATCGTTTATAAACCTTCATCTTGAATCACTCTATCTATTAAAAGAAACCGCATCAAAATCTGTTGCGTAGTTTTGAAGATCTAAGCAGACATAGGGACAGACAGACAGCGGGAAGCGACTTTGTTTTATACTGTGTAGTGATGACTGCAATAGGCAAGCCTATTCCAACAGATATTCCTAGCAGATAACTACATCGTCTAGTAACTTGTATGGCGGGTGAAAGTGGTTGTTACCTACTGTATAATCATCGGGAGTTTCATTCAATGCAGCGCGCACGTGCCTAGGTCTAACCAGTGCCTCCCATCTGGAGAACTTAACGATTGAGTATGACTTGAACTTTGATAATACCGACGACGACATTCAGAACAATAAACTGGTCACTACTTGAGACTTTGTGATTCAGACGCAAACATCCTGAGGTCAATGGACTCCATGATTGATGATGTTTCTTGTATCTGTCGAGCTTTGCAGTTTTGGATGTCCTTTATCTTTGTATCTTATCGTCGATCGATTGCAAGAAACAAGGTTACCTAACCTACCCATAGTACCTACCCATACACTTGTATTGTGTAGACTCTAGAGTCATACACACTTCCCTATGTGGAGACGTAGGTACACATACCTAAATATAAAATTATTGATGAGATTCGTCAATCTTTAAATAATTAGCGTTTCTCTAAATAAAATCTGTTCATGTTTTTTGCTTGCTCATCTTACAAGATGGCGTAATGTGCTTTTTGCCGCGAGCAGTTTAGAAGAAATGATACAAGCATCTAAATACATAATACGATGAGGTAACCCTTGGTTCAGTGACCGGCGTTCCCGATTCGCCACTAACCCTTGCAGCTGCTATAAACTACAGGATTTTCTTCAGGTAATGTAATTTGGTTCGTCTGTTCTGTGCAGATGCTTGCCCTGCAGGCAGGGCCGTTCTCCGCCTCCTCGCAGAATCTTAGCTCTCGCTTAGCCTCAGTTTGAACATGTGCTTGTTCAAGCGACAGTGTCCAGTTAGGGCTCTTGTCATAATGCGAAGGTTGTTTCTCTTTCTGTTTGGAATGTTCCCTATTTATGTCACCTACTGTTCCCTAAATCTAGAGAATTCATGAATCCTTTGTGATTCCAGAAGTAGTTAGTTAGTCAACGCACTGCATCCTAATATGCTCTTTTATGTCTGTAGGCGGAGCGCTACCGCGGTCGCCGGCGCCTCGCCACCCCGCGCCCCTCGCCGACGCCCTCCCCCCCGCGCCGGCACCCCGCTACCCCCGCCGCGTCACCCGCCCCCGCCCCCGCCGGCTGGTTCAAGAGCCTCGACAGACTCACTCGGAAGAAGAACAAGACTGCTTCTGCTAAGGTACATAATAAGGATAAGGGATGCCTATCCCCAGCAGTGAACGTCGTCGTTCGGCTGACTGAGATGATGACGAAGGAGCTTGTGCCTGATAGTTTGAGCCATCCGGACTAACATCTTCTAAACTGAACAAAACTTGTGTAAGTATACAAAAGGGAAATGTATATAAAAAAGACTGTGGATTTTGTTAAATAAATACATGCCTAGTTCAAATGTGGTCTGATATCCTGAAAGTTGTCTTCACCTTACCGAAATAATTCTTCTTTTATTTAATAGGTGGAAAAAGAAAGCGTTCTAACAACAGAAGACGAGTCTCCGCGCAAGCCGTGGTCGAGGAGCAAGCCGGCCACCAAGACCCCCAGCCCGGCCAAGAACCTGCGCTTCTTCGGCGACACCGACGCGGACTCCGACGCCAACGCCCACGCCGCCGTCAGCAAGTCCCGCAGCCACCCGCAGGCGAGGCACGGCACGCTGCGGAAGACGCCCTCCGGTGCCGACGAGGTGGACCGCGCCACTCTCTCCAGCAAGAGCTACTCCCTGTCCAACCTGCACCAGCCCAGCAAGGACTCCGCCCCGCGCGGCTACCGGCGGCACCTGCAGGACATCACGGAGCACGGCCGCGCGCCCGACCGCGCCGCGCGCAAGCCTCCGCTCAACCCGCACGATCGCTCGCGCAGCCACAGCAGCTCCAAGACACTGCGCCCGGCGGAGAGGAGGAGCGGGGAGCGGGGGAGCGCCTCCGACCTGCGGGGGGGCGGCGGCGGGGGGAGAGGCAGCTCCAGCGAGCTGCGGGCCAGTCGGCTCGACGTCACCAGGGACTCCAAGTAAGTGCACGAGCATGTCGTCACTGACCATTCAGTATTCAGCTTCTGTCCCCTCCAAGTGTTGAACAAATGGAAGTTCTTTGCACTGCAAAAATACTAGTTTCAGTAGTTAGTGAGTTGATGTGATCTGTTCCAGAGCGCGACACCGCACGCCGGCGGCGGCGGGCCACTCCGGGGAGAGCAGCACGGAGGGAGACTCCAGCCATCAGAGCCAGCGCAGCGTCGTCTACCTGCACGCCACCACCGGTACGTACATATGGTGTTTGCGTCCTGTGTTGTGGGTAACTGTACTGCGCACTGGTGCCTCATCCATAACCCATCCTCGTTGCAGATCAAAAACCAAGAAAATAACAATATTATTGATATCAGGTTAAAATCTCTTGAAAAATGCTCTCACAATTAACTATCATTATTTTATTTATTTACAAACGTACCTCTTTTTTTACGGGAACACCGAATGCAATAGAGTACCCATATTTAAATTTAATATTAAAATAAGAAATCATTACTATACAGAAAAACAACACAAAAAATCATAAAGTCAACCTTACTTTAACTTTACATTACAAAATCACAAATAAAATCATAGATCACAAATCATATCCATTTCAATAATATACAATAAAATTAAATTAAATAAAAATAATATCGATAATAAAAAATAAAAATTTCAGTCGAACTGTGATAATACGGATCTACACAACTACCGGTTACTTAAAATAAACATTGAAGCTTTTTGGGACTCGCTCTGGGAACAGGAGAAAAGATCTATTCTCTCGGCAATCAGATTCAGCGTGCGGATGCTGCGCGTTAGAGGGGATTTATGTACCAGGTTAGTTCGCCCTTTTGGCACTGCGAATAGGGCTGGACGCCTTGTCTATATATACTTGGCCTCATGCGGAGCCCATATCGCGGAATTAATTCCAAATGGCTTCTTACTAAAGCGCCATAGAGCGATTTTACTGCTTGCAGGTTTTTAAAGCTGTTTGTCTGACGGAGCACAAATCCTAAAGTTTTAAAGGCCTTCTTACATATGTTAACAACCTGCTCCCTGAAGTGAAGATTGTCATCAAGACGTACCCTAAACCTCTTACTGATTCGACTCTCCTCAGCTGAGTATCCCTCAACTGGTAGTCGTAGTAGAGTGGAGTCTTAGCTCGACTAAAAGTTATTATAGAGCATTTGCTGGCATTCAACTAAAGTTTATTTACCCTACTCCATTCTACTACAGTAACCACGTCCCGTTGAAGGCCTACACAGTCTTCTTCGTCCTTGATGGGTAAGAGTAACTTGAGGTCGTCCGCGAACAACAACCACTTGGCGTCTTTGACGACGGTGGGCAGGTCGTTAATTATTATGATAAACTCTAGCGGCCCTAAATGACTCCCCTGACTCACGCCTGTGATCTGCATCCCGCGTAGACGACATACTGCCGCCGGTCCTTCATATAGAGAATACACACAATATGTACCCGTTTAGGATACATATTATTGTGACAAGTTCTGACAAATGGTATGTTCCATAGTATGATGTAATAAAGAAATAAAATAAACGCTTCTGGATCTAATAAAAACAGGGTTGTATGGGATGAAGTGGACCATTCTCAAAAAATACAGTGAACTCTGCCGGGTCGGTTCTCGCCAATGTGTGATATCATTAATGTTGCTCCGTTACTTCCAGTGGGCGACATCCCGGACCCGGGGCGCGTGTCGGGCGCGCGCTCCCGTGACGACGTGTCCTCGGTGGCTTCCTCGGCACAGGTCCGCAGCACCACGCGCAGCTTCTCTCTGTTCGCGCCCTGGACGCCGCGCCCCCCGCCCTCCCACCGCGACCTGCACTATGCACAGCGCCCCCGGAAGCCCAAGGACCAACCCTCGTCTAAGGGACAGGCGGACCGAGCCACGCTGCAGAGGAACAAGTCATCCAGTCAGAGCACGCTCCGAGCGCGGCCCGCCAACAGCCGCCTCACCGCCTCCAGTCAGACGCTGCACCGCCGCCCGGAGCGAAGGGACTCCACGTTTCGGAAACCCACCAGGGAACGAACTCAACCCTCGGAACCCCTCGGGAAAGACGGAGACGGAGAGCGGCTGTCCCGCTCCCTCTCCATGCCCAAAGACAAGAAGGCTGGCTGGTTCAAGCTCACTAGCAAGAATAAGAAGGAGGTCAATAGCAGAGTTCGCTAAAATATGTTTATAGTTCTTGGAGTTCAATAACAGATGTTTATAGTTCTTTCTAACAAATCTAATTAATTTAAGATGAATGGCCATGTTGCCGGAAGGTCGCCATATCTATATGTGTAGATTCTTGCTTACCAACTTTATACTTATAAATAGAGCTGTGAATTGGGTCGGAATCTTAGCGTTTGTATGAAATTGGATAGTTCCACATACGCACGATAGATACCCTGTATAGGCAGGAACTATGTCCAGCTGTGGACTAACTACTTACTTTGTGGCAGAGAATATATAATAATAATACTGCTATGGTTACCACTTCACACGGTGCAGTGCCATGAAATTTTATTATTTTGTTACCATTAATTTAATTTAGTAAAATTAATGTGAATGCTTTTATATTTAATGATGGTCTGACCAAGTCGGCCAAGCCTAAACGAAATCTTCCCTCCCTACGATGTAATCATATAATGCGAGGTAGTATTACCGATCAACTAATTATGTAATAATTCATTGTTATCCTCTGAATAGCCTCATACATAGCTAACGTATTCAGGCTAAAAATGTGCAGAAGATTGTCAATTTACCTTTTATGTGCATTAAACAGAGTACTTATTAATTTCACGATGGTTTCATTCTAAATTTCATCTTAAACATTATGTCCGACAAACCCAGTATTCGTTTCAGATTTTAGAGCATAGCACCGCAGTATACGTGTAGGTACAGGTCCCACGGCTATGTCACATGGATGGAGGGAAAGTACCTGTCTTAAATAATGTAGGTAGAAAATTTTACTGAATGAAGACTTTATTTTGATGTTTCTTATGGTGTTAATTACCTAAAAGATTTACTTAACAAGAAGCAGGACGTATTAATCTAATCTAAACATTCACTATAATTAAACAGATAAATAAAACAACAATGAGCGAAATTGTTTAAAATAGTGAGAATTTGTCTACACATTTTGAACATTTTACAAAATAATAAACCCTAGTAATTTAATTAGTAAGTAGCGTCATCTACCGGGAAGTAGCTTTAGGTTTCCTTCGGGCATGGACGAAACAGCTGGTATGTCAACGTCATGCCAACTCAGACTTAGCTGTCAAAAATAAAGACGAACGTCAAAATTACTCAATGTTTTGCATTTTGTGCCGTGTCCTCTCTATCCAAAGAGATTATAACTATACGTTCACTTTTTTAATGATAGATAATCGAAGGCTGCTTTTATGAACCAAACAAATGCCATATTTCGATTAAGAAGCAATAATAAATTCTGACCATGGCGCGTCGCTACAAAGACGCAGCCGCGAAGCTGCAGCAAAACGTGCAAAAACATCTGAAGGATATGAAGGATCTCTCGTCGTCCGAGGACGAGGAGCCGTATGACGCCGGGGTGCTGGAGGGGATGTTCAGTAGCTACTGGCGCGGCGGCGGCGACACGCACATGCTCAACAGGACCAAGAACCTTCTGGAAGAAGCACTTAGCGGGCGCGCCGTGACCTGTCTTATCTGCATCAGCTCCATCAAGCGCGCGCACGCCGTATGGAGCTGCGACCACTGCTACTCGCACTTCCACCTCGCCTGCATACAGAAGTGGGGTAACGACTCCATCAGCCTGCGCAGCATTGAGCCGCAGGCGCCGATTAGCTTCCACAGGCCGCTCAAGCTTGAGTGGTGCTGTCCGAAATGCCGCAACTCGTATAGCAAGGCGGAGATCCCGCGCAAGTACCGCTGCTTCTGCAGCAAGACCGACAACCCACCGGTGCATCCCTGGCTGCTGCCCCACACCTGCGGGGAGGTGTGTGAGAAGAGTCTGTCCACAGGGGACAACTGCAAACACAAGTGTCTATTGCTGTGCCATCCCGGGCCGTGCCCACCGTGTCCCCAGACTGTTAACAGAATATGCTATTGTGAAAAGGAACAGAAGAAAGTCAGATGTAGTTCAACAAAGTGGTCCTGTGGCCATCAATGTAAGAGAACTTTGCTTTGCCAGACTCACAAGTGTGAGCTAATCTGCCATGAGGGAGAGTGTCCTCCGTGCACCCACACCAGCGTCCAGCCATGCCAGTGCGGAGCTGAGAAGACCACGAGACCCTGCGATGACCCTTTCTGGCACTGCAAAAAACCTTGCCATAAACCATTCTCATGTGGCTACCATAAATGTGAAAGAGTCTGCCATTCTGGCATCTGTGAGAAGTGTCCGAATTCTGGCATGAGATCCTGTCCCTGCGGAGCCAACCAAAGATATGTGCAATGTCCCGACACCATGGAGACCTGCCTGGGGACCTGCGGGAAGCAGCATGAGGGGTGTGAACACAGCTGCCCGGAGAAATGCCACAAGGGAGCCTGCCCTCCCTGCCAAGTCATGATCCAGAAGAAGTGTCACTGTGGCTCGCACATGCGGTCCTTGCCATGCAGCAAGGAGTATAAGTGTGACACTAAATGTAGAGGGACCAGGCCTTGCGGAAAGCACAGCTGTGCCAGGAAGTGTTGCAATGGAAACTGCCCGCCGTGTGAAAAGGCGTGCGACAAGCCCCTGCAATGCGGCCGCCACAAGTGCACTACCATCTGCCACCACGGGCCTTGCTACCCATGCCCCCTGGAATCTAAAGTAGCCTGCAAATGCAAGGAAACCTACGTCACAGTCCCATGTGGCCGAGAGCGCTTCACGAAGCCACCAAAATGTAGCCTCCCGTGCCAAGTGAAGTACAAATGTGGACATCTTGAAGAAAATAAGCATTCCTGCCACTTCGGAGACTGTCCTCCTTGTAAAGCAATCTGCTACAAAGCATACCCAAAGTGTGGTCACGAGTGCAAAGCCGTTTGTCATTCATATAAAGCTGTAGTCTTCAAGCAGATCGAGAAACCCGCCACTCCGTGGGATATACAACCCCCGAAGACTAAGATCATGACCTTGGAATGTCCTCCCTGTAACCAACCTGTCTCCGTGGTCTGCTTCGGCGAGCACGAGACCGATAGCCAGCCGTGCCACACGGCGGCTCGGCGCCCCTGCGGCCGGCCGTGCGGGAAGCCGCTAGCCTGCGGAAACCACACCTGTACTCAACTCTGCCACCTGAGCGCCCCCGATCCTAACTACCCAAACGTACCATCCAGCTGCAAACCTTGTAATAGAGAATGTGCTAAGGTACGTCCCGCGAAGTGCTCGCACAAGTGCGCCCGGCGAGCGTGCCACCCCGGCGCATGCCCGCCGTGCGCCGTACTAGAGCGTGTGCCGTGCCACTGCGCCGTCACCGAGCTCTATCTCAAGTGCACGGAGTACTGCGGCGCCACCGAGGAAATGTTGTCATGCAAGCAGCAGTGCCCCAGGAACCTGGCGTGCGGACACCGCTGCAAGAACAACTGCCACTCGGGACCCTGCGGCGAACAGATCTGCATCAAGAAAACTAAGATACACTGCCCCTGTGGCAACTTGAAGAAGGAAGCACCTTGCAGTATCGTCAGAAGTGGCGATGCTAAGGTCGCGTGTGATGACTCCTGCGAAGCTAAAAAAGATGCAGCAAAGCGGGAGAAAGAGATGGAACAACAGAGGCTGAAGCAGCTGGAGGAGGACAGGAACAGGCGCGAGCTGGCAGAGTATGAGTGGAAGCTCAGCGGAAAAAAGAAGAAGTATAAGGAAAAGAAGATTGTGACAGACATACAGCAGAAGAATTGGCTACAGAAATATTGGATAGCACTATTGGCGGTTTTAGTTGTGATTATTGCAACAGTTTACTCTAGTTACCTTATTTAGATTAATACATATAACTAAAATGATCCTGAATTAGAGTTATAGTAATTTATTGCTCAATTTTAATTTTAGATAAACATTTATATATTATAACTAGTATGTAGTACATTCATTTGTAGCAGACTGCTGATAATTAGCATTCATTGTGTGTTGGATGTTAGATAGGTATTATGGATGTGAAATACCTAATTAATTAGGTAAGATAATTTATTTGCTTCTCTGTCATCTGACCAGGTAACATAACATGCTAGTCTGATTAACTACATACTACGTATTATTTCCAGTGCATCCTTATAATTAATTTACCAAATAATTGATTATTTAAAACAAAGTGTACTTTAGGTTGTTGTAATATACTTTTAATAATGAGATTTTTGTTAAGATTTGTTTTTTTTTATTAGTTTAGGTAAGTACCTACTTTTTATAGATAGTATATAGTTTATTATAAACAGGTGGATTACCTTTACATGACCTTTACCTATAAAATACGTTTTATATGTACCTATAGACTTCTCTTTCTAATTATAATTGTAAATGGTCAACTGCGATCACCTTCTCTTCTGTTCTTCAAGCTAAGGTTCTTTTCTATAAGAACCTATGTGGCTTCAGCCACCAATCACCAATGAATCCTAACTAATATTATTTATGCGAAAGTGTGTTTGTTTGTCCTTCCCGCCCCGCCGCGCCCTAAATAAATAATCAATCGACTTGATTTTTGGCTTAAGTAAGTAGAGATAGTTAAGTACATAGTTGAAAGGATGGAGAGTAACATAATTTTTGTCCTGGTAATACCTATGTAACTATTAGTTATTCTGTTGCATTACTAGTTAGGTATGAGAAAATACATAAAATGGCAATTAGGTACAATACTGAGGTCTTTTTCCTTTCTGTGTTTACCTGCCTACTGAAATTATGTTGGACTTTTTAGTTATTTTAGGCTAAAATAACTAAAAAGTCCCATAAAACTAAAAACTAAAAAATTTCATAATAAAACAATAAAAAAAATGAAACAGTGCTAAAAATTTTAGCACTGTTTCATTTTTTTTATTGGTATTGTAGTTTTGTTAGTTTAGCCCTGGTAGGTAGGTACAGTTAATATTTTTCTATAAACGTAAATACTCTTAATAAAATGTTTAATAAACGAATGCGTATCCCATTATATTACATTACATTACATAAACAGAGCTTGCGAAGTACCGATGCTACCCAAAGATTTAAATCGTAAATCTTTCAATTGAAGTGAACTATAAAATAATTTAATTGATAATAATTAATAGTATAAATATGACCTGTCTAAGTGCTTATTTGTAAGCTTAAAGAAATAAAAACTTTTCATTTTCATTTTCATTTGATGCTACCATACCATGAGATGAGAATGAGACGGACATTAGTAGACCTAAGACCTGCGACAATCCAGACAGCTCCAGACACGATAGATAGACCCCGTGGATCATCGACTAGTCGATGCCGTGGATGGATAGACCAGCCAGACACACAGTTGACATGACACAGTCACACAGTGCCATGTAGCAAAGCAAGCAAGAAGTTGAAGTTCAAGATTGCTAATATTGCTAATTAAAACAATATTTTCCCACGTCAAAAACACGGGCTAGCAAAGCAAGACAACAAACCTATCGTAGGTTAGGTAACGTTATTTAGTCAGCACAGGGTGTTACCAACAAGTTCAAAGCTCCCAGACGGAGCTAGGGATGATTCAAAGCAAGCAAGGAACATAAATACTTCAGAGTCAGAGTGTCGAGTGACTTGACTATCATTACATTAGCTTATTCAATAATGCTTCAAGCGATAGGTAAGTTAGTTAATATGCAACATGACGCGAGTAGCGACGTACGTGTTCTTTGACACGGAGACGACGGGGCTGCCGGCGGCCGAATTAAACAAGACTCGCATCACCGAACTGTGCTTTCTGGCCGTGAAGCGCGACCATCTGGTGTCCGCGCCGCCGCGGGTGCACCACAAGCTGACCCTGTGCCTCTATCCGAGAATGCGAGTGTCCGAGGAAGCTGTCCGTCTGAACGGCCTGTCCAACGAGCTTCTAGAACACGAGCCTGTGTTCGACCTCGGAGTTTACCGCCTCCTCAACTCATTCCTGGCCGTTCTTACCAAGCCCGTGTGTCTCGTCGCACACAATGGATTGGGCTTCGACTATCCCATACTACAGAAACACTTGCAGAAGCTAGCAGTTGGGTTCGCTGATGATTTACTGTGTGCGGATAGCTTCCATGGATTTTATGATATTCTGGAGAAGAGGAAATTGATGCCCAAAGAAGAAATGCCAACGGCTGAGTGTGAACTGTCTGTACCAGGAGCCTCTCCTGCCTCATCCCTGAGTAGTAATATTTCATCACCAGCAATCAAAAGGGCAAAACTTACAGAAGATGCTGTAGATTTAGCCACTCCCTCGAAGTCAGTTGAAGATGACTTCTACATAAATAACTTGAATATGAAGGCTATCAACGAAGCAACTCCCAAAAAGAACAAGTGGATGAGAAACATGAAACCCAATCCTAAACTGCACCGCCGCATGCCGTGGATCAAAGGCTTTCAACCAAAAGAGTCATATAAACTAGAAGACATCTACACTCGAGTGCTTGGCAAGAAGCTGTCGGCAGATGCCCATCGAGCAGAGAATGACTGTATCTGCACTCTGGAGATCTCCGCTGCACTGGCCAAGGAGTTTGTTGAGTGGGTGGATGACAACTGTGTGCTCTTCTCCGAGGTGAAGCCAATGACTATAGGGGTTAAATTGGGCTTCTTATTTTGAACATTTTATGTTTTCACTAGAGTTTATTGAACAAGTTATACAATTATTAGCTTTATGTGTCTTTTATAAGTTAAATTGAAAATGCCTATTTGATTTTTTTTGTGATTACTGTATTTATATGATTTTATAGTGATTTTTTGTGCATTTATGATAAATAAGTTAGTGTAAAAAAAAGAAAAATGACTTTTCAGAACAAATTGTAAAAAAAATGTTAAATTGAGTACCTACATAGGAAGTACTTATCCTAATATGTACATTATTCTGCATGTGACTAAACCCATAGAAAGTTGTTATGTGAGGAATGTGTCCCTAGCTTTATTCTAGAATAAAACAGTTTTTACAAAATAAATTTATAACTCTTCATGGTTTTATTTTTAATATTTATCTATAATACTTCATTGCATCATACATCATTAATATGTAAAGTATAAACCCAAGTACCTACCTAACCTACCTACACTACACCATTGCATCATAGATAGATTAAGTAACTCAACAGTGAACAATTAATACACCTTAAAAAGAAGAGTATCAGCTACCTATGAGCTGCTTACCTTTATAGGAAATATTTTAGTTTTTTTTATATGTACTTATTAACTAAATTCCGAATCTCCTGAACTCATTAAAAACTCCTGAACATCGAGTTACAATCCTACCTGAATTAAAATATACTCAGCTCTAATATATGTAGAACAGCCAAAAAATATGAATTATTTAATGAATAATTCATTTAAGAAAATTTGAAAATAACGAGGACTTTGCACTTTCATGATTTTTTAGTCTTATTTTTATTTTCAATCGTGTTTTTATTTCACATTCGAGGAACTAAAGCTTTTTTTAAATATTTATGTAAGTAATTCCAGCTTTTAATCCTTTTTTGGTAACAGTTAGATATTTACCGCCGACGGAATGGAGAAGGTACGTGAAAGAGGTTGTTTGTACAAAGTTACAAACACTTTACAAACTGTTCGGGCGGACCTAGGACCTGATTAATCTAATACGGTGCATTCCTTCTTGGTATGGTGGTTTAGTGAATTGGTTTAGGTATCTGTAAGGTTTGTTGTACGCCAGGTCTGCTGAGCCTCACGGGCGTGCTGTGGGGCTGCTCCAACCCGTTCATCCGCGCCGGCACGCGCGGGCTGCGCGACGTGCGCGCGCACACGTGGCGCGCCCAGGCCTGCGCGGAGGCACACTTCCTGCTCTCGAACTGGCGGGTACGTCCTCATGCCATTCACAATATAATATACCTTGCTTTTATTAACTACCTACCTACCTTCCTACATCTCTTAGCTTTCTTCGAGGAACACACAATGAGTGTTTCAAGTTTTTTGTTTAATTTTGTGGTGTATCTAGGTACCTACAATAAAGAGTTAGAGTATTGTATATTTGGCTGACTTTTAATGAAAACGTCTGTTATTAAAAAGCTTGTTCTTTAAAAGGTCGGTACGAGTATATTACCATGAATGAATGAATGAACACTTTATTGCATTTAAAACTAACAAAATAACACTTAATATCTAAATATTACACATTAACAGTACAATAGGCGGCCTTATCGCTGACAGAGATTTCTCTCAGACAAACTAGTGAGCGTATGAATTGTAAGAGTGTTGCATTGGTTCCAGTACGTGGTTCCATGGGTGGTGAACCAGGGCGGGTCGCTGGTGTACCTGTGGGGCGTGCAGCGCGCGCCGCTCTCGCTGGCCGTGCCACTGGCCAACGGACTGGCCTTCGCGTGCACGGCGCTCGTGGGCGCGCTCAGCGGACACGAGGAGCCGCTCCACAGAGGTCAGTGCCCTCCCACACGGGACCTGTCTTTATCTTTTGTTACACAACCTAGATGACAAACAAGCTGGCAGCCCGCCTGATGGGAAGCGGTCACCGCAGCCGGTGGACGCCTGTAACGTCAGGGCCTTACTCGCGCCTGGCCGGTTTTTTTATTTCTTTAGACTCTCTTTGAAGAACCCCATGTTGTAGTTTTGAGGGAAAACCTCAGCAGGGAGATCATTCCACAAGCTGTGTTCGCGCGAGGACATTCTCATGAACCTAAACTCCCCGAACTAACACACTTAGGTGAAGGAAGAAGCAGGACTAGTATAAAACCCCAGCAGGGAGATCATTCCACAAGCTGAGTGTTCGCGGGAGGATATTCTCATGAACCTACACTACACTCCCCGAACTAACACACTCTTAGGTGTGCGAAGAAGCAGGACTAGTATAAAACCCCAGCAGGGAGATCATTCCACAAGCTGAGTGTTCGCGGGAGGACATTCTCATGAACCTACACTACACTCCCCGAACTAACACACTCTTAGGTGTGCGAAGAAGCAGGACTAGTATAACTATCTACTTCCTGTTTTATTTGCACTTAGTTATGTTCCTGATCTTATGTTTTTAACTGTAATGTATTGTTCGCAGGTTCGATTCTCGGCATAGCGCTGATAGTGGCCGGCATCGCGCTGTGTTGCCTCGACAAGACCAGCTGACGAGCGGAGTGTCCTGTGGGTCCATTCTGTGTTGTATTATTGTTCATTAGGCGTCTGCTGTGATTGTGTTCCGATCATCCAGAGAGATCGGACGCGCATACAAATAAGGGAGCATTGATAATGTTGCATTTTTATTTTCGTTATTATTTCTAGATAATTAAAAAACGGTTTTCATAAAAGTTTGAATTTTATTTAAAAAAATCCTTTACATCAGTTGCAATCGATTCTCGCGAGACCCTAGTCTAGAATGTTGCATTATTGTGTATAAAATATACAATTTCTTACCAAAAATATTTTGAAACCAGGCACTTACAAAAACACAAGCTGTAATCTCAAGTATTCGCTGTAAGTACCTGCATTACGTATAGGATTGTTCATCTATACTTTAATTTTCAATTGATTTACAATGTCATTGATCATTTTAGAAGAAACATAATTCAAATGTTTCCGTAGGCCCGCTAGGCCAGGCCTGCTAGGCTAGGCCTGCTAACTTTATACTTGATTTATGCGACATTTACTTATACGTAAAATATTTGTACATACATTAACAGAACAAAAATAACAAAACGGCGCAACTAAATAAAAAAAATTTCAAATGATAAATAAACTAGCTATGTACATTAAACTTTTAAATAATTTTGATACGATTCGCAATCGTTATCAAGGTATCTATTGTACAATATCTTAAAAACTACATGAATACATACATAAATATTCAAGATGATTTATCTTAATTTACATTTGCTGTTTTAGGCATAGGCAAAGCCCTTTTTCGTGGACAATACATTGACACTGACTAGATTCATATTGCGGTAAATATTATTCACATAGGTAATTTATTTATTATCAACTCGTTTTATTTTTACATTTGCGTTTATGATAAAATTGAGATAATAAATCTGTAACATTGTTATCGTGGCGAGGTGGTCCGAGCTGATTGATACAGATATACCTACCTAGCTTACTCAACTGGTTATTATCACTATCAAGTTGATTATATCAAATATATAAATGTATCTTCCGAATGGTAAATCAATGCTTTGTTGTTATATAATTTGTTACGTAGGCACTGTTTTTATCGTTGTGCGCTACCTGCTACTGATGGTAGGAATCGGCGGAAGATCAGCGCTGCGTGTATTGGATCTACCAGTACCCGTAGCATTCATGCTGAGCCATTTCCTAAATTTTTAGCTACAATCCGCATAGTATAGCTACCAAATGTACTTTTATAACTAGTTTTAAGATCTTGTATGTGTGATTGGTTGTAGTTAAAAATAAAATATCTTTCTTCTTCCTTAAAAAATGCAGTCTACAGCTTAGGTACCTATTTGAAGAATGAGGCCGACGCTAAGAAAATTAATTTTAATGAGGATGGATAAAAAAATGTAGTGACAGTCAGGGCCGTAGCCAGGAGTTCATCTTGGGGAAGGTTGATGACCCTACCGAAACCGTTAAACGTTATCCGCGAGTGGAGCAAGACGCAAAAATGAATGTGTTTTATATTTTTGGTGTATTTGATGTTGGTAATCGGGACTACAGGATGACAAAGTGATATTAAACGGAGTCGAACAGTCAACAATCCAGAAGTATCAGAAAATATTAAAGCGGAGCGAGCCGCAAATTTAGTAAAAAGTATTTATCTAGCTCAAGTTCAAGCTAACAGAACTGGCGAGCAGCACCGTGTAATATGTTTTGTCTTAGCAGACCGTGTATCGACTCTACGGGACCGTTTTCTTCTATCATTGGCTCTACTTGAGTACGGCTGACTCTGTCTGTACCAATGAGCTCTGTAACGCCACAATATACAACGTTAATACGCAGTTTACACAGGTATGGGTGGGTTAGTAGGTATATGTACTAGGACATGCGCACTAGGTGCACGGCCGCGGTGAGCAGGTCCAGCGAGGCTTGCAGGCGCGCCTCGTGCGCGGCGAGCCGGCGGCGCTCAGCCAGCAGCGCGCGCGCGCGGTCCGACTCGTGCGAGGCGGCGCGCGTCACTTGCGCGCACTCCACGCGCAGCGCCGTGTTGCTTCGGTGCAGCAAGCCCATCTCTCTCTTACGCGCTGGAACAAACAACCGCACGAATTTAACCTAGGTACATACAACCACAATCATCTATCTCTATCAAAGTCCAAGAGTCGTTCGTTGCTTAGTATTGTTCAGACCGTTGACTCACCTATCTCATATTCCCTGTATTCCTTGATGAAATGGTCCATGAGGTCCATGGCGCGCGGCCCGGGCGCTCCCGGGCGCTCCCGGGCCTGCGTCCCCGCGTCCCGCGTGCTGCCCCGCTCGTCCGTAGACATGGCCTGGCACCCAGACTCTACACTACTGACTTGGTCGGTTTTTAAAGAAATTATCTTCGAGATATCTGGAATTTTTATTCGAGGAAGCCTTTTCGGATCTATTTTGACCTTTTTAATGTTCTCGCTGTCGAAGCCAGGGTTCAGATCCCGCTTCCTGGATTCTTTCCCGCTGAACAGCTTGACGCTGCGATCCGCCATTTTGGATAATCGATTCAGTTCTGAGAAGTTTTTTTCGGCCAGTATCCGTATGTCGGAGCGCTCGTCGGCGAGCGCGTCCAGGCTGCGCTTGATGCGGTCGTTGTTGCGCAGCACGGCGCGGCCGATGGCGCTCAGCATCTGCAGCTGTCCGTCGGGGTCGAAGGCTTCCGGCGAGCTGGTCACACCGTTCCTTCGATCTCTTTCACGAAGTATTTCTTGCCATGACTTCTCGTATTCTGGAATCGACAAAGTGTATTTTAAATATATGTGATGTGATGATGATGAGATAGCCCCCGTTCCTTTCATGCTTGAGGTGACGATACGTTTAAAGATATTATATTAAAAAAAAAAATTGAATCGATTAAAGGACACCTAAGATATACTTTTGTTACATTATTAAACGAACGGAATAAGAAAGAGCACTTGGAATAAATGTCATGAGTAAACTATAGTAAAAAGCCTCACCTGCTTTATATCTGTGTGAAACCTGCATGAGGTTGAACTGTGCGAGGAACTGGCTCTTGTCTTCAGTCGTCCACGCGATGGTCGCGGGGGGCACGGCGCTGGGGGCCGCGGGCCCCTCGTCGGGGGCCCGGCCGCTAGCCGCCAGGTACGCGGAGGCCACCGCGTCGACCCGGAGCGTGCGTTCGTGCCGTTCCAATTCCTTCTCTGAAACAATTGAAAAGATACATTACGGCCATATCTTGACATTATCTGTTTCTCTCCTGACGGTTCCTTCAACACATTTTCAGAGCGGTGTTTTAAAACAGTCCTATAAAGATCTTACCTCTAAAAACTTCCTTGGTCGCCAAACTAAATCCGGCTAAAAAGTCAGCCTGTGCGTGATCGTTGTGGTGCGGTCCGTAGCGGTCGAGGATGGCGCGGTACTCCTGCAGCTCGTCCTCCTCGGAGTCCCCACTGTCGCTGGCGCCGCCGCCCCGCTCCCGCGCGCCCCGCGTCCGAGACAGCTCGCGGAATATCTCCTCGTTCATGTTCTCAGGAGTTATAACGTTCACAAATGGTTTAGCCGCTATCACCTTTTTGACTGGACTTGAATCAACTTTCGGGAGACCTTTGTTTGTGTTCGTGAGGTACTTGAGTCTGCGTAGTCGCTTTTTCTGTTCGTAAACGTCTAGTGTGCTGATTTCATCTAAAGCTTTAGGACTAGTGCTAATTTTTGGCTTTAAACTTGTGATTACAATCTTTGGTAGTTTTGCGTGTACTTGGGATGTAATGTAAAAATTTTCTGTTTTCGTCTCCATCTGTTTTGGTATATCTTTCTTCTTCTGTGTTAGTATTTTTGCTCCAATTACAGCGTAATTATTATTGTCAGGCTCAGTTACAGCGACAGGCACTTGAAACACCACTTGTGAACTTACAATCACTTTTTGGTTCGTTTGGAAAACGACCTCTGTCTTATTGTTGTTATTCGATAGAGTTTGTAAAACGTTATTGCTAGATTTCAACACATGTATTTCCCGGTGAGATATTATTTGTGGTTTTGCAATCTTGGCTGTGTTTGTTTCAACGTTATTGTTATTACTTATAATCGCTTCTGTGGCTCTGTTTTCGTTAGAACTCACTCTCATTTTGGTGGAATCTGTTGTCTGGCATATATTTTTAGATGGGGTCCTTAGCATCATCAAATTGCTAGCAAATTGCACATTACTTAAATATACAAAATTTGGTTGCAGAACAAGGTTTTTGCTCTCCGCTGGTATGTCTGCTCTAAAGTCCACTTTGAGTTTGTTTTTCCAATCTGGATCCGCCTGGCTGTCTTTGGTCACTTGCGTCTTCTCCTTCACGACTATCTTATTTCCGTAAATCTGATTCTCTGTGATCAGATTTTCGAAATCATTTTCGTCACAGTTGTCCTGATGTAACTTTTTCAAAGCAACGACTTTGGACGAAGTGTCGGCGGTCACTTCATTTCTTTTGCTTTGACTGGACAATCGTGAAGGAGCTTGCAAGTTTTTTGACTCGAAATTCGTTCTCTGGAGCAAAACTTGCGGGTTGGGCTGAATGGTCACCACCATTTTAGAATTCTGTATCTTTTGGTTAACAATTAAGTTTTTCTGTTCGCCCCCGTCAGGAGGCTTTTGGGGAAAATTCTGCTTCGGTTTGTAATCACCAAATGCTTGCCTTATGATTGCGGGAGGGGGAGGCAGAGCATTCGGTTTGGGCACACTCGGCTTTTGGATTATTTGATTATACGTTGGAATCGGCTTATTGGGGTCTCTTCTCGGAGCAAACAAGTTCCTTGCTACAGCTGGACCTTCTCCCATATTCTGCTGCTTCAACTTTTTCACATCTGCAAAAGATAGCTTTAACAGAGGTTTCTGCATTTTAGCAGGTTGCGCATGTTTTGTTTTGAACTTTGGCTTTTGTACCGAAGCCCGTGAAACTGGTGGATCCGCCTGTTTCTTTTTCTTCACGTCTTTTTGGACAATCGGTTTCGGTTCCGGGACCCGAAACTGGCCATCATTCTTATTTATAGCTTCAGCTGCGTTTATAAGAGTAGTAATGTTGTTGTTGTTGTTAAAAAGAACCGCTGCTGGAGGTGGCTTAGCCGCAGGAGGCGTGGTGACTGGAGGTGGTGGCTGGGCTACCGGCGGGGGCTTGGCTGCACGTGGCGGCTTGGCCACCGGAGGCGTTGTGATTTTTCTGACGCATTCCCGGTCAGATACTACTGGCTTTTCTTTTGTATCAGTCTCATTAATAACTGTTGCTGGTTTGATGACTATATTGCTCTGGATCTCGAGTTTCGGCCTTTCCTTTTCCTGAGGAAATGCTGGGTTAAATACAGGCTTTTGCACGGCGCTCTGAAAGACGGTGTCTACCGGAGCCGAGACACTCTTTATGTCTATGTTAGATGTCGTTGGGATGTTCGTTTTTAGGCTGAATCTCTCGGGCTTCCGGAGCTCCATGGTGAGTAGCGTGCCCCCCGCGGGGGCCGGGGCGGGGGCGGGGATGGTAACGGAGCCGCCCGAGCCCTGCGCCAGGGACGTGATACTCATCTTTGATTCAACGAGTTCAGAGTTGAGGTCTGACGGTAAACTGTCAGACTTCAAGGTAGGTGAAATGATTTTCACCGCGAAATTATCTTCGAAATTGTGCTGTTCCGGAATATTATCTCCTATTCCTTCCTTCTCTTTTCCTTGTTCGTAAGGTTCTTCCCTAAAGGTTTTCTCCAGTTCCGTGGGTTCTCGACTGCCGGTGACCGTGAAGGGCTGGTAGTCAGGATTGTCCGTTTCGGTTTGTACGGACATGGACTGAGAAGTCGTAAGTGGCGCGGGCGTATCCATCATCGGCGTAGATGCGGGCAGTACCGGCGTGGGCGCGGGCTGCGTAGCCGGGGGCGCGGGCATCACAGGCGTGGGTGCAGGCATCATAGGCGCAGGCATCATAGGCCCAGGCATCATAGATGCTGGCATCATAGGTGCTGGCATCATAGGTGCTGGCATCATAGGGGCAGGCATCATAGGCACGGGCATCATTGGCGTGGTCGCAGTTAGTGTTGGCATCATAGACGTTGGCATCATCGGCGTGTGTGCAGATAGAGTTGGCATCATAGACGTAGGAATCATAGGCACAGGAATCATGGGCATGGGCGCAAGAAGTGTGGGCAGCGTAGAAGAAGGCATCATGGACGTGGGCACGGGAATCATGGGAGTGGCCGCAGCATATATGGGTGGTGTTGCAGAATACATAGTTATCATTGGCGCGGCCGAAGAGAACATGGACGTGGGTGCAGAATACATGGCCATTGGTGCGGACATTAAAGACGCGGCTGTAGAAAACAAGGACGTCGGTACGGACATCATGGGCGTGGGCTCGGGCATCACAGGCGTGGGTTCAGGCATCATTGTCGACGGTGCGGAGAACATAGGCGTGGTGGCGGGGAGTGACGGGACTGGAGGCGGAGCCATGGGGTCGAGCGGGGGCTGGCTGCTCGAGCTGACGACGGGGCGGAAGGCGGAGAACCCCGGGATGTTGTGCAGATAGCTGGAGTAGCCGGGCAGCTCCGCGCTTACCGACACGCTGGGACTCGGGTTGGGGATGGATGATGGGGATATGTTCGGCGGGTGGGGGACGGGCTTAGAGGGGAGGAAGGGCCTCTCGAAGAGTTCCTCCGACTTGAAGGTCTCCGGCTTCTGGATCACGGCAGGTTGCGGCTCCTCCGCGGACGGCGGCCGCTGGCTGCCTGCAAGTAGACACATGTTAGCACCGTACAAGGTATTATATTGCACTTGTGCTAACTAAACATACGAAAAAGTTTTGTATGCAAGTGTTCTAGATTCAAAGTCTTTATAGCAAGTTATGTACTTGACCCACTGATTGTACCAAACAAGTGGAAAATATGGTCAACTAAAGATATTAAAACAAATAAGATAGTTAACTTAGGTCTGCACATAATAAATGCATGCACTCAAAAATGCAAATAAATCGATAGGTACTCATCTAGTCAGGCGCGACAGATTTCTGGAAAGATGGCAAGTGCGGCGAAGCAGTGTTGTTCACGGTCAACCGATCAGTGTGATCAGACCTGCAAGACTACCACGCTATTTAACACATAGGTACGTAACTCGCGTTATCGGTTATATTACGTAAATTTTAGCGCGAATAACGCGTTTTGACGAGTTAATCACGCTAAAATGCACCCAAACACGCGTTATTCGCGCAAGCATTGCGTAATAACGCTGATAATGCGCGTTACGCTATGTGGTAGCCTTGCTGAGTCCTTTGACGATAGTATCGACCGAGACGTGATCGTGATGTCTCATTCTTCCATAGGCTTCGGTACAGCACATTTGTCGTGCGGACAGGGTTCTACGCTAATCATATACAAAAATGACACGTCACTCACGATGATGACTCGATGATATCGTCAAACTGAACTTAGGGATCTAAAGCGTAGGATAAGGAATAGATTTGCTACTTGGGATTTTAGAAATTTCATTAATGACATCGCAACGTCATACATACATAGTTTATTTGAAGGAATCATTTTCTAATAATTTACGCAGTCGTCGGTGTCATGTCATTTTTATTAAATTCTTCTCTAACAATCCCCGTGCGACTGGCACAGAATGTATATCCCTATGATTGCTTCGGTTCTAACCAGACTCATGAAAACCGCCGTATCTGACTCACAGCATGGCTGTAGTAATACTTTACCTATATTCTCTTTGAGCATATTAGCTTCAGCATCGTCGTTACGGCTTCATAGAAAAACATAATTTGGTTCGTTTGCTGTTACAAAGAGGTTTATTTTATAGCATTTTAATTTCTAACCCTCCGTGGTTGCTGACTAAAAGGAGCTTCTGACATTCGACCTCTTTTATAAATTTTGAAATATTTTATCGATAGTCGAGGTGAAAACTTGTAAGAATGTATTTTTAATAACGTGCTTTTTAAATTAATCGCTAGCTTAGCTAGCAGTCTACTTCAGGGCCACATCTTACTCCAGCCAGACTGCTGAGCTAGCGAGATGTTTTATAACGCTTACTACTTGTCGAACAAATAACCATTATTGGTGTATTTGCTGTCTTTTATTTTAGTTAGAATAGCGCCTTCTTACCATTAGGTATGCGCCGCAGTGCTCGTCTCATACATAGAAAATGAAAATGACCAGAACACCCGAAACATATGTATGTATGTATATCTTCACATCGTACAAGCAATTTTCCCGAGGTGGGAATCGAACCCGCAACCTCATGCGTCGCAGGCAGGCAGACCTGCCAACTGCGCTACAGTGGTCGTATATCATATGAACATGTATACTAATTTTGAAAACACTAATTGATTTGGCTACATGCTCATCGTGTTTTTAATAAGTAGGTACTCCTCACTACATACTATAAAACAAAGTCGCTTCCCGCTGTCTGTCTGTCCTTAGGTATACTTAGATCTTTTACGTAATGGATTTTGCTGCGTTTTTTTTTATATAGAGTGACTAAAGAGAAAGGTTTATTATGTATAATTACATGCATTTACATCCGGGCGAAGCCGGGGCTACAGCTTCGCTCCTCCACGTCTCCGTCGTCGTATCATCCCGTAACCCGGCCTGTTCCTGCGGCTGCAACTAGTCTGGCGGCGAGACGGTTCGTGACCACGAGCGAGAACAGCTTATAGACGTGGCTCAGGGGTGAGATGGGTCGGCTATCTTCCTACCTATCTAACTCCCGCGGCACGCCTTTTCTATGTAACTTTCTAATTAACTTCATTAACATTTAGATAGTAGCTCAAATGAAAGGTAAAAATAAAATCTACATCTACGAAATGATTCGTACATTTCGTACACGGGTCCTCCAACAGACTACTGTGATAAAATAACTGTACTGTATGACACAGTACAGTAATGTATTCACTGTGTTTAGTGTACCTAACACTACACACATAGTCATTTTCAATAATATCCCAATAAATCAATTTCGGCGGGACTTGAACCCGCGACCTGCCCCTCAGTACAGGGACGCGCTCTATCGCGTCTTCGCTCTCGTTCTTGACCAGGATTGGATAAACTTCAATGTTTTCCCTGTAGGTGGAGCTAACGGCGCTAGGAGTCAAGATATCCCAAAGATTTTCGAAAGCGTCCCATACATAGATATTATCTATTTTTCATAATAAAATATGCTATCTTACTGATTTGATTTCCGATAAGAATCTTTACAAAGACAAGTATTGTCTATATTTTTTTTAATGAAAGGAAGTAGAAAACTCGCATTGCTTTCATATTTAACTTACTAAACTGTACCTACTGAATTGAAAACCATCGGACAACTGGTGTGCTTGCCGCTAGACATAATACTTAGTCTGTATTTTTATGGGATTTATCCTCGATAAAACGTAGGTAATGTATGTAGGTAGTAAATATATTCCTAATTTTTGTAAACTTTCATTTAAATTCCGTACTTAAAGAACAGTAAGTAGATACGCAGTTTTTATTTTCCTATAAATTTTGCCTATATGTAGGGCCCTTTTCGCGACTTTCCTCAAACTCTCTGTGGCGACTGTGGCCATCCACTCACTACTCCCATCTGAGACAGCCACCCTGTTTATTACCTAGATACCATTTTGTCCATAAATACTTATCCTTTGTTCGCGTCGCCCGCAGCCGCCGCAGTCCTCCACGCTCCGCTCTCCGGCGTCTCCGATACTTAGGTATTTTAACATCAACTACACTTTCCACACCAGCCAGCAAGGCTACCACTCTATTTAGCACATACACAAGGCGCGTTATCAGCGTTATTATGCTAATTTTACGGCGAATAACGCGTGTTAATACGCATTTTAGCGTGAATAACGCCTTTTCACGAGTAATTCACGCTAATAAAGCTGATGACGCGAAATAATTTTTCAAATCGGTCCAGTTCGGAGCCTATTCAATACAAACAAACAAACAAAAAACCAAACCTTTCCTCTTTATAATATTAGAGTAGGTAAGTCAGGTACCAACATAATCCTTCTCTAATAACTTTCGAGTTGAACATACCTATCTACCTACTAGCTGACTAGCGCCTGCCAAACGTAATGTAAGAAGTAACCAATCATGTCTTAAAGCAATAGGTATTTAACATGATTTGTGAGGCTGGTGGTACTAGAACGACTATGATCAGTTAACTACTTTGACTCAAATAAAAAGACAGTTCACAATTCCATCCTACTCCTATATTATTACGAATAAAGTTAATATCAAACTACATTAGTGGTACATAAGGGTTACGGACAGGAAATAAGTACGCCTCGATAGGCGTAGAGTTACGTAGAGTTGCTGAGCGTTACTGTCGTGTCGTGGGGTAACGAATACACGTAGAGTTAGGCAGTGCTTCTTTAGAGATAATTGTGTAGAGATGCTACGAATAGCCGTAGAGTTAGTATCGAGTATGAAATGTAACGCAGAGGCGTCTAATAACAAAGAAGCGCCTTGTTAGATTTATTTCTTATTCTTGTTAAAAAGAGCCGACGAGTTACGTAGACGCGTACCTGCAGCAGCACGTAGGTAGGTACTTATTACGAATAAGGCATCTTGTTACGAATTGGCAGCCGGATACGTAGAGTACCTAACTTAAACAGAGGCGACGCGTTACAGACACCGGCGCGTTACGAAGAGGCGATCCCGAAGAAGAATCCGCCGATGAACCCGACCGACAGGCAGCCGTGTTGCGCCAGCGCGGCCAGCGCGCGGTCCATCTCCTGCTGCGCGTGCGTGAGCGAGTCACGCACGCGCGCCCAGTGCACGCTCACGTAGCCGCGCTCCACGGCCGCGTGCAGCGCGAGTACGCCGGCGCCCAGCCCCCACGCCGCGGCGCGCCCCACGCGCGCCACCGTCGCGCCGCACAGCCATCCTACGACCAACGCGCGCCGTCAAGGGAACGTAGGAGTACCAACTGCACGACCACACCTCCAACCCACTGGGTTCTTTGCGACACGCGACACACTCTCGGTCATTCTCGCCACCTATATCGGGCGGGGATCGAACCGGCACTATAGGTTATTTTCTTTTTAAAACCTAACTAAATGGTTCAATGCCCTAACGGCATGCCTGCTTGACCGACGGACAACCAACCTATGACAAGGGAATTTTAGAGCGGCAAAGACCGAAACCCTTCTTCCTAGGTGCCTAGTGGACTATCGCAGCTTAAATATTGAAGGTATTTTTTATAAATTGGAAGAAGTACGTTGACTCTTCGATCATCATTACCATGCCACCAAAGTGATGGCTTTGCTGCCCATAGCACTGTTAGTCACTACAGAACAGTAGGTACCTATTCAATAGAAGAGAACACTTTGTTTATTCAACGGGTCCCTTTCTTTAATCAAATCAGAAGTTCGATACAAACAAAGCAAAGCTTCGAATATGTACCTACCTACCTCTCTAAACTCGTCAACTATAATTTCTGTTTGTGGGATCCTCAAAAGGGTTTCTACTAGGAATATTGCGTAGAAATGCTGCAGGTACCTGATATAGTTCCTATCATAAGATACTTGTAAGTCTTGTCGCGGAGAGTCTCCACCGCTTTGTCCACGAAGGAGGCGCCCGCACCGGAGCCCCGCGGCTTGAGGTCGCGGGGCTCCGGGGGCACGCTCGGCAGCGTGCTGGGGATGGGCCGCGCCATGGAGCTCAGCACATCCTGACTGACACTGTCTACTTGTTTGTCGAAGCTTGTTGGTAAACTATATATTTGTTTTGAAACCTTGCTGTGACAGGTTTTCATTACGGTGTGACAATCAAAGAGAATATAAAGTGGCACAATGGCAGGCTGTTGGTAGATTTTTGATCTAGATTTTTTTCTTGATGGATGGGAGAACCTCTATGTTGCTTTGAAGTAGGAATCTGGTTGTCTATGCATCTAATAACAGTTTGAAATGTGTACTTTCATAAATTACGTGATTTTGGCGATACTCTGACGACGCCTCTCTCTCAGCAACACACCAAGAGGAGGTGGTGAGATGTCGTGAGGTTTAGCTTTAATTTATAGTCGTTTATAGATCGGCTACATAGGATTGTAGAATCGAATAGTTTTCGAAGAACTGTGAATAGCGGGAAATCCTGACGAAGAAACCGGGAAATCCTGACGAAAAAACCGGGAATTCCCGGAACCTCGACCTATCCTATTTATAATTATATTCTTCAGAAAATAACTGAATAAATGGTGATTTACCTTAGGTTCATATTTGGTAAGTAGATTCAGACAAAAAAAGAAACTGAAAAAGTTAGTTACTATAAAACCAACTTTTCAGAGGAAATAATGTAGGTTTTCTGACATACATAATATGATTCACTTTTCAGTTTTCATCATAAAGTGACATGGATAACCGTCATGATGCTTTATTGACGACTTCTGTGGCGCGGTGGGCGAAGGTCCGCCTGTGACGCAGGTTCCCGCCTCGGGACAATGGTGTGTACGATCTGCAGATGTTGTTCCGGATGTTCTGGTTATTATCTATCTATGTAATGATTGTATTATGTATATTATCAGTCACCTAGTACGTATACCACAAGCTCTGCTTAGCTTGCGGCTCGACGATGTTGTGTGGATTGTCCTGGATTATTTATTTATTTATAAGACGGAGTAGAAAAAGATAGTGTTTTTCCAGCACAGGTCTAAATGTATAAATATTTTACTAAAAGTCCCAAAATTCCCGGGAAATAATTTACGAATTCCCGGTTCTGTAGGGCCATTAAATTCGGGATTTCCAGAACCGGAATCCCCGGGTCTAATCCCTAGACTTGCATAGGCCCGTATTAAGAAAGATTTCTCAGTGGTCGATCTATGCTTGAGTAACGCTTTCCTACTTGTATTTTGGGAGTACCACTTTTTATCAAAATCACGGTGCACAATGTATGTTGGTGAGAGGAGAGTTAAACAAATAAAGATAGATAACATAATGTCCTGAAACGTCAAGTTTCTAAGATATTCAAAATGAAAAAACTCATTAGAGCAGTACCTAGTTATTTATGTCGCTTTAGGACATTATGTTTTATGACATGTTCTATTCGTACAAGTGTCCTCTGTCAAGTATATTACTTTATTGTGCGCTACGATGTTGAACCAAATACAAAGTGGCGGATGTTAGGGCCACCCTCCATACAAGAATCTAGAAACCCCTTCGTCGTGCGTGGGGGGCAAGCTTCTGATCGGTAACCGTTTTCAATACGAGGAAGCAATCTTGTGAGATATCATCCTAGTACTAGCCAGTCTTTTAGTTTCGACAGGTACTGAAATTGTTATGATATTTTTCCCGATAAGTATGATTTCTTGTCATAGTTCCAGAACTGGATTAAATACAGTTTTCTGTTTTGTTTAACTTGTTGAAGCAATAGTGCCGTGCTTAATGTCGATAGAATTTATCGATGAACTGCTCAAACGTATAGCTAAGCCTGAAACGTCACAGAATATCACAACAAACTACATGCGCTATCGAAGCTTTGGGGGAAGGTGAAACAAAAATAAAAGTAACTACACTCACGGCCGAGACACGAACCAAGCCGGGAGACAAACACAGTGCACAGTCCTTGCCTACAGGTGGGAAGGCTGTGTACAGGGTGTTGTCCCACGGTGGACTCGCAACACGCTCGTGAGACTAGCATGCACACAGTAATTTCATTGAATTGTATTTTCAATAAAACCATATTTTTCACTTGTTAGGTATTGTCCATATGATATCTAACTAAAGATAATATTTACAGAGTCGGACACATCGACCATCGGTCGCCATCCGCCTAAATGCTGCTCGACAAATATTTTAAAATATTGAACACCTATTAAAAGCTAAAATTAATAAAAACTATCTAAAGTTAAAATATAAAGAGGTTTATTGTTTAAACGTTCGTTAGTCGCTCGCGGGGTCAATGGCCTGCGGGCGAAACAATACTGCAAGGAAAATAAGTCTTATCACAAATGCAGTAGAATCAATATTGCGAAGCTGATAGCTCGCCGACGCCAACTCAGAGCCTAACGCTAAGTGCCGCCCCGCGAGCGTTACATCCTAGTGTCGATGAGCCGCCCGCCTCTATCGATAGACACCGGCTAGTCGATGACGTTATCGATAGCGGCGGGCGAGGCGCGTCCCTGCGTCAGAGCACACTTTGATCGCGATATTGTATAAATCTATAAGTATATCGCTCACACACTGCTCCAGGCAGATCATATGAAACCTGCCATTTGATCGGCGTACATTCCTAACAGATGAGTTTTGATATTATTATCAATATTTTAAGCGTATCATTATGTTCCGTGATCGTTTTGGATTTCATCGGCGCATTAGTCTCGTTAAGTACATTTCTCCTTTGAATTTATTTAAACTTACGTCAAACTTGATTCGTTGCGTCGCCTCATCCACATTTTATCTTAAATGTATTCTAAAACATTAAAGGATATGTCCTCGTTCAATTTAAGATGAAATGTAGATTCATTCACTTCGTTAAATACGCGATACATTATAATTTATGATTGTTCGCAAATGAATTCCAAAATGTCACAAAAATAGGAAGTACCTTATACATTAGACATACAAAATGTTCATGAATGGATTAAGTTATTCTTTCTATGAGGTAAAGTAAAGTACAGTACAGTACTGGCTTACAGTTTATATATTCACATAAGGAGATATTTTACAATTAAATTCGACTTTGAATTCCAACGTCTGCATACAAAACCATTTCGGTGAACTTTAGATAAAATACAAAATAATGTACGAACACAGCGGTTACCCAGAACACAAGCCTGCGGCACGAGTCAACGCTAGACATACAGTATGTATACAGTCAGGTAGCTACACGTTAACAAACATATTTAAAACGTAATAAAAACGACAAATAAGATTGCGAATATAAAAAAATGTATCCTAGATTGCACATGACGAGTGTTCCAACAAACAAGTACAGAGCCAGCGCCCGGACGCGGCTGAACAATGGCGGAATATTTACATGAACATTTGGCTCTCAGTAAAAACATACGAAAACGTAATAATTGTCAACTGTAGTCCGGTTCGGAGGGCTTTCTTAACTGCCGACCTCTACGGGCTAAATTGCGTCTAAGAGAGGGAAATAGCGGGACTTGTAAAATAATCAAAGACAACTAGTGCTGCCCTCTCGTATCGAACATCAGCACTACTAGGTACAGATAAACCCTAATAGAGGTCGGCACTTAGCATTCAACAAAAACGCAAGTGTTTCCGTGCGCGTAGTCCCGGCGCAGCACGGGGACGGGTCACGTGGTGGGGGTCTCCGCCGGGGCCTCACCTGCCTTGTGGTCCTCGGGGTCCGCGGGCGCGGCGGGCGGGGTGGGGGCGGACGCGGGGGCTGCGGGGGCGGGGGGCGCAGGCACGGGGTCCGCGGGGCGCGCGGGGGGCTCGTACGCGGCGGGGTAGGGGCGGTAGGGACGGTAGAGCAGCGGCGGCGGCAGCAGCGGGCGCGGCAGCGCGTACACGGGCGGCGGCAGCAGGTGCGCAGGGTGCGCGGGGTGTAGCGCGGCCGCCATGGCGCGCTGCTCCTCGCGCAGCGCCTCCCGCGCGCGGGACTCCTTCTCACGCTGCTGACGCTCGCGCTCTCTTTGCTCTTTCTCACGTTGTTCTCTTTCGCGCTCTCGTTCCCTGGAAACGGAAATCAATAATCAGAACTACTGACCTACTGGTACACATTACCTCTTCTCTCAAACGTATCGGTATTTGTTTCAACTATTGAAACAGGTATTGAAATAGAATGGACGAAGAGGTCTACACATCAAAAATGATCAGACACATTTCCAAAACGCTAGTCCCAACCTGTAAAGACCATGAACGTCATCAACAGTACCTGTCATCCACGATAGACCACAGTACTTGTCATCCACGATAAACACCATTATTTATGTTGAATATAGTCACCTCTCTCTTTCCCGCTCCCTCTCCCGCTCCCTGTGCGCGGCGGCCTCCTTCTCGTCTATGAGGGCGTGCGCGTGGTGCGCATGGTGTGCGTGCAGCAGGCTGGCGGGGCCCATGGCGGGGGGCCCCAGCGGCGGGTACAGCGCGTAGGGGGGCAGCCACCCCACCCCCCCGCGGAACATGCGCTCCAAGTACATCTGCTCCTCCGCCGCTAGTCTGGAATCAAATACACCCGGTGTCAACAACCATACCGTATAAACTCTAACACGTAACATCATCATCAGCCTATGTTAGTCCACCCACTGCTGGACATAGACCTCTCCCAATGAGCGCCATGGCGCATTGTCTTCAGCTTGCCGCATCCAGCATCTACCTGCAGTCTTTCGCAGGTCGTCATCCCACCTGGTCGGAGCGGAACATCAATAACTAACAAAATTACTACGTGTGCGTGTGTACCGCACAAAATTCACAACGAAAATAAACAGAAATAAACAAGATGAAGCAAAAACGCAAACATATTTTTTTAGCTTTATTTGAAAAACTGTGATATAAAATACGTTTCGTTTTGTTTTTGTTACTTCTAATTTTGTCATATGTTTTGATCGAAAATACTTGTACTACACATGTACATTAAATCATTTTCGTAAAATGGAACGGATGAACGAATTATTTGTGTTAACGAGAGAACTCTTGATCCACCCTTGTCTAACTGTTTAGATTAGACACTGTTTAGCTCGTTAGACCAGGCGTTCACTTTGTTTTTTGTAGTAGAGCTGTAAATGTTGCAGTTTACCTGTACTGCAGCGCGGCGCTGGAGTAGAGCGAGGGGTGCGCGTAGGGCGAGTACTGCGGCTCCAGCAGGGGGAAGGGCGCCGCCGCGGGGTGCGACAGGCGGCTGGAACAGAGGGCGGCTAGTTAGCAGGAGGGCATAGGACTCACAACAACATTCGCGGCAGCACGTCTCATAGTGAAAGGCAAGGGGATTGATTGTATCATGGAGAAGTAGAAAACCTTTTCGTCTCGAAAGATAACCTGAGGGACGGAAAGTGAATCCAGTGAGTGTGCGATGCCGCATGCCTCGTGTTACTGTTATATGCACGTTTTTTAGGCTTTTATATTTTACTTTTTAGACATTCTGCCACTCTTTGTCTCAGACGTTATTCAACCAAATTAAAACAAGTCACAATGCAATATCTCACCTATCGTCAGGTCTGTAGGGTTGGAATCCGCTGGTGGGCAGATGGTGCGGCGAGGCGCGCTTGGCTGGCGGCGGCGGCTTGTCCTTGGCGTCCCGCTCCGCGCTCGGCGTCGCCCGCTCGCAGCCTGGACACTCGCATCATCAGGCTCGGCCCACGGCCTGCCTCGGCTCCGGATCCACGCAAACACTCCACACCAACACAAACAGGAACCAATGACATCGATACACTCTTCCATAGATTACATATTATTAAGCCCTCTTGCTTGTGAACAGAATTCTCTCAATTTGAAGCTAAAGCTAATAGTTGTTAGTTTTCTTTTGTTAACATAAAACAAAATGAACAATAGCACTGCTTAGAAATAGCTTCAAATTGACAGATTTTTATAAGCAAGGGAAGACTTATGAGAATAGAAGCATCAAAAATATGTAATTCCGAGAAGCGTTAAACAAATCGATGTCTTGGTGTGGAGCTAACAACTTGTGTGGAGCTAACAACTTGTGTGGAGCTAACAACTTGTGTGGACCCAGAGCTCAGAGAAACGTTAGCAAGAACACATTTGCCTTGCATTTATCACACTCAACTTTTAACTATAAATCAAAATCCGTTAACAAACTTAAACTACGACATCTTAAGTACTTCTGACATATTAGAAGTTTTTACAAAGTTGGAGAAAACTTATCTGGTTGACAAGAGCGACGATAGCAGATAACATCATCGCTTTGGTCAATCATCACAATTAATAACCACTACAACTATAGGTTCATCAAATGTAGCGAAAAATAAACTTATGGACAAATTCAAAACCCAACAAGTGCTCGTTGGAGAATCGGAAATACGAAACGAAACAAAAATAAGTAAAGAGGAATTACAGGGAGAGGTGAATGAAGGACGAGTCGTGGAGACAGAAGAACTGACTTTACAGGAGAACATTATTAATGTACTGTTTCAAAATATGGACTTCCGAATCCTGAGCAAGTTCAGCTTGTTACTGCAACATTCAGCTGATGCTCTTTCTGTCTATACTTGATTCTTTTATAACACCTTCTTCCCTTTGATCGTCTTTATCATCCGCTGCTCATATCGTCCCCATTCATTCACCGTCCCCGGTGTGCGGGTGGAGGCGTCTAGGTGTACTCACCGTCCTTGCCGTCCGCGTTCTTGGCCAGCGTGCGCAGCGCCGCCGCGAAGGGCCCGCCCTTGTTGGCCGGCAGGTCCGTCCGCTTCGCGATCTTGTTCGCACTCACACCTACAACAACACACATACTGTTTACAAGAACGTCATCCTCGGTTACGCTGGGATTAGCGCTTAGCCTCAGCCATTTGTCTGGTGGACTAGGTCTAACACATTGTATATGTAGGTATTTTAACCCCCATATCTTTAGATAATTCTTACTAATCCTTCACTCAAACTCGTCTGAAGTGACAAGGTAGGTCGCTACCCAAGTAACATTTTGGACGTACATAAAACTTAGGTTTATATCACAAAAAGGTTGAGTGAACGTCGTATAAAGGTTTTTAGCGATACCTACGGGTTTTATAGAAGCGTTTGGTGAAATGTTTTAGATGTTCTTTTAAAACGCAATAGGGTACATAGCTGAAATATCAGCTATCTGATATTTCACCTTTATAGGATAAATAAGGTACATAAAGGTAAACTGCTACTTTTAAATGATTATTTTGGCCTGTAATGGCGTATGTATCTCTTTTATATTAAAGTTATAACGTACACTGTGCATTGTGCTAACATATAATAAATAAAATGGGTTATTTCCCAAGGCCATTCCGCTGCCGCAAGCAGCATGAAATCGTCACGCTTTAGAAATTTATCAATATCCATTTGTAGGGCCATTTTTCTTATACCAACACTGAAAAGAAAACAACATCTCTCAAAAACCGAAATAAAAATTTAGTACCTAATTTAAAGAGTTTGCGTGATCCAACTAAAGTTTTATGGAACCCTAATTTTACTCATGATGGCGCTGGAAACTTTGGTCATGAGTACTATAGTTGGCCGATAAGGTTACAGAGTTACCATTTCACTCTATAGTACAAATTTGGACATCAGATGTGCAAAATCACTCCCTATCTTCAAAAAACTGCTGCATCAGCATTATTTATCCATATGAAATATTGATAGCCTTATCTTATGTCTATGTAAGTTTATTATAATGTTTGTTATGTAGGTATTTAGTGTATTTGTTACAATTATTTATTAAAGTGCCACCGTCTATATTGTTCGTTCATGTCCAGTCCATCCCAAGGTTGCCTGGAAGAGATCGCTCTCAGCGATAAGGCCGCCCTTTATACCTTTATTCTAAGTTTTTATCTCTGTATTATTTTCTGTTTTGTGTGGTGTAATAAAGTGTTATCTATCTAAAACTGCGGTACCTTTAATATTATATTAATATTTTATTTTATTCAAAACTCAATAAACCGGAGGCGCGTTAAAAATAGTACTAATCTATCGGTAAAACTTTTGTCGCACGTAAATTTTGCAGTATTGAACGAGTTATTCAATGTCACAATAAGATAATATAAACTAACCACGCTACAATCCTTGAACTGAAATCACTTTACACTGATAATTGTTGTTTTTTCGAAGTTTAGTGAAGGGATTTTTTACGATCAAGCATTGGAGACTGAAACGCGTTTGGAGTTTGAGTAGAGGTTGAATCGGTTTGGAAAGGTTAGCATCCGATGCCAGAGTTTAATATACATATATGTATAAATAGAAACTACAGTCATCATTTATCTTACTGATAATGATGTGGGCAGCGCTGCACCTATATAAGCATAGTAAATAATTATCTTAGAAATAAATAACAGAGGAACGCACTTGTCAGTTCGTTTTAAACGGTGAAAGCAGGTGATATCACTCCAGGCGATCAAAGAAACAATCTATTATCCCCATATGTTGATAAATAGCATCATTACCGTCAGCCGGGCCAAATTATTTACGTTTTTTACTGAACCGTGACCGAGGGAGGGCTTTGTTCGGCCTGTTCTATGCAGGGGTCTATCAGGGTGATCTCTCGTCCCGCTACTATTCATACGAGGCACCCTCACACTACACCCTATAATTACGTTCACACTTAGTTAAATATGGGAAAAGTCAGTTCAAGGTATTCTGCTGACGTGCCGCTTTGTGCCGAGGGTGGAAAGGTTGTTTGTAAAAGGGCCAGATGTTTGTACTATTACATGTTTTGTGGTAGAGCAGTTGTTTTGTTATAGTTCTGAATGTCTGACTCGGTAACATTTAATTATGGTGAAGTGTCTGTTCTGTAGGTCCCTAAGGCAGAACGCGCTCCTATCGGCACCGCAGGAGCCGCACTCATCGCATTTTTTAAATATTTTTATGAAATACGTAATAAGCAACATCACGCACCTATCCGCGCCACATTTTTGTAAAAAAAAAAAAAATAAGTACGGCGCGGACTGGTGCGCGTTCAGCTTTGTAGAATAGACAGACTTACAAGTAATAATCTACTGTTTCACGGCTGACTATTATAAAATTGTATTTTTTATGAATCAAAACGTATACTATTCTTATTTAAAAGACAATATAAACCAGAGACAATATAAGACAATATAAACATCGACAAAACACAAATTTCGACGATGTAAATACTCGACGATGTAAATACTGCAATCTCAAAGGTTGGAGATTGGTTTAGTATTAATAATCTTTTGCTTAATGAAACCAAAACAAAATGTATAAGATTTATTCTACCTAATGTAAAACAAGTTAAGGCTGATATAAACGTAAAAGGAGAAACGTTAGAAATTGTAGACAATACCGTATTTTTAGGAATAACCTTAGATAGTAAACTTCAATGGGGCCCACACATAGATAAGCTATCGAAGAGACTTAGTTCTGCAGCATATGCAGTTAAAAAAATCCGTCACCTTACAGACGTTGATACTTCTAGACTTGTCTATTTCAGCTGCTTCCATAGTATTATGTCTTATGGCATACTACTGTGGGGGAACGCTGCAGATATAAACACCGTATTTGCGTTGCAGAAGAGGGCTGTTCGTGCGATCTATAATATGGGTCCCAGAGAATCCCTACGTGAAAAATTCAAAGAAATAAATATAATGACAGTACCGTGTCAATATATTTATGAAAACTTGTTGTACACTCATAAAAATATCATTCGGTTCACTAAAAAAAGTGATATACATAATATAAATACTAGAAATAAGAATAAACTCGCTGTGCCCACAACTAGGCTACACAAGATAAATGTATCTTTTAAAGGGCAATGTATACGCTTCTACAACAAAACTCCAAATGAGTTGCAAAAATTACCAATAAACAAATTTAAAAAAATTGTGAAACGTATTCTTTGTAAAAAAGCTTATTACAAAATATTAGATTACTTAGAAGATAAAAAAGCTTGGAACGAGTTTTGCTCCAACTCAAAATCTACCAACTTACAGATAAGCAAATCATATGTACTAGACACATAAGTTATGAACATACTAGTGGTTTCTTCTCACTTCTTCCACTGGAGGACAAAAAATTGATGTGAACTATAAATTAATTTAATTGATAATAATGAATAATATAATTATGACCTGTCTAAGTGCTTATTTGTAAGCTTAAAGAAATAAAAACTTTTCATTTTCATTTTCAGAGACGGTTGTCTAGAGTCTGCACTAAGTGTTGATAAGCCTAATTATTATCATAAACGAGCAAGTCTAAGTACCTAACATTATTATCAGTTGAAACAAATTTTACCAATACCACTAAATGTCGAAGCACCGGTACACAGTTTACTAGTCACACTCGGGTAGTTTGCTTTTTGGTTTGTATTACTAGGGTGTTGAAATGTACTCTGTGACGATGTGATGTGTGTACACTTGTCGCTAGATGATGACGATGACACAAAATGTCGTGTTAATAATACTATCGAACAAGGTATCATCGGCTGCACTGGACTCAAAGCACCGAGCACGTGATAAGGGCGCGTGTGCAGTGGAGTCTAACAACGGGAGGCGGCGGCGCGGCAGCGGCACGCTTCACCGAGCGTGAGCAACCTAGGGCGGCGAGAGGATGGACTGACAGACGGACGCCAGGTAGTCAGATAGTATTTAATGCAAGCAATGGTACCGACCGGGTGGGATAACGACCTGCGAATGACTGCAGGGAGGCCTATGTCCAGCAGTGGACCTTCACCGAGCGTGAGCAACCTAGGGCGGCGAGAGGATGGACTGACAGACGGACGCCAGGTAGTCAGATAGTATTTAATGCAAGCAATGGTACCGACCGGGTGGGATAACGACCTGCGAATGACTGCAGGGAGGCCTATGTCCAGCAGTGGACTAACATCGGCTGATTATGATGATGAATACTGAGCCCGCTAGCGATTGAAGCACGGACTTCAAGAAGCGAACCATGATGCTGGCTGATGAGTATACGGAATACTTGACAACTTAATCTGTACGACCTTGTTAGCTACTGATTCTAGAACGTTCACATAATTCCACGAAGTAGGTTATAGGTTCGTTTCGTACTCGTACGTTTCTGGCCAGAATGCCAGTTCCGTTCGTATCTTATTCGCATGGGACTTAAAGGATTTCCGATTCCCCGAACCAGAGTTTCCGTAAAAGCTTTGACTTCATGTAAACGATTCAGAGTATAATATTACAATATAGATTGTGTTCGTATCTACGGCCAACGTATTATCCGGCTCTTCAAATTCATCCCGAGAAAAGCTTCAAAGCTAGAGTCTACTTCACCTTTCGACTTAATTTTCTCTAAACAGATCAATTGATTCACGGAAAAGTTATTTTTACCAGCGCGTTCAAGGATTTCTACAAAGGGAGGATAGGAATAAATATCCGAGCCCGGGCGTTAACAAGAAAGGTTGAATAGTGTTCGAGGACGACCATGCGCTATTAAGAGGAGCATGCAAGTGTACCCGGGTGCGGTCGCCAGTCGGCACCGATCGTTATAACACAACAGCTCACAATTGACAAATCGGCGAGTTCCGCCGCCGCGCGCCGCCAGTCGGGAAACCAGACCGAGGGTAGATCCATATCTTAACCCAGTGCGCTAACGGCTACGGGATATTGTACCTTTTTCTGTTCACCAAGGCCGAAACGACACGCATAATCAACTTGATCAACTTAAATATCGAATAAAAGTAACCAATTTAAATGTAAAAGCCATGACAAAGGGATCCAACCTCGCGGGCAGTCATTCACCTCGTCTTATAGTCTGCAGCAATTCGTTTAGTTGTTGATCATTGAATCAGCTGGATGCTAATGTGGGGGGCACACTCATCAGGGGTCAACTGAGGGTCAAATGCGTTGAGAGACCCTCCGGCTAATCTACGTGACACACTTTGTAGATTGCTGAGCTGTTGTGAATAATAAAGTCTGACTAGCAAGTCTTGGTGGTTGCTTTAGTCCTAGACAAGATAATAATCTGACAGATCAATACTCTGCCTTCCATATCCGGAAAAAGCGATGGACTTGGTTTCGATATCCACTTTCTGTCTCTTTCAGACTTAATGAATTAAGAATTCATATTAATGTTATACTTCGTACTTGAACTTAAGTATTCATATTTATACTTCGATGACTTCGAACAGGTAAATTCCTTGGTCGGTGAATGGTACGTGTAAGGTCCGTCGAAGATTGAATACTTCCTAAATAAAACCTCAAGTATTGCATCCATCCATCTGAAATAGTAAATGAGACAGCGTGCAAGCAATCTGCGGACGCGTATGTGGCGCCTGTTGTCCTGTGTTGTGTTGTCGCAGTGACATCAGGCGGCGCAGCCAGCGCGCTCTGCGCACGGGTCAAGTGGACCTGCGCGGGCGCAGCGCGGCGCTCAGTTATACGACTAGCTAAAGAGCATTGTGTAGCTTTGTTTTTGGACAGTTTCGGAAATCACTACATATTATCCCATTGGTTTTTAAGATTTGTTATATAAAGTTTAATATGAGCCTATGCTTGAAATGAATACTTTTATTTTATTTTAAAACAAAGTCGCTTCCCGCTGTCTGTTTGTCCCGCTGTATGCTTAGATCTTTAAAACTACGCAACGGATTTTGATGCGTTTTTTTTTATTGATAAGGTGATTCATGAGGAAGGTTTATAAACCATTTGACAGCGCAGTTAGTGTACATCATCATCATCAGCCTATAGCAGTCCACTGCTGGACATAGGCCAGACAGTAGCGATTGTTTTTATGGTAAATTCGTTTTAGAGAGATGGGCGAGACGAGAAAAGCAGAGTCCGCTATCAAACGGAAATGTTAGTTCTCAGAAAAGCTTTTTACGATAATAAACAGATATTAATTCCTACTCAGATGGAATATGGATCAGAGAGCGCTTCCTAACATTGGATTTATAGTTTACTACATATGTATGTACATATATGAAATGTAATGTCAAGGTACTGTTTGAACGACTGCCTGCTGAAGCAACTGTTGCCTAGTAAAGGGTTACCTATATTAACTGTGGCAGCGAAATAAATATAATTGAAAAGCACCTAAGGCCACACCAAATGAGAACCAATGAGAAACATGGACCCAAAAATAAGAAAATGTGTCTCCGCTCGAAGTACTAGTATAGATTGGGGTGTATGAGCAGGGCAAGGCATTCAGCGGGAGTCAAGTGGCGGGTCGCGGACAATTGACCTGCGACCAACGCTTCATTAGTCGCACACCGCACTGCCGTCTGCTTCCACGAAACTGAGCTCGGCGGATAGACAACCGCTAAGTACATTGCGTCTTTGATAAGCGAAACCGAGTACGACTACCTTTAATAAGCGACATGTCAAAGTACTTAAGAGCGTTTATTCCTAAAATGCGCAGAAACAGTACTTTTCAAACCCGTTTATATCATGAACCACTTATCTTATAGTATATGTTATTTACTAATAATTTTAGGAAATTTTAGTGTCCAAATAGTTTGACTATAAAATATTTCGATTAATATAGTATGTACGCGTTCTATCAAGATAACTTGTGAGAGGTTTTCATAATTTCCCTTTCAGCATCAGTTTCGAAGCTCAAAATAATAGAAAATACTGACATGTCTAATTAAGAAAAAAATATAACCTACTGATGAGATCCTTGGCTAAAAATCTAATTAGATAGATGTTTGGTTTTGGTATCCTACTATGAGAAATTAAAATTAAAAAAATGTGATCTATTACGAATATTTCACATTTTTAAATGATGTTTTTACCGATATACCTTATTTAATTTAATATAATTTAAAATTTTTATGATTTTGTTGCTATTTTTTTTTCTATAAATATTTAATGAGCGACGTGACCACACTCTAGAAAGCCTCGCGGCGGACTGATTTTCGCGCAGCGTTTTATAGTAGTTTTAAAATATTAATAGAAAAATAATAGCAACAAAATCATAAAAATTTTAAATGTATGATTTTAAAAAAGATGCTCCACTTTATTGGTAGGCTATTATTATATTAAATTAAATAAGGTATATCGGTAAAAACATCATTTAAAAATGTGAAATATTCGTAATATTTCACATTTTTTGAATTTTAATTTCTCATAGTAGGATACCAAAACCAAACATCTTTCTAAGTAAGTTTTTAGCCAAGGATCTCATCAGTAGGTTATATTTTTTTCTTAATTAGATATGTCAGTATTTTCTATTATTTTGAGCTTCGAAACTGATGCTGAAAGGGAAATTATGAAAACCTCTCACAAGTTATCTTAATAGAACGCGTACATACTATATTAATCGAAATATTTTATAGTCAAACTATTCGGACACTAAAATTTCCTAAAATTATTAGTAAATAACATATACTATAAGATAAGTGGTTCATGATATAAACGGGTTTGAAAAGTACTGTTTCTGCGCATTTTAGGAATAAACGCTCTTAAGGGCATGGCACCTGTCATACATACATAGATTACTTAGTTCGATATGCGATGGTTATGAAAATGATCGGATGGTTCCATTATACAGCGAGATAGACGTTTCGTACTGAAGAGGCTTTTTCTCCGCAATTTTTTATGCTAATAATTGTTAGACACGTAAGGAAAGTGTGTTGCTGTGATGTTCTTTTGGTACTATTACCGTATGAATTTAACAAACCATCGCCGGTTCTTACTGGTTCTTACCTGTAACAAACAAATGATCTCATAAGTAAATGTAACAAATAACAAACTAGTCAAAGATACAACGGATGGAACATCACAATCCGGTATTTCTCGGCCATGATGAATCGCTATTCAACATTAAAGGGACTAGAATTTTCAAAATAATCCATTTTGCAATTAATTAAAATAAAGCCGAAAACAAAATGTTTCATCGTCTATAGCAGAGTGTTATACTGTAAGCCTCAGCGACAACCCTATCGCGTGTTAGGGTTGTCATCAGGATGAAAAAGTTATATATAAAAAAATACAATTAATCAAACGAAATAACATCAAAAAGCCCTGTTTATAATTCAAATCGTCATCATTGATAACTTTACACAATTAATTATCCAATTAGAAATGCAGAATGTCTGCAGAGTACACGGGCGCCGACGAGGCAGCCCTGCGCGAGGGTTGTCGAAGCGACGAGCGGTAATTAATTCAGTCTGAAGCGCTAATTTGAGTTGCGAAGTCACCCGCACCTCCCCGCGCCCGTCATTCATTAGTCAACGGTATAGATGGGACAATCTGTGAGTTCTGCCTCGGTGAGCTCGAAACATGTGACCGCTATGATAATTCGTCGATTGCTGGGTAATGATGGATGGATGAGGTAACGTCAGTCTGAAGGTTGTCGCAGAGCAGAGGCGCCCACCTCTGCACGCAGCACAAAAGCTTGTGGAAAGCCATTTAGTCACTGTAAAATGGATGTTAAATGTTGCGTGGTCGCGGTTTTAGATTACTATGTGCAGAGCTTTATTTATTTAATTATTAACTAGCACGATTACCTACATATATTACAACCAATTACACTAGTTAATTACAATACAACAATAAACAATATTAGAACAAATTAACATAAAATATTATACATAAAATGTATACGTCTATTCCTCCTGTCACTGAGGAAAATGAAAATGAAAAGTTTTTATTTCTTTAAGCTTACAAATAAGCTCTTAGACACGTCATATTTTATAGTTCACTTAAATTTTTTGTCCTCCAGTGGAAGAAGTGAGAAGAAACCACTAGTATGTTCATAACTTATGTGTCTAGTACATATGATTTGCTTATCTGTAAGTTGGTAGATTTTGAGTTGGAGCAAAACTCGTTCCAAGCTTTTTTATCTTCTAAGTAATCTGATATTTTGTAATAAGCTTTTTTACAAAGAATATGTTTAACAATTTTTTTGAATTTATTTATTGATAATTTTTGCAACTCACTTGGAGTTTTGTTGTAGAAGTGTATACATTGCCCTTTAAAAGATGCACTTATCTTGTGTAGCCTAGTTGTGGGCACAGCGAGTTTATTCTTATTTCTAGTATTTACATTATGTATATCACTTTTTTTAGTGAACCGATTGATATTTTTATGAGTGTACAACAAGTTTTCATAAATATATTGACACGGTACTGTCATTATGTTTATTTCTTTGAATTTTTCACGTAGGGATTCTCTGGGACCCATATTATAGATCGCACGAACAGCCCTTTTCTGCAACGCAAATACGGTGTTTATATCTGCAGCGTTCCCCCACAATAGTATGCCATAAGACATAATACTATGGAAGTAGCTGAAATAGACTAGTCTAGAAGTATCAACGTCTGTAAGGTGACGGATTTTTTTAACTGCATATGCTGCAGAACTAAGTCTCTTCGATAGCTTATCTATGTGTGGGCCCCATTGAAGTTTATTATCTAAGGTTATTCCTAAAAATACGGTATTGTCTACAATTTCTAACGTTTCTCCTTTTACGTTTACATCAGCCTTAACTTGTTTTACATTAGGTAGAATAAATCTTATACATTTTGTTTTGGTTTCATTAAGCAAAAGATTATTAATACTAAACCAATGGACTACCTTTGAGATTGCAGTATTTACATCGTCGATCTATCATCCATCAGCCTGTGGTGTCAAACTATTCATAAGCAAACGTGATGGGTATAAACGCGTCCCGCAGTAAACACCAGCAAGTGATTTCCGCCTCACACTAACGCTGACCAAAGTTGAGCGCTGGTTAATGTAAACGCAAACCGCCGCTCGATGGAGAGTTCAGACTTAGTTTTATGTCGTGAGCGGTTTTTAATTAGGATAGCTTAGCTGGGATATTAACTGTGAAATGTGTTCTTTTGACCCCGGCAGCGGCATGACTGCATATTCATTACAATAATTACAAACGTAGAAAGCTTTGAGTAGATATTTTTAACGTTATAATGTAGAAAGCTAGTCAAAAGTTAACCTTTCCTTTATATTTATAATCCACTAGCTGCGCCCCGCGGCTTCGCCCCCGTTAAATCTATGTGTCAAGTCAAATGGTTAAAATGATAAAAGTATCCTATGTTAGACTCCTGGTTCTAAGCTACCTCTCCACCAATTTTCAGCTAAATCGGTTCAGCCGTTCTTGAGTTATAACAAGTGTTGTAACAAACACGACTTTCTTTTATATATATAGATAGATTTGAATACAATATAATTATAATTCATCTACAAGAAGTGGCATAAAATAAGTTATTTAGTCTAGTCCATCTACATTTCCGCCCGTTGCTCTATGTCCGGCTTATGCCCCAAGTCTTGGCTATAGCCATACGTATTGACTTCGACAGCCCTGCGTCGTTCTAATTGGACGATGATGGCACAGAATAACTATATAGTACTAACTCGACGGGCGCATGTCTGCTGTGCGCTAGGGTTGTCACGCAGCTCATTGATCAGACAAAGGCTTCCACAATGTAGAGAGCGGATACATATTAAAATAATTGATTTAAACGCTAAAAGACTAACTTACTACGTCACGTTTATAATGACGACGCGACACAAAAAGCTATAGGAAGTATGTACATCCAAAAACACAAACATACATTAAAACACATTAAACTAAATAAAATCAAAAATCAAATAAACTTTTGGAGTGAGAAAAATTAGATACAATTAAAACACAAAGAATTTTTTTTACTAAAACTATTATTTATACAGAGTCCTCCTGCAGAACTTTTAAAACATCTCTTTTAAATCCTACTTTACTGGCATCAAATATGTCCGTGGTGTGAAATTGCAAATTATAGAGTCGTTGTAGCCTGTTAACAATAGACTAATGTGCATAGTTAGTCGAATACGTTGTAGTGGCAAAGAGTTTTGTATTGGTATGTCTTGTGCGTCGTTTTGGGGCCCATATACGTAGAGTCCTAGCAGTAAGTTCAGGGCAGTCTATGTTACATAGACCATGTAGGAATGACATGTCCATCAAAGTGCGTCTATCTTGCAGGCTTATAAGGGAATGAAAATTGCATAAATCTTTATAGCTTACAGGGTAATAATATTTTCTATAATTAATATGTTTTATAAATTTATGTTGAATTCTTTCAAGGTCGTTAATATAAGTTAAGTAATGAGGATTCCAGATACAACTACAGTATTCAAAACTGTTAGTAACGAAGACAGGTTCTAAGTAAATTGTAGGAAAGACTCTCTCGCGAGTCGAGAGTATCAACAACAGCGAGAACAAGATGGATGTGAGCCACTAGCGCCATAATTTCCTCGAGGAAGCCATTACGAGCTCTTCACACCTCAAACTCCCCGAATATCCCACTAATCCCGCGGCCGTAACAATAAAACTAAATATATCTTTACGTTCATGCGCAGGACTGAACGTTTGACTGTTTTTTGTATTGCAGCTATGATTTGTTTATAGATGCAAGCGGGGATATGTTCTTTACAGAGGAGGTCGACGTTACTAGGACCTCATTGAATCATTTGTTATAATGGGATTCTTACGTTTCTTATCATAAAGAGCCACAAAGTTGGTTTCAATTATTTAACTTTTCTTGTTTTCATTAAAAGCCAGCGACGTTCATCTAGCGAACGCCTAAAAGCGTATATTTAGCTCGTCGAGTCGCCCTCCTGCGTTTCATAAACAGTAAAAAGTCATAAAAATCAGTTTCGAGAGGTTCGTGACGCGTGATCGGGAACAGATGGGCGACGACGGAAATACATTCCCGTGGTTTATAGATCGGCTCTACTGCACGGACGGTTCATTGTGCACCCACATGTATGTATATCTACATTCGAAGGTGTGAGGATTGCCGAGCGCAGTATTGGTACACGTCCGTTAGCTAAGACTGGCTGATGGCGATACCAAGTGGTCGTGTCCGTGCCGCTAGCCTCAGCTTAGTTCAGTTCACATCAAATTAGATAAAATACATACATAATCATTTATTTGCAGACAGCGGGCTGGCGATTATCATAGTTTGCTTTGAGCTTCTCTAACTAATGATATAAATGAGGTCCCTATGTATGACAACAGTCAGGCATAGGTGTCTGAAAATACACTCAGACCAGTTCAACAGATTGTATCATAATTTTTCTGCACCAAACTCACACTAATATTATAAATGTGCAAGATAAGATGTTTGCACGTTTATTAACTCTGCACGCCAGAGCTACTAAACGGATCAGGTTGAAATTTTGCAGTTTTAAGCCTAGAATAAATCATACTTGTTATCCTCTAAATCGGTTCCCATAGGATAGAAATGACCTTAAACAACGCGTATGAAGTCGCGGGCAGAAACTAGTACCCGACAAATTCAAGTTCATGAATAGAGGCAACAACAAAGTAGTCCCAGACTACTCGGGTCTCCGCAGATGTTCGCGGGGCTGCGGGGGCGCGCCGCGAGGGGGGTGATCCCGGGACAAACGGAAACTTAGTGCTGTTGGATTAGCGGGTGCGAGCAGAGACAACGAGGATGTACCGGGAGTACAGAAACCGGTGCCGCTCATTATAGACCTACCACCACCACCGGTCGCATTCAACTCCTTCAAGTGGTAGTAGAAGCCATCGTTGGCCAGTCCCCTCACACATAAACATGCAATAGTCCAACTGGTGCGCTACATGTTTGATCGCAGGCAGTTCAGGCAACTGGGCCGCGGTGGTATGGATGTATGGAGAATTGGAGAAACACTTCGAGCGACTCAAACGGTCACGACTATTATTGTTAGGGGTTAACTACCAGACATACTACAATGTAATGTTTTTGGTAAACGTACTACGAATACGTGAATTCAATCTTAGAACATAAAATACTTATAAACACGCTCATAGCTTCTGTTTTAAACCAAACCAAAGAAACGTCTGTTCTGTCTCTGTCCTCCTCCATACAGGTAGTAGGTACAGCGCAGAGTGGCGGGCACCGACACGCGACTCTAGTGCCTACGCGCGTCCTCAGGGAGGCTTTCGAAAAGAATTGACTTCTCAACGGGAGCGGTTTGTTCTGGCTATGAACAGTTAACATGACAATATGTTATGTTCGGGTCGCTTTGTAATGTCTTATGCGGCCTGTACACGTTGGGCCAATGCGTTGGGCCAACGTGTAGAGACCTACTTGGCACATGTTGGTAGTTGGCGGCGGCTATTCGTCAGCAAAGACAGTCGTGTTGCGTGCGTGTGAGATTTACTGAGACATTTTTTATACCGTACGCCAATGTGTGAACGCAATCCGATCAGTTGGCCCAACGCCTTGGCCCAACGCATTGGCCCAACGTGTACAGGACGCATTACGCGTGGAGTTGGCTCCATTTTTTAGCGATTCGCTAACTTACAACGAGTTAATTGGCGAGTGAGGAATTATTGAATTTGATTAGCACAGATAAGATATAAATACATTTAAATCGCTAATTAATTGCCATTGTCAATCAAGTAAAATCAAAATCCGTCAAATACATAGTGACAAATGATCCCCTAAAGGCGCTAGGCGGTGCTGTTATAGAACTCAATAATTCCCCAATCGAATGAATCGTCATTAAAGCCGCCTCTGTGCGCTCTTTGGCCGCTCTGTTACCAACTTCATTGGGATCAGGCGATTACGAACAGTAATCGTATCCCTCGCCACTTTGGGAGCGTCGACCTCAGCGTCTACTTTACAACCGACGACCAGCGAAACCAGACCCCTGACAGCTCGATCTGTAGAACTCCCGCACGATATCTCGGGGGCTCCGAACGAATGGAGGCGAACATCAACTTTGAACCTTACGGTTCTGGAGAGAATCAATTTCTATTTGGGCGAAACGTTCACACGAAAGTGAACCCATCCACATGAGCGGTAAAGTCTAATTTATCCAAACACGAAGTTCAGATTTTCACGGGGTTATTTGTTGAGGCGATACATACGTGATTTGCGGCGTCGTCGCGTCGGCTTTTGTAGTCGGATTTTATGGATTCGTGCGTTACCCACCAGGGAATAAGGTGTCATTTCAGAATGGGGGATTTTACGAGTGTTTGTATGGAGATGGTGATAATCCGGCCAAAACGCGTGACTAATTAAAAAATTGTGAGGAACGTTAGGAAATATGTTCCTAGCGAGTGTTTGTTTGCTTGGAGCGTCCATTCTGTTCTAATTGCGTAGCGTTAGCGCGGGTGGAGGCTTCCATATTTGTATAAGTTATTAATTATTTATTTTATTTTACCAAAAATAGCTCAGATGAATAGGATAAAAATAAATACACATCACCCACGTCTAAATGGATAATGAATGAAAGGTTACACGGGCGGCCGCGGCCGTAGCGGGCAACACCACAGGCACTCGGGTGTCATTGATCCACTAGCGAGGAAATCTGATGGAAATGTGCTTCCACGAACCGCAAACAATCTCAACGCTCCCCCTCCCCTCAGGGGTAGGAAGGGGAGGGGGGACATCCGCGTTATACGGTTATCCGGTATCCAGCCAGAGGGGCTTGAGTGATTCCGGCGGGGCGAATACTGTTTGGCGGAGTAAGTGATGGGGCTTTTTGAGAAGGGCAAGTGTGAACAGGAATAGATAGACCCCGAGTACATTTACAAGGAGCAACCTGCCGGCACCTACAGTATTGTACTTGTATTGTAACAGAGTGGGTCCGTTGGGACAACAGGGGGCCATGTGCTCTTACACTGCAAGCGCCCTGTCGGTAACTACAGACGACGATACCTACTATGGACTACAAGTTACGGATAGCAAAGGTTATGTAAACATAAATTACCTACGACATACAGTGAAGTTTCAAACTCTACCTCAAAGGTGCGTACCAATGTGTAGTGTAGAGAGGCCTCAGTATCAACAGTAAGTGGTGTATCATTCATTAGCCAGAGTGAGCTGATCATTGCGGCTCCCGTCCCTATCGACACGTTCCTTCGCCCATTCCCCCATTCCTCGCCGTCACACGCGGCGGCGGCGGCGCGGTGGCGGGCTCGCCGCAAGCTTAACGGGGAGAGGCTTGGTGCGAGAGGCAGCAGATGTTTACATTAATGTGGTTCTTCCTTTTATTCCACAGCAACTTGCAAATATTATCATATTTCGTCACAAATAAATGACGATATGACACAACGGATAACAATGATGACGTGGACGCACAATTAACCAACCCCACAATATCTTTATTCGTACCTCGACCACGATTGAACCTCTACTCAAACTACAAACGCGTTTCGGCATGCTTCTTATAAAATCCTTTCACTCGAACTAAATTTCGAAAATTGTCTCATACAAGTGAAGAAATAAACTGTCATCTCAAGGTACCTCGCGACCTACCTTGAATGCTCCTCAAAAGAGCTTGTTGTTATTTATAATGGATTTTATTTATTTATTTATTTATTTAAGAAACAAAATCCACAGCCTTTAAAACTAATATTAACATACTTAATTACTAAACTTAAGGCCAATAAAGGATTTACTTTGTATAAAATTAAAAAATGACTATCACTATAAATCAAATTATTAAACGATAAAACAATTTGAATGACACATGTAAGACAAAAAAGAGTATAAACTAACTTTAAAACCAAAAGAACCATGAAAATTAAAACTAAAATACTAAATACAAATCTCATTATTCAAGTGTCTCAGTACCTAAACTATTACAGCCATACTGTTGATGAATGTATGAACACTATAAATTAGGTCATTGGGAATAACTAAATACGAGTACATTACAATTACACTTAATGATAATAAAACCTGCAAGTTAACTGTGTACTATAAATCATATATGTTTATAATATGTATTATAATTATATATATATATATATTTATGTCTATGCAATACAAGTATACTAATATAGACATGCGTCCGACCTATAATGATCCACACCACACTATTAATCCACCAACTTCGTACGCGCGTTTGACTCTACCCCGCCAACCGTACCCTGTTCTAGATTATTTAAGACTAGTAGAACATCACGTTTGAACCCCGGCTTACCAATGTTGAAGATGTCTATATCATTAAATATTTTGTTATAGCTATTATGCAGACGACTAATAAGAGAATGTTGAGCATAGTTAGAAGTAGTATTAGACACAGCGAAAAGTTTAGTTTTGGTATGTCTAGTTCGCTTTTTGGGCACGTTTAAACATAAAACTTTTGAGAGCAATTCGGAACAATCTATAAAGCCATTACATATGCCATGGAGGAAAGACATGTCCGCCAACTTACGTCGATTTTCGAGACTTGTTATATTATGGAATTTGCACGATTCTCGATAGTCAACAGATCCATAACCACGGAAACATCTATAATTGAGGTGTTGTCGTAGGTCAGGTTTTTGAGAATGCACAAGTTATAAGATAATTATTTCGTTGATAACTCACTGAATCCTTAATAAATTGCGAAGGGGGAAACACCACCATAAGGAGCGTCCAAAGGGCTTCACCACGGTATAAAGCACTCAATTGAATTATTACTTTTAACACTGTTTTAACAATTTTTATTTACGAGCAAGACGTACGTTATGTTGATTTAGTGACGGTCAACCCGCAGATGAGAGACCATCTCAATTACATTTATGCCATTAACGATGATGCAGCCTACAATTACCCGAACTGATGACGTAATGGTGACTCGATTCAACCTTATTGAGTAGAGTTTAGATTTAACCAAATTAGTGTGGATAGAAATACACAGACCGAGCGAGCGTCTAGCCCGCTACCCGCTCGGTGTCGGGCCGCGCCCTGGTTGCGCGCGCACCCCGATGCGTGGAGCATGGCGTCCCGCGCCGTTCCACTACACGCGCCCTCTCGCCCCGGATACGTTCCGTTCGCAATTACCTGCGCTTATCGCAGAGTTTATGGGGCGTGCCAGGACTTGGAACTTCACATGAAACTTTTAATTTGTAGCGGTTTACATTTCTAAATAAATAACAGAAATATTAAGATTTTTAAGATATATTAGTTTAAACCACTACCGTTAGAATAATTATTAATTTTAAATCAAATTTTTAAGATGGCTGGGCTGACTCACATCAATTTTTATATGATTTTTTAAATGCTAGATCTTAGCATACTTATGTAATCAATCATGCAATCAAGCATTAATTGTAATCATTATTGCATGCTAGAATATAGTGAGACATGAGTGCACTATTAAGACTTATACCACAATGCCATGTTTGATAATATGTATATTTGAATTTGAAACGAATCAGATTGAAATCGTCATGCCTTATATCACTTTTTTTGTTCTGGTTGGTTTAGAAACAGGTTCAGTACAAGAATGACCCGGCCGGCGCGGCGTTAAGCCCCCGGCGGGGTCGAGAGGCCACTTCCCTCACCTCTCGGCAATAAACAACATTTATTGCGCTATATTAAACTCGATTCCTCCCCGAGGTGGAAATGTCGGCGGCCGACGGTATCGGGTCGGGGTCGCTCCGGCGCGGGCGCGGCGGCGGCGCGGCGCTGCACGGGTTAATTCAATTATGACAGGAGGGAGATGGATTGGTTGGTAAGTGGTCACTTTTATATTGTACTTGAGGGTCTTTACGTCCAGTTGATGGAGTCTGACCGGCTGCTGGCTGGTTGCCTTCACGTGGTACTTAGATAAATATCAGGGATTGTGCAGCCATTAATCAACGCAGAATCACTCGCGCAACACCGGTACCGCACAACACAAAAATATGATACAAGACTTTAACTCGTAATATTTGGATGCATTTCATATTGACGGCATCAGGTAACAGAAACCTCGCGGGTCGGACGTTTGAAGCTTGTGGGAAGCCTTTCTTTCACTGTAAAATGTATCTAAAGATAAAGAGTATAAAACCCATATTTGCATTGCCTGACTGAGATCGCTCATAGCGATAAGGCCGTCCATTATACAACATATTATTCTGTATTTTCATATTCCCTGTGTATCTGTTTTTATTTGGTGTGCGATAAAGAGTAATTATTGCTTATTTTTGTGTTGTGCGGTAACGGTGTTGGATGCGCCTTTACGTTATTGACATAACATTCCCTGACCTGCTCTGACCGGCTGCAGCGCTAACTCAGCCCCAAGTGTACGGGAGGTGCGGCGCGACCCACTGCTGCCCCAACCTGAGGCTTCACGTGATGGATCGCTCGCCGCAATCATTAGCTGTCCTCAGTAGGTACTCTCCCTTTGGCCTTTTAGCGTTAACTGACTATTTACCGGGAACGGTTATAGTTATACTAGCAGCTGCTTGCGGCTTCGCACGCTCTTTCGTATCCCGGGAAGACGGCCCTGGGATAGCATCTACATCTGCCAAATTATAGTAAAAGGTAAGAGACATAGAGTTACTTTCAATGGATAACATGAGTATGGTTGTCTCGCTCGGGCAACGTGCTTAGCTCGTACCTAGGCTCCGAGGGAGACGACTCTCTCGGAATCTCTGCGTCTTTGTTGTAGAACCATGGCGTAATCATTTGATTTTTGCAAGTATTTGAAAAAAAAAAAAACTAAATAAAATGGTAAAAAAAACAGATCGAATTCCTATCCATTGACAGTTTTTAAATTGAACGGGACAAATATATATAATAATAATATTTAGATGGGACAATCTCGGGATCATTCTCTATACAACACTTACAGAATCATCAAAATCAGCTTACGGTTGACGGATAACTCGGCTAACATACTCGTACATAAAAACATAGAACCTCCTGGTTTTGTCTGTTAGGTAAAAACAGTATGTGCTGGTGGTACAACACTAAAGTCTGCGCTAGGAATACAAAAAGCTTTCTTTATATGACTGAAAGTTTTCGAAGAGGGCATTATTTGCCGGAGTCGGAAGTGTATACAAAACAACCAAACTGGCAACATTCGGGGAGACTCGGGCAAGGTACATAAAATGAACGGAACAGGAACAAAGTTACACTGCCATAGTGATGGGACAATAACTAAAGGATACTTCTTCGATATCGATAAAAATAGAGTTATTTTTGGTACGTACCTTACCTACATCTACATTTGAAGTTCCTAATTTTTTTTAATATTGTTTGGTAATTTACACTGAAATAGTTATAGGACACTTAGTGAAGATACGAGTAAACACCAGTGTCGACAGAAAAACGGAAAAATTATTTTTTTTAGTTTTAAGACCAAATAAGTAATCAACTGAAAGTAAACAACAACCTTTTTCGGTTAACGATTCATTGCTCAAATCCCCTCACCCTCACCTCGCTCGCACTTTGCCTCACGCAGCCGGTCACTTACAAACCACACTTACAGGGTACTTTACTTTACTCATATACAAGCACAAAAATCTAAATTATTTTAAGAAAACCCTAAGGAAGTGGAAGACTATTCGCCGATCGTATATTTTAATCACTGAGTATTGAGGATGTAGCCAATGAGCGGCGAATAGTCCGAGTAGTCATTCAATATCTAGACTTGCTGGTCAACCCCATCATTATCATGTGGAAAAGCTCTGCTGATAGTTACCTGGATGCGGCAGGAAAGGCGGGCCGGCGGCGCTGACGACGGGAGGCGGTGCTCGATACTCCATGGCACTAGCACATCACTAGTTCACTGCGCACAACACTAGCGTCCGCGACGCGCGCTCTCTGTTCATTTTTGCTATGCCATTCAATTAAACAATGGGTGAAAATTTTACATTTAGGGTTCCGTGGAATATTTGTAGTGTGTCATAGCTGCTTTCAAATCCCTATCATTTGGTTCATTTAAGGTAAGTGTTGCCTGTCTGACAATAGTCACGAAATGTTAAGATTGACGTCACCTAGCATTCGAATTCCGAACTCTACTTCACATTTAGATATCAAATTCCAGCACAAAGCGGAACCTCCGAGCGAGCCCGACTCCTGCTTATCTACTTTTATCCGTTTTATAATAGTGATGGGCTATCGATTCTCCATTGTGTATTGAATTTTATCGATGTTTTGTGTTGTCAGTGTGATTTATCTGCGCTGTCCGCCCGCGGGCATTCAGGCTCAGTCTCGTGCGTATTTACTTACTCGTCAATAATTATTGCTCGTGTTTTATACTAATTGGTGCAAATGCCGCGGGCTCATGCCGCGCTGATTGACGGCTTCAAACAATATTGACTCGGACAATAACATGCTCTGCTCAACGATCACGCACCTACGCCGCTCATCAATCATTCATGTAATGACCGACTTTGCAATTCTCGTTTTAACGCTTTAATGTTTTTGTAGCTGGCAACTCAAGTGCCGCATGACTTCCCGATATTTCAATTACCGTAAGTTTAATTAGTCGCGATGTATTCGGTCGTTATTTTGTCAAATTAAAACGCAGGAATTCTAAGCTCGCGTTCAAAAAGTCAATTACTGCGCGTAATTGGAGCGGGCAGCTGCGTTCCGGACGCGGCCGCGGCGCCGCCGCCGAGTGGAGGTGAGCTACTAGGGGGCGGCGACCACGACTAACCACTTCTTTATGAAATACGCAAAATGTTCGGTTGACGGACGCAACAAAACTATGTCTATGGTCATTTCTTTAAAAATAAAACGCTCACAGACTGTTCAAAGGGATTATACGAGTATATCCTTTGAAAAGTTTGTGAGCGATTTATTTTTGTGACGTGAATTGGACAGCGTTATGTCAGACACGACATGTCTTAATGCAAACGTGAATTAGCAAGAAACAATAATCGATGGAACTACATTCGACCCGAGGCTTGTGACATCGAAGCCTGGTCATTGTAGTACAAAGACGGTAAATTGCCTTTTAAATTACAAATGACCATCGATGGAAGTCGTCTGGCGTTTTGCAGTTAACATAACGAAGGCAGACAATATTGCGAGTGATATGTTCAAGGGATTAAATAGATTATACATTTAAAAACTTTCAGCATTGTGGCAAGGACAGTGACAATGCTGAAAGAATCAATCAGAATTGTATCTTCTCTAACAATGATGGAATTGAAATAGCAGAAGCCAAAGCCTTTGTGGATGAAAGGAAGCAGCGGGAAGAGCCGGCCGCGGCCCCACATTCGACCTGCCATCAATATCGGAACGGAAAATAAACAACAAGACTCGGCAAAGCCGTCCTCTCCCATGTTCGGTTTCATCCAGATTTGTCCGTATATGTGCTAGACACAAAGCGTACTTACCTACATGTATCGACAGCTTCCGTGGGTGTACTCTGATCGTATCATATTGCTAGGGATGTCTGGTCTTGCGCTTGGCTGCACTGTTATATCGGTTTAACAGACAAGTTTAACAATAACGTGGCCCAAGGTAAGACCGAAAGAGAACTTAGGTTTACTTGAGGTCTTCGTCCGTGCATGCTTGCATACAAGTTGATTAGGTTCCTTCTCGGTTTTATTTTTCTTTACAAGCTTAGTATCAGACTGTAGTCTATATCGTTTAGTACAGGGATTCCCAAAGTGGTCGATATCGACCCCTTGGGGTCGATATCGGTTTCCTAGGGGTCGACATAAACGAAAACTGATTTTGGGGGTCGACGAGGTCTAAAAATAGACCCCTATTAAATTAACACAAGTTCTTATTTAAAACTTTCAAGATAGGTAGGTACTGTATTGTTTATGTTATGTTACGTGTATTAAGAATAATTAATATTTTTGTAGCAAATAGCATTGTTGTAGTAATGTAAAGTCTCAAGTTCGTACAAGATGAAAAACTCGGCAAGTCAGTGTGGACAAGTTTGTGCAAGATAATGAGTTCGAGCGTACGTCTTTCAGGCGCGTTTTGACTTGCTCTCTACATATTTGACGCTTACGCGATTTAAAACGAACGAATTCATGATCAAGTTGAAGTCCAATCATGTTCCTGATATTTTACTATTTAACGAGCTTGCACTTAGGTTGAAAGTTCATTTGCGTTTTGAAATTCGTTGGAGCTTGAACGATAATAACTCATATAAGTACTCATTTATTTCAAGAGATTACAAAGTTATTACATAGCTAAATTAAGTGAAGTAAAGTGACTGAAAAAGAATTTACAAAATGCTGAGCTCCCTACGCGAGTTAATAGCGTAACCATACAATAATCTGCAGTTTTTTTTGTTTAGGTTCATCCATCACACTGAATGTTTTATTTTCTCTTTGCGAATTAATAATTTGTAATAATCATTATTAATTAAACTTGATATTTACTGAATTCTTTATAAAAAAAAGTCTTTAAATTTTGATGAGAAAATGAAGTCAACTTTACTCACTTAACCAAGTGCAAAGTTTTCCAATTGGTACCTTAGTACCTAGGTATTTTATATCAATAGGAAAAAACCAAAGTTAGGCCCCCTTATTCATAATAGTCTGCTAACTTAAAGCATTGCTAATTCTCACTCTGTCTTCTTCTATTGACCTAAGTCAGAATAAAAAATGCTAAAAAATGCAGCTGTTTTAAGTTAGCGGACCATAATGAATGAGGGAGTTGATCTTAAAAGTAGGTAATTTGGCCATGGGGTCTGAGGTAACAGTTCATTTTGGAAAAGGGGTCACTTGTCCAAAATAGTTTGGGGATCCCTGGTTTAGTACTTCCAGGCATACTACATAATGTATAACGAAAGTTTTCGTCTTCATCACTATGCCAAATTGTAAATACTCTCTTGAAGTAAATTAATGGCTTTAAAGAGATATAGAATAGAATAGAATAGAAATAGAATAGAAAGACATTTATTCATAACAACTAAAATTAACAAATAACACACTTATAGAAATAGGTACATGTAGAGAGTTGTTACAAAAAGGCTCTAACTCAGCATAACCGACGGCTCCTGGTAGAGAATGATATAAATATGTTGAGATAGTGCGCGAGGCGGGAGAGAACTGACGGAATATACCAACAATAGTTGTTTAAAGGGAGGAATTTAAAATTAATGTATTCTGATTTAGAATCACCGCAGAATGAAAGAAAAATAAACACAATATTGAATGGTGTGGAGATTACATCAATGGTAGAGCAAAGGTTCTTCAGAATGAATGAAAATTAATAATATACTCGACTTATAAAGTCATGTACGAGTATGTATCTCATCGTGATTCTACTGTAGGTGTACGACCATTTTAAGAACCTCCGTTAAATAAAACAGATCTCAAACCAGCGAAAGGATAATAAAGAGTCATGAAGATGTTGACCAATACAAATGAATAGATGAAAAACCGCATTGAATTGAAATAAAAAGCATAAAAGGAATAAATGGAAACATCAAAGCAGCGATACAAAGAGCTATTCATTCAGTCCCTCGTAACTAATGAAATCTTCGACTTACGACCATCTCTATATTAGTTCACCGACTAGGGACAGCACTAGCGACCTTTATCGATAAATTGTCCGCGCATGTCACATCCCTATGACATGCGCGGACAATTTATCGATAAAGGTTTCCCAGTTTTCCGAAATTTCAACTGAACGCGGGAATTTCAGTGACATTCGTTAGTTGCGGATTCAATGTTTGTGCTCGCAAAATGTATAAGTACGCAAGCACACATCAAAAGCAGTTTTTTTTTAAATTTCTTTAGACGATTAGCTATAAAGAGCACGTCTCTACTCCCCGAGCAAGTGAAGTAGTTTACGAGCTCCGCGCTTTTAAATGATTCTTCGCTATAATACAGTTAGCCGCCCGCCGCGAGCTCAGTGTTGCCAGCGTGACGTCACTGCACCGCCCACGGGGAAGCTCGCATAAACCATTACATTTTGGCAATACGCGCACGACTTAGTGGAGTGATAATATATCAAGTTGTAAATTGTATAAATACTGCAGTTATATACGTATTTTGGCTCGGTTGTGTTCGCTCGTGCATTTCTCGTTGTAGTTTTAACTGCAGCGCTGTAGACAACGGGCTTTACATACCTACTATACGAACTTGGTACGTACGTACATCGTTTTTTATGTTGGGACATATCACATACTCGTACGTACCTAAACAAAACTCTTGGGAAGTAAGTAGGTATCTACAATATTATAGCACACTTCTGGTATGGATATCTCTTAGATCAAATAAATATTATTCTGTACAACACGCCACCCTACACTAATTGTTCTATCACATCCTGTTCATCCAAAGATTGACTGACAGAGATTACTCAAAGCGATAAGGCCGCCCTTTATACAACGTAACCTGTATTTGTATCTGTTATAAATGTGGATGTTTTATTTGGTGTGCAATAAAAGGTAATTATTTAAATGGTATGTACCTACTAGGTAGACCGTCACAGCTGCCACTGAATGCATCGCCCCGATGACCGCAGATCTAGCCGCAGCGTTAACACTTTGCACTTCAATATTTCAAACAATGCAACAGAATTCAAAATGGCTTCCCGACGCAGCTAAGTAAATTATCGAGTTCCGTTTCCATTTCGCAATATGAAGCACAAAGTAAACGCAACAGGCACCCGCCGCCCCCTCCCTCCCCGCCCCACCCACCCCGCGGCTACCGCGTGGGAGGGGGAGGGGTTGACGCCAGCAAATTAACAAACATGCCGCGACCACGCACAGGAACCCGTAAAACCGAGGATCGAACGGTGACGTGGCGGGGTTCCGCCGCTACCCCTTTCATATTCCTTCGAATCAAACAGTCACTCCGAGTGGAAGCTCTTCAAGCAACAAGATGACTCTCATTTCCTTGAACGGCCATAAAGCTAGCCGAGAGATAAGCCGTTTTATTCACATTCGTAAATAAAGAATGTCAATATTGCCAGTACCTACACAGTCATAAAAACTTCAAACTGAACGAAAAACAATAAAGAACCAATATAAATCGTGTATTGGAAAAGCTCAAAGAGATCTGATTCGCGTTCGCCAACGGCTTCGGCGGAGTCACTTAATCCGGACAAGAGTATGTTTGCGAAATAAGCACATCTCAGAGTTGCGAACAAAAGCGCTCGTAATTGGTGGAACAAGCCAGCAGACAAGCAGCCAACAAAGGTATCGGATCGCTGGAAGCGCTGCAGCAGCTTAATTGCTGTCTGCGTCGTATTTACAAACACGAGCGGCGCGGGGGGATCCGGTAGGGACGGTTTTATTAATGCGTGTCTCTTTTAGCTACAACTATAGGATATACAGTTTTCCGTGACATGCAAAAGGCATCTCCGTTGTTATTACCTACTAATTTCCTACGTTCGGAAGAGCTGGAGATTTAGCTGACATGTCAGTGATTGAAAGTCTCGGATAGAGCAATTTGATTGTCACGATATATTCTCTCGAGACAGTCCTTTCGCCAATTTTATTGTTCCCTGAGCTCTCATCTGTAGTCTTAAGTTATGTTCTCAGAGATCACATAAAATTAAGAAAAACTCGTAGTATCCATTCCAAAAGTGTTAAGTTAACAAGAATACTAAAAGTGCTCTTATAGAATGTCACAAGTCATACAAGCACAATCATACAAGCAAACCCCAGTTTATTATCCCTGGCTTCCCTCGAGATCTCGGGTTAATGGATGTAACGCAAACGAGATTTTTAAGTGCCATAATTAATATTAATTATGTACCCGTCGCGGTTAAAAGCTTCCATAATACTTGTGCAGCTATTTATGAACAAATATTTGTCGTCACCTCGTCACTCCTGCTGAGCTATCATCGCTTCACATCATGGTGACATTGTGACAGATTTAAAAGCAAACCTAATTGATGTAAATCTTATAAAAGCAAAATGTATGTTTCATCGTTTCGTTTCCCGAAAAGCGAAGTTATTAAATCAATTTGCATGATTTAATTTCCCGTTCCGGCGTCTCGCGGAGGGAAAAGCTTTTAAGGGAAAACGATTTCCGCGGAATTTATACAACGAACTGTCTTAATTAGCGAGTATATTTTTAAGGATTCGCTAAAGCCCCGAATCTTTGAAAATAGTATTTCTAATTAATATACAGAAAGCAGTTACAAACGACGGATTCAATCAAAGCCGTGCGTCTTAAATCGTCATAAATAAAACATCAAAGTAGGTTTACGTCTCACGTCGTAAAAGACCGCGAGACGAGACGCATTTCAGCATAAATCTAACAAAACCCTACATCGGATCCCTATTACACTTTGTTGCATAAAAATAAATTGTAAAATTTTCCATTAAAAATGAACGCATGGAAGCACTAGTCGAGCGCCACCGCCAAGCCACCCCGCTAATGCGTCCATTATTAAAACGTAAACCGTCCGTCTGGGACCCCGGGACCGCTTGCACAACGTCTCTATTACAATACACGCTTTTATAATACAGCTACAATTTCCATTCCACAGAATTTCATCGATAAAATCAATCACCTCATCACATCACTACACAATAATCCGTGAACGTTATCGATATAACGCGCATCAGTTTGCGCGACACGTGCGCTCGCGGGCGCGTCCGGCGGACGACTGACACTTCTCTCGCTGATTTACTGAGCATGCGCCAAGACAGGGACAACTTGTGTTGGAATATTGACCTTAGTCTGGAGGAAATAGGGTTGAAGAGGGAACGACGAGATGAGGGACACCTGTACAGGCACGCAGGTCGGAAGTCGGTGCAGTGTCATCTCCTCCCGCACGTCGCTTCGCTAATAAAATGAGATTTGTCGCCGACACGCGACTACAGGCGGGATGTGCCGCCCACAGCGGGACGCGGGATGTAAGCAAGGACGATCATTAGGTAGCTTAGCTAGGGGACACCTATACCTGACACAAAATAACAAATAGAAGGGAAGGTAGGTGCTACCACGACAATGTCTAACCTAATAGTTGTAGAGGAGAGTCACAGCGCGGTGTGGCAGCAGTAGGTTAAGTTATCAAACCTGACAGCAAGGAGAATATAGAAGGATAGCCGGGTGTATACTTGTAGGTGAGACCCATCGGATGTAAACGTGTGGACACTATTATGAGAGTTGAGCAAGAGGCATCATGAAAATATTCACCACTCAAATTTTATAAAAAATAAACAAATATATTCAGACGGAAGTGGTTGAATTGTGAAAATGGCGAGCACAACGTAAAATTATTATCATCGAATTAAAATGTAATGAGATAATCTAGTATTAATTTCCGCTGCGAGATGAATTATTAAAATAACAACAAACTGGAATTAACTGGAAATATTCAATTCAGATGTGATCAATAACTCAGATGGCGGCGCGGCGCGGCGGGTACTGTCCGCGCGTCAGTGAGTTCAATATTACCAACAACAATATGTATGAGGTTGTTATTTCAATACAATGAAGTTTTTACTTCTACTCGTCAAAATACCTACAACTCAGAACAATGAGCATTTTTGGGTAAAAAATGGATTAAGAAAACCAAGTGGATCATCCTTTGACTCATCATTACACCTAAACGGCTTTCAATAAGTTCTAGATTACGAACCTACACATATCTTCACAAACGCAGGGAAACGTGTAACATTATTTCCTGAATCGCCTCGTCGCGGTCGTCTAATGCACAACCCTTGTTACTGCCTCGATCGTACTGTGGCACTAAAGCCTCCTCCACATACACGGACATATCACCGCTTGTGACTCGCTGATCGATATGGACCGATGCTACTCTGAGGACTGGTCTACCTCTACAGTGTATATGCATGCAAGTCTATTGTTTGTGGTTATAATAAGAGAAGCAAGGCAAGGCCATCGGAGAAGTGGAAATAATGGATTATTGTGTCGCTGAGCAAAGAAATGCGGTGTTTGTTCAAATGTACTCGTATAATGCCTGTTGAACATTTACAACGGGATTTTTACCAAGATTTGGCTATAATTGTTTACAAATCAGCAAATCAAATGTACTAGACACATAAGTTATGAACATACTAGTGGTTTCTTCTCACTTCTTCCACCGGTGGACAAAAAATTGAAGTGAACTATAAATTAATTTAATTGATAATAATGAATAATATAAATATGACCTGTCTAAGTGCTTATTTGTAAGCTTAAAGAAATAAACACTTTTCATTTTCATTTACGTAGGTATCATATGCATGCCAATAAGGACCGGGTGCCTTCAATTTTTCATCATGGCGATCATGGCGCAACAAACTGTGCCGAAATATTGGATAAGTCAAAACTCAAATCATGGTTATGACTTTTGTCTCAATAAGCATGATAGTTTAAACTGGAACCAACTTTATTGTCTTCTGAAGCTTTCATCAGAATCAGTTACGCATTTTCTGTTGAATAAATTAAAACGAAACGCAACGAAATGAATAACCAAACGATATAAGCAAACTCAACTGTAAGACCTCCATCCACGTGTTTCCGGAGACCGCCATCCGCCATTGGTAAAGAAAAGCTGTAAGTTCCGCACGTGGGCGACGTCACGAGCTCGCAACAAAAGGAACTTCACAAACAACTCACAGGAAATAATCATTGGAGTTGATTTCCTCATTCCGGACTTGTGAAACAGACGCACGAGAGAAGTTAGCGCGCCATCGCCTCCTTTGAGACATTATTCGTCATTTTGTTTCAAGCCCACCTCTAAAAAGTTGCGAAGTAATTCCTAGAAGGCCTTGTTATTCGGGTTCCATGCGAAGGTAATCCCGTTACTTGGCTTATACCGCCACACCGCCGCCGTGCGTCTGTCTGTCTGTCCAGCACAGGCCTACATGTCCAGTCCAGCAGGTCGAAGAAATGTATTCTTGAGTGCATCACTCATAGTATTTCCGCCGCTCGGCGCTCAACAGCTGCTTTTGGTGAGGAATAAAAAACAAAGACAATGATCCAATGAGCGGCAAAAAGAGCATGAGAGTTCACTACTGAACGAATATATTTGAATCAAATAGCAATTTTCATAGAGTATGTACAACATGACACAAAAATCAATATTAGAAAACTCAAAATCAAATCATGATAAATAGACGGTTTGAAATGACTTTGGTCACAACCTGTGAATATATAACACTCACGACAATCATTTGACAAATTTTCGCGTTTCGTTCCCTCTCGGCACCACAGGGGCCGCCTACGTTCCGTTCCACGTTTACAGATTCGGCGCGCAGTGGTTCATCGAAGTGATGGAATCATAAAAGGGTGAGCGAGCGCCGACAGGCGCGGCGGCAGGGGTGGCCGGACGCGGCCGGCAACCGATGATGCTCTGGCGAGACATACGGGATAGGACCGCAGGGGATGGGAGCAGAATCAGGTGCTCTGGGGATAGCATACTGATGAATCGGAAAATTTACAAAATCGTGCTTTTAGATTTTTTTTGGAAAAATAGTGCTTTCTTTGGTACCTTTAAGTTTAAATATGTTCAGTGACTTGAAGTATGTTTACAGTTTACAGGTCCAGTGTTGTCTAAATAAAATTAAGTAACAATGAAGTTAACAAAACTTATAGTCCTTTCCTTTTAGGAGAAAAGGGAGACCTTTGCCCAGCAGTGGGACAATAATGGTTAAAAATAAATAAATAGCCCTTTTCACCGTGACTCGAAGCATGTTCCTGCAGTAAAAGCAATAAAAACCTTCCTCCATATCGGAGTGTTCCCAACGCTACACTCCCGGCGCGTCCATAAACCAGTGCTGTACCAACATCCGAGACAGAGAGCGCGCGTGCGCCACCACACTCACTCGACCATTAGATTTGGATCCCGACAAATTAATTGCAAGCCTCACGTGTCCCATTTAGGAACGGAACGGCATTCCAATTTCAAATACCTGTACGTACGAATAGAAACATTCCCGAACCCAACCGAATATGTCATCGAAATGTCAACTTCAGAGAAAGGACGTGATGTCATTCTGACATTTCACAACTTAATAAGGACTTGTCTAATTATTGTGTGTAGGTAGAATGTACTTACGTACGTGAGTGCACTTTGTCAAACGAGCTTACCTGTAACAAAATAAATGAACAGTTAGTAATTGGTGAGAAAAGTTGTTTGTTACTTTGAGTAGGGGTCGCAGCGTAACACGGACAGTAACTAAACCGGATATATCAGAAAAAATAAGAATACATTCCGTTCAATCATCAATAAAGTTGAAAACAAACAAAGTGTCTATATTCGATATTATATTAAACTGTATTATCGAGAAACTGTAGTTGATGAAATTATCGTATGATGAATATTGTACGGGACACCTTTAAGTGATATAAATGATTAGAAGATATTGATAAACAACTCATTTGATTGATATTTGAGCACGCGCCTCCTACCAAGATGAGGCGACAACGTGAACTGGTGCAATAACCTAAGTGGAAGGCGCTTGTAACACATGACCTTAATATTATCGATGATTTGACAATCATTAGCCAGCTTATTATACCTTCCTTCCTACCACCGTACTAATATTGCTAAAAGATAATATTTTGTTACTTTAGGCAAGAAAAATAATTTGATAATTTGAAGATTATTTTGATAATTTAGAAGACGGAGCGGGTGACCCGCCCCCGGACGTGCCGGGGCATGTCGGGTCACCGCGCACCGCAGCCATTAGTCATCCGCGCGCATACCGCGGGGCAGCCGGCCACACCGCGCCACGGGACTGTTCAACAAGGGACCCTATATAGGGGAGCTATACAGACTACTAGCCACGGCCCAACAGGGGACCGAGCTGTGGAGTCAACCTACGATTTACAAGTGCAATGATGGACCCATATGCGATATAATGAGCGATGATGAGTCATAATAAATAATCTTATAGGAAGTTGAAAGGAGATATGTTCAGAGTTGTCTAAAATATAGTGTTACAGTTTCAGTTGCATTTGCTGCATTGAGAATTGTAAAGACTGGTTCTTTGTGTTTATTCAGTAGTTATCACTAGCCTTAAGCCCAGCTAGACCCTTGTTCTTCCTCTACAAAATACAAACTTCACATACAGAAGATACAGGCTAGATATAACTCCTTCAATGTAAATGTATAAGCACACAATCACACGACACACCGTGTGATATGTATGCAGACGCGGCGGCTGCTAATCACGAGGAAACTCCCCCCCACCCCCACCCCCACCCACTAGGGAGGGGATCTATCGATAGTCCGCACTCTGCAGGTTACATCCCTGTCAGAAACTGCACAACAGATGCGGTCAGACATGCGATACCTTTAGGTATTCTGTGGAATTTCTAGACAAGTTGTTGGATCCCCGGTATAGTAGCATTTAATTAATTTTCTCAACAATTTAAATTGTAAAGTCATTTAAAACGGGATATTTATTACCATGATTTGATTTTTGAGTTATCAATATTTTGGCAAAGTTTCATGCGCCATGATCAAAAAAATAATTTAAATTGTGTCGGAAATTGTTACATATATATGTACAATGATGAAACTCGCGTCATCATCGTCACCGAACTTTCCTAATGACTGTGTATATACTCGTATGTGTCATTTTTGGTAAACAAAAACATGAAACTCGCGTCATCGTCCCCGCACGCTTCAGTAAAAATAAAATTACTTAGTGTTCACTTCTAACGGCAGTTCCCAAAGCCACAATCATTTAGAGAGAGCCAAGAGAGTTCATCGGATAAAACCTGCGATAAACCATCGACAAGTGGCGCCCCTAGAGAGCAGCAAGCATGCACTCTATCAGAAAGTCTCTGTGAATAATTTCGCATCGAGTGCCACATATAGTTGCGCTCGGGAGCGCTCGGGCGCGCTCGGGCTCCGGCGGGGTCGGGCGCCCCGGAGGCCGAGATGGGCAGACACGAGTTGCAACCTCCTTGCGGTGTCTGCTTAGGGAAGTGAACTTTGGAATTGCAAGTTTTGAATGGATGGACGAACGTTACGGTCTCGGTCTTGGTCTTGGTTCTGTGAAATAGTAACTCTGATGGTAAAGCTTATTCTCCGACTTAAAGTTAGTTAGACCCCCGAAATTGCATGAAATGTTTTCAATTTTATACCCCAAGGTAGACATCTCAAGCGTCGACAGTCATTTCATGAATATCCCAATCGCATCAATGAAGATAGAAAGTGTTATAGTGTCACCTAGACAAGACTCGCCGCGCTGAGGTGTAACTAAACGAACTACTTCTAAGAAGAACCATAGAATGAAGTCATTACTACGTAAAGCTGAAAGGACCGGGATACATTTTCTGAGATCTAAGTTCAAGATCACAGACATCTTCAGAGGCATCATGGAATCCGAAACTCTGTGCAAATCGTTCCCGCCGTCACCGTGACCGCAACCTTACGTGAGACTTCGTAATAGCCTCCTAAAACCGCGGCTCCATGGCAACCCGCAGGGGGCATCATGCTCCCGAGGGAACACGTCTTTTTATATTTTAAAAAGCGACACGCAAAAACGCACCGCTATACCACCTGAATGAGTGAGGTATGTAACAGGTACAAGAGATAGAGAACAAATAGCCTTCAGCATCGCGCCGGGCCAGCAGTCCCCAACTCAGCACGTCCTCGGGTCGCAGCGGAGGTTGCGCAGGTCGCCGCGACCCGCCCCCGGGTCGAAGGGTCCGTAATCAAATTATGCGTTCATCTGATTACGCCGCTTTCATTTTTTCCGGCGTTTTAATGAATACGTTTACCCAGATTCTGCGGAGTTGCGATTTTTAAATTACAGTCGGGGGTTTAAATGCTGATGAAGGCGGATAGGGCGCGCTGGTCGGACTTGAGCCGGATCCGAGAAAAGATTGTGTGATGTTCGAGTAACATTTTATATTCGTTTGTGTTTGTGAAGATGTTGGGTATCCTTGCGACTAACGATCGACTAGACTAGAGAGTGTCAATTTTGTTATTACATAAATATAAACTAAATTAAATGCGACCGTTTCATTCAATCATGCATAAATTATTTTCAAAGACAATATAATGCAGTCTCAGTGTAGCTAGCAACAAGCATCAACTCCTCTCAGTAGAGTCTCAAGGATCAAAGCGTGGCGGGCGCGGACCCGCCGCGCGTCGCGTCGCCTGCCAAGTAATCACAACACGCTCCACCCTGCACCTATTCGCACTGTATAGGCGAGCTCTACACGAGCCAGGGGCGGACTCAGGTTGAGATCAACCAGGGGCATACATGACTCCTAACTTTTTGTTATTTCTCCGAAACAATGCTATATTGTGATACTCATAGTTTCACTTTATGCTTCATAAAGATGAAGCATGAGATAAATATCTCATCTATTGTTATGATTACTTTTACTTTCTACATTTATTTTTGTTCTTTATTTAACTTACCTTTGTATAAACTGAATTATTTTGTTATATCGTTGTTATTAGTGTTTTAATTTGTGATTTGCGTGTTAAATTGTTATTATTAGTGATTTGTGTTGTGTGCTGCACTCAGCACCCTGGCGCCGCTGAAAACCAGCGCTGCACTGGCTTATGTCAATGTAGCATTTAATGCTGAGCTTGTAGCCTTTTTGTGCTCTCGTATTTTAATTCTTTTATTCGTTCCTAATTTGTTATCTTTATTATTATTAGTTCTTAAGTTGTATTATTTTATATGAAACACAAAAAAATATTTTCTGATTCTATTCTACTTTCTTTTAATTAATTTTCCGATCTCCATGTCTCTATTTGCTATTATTAAAACGTTGTATATCGAAGCTGTTTTAGCTGTTATGTTATCGCATGGGGCATTCTAGAATAAGTATACCAACTTGTAACCCGTTGCTGCAAATAAATTATTTGTAGGTATTTAAAATTTGGTATTTGAATTGATAATTCAGTATTGCATAATTGAACAAAGATCAAGCGACCCTGGATCGCTATGAAATTATTGTTAAAATATAGCTCAGATTAATGTTCGGGCAGTTACTATACTACTGGGAGATGCTCATTCACGATCTAGCAATTTGACAGCTTAGCTGGGCTATACGTCGCGTCGCCTACACAATACTAACAGCTACCTGCAAGTTTTAGCCCCCCATGCCTCCCCTGGCTCAGGCCCTGAGCTCCTCCGTACACAGCGAGCCCCATATAGAGTAGCAACAGAGTGGAGGCTCGCGCTCCTCCGGCCGCATTGCCGCCGCGCGTGCGTACTGCACGGCGCGCGGTACACTGCCGCGTGCGGGACGAGAACGACTCGCGTTACCGAGGACTGGTACAGCAGTGGGCTTAGCTTTTGGAATAAATAACGTCACGAAAAATCCTAATCGGGCTCTCTTAGAAAGGATGGAAACCTGAACGATACTCCTGAAATGGAATCCGATGAACAGTCGCATCAGGAAATATTTATGTGATGTGTCGATTGAAATAAGCTTTGTGAAATAAGATTCAAAATGTTATATTATGTAACACGGTAAAGCAATTGTCAAACCTTTGAAATCCAGATAAACTCAGAAAATAAAAGGTAAAACCGAGAACGGTTTCCCGTATCAGCTATGCCAACGGGCCCGCGCTCGGCGACCCGAGGATTAAGCGCTCGTAAAAACAGGCCCCGGCTCGGCAATAACGTCTTGATACCGCCCGCCCTCGCCGCTGCAATCCAGCCCTTATGCCGTCGCAATAAGGGCCACACGCTGCCGAGAGGGGAGTCGCCTGTAACTCTGTTAGTTTTGGATGATGTTTCCGCCGTGTTGACTGACATGGCTTTACATTATTTTCTGGGTATTTTGTCAAGAGTTTGGGGAAGTACAAGTATTTTGGACTTATTTGTGACAAAAGAATGAAAGGGAAAATGTAGGAAAAGGAATGGTAATAGCAGGCGAGGCTGCGTACCTTCAGGTGTTGATGTAGCATCATTTAGTTTTAGTGGGTCATAAATGAATAAGGAGAGTCTGAGTCCTCTTACAGATCGAACCACAAGAGTAGGTATCTAGGTCTAAGATGATACCTAAAGAACTAACGAGGCTTCTGTATCGTCCATCACCACGATGATTGTTATTGCACCAATAAAAACGTCGCTGGAAAGCCTCTCGTCAGGCCAAAACCTACAGCTTCACGATAACCTTTAATAAAATAGCGAATAATGCAGTAACCTACTCCGGCAGATACCAAGAAAAATGTCAAACAAAGCTTCCCCTCATGAGGTAATGTGTCAGATCACATCACAAGTAGGCAGAGAGCCTGCCTCGCTAATGGCACGCTCTGGAGGGGTACCTACTCCGACATGTGTGAGTGATCCTGCGACGATTCAACCCTTTGTAAAATAGTACAGGTAGACTTGGATTAACGAGTACTTTTTTGGAATTATTTACTGACTGAAACGACTTCGTGTGTGTAATTCATCAGCCTATAATAGCTCACAGCTGAAAATAGGCCTCCCCTAATGAGCGTCATAGCGCCCTGTCCTCAGCTTGCCGTATCCAGCATCTGCCTGCAGTCTTTCGCATGTCGTCATCTCTCCACTCCGTGCATTCTAAACTACGTATGCGGAGTCCTGGTCTCCAGTCATGAACACAGCGGTTATGAGTTGCCAGTTAATTCTAAACTATCTCGAAAACTTAGTTTCTTTGTAGATTTTTGTTTGGATTTGTTGACGTAATTGGCAGCTAACTTGAAGCTCGACATAGTTAAATGACATTCCATTCGTAGAACAGAAAAAAGCAAAACAATATCTGAAAAGAAAACAGAAAAGGGGTAACCCCATCTCTTGCTTCAAAACAAACACAGGCTCATTACTTATTTATCCCGACTTCACTCAAGAAAGCAAACCTTCCGAAAGACATTCTAAAAGAAAGGGTGAGCCGGACCGCAACTACGGATTATTGGTACAACCCAACGAAACAGCGAGCAGCCCCAGTTTATAACATTGATATCTCGACTATCGATACTGTGGCAACACTAGACGTAGCTCGATATGCGCGTCAAATCAAGTTATCAATTCCAATTTGGTCGTTGGACTTCTAGGATATTGAATTTAAATACTTCTTTGTAGATTTTAATAGTAGAAAATAAATGCTTTTAAGAGGTTTTCACGACTAAGAAGAATAAATAGATACATAAAAAGTGATATCGATAACATTTCATCGACAGTGCCCCCTCCCCCGCGCCCTATGTTAGCAACACATTCTTACTCGCGGCTCGTAACGCGGAGACACGCGACCGGAATACATGTTCCAAAGGAGCGTTCACACGGGATACCTACTGGGCTTAGTACGAAGGACCGTTCGTATGGACCAACAACTCGTACTAGTGGTGGCAAGCGTTGCTTGAGATAGAAGCTACTCAGAGCGGTTTTATTTTCACGACCTTTAGGTATATCTTGTATCAATACATGGTATAAAACAAAGTCGCTTCCCGCTGTCTGTCTGTCCCTATATATCCTTAGGTCTTTAAAACTACGCAACGGATTTTGATGCGATTGTGATTCAAGAGAAAGGTTATTTGTGCTCGATAAATTACAGTCCTATGTTTAGTCCAAGAGTTCATCCGCAGTTCGATAAGAAAACCAGAGCCTAAGAAAGGATCAGACAATAACACTGTATGTATGAATAAAAGATTGACCCGAGTCGATGTTAATATTGCAGCTGATAGCGCGTTCCGGTATTCAACCGGCAGATTGGTACTGCGCTGCCGAGGCAGCCGGAGCCTAGGCACAGTACACATATAGAACAGTATGGAAACTAAGCCTAGTTGATGAAATAAATACCTACGCTCCATTATAGTACAAGGGTTGCCACTTTTCTTGTTTTTGATATATATTTTTTATTAAGACGATTTTTTATTCTGTAGTGATCAATAAATGAAATTGAAATAACTAGCTTACAAATGTGGTCTGGTATAATATAATAATATCTTCGTCTGGTCGAAGCGACGCGTGACCCGAGATCTGGCGAGTATGTTGCGCAGCGCATCAGCCAGCATTGCCATACAGCGTGGCAATGCAGCCAGCGTCTTGGGGACGCTTCCGACTGGTATTGATATGGATCAATTGAGCTATCTGTAAATTGTTTACAACAGTCTGCAGTTAGGTAAATTGTTTCAGTTGTAAATATTAGGTCTCACTCGTTAAATTTTCTTTGTTAGTAAAGTATTTGCTTACAAATACAATTTAAATAGGTCGCGGCGTCGCGAGTGAGCCGCGGTAGGACGTAAACGTTTCGTGAGCTCGTCGGAGCGGGCGCACGCAGACATTGTAGCGCAGGCAGCGCGCGCGCAACGCTCATGAGCGGCTGCGAACCGTACCGCATTTCAAAATGCGAGTCGATAATTTATAGCAGCCGCCATCTTGGATTCACATTTTGACAGCAGTATCGGCTTCAGCACCCTCGAAAACCATGAAAATGACACCCATGACGGAAAAATTGATAATTTATGGCAGCCGCCATCTTGGATTCACATTTTGACAGCAGTATCGGCTTCAGCACCCTCGAAAACTATGAAAATGACACCCATGACGGAAAAATTGATAATTTAAGGCAGCCGCCATCTTGGATTCACATTTTGACAGCAGTATCGGCTTCAGCACCCTCGAAAACCATGAAAATGACACCCATGACGGAAAAATTGATAATTTATGGCAGCCGCCATCTTGGATTCACATTTTGACAGCAGTATCGGCTTCAGCACCCTCGAAAACCATGAAAATGACACCCATGACGGAAAAATTTATAATTTATGGCAGCCGCCATCTTGGATTCACATTTTGATAGCAGTATCGGCTTCAGCACCCTCGAAAACCATGAAAATGACACCCATGACGGAAAAATTGATAATTTATGGCAGCCGCCATCTTGGATTCACATTTTGACAGCAGTATCGGCTTCAGCACCCTCGAAAACTATGAAAATGACACCCATGACGGAAAAATTGATAATTTAAGGCAGCCGCCATCTTGGATTCACATTTTGACAGCAGTATCGGCTTCAGCACCCTCGAAAACCATGAAAATGACACCCATGACGGAAAAATTGATAATTTATGGCAGCCGCCATCTTGGATTCACATTTTGACAGCAGTATCGGCTTCAGCACCCTCGAAAACCATGAAAATGACACCCATGACGGAAAAATTTATAATTTATGGCAGCCGCCATCTTGGATTCACATTTTGATAGCAGTATCGGCTTCAGCACCCTCGAAAACCATGAAAATGACACCCATGACGGAAAAATTGATAATTTATGGCAGCCGCCATCTTGGATTCACATTTTGACAGCAGTATCGGCTTCAGCACCCTCGAAAACCATAAAAACGATACCCATAACGCAAAATTTCATAATTTATTGCAGCCGCCATCTTATATTTACTAAACAGTGCTAGGTAGGTATGTAGCTTTAATAAATTATCGCCAAATTATTATTTCTTTACAATGAGTATGACGTTTCTATTTGTAAAATCTCATTGACTTTAAACATCCTCAAAACCGCCGCCATTCTTGATTTACATATAAGTTCACGAATTCATTATGTATGATCGATCACACGGACTCATTATTCTATAACAATCATAATAATAAATTATTCTTATTCAAAATCAGCAGGAAGTTTAAAATACGACAGCTCCGGTTTTAATGAAGCCGAGTTCATACAGCCGTATGCAACGCAATATCTGTAGCGGGTCATTTTTCCCTTTCACGCGACCGCACGCCTAGACGCGACAACCGCTACTGACCATCCCCGAGTATCACCCAGAAGCCGTGTCGATGTGCATGTTTGTGTGAGTGTGCCGTTTCGAGTGTTTGTTCCTAGTTTCCGTACTGTATATACTTATACTGAGGCCTAGGGCTGGTCGATACATTACGCATGCTGATAGTAAGAACGGTACCTATAATTATAATACCTGCTATCTGGACGATAACAAAACCAATTAAGTTTTTTGATGCTAAGCCGTACGTTTAAACAATTGTTGCCAGGTGCATTTGCTACTCGCAAGTCAAAGCCTTCTTAAGTAATGCTCAGCATGGTTTCAGAGATAAACGGTCAGTCAACACCAACCTTTTGACTCTTGTAGAGTATATCTCAACCAACTTAGACCTCGGAGGTCAAGTAGATGTACTCTACTTTGACTTTCAAAAAGCGTTCGATAGGGTCAATAATGACATACTCCTGGCCAAACTGAGCGTCATTGGATTTGCGCCGGATCTCCTTAGGTTACTTGCCGACTATCTGCGTGATCGCCAGCAGTATGTCAGATACGGAATTTATGAATCTGCACCATATCACACCCGGTCTGGTATAAGTCAGGGCTCTATCTTAGGACCTTTGCTTTTTATTTTAATGGTAAATGATCTACCAGCTATTGTAGAGCACGCGGAGTGCCTATTATACGCGGATGATCTAAAGCTCTACACTGTCATACACTCTGTGGCAGACTGTGTGGTGCTTCAAGGTGATGTCAACGCGGTCTGTCGATGGAGCCTAGATAACAAGATGGAGTTTAATCCCTCCAAATGCTCCGTGGTGAGTTTCGGTCGAAAGAAAAATCCGGTATCCTTCGATTATACTATCCGCGGTAACGTGATTCCTAGAGTTACGCTAATTAAGGATTTGGGAGTAACTTTTGACCGAAAGCTCACTTTTCACGACCACATCACCACAGTCGCCAAGCAGTCTTACCAGAGACTTGGCTTTGTCCTGAGAAACGCCCGGGACTTTCGCAGTGACAGTGTGGTGCGGCTGTTGTTCGGGGCTCTTGTACGGAGCAAGCTGGAGTCAAGCTGTTGCGTATGGAACCCCCATGAAAGTACGTACGCTCTGTCACTGGAGAAAGTTCAAAAGGCGTTCCTAAGGTTTTTGTACAAGCGACTTTTTGGGTACTACCCATTCATGTACCCAACCAAGTTTCTCCAGGGATGTCTCGGGTACAACTCCCTACAAACCAGGAGGGCGTACGATCAGACGGCAACTTTGTGCAAGATACTCCGCGGTATGATCGACGCCCCAGGTCTGCACAACCTTCTCTTTCGTCTTAACCTACCCGATAATTACCTTCGCCACAGAAATATTAGGCTTTTTTCAGAGCCTTTCTGCAGAACCGTGGCTCGCGCAAATTCTCCACTGCCTCGCACACTCACCGCCCTCAACAGACTTCTTGAACAGAACCCGGACTGTGATATATTTGCGGACGAATGGAAGGATATTATGTTGGTGTGCCTGAGGTTTTGCGAGAGAGATGAATGATAGGAGTAATATTTTGAGTTTGTTTGTTTAATTTATTTTTAGTTTTAAAATGCATAATGTTTTTATACAATTTAATATGCCTGGATTTTTTATAAATGATCAATTATTATTCGTTTTTCTTATTGTGTAATTTTATGTATAATTTTTTCTTATTTTTGTATGTTTCATTTGTTCTAATATATGTATAGGTATTGTAATTAACTAGTGTAATTGGTTGTAATATAAGTAATCGTGCTAGTTAATAATTAAATAAATAAATAAATAAAAAAATAAATAAATAAATTTGTGCCGACGCATTTTAGCGTGAAAAACGTCTTTTCATTCGTGATACACGTCAGAATGCGCCCTAACACGAGTTATTCGCGCTAAAATAAGCGTAATAATAACGCAGAATGTAGTAAAAAAACCAGAGAATACTGGCAAAAGCGGTTAGGAACCTAGAACAGTGCTACCATCTCAATCTCTGTATCAAAGTATCTATATCCGATAACCTACAATATCTCTTTAAACCTACGATACCTTGAACTGGATCTAGGTACACAATACCCTCGAACTAGAGTACAACTCTCCTCTAAGATCCGTAAGAGGTTGCCTCGAGCGCCGAGTGGGGGCAGCTGTATGTAGAGAGGCGGGGGCGCGGGGGGCTCTTCAGACAACATAGTTGTGTGTGTAGGAGGCATCACAACAATAACAACCTACACACACTGTTGTGGTAAAGGAAATACTGTCCTAGATACCAGAATGTTGTTGTTATTGTATCATTATGTAGTTGCGTTTATTTTTAACATCAATCAGAAAACATTTCCAAGTTTATTACAGGCTATTTTAATTGGCGCACAACGAGTGGCCAGAGGTGGCAGCACCGTCTTACCTCACGCCCCCACATAAGACCCTCGACAATCGCCGCGTCAGCACATCGACATGGCAACACTAAGGTATCGCCGTCGAGTGGCACTGCCAACAGTGGCGAGTGTGGCAACCCTACAGAACACTTAGCAAGGTTTACTATTTCTGTACACTTTTGCATCTCGGAGACTTCTGATATTTTTTATGTTTAGGTTATTATAAGACATTAGAGTCTGCCCACAGTTTCGTTAGCGAGGCATCGACTACTTGATTTAACATTTCATTTAAATATTTTTTTTCTCAACAGTCATTTATAACGTTTTTGAAGTTATTCCGTGATCATGGCGGCGCATGAAACTGGGCGCCATGATCGCGTTATAAATGACTCAAAAGTTATTTATACGTATAAATGGTTCAATTTTCTTAAAAAAATGTTTTCCTCTGCAGTAATAAAAATTGTTTAGTTATTTATGCATAAAATTGTATTGTCTAGGTTCACCGTCCAACGTTTAAAATGGAAGTACGGACACAGGCTCCACTGTCAACACGCCGCCGGCCGGTATCTTGTGAGAAACATTACAAAGTCGCATGAACTGCAATTTGCAACTGTCCGATTGTTCTGCACTGCACAAAGACCTCCAACTGGATTACGTAGAGCGACGCAGCAGTGTAGACTAATATTTTCAGTGCACCAACTACATAACACATCAAAATTTCAACGACCGGACGTCTCGGCGTCCGGCCGCGCATTGTGTATTTGAGATTTTGGTTGATAAGTAAGCTTGAGATCATATCAAATTAAGTTTTATCTGGTAAGTACACTAGGTACTATGGAATGCAGTTTTTGCTTGTTTTGAAAAGGTGCATTTGAGTAGCGTCAGAGGACCGAACCCTTTTCAAACATGTAGGCAATATTCAAAATTAGTTGGAACGATTTAGGCAGCAATTCGTCACTGCAAAAATGTTTTCTAATTGGTCACAACACACATATGTAAAAGTTCTAATATGTCACGTCTATGTTTAGTAACTATTGGTCACACGGCTTACTAACTGCTCTAAAATGTCAGCAGAATAAAACCAAAGCATGGAGTTAACTTACTGCATCTGTATGCACTGTGTCCGCTGACATGCAGCGGAGGTTGAAATTGGATTTGGAGCTGAGTTAGAGGTAGATATTTGAAAATTGAAACTGTGTGAGGTTTGACAATATCTGTCAACGAGCAGAGGCTGGCAGAGGCAGCGCTGGAACGTTCTAATATTAATAATTTGTGTACGTCATAGAGATGTGTGTGAGTGTGTGTGCTTAGTAATGCTGGGTAGTAGTTTTCAGGCATCATCACTACATCTACATAGTATAAAACAAAGTCGCTTCCCGCTGTCTGTCCCTATTTATGCTTAGATCTCGACTTGATTTTGATGCGGTTTTTTTAAATAAATAGTGATTCAAGAGGAAAGTTTTTAAACCATTTTACACGTAAATTTCGACGCGGACGCCAATCCGCCGGACGCAGCTAGTCATTACATAACCGATGTTTATTTACCTTTGGCTCACATTTTTCTTAATGCATTCGCTGCTTAACCTTAGCAGGGAAAATCAGTCAACGCGCGACGCCCACGATAGCAAAACGCGGCAAGGGCGGACCTGCATTCACGTAAATCAAAGAAAAAGGATACAAGAAACGTATCACTCATAACAAAATAAATTAAAAGCTATCAAACGAATATGCAATTTGTACCCAATTACAAACAACTACCCAACTCGCTCGTTCACCACGTAGTACGTACAGACTGCAATCGTACGACCGCGCGCTCCGAACTACACGACACAACTTTGTCTTTGCGGAGAGCTAGGGCTGCCAACACAGAGTTACTACTTAGTTCTCATAATATGGCAACCCTGTGAGGAAAGTTTAGGAATTCCAGCGCCTAACCAATCTACTGTCGATATATAGTAGATAGCTGCTGCCTCCGGCTTCCCAGACCTAGTGCGAGGTGGATACTACGTCCTTACGTAGCCTGGTAGTGCTGGGTACCGTATATGCCATGTATCGTAATAGTGAAAAGGAAACTATTACCTCCTTCTCCTACAGGGAACTTACTCTACAAACTTTATCAGTTTTTGAAAGTAGTGACGATCCGTTCATATAGAGAAAGCTTTTGATTAAGAGGGACAATGCGGACGAGACTTCCTAGTAAAACCCTGTTTTAGAGATTTGGGGTTAAAAAGTATTGAAGCTGGTCACAGGTTGCAGTTGGTTCGTGACCTGCGAGTGTCTCTACAGAGTGCCCCTACAGGGAGTGTAGGTGCAGGCAATATCCGGCGCTGGATGTCGGTGCCGCGAATCAATGCCGGGCGGCCGGATGCAAGGGGCAGGCAGGTGCGGGGGGGACTTATTGTCATCATTATGTACCAGCAGATTTCGTACGCCCAATGAGAAACGAGCTCGCTCACTACAGCTTTATTTCAGGTCATCGTTAGGAAGTATTTTCAAAATGAGAGCGTAATGAAATGATGGACAAATTGGATATTATCTTGAATGAAATGAAGTCGCTTCCTCTGTTCGCTTATTTTAGATCTTTTAACCTCCTAATTAATTGCTAGACCGCTCTAACATTCTACCTTGGACCTCAAAGCTATGAGAACATCAATATGTTTTAGTGTTTCCAACCAAACGTGGGAGCACGTTTGGTTGGAAACACTAAAACATATTCACGGGACAACAACTCTATAACAACAAGCATAGGGTGCAATATGGCTCGATAACTGGCTGCAGCCTTGTGCGAGTAGAGCGTGTCGTAATCACATTGAGTACTGACAGAAGTAATATTATAGATGGGAGCGTTTGGATATTTACTGCACATGTTTAGTATTAGGGAGCGGGGACACCGCGGGGAACGGAGACGTACATATCTGACGGAAAATGCGTCGAGCGCATCATCGGTCCTAGACTAGATTACCTCACAGAATACATGAATTACGTCAGTAATAATACTTTAGCTTTAAACACAGTGTAGGTACCTAGTTACCTTCAGATTAAACTTTTTACCTTCAGATTAAACTTTACAAATACATAAATGCGAATTTTCGGATTTACTGAATTGGTTATAATGACTTATCCACATCCTTCAAGACAATAATTAGATTATGAATGAATTCAGTTGAAAATGTTTAAAGTCGTAATGCAGAATAACATAAAGTAGGTTGTAACCGATTCCTTCACTCCATCAGCGACCTTGCTTTACAAGTAAACATAAACGTGTACAATACAAAAGCCGTTACTTACGTACATGCATATAGTGCTCAATTATAATACAAACTTCCAATAGCGTGATTTAATCTTCTGCCTGCTTACTGGATAGATTCCTCAATATATTTTCTCTTTTTCTAGGTTGCCTGGCAGAAATCGTTGTCAGCGATAAGGCGGCCTATTGTACTGTTAATATTTAGATATAGTTTTTTTGTTATATTTTAAGTGCAATAAGAGTGTTCATTCATTATTTTTTCTCCTTGGTTGTGTAATTTGATCACACTGTAACCCAAGGGGCAAAGATAAGTAGACAGAGGAGACGCGGTAGAGGGCGCGCAATACGCCTCCGCCGCCGGCCGCCCCGCCCGCCATGCGCCACTCAGGGCATCGAGTTACCGAGGGGGGAGAGTAGAACGTTAAGTTATTCTGGGACGGATTTCTATACTTGCAGATTCATTACTTACATTTGAGCACACTTTTTCTCATAGTGTGAAAAAATACCATACTATTTTTATTCAGTAGTCTTCAAAGATGCTGGTGCGAAATGGTACACCATGCGTATAATGACGCCGCGGTCCCCTCGACGAGGGGTGCTAATTCATTTGCAGAAACTACAGCATCTAAAAACTATGGGATGACCTTGGATAATTAACCCCCGACAGATACTTTGGGAAGGCTTACCTGTCTGGGCGTCCTCACAAGCTCCTTTCAATTCACGGCTGTAAGTCCAGGGTCACACGTCACGCACAAAGTTTATAGGTTAGGTACAATGTTCAGTTCTTGAGGATAGATCACTCAGTCGCGACCCGCGGGTATTATGTATATTTGCGAATGAATTCTCTCGACAACAATATTTTAGTTGGAGAGGCGATATTATATGGAATCAAATACTGCGACGATTCCTTGGTTTGAGACGTCCGTTCCGGCTGGCGTCGCTCGGAGGCTTTTTGAATGGTCAAGCGACAACTGCATCGAACGTCAGATCGGTGCAATGACAGCGAACTTCAGGGTTGACTGCATGACGATTTCAGAACAGTAAACCAACCCTTTAAGTACCTAGATAGGTAATAACCATCCAATGTCACCCACAGTTATATATGTATATAAATTAATACAAACGCACTATTAGCGTAACCATATTCCCCGGCTTGAAAGATCCTACTTTCAAAACACAGAGAAAGCGAAATTATATTATTGAGAAAGAAATTAGAATTGTTTATTTATATAAAAATATTATAATTGCATATCGTCGCGAAAGCTCTACCCCAGCGGTGTGAGTAACAAATTAAAATTTATTTATATATATAGGATATTATACATATACGAAGCTACCAATAATAATAATCTAAATAAGGTTTACTGAGTTGGGAGCGGGCACAATTTAACAATCGGTCTGCTCTGAAGCATTCCACCTTTTACCTTCACGGACGCTACTCTACATATCCCTTTCTTGTCCGGAAAGATTTCTGTGATTAAACCTAACGGCCAATGCAAGGGCATTACATTATCCTGCATGGAAATAACAACCATCCCAACACGTACTGGGTTAGAAGGAGTATTCCATTTTTGTCTTGATTGGAGGGTGTGCAGAAACTCATTGCGCCACCGTTTCCAAAAAGATTGGACGAGTTGATCAGTGAATTCGTATCGTGAAATAAGGTGTAAACGCTTTTCAGTAACTTCGCGAGCGGGTAAAAACACAAGCGGTTTTGTATTAAGAAAATGTGCAGGTGTAAGAGCGGTAGGATCTGACGGATCTGAGCTAAGTACATAGAGAGGTCGGGAATTTAATAAAGCCTCGACTTGAGCTAACATAGTGTTAAGCTCATCAAAGGTGAGTATTTGTTGACCGACGACTTTCAACAGATGCGTTTTGACACTCTTTACTTCACTTTCCCAGCATCCACCGAAATGTGGAGCTCTACAGGGGATGGTTTTATGAGTGATCTTATGCTCCGTCAGTGCGGTTTCCCAATAGGGGCGGTATTCTTGAGATAGGAATTGGTAGAGATCGCGAAGATATGATCTGGCGCCGATGAAATTGGTGCCGTTGTCTGTATATAGACATTCGACGGGACCACGGCGCGAGAGAAAGCGTTTTAGTGCTGACAGGAAGCTCGCAGTGCTGAGATCTGAGGCAACTTCCAGATGCAGAGCACGCGTTGTCAAGCACGTAAAGAGACAAATATAAGCCTTACGACTCCTTTGGCCTCTGCCACGCACAGACGTTATCATGAGCGGTCCCGCGTAATCACACCCAGTGTGTGAAAATGCTTTAGGAGCGACGTCAACTCGTGATTGAGGCAGATCAGCCATGATTGGAAAAACCGGTCGTGGCTTAGCGCGGAAGCAAATATTGCAATTAAAAGTTATATGACGAACAATACGTCGTGCGGACAGAATCCAATACCGTTGTCTCAGGAGGGACAAAAGTAAGTTTGGACCTGTATGGAAATTTTTGACATGATAGTGGGAAACTAGAAGTTCCACTACGTAGTCCTGTCGGGGAAGTAAAATTTGGTGACGAGAGTCAAAGTCCAACTCAGAATTGGCTAAACGTCCACCAACGCGAATAAGTCCATTGTACAGAAACGGACTAAGCTTCTGTAGTGGCTTAGAACATAATTGTTTGCGGTTTAAGCGATCAAGATCTGATTCAAAATGGATTCGCTGAACAGAGCGCCACACTACTAATTCAGCGAACTCCAAGTCCGATGCGGTAACGGGTCCTTTAGGGAGACGTTTAAGGAATTTAAAAACGAAACAAATGGTTTTCAGATATTTAATCCAAGAAGAAAACCTATTCGCCCGGCTATACAGGAGATCTTCCGCTGAACACCTGGGATCGGAATTCGAAATGTCTGCCGTCGGTACTGCAGGTAGAGCCACCGGCTTCAGTTCGGGCAGTTCTTGCATTTCTGCGGATGAAAATGGCGTCACTGGCCACTCGTATCGGGGTGTTCCCAGCCATGGAGGTCCACTCATCCACAGTGGATGCTGAACTAACTGGGCCGGAGTTAAACCTCGAGAAAGACAGTCAGTCGGATTCTCCGTTCCTTTGACATGAAAAAAGTGATCTGACGAAAGATTTTCCTGAATTTTAGCGACGCGGTTGGCCACATACGTGTGCCAGCGATGTGGTGAGGAATGAATCCAAGTCAAAGTGATAGTAGAGTCCGAGAAAGCTAAAACCGCCTCAATGGCGTATCGAGGGGAATAGAGATCGAAAACTCGTTTAATCAAAATTGACAACAGGAGAGCGGCAGATAGCTCTAAACGAGCAAGCGATATAACCTTAAGAGGTGCGACTTTAGATTTTGCACATACCAGTGACACGACAATGTCACCATTTGGCTTAACTACGTGGGCATAGACAGCGCCACCGTAGGCCTTCTCACTGGCATCAGCAAATCCAACTATTGAAACTTTACAATGTTCAACAACGCCAATATGACGCGCGAATTGGAGCTGAGATATTTCAGGTAACTCAGCTTGAAATTGATCCCACAAGCGAACAATCCGATTTGGTGGGACATCATCCCATCCTATTTTGGCAAGCCACAGATCCTTGATCAATAACTTAGCATAAAGGATCATGGGCGCGACTAGACCCAATACATCAAAAAGGCGAGCGATGGACGACAGAATATTCCTTTTTGTGCAGGGGCGATCATCAGGGTTGACCTGGAAGGCGAAATAGTCTTGGTCGGGAAACCAGCGTAGACCAAGAATTTTCAGAGTCGGATCCTTATTTAGATCGACACTGTGTGAGAGTCGCAATGACTCGGGAATAGCTTGAAGAACTTCAGCGCTATTACTTGACCATTTAGTCAATTCAAAGTCACCAAGTGAGAATAACTTAATCAATTGACGAGAAGACTCTATTGCTTGCTCGACATTGAAGGAAGAGCTTGCTATATCGTCCATATAAATATCTCTGCTCAATATCTTACTGGCGAGAGGAAACTGCTCTCCTTCGTCTTTGCACAACTGTTGGATTGTACGGATTGCGACAAAGGGAGAACACTTAAGTCCAAAGGGAAGAACTGAAAACTGAAGAATTTGCAAAGGTTCATCTTCGTGGAAGCGATAGACTATACGCTGAAGAGGGCGATCTTCAGGACGAATGGCTATTTTGAGATACATAGCCTTCACGTCAGAAGTTATTGCCACAGCGAAAATTCTCATGTTCAACAATATGTTCAGCAAGTCCGCTTGAAGAACGGGACCTGCATACAGAATATCGTTTAGCGAAATTCCATTGTCTGACTTCGCACTTGCGTCAAGAACCACCCGTAGTTTGGTGGTTGTCTTATCCTCGCGAATAACAGCATGGTGCGGGATATAGAACGAGACTTCCCCTGGAAGTACTCCTTCCACTAAGGAAATGTAGTTATTTTTTAGATAATCTTTAATTACGTTATCATATAAAAGTTTGACGTTAGGATGATTTTTAAATTTACGTTCGAGGCTAAAAAACCTACGACGTGCGATTTCCAAAGAATTTCCTAACGCAGAGGCGTCTGTTTTAAGTGGTAAAGCAGTGACATATTTCCCAGAGGGGGAGCGAGTAGTGGTAGAGGAATAAAACTGCTCGCAGTGTTTATCATCCACACTTGTTATTGAAGAAGCCTGAACTTCCTCGATTTCCCAGAATTTACGCAAGTCACAGCTTTCCAAAGAAGACGTCGCGCAAAATGACATCGTAGCGGTAGGAGGGTCTATAATAGGCGCTTCTCCCATAAATATATAGCCTAAGACAGTTTCTAAAGCATCTGGATACCCAACAGTAGAAGTAACTTTACTTGGTTGCAATAGCTTAGCAAACAACTTTACTCCAAGCAGGATGTCAATATTCCCCGGCATTCCCCAAGTATCATCCGCGAATAAATGCGACCCGATATGATTGAGGTGAGCAACATCTATCGAGCACAATGGAAGCTGTCCGGTTATCTCATCGAGTACCAGCGCATCAATGGAGTACTTGGGTTGGGCGCAAAGGCGCGAGCTGAAGGTGAAGTCGACTGAACCGCGAACCGACTGCGAAGTACCACCGATACCCTTCACCGTGACTATAGAGTCGTCACGAATAGGTAGCCCAAGCCTACGGCAACATCGGGTGGTAATATAGTTCTTCTGAGAACCCGGATCCAGTAGACAGCGAACGACAACATCCTTCCCTTTCCTACCTACCACTAAAACTTTCGCAGTAGCTAAAACCTCCGTGGTGCGAGTACTATTATGAGCCGAAGCTGAATGCGTACACAAAGAAACACGTTCTTCATCCGAGGTCTGATCTACAGCACTGGCAGATGGCGCGGCGCCGACTGCAGGCGTGGGTTTCGATTGTGGTGGCGGTGGTTGATCAAAATGTAACAGGGAATGGTGTTTACCGTTGCATTTCTTACACGTGAACGTTGATTGACATTTAGATACGGTATGTTGAGTACTTAGGCAATTACCGCAGATACGATTATCTTTTATGTGTTTAAATTTATCATTCGTATTTAATTTTAAAAAAGCGCTACACTTGTATAAGTTTGTGTGTACCGAACGACAGAGCGAACATTTAGGTGATGTAGCTACATACACCTGCGAGACCTTAGATGAAGGTGCGGGGGGCACACGAGCGCTGGTGCCAGCAGCCGAGCGCTCAGGCCGTTGCGGAGCTGTGCGATAAAGAATTTTTACTTGTTCTCGCACGAACTTCACAAAATAATCATAGTCAACACTTTGAGGATCCTTTAAAGTGCGAAGTGACATTTCGTAATGCTTCGCGATGTCGGAGTCTACTAACTTAAGACCCGCGTACATAAAGATAAAATCAGACATGTTGGCGATTTTTAATTGTTTGAGTCCGGCCACAATAGCGGTGTATTTATCAAAAACCTTTTCTACATTAGCGGGCGACGAACCAGCTGGCTTTAGCAAAAATAGCTGATCTAAATAGTTCACAGCCAATGCGTGTGTGTCCTGGTACTTAGCGATAAGCGCGTCCCATATAACACGATAATTTTCTGCAGCAGGGACAATTCCAGCGGCTACGCCTTTGGCTTTGCCTTTTAGGTGACCTAATAAATAATGGATGCGATCAGAATCCGATAAATCAGAATTTGTATGAATGACGCGTTTGAATGTCTCAAAAAAGAACGGAAAGTTCTGAATGTCACCATCAAAGGTAGGGAGCTCGATTCTAGGTATTTTGATATGCGGAGAACCTGAGTTCTTCCCGCTAGCCGATGATTCGTTACTTGTGGTTAAAGAATTCAAAACATTTTTTATTTCACACGCAAGATCGTCAAAGGCATTCAATGAGTTATAATTAACTTCATATTTGGGATCAACCTTCATTGAAATAATATTTATATTATCAATCGTTGTTATAATTTCATTACGCATTAAATCGATTGTTTTAGCCTGCGCAATAAAGGTGTTCCGCGATCTCTCATTATCTAGACATTTTATTGAATCAAATATTTTTTGCGCACGAGAAAAATATGCGGCGCGTTTGCCTTCATACAACTTTAACTTATTTTGTAAATCTTCCATTTCAAAGGATAATTGAATCTCCAACAAAAATCAGAATTCACAAAAATTCACTTAAAAAAATGGAACGGAACCAACTTCCCTACCTACGGAACCTTAATTAGAATGCGCAACAAACGTTATATAAAGTAATAGGTACGGAATCACTCTTCCGACCGCGCGATAACCAATCACAATAACTTAGTGACAGTTAAAGGAAACTACGACGACAACCTTGCACAATAACACCCTTTCGGTAAGTATAAAGGTAGGTATATGCACCGTACTAAACTATCCGAATAGGTAATTATTGCAATTAGAATCAAAAGTAGAAAATAAAAGATAAAATCCGAATGCGAACATAAACCTAAGTAGTAAGTACCTTAATAAAATACTGAGTACCTAGATGCGAAACTCAGTACGGTAAACTCATGAAAAAAGTAGACCGTAATAATCCTAAATATCTTATAGTAGGTGCGATGCGAGATAAGAACCAAAGTTCAAAGAACAACTTAGGTCTTTTTTAGGTATGGAAATAATAACCAACCATGAGGAAACCTACTTCCCGTAGATGTAATACAGAAATAACTTATCCGATCTTACAATCGTAGCGTTAAGTAGGTGCGGTGTAGATACACAATTTTACCTACCAAAACAAGAATTGAGAACATGAAATTGAGTGCGATTAATTTAACTAAATTGCAATAATTTAATCAAATGCGAAGTGGACTGTATTGCGATTATATACTCGTATAATACGAGGCGATTAAATAGAATAACATTTACCTATAAGATTTCAGTTCTAACCGAGTTCAATATGACAAAGTTCAATGACCGATCAACAATAATAATTGTGGTTCCTGGAATCACGGCGAATGTTAGTGCAAAAGGTAGGTCATTCAACACACACGATGTGAGAACCCCAACCACGCTGGCTTTTACGTTCACGAAGTGAAGAAATTTCCTACCCGCTATCACAAAATATGATGGAATGTTATGCGTAGTTCTTGGAAAATACCATATTTTACGACACAAATCACTGTACTAAATGACTGATTAACTTACGTTATGATTTTAGTAATATAAATGCGAAATAACAAACTATAATTATGAAATGCCACAGAACTTCGATAAAGAATGCAGATGATACTAGACCTTACGCACGTCGCAATAAGGTCGAGCTTCCTAAAACGATATGCAATTTTATGACGATAATTTTTAGATTTTTATAGATAGGAACAATTAAATATGGTTTTAATGACCAACATATATATATACGGCTCGAATGGATCAAAATGGTGCGAAATGGTACACCATGCGTATAATGACGCCGCGGTCCCCTCGACGAGGGGTGCTAATTCATTTGCAGAAACTACAGCATCTAAAAACTATGGGATGACCTTGGATAATTAACCCCCGACAGATACTTTGGGAAGGCTTACCTGTCTGGGCGTCCTCACAAGCTCCTTTCAATTCACGGCTGTAAGTCCAGGGTCACACGTCACGCACAAAGTTTATAGGTTAGGTACAATGTTCAGTTCTTGAGGATAGATCACTCAGTCGCGACCCGCGGGTATTATGTATATTTGCGAATGAATTCTCTCGACAACAATATTTTAGTTGGAGAGGCGATATTATATGGAATCAAATACTGCGACGATTCCTTGGTTTGAGACGTCCGTTCCGGCTGGCGTCGCTCGGAGGCTTTTTGAATGGTCAAGCGACAACTGCATCGAACGTCAGATCGGTGCAATGACAGCGAACTTCAGGGTTGACTGCATGACGATTTCAGAACAGTAAACCAACCCTTTAAGTACCTAGATAGGTAATAACCATCCAATGTCACCCACAGTTATATATGTATATAAATTAATACAAACGCACTATTAGCGTAACCAGATGCTGTTGGTAGCTTGTAGACATTTTTTGTAAATAAATATTGCTGGACAATTCCCACAACATCATCTAATATCTTTAATAGTCGTTAGTCTTTGGGGACATCGACACTATCGATGTCGTGGCGGCGGGGCGGTGGGGTCGACCAACAGGTGTCTCGACCTAACCCTCGCGGATACATTGCACACTTATTGCGGAGGGTTCTCTTTACGGTTTGTATTTTAAACTCAGATGGTAGGTAAATGAGATTCTTGAGGTTTCTTTGATTCTTCTACCATCTTGAGCACAGTTTTTTTAAAGATATTTTCGTTTCAAGATCATGTTCAAATGAAACAGCTTTGGACGTTGCCACACGCCTACGTTGTACATCATACACTACAGTAGTACAACGTATTTAGAAAAGGACTGAGGAAAGTGACATCCTTCTCTTTCAACCATTAACATTTTTAAAATGCTCGCTCTTATACTTCAAAATAATTATCGTTGGGTATCCCATGGATGGGATTGGGATTCTATGGCATTCCCATCATACCCACTAAATTAAAAGACGAGTTTTCATAATTGCAAAGTTACAGCTACGGGGCTGAATGTTTGCATACCTTAGTTTGACCTGGAGGAACACAATATATACATAACATAGCACTATCGTCACATACCTGGGTCTTGTTTCTCTATCTTGGGCGGGTTGAGCCTCCGGTCGGGCGCCGCGGGCTGCTTGGGGCTGTTGCGCTTGGACGAGCTGCGCGACAGGACCAGCGACTGCGGGATCTGTACAGACAGGGGGGTTAGTGCACTGATCAATGATCATATCTAGATGGCGCTGGTAAAAACCGTTTGTTTATTTATTTCCACAGCGTGCGTTCTACACACATATAGTAAAACATATAGTACAACTGACCAGTTTGTCTGAGCGGTCGCCGGAGGGCAGCCTGGCGATGGTGACGTCGGCGGAGTCCTCGGGCGGCGGCGGCTGCTGCAGCCAGTTGTACTCGCGCTTCTCCACCGGCACGCCGCGCCGCTCGTAGTCACCGGCTTGCGTTCTACACACATTTTTTCATTAAAATTTTTTTTTTATTATATCTGTACCTATACTTTCTTTTATATATATACCTATAACATAGATGTTAAGCTAGTTACAATGGAGATTAATTTAGTTTTCCTCGATGTACGTGAAGTACCTCTGTATTTTATAACATAAACATCATTAGTAACCAAATGCTTGGAACATAGTAGTAAGTGATTCTTTGATTTAATAATTTTAGCACTCTTGTCGCCTGAAACACAGGATTACCTGGTTCAGGCTACATTGTTATACTTAGCTATATTTATTTTATATCACGAACTAAGTTAACAGAACGCTTATCGATCAAGAAAACGGCACGGTGACAAGAAGTCATGCCAAGAGGCTACTTCATGTCTTGTTAAATCGGTTTTCTCTGTTATATGTACATTTATTAGCTTTTATTTGCCTTATCTTGCTTTCTAGATTTAAAAACATTGGAAAGAACATCGCCAACATCGCGAACATCGGTACATATAAATGTACCTACTGAATTATATTAGTTAGACCATAATATGGTTTAAGATATTGATCTTTTGAGAAGCAAGATCAATCACCGGTGAGAAACAATAGAAGCTTAATAATAGAGTTGTATAACAAGTAAGCCAGGCAATAAACAACTTCATTAAAAAAAAGTCTTACCTTAAACTTTCATAACAATCTAAACATACTACGGCGTAGTCGCCATTTTCTAATAATAATGAATTCTCGTTCCGCCTCTGCGTTAAGAACGGGAATTCCTGAAACAAAATACATTCATTAGTTCTTCTTTCTTCTGTAACTATACAAAATAATATATGTAGCTTCAAGATTCTGTGGCGTTAAGATCAATTTTCGATTAATTATTTTAGTTTTTTCTCCGCTATGATGGTACAATACATACATAGACCATGCCAGCTTTCAGCGCCATCTATATTATCGAGCTTTTTGAAATGTCAAGCAGAATGTGGTGCAAACCCCACCGAGAAAAACACCTTTCCAGCTTCGCACGGTTTTGGTACGGATCTCTAACTTTTGCGAAAATAATTATGATATACCCTATGTTCACCGCGGATAGTGTAGCTTCCCAACGGTGAAACAATTTTTCAAATCGGTCCAGTAGTTTCGGAGCCTATTCATTACAAACAAACAAATAATCAAACATTTCCTCTTTATAATCTTAGTATAGATTGAATGTTAGTTACCTTGATGGGCAGTGCTCGCACTCGTTTCCTATAAGTCTTGATCCCGCACAGGTGGCAGTGGTAGTCGTGCGTGTTGTACATCCGCCGCTCCGCCGGACACGAACCCGCACCTTCGTATCTACAACAACAGACACAATTACAATCAAACTTTTCAAACTATGTGATATTATCGGGAACCTGGAACCCTGTTGTGAGAACCAACCGCGTCTCGTTCTGATACCGTCAATGTTGTGTGTCGTGATCGAGCTGCGTTCGATAATGAAACAGGTGGTAGTGGTAACGTTCGTAGCAAAGGACAAAAATGGTCGGTATGTCTGCCCATAAAAACGCAGTGCCTTCAGTTACTCCTTGATCTTGGCGCATGAAACTGTGCCGAAATATTGGAAAACTCAAAAATCAAATCATGGTAAATATCCCGTTTTAAATGACTTTAGACACAATCACACTTAATATCTTGAATATAGAGTTGACAATTCAGCCGTTTCCTAAATAGGACAACGTATATTAAACGTTAGACCTTATTTATATGGACTGGACATCTAAAAATCGATATCTCTTTATCAATAATTAAATGAACAATGAGCTTAGCTATAGTCGTCTCTCCGTATAGGTTTATCAATGCTTATTTTCCAAAGAGGACTTGGTCCTACAAAGAGGTAATACAAAGAGATACAAAGAGGTCTGCAAGCAAAGACGACGGTGAGCAATATCATTTCTTGTTTTCAGCGATTGACAAAAAGGTATAAAGCAAGGCCCTTTTAGAAAAGCTTGAACCATGCTCTATCAGTGAATCAATCAAATGTATTTTCTTTATTTCAATCATCTGTCTATGTTCATGTAACCTGTTCGCCACCGAATATATTTTTGTGCAACTAAGTATAGATCCTTCGAGTGTTCTTATCAGCTAGTAAGTAATGTTACCTTCTCCATTGGTTGAGTAGTGAGTGGTAGCAGAACGTACAGACTAGAGCGGAGTTGTTGTCCCGCAACTGTTCCGCGTTTGGATGACTCTGAAACAACAACCCTCTGTAAAAACATCCGTTTTGGTCGGCAGGTAGAAAGTGCCTCGGCATTAAGCCCACCCTTTGTAGTGCAATAAAGTTTCATATAAATAAACCAATAAGCCCCAGGGGGTGGGCGCCATCTGTTGGCTACGGTTGTTATATTAACTAGATCTTTCTAAAAACTCAAATTCCGAGTTGGGGACAACTCGGAATTTGAGATTTTAGACATATAAAAATATCAAGATCAGACAAAATTCAGAAACATAAATAAATATGTACGTAATATTACTGGGGGTTACACTGCATTCAGATTATGTTTATCTTAAATTTTAGTTTATATGAAGCGGAGCAAATTTTTCACATATTTTGTACGGCATTTGGTAACCAACGCTTTTTGAGTTGGTTTCTGCATAAGCTGCGAGCGTGAGGCGAGTTCAGCTACATACAAGCTTGTTTTGATAAAATATTACCTGATGTGTAAGTAAGCAAGGGAAGTAGGGCGCGTTGCCCTGCGGCTGGCCGTAGAGGATGCGCGCCAGCGTGAAGTCCGAGTGCAGCCCGCACAGGAAGCAGTAGATGGACGTGCACGCTGCAACGAACAACACAGTTAAACGATACTAGAGATTGCGCTGCGAGGGAAACATATTCTAAGATTCACTATTCTAAGTGCCCTGCAAGTCTATGGTTCTAAGACTGTTGAACAGTGAAACCGGTCCAGAGTCGTAAGTCTTTGCAGAGATTCTTTCGAGGGGCCTCGAGGCTAGACTTTATTCACTTCAATCAATTTATTTCTAAGCGGAAGGGACACATCTTGCGTTTTCAGACGCATGACATAATGTGTGTGCGTCCAGTGCTTCATAAAAGCGCAGCGTCATTACCCCGGCGTCATCTCTAGGGGTGAAGACCGCTCGGTCCTTGGGTTTGTGACGAATTGCTGTTTTCGTCAACTATTTTTTGGTTGCATATTGGAGGTAGGTTAGGTTAGGTGTTATTTCGTTGTTTTAAGTGCAATGAAGTGTTCATTCATTCATTCATCCAGTAGTGTACTCACCATTATTACTAGCGACGGTCCGGTCGGAGGCGGTGGACGGGGGGGTGGGGATGACGCGCTCGCCGTTGGACGAGTTGGAGGGCAGCGGCGACGGGATGTTGTACCTGCGGAGCGACACTCTATATTGAAATAACGACCAAGTTCCGGCGTTTATACTCGCACTGCCACACTGCCTCAGCAGACACTAAAATTAAGGGTTATAACTATACAAAGGACATTATTAGTTGCTCTTCTCTTTAATTTTTATGTGACCTTTCCTAAGATACCTTTTTACGCCACCTAGTGACAAACGCCGGAACTATAGACTCAGCCGCAGCCATGATGTATTGATGATGGCCAACTAGTTCCTGAAGATGTCACCGGAGGCGCGGTTTCATAGTATATAAGTTGGAACGCCAAGCAATTTCTTTCTCTTATCGCGTTTACAATTATTACTACTCACAGTCTCACATCTCTTTGTTTGTAGAACTTTCATTACAAATTTATTCACAAACAATTTAAGCTCTATTCCATACTGAACAAGCTTCCAACACCCATAGGGCCCTTCAGGCATCACCAGGCAGCAAAAACAATACCGACCTTGTTTTATACAAAGGTATTTAGTTAGGAACTTGCACCTCATGTAACGTATGTCTTTCGCTGTAATAAATACCTTTTCTAAATCAGAAGGGTAAATCTATCAGACTTTTTGCGCAAATCGTCTCGTTATTTTGAGCCCTATCCAGCTATAGATACCTTCTATGTTCTAGCGGCACTCTCTCCGCGTCCATGAGCTCCCACTGGCGCGCCAGGTGGCGCACGCAGCGCGAGCACGCCAGCACGCGCCCGCCTGCGCGCGCGCCGCCCGACGCCAGGCACGGGAAGTGCATCGCGTGCGAATTCATGTACTCCGCTGTCGTGGACAGCCACTCCATCGACTGCTGCGGGAACAGCCCGGAGCACACGTAACATCTGGAAGAGACAGACATTAAGGATGTGATGATGGGGAACAGAGAGCGCTGGCTAAAACGTATGAAAGCCCTACCGTAGAAGCCGCATAGGGTTTTCTAACTTTACTTGAAAATTGAAAAATTGACGAAAGTCTTGCATTTTTGAGCGATTGAGTTTGTTTCCCCGATGATTCGCGTTTTGCCATCCGTCACACATGAGCGATTAAGAAAAGTTCTAAAGCTTATGAGTGACGGCTGCTTGAAACTTTTATGAACCCCTTTTCCAACAGCATTCTGTTGACCTGAGGCACTTTCTCTTGTAGAGTCACGTGTGGGGCCTGGGGCAACACGAATCTTATTCCTCTAGTGTCCAGTAGTTTGCGCCTGTACCATGACAGGTGAAGTAATGTGTAGGTGTGTAATGTTACCGGTACAGCCCCATGCCGTTCTCGTGCGCAGGCGCGGCAGGCGAGGCGGGGGTGGGCAGCGCGGCGGGGGAGGAGGGGGCGGTCCGCTTGCTGACCGCTGAGCTGCATTTTATATCGTACGGCTTAAACCTGGAACAAACAAATATAACCTATTATAGTAAAGAAAGTAATTATGGAGTTGTGTTCCTCTTTGTTCAGCCCAAGACTTACTTCTACGACTATATATTATGTTCTTCCATGATTGTTACGTAGGAGTAGAGAGTGAGACTCACCTAATATGATTGGAGAGAGAGTTGGAGTGCGCGGGGTTGGGCTCGGGCGCGTCTCCGTAGGAGGGGTACTTGAGCGGGATGCTCTTGTTGCACGACGCACAGATCTGCACCATGCCTGGAACAACACGGGATAACACATTCACATTACTGCCGGTAATTCCCTTGCATTATGAACCAGATCTATTGGGTATCAAAACGAGACCGGGTCAGAGAGCAATTGTAGAGTATCTTACTTGGCCCTTGTGTCACGGACTACAGCCCGTAAGAAACAATCCTCTGTAAGACATGAGACATCCTCGTGGAATCACCTTATCTAAAGTGATAGATTTAAGCATATTATTATACTTGGCTATTGCCCCTTTACAGCAAAATTGTAAACTTATATATCGTGTTTTGACGAGTCATAACGTCATAATTTAATTAAGTTACATTATTGCTATTTTTTATGTGTATGAAGTATGACAATAAATTATCTGAATCGGATGCATCTAAATCCGCTATTTAGGTAGATTGTGATCCAGTATCCGAGGTTTCAATAGTTCTGGAGCTGTTCCTCTGGTAAGATCCATTGACGTAAATAGTTATGGCACACGTACCTTGTGGACTAATAGGACTAGCATCAGGATGCGCCTTCAGACTCGTGATGAAGGGATAGTAGGGCTCCCGCTCGGGGTTGGGGCAGCAGTAGAGCAGCCTCAGGTGCGAGCTGTGCGCGCCCAGCCCGCACACGTAGCACACGAAGCTGGCCGCGGGCTGGCTGGCGGGCCGCTCGCAGGGGGAGTGCGTCTGCGCCGCCAGGGACTTGTCCCCCGAGGAGGCCAGGCTGAGGGGCGAGGGGGGCAGCAGCGAGGGAGGCCGCGTGCGCAGCGTGTACACGCGCTCGTTAGCAGGCACGCCGCGCATCTTGAACAACATATACATTGCTTTACTTTCTTTCGTGGCGTCGATTTTATTTATTTAACACAATGTTCAAGATACTATACTATATATACTATACTTGGAACCGAATAATCAGAACAATCCATTTATTGGTAAAAACAAATTATAATAAAATGATTATAACTGAGTAACAATATCTACTTCAAATATTACTTTACTTTCCGCACATCAATCATCGATACTTTAGAACGACTTCTTGACGAGCCACAATTTAAGTCTCCGCTTGAAGGAAGACAGACTAGGTGCTTTGACTACCTGATCCGGTAGGTTGTTGGTTTAGAAAAGCGAAAATGCAAGGTTGTCTGTCTATTGTTATTTACAGTTTTATCTATTATTCGCATATTTCAGCTCAGAAACAGATCATCATCATCGCTTCACCATAAACCGTTCAGCAGTTCTCTGTATAATAACTACTCGCATTGCAAGGCATTATTGCGCATGGTATATGCGCGTTATTTTTATTTCCCGGCGATCATATGAGACATTTGGATTGTAACGCGTGCGACAACGGTTACTATAAATGAACTCACAGTTATAATTTAATCTATCAGCAAGATCCCTCCGAGTTGACTAGATTCACATTCGTGCGATACGTTATCTCGTACAAATTACTACGAGTGACCTTCTGTGCGATAAGGGTCGACCTACGCCGCGACTGCGCAGTTCCATCGCGGGACGCGCCGGGCTTGCGGGACCTCTTTGTCGGGGCTATTCACGGGGACATTCGGACAGTACGCCGCCATTTTGGTTTTGCATACCAAGCCAAGATAAATTTTGGTTTTACATATCAAATATCAAAGTGCTTTATTTCCTTTAGACCTTAGAGGACTCTTTTACACGCAACACGACACACAACATTCAAATTACATAAGTAAAACCAAACCAAAAGAAATTTCCTGCGTTTTGAAACCTAGTCATACGAAAATTGAAATAATTAATAATTATGATTACGTTTACGACATGAGTGAGAATGATTATGCTTAGGGGTCTTCAGTCAGGAGGTTTAATAAAACAACTAACAATTGCAATCAGATGTTGGTTATTCCAGAGTAGTTAAAGAGACATTATTCTCTTATCTCGTATTATTATTATGTTTCTCATTTACCATGATCTCGGGCCATAAAGTGACCCGGTCCTTTGGAAGGCTTGCGTGGGGTCGAAGCCAACAGCACAAAGGCCCTTTGAGAAATATTATTATTATTATTATTACTGGCCCGAGCGTGCTCCGCTTGCATTATGTATACAACTATTCCAAAACAGTTCGACGATTTCGCAGCCAGCAAATAAGAACCACACAAATGGTTACGTGCAGCCAATTGGGGACTCTGCATTGAATCATTTTTATGAACGTTATTGCAACAGTATTACTAGGGACCATTGACGGAGAACATAATAAATGATACAATCTTATCGAAGCTAGATCCACTCGATATCCACATGATCGAACCAGAGACAAGACTATCGTTCAGCGTTCAACCGATAAAGGCATGATCGATAGAGAACTAAATCTAAGTTTTATCAAATTACAAGAAATACAAAAATACTTGCACCTTATCTATCGAACTTTAGATCCGTGAATGCTAGGTACAAGTAGGTGCCAATGGAAGCTTATCAGGTAAGAACCACATTATGAAAGTTATATCTAGGCTTAAGTTGGCTTAACCGAAATTGTATCATCATTATCAGTTATAGTGTTATTTATACGTACAGTATCATATTATTGTTATATATTTTATAGTATTTTTAGTGTCTTCAATCTGAAGAATCTTCAATCAAGGCGGTCGAAGAGATTGATGACAGTGCGTGCAGTCTCCTTTTCTTATTTTCATAGGGCCATGTTGATGGTAGACTGCGCAGGCGCAGTTCGATTTACAATTTATTTATTTATTTATTTAAACTCTAAGTGTTGGCAAATAATATTATAATGTAAACGTACATTTTACCTACTCTGTGCAGCATCAGAATGTGTGATATATTAAGAAAATCGCTACACGTGTTCCTCAAAACCTATGAATAAAATGAATTAACAATGAGAATGTTACAATTAAAAAACGGTTAAAACCGGTTTAACAATGTTGAATCAAAACTCAAGCAATGTTTACTATAACTGATAAGACGTTTGCTTAAATTCGCCAGAATTGATAAGGTGTCGTAGTTTTCCGTTTATTTATTAAGAGATAAACTTTATTTGTTTTAGCTGCGCAGATAACTTAAAGAGAACTTTGTATAAAATAAACAGCAAATCATCGCATACAACCATGTACCTATTACCAGAGATGTAAACGTTAATCCATGTCCGGAATCAACTATTTATTTGCAATAGCTAGGTATGTAGGTTAGGTACTAATGTAGGTATACAAAAGTATATTCAGAATTGTGATTCCAAAGTCACGAGTCAGGGAACTTCAATAGATTAACAATAAGTGACGTCTGAAGGTCTAATTTCATGAAAATTGTATGAGTAAGTCTAGTAGTAGTAGTCTAGTATGAAGAGGTATTCGTAAATTTATTTGGTTAAGGTTTCCGGAATAAACAGTTCGATTAAATAGTTATTTTAAATAGATGGTTACTTACTTTAATAGATGGTTACTTACTACATTAACCCAGAGAAGTATTTAGGATATACTCGAACCGACATCAACAAATAAAGTTCGTAAAGAAATATCCTAAATTCTAGTTCTGGCGCCGTGTTTGCAATATTATTGTCAGCACTAAGCATTGAAAGAAAGACCAAATAAAATAAAAAACACCGACCAGTAGGCAGTGCAGACTTTGTCAAAATGTCAACCACATTTTCACATTAATTTTACAAAGTCACAACAATTTTTTTAGTACTGAACCACGGTACAAATGAGAGTAGCAAGTGAGGTCGTGAGTAGAAGTTACAATCATATATCGAGTATTATGCTTCTAGCTTATATTCGCGCTCCAAAAATACAAACAAATTCAAAAGTTTTTATTTCTTTAGGCTTACAAATAAGCACTTATACAAGTCATATTTTATACTATTCATTGATATCAAATAACATTATTTTAATGTTAACTTCAATTGTTTGTCCACCAGTGGAAGAAGTGAAAAGAAACCACTAGTACCATGTTCATATAACTTATGTGTCTAAAACGTTTGATTTGTAAATAAAAGCGATATAATAATGTACGTATAGAGATGCATTTCAAATAACAGAAGAATGATCCCTCGCATGTATTATGTATTACTCACGACGATAAGCGTCGAAAGAGGTCAGAGTTTTATCATTTCTTGTGCAGTTGGCGGCAGGTCAATCGTTTTTGTCGGCGGGCATTGATCGAGAGGCCAGAGGTCCGCCCGTTGTACGCATGATAATACAGTCTTATTATTATCAATAGGTATGTTGTGTAGCCAGGTATAGGTACCTACTGACAGACAATGTGAACTGGGTTCAGTTATAGGTAGGTGTTGCGAGATAGATTCAACATATCAAAAGATTCCAGGATCTTATCCAACACAATTATTTTATGACAATATGTAAAGAACACTTTTAATCAGTTAATCTGCGAGTTGATAACGATACGATATACATATAGTCACAGTTTAGATATTATAAGAACTGTGAAGAGCGAGACAGTATTACACGCTCACGACGGCTCCTTCATCGTAGACGTAATCTCTACGTAAATATCTCAATATTGTGCGTTCTATCATAATCATCAGCCTATAGCAGTCCACAGCTGGACATAGGCCTCCCCCAATGAACGTCATAGCGCCCTGTCTTCAGCTTGCCGCATCCAGCATCTACCTGCAGTCTTTCACAGGTCGTCATCCCACCTAGTCGGAGGGCGTCCTACACTACGTTTGCCGAGTCATGGTCTCCACTCAAGAACACGTTTGCCCCAGCGGCCGTCGGTTCTCCGCGAGATATGGCCAGCCCACTGCCACTTCAGCTTGCTAATTCTCAGAGCTATGTCGATAGATTTGGTTCTCTGTCGGATGTATTCGTTACGAATCCTATGCTTCAGAAACTCCCAGCATTGCTCTTTCGTGCGTTCTATGAAAGATCATAAATACCTAAAACTCACTGAGTCCAAACAACAAATCCAAGATGTCGTATTTTGACTGCGCGGTGGCACAGGCAGGTCACGCCTCCTTTATACACGTAGGTAACTTATCAATAACGTTCTGAAGTCCACTTCGGGCCAGCTCGATAAATACAAAGTATTCATAAAGGGACCGATAGTAAAGAAAAGGGACATAAACTGGACCCTATTCTTTTAAGCCAATCGTTTCACTATCCTAGTGACGTTGCAATATCGCCAATTACACTTTTTGGTATCCTAGGTGGCGATTCTACGCGAAATTAAAGTACTAGTAATATTAAAGCGATTCACTTAGCAGAATTGGGTATCTAGACAGTTCAGGCGCAACAAAGTAGCACGAAACAACAGCTGGACAAACAGACAGACAGCACCAACATCTATAGCACAGACACCTACACAACACACGGACAGACCAGACGCAGGTACACACACGCACACTTGTGCACACAGACAAGCGGATTATAATCAAATCCCCCTCGCATTCGTACAACTCTAGGGTTTGGAACGTTTCCTGCTGCTGTTCCGGTCAATTACAACCTGGGTCTTCAAGACGAGTGAACTCTTCTTTTAGACCTGCGTGATACACCGTCGGCCACACGACACACAAAAAAAAGATTATAAACCAAATGCTGCCTAAAAAAAACATGGAGAATAAGGGAAAAAAAAAAGACTCCCACAAAACCCAAGGACCGAGGGGTCGCCACCCCTCGAGTTGACGCCGGGGTAATGAGGCCAAGCCTCGAGGCCCCTCTCTGTGCCCCCACCAGGGCCGGAAAGAAACCTATTGATTGACCGTCGGCCACATCGTCCTTTTACATCAGTTGAGATTGTGGTCAAAAAAAGGCCTGCCGAGACCAATATTCACCATTGTATCATGTATACATATGTTTGCGGAACACGAGGCTGGTGGCTTTGCTGCCATCCTCCGTAAAAGACCGCATCCCTGATGCGCAGGGTACGCGACAGCCCCAACACCATCCTAAAAACTATAGCAAGTAGAATCACCTCTCCCCTGTGGAAATGTTTCATGGGGAAGTGATTTCATTTAGTTTTCATTTTATTATATATAACTAACCCTACTAGAGTTAGATACCTAATAAAAGCTCTCAATATATTTACTAATAAATTATGAGTCCCAGTTATCCGAAATAAAAAGTTTTTATTTTATTACTACCGTTAATAATTCTACCCTAACCTTCCTCCTACCCTACATCAAATTGTCACATAGCTATGTAATTAATAAACCATTTAGAGAAAACGTCATTCAATTAACATAAGTAATGTGCATTCAACGATCTGATTAGTACTACGGATTAGTAGGCAGTTTAGTGTAGTAATGTGCATTCAACGATCTGATTAGTACTACGGATTAGTAGGCAGTTTAGTGTAGTAATGTGCATTAAACGATCTGATTAGTAGGCAGTTTAGTGTAGTAATGTGCATTAAACGATCTGATTAGTAGGCAGTTTAGTGTAGTAATGTGCATTAAACGATCTGATTAGTAGGCAGTTTAGTGTAGTAATGTGCATTAAACGATCTGATTAGTAGGCAGTTTAGTGTAGTAATGTGCATTCAACGATCTGATTAGTACTACGGATTAGTAGGCAGTTTAGTGTAGTAATGTGCATTAAACGATCTGATTAGTAGGCAGTTTAGTGTAGTAATGTGCATTAAACGATCTGATTAGTAGGCAGTTTAGTGTAGTAATGTGCATTCAACGATCTGATTAGTACTACGGATTAGTAGGCAGTTTAGTGTAGTAATGTGCGTTAAACGATCTGATTAGTAGGCAGTTTAGTGTAGTAATGTGCATTCAACGATCTGATTAGTACTACGGATTAGTAGGCAGTTTAGTGTAGTAATGTGCATTCAACGATCTGATTAGTACTACGGATTAGTAGGCAGTTTAGTGTAGTAATGTGCATTAAACGATCTGATTAGTAGGCAGTTTAGTGTAGTAATGTGCATTAAACGATCTGATTAGTAGGCAGTTTAGTGTAGTAATGTGCATTCAACGATCTGATTAGTACTACGGATTAGTAGGCAGTTTAGTGTAGTAATGTGCATTAAACGATCTGATTAGTAGGCAGTTTAGTGTAGTAATGTGCATTCAACGATCTGATTAGTACTACGGATTAGTAGGCAGTTTAGTGTAGTAATGTGCATTCAACGATCTGATTAGTACTACGGATTAGTAGGCAGTTTAGTGTAGTAATGTGCATTAAACGATCTGATTAGTAGGCAGTTTAGTGTAGTAATGTGCATTAAACGATCTGATTAGTAGGCAGTTTAGTGTAGTAATGTGCATTAAACGATCTGATTAGTAGGCAGTTTAGTGTAGTAATGTGCATTCAACGATCTGATTAGTACTACGGATTAGTAGGCAGTTTAGTGTAGTAATGTGCATTAAACGATCTGATTAGTAGGCAGTTTAGTGTAGTAATGTGCATTAAACGATCTGATTAGTAGGCAGTTTAGTGTAGTAATGTGCATTCAACGATCTGATTAGTACTACGGATTAGTAGGCAGTTTAGTGTAGTAATGTGCATTAAACGATCTGATTAGTAGGCAGTTTAGTGTAGTAATGTGCATTCAACGATCTGATTAGTACTACGGATTAGTAGGCAGTTTAGTGTAGTAATGTGCATTCAACGATCTGATTAGTACTACGGATTAGTAGGCAGTTTAGTGTAGTAATGTGCATTAAACGATCTGATTAGTAGGCAGTTTAGTGTAGTAATGTGCATTCAACGATCTGATTAGTACTACGGATTAGTAGGCAGTTTAGTGTAGTAATGTGCATTCAACGATCTGATTAGTACTACGGATTAGTAGGCAGTTTAGTGTAGTAATGTGCATTAAACGATCTGATTAGTAGGCAGTTTAGTGTAGTAATGTGCATTAAACGATCTGATTAGTAGGCAGTTTAGTGTAGTAATGTGCATTAAACGATCTGATTAGTAGGCAGTTTAGTGTAGTAATGTGCATTCAACGATCTGATTAGTACTACGGATTAGTAGGCAGTTTAGTGTAGTAATGTGCATTAAACGATCCGATTAGTAGGCAGTTTAGTGTAGTAATGTGCATTAAACGATCTGATTAGTAGGCAGTTTAGTGTAGTAATGTGCATTCAACGATCTGATTAGTACTACGGATTAGTAGGCAGTTTAGTGTAGTAATGTGCATTAAACGATCTGATTAGTAGGCAGTTTAGTGTAGTAATGTGCATTCAACGATCTGATTAGTACTACGGATTAGTAGGCAGTTTAGTGTAGTAATGTGCATTCAACGATCTGATTAGTACTACGGATTAGTAGGCAGTTTAGTGTAGTAATGTGCATTCAACGATCTGATTAGTACTACGGATTAGTAGGCAGTTTAAGTGTAGTAATGTGCATTCAACGATCTGATTAGTACTACGGATTAGTAGGCAGTTTAAGTGTAGTAATGTGCATTCAACGATCTGATTAGTACTACGGATTAGTAGGCAGTTTAAGTGTAGTAATGTGCATTCAACGATCTGATTAGTACTACGGATTAGTAGGCAGTTTAAGTGTAGTAATGTGCATTCAACGATCTGATAAGTACTACGGATTAGTAGGCAGTATAGTGTTGTTTCCTTGACTTTTGGTCTTTTACTGAATTTGAATATTCAATTCTCACGGTCATAAGAACAACTCAATTTACATTCCAATTCCTGATTTTCCAAAAAAAAAAGTAGGTGTTATTAAGTTTTCGAATGATGTGTTTTTTTGGTAAATGTTAGCACCAAATATGTATAAGTTTATGTAAATTTTTATTTACATTTAATATATACGTGGAATCCACTTACAACTTAGTCATTTTAATGTTATACTTATCTTTTATCAAGTTAATCGACAGATGCGTTTGTTAAATCTACGTTTAAATATGATAATCAAATAATCTTTGTAAACGCCGCAAACTTGGCATTTGAACGTCAGGGTGAGGGCAGGCTTCGCTGTGCATGATAAAACGATTTTAATTCACTTTCAACAAATTGAAAAAGTGAAAAAGCTCGAAAAATGTGTACCACAAGAATAGAGCACACCAACACGTTGAGTTCTGCGGAACATTACGCAACCGTCACAATGACAAACCCGGACAAAAAATGAAGTGAACAGTAAAATAATTTTATTTGATAATAATTTAATGTATAAAATATGACTTGTCTCAGTGCTTATTTTGTAAGAAAGAATAAATGATTTTGACTTTGACAATAACGAGGGAGTTTGAAACGTATCATACTTGTGATCAGAAATGGATCCTGTATGATAACCGCAAACGAACATCACAATGTTTGAATCCAGGAGAGCTGGCCAAACTTGCGTGACTTCATCACTATGTACATACCGTACGCCTCATGGCCAATCACAGTGCACTTTATGTGAGAAACTCTGTTATACTGTCTATAACACACTTCGAAACTAAGGTTCGTATCACGAAATCTTGCTCAGTCATCGATCCATGCTTGAGAAACGCTTTTCTATGGCATAAACGTCACTCAAATTTAGATCTATGACTGAGCAAGCTTCCGTTATACGGGCTTTAGTTTTATTCTCAAATAACGTATAAAGCGGATGTACCTTGCAGTTGACAGGCGATCGCTCCTCCATCGCACACATCCGAGCCAGCATCCCTCCAGCACAGCACACAACACACAGCACAGTATCCAGGCACTATCCACCCTGCATAAATACCTCCTTGATCACCGGTACTAGGTATTCTCCCTGGTACCACATCCCGAGAGAGACATGTCCCTTCAGATATCACTTAGAGACTCAACACTTTCTAGCACAAAATGCACTTTATTTTACCATCACTTAAAGATCAAAATGGAACCACAAAACTCCAGCAACTAAGAGTTCCTGTATAATTTCTGATAATAACTACTTGTCAAATCGGCACTTGTTTATATTGGTTCGTATTGTAGTTGTAGTATTTGTAACTGCCGGCGAGATACTCCACGTTCACAACACTCGGCGGGAGTACCCACTAGGGCTCTACACTCAACGATTTGTTCATGACGTGTGTAGGTTATTGCCTATATCAAAACTATTAGAGACGCGAGCAGTACTCATACACGAAAACGCACACACTTCTTTCTTATCAACAGCAATTTCTTTGTATCCACAGACACTTCGTAACTCTCGGCCGAACTTCGCACAACTGTATAGAGTTTCGGCCGCACTGCGTCCCGTGTATACCGAGTGCTGCGCGCGCGCCGGTCAGACCACGACTGACGCGCCGCTGATTGCGATAGTGGGTCAACAGCAGCCATGATTACCAAGTCAAATAGACGAGCGTTAAGAAAGTGCCCATACGGTTCTGTTTGCATTGGTTTGCATGCATGAGCTTGTCATTAAGATTGGTCAGGCTTTGCAGATTGTACAACTTATTTTGAAGCCTATTTTTAGACAACAGATGGGGGCAGAGTTTCTGAAACGACTATTTTTTTTGATTAGGTTTCTACAAATACAGAGTTTCAGAGATGAGTGTGTGTGTTTGTGTATGTGTATATGATGAGTATGATTTAAGTAGAATATGTCAAATCACACGGCCTTGTGAAGACAGCCGGGGAGAGGGCAAATATGTTTTTAACTTTTGTGTATGTGCACTTAAAATGGCACTTTAGAATTAATTTAGGCCCGTATTATAAAGCTTGCTCAGTCATAGATCTAAGCTTGAGTGACTTTTATGCCGTAGAAAAGCGTTACTTTGGCATAGATCGATGACTGAGCAAGCTATCATAATAAGGCTCGTATTATGAAACGGCTTCGGCTTAGCCACAGTAAGGTTCAGTATAATGAACTTGACTCTGGCTGCTTTACATTTTGGTACACATTAGGTTGTTTAGAGTAGTATCGCCAGGCCTGGTATCGCCATGGCAGTGCGCGTGCGCGTGGCACGCACACATGCAACTTGTGTCTACATTACTCACGAGCCACCTTTATGAATAATGCAAACAGTCTTTCGTAATCTATCAGGTGGGAAAACCTAAGTCGATTTACTACAATGATTAAGTCAAAATACAGTGTATATACCTACTGATTAAATGATTAACGAATACATATGTACATTATATGATAATGCTGTAGGCGGTTAGAAGAATCGGTGGCTTAGAAACGATCCTTCAAACCTAGCGCGTGGATGTTCTATGAGTCGACTAACGGAACCTACTACAGAGACTGCAGCAGCTTTCTTCAGTACATATGTATGACGCTAAGATACATACTGTAATGTAAATGACGAAAGCTAAAAACACCTCCTATGCCTGTTTTAATAAATATGTATGTACCTTACATATTTATTTATTATTTTGTCTTTTCGTGTTAGTATTTGCGTACGTTAACTGAACATTAATAAATATGCTTTTATAAATGTTCAACAATTAATAACTTAGTCAAGAATTATTTAATGAATTTATCTATTGAAGAAATTGGCCTACTAAGAGCTTCTAAAATTACAAGAAATTGTGAATTATCTTGTCAATAAGTAGGTAGGTAGTACATTATAATTGATAACAGGGTAGATATTTTTATCGGTGTCAAAATCCGATAATTACCTGTGCCTAATGATAATTATTGTTCCTATAGCCACATCTACTATATCGTTCTAAAAGAAGACGCACGTGGTGAACACAGAGACGCGTCTGGACGACTAAAGTCTGTCATATTTGATAATTTGATATGGCAGAATTACAACAACCCAGATTCAGAGCCATTTAGCAAGAAGTTGAATTTAGTAATAGAGGTATGTGTGTAATAACCGTGCGGTGTCTCCTTAGAACCTGCACCATCCCAACTGTTCCTGTGGGGTCTAGACAGTGGACTAAGGGATATCCGCCGGGGGGCGGGGGGCGGGCCGCAGCGCCGAGTGCTGAACAGATCCACCGGATCCCCGACCCCGAGCGCGGTGCGTGGGGATTATGTATCACCTACTCTACCTACCTTTCATGATGAGAGACAATTTTATGTTTTAATTTTATTTTTATAATTTTTTTGTAAAGTCATTTATCAGGAAAGGCTGATTTTTGGCATTTCTGTGGTTACCCGTATCTTATCTTTAGCATACCTAAACTAAATTTGTAGTATGATAAGTAATACAGATTGCATTGTCGCCCACTTGGCTTGTTCGAGCACCTCTTATAACCTTCGATAAGGCTAACTTTAAGATAGTCGCAGATCTCTTGGCTCTTTAAATGAAGTGCCTCACTGCATATAAACTTAAACACAACGTATCATTACTAAACGGTCTGAAATATGTAAGTAATCTCCTGTCAGGAGTGTTACCGTCCTGGCAGCTAAATAACTCTTCCGACAAAAATAGTCTTGACTTGGTAGTTGTGCTACAGCGTGCTACAGAGCAGCAAACACGCGTCTCGCTGCGCTCGCCACACTGGCATGTCAGTAACAGGACTGTGGCAGGACTGAGCTTTAGCAGCTGTTAAAGAATCTGAATTGGAAGGAGGATAACTAAGTTGGCAGGATCTGCAAGGTACCACGCTATTTAACGCATAAAACGTAACGCGCGTTATCAGCGTTATTACGCTAATTTTAACGCGAATAACACGCGTTTAGACGCATTTTAGCGTGATAACTCATAAAAAGGCGTTATTCGTGTTAAAATGCGCCTTAACACGCGTTACTGTAGTACGCAGGAGTATAGCAGAAGTAAGACTGACCTGGTAGGTGTTCCACTGCTGCAGCAGGTGGTGGTGGCAGGCGGCGCAGGTGCGCACGGTGCCCTGTGCGTCCTTGGGGCGGGAGCGCGGGGGGCGGGGGTGTTGCTCGCCGAAGATTGGGAAGTAAGGCTGCTTCGTCTGCAATCAATACACAGCGGGTCAGGGAACACTCGATAACACAATAAACAACACTCAATCGTGTTCCGGACCTAACACTACGGTTTCATAATAGCTTCTGTCTGCAGGCTGACAGCCTGAATCTTAGCAGAGCTTGTGAATGACTTCAGAAACTTCTTGGAGGAGTCAGCGGACGATCGATACCGGTAAGTGTGGGAGAAGATGGCGTTGTGTAAAATAAATAATGCTGGACAATCAACACAGCATCACCTATCCCCAAGCTAAGCAGAGCATGTGTTATGGATACTAGATGACTGATATACATACTACAATTATAGATAGATATTTTTTACTATACATAGAAAATGACCAGAACACCCGGAACAAATATCTGCAGATCGTACAAACATTGATGATAACTTGATAACATTGAAATTATATGAACACTTAATTTATAGAGTCGCCATTCCCTTTCTGAAATAGCAGGAAATCAGAAAACCTTAATCAAGTAGGTAAACATATCACGTTTTATCAGTGGGTGTCAATCTACAGTAACCTTTATCACGGCGGGACACGATGTATTTTAGTTCGACCCCTGGCCCGCGTATCGGTGCACCACTGGCCGTCACCTCGCTCTGATAAACTATAAGACTATTAATATGAAAACAATAAATATCAAAGAATAAAATGATCGTTGGCAGAAGCAGGCGTTTTCTTAAGAACGCGGCGCTTTCAATTTGGACCTGTCAAATTAAAATGGCCTTAAACCGGAGATCAAAAATAGTGCGCTCGGACTACACCTATTCAAACGTAAATCAATATTTTCTATTCGATTCCTCTCCTTCAATAGGCGGGTGGCGTGGTATTCGACTGTGATTGGCGGACGGATGAGCCAATCCATGGCGAGAGATGAACTTACTTTGTTTTCTTTTAGCTAGAGAATATTTTTTCGCTGATCTTTATTCTTACCATTTTCTGTATAGTTTCCAAAGGATCAAACGTTGCGAATCATGAGTCTATTTCTCTTTGTTGCTATCGAACAATAAACAAATAAAAGTCAAAGCGTCCCGAGACGACATACAGTGTGAAGAACGACTTCAATTATCTAAATAATAAGTTATCAAAAATAGATAACATTTAAGAGATGACCCTCCATTTAAAACCTCGTTAGTTCAAACCTGATAAAAAAGGACTTGACTGTCGCATCACGGTCGTTAATCGGTTCTTACATCATCCGAGGTAGTTAGTTGGTAACAGGTTCCTTATCTAGAGATTTACTGAATTGTGCTGAAAACCGGTGCGCGATACCGCGGGGTCAAAACGAAAATAAACAAACGGTTAAATCCATCTCTTGGGATTTTGTTGAAAAGATCGACCACGTTATTATATTAGGGTTGTCATCGCTATTCAAATAAATGTACCTATAGAATGACTTTTGATTCCAATATAGGCGCATTGAATGGGTACTTATTTACAATTGAGGATTTTTAAACTTTAGTTCCTATTATGGACACACTTCGTTCGAAGTGTTGCTCTATTATTATTATCATCATCAGCCCATATTAGTCCACCGCTGGACATAGGCCTCCCCTAAAGCTCGCCATAGCGCCTTGTCCACAGTTAGCCGCATCCACCATCTGTTTACCCCAGCAGCGTTGTAAAGATGATGATGATAATTTATTGAATCCAAGAGCAAATGTCAGTGAATATGTTATGAACGTATTTAGTAAACACAGCCCTATCAGCCCGCGGGCGGGGCGGGGGCAGGAGCGGGGCGGAGCGGGGCAGGTCGCAAGGGCGCCGATATTTTCCGCAGATAGTGCTGCCCTCTGGCATGAGATAGCTTTCAATTTATTGCTGTTTGCCGCAGACGACCGCGACGTCATTATTAGTAGGTACCTATTTAATTTATTTTTTCCTTTCATACTGATTTAAGAGGCCATTTTCGCTAGCTGAGCTATAAATCCACGTCGAAAAACTAAATTGTAAATAGCTCAAGCGATCCCCTGTTGCCCTGAAGCCAGGATTCGTGACGTCAGCGTAGATAATTGTACGAAAAGACAAACTACAATTGCGCCAGCTTTTAAAATGTACCTAGGTGCTCATTGAATATCTGTGAGGCCCTCCGGCAGGCTGATTATGTAAAAGCAACAGCAACAGCGACGCGACCGCGACCGCAATTTTAGCAAGCAATTTTTAGTTCACCGATTGTCCGGCAGAGGGAAACCTAGTGCTCGATTGCTGGGTGACGTAGTACCTGGTGTCATGTTAGTACAAAATTGGCTTTTGACAGCACTGATTGCTTAATTTTCGCCTGTCGCAAACCGGTCGCAGTTACATAATCAGGGGGCGGTTCATTGCAAGTTAATCTCTCTTTTTGAATTTAATTTTTGATTTAATTATTTTATAACATTTTTTAGATACATATTTATTTAGAATTTATTAATCAGATTGTTATTGTTTTGTGTTTATGACTTGAATTTGAATGTTTAATGTTAAAAATTGACTAGGTAGTTTAGTTTATAAAATATAATGTTTGACGTTTTAGTAAATATACATATAATTGTAAGTCAAATGTATTAATGAATAAATAAATAATAATAAATAAATCTCAAAATGCCTGATATCAGTAGCACGCTCTCAATGACTGAAACCAATACGAATACATTTCAAAATGATGTTATCCCGTATTGCCATTGTTTATATCCGAGGTACAACTACTAGTATAAGCAAATTAAAAACTCTCAACCAGTTCGATGAGAGCTTCGGACGAGTGCATCCGCGGGCAGACATTAGTACGTTGAATACAATAGGAGCTAACCGACTCCAATCAATCAAATCATTTATTTGCAGAACACATTATTACAGGTACATGTCAGGTCTTATAACTAGAGTCAATGATGTTATATATACGTAGATACGTTGTACCGAGGTCTGCCTAACAAGATGAAAATCAGGTACGTGTCTGAATTGAACTCAGTCCGTCGTGCTCCTAGCCGCGACGCGGACGTACGTTGAAGCGGGATTTTGGAGTATGAAAAATATTAAAATGCCATGTTGTGCGTTTAGAAAGTGCAATATTACTATGGGACGGTTGTGAAAAGCAAGAAGGATGTGTCTTTTTATGTCTTCTATTTGTTTTGTACTGTTTAAAATGGAAAATCATAAAATAAATGTAATTTTACTCAAAAATCAATGCCGCGCGGTTGCCGCTTTGCTACCTACACGAACGAGACAAGTAATGCGTGCGTTGCGTTTATGAGTGACAGAGATAAGGACATATACCGTGCGGCGTCTCGTTTGTTCGAACTAAAATCACTGCCGCGCTGTTGCCACAAACACGAACGAAACAAGCAATGCGTTACGTTTAGGAGTGACAGAGATAATGCCATGCGGCGTTGTATGTTCGAACGTCGACGCTAGGTATGTAGCTATAGTAAAATATTGCAATGTTTTTATTTCTTTACAATGAGTATGACGTCTCTATATGTAAAATCTCTTTGACTAGAGTGGAGTCAAATGTGCTCAACCCGCAAGCAGGTGTGCAAATATTAAAGCGTGTTTTAAGGTCGTTAAATTCATCAATAATTGAAACAATCAATGAAAATAAATAAATAGGTACAATCAATAAATAGTTAACTTTAGAATTAATTCCCAATCGTCAAAACATAATAAATTCTCTACTTAAGATTAATAAATTCATTGACACCATAGAAACATTGGTCAAGGAGCCACTTATTTAATTTTTGTTTAAATAAATTACCATTGAGGTCTTTAATAGATTCTGGTAACTTATTGAATATAGTAATGCACATATTAGAGGTATATACATCTTTTTCATAGATTTGTTTGTGGCATTGCGGTTTATACAACAGATTATCAAATTTTGCTCTTTTCTGTCGAGTGATAATATCCTTACGTTTGGTAAAGTGTTGTGGGTAGGATTTTACAAACATGCATATGTCTCTAATGTACATGCAAGGTAGAGTCCTCCGGGGACTCGACCTCGCACTTTGAGCCGGCCGTCTCTAAATATGCACGTATTGAAGTAAATAGCATCTGCTTATAGCCGGTTGCGGTTCGTCCTTGCTGATAGTGGTGTTAGAGTGAGCTACATGGAGTGGCACCAGAGTCAAGGATTTAAAGCGAAATTAGAACTACTACGTCAATGATTTCCATTCAAGTCAATTTATGTACGTTTGAAGGTAGCGAGGACGCATGATTCGTAATAAGCTATGCAAGGGGAGGGATCATCTATTATATTCGTTTGTATTTATGTACGTTTGAAGGTAGCGAGGACGCATGATTCGTAATAATCCCAAACCAATATTTTTTACCTATAAATTTAATGATATTGTGATTCCTAGAGTTAATGAAATTAGAGATCTTGGGGTATATTTAGATTCTAAGTTAACATTTAATGTTCATTTTAATACCATCACCGCCAAAGCATATCGCATGCTTGGTTTTATTCTTAGAGTTTCCAGAGAATTCCAAAATTTAGAAACTTTGTTACTTCTATACAATAGTTTTGTCAGGTCCATTCTAGAGTATGCATCGACGGTCTGGAACCCGCAATATAACATTCATATCTATGAAATTGAGAGGATTCAGAACAAACTACTTAAACACTGTAAGTATCGGTTTCCCTTTTATGAAACTGATAGCATGACCAGCCTGCAAACCCGCAGAATTGTCAGAGACCAAGTCTTTCTATATAAGATTCTAACTGGAGAAATAGACTCACCATTTTTGCTTGAAAACATTTATTTTCAATGCCCCCGACGATCTGCTCGTAATAAAAAGACCTTTTTCTTGCCTAATGTAAACACAAATTATAGGAAAAATATGTTTCTTAGTAGAGTTTGTGAATTACATAATAAAAAACTGTCGGATATAGATATATTTAACTTACCATTGCCGAAGTTCCGTAAAGAAGTTCATCTATGCGTTGCCAAGGACTCAATATAATTAAGTATCAAGTTGTATTAACACAGGTATTATTATTTATTCTTTTTATTTATGTATACGTATTTTCAACATGTTTAGATTTTTTTTTCCTATTGCTCTGTTCATTTATAATAGCTTTATATGTGTTACATAATAGAGGAAATTATTTTGGTTTTTGTATATCTTAAGTTTCGTAGTATTAAGTTTTATGTACTGTTTATTTCCCAAATAAAATAAAAATAAATAAGCTATGCAAGGGGAGGGATCATCTATTATATTCGTTTGTATTTATGTACGTTTGAAGGTAGCGAGGACGCATGATTCGTAATAAGCTATGCAAGGGGAGGGATCATCTATTATATTCGTTTGTATTTATGTACGTTTGAAGGTAGCGAGGACGCATGATTCGTAATAAGCTATGCAAGGGGAGGGATCATCTATTATATTCGTTTGTATTTATGCAATTTTGTTTTGTCTACAGACTGTATGTTTTTGCAATTCATCTTTTGATTTATAGAAACTAAATTTGGACGAGCATTTTGTCGCAGTTCAGAGTCAAATAAAACAGCCTTTGTATACGATAGTAGACGTGTGTAGTGTACTTTGTGTCTTCAGACTTTCATCTGTGAATGAAGTGAAAGATATAATTTGTAGCTCGAGATATTCGAACCTCAAATATTTAACTCAATATCTTAAAAATAAAGCGATCATGTAAAGGTGCAAAAACTTTTTTACAAGCGACTCAGAAACTCCACGTTTAAATGTAAATGTCAACATTGTCATGTGTTCCGTTCTATTGTAGTCCTCGAACAAGGCTACAAACTAACTAAGCAATAATTCCCAATTAACGTTTCCATTCTTATCACGAACGTCAAATAAGGTCCAATTTGATAAAAATGTGACAAGTCAAGAGTCAAACAAATATTTATCTCATTCATGACCAAACATAGTGGTCCACTTGCAGGGCACGGATAGGGCACAGATAGGGCACGGATAGGTCACAGATAGAGAACTACGTCATAACGTATTAGATAAGCCTTAGTAGTACACATAAAGCGTTTAGAAACGCGCGTTTTTTGTAACGCGCGTTAAAAAAATAATATTTCCCTACATCCGTAACGTGAACGCGCGTCTATACGCGGCCCAACTCAATATTCTTTGTTCGTACAATGTTCGTGCACCTATCGCTTATGTGCAAAGACATTCAAATATGGCGTTGATTGATCTTTCCTACAATGCATTTTGCTGACAATTACTTTTCAAAGCTGATGCCAAAAATATAATGTTGGATTTTCATGCAGTTAGTTATTATATGAGATTTATAAACAAAGAAAATTACAATAACAAATGCTACGCTAATTCGCGCGTAACTAAAGCGCGCGCTTCATACCGCCTAATGTGAACTAGCTCTTACGCTTACTGCGTAGATTTTACTAACAAATATCACGGGGTCCGACGGGCCTATATTTGTTGGTTCACTAGATTGTGTGTTATTGACCTTAAATTTGTCCGGGGTCATACAAGGTGTCACAAAACGGATGACATGTTACATTATTATGCGTAAGGAATAATGAATGGGAGGATCAAGCAGCTAGCAGAGCGTAGGTGGGCCGACCGTCATACAAACCCGTGCGAAGCTGCGTGTAGGAGCTAGTTATAAGAACATGTTCTCTCACGAGTCATTTGGTCGCAGATAACCGGGATCCTCGGCCGCAGCAATGATTGCCGTGTTGTCCCTGAGCCGGGGTCGAAGGGTTCATATAATATCAATGTTTTTATCATTGATTTAATAATAACTCAGTCGATCACCGAGGGTTACGATAGCTGAAAGGTGCGTGCGAAACCAAGCGCTACAGCAAGTTTTTAAATTTCTTATCACAATAATCATTAATATTATACTTTCAAAATAATTGTGACTAAATAAATAATGCTGGTCAAATCAATCTTCAAATAATACCTACCTAGCCCCAAACGAAGAGGGTATTTAAATACATTTATTTGTCGTATTAATTATTTAAGTCATTTATCATACATAAGTTAAGGTAATTTTATTTATTTAATAGATGAATAAAATCTTTACTCGGACAATTAAAATAAAATAAAACTTCATACTGGTAGCGCCATCTAGGTAAAACCAAGAAAATCATAACAGCAATTCTGCCAATGACGTTGAATTAACGTAAAGATTTCAAACGCAATAATTTACTGCCTAAAGATGGCGCTATCACAGCATTCGTTTTCGGTAACAAAAGTTTTACCTACAGTGAATGCAATACTTAAGCACTGAATACATTATGTAGGTACAAATTCGGTCAATTATGTCCTCCCGAGCGAAAAATCGAAAATGCTTTAGGGATTCATATTATAAATACTCGTGACCGTCAGCTGCGACTCCGTGGGTGGGTTGGGCAGTGGCAGAGATGACGACATTATTCCCATGGAATAAGGTTCAAATCAGAATTCTGGAAAATGCTATTTTTAATTTCTGATTTGAACAATATTCCATGGGATAAGATTCAACTGCCCAACCCACCCACGGAGTCGCAGCTGGCGGTCACGAGTATTCATGATATTAATCCCTAATGCATATTACGGAAGTTTTGCTTGGAAAGGCCTTGGTCATTAAAATCTGTCACTGGCTCCCGGACCAAAAGATGTCTTTCTTTCTTGCGTGTAAAGAGGTGCATTTGTCCTATTTCACCAATCCATCTGTGATTTTGATTGTTCTCACATTCCAAGTCATAATTAAATGTTTACTGAGCCAGTTAGTGTGTAAGTTTTCTAGTTACCGATTTGTCCTTGGGTTCCTTGGTGTGCAGGTTGTAGAGCGTGCCGCGCTTGTACTCGTCTCCACAGACATAGCACACCTCCGTCATGGAGTTCTTGTCCGGCATGGACAGGTCCAGGATGTCCCGGTCCGACGACGAGTTGGAGTTGCCGGAGTACACCGACACTGTGGATCTGAAAGAAAAGGAGAGAGGGAGTCAAATTAATGGAATTGTTAATGGAATTGTTACTGAATAATTTCATTCTTATGTCTTGCGATGGATTCCTGCAAAAAACGTCTGAATCTTATATTATAAAAGTAACTTATAAGTTCAAAAGTTAGTCTGTCTAAAATTTAATAATATCCCAAAAAAACGAGTTCCGGAAGGAACTCCCGAATTTTGCACCTGAGTTTTTCTCAGCGCCATCTTGCCAATTCCCTTGGAAGTTAATAGTGAAGGAACTATCGCCGCTCTCGGTGGTTCTTTCTATGTTCCTAATATCACTACATTTTTCACACAGATTTCCACGCAGGCGAAGCCGCGGGGCGCAGCTAGTTATACTATATTTTAAGACCAGGATAAGTATAATTATATAACGGTATAACTGTAATTTTTATTTCTATGTGATCTCATGGTTGGAAGTCTTGTTCTAAATAAATTAAAGCTATGGATATCCTATTGTTTTAGTATTCAAATAAACGAAATGATATTTTTTTTATTTAAAAAAGTTGCGTATTTTTTCTGTGTATTTTTTATATGTGTTTCGCCGCTATATGGATTGTATATTGTAACTTTCTACTGTGTCTGAAATAAAGTGATTTGATTTCGACTGCTGGGGCCTCACGGAAACGAGAGAGAGGTCGCAGGACCAGTTCCTATAGGACCCCCGGCCCCAGTGGGACCTCTCAGTGCCAGTTCCCTACCTGACAGCGTCCAGGTAGTTGGCGGGCTCGGAGACCCCGGACTGCTGCGACCCCACGGAGATGACGGACGGGTCGCGCGCCCGCAGGTCCAACACGCCCTCCTCTTCCACCCCAGCGCTGGGAAACCGAGACTGAAACAAAAAGTCTGTTAAATACTGATAATTGCTTTGTAGCACAAATATCCATTCAAATTCTAAATGCTTTATATCTTTAGGCACAAAATAAGCACTTAGACAAGTCAAATGTAATATGTACTATAAATTATTATCAAGTCAGATTATTTTACTGTGTTACTGTACACATTTTTGTCCACCAGTGGAAGAAGTAAAAAAGAAACCACTAGTATGTTTGTATATCACTTGTGTGTGTAATTATGTATGCTTATTTTGCACAATCCCCTGGTGCTTCCTATGTCAAAATTATTTTGTGTTATAATACAATTTTATTGTAATATAACTTTAAATGAATAGAAGTTAACGACATCAAGTGGAACATTACACATGTGACACTTGATGTCGTTAAGTTCTATTACGTAGCTCCCCTCCAACAAGGGAAACCTACCAGAGGAGTAGCATATATTTACCACCTCCACTGCGATTTATAATCCAGCAAGAAAAACAAACAGAGAGACGTGTTATATTGCCTTAGAGAGCTGTTGATTTGATACTCGTTCAAAAAACGTTGTATTTTTTGTATTCTGAAGTATTCGACTTGTAAATATTATTTTACAAATAAAATGACTATCTGACTGTGTTTCGGTGGCGTTCGTACATGGGGATGTACGAACGCCGGGGAAATATAACGAAGGCCGTCGTCACGAAATATCGTGATTCGTGTGCGTGAACGCGTCACTCACGCCGAGCTATGAGTTTAACGCGTTGTTGCTGGCGGTACCCAGTACATACTCGTATCTACCTGCAGTAACCTTATCATCACACGCGTGTTGACATTCTGACGGTACATGGGAATCCCCAGAGATGTCGCATCAGTACTATTTGCTGAGGGCTTTAGTACTCTGATTACATTATGTAGGCACTACATTTAAAGATTGTTAAAGTAAAAACACTTTCTTGAACAATCTTTAAGTAAACGACGTTTACGGAGTACCTAGTCAAATTCAAATGTTTTATTTCTTTAGGCTTACAAAATAAGCACTTAAGACAAGTCAAATTGTATACTATTCATTAGTGGAGAAACACTTTACTGAATAAAATACATTAGGTACATACCTAAATAGTTTTTTTACTATACATTGGAAAAAGCTCGAACATATCCGACTCCAGGCTGTTACTGTAAATTTTTCATGCTAGAAAAACTACAGTAACGACTTTTGGCCTGACCCGGATTTGAACCCAGGACCTCATTATCAGCGGGTGAACAAGCTAACCACTCTAGATCAACGAGGCAGTCAAACATTTAACCCGGCGCCAATGACGTGAAAAATATTACGCGGGCAATGACGTCGGGTCATGATGACCCGAACTTTAGACGGTAAATTTTCAGTATCTTTAAATGAACTGAATTTTTTTAGTAACCATTTTAGAAATTAGGGTTTTTTGGGTAAATAACGAAATAATAAAAAAATTATTAAAGTTAATGAATTAAATATATAATGACTTTTAAAAAAACGCATGCAAAATCAACCTGAACAACATAACTTGCATATTTATGTTATTTTTTATGATTAAACCTTAGCATTATAAAGAATTAGCAATTTTATATGCAAATACAGAGATCAAAAAAAGTACTTATCAAAATAAGACTATAAAATCAGTCTTCCGATTCCTCATTTATGGACATGCAGTTGCTGCAATTTTCGCAGTACAAAATCGAATGTTCTGGTTAGATATAAATGTGGCAAGCATGACAAATATGCGTTGTTTTTTTAAATCCTTTTTAGATGGGTATATCTGACATCTTTTACGTTCTCCTGGAATTGTCTGAGGTGGTTCTATGGAAAGTTCGCCGGTGAAATCTGAGATGTTTTGCATAACTGTCGAAGCAAATTCACATGTGATCTTCGGATTTGTAAATGGTCCTGAGTGCCAAGTTTTTTAATGAAATGTCGCTGTTTTATGTGTGTGTTATCATTGTTAGCCCGATATATTATATTTGAATTTTTGTTTTAAAGTCTTTTTTTTAATTTTTTTTTAACATTGCCAATATTTTCTCTGGATGATCCCACAACGCCATTTTTCACAAAAAATTAAAAAAACGTAGGAAACATTAACAAAAACTTAAAATAAAAAAAATAAAATATGTTACGAAAACACCGCGTCAGCGATGACGCTGGGTCATACTGACCCGTATTGCCGTAACACACGTGTATCTCGCTGCGCAGGTGGCATCGCATTGAGAACCACACAGCTACCGGTAGAGGGAGGGTGTATCTCCAGCTACACGAAAGATCAATTACACTGCGAGTATTGAAACTTTTTTACGAAGGTTTAAAATCACCTCGGGTCAATATGACCCAGCGTCATTGGCGCCGGGTTAAGTATGGTTAGAAACAGATGTATTATATCAGAAACAAAACTTGATTTGTATCTGTAATAATCTATTTCTGATATTAATAAATGTACGAGACAGATATGCTTCTAACGCAGTACAGCACAACACAATAGTGTGGTTCAACCTTAAGCCGTTTTCCGACGACTTATTCCAATAATCCCCTACAAAAGGGATTTCTAGATTTTTGTCCAGAACTCATAAAGAAGACGCAGAGAATTTATGGACAAGAGTTCCAGAAATCCTCTAATCCACTTATTTACACCGTAAGTAGTATATACCTCTATAACTTCTAAATCAAATGCAATGGTGAAAAAATATAATGTTATCTCTTAGCTAAGTAAGGCATCCCGAGGCCAGCACCAAACTAGCATTTCTTTTTATTTATTTACCAACTTAAAATATTGTTAAAAAAAGCTTAATAATAACACAAAGAAACCCACAAAGGTTTGTAAAGGAGTGTTATACCCACGAAGGTTTGTAAAGGAGTGTTATAACCACGAAGGTTTGTAAAGGAGTGTTATAACCACGAAGGTTTGTAAAGGAGTGTTATTACCACGAAGGTTTGTAAAGGAGTGTTATAACCACGAAGGTTTGTAAAGGAGTGTTATAACCACGAAGGTTTGTAAAGGAGTGTTATAACCACGAAGGTTTGTAAAGGAGTGTTATAACCACGAAGGTTTGTAAAGGAGTGTTATAACCACGAAGGTTTGTAAAGGAGTGTTATAACCACGAAGGTTTGTAAAGGAGTGTTATTACCACGAAGGTTTGTAAAGGAGTGTTATTACCACGAAGGTTTGTAAAGGAGTGTTATAACCACGAAGGTTTGTAAAGGAGTGTTATTACCACGAAGGTTTGTAAAGGAGTGTTATAACCACGAAGGTTTGTAAAGGAGTGTTATTACCACGAAGGTTTGTAAAGGAGTGTTATAACCACGAAGGTTTGTAAAGGAGTGTTATTACCACGAAGGTTTGTAAAGGAGTGTTATTACCACGAAGGTTTGTAAAGGAGTGTTATAACCACGAAGGTTTGTAAAGGAGTGTTATAACCACGAAGGTTTGTAAAGGAGTGTTATAACCACGAAGGTTTGTAAAGTAGTGTTATTACCACGAAGGTTTGTAAAGGAGTGTTATAACCACGAAGGTTTGTAAAGGAGTGTTATACCCACGAAGGTTTGTAAAGGAGTGTTATACCCACGAAGGTTTGTAAAGGAGTGTTATACCCACGAAGGTTTGTAAAGGAGTGTTATTAGCGAGTCAGCCGAGTAACTATCACATAAGTGTAACAATATATTGCTAAGCCTATTTTCTGTTAGTGTGTGCTTGCTAGGTACTCACGTTGTTGTGGTTGTTGAATTTGTTGTTGACGTGGTTGTTGGTCTCCTTCTCTTCTTTCCGGTAGGGGGAGGAGGCGGGGGGAGCGGTAACCTGGAACGAACGCTACGGTTAACAATGATTTTCCTCCACAGATCTCTACCGATCTCAAGAAGACAGGAGTTTACAGTCTTTATTTATTTATTGATGTAATCAGAACGGCCCTAGGCCAAGTACTGATTACAGAGGTTAATATAAAAAATTGTTAGATTAGCTAAGAACGCATGTTATAAATACAGACAAATAATCAATGAAGCTTAAATATTATCATAATAAATATTCTATTATAAATTCAAATAATTATTCAAGAGTATGCACGACCAAAGCACTCACTATCCTATGCGTATTATATATAAATCTATTCATACCCGTCGCCATAGGGTACTCAACTGACTTATATGATAGTGGGAAAAATAACGTTTTTACAATGTTGTAGGTTCGACAAGTAATTTAGATAACAGATGGGAAGTGTTCCGCACAGGGGCGCGAGGGGGGAAGTAGGAGGTGTACCGTTCTGATCAAAACGGGGGCTTTGCGAAACATTGTCTAATTCCGTCGCATTTTTCGAGCATCATAGAAGTGATGATATATCTCAGTATATGTTACCAACTCACATTATTAAAGTTATTGCTGACATGATTGGTTTCCTTGTCTTCCTTCCTGTATGGACTAGCTGAGGGGGCGGGGTCCTGGGGGCAGGGGGGGCGCGAGGCGGGTCGCGACGGGGCGGACGGCGCCGCGGCCCCCTCCTCCCGCGCAGCCCCCTCGCCAGTCAGCCCCAGCACCTGCGCCGCGTACTCCCCCTGGAACGTCATGTCAGCTCCTGGAAATAATACAACACATTTTTTATAAGAACATATTATTAACAAAACACACTTATATGTAGAATACTAGCTGCGCCCCGCGACTTCTCCCGCGTGGATATCTATGTATCAAATGGTTTATTCTTCCTTTTGAATCACTCAATCTATTAAAAAAACGCATCGAAATCCATTGCGTAGTTTTAAGCATACATAACATAGGGACAGACAGATAGCGGGAAGCGACTTAGTTTATACTACATTATGTAGTGAGGTACATGTATGGAGTGGTTTTTAAAAGGCTCTAACTCAGCATAATGCTGGCTAAGCTCCGCAAGAGAGTGTTAGCCAGCGCTGGACATCCGTTAGAGCCCGTACAGGTGACGTCACGAACAGGCCTACGTAATGAAATATAAAATATAAACAAAGGAAAGGACAAATAACGTTTATTATTCAGCGCAGCTTATCTATACTAATATTATAAAGAGGAAAGGTTTGATTTTTTGTTTGTTTGTTTGTAATGAATAGACTCCGAAACTACTGGACCGATTAGAAAAATTCTTTCACCGTTGGGAAGCTACACTATCCCCGGTGAACATAGGCTATATTATATTTCAAAAAAGTTAAAACCGTGCGAAGCCCGGAAGGTGTACTAGTTATGTAGATAAATGAAATATGCAAGGCACAAACACCCAAACACCAGTTCTCGACAGACGTGGGAACTTGCGTAGGGAAATACACAGACCTTTGGATTTTCAGATATTTGGACAAGTTGATAAGTACATTTATCTTCCGCTGCGAATCGAACCCACAACTTTCTGCGTCTTAGGTGGACCTTCAAAATATTACGACTAAATTACTTCTTTATAAAATGGGACTCAATAAACAATTTAAAGGCAAGTTTCCAAAGCTCAAGTAGTAATGCCAAGGCCTGTAAGTCAGCTAGTTCCAAGGAAACCTGTAATGAAGTCGCTGCCAATCAAACTTTATTAGCAAGGAAGCCAGCGAAAATATGGCCTCGTTCTGAGAAAATATGCCGTGATTTGGTAAATACGGACCCGTTGTGTTTCGATCCTTGACCTTGTGTAGGACTAAAACAAAATGTTCTCCGAACTCTGTGAGCAGGCCCAACCCTTGCGCTAAACAAGGGTTCAAAGAAAAACTAAAGAGTGTATCTTTTCAATATAAAACTTTGAAAAACGAATCTATGTCGGAACGGGTTTTATTTCTCAGTTTATTAGTAATTTTCACCCAAAGCTAAATTTAGTGATGAAATAGGAAAGTTTAGAAGCTTGTATATTATCAAATGCATACTTTGAACGGTTTTGAGTAAACATAGGTAATGACGACATCACTTATTAATATTATCCTTAGTTTTGGATCGTCAACATCAAACAGTGTAGGAACTTTTTATCGATCTATAAAATAATTTGGCATGTTTTTAAAAACTATAAGCCCATGAAGAAAAGAAAAAAAAATGGATGAAAATGAACCTTAGTTTTATAAAAATCATCGAAATCGGTTGGCTTGATATTGCGTTATTCGTCCATTTGTCGCGCAATACTTAGTGCAAATTTAAGATCTATTATAGTTTTCTCGTGGATGCCATTGCCAGAACTAGACAAAGTCGGTTCACCCAGTCGAAAGTTCTGAGGTATAACAAACATAAAAAATACAGGCGAACTGAGAACCTCCTGCAATTTTGAAGCCAGTCAAAGAAACCTCTGTCCATAGATGAAAACGTCAGTCATGTCAGCATTGCGCGTTGCGCGCGGGCAGTGTTACATCAGAACTCGTTCTCAGCTCCGCGCTCCATTCACGAGCTGCGCTGTGAAAGTGAACAGCTGACCGGCTAATTGTAGAGGAAGGTCGCGTGCGGAGCGCCCGCCACCGACCTCGTTGCTAGGGGCGGGTTACCATACGAAGGTTTACCATGTATGGCTATTAGTGACTCACTCACATCATGAGTGACGTCACGGCTGAACTGAACAACTAAGGGATAGAAGTCGGGATCACTGGGATAAACACGTTCAACGTATCACATCCCTTTTTACCCCCGACGCAAAAGGATTAGCTCTAGGGGTAGAATGGTCTTTATAAAGCGTATCGCGTATTTAACGAGGAATTTTTATTATTGATTTATCCATGACTTATTTTAATTCGAAGCTCCCAATATTGTCATAGACATAAAACACATTGTTATAGACATCTTTTCAAAGCTATCAGCAACATTATTGAATGAAGCAAGTAGGTCACGTGACGAGACGTTATTGCAGCCGCGCTACCTGCACTCTCACCGGCGCAGGTCAAGGTCACTCCGGCCGCGTACTATGCAGCCAGGGTTCTAGGAACCGTCGGGCGGGGGAGCATTCACTCAGCTAGGACCAGGGTAAATGGGGGGGCTACGTTCAGACGGGACGGGGTGCATAGGGTGCTAGAGATCCAGGAAGGAAGGGGGTGGGGCGATATCAGTCGAACAATTGGTATTTATATGAATCAGAGCCACCTCTGCCGCTATTGTTTGCAAGAGTCTCAGTTGTGCATTCAAGAAACGATTGTATAATATTTTATCCTAAAAAGAATCTTTAATTAATTTGGTTTTGAATGAAATTAAATACCTATACAGTATTAAATTTATTTTACTCACTATCTAAGGAACAATTTCACCACCAACACTTACCATTGCACGTCAGTTTGTACCATTTCGTTGCAAGCAGTATTCTCTCCCATTCTCTCTCTCTCTCTGCTGTTCAGACACACTGACACTGGCTTTGGTCAAACTCTAAATAATTCAGAACGTAGAATTGTTAGTTCCTATCCTACCTAAAATGTTCTTTTCTACACGTCATGACCACACCCACATATGACCTACGGAGCTGAGACGTGGACACTCACGATAGGGCTGGTCCACCAGTTCAAAGCCGCTCAGCGAGCGTCGCGAAAACGTCGTATTATAAACCTCTGAACTGAACTCACGGCTCTGGCCAGATATTATTTACGTAGATTGAATTAGTATTAAATATATTGATGATAATATGAATATATTGTATATTGAATGTATATAAAACGTAAGAAGTGTTGATTTTTAAATTTCCAGGATGTTATATACAAACAGTCGGCCGACAAAATATCGCCCGTCTGTAACACCCATACGTCAGAGCAATGTCCCGTTTGTCACGCAACCGACAACAGACCCAGTTTGTTGATACGTAACGTCCATTATGCGGTAATAATGCCGTGAAATTCATTGTTTTGGCGCTAGGTGCCGCCAGGACACAAGAACAATAGCGAAGAAAACTCCAGAACAACCGAGACACGGTCAGCTACTGGCTGGCTTAGTAGCGAGGGAGATATACAGGGCCACTGGATAAATTAAATAAATAAATAATGCTGGACAATCCACACAGCATCATCTCCCCAAGCTAAGCCAAAGCTTGTGGTATGGCTACCTACTAGATATACATAATACAATACATTACATAGATTGATATTTTTTATTATACATAGAAAACGACCAGAATACCCAGAACAAATGTCTGCAGATCGTACATACAATTGTTCCGGCAACCTCCTGCGTCGCAGGCGGACCTTCTCCACCGCGCCACAGAGGTCGTCTATCACTCGGATACATGCGAACCACTGTGCGTAGCGTAGTGTTTATCTATGAACAATCCATTACATTATCAAGGAATAGAAGCAAGCTAAAACCACTATTTACAATTCAAATAATTGACCTAACTGGAGATTTTTGCATAATATATTCTATAGGTGACTCACTAAATTATAATGGTATGGTTTAAATTAGCTATGGCGAATTTCTTCATGGCATGGCATGTCAATAGAGCCTGAGTACGTTGTAGACGGATCGGATACCTAATCATACTTCCTACTAATATTATAAACGTCAAAGTTTATAAGTATGGATGGATGGATGTTTGTTACTCTTTCACGTAAAAACTACTGAATGGATTTTAATGAAATTTCTCAATAGCTAGCAATAATATACTTACATATCAGAATAACACAGAGTATATTATCCAAAATATCTATTTACCACGCGGGTGAAGCCGCGGGGCGCAGCTAGTATTTACATATTTTCCCTTCAGCTATCCATTTTCATGTTTATTTTGAAACATTCTTATAAAAACGCAAACAAAATATATCTCCGCAATTATAATAACATCGCGAAACAAAATCCTTTTGAAGTAGAAACACAACAATTTCTAAATCGTATCCGACTAACAAAGGAGACACGGACACGAACATAAATATAAAAGATAAACGAGCGGTCCGTCCGTCATACTGCGGCGGGGGAGGGGGGGGATTATACAGGGTAATCCGGCGGGAGGTTCGGCAGATGGAATAATATTTGATAAGCCGACGCGAGGGCCGGGTACAATAATGTTGGGTAGCGCTGCCGAAATGTTCGCAATGTGCGCGGACCTTCCTTTGACTAGCCCTGGACCCAGCTTGTATTTGGTCGCTTCCCTATGTCTGTCCCTATATGTATGGTTAGATCTTTAAAATTACGTAATTGAATGTGATACGGTTTTATTAATTGATAGAGTGATTCAAGAGGTTTATAAACCATTTGACACATAGATTTCCACGCGGGCGAAGCCGCGGGGCGCAGCTAGTTCGTAATATATAGTCGCACGACATAATGTAAGTACATATCATTCGCTATTAGTTGCTTGCGTCCTTTTCAAAGTTCAACCTAAATATCCGAGTCGTGTCGTGACGAGCCGTCGTGTCTGTGTGACAGATGTCATGCGCTGGAGTCGCCTAATGCGGCTCATTGGTCTGTCCTATCGGGATCTAGACGAGCCTCCCGAGTTGATGTAGGTGATATTACTGGGTATTTTCTATGTAGAATAATAAATATATATCTATGTTATATTAAATATCATCAGCCTATGTTAGTCCACTGCTGGACATAGGCCTCCCCCAATGAGCGCTTGACGCATCCAGCATATACCTGCAGTCTTTCGCAGGTCGTCATCCCACCTGGTCGGAGGGCGTCCTACAAACATACACTACGTTTACCGAGTACTAAATATCATCAAAGACATCATCTAGTACCCATAACACCAGATCTACTTAGCGTGAGGCTAGATGATGCTGTGTGAACTGTCCAGCATTATTGGAGGGAATAAAAGCTTTGGCCCGGTAGGACCAAAAAATGTTTTCTCTAGTATCGGTAGCTAGAATATTCCCGAGTGCTTGAAACTGTTTTTTAGAGAGCGTTTGCAAAAATAAAATATTTCACGTAAATTTTACGAAATAAAACCTAGGTCAATAAAAAATATCCTAGAAATTTTTCAATACCACTGAAAAAATATCTAAAAAACGTTTCAGTTCGAAAGGAGCAAAATAAAAGAGGTTTTGTCCTGAAGTTTGTATGGGTTCCGAACACTCACAATATATTTCAAAAAAATCGATCTATTCTGCTCTTTTGTCTTTTTAAACATACCGTACGCCTGCAGAGAAATACCAACTCAAGATCAATTTTCTCCATTCACCCATGTTTTTTCCGCAGCCCTTAAATATCAGTAAAAAATCCTGCTCTACCCATGACAACATTTTATAAACCGTTCCATTCCACCCAGTCATCTCTGGAACCCTAAAATGTCCGGGAATTTCGAAGCGAAGTGAATTTGTTTGGGTGCGCATGTTTCAGTCGATTTCGTTTTATTGCGTGCGTTTTTTCCGTCGATGGACGGCGCGGCCCGACCGGGGTGCTCTGTAGAGATACAGTTCACACTAATTGAAATAGCTGGACATTCCACGCTCTTGCCCATTTACTTTTAAAGTACTTTACCACAGTACAAGTAGGTATAACTAATAATAATACATTTATTTATTTTAATCAAAAATAAAATCACAAGAACAATAAGGAACATAAGGAAACTAGATAAAAATACAATAGTACTTTGTCAGGAAGTTCCTCTCTCTGCAGCACTAGTCACCGGCCGCTTGAGCCTAACTTCGCGGTTATATATTTTTTCTGTAGAATAGTTTCATAATATTTTATTGTATTTTGAATAGTAAAAAATGCATTTTATAACGAGAGCTAATACGAACGAATAATGTAAGTATGTCTAAGGTTTTAAGTCTAAATATTGTGAGTGGTTTTATCCCATTCAGACCACGGATTGAACCTTGCTTCCTAAATCTGTGAGTTAGATCTTCAGGCGCGCGCCGCGCCGGCCGCCCGGAACAACTTGCTCGCGGCGGCCGGCGCCTGAAGATACGAAACTACTTCTCAAAATGTCTATTCGACCGTCCGGATACAGAACGCTAAATCTACGCTGAAATGATTTAGGGGAGATGGAAAATCATAATATTATCTGTATATTGATATTAGATATACATGATTGATATTTGAGCACGCGCCTGCCATGATGAGGTGAAAATATGAACTGGTGCAATAAACTAAGTTGTAGGCTTTAGTGTTAATAACTATTATAGTTTCAAAAGTTTTAAGTTGTAGGCGCCTTTAACATATTATGTTACAGCATAATATGTTAAAGGCGCCTTCCACTTAGTTTATTGCATTAAGGTCATATAGATGATTATTAGACAATAATTACCCAGATTATACCTAAATGCATGGTTGCGCTGCACCGTGCAGTAAAGCAGACTCACCAATGAAAGGTTTCCCATCTAGCCGCTTCATCCAGTAGAAGCGCTGCGCGTGCGGCTTGTTGTCCCTGTCGTACTGGTCCCACTGCTGGCGCAGGAAGGTGGCGCACACGCAGCACGCGCGCACGGCCCCGCTCTCCTCCTCGGCGCGGTACCCCGCCGGCGGCGCGTGCCCGCCCAGGAACGGGAAGTAAGGCTCGTTGCTCTGAGGGACAGAGATATGACGTTTACTTCAACAGTCTGATGGAAGCAGCTGGCCCCCGGAGCCTGGTATACTCGTAGGGAACTTTAAACACCGATTCCAAAAACATCAAATAAGTTAGTTGTCGAGGAGCATCGACCCATCTTCTCCTGCCAAGGTTTTTGAAAATGTCTTGCACAAAATTATCTACTCGCAAGTCAAAGCCTTCTTAAGTAATGCTCGGTCAGTCAACACCAACCTTTTGACTCTTGTAGAGTATATCTCAACCAACTTAGACCTCGGAGGTCAAGTAGATGTACTCTACTTTGACTTTCAAAAAGCGTTCGATAGGGGTCAATAATGACATACTCCTGGCAAAACTGAGCGTCATTGGATTTGCGCCGGATCTCCTTAGGTTACTTGCCGACTATCTGCGTGATCGCCAGCAGTATGTCAGATACGGAATTTATGAATCTGCACCATATCACACCCGGTCTGGTATAAGTCAGGGCTCTATCTTAGGACCTTTGCTTTTTATTTTAATGGTAAATGATCTACCAGCTATTGTAGAGCACGCGGAGTGCCTATTATACGCGGATGATCTAAAGCTCTACACTGTCATACACTCTGTGGCAGACTGTGTGGTGCTTCAAGGTGATGTCAACGCGGTCTGTCGATGGAGCCTAGATAACAAGATGGAGTTTAATCCCTCCAAATGCTCCGTGGTGAGTTTCGGTCGAAAGAAAAATTCGGTATCCTTCGATTATACTATCCGCGGTAACGTGATTCCTAGAGTTACGCTAATTAAGGATTTGGGAGTAACTTTTGACCGAAAGCTCACTTTTCACGACCACATCACCACAGTCGCCAAGCAGTCTTACCAGAGACTTGGCTTTGTCCTGAGAAACGCCCGGGACTTTCGCAGTGACAGTGTGGTGCGGCTGTTGTTCGGGGCTCTTGTACGGAGCAAGCTGGAGTCAAGCTGTTGCGTATGGAACCCCCATGAAAGTACGTACGCTCTGTCACTGGAGAAAGTTCAAAAGGCGTTCCTAAGGTTTTTGTACAAGCGACTTTTTGGGTACTACCCATTCATGTACCCAACCAAGTTTCTCCAGAGATGTCTCGGGTACAACTCCCTACAAACCAGGAGGGCGTACGATCAGACGGCAACTTTGTGCAAGATACTCCGCGGTATGATCGACGCCCCAGGTCTGCACAATCTTCTCTTTCGTCTTAACCTACCCGATAATTACCTTCGCCACAGAAATATTAGGCTTTTTTCAGAGCCTTTCTGCAGAACCGTGGCTCGCGCAAACTCTCCACTGCCTCGCACACTCACCGCCCTCAACAGACTTCTTGAACAGAAACCGGACTGTGATATATTTGCGGACGAATGGAAGGATATTATGTTGGTGTGCCTGAGGTTTTGCGAGAGAGATGAATGATAGGAGTAATATTTTGAGTTTGTTTGTTTAATTTATTTTTAGTTTTAAAATGCATAATGTTTTTATACAATTTAATATGCCTGGAACTTTTATAAATGATCAATTATTATTAGTTTTTCTTATTGTGTAATTTTATGTATAATTTTTTCTTTTTTTTTGTATGTTTCATTTTTTCTAGTATAGGTATTGTAATTAACTAGTGTAATTGGTTGTAATATAAGTAATCGTGCTAGTTAATAATTAAATAAATAAATAAATTAATTAATTAATCGGCGGGCTGGGTGAAAATGCTTTAATGCAAAAAAACACCAGTTCTGCACGTTCGGGTCATGTTTAATTAACGTTTGAAAAGTTTAATCGCTAATCACTCGGTCACTACATTATGGAATCTAGCATTATGCTCGCCTATTTACAACATTTGTTATTATTTTTACCTTCTGCGATAGAGATCGGAAAGCGCTAGTCATGTCATGTCATGTTCATAGTGGTAGAAAACGTAACAGCTAGAGATTAATCACCCGTTTCCACGACATTGTTAACAATTTCCCGCAAAAAAGTGGAAAAGCCCCTCTGTGCCGCGACCCCGATGGCGACACAATACTTTAGAGCACATTGTACGGCGGCGTGGGTTACTGCAGCTTGGCTTGTCACTTGCTGGCACACTCACTGACTGAGTGACGGCTAAACATGGGAATTATGCCTTTCCGTTTGACCCTCTAAATTATTGAGGAATCATAAAGAAAATAAAATATGAGTTGGTTATGAGAGTGGGACACGCGGTATTTTACCTCAGGATTTAATTATTTTCCCTTTGCTGAGCTCAACAGAGAAATAAAAAGTGCGTTTATTTTTATCTATTCTTTTCTAACCTGATTGTGAGGTGAGAGCTTCTTTGCTAAATAACCTGGGCCCCGATTCTACTATTAAAAATATAGACTGGTAAACTTTCGATTATAGGATACTTACAAATAAAATACTATCTAGTAGGTATGTCAGCCAGGGGTGGTAGTCATAGTATTCTCAGGTGCCCTTCATTTAATAGCTTGTTTACACTTTGTTAAGTATCAAGTGCGAGTGACAAGTGCAAGTGTTAATTGATTAGTAAAAATCAGCGTGTAAACGCATCCGCTGTTAAGTTTTTCACTCGCACTTGATACTTAACAATGTGTAAACCAGCTATAAGGGAAAATTTAAGGTGTCAGGTTAGTGACAAGCGAAGTCGCAGACGAGGGTAGTATGTGAATATAATGGAAAACCTGTTATTTACGAGTCACACCTTCTGGGAAATGGCACCACCATTACTTGCCATTATAGTATGGGAACCGCAGTATACTATGAACATTGTGGAGTTTGTACGTACATTGTAGAGCTTAGATCTTGTACAATAATAGCTACTTATTTCACAAGCTGGTATATATCTACACTAAACTTTAACTAAAACTTTAACTTTAATAAAAACATTTAGTTATATGGAAGTTGTTTTGGCTATGTTTGCAACACTTTTCTAAACTTGTTATGTTTACATCTAGGTCTACAATCTGGTTCACTACTGTAACTCTATTATTTAATGCATAAATGTGATTGTAAACTGCTTTGTTAACTTATTACAATAAATAAATATCATAAATTTTCAAAAATAAATACAAAAAAAAATCTGTTATTTGTGAATGTCTTGTAGCAAAATTAAATATAAAAAGTACTTTTAATCCCTAGGGCGTATACGAGTTGTGTTTTTTACTTAGTTTTACTTATGTGTTTTGAATTAACAAAACACGTGCGAATACTGCGCTACTACTATAAGTTATTCTTTGGTACTGCGTATGCGTACCAACAACGTGACAAAAACCTGTTATTCCCGTAACCAAGACCTATTTATTCTGTGCCGTAGCGACGAGTCTCCCGGACAAGAATTCCATTTTCAAACACGTCATCGAATCCTTTTCGATACTATCCGTGTCGCGTCGTAGCGTTGAATCTCCCGGACAAGAGGTCCATTTTCAAACACATCATCAGGCCTTTTCGATATTACCCAGTTTATCGATCTAGCAACATGGCGACCGCAACCACAACGAGGTGACAACCGCACATTACTCCTAATCACAGGCTACCTTCTGTCACGTCACCTAATTACAGGGCTCAGGGCTAGGGTAGGCCTCCGCAGATGGCGGCTCACACGGTAGCTGAAGGGTTCAGGAAGCCCTGGTAATTACATACAAGTGTAGGCGGAGTACTCAATTCAAACAGTGTCAAAATCTTACCATGCAAAGGCTATATTTTGTAATAAATATGAGATCATCTTAGAGGGTAAACAAGCTTGGGATATTTAGCTCGAAGTAGAACATTAACAACTAACAGGCTAAAGGTTTCGTTCGTCGCTTCTTTAGTCTGCATACCGAAGTGACAGAAATAAAAACATCACTTTATTTCAGTGTCCGTGTTTTATTAAAAGTATTTACCTCTATATATATTTATTGTAATATATTTTGATTTATTCAAATTATAACGATGTGGTAGACATCCTACTATTTTCTTTTGGTAGTGCACACACTCATAATGGACTACAGCAGTGGGACGTGTATGTGTGCTGAGACCTTTAGCTAGTAATGTAGGTGAAGTACTGGATTCGTTTGTAGTCGAAGGCTAAATAGTTGACCTGCCAGTAGAGAGAAGGATCAGAGGTGCCCAGGTGCGCGCCGGGTCTCCTACTGGCGCGAATATTGCAAGCCTTAACAAAAATAAAGTCATTTTCGCACTACAACTTTTGGAGTGCCGAGGGAGAATTAAGTAACGGCAAAAACAAAAACACTATAATAATTTGAAAAATATTATAAATATCTATTCCACTACCTTTACGCTTTGTGTTGTGTGGTCTGGTCACCCACCAAAGCGGACTAGGGCAAAAATGGGAAAAATAGAATCAATAATACCTAAATGAAAAATTCCGAAATCGACTTTTTTTTGTATATTATTTAATTTCTTAGTTATTATGAATATAATAATAATAATAATAAAACATGATAGCACTAGAAAATTCAAAGTTGCATGACTTTAAAGTACTCCTGCTGTCCCTCTGCCAAATTCTCTAACGGCCTACAGCCTTTCACAACGACGACCGGCCGTTGTTACTATGCTGAAAGTAACATTTCGCAACAACTCCGCGGGCAAGAGACCCGGCGTCTAATAATACCAACGTGAGTCATCCGCTGATTATCCAAGCGTTGACTTCCATGACCTGCGCAACGTCACCAGCATCACCTACCTAACTATGCATTGAATCATCTGGGTTTGTCCGCCAAGGGAAAAATGTTTGTACGATCTGCGGATATTCGTTCCAGGTCCAGGTGTTTTCTTTGTACAGAAAAAACAATCTATTTATTTACATGGTTATTATACAATGTGTTTTGTCGAACCTTGATCAAACAAGATGTGCGAATACACGACATTTATTTATCGATAAACACAAAAAATAAAAAATTATATGTTACCTATCTCAAAAATAAAGCCGATTTAATATTTTTTTTAATCAAAACTAATTCATCTGGTTTTTTCTTCGTTTCTTTTTGAGTAAACGGTGTATTTTATTCAAAGTAGTCTCATTTGAAAGTACCTATTTTAAATGGTGAATAACATGACAACAAAAAGAGATTGGCCCATAATTTTTGGAGGATTTGTAGACTAAATTGTGGAGTTTAATACAACATGCAAAAAAGTACACCACAATAACCCAGTTTTAAAGTAACAGATCAAAAATAAAATAAAAATCGTACTTTTTTTGCAATTTTTTAAAAAAATATTGATTTTACTAGGCTTATGTACCGAAATTGTATTTTTTTCTTATTTTCTTAGCTAGGTAGACTATCTAGCTTTCAAATGAGACTACTTTGAATAAAATACACCGTTTACTCAAAAAGAAACGGAGAAAAAACCAGATGAAATAGTTTTCATTAAAAAAATAATTAAATCGGCTTTATTTTTGAGATAGGTAACATATAATTTTTTATTTTTTTATTTTTATCGATAAATATATGTCGTGTATCTGCAAATCTCGTTTGATCAAGGTTCGACAAAACACATTGTATATGTAGGTATCTATTCTATAACAACCAGCCAACAGATGACCTTTGTAGCGCGGTGGACGAAGGTCCGCTTGCGACGCAAAGGTCGCGGGTTCGTTCCCGCCTCGGGAAAAATGTGTGTATGATCTACAGATATTTGTTTCGAGTGTTCTAGTCTCTTTCTATGTATAATAAAAAATAAAACAAACTTTATTTATTTATTAACTAGCTTTAGTTGTTTTAGTTCCACGAGCACAAGCTCTGCTAACGTTGTTGGGACAGAGAACAGTCGGTTCTGATCGGAGGTGTCCAGCATCATGTATTTGTAGCCAGGATTCTTGAGAGAGTTGAATAGTATAAAATATGACCTGTCCAAGTGCTTATTTGTAAGCTAAAAGAAATAAAAAACTTTTCATTTTAATTTTCAGTCAGCAATGCTGACGGCATCGCTTGATTGAAAAGGTTCCAAGCTTCTATCTCTTTTTTTTTTTTCATTTCGGTTCATCATCATCATCATCATCATCAGCCTATATTAGTCCACTGCTGGACATAGGCCTCCCCCAATGAGCGCCATAGCGCCCTGTCTTCGGCTTGACGCATCCAGCATCTACCTGCAGTCTTTCGCAGGTCGTCATCCCACCTGGTCGGAGGGCGTCCTACACTACGTTTACCGAGTCGTGGTCTCCACTCAAGAACACGTTTGCCCCAACGGCCGTCGGTTCTACGCGAGATATGGCCGGCCCACTGCCACTTTAGCTTGCTAATTCTCAGAGCTATGTCGATAACTTTGGTTCTCTGTCGGATGTGTTCGTTGCGAATCCTATCCTTCAGAGACACTCCGAGCATAGCTCTTTCCAAAGCTCGCTGAGCGACTTTGAACTGGTGGACCAGCCCTATCGTGAGTGTCCACGTCTCAGCTCCGTAGGTCATAACGGGTAGGACGCACTGGTTGAAAACTTTCGTTTTCAAGCATTGCGGTATGGATGAAGAGAAGACTCGACGTAGTTTCCCAAACGCTGCCCAGCTTAGCTGGATCCTCCTTTTGGCCTCCTTCTCGAAATTGTTTTTACCTAACTGCAGAATCTGCCCGAGGTATGTGTATTCGGAAACGATTTCGAGAAGGTGACCATGTACGACCACCGCACAGTGGTACCGGCTCCCTACAAGCGCGGTCATAATTACATAATTTTGTTATTTGGCATTTTTCTTTGGAAAAAATTATAAAAAATGCTTCGAATGTGTAAATTAATACTATAATTAACCAAATTTAATATATTTTATAGGATAAACTGTACAATATGCACTTTTGCTATAAAAAATATTAAGTCAATATTATAGATTTATTGTTCCTCGTTTGGAAATGCGCCTCAATATAATATTAACGTTCTTCATTAAGGGGTTATAATTATATATATGTATTATTTTTAACATTTTATATATGTTTTATTAAAAAAAAAACAAGTAAATGAAAACTAATTTTTATTTATAAACGTATGTACGTAATCATACAATCACTCCACAAAAAACTGAATACTACCACAATCAACCTAATTTATATTTAAACTAAATTCTTAATAAATCTAAAACCTGCCTCTACATAACGCCTTTTTTACGGGGAAGTTTCCGAAGACTAGTAATAAATGGGTCAGAGCTGAGTAAAAGTCTGTTAAATAAGTCCTTATTCGTAAGTTCTCGCGACATTTTTCTTGTATGATCTCGTCTGAAGGCCTTATAATGTTTATTGTTAGATTCGGCTGCCTCTTCGGATTTATACCCCGATAGATAATAAAGCATACTGTGCCACCTCAGCACCATGTATAAGGACTTTGTGAACGGAAGCTGGGAGATTATACCACGGATATTCCTGAACTAAAAGTCGCGCAGTTTCCACAGCATATTCATTATATTTATCTGGATCAATATTAAAACCCGAGGACAAAACTTACAACGATCGATCAGATGTTTATTTATGACAGTAATTTCAGCTGAAACTACAGAATTATTTAAAAAAATCGTGCTGAATTTCCATCGTTTGATGTCCCGCTTCCGGCACTTTGCGGTTTGTCTACTATTAAACCTAGTCTACGTCTAAACTCCTTCTGTATATACGATTTCTTGTCCGCTACTTGTCTCTTCTCATCTTCCGACCTAACCTGCCACTTCTTAACATCCATTCTGCAAGCGAGATGACCAAATATTCGTAAAAGCGAATCCATGAATGTGAAGTAGACTCATACCGACTTTCATCAGGTCGTTTTTGTAAACATACGTCTATTATACGTGTTGATGTTTTTGAAGTACACCTCCAGTTACGGCAGACCAAATCTCAAAGAAATGCATCCTTGAAAAACTACATTTAATCAAAGTACCTGAAAATAAAAAAATATTGTTTTGACCTATTTTCTCGTAGACCGTGCTACGCCTTAGCCTATGCAGTCGTAGAGGCTGTATAGCAACTAAATATGCAAATTTATGCAAAAAAAACCTTTATATTTTCAAAATAGACAGATTAATCCATAATTAAGGGTAGGTGAGGCTAGTTGAATAATGTTGAAAGTAAGTTGTAAGTCTAGGTAAAGTCAACAATTAAGATAAAAATTTGGTAGAAACCCTGTATGACGTAGCACGTAAAAACTCGTCATAATAAAGTCAAATAACATTTAAAAATACAACTAAATATTGAAAACTTACCTTGAACTTGGAAATACATGTCACAAACACCACTCAAAAACAATGCAATTCCGAGAATTCACCGTCAAAAAAGCAATGCCTGTTAGTAAGTTACTGATAAGACGAGCGCAACGTAAGTATTTGTTAACTTCCGAGGTCAAAATGTATGTGATTATTTGGTAAAATCGGTTAGATATTTATACTTTACGGTAGCTTGTTTATCGGTTAATCGTTATAGGTAGTTAAATTGAGGGTAGTTGACAAAAAAAAAATTGCATTATGACCTTAAGCGGTACCACTGTGCACCGGCCTTGGATCAATGTGTCCATTGATCATGACTTTGGTTTTATCCAGATTCATGCCAAGACCGATACATTGGGAGGCTGAAGCTAGGCCGTCCAGCATCTGGTTCAGCTCCTCTAGCGACTCCGCCAATAGGACTATGTCATCAGCTACCATAACATTGCATTTTCAACGAACTTGTATGCCGATCGGTTAAAGATTCTAACATTAACGGTGGTCTAAAATTCGTAAGATTTGTCTCAAATAGGTACTAACTACCGCTATACTAACAGGACAAGCTAAAAAAAATCTTGTAAAACTAACAGAAAATAAGATACTGTTTTAAAATAAATGAAAACACGATTTATACATAAAGGATTATTTGATCCTTTTTAAACTAAATGAAAACGCGTAAATTTACTTTAAAAGCAATTTCTAATGATCCTTCAGTATAACAGGTGCTACTCTCGATTTCAAACTACTATCAAAACATTTCATTAGCCTAACGTCTTTGCTCCAAATCAAAACAAACCAATAACGAGTCTCCAGATAATTTGCGACGAGGCAGTCACACGGACGCACACGTCACATGGCGAAATTGACGAGTGTCATGTGTCAAACGACGACAATTGAGCACCGACAAGAACCGGTTACGCATTTTGGAGTCATTTATATTAGCGTACATTCAATTCAACTTTGTACCGTGGCTGAGTACGAAAGAAACGTGTGAAAACGTACGTTTGAAATATTTATAGAGGTACAATTGCTTCGTCGATTTGTATAAGGCTTTGAGTAAGTTACCTTATCACTGTAGTGCAGGGGTACGACAGGGGCCCATAGTATCACCGGTCCTTTTTAACATCTATCAATTGTAACGACTTAAACGCGGCTTAAGAGACGAACGAGAAAATTTGTTTTCACTCAGCAAATGTGTATATATCGCGAGTCTGTGCAATGAGTGTTTAGACGCGGTTGACCCGATACCTTTCCTGTAAAGATAAGCTAGAATTTCGACTTCTTCTGTGGTGTGAAAGTCGGAATTCTCAGAAGACACAGAAGGTGATAGCCTGACTGTACAGTATGGGAGTCATCATCAGCTGGGTCACCTGCGGGTCCTGCTTGACGCGGATGGTGTAGTGGTCGCTGAAGCCGGCGCCGCCGCACACGAAGCAGACCCGCAGCTCCTCGGGCGAGGCGGGCGCCGGCGCCGGCGCGCGTAGCGAGCTCTTTATGTACGCCTTCGCCTTCTCCATCTCCTGCAACAACCACAATCACCATTTAACACTTTTGGTGCTTTATTTATTTATTATTTATTTAACTGATATTCCGCGCTCGAGTTCCGAATCTAATGGATTCAATACATACATACATTGTAAGACTGTTATTGTGTCAGTTAGAAACGATTTGAATTGGGATCGGGTTCAATATAGTTGCTGTTCAAGAGTAAGCAACCGCCCAGTTTTATAAACTCTGAATCCACAATCATCGAATAAATATCCGCCACGACGCCACGCAGCTAAACAACTAAAACCCTTTACATTTCAGCCAGCTGTTATTCCATACTAACGAAGTTTCGGACGGTCCCTTCGCTTCCAATTAATGCCTACACGCGCTATCTCCCCCTCGCATGTCCTATCTACCCTAACACACCAGCTTATAGGTTGTACCTACTGCTGAGGCTTTATGTAGATGGCATGTTTGCCAACAGGCCTGGATGTACCGTACTGAAGGATGATGAACAAGGGCGAGCTTGCTGTGGACAGGGGAGTGGACGGAGATTTAGGAACGTTTTTGATAGAGCGAATGTTAGAAGTGAATAGAATTGGTTTAAATTTTTTACTTTAGATTACCATTGGAACTATGGACTCCGTAGCAATCTAAAGTGAGGCCCTCGAAGCAAGGCACGCGGTGTCACGGTCGAGAGGCGACCCTGAGGGTTGGCACACCAGAGATCTGTGCCGAGACGGATTGGAGGCAGGTCCGGTACTCGGGTTTAGTAATAAGCTGAGTAGTATGGCTATTTCTGATAGTTATTACATTCAAAATATATTTATTCGCCATGATGCAAAGAATCTGCAGCCCATGTCCAGTGTCCCTTCCTTACAAGTAATCTGTGTATCTTGTCCATAGGTGACAGACATAGACCTTCGCATTTACAAAGTTTTGCAACGATGAGTTCATTCAATAAACCAGTTTACTGATAAAAATAACATGACGTCACAAAATATATACCTTTTAACAACATTAATCAGGTTTCATCGATAAGATAACGCTTATCTGAAGTTTACTCGTTTGTAGCAGCCGTAAGTTTGGGAACGACCAACTTCCTATACATATGGCAAGTAAATAAATCCCTTATTTAAATAGTTAGGTATTACTGAGATACCTATGATACCTACTAATAATAACTTACCTAAATATGTCATAGACTATAAAGCACTTAATCCACCAAAGCGCCATTTATCTGATAACGGGATTTTTTTTATCGCAAATTATCATCATGACATCATATAGATTTTTTTATTTATATGATGTTATGCAAACGTGTCGGAAAAACGGCGGCAAATAAATAAAAATGATATGAAGACAATGAAAACACAGGGTTCTCTAAAGTTAGTTACCTACTACGCAACACTCGAGCGAACACGTCGACAGCGGCTCATATAAATAAATACATACAAGTACACGCACCACGCCGCGCCTCCCCATGCCGAACGCCGAAACATGCCAACATACATATATCACGTCTGACAGACAGACAATCCAATCGATATGCAGACGAGGTTTGAGTGCCTGCTTACAGCATCCGACACGATACAGTTTACGGATCCAGCTAGCTGGCTGGCTGCATTTTGATCACGAATAAAAAAAAAAATGAAATAAAACCAATAAGCGACCAAAACGCTTACCCCAGCGTTTTGGTGCATTATCTCAGCAGTCTTTCGCAGTTCGTCATCCCACCTGTTCGCAGGGCGTCCTACACTACGTTTGCCGAGTCTTGGTCTCCACTTAATAACACGTTTTCCCCAGCGGTAACAAAATTAACATTTAGTATACATAAAATATTAAAATAATAATTTAATAACACGCTAAATTATTGTTTTTATATTTTATAACACGCTTTTGGTGATTGTGATTACGCCGACAGCGTGTAGACTGTGGTGTAGATGAAAATTGTGAATCGTGTAACTTGTTCAATTTATTAAAATCGCGAGATGTAAATAAATATTCGTGCGTACACGGACATGACGTAGCCTCTAATTGTCCACCCTTTATACAAACAGTAGATACATACACATATCTAGGTGTATATGTAGAGGAGACGGGGGAGCGTAGATGGTAGGTGTCTGGTCCGGACGACACCGCGCCGCATTGACGCGGACGACTGAATCATATTGATTTGATGAACTGCTGGATTTCATAACTTGGAGCTCCTTATTTTGAACAATACTGATAGAGTAGTTGGAACAGCCAGATGTTTGTAGAGAGCGAGACAAAGCTACAACGGAAATAAGAATTCATTGTGATTGGTGAAAATAAAAGATGAAAGAAAAAAACATTGGTAGAATAAAGTTTATTTCTGACATTATTACCTACTTTTGTATTACCTACTATTACCTACGTTGCGTCCCGCTGCTTCGCCCGCCTGGAAATTTCTGCGCAATTTTCTTAATTAAGTAAGTACCTTCTACGTAGTTTTAGAAAACATTAAAAAAAGATATATGAAATCGGTAAAGCCGTTCTCAAGTTATAGCGTGACGGAGAAATAGGGGTTCATTTTTATATCAATAGGTAAAAATAATAGCAATAGTATTATTGTCTAACCCCGATGCTAACCCCTTTCGTTTGAGGGAGGCACATCGAAGTCCACCAGTGGACGTGGAATCTGATAGGTCTCCGCAAATCTGCGCCGAAGCATAGGCCGAAGCCTCCAAGATTCAAGATCCATAGTATACTCTGGAAACCACCTTATCCACGCAACAAAACAAAACCTACTCTTCAAGTACTTAAAATCGAAAAAAAACCGACAGCTTACGTTGGTGACCACCTCGTCTACATGCCCATCCTTGAACCCAATGCCTGTTGTAATAAGGTTGCAAGTCGCAGAGCTCGTCTTTATCTAAGCCTGCTCGGTATCGCTAACCCCGTGTTGACCGGGCGAAGGTGCGAGCGCGGGTTATCGGCGAGGCGTATGTCAATGCGTACTCCCAGATAATGCTGATGAACGATTATTTGTATAAACATGATACAGCTTCGGCTCTTATACTGCGAAGTTTTTCAAATTGGGAATTCCTGAAAATTCAGTGTCATAGACGACCTATGTGGCACGGTGGGCAAAGGCCTGCGACGCAGGAGGTTGCAGGTTCGATTCCCGCCTCGGTACAGTTGTGTGTACAATCTGCAGATATTTATTTTGTTCCGGTCGTTATCTATGTATTATAAAAATGTATATATATGTATGTAATAAAAAATGTATATCTATGTATGTATATCAGTCATCTAGTACCCATAACACAAGCTCTGCTCTTCTGGGGCTAGGTGATGCTGTGTGGATCGCTGGATATGCTATATACGACATTGCAGACATAATAACTATCGTTTTCTGAGAGTCTTTGCATACCTTGACAATAACTTTGATCTTGCGTTTAAAGTAACTGTCACCCGACTACCAACAACGGAGCTCATATTATTATTGTAATTCCGCCTCCATTCCATGACTATGAAACTTCTTTGAACTGGACGCTGGCAGAAAATTGGCAAACCAGACACACATTGCCAAATAAAAGAAGTCAAGTCAAGTCGAGGGTTATCATATCAATAACCTTCCTCTGCGCTCTGGCCATATTTTTACTTACCCGTTAGGTACATACATACATAGTTAGGTTACATACCCGCACACGCCTCAAAGGAGGGCATCGCGGCACTCGGAAGCAAGGTATGGCATCTAAAGCATCATCAGATTCAGCCACACGCACTTGCAAACCTTCCTTGCGAGCCTCTGCCTCGCGGACAAGAGACGAGTTCATCTTCGACATTAGCTTGGCGCTAGATGATGCCGTGTGAATCCTGCATTATTTATTATTATTTTATATATTGTTCACGAAGGAGGAAGGACCAAGGAACCAAAATCCAAGGTCCTCTTCTATCCTCTTGCCTCCGTAGCTAATCCACGAAGGATTCAGTTCAGTCGACTAGATAGCAATAAGGAGCAACCAGGTTGACAATCGCGGACGTTATGAAGTTTATTTTACTTCGCCCAGCCAGTCGCGTAAAGTTATGCTTTTTAACCAGAACTTTGAAACAACTCGTGCTAGTTACTCAAAATGTGATACCAAACAGGGTTATGTTCTACGTCACGAGGCACGTTGGGAAACGTTTGTGACGGTGCTTGCCCAAAACTCTTACGTCAATGGAAATTCGTTTTATTTTAAATAGAACAGGATATCATCATATACAAAAGGATTTTTTTGATCTATACATGACGACCGATACGCGGCGTTCGAACGTTCGCCTGCGACGCTGGAGGTTCTATTCTCGCCTTAGGACAAATAATATTTGTACGATCTGAAAATATTAGTTTCGGGTCTTCTAGGCATTTTCGATGTATAATAAAAAAATATAATGTTATGTATTAATACATCAGTTATCTCGAAGGTACTCTAAACACAAGCTCTGCTTAGCTTGGAGCTAGATGATTTTTAAACCTTACGGGATGATATTATCAGATTTATATTAAACTTGCGATACATCCAGAATTTGTCACAATCACATGCGTTGAAGTCGGAAGTCGGCCAATTAGAATAAAAAGCCGGTCGCACCCCATCTCTTCCTTTGCTCTGAAACTTTCCTTCGCCTTGAATATGATGTTGATGTTGTCGCAGTCTTACATCTTCTTCCATGTTTCAGTTCAAAATAAACCGTTGACAATAACGGGGCTTCTGGCTGTTCGGGGGCCTACGTCAACTGAAGTTCAAAGGGGTTTGTAAAATTGTTGTAATACGTGTTTGGTAAGGGGGACTCCAACATCTCGTCTCCCAAGCCAATCTAACCTGCACGTGGTACACCATGCTAGATAACGAACTAGGCTCTGGTGAAAATATCAAACAATTTTCATAATTTGATAACTCAGATAATTAACAATTATTTTTCATTAGGTACTAGACATTGGCAGAAAAAATTTCAACCAGACATTACAACTAGTCATTAACAAAGAATCGTCATCAATAGGTGTTTGTTTGTTCGCCACATGGCCCTGCATCATATGATGTACAAGTATAGGCCAGCAGAGAGGTTTTATTTGACGTCTTTATACTTTGGAAGTCATCAAGGGGCTACCGTGAGGGAGTCCCAGTCATTCAAGAGTTGAAGACAAGATAAAAATTGCAACTTCAGGATAATGGCGGTGGTGGAAATGTTTGCAGTGCGGTGGAAACATTCCAATTCAAATATTGACTGTATTTTTATTTATTTATTTATTCAAAGCATAACATCTATTCTTACAGGATTAGGTATATGATACACTACACTCATATTATAACGTCCAGAGATTCTTTCATTTCTAAGTATGTAAATATATGGTGTAATGTAATACACAGTACGTATACGCAGGCTACGTACTACTATCTCACATTTGCCACCTCTCTAGTGTCTAGGTGTACCTACTAGAAATATTTGATCTAGGACTGCAATAAAGAATTATGAATAAAATTTTGGATGGATATAACGTACGGGTTTAGAGATCCGGCTTAAAGTACTGCACGGATCGCGCTGAAACTGTGCATGCGAGTAGTTCTGGGTCTAGATTAAGATTATTATCTCGATCAGACAAGAATCGTGACTTTGATGCTGCTTAATTTAATTCTAATTTATTTGGAAAACAAAAAGCTTATACTACATAACCAACAATACATTTCAAAATAAGAACAAACAGAGCTAGACCCATAACTACACTTAACATTACTTTTTTGTGTAGGCAAAATATATCCGTGCACGAGTCTAAGTGAGGCTGAGATGGTATTGAGTTTCCGCGTGTGCGTGCATACGCAGATCATGATTAATATTTACAATAAGAAGCTTGCACAAACAAACAAACAGATACAACAATCTGTTAAATAAATCAATAACCAATCCGCTGAATTTAGGTCAGCCAGGGACGCAGTCAGGGAGGCCAGAACTTCACGGTACCGGAGCTTCTAAGCTGGTAGTGACGCGACGTATTCTAGCATAATGAATGTCACAGTGTATTCTCTGTTGTCGGACAGCCAGCGGCCTATATAATATAATACGGTACAAGTTCACTACTGAGCAAATTATCTCTTATGCGACTGAAAATTATCTTCAGAAGCGTTTTCAGCTAGGAAAACGGAAGATTTTGACTTAAATGGATAGAATCATGAAATCATTCGTTGGCCCAAAAATGCAAATAACCCCAATAAAATAACCGTCGTGAATCAATTGTCTTATCATTGTAGAAGATACCTACAGAGTAGAGATCCAGGATTTCCGCATTTCGTTTGATTGCCGGAGTTATCCGATCGCATCGTCACTGTTCGCAGTAAAGAACTGATAAGATAAGGTGGTTGTTTTATCACCATAACAATTAGCTCGATACTAATATCTTGGTTCGTCCGTAGAGTTAACGAACACCGTTCCCCTTGATAACGTTAATTATTTATTTATTGTGAGAAAACTTACTGCTTAACATTTTAACAATACAAAAAAAAACGTATAGATATAAGGACGCCAATTAAAAGTTTTCGCAGGTAGTATTGAAGAGAGAATAAGAGGTGGAAAAACAAATTTGTCATCAATGTCATGTGAAACTAACAATGAGAGTTTGTTAAAAACCATGTTTGTTACATTTGGCGTTGTCGTCACGAAACCTTGCTTATTAACCGGCGAAAACATAAGAGGAGGATGTTTTATGTTCGGCTGTATGTTTTTTCGTAAAATATCTCCGTCAATTATCGATCGATTTGGAAAATCATTCTCACAAAAGATCGGAATCCGAAGATATTCCAGTTTTTCATGAGATTTCAGAACACATAGTTACTGGATAAGTCCTAACAACGACCCTGGGCCGTGTCCGAAATAAAATTTAAATGGTTTGTTTTAAATCGACAGCGGGTGGCATCGGCTAAATGAAAACGCTGCGTCGACAACACATCGGAGGGTTTTAATTGAACGGAGTGTTTACCTACCTACGGCTTCGGATACGGTCCGACCGAGGGCCTGGTGTTCTAGTGGTGCCTCTCCCACGGCCACCACTCTGAACAGGCACCTATTGCCAATCATAGTCCATTTTGTCACTAAATCTAAAGATAACGTCCTTATTTGAATGCACATTGTTGTGCCGGGTGGTGGCGGTATTAATGTGCGTAAGCCTAGTCAGCCTAGTGCGTCAGTTGCTACCTCATTCATATAGAGCCGTACAATAAACAATGAAACGTCAAACCCTTTCAATAATTGTTATTACGTTAGAATCATTTTATAGTTTACGATCTACTCGCTAGAGTCGCTACACCGATTAGGAAGGGAGACGACTAACTCCCAGAGCCTGGTGAAAGGAAGAGACGGTATTATACTCTGAATAGCGAAACTTCATCCAAACATTTATAAGTAGTATACTAATATGCTTTGAACTGTCGAGGCAATAATGGTAGCAGTAAAAATAAGTAACAAACATCATTAAAAATAAAGAGAAATTAATTGGAGGAACAATCAAAGCAGGTACCTACTTAAATACGTTTCAATTATATCGACGTTTTCATGACTTAATTCGATGTCTCATTAAAAAATAGCCTTTCCACTAGAGACAAGATGTATAAGGGTCACGCCACGCAGGGTCGAAACATTCAAAGTGCCTTTCGGAGGAGTTTTGTGGAATACCTTCTGTTCTTTTCTGGTCTCAGTACATAATTATGCAGTTTGGTTGAAACATGAAAACACTGAGTGCAGCAAAGCTGTAAAACAAACTACTATAATTGTAGTAGAGTCATAATCATATTGCACAAAATGCAATATGATTACGACTCTACTACAATTATTAGTAGTTTGTATTTACCAAACATTGCCCAGCAGTAAATACTTTACAAACTTGGGTATGTAAACCACTAGAGGGGATCAGCTCCACGTACACCAATAAGTCATTATTGGTGTACGTAGAGCTGATCCCCTCTAGTGGTTTACAAATGATTATTAACTTTAAAAGTAAGCTTTAAAGTAAATAATAATTGTCAAACGCAGACAGCGGCCATGGCCGAAATCGGCTAGGAAGACATAATAATGATCATACCATCAGCTATTCTTTTATTTTATTACTAGATGCGCCTCGTGGCTTCGCCCGCGTGGAAATCTGTGTCAAATGGTTTATAAACCTTCCTCTTGAATCACTCTGTCTATTAAACCGCATCCGCAATCCGTTGCGTAGTTTTAAAGATCTAAGCATACAACAGGGACAGACGGCCAGAAGCGACTTTGTTTCATACAGGGTGTCCGCCGGCAGATTTTATACTTCAAAAAATAAAATAAAAATATGAATACAATCAAAGTTATTTATTTATTATCATACAAAAGAATAATGCGGATTTTAGTTTTTAAAAATCACTCTACTTAAACGGCGTCCTTTTAGCCGCAAAAATTCTTGCAAACTTGCATTCATGTTGGCGAAAACTCGCTTGCAAAGTTCGGGACTGATAGCTATAATCTCTCGTCGGATGTTTTCTTGTAGGGTCTCTATTGTTGATGGCGAATTACTGTATACGTGAGATTTGAGATATCCCCATAAAAAAGTCACAAGGGTCAGATCAAGTGACCTAGGGGGCCAGGATGTGACGCCGAATATATAAACATTGTCTAGCATCGTGCACGTGCACTAGCGTTGTGTGTTAACGGAAAAAAGCGGATTTTGTATAGTTTTCCTTCTCACAAGTTCTGTGTTTTCCGGAATAGATACAGTCGTTGAAGGTCCATTTCCGACTGATCCAGTTTTTCTAAACTTCTGTACTCACGCCTATATCAATTGGTTTGACTAGCCATCCTTCAATCATCGGATATCAAAGTGAGAACAAAACCGATGCCTTGCCATTGATCGAATTATTGTTCGCAAAATACGCCTCAACCAAAAAAGCGCGGTGCGCTCCCGTCCACCGACTCATAATAAAATTACTAAATAATCCGCAACAGTCCCGCGTCAAAAGATTCCTCGTTCCCATCGCTGCCGCCGCCTTCCTACGCGCCGTGAGCTCAGTTAAAAGTGTAAAATCTGCCGGCGGACACCCTGTACTATGTAGTGAAGGTACCTTTCGTTCGTATCACTGCTGCCATAACAGGTCTATTGTGATCGCCACTGTACGTGTTCAACCCTGAAGCTGCGACGTTTATAATTCGCCACTAACCCTTGCAGCTGCTAGGATAGGAACTGTAGCAGTTTCTTCGAGGTGATATCTCTTATCTTGTCAGCTCAGACGCTTCCGAGTTTCTTCAGCCTCGATGCTTTCGAGGCTGAATGAATAAAGGACATTTATTTATCCAAAAAAAAAAGTACTTAATTAAGTACATGTATTTTTACAGATATGACCTACTTATACAATAGAGAAGTAAACATAATTCACAAGCATCGAATTCAATAAAAACAATGCGCAAAATCATTCAATATAAATGCCAATAAACAAAATAATGTTCAAACTGCCGCCGCCGGTGGATAGATCCCGTCCCACCCTAACGGCCGGCCACCCTCTAGTGCCCCAGCCTCCCCAGTTCAGCTCGAACGGTCATTAATGTCGAATAAACATTTATTTTATAATTCACTCCTGGCCTCGGGCGGAGGAAAATTTCGCGCGTGTTATATTCATATTCAAAATAAAACATAGAATTAATAAATAATGCTGGACAATTCACACAGCATCATCTAGCCCCAAGCTAAGCAGAGCTTGTGTTATGGGTACTAGATGATACTGACGATATACTGAGATGATGACTGATATACATAATACAATTCTTATATATTATTATTAACATGTTTTCATTATGAATGAATTAAAAACATATCAGGTTTTCACTCAATATTCCACGAGATTAGCGCAGATATTTTTTGTAAATAAAGACAAAAAATTTACCTATTTTAATACTCCAATACGCAATGGCGTGTTCCGTTTCTGTCAATGTTGGTTCTCTAATACACAAAATGAGAGTACCTTAATACTAATTTGCAAAAAAAGAAAAAACAAAACACGAAATTGCGCATTTGGCCGAATTACAATAGGCCTCTCGATCTAAACATTTTTGCGGCAAAAGGGAAATACCTGCTACTACATTCTACCTAACATACCATAAATAGTCTTTTTCCTTTTCTTTACTACCGAAACCTAACTGCTAGTAGCATCCTACGTAGCTGCGTAGTTGCTACGAGAACACAGTTTCGTGCGAAAATGTGCTAAAATCTTGAACAAATAAGTCAAGGTACCTCTTATACCAACCGGTATACAAACATTGCAAACACACAAGGTGACCCTAGGTCTTATAAATACTTTAAATACAATACAAATATATAATATACGTGACAGTGGGTGTGTCCCGTGCTAACCGAATGCTAATAGCGATGGAGATGAGATCGCTCAGCGTATCGTGATCTGTCTGTTAGGTAACTAACTGCTGTAGGTAACTGTGATGTGCGGAGGACTGACCAAGACAACCTTAGGATAGAATTACTTATCTGTTTAATAAAACGCATGCCCACTTTAAAGAATAATAAAAAATAAAATAAAGGATTCATTTTATGAAGGTACTTATATATCTAGATATAAAGGCGAAGGTTAGTGCCGTTAGAAGATGTTTGGCCGAAGACAACGACAAAACTACAGAATGGATTGGAAATATTCAAAGATCTCCTGTAGACCTCACAGGACAACTGGACGCGTCATCAAATTCAAACTATACAAGTGAAACTAGGAAATGAAGTGATCCCTTTGATTTTTTGTTAATTTCAATCTTTTTATGGTAAGGTAAAGGAGCGAACAAGAAACCTTTACCTTGTTAGGTTGTTCGTTTTCGAGTTGGAGCGAATAAGACGCATGCCCACTATTGCCACAGGCATTATTTTATGAAGGTACTTAATTTCATTAGTTATCAAGATTTTTTTCGTCGGAGCTTTTTGTGGGACGGGACAAGTATAGTGGTCAAAGAATCCTGCTAATATTATAAAGGCAGAAGTTTGTACCGCCAATAAATATATAATTTATGCTTATGGTGAAATAAATAAATATTATGTTCAGATACTGAAAATACTAGTACAGAACAAAAATAATAGAACTTCCTGCATAGGTACCGCACGCAAGTTGCGCAAGTTTACAAGGTGATGGTCCAGTCGAGCTTTGACCCCATGACCATTCGCGGAATAGGATTGACGATACTGATATAACCTATTCATTTATTAATTGCGATTTTCAGAAGGCAACATGGCACATAACTATCTGTGGCGATTATCCCGACTTTACCCTATACTACAATGTACGGCTAATACACACGCACATTATGATTCCACCAGCGACGTACGACGACGTACGACGACGACAGAGAGGGAAGGTCTTATGGATTTATTAATGAGGTCAAATAGCACCAGGCTATACCGGGGCATAAATACATCAGCCTATGTTAGTCCACGGCTGGACATAGGCCTCCCCCAATGAGCGCCACAGCGCCCTGTCTTCAGCTTGACGCATAAATCCAAAATAAAATAATTTTATTCTATATTGATAAGATTTATATCGCAGCATGTTTGTAGTAGGTAAGTACTTTATACCTAAAAGATGGACTTCAAATTAAAACTTTAAGAATGAAGTTAGGTTACAGAAAAACAAATCGAAGTAAAGATAAGAAACACCTAAATAACCATTATTATAGTGAACGGTCCAACTACTTGAACTAATTACTGTCATAACAATAACCAACAGTTTTCCAACGAAATAATGATGCGATACCCTATTTGGAAGACCCTAAACAAGTGTTCTTTGTAAATGAAAGGGCATTTTAATAATTACGTCTTTTACTTCGATATCTACAGAAAACCTATTAATAATTCGTCATATACGATAGCTTCTACATTCTACTACATAAGGAAGTTCGTATATTTGTCTCTAATTTACTTCAAGCCACTGGACGAATCGTTTAGAGAATATAGATTTTGTCCTAGGGTACTTTTTTCGGGTAAACTTGCCTCTGGCAGAACATGTCTCGTATTTAATAATTTGGTTTTATGGTTATATTTCCCTATTCTGGGGAGGTTTAGTGTATCTCGGCAACATTTTCCCTACTAAGCCTATTTCAAAAACAAAAATAATAATAATACCGGACAATCCACATAGCATCATCGCGATAAGATAGAAGCTTTACTCAATACAATACATGACATATGTTTTATTATTATACATGATAACGACCAGAACACGCGAAACAAATGTCTGCAGATCGTACACACAATTGTTCCGAGGCGGGAATCCGCAACCTCATGCGTCGCAGGCGGACATTCCGCCCACCACGCCACAAAGGTCGACAACAAATTATCAATTAGGTATGTCATTTCGAATTAGTAAAGAGTAGGTGGATTTTGCAGTCTATTTGGTTTGATTCTCTAGTTTTCTTTGTACGTTTCCTGAGTTATCCAAGTCCAGGTTTTTTGTGAATCCCCATAGTGGGGCGTTGACTTACCACAGTTTGTAAAATTTCGGTATTGTCATCGTTTCAATAGGTATCTATGATCCTCTATGTAAAAATGTTCCGAATAAAGATTTTTATAATGATTATTTTATAACTGAAAACGGATCTACAGCCTATAGAAGTGATATACCAGTTCCCCGCGGCTTCCCTGGCTGCGTACGGGACCGTCCATCCGTCAGTGTCGTGTCGGTATGATGAATGACATCGCTTGCATTAGCGGCGAGAATGTCGACAATAGCTGTGAGTGGGCAATTGTGGAGTGGAGATTATCGACACGAATACATAGTACTGTGTCGGGCAGTTTGTGAAGCACTAGTTTCTGCCTGCAGCTTAGCGCGTAATGTTATTATGCTACTTTTTATAACTAGAGTCTAAGCACCAAAGTTCGCGGTCCACCGCGCCGCTGACATAACAGAACAATATCGGCTTGTAGTTATGTAGACTTCTAAGTATGTACGTACATATTGTTTTGAAAAAACTAAAACCGATTTCAAATTCTTAGGTATTTACACTGTTTTAAAAAAAAATCTAGACAAATACTAGTTTCTCACAATCCTTAGCTTTGCTTGGTGCTGGCCTATCAACTACTAATTCTATCTAAATATGTTTAGTCACCCAGATAAACATCCTCATAATATCAGATAGTCAGCTACAGGCAAACATAACATTAAGCAGACGTACATAGTAACTGTACCTACGCAGCATGTTTCCCATTTTGATCCCGAACTCCCTTGGAAAAACAGATCTCCCTGAAATGCACTATGTTCATAGTTCATGTATTTATTTGTGATACACAGGTATTGCAGGGATGTTCAGACTTAAAATGAAGATAACTGTGATCTGCCATTAGGCGTACAAAAGTTGTCTGCCTTAACATAGGTAAAACATAACACGAGCTATCAAAGACGTTAAACATGATGTCCAACGAAAGCCCCACCCTGGCCGTCAGACACGAGTCTTAGCAGACCCTGTACATCTACTGAGTAACCCAGCCTCCATTGTCTGTCACCTTACAACGCACGTATCGACGCACGGGGCGCACCCAACCGCACTACTTATAGATCGGACTTTGTACATTGTCGATACTGTAGCTGTGCGGATCGACCGATAAGATAGCGGGATCAATACTAAATTGATCCTTATGGTGCCTTCCCACTACACTCAACGCATTCTCATACTGTAATATGTCTGTACATTAGTACTCTTCTGGAGTAGGTGATCGGCTGAACAGATCGTGAAGAAACTTGGCAGGATATTATATTAAATACTAGAACAAAGTAGGTATAAGCTACATAAATACTACTATAAATACTGCTACTGTAAATAGATATATTTTTGATGAAAAAAATACCCGACATTATACGAGGTTGTTGAAGGAGGCACTTACGGCGACGTTTTTCACATTCAGATATTTATTTAAATACGCTCAGCTTTAATAATAGCTTTGCTAGTGTAAACCTAAGCGAGTCATCGCTCGCCACGACTCGCCCGACACGCAGATGCGCTTTAGGACATCATTTACTACTTCAACAAAGCCACAAAACCTACGAAGATAGTGTAGAAACAGCTACCCCACAAAAACATGCATCAAGAAAATAGAAAGCCCCTCAAAAGTAGTTAAAAGCTTGGATAAGGTGGGTGTGGCCAGCTGCGGGGCAGGTGGCCTTTTAATCACTCATCCATAGTAGCGCCCGCGCCCGGCTCCGTTCGCGTGCAGGCCAACTTAGAGCTAGTTATGAAATTAATAAAAGCTGTGGGTAAATGTGGCCAGATCTGCTTTTACACGAATAAAGTAGGTCGAGAACTGGCACGAAGGTGGAGCAGATAATGGTTTTAGATGTCATTCAAAATAGGTACTGCGTTAACGGACTCGCAAGTAACCACTAGTATAGGTGAATAAGGAAGAAAAGGTTAGCAGGTAGAGAATGCTATCTAGCATTATGCTCGCCTATGAACAACTTTTGTGCAATAGTATAGTAATCTGTAGGTATACTTCTAAATAACGGAACACGATCGAGTCAACACGTCAAATATTGGTCTACGAAGGTTAGAGGATAGGTAGGTTGTAAGAACATGAACATGTAGCCAGCCAAACATTTAGCAAGATATTAGTGGCAACGTGCGTAGTGGCGTCGGCGGCGGCAGCCGATCCCGGGGTCACGCGATCAGAGGTCCCGACCCGATAGCAATTAGCCAGTTTGTTGTAAAGGCTAAATGAGCTGGTATATTCAGTTGCGTTTGGTCATGGAATTAATATTTTATTAGGAAGGAGGTTCTACAGTCGGCTGTGTGTATGTTCTTCGATTGGGAATATAAACTCTTTCGCGTGGAATGATCCCCAGGTGGTCACATCATTTTATTATTTCCGAGCGATTTAGTATTTGTCCCGAACGTAACGTTAATGCACAACGATAATAAAGTATACCCCTTTCGACGTTATTTTATGCGAAAATGGTATTTTTACTACGTGAGCCCTATGGTAACCCTACAGGTCCAAATTTAAGGTTCAGTGTGTCTACCATGAGTTGTCCCAGTTAGATCGCCTGACGTTACTACAGTAGTTACGTAAATACGCGGATAGTATAGTTAGCCTCTTTAATGGTACCATGAGATGTGTTATTGCGAACTACTAACGTTATAGTTACAACTACACACTGTGTAGTTTTGCGTTGATATGTTGGCGTCATTATAAAACTTTGCTCACTTCACATTGCATATTTTCATCTCTTTTTAAATACTGCACAATGATAGAGACAGAAGATAGGTGTTATGGTACTATTATCCGACAAATGTAGAAAGTCGCCTGACGCAATTATTTCAGTGAAATCTAAGGCAATCCAAATTTATTGGTGTTACGACGGTTCACTGACATTTTGTCACAACAACGGATAGATGCCATGCGATTCTCTCATTGAATTTGAAAAGTGTTAAAACGAACAAAAATGCCGAAAACAAGTGCTACCCAGTTCGAAATGATGGTGGATTTTATGGAAAGGTATGTAAATACATAAGATATTTTAATGTCATACTCCTAAATAACTTCAGTTCCCTTTTTCTGTCGCTGTGACTAAAGTGGGGTCAAAGTTTAAGTTTCGGCCTTTCGTTACATAGTTATTCTGTCATCAAATTGTTAATAAATCGTATTTATGTTGTACCGAGATAACTTTCTACCTTGTATAATAATGCGAAATTTTATTCAAAAGGAACGGTGACCTCAGTAAGCCGACGACGGAGGGGCCCAGCGGGAGGCTCTCTAACATAAGACGATGGGAGGAATTGACTTGCATCTTGAACGCAGATGCCACTGGAGACACAAAAAACACTGATAAGTGGAGAAAGGTTAGTTTTTTGTTTTTCTCTAGTTGATTTATTTAAGTACCTGCACTTTTCTTGAGCATAATTTTTTGTAATATTCTTGATGTATAGTTTCATCTATCTCAATTAATAATAGCTAAGATATGGATCATTGTGCATGGAATAAAGAATTATTATTAATAATAGGTTTGGAGCGATCTGAAAAACAATACAAAAAGAAAGAAAGCACGAATACTCCAAAGTACAAATGGAACTGGTGGTGGGCCGGCTACAAAAATACAGCTTACCGTTCTTGAGGACCGAGTACTCAATATTATTGGTCCTCAAGCGGCAACTGGTATTCCAGATGTGCCTGAAATTGGCTTAAATCAGGTTTTATTTCGCTTATTTTATACCTAACATATTCTTTCTTTTTTTATAGGTAATTTTAAAAAGTACTTTGTAATTACATAGGTACATTATTTAGTACAAGGATTAGTATAAGAGTGATAAGAACATAATTAACTAGTTGCCGCCAGGTGTTTTACCTATGTGTTTACAATATGATGAAGATGATGAAAATTAGCCTAGTCCATCCTAAGCTTTACCGCTATGCAAAATTATTATTATGTTTTGATAACTTTCTTTCTTGTTTAACAGGAAATAACACCAGCAGAGCCCTCTCAATTAATACCCATATCATCACCAACAGCTGAAGAAACATGCGAAGTTCGTAAGTTGAAAACATTTATTCTAATTTGAATCCATTATTCTTATTTATTTTATCTTATACCTACCTACTAATTAAACTTACTTACCTTTGTTAGGGTTTCTAAACTCATGTACTACTCATGTAGACTACAAAGATTAGGTTTGGTATAATTATAACATCATCCACTTCCTTTATAAGAACAAAATCTTGAATAGTAGCTAAGATACAGTGACTCTAACTTTATGTAGTTATGCATTATGTTATTTTTTTCAGTTATTCAAGACTTACATCCGTCAGTGCCTAGCAGCCCACATGAACCAGTTGCCAGCCCTCAAACGCCAACCTCCCAAAGACGTAACACACCCCGGAGACGCCTTACACCTAGACGGCGCCGTCTCGATCAACGAAGTGCGACCTCGCCTGTTCAGCGGAGAAGGGCTCGTCTGCAGGCGGAGTCGGAACGTGCTCGCCCAGAGCTTGGGGAGTCCGACCGCGAGAGGTGGCGCCTTTCACCCAGACGGCGGCGCCGTCTCGATCAACCAAATTCGCCTGTACCGCGGAGAAGAGCTCGCCTTCAGACGCAGTCGGAACGTGCTCACCAAGCGTTTTTGGAGTCCGATCGCGAGTGGCGGGCCTTCTACGTTAACAGGGAGCAAGAGGCTCACAGGTTACGAGAAATGGAGCTCGCACAACAAGCAAGGTGGCAAGAGTTGTTCGAGACATTTCTTGTAACGTGTAATGCTGCTGTTGAGGTGTTAAGAAATAATAATTCATAGTTTATTACTACTTGTTTTATTTGGAATCATCATCACCCAACAATTCTTCTGGCTAATTGATCTCGTAATGCTCTTCCCATCAATAACTCATTGCCGAGCTGATTTTCATCTACTCTGTCAATTATTTCCATTGTTTCTGCAAATAAAGAAGTTAGAAGAGGTAAATAATATACACCATACATTTACTAGGTAGGTATATAAAAAGTAACATCTATTTATGATAATGTAGTTGCAAACCTATGGAAGCAGTTTCAGTTGTATTGTCATCTGGGTCTGGAATGTTGTATTGCAATGCAATGTTATGCAAGACGCAACATGCAACAATGATCTTAGCACATTTGGTAGGTTTGTAATGCAGCACCCTGTCCTTACACACACACCTCCACCGATTTTTTAGCCGTCCAAATGTGTTTTCAATTACAACCCTTGCAGTGCTGTGCTTTTTATTGAATGACTCTTCCATTGAATGTGGTTGTGTTTCCCTGTATGGAGTCATCATCCAAGGCCTTTGAGGATATCCAGAATCACCTAAAATAAGTAATAATATTCTCTCATACTAGTTTTAGGTGAAATCATTTATGATCAATATATTAATATTGTATATATTTACCTAAGAGCCACACAGTTTCATTATTCCTATGCAAAGATTTCATGTAGTTGTTGATGACGCTGTTGTCCCATATAAATGCGTCATGGGTTGCACCTCCAAACTTTGGATTGACAGACAAAATTTTACAGTCTGCATCACATATCTGAAAGTGTTAATTTTTATTGTTGTATATGAATTTATTTAAAGAAAACCATAGGTAGGCTTATGAAAACAGACTTAAAAATTTATAAATATTAAAAAGCTTTACCAGGCAGGATTACCATTTGCACATTCAATGAGTGGTAGTGTTTCCTGCAGTAGTATAGATGCTCCACTGAATTCTCAGGTTTGAATATTTTGAAGTGGCAGCCATCTACACACCCTACTACTCCAGGGATATGATACTTACTGTTGAAACTGAAACAAAAAACAATTTAAGTAAGAGTGCAAATTAAACATTATTAGGAATAAAATGAAATCTATTATGGTCACTACCTTTGGATAATTATATAGACCTTGCTTACCTTTGTTTAATTATGTCTCTTTCCCGACGTGTGACTGGAAATTTAATAAACATATTCACAACAGTTGGATGGTTTAGGGCTGTTGTTACTTCTTCAATGTATAAACTCATCGCTTCTTGAGAATAATGGTTTGCCTCTCCAACAACACGTTGATAATCACCGTGAGCGTAGAATAATAGCGCACATAATACCTGCAAAAAAATAGGTAGGTAAGTACTTATAGTTGCTTCAATGGGGTGTAAAATAATTCAACCTCCACGGATCCATAAAACAAAATTGGCTAACCTTTGATTCCAATGAGACTCTCTGAGTAGATTTTAAATCCGTATGTTGTCGCAATAAATCACACAAATTCACATAAGCTTCCTTGGATAATCTATAAAGTTTCACAAACTTGTTGTCACTTATTGTTTCTATTGGATTTCCCACTAGAACACGCATCTCACTTTGAAACTTTCTTTGTTCGCGTCGTTCATCTTCTAATTCGGCAGTAGCTAACATTTCCCAGGCAAAACGAGCTCTATTAAACATTTTTAATTCCAAAATCGCCAAATCTATCGCAAACTATAGACTTTTCACGAAGCAAATGGTCGGTGAGTGCCGTAACTACTGTAGTAATAGTACGCTACTATGACATCTGTCAAATTTGTAACCCATGGTACCAAATTCTATGGAAATGGAGCCCAAACTACAGTCGCTGTAGTGTAGTTTACTACACTGTGACGTAGAATAGTTATCTACGCGACTCATGGTGCGCATTTTAGTAACTCAACTATCCGCTAGAGGCGCTGTAAAAGTTTTCATACATTTTGTTAACTACAGTCGCTAGCGAGTATAGATTGGTAAAACTCATGGTAGACCTACAGATAATTATTCCACATATTTGCCAGTCAAAACGCATTAAGGGGCCTCCGGAGGGACGAATTCTTCATACAAACGTAATACCAAAATTATTTCTAATTCAAGCATATTTCAACTATAATATTGCATTATTTGTATTAAAATAGTATTTATCTAGGTTCCCAAATAGTTTTTTTTTTTCAAAATACTTACCTAAAATGAAATGAAAGCCAATCTCATTTTGCACATTTTTATGCGAAAATGGACAAGTTTTCTTGCTATTTGTTTCGTATTAAAAACATCAATATCTTACGTTTTATTTATTAAGGAACATAGCTTATATTGTCTAGTTACAGAATAACAATACTTTGTGAAGAATACAAAAAGTTTTCAGTCATAATTTTTGGTATTACGGAACAAACCAAATTTTGAACGGCTAATATTGCTATCGCGCACGCATGGGGCGCGGTGAAAGGGTTAAACAGGGACAGCGATATTCGGAGCGATTTTTGCAAGCGAGGGTCGCCGGACCTTTAAGGCCTTACCTCACTAGGCCGCCACGGCGCGGCGGCGGCAATGACACTGGCTGCGTATCCAATAATCATTATGATAGCTTACTCCTACGGAGGGGATTTTGTTCGTCCGAGGCTTCGACGGTTTGACAACGTAAACTGTCATACAATAGTTTTGATACGTTGCCAGCGACGACGCCGTGTGTCGTTCAGATAGGGCTCATGCTATCCGTTGGTAGACTTTCTCTCATATCCTTCCTAACCATTCAGTCTAAGTTACGTTCCAAGCTAAATCAAGCAGCGCTGGGTAAGTCGGTAACCATACCTATGCCTTTGCAAGTCAATGACACTATATTAGCAATTCGACAAATACCCCAACTTTTATGAGCTAACTGTGCTTACGTTATTGCAACTTAGTATTTTAATTGGCGATATCCAGCGCACGCGGCGGCGTTCGGCATGTGAGTGCTAACTGTATTGAAATATTTGCTCTCAAAATTATTTGAAAAACCTCGGTCATTTATTTTATTTAGGTAATTAGTAGTCTGGTTGTGCAGCTAATTATGAAATAATGATTATGCTTAGCTAGCAACTCACCCGACTTCGCACGAGGAGTTTGATTTGCAGTGCAGTTCCAATGTTTATTCAATTTATTACACGAGTACCGCCACATAATGGCAAAATAAAACCTATTTAAATGATTCACACTAGAGTTTCTCAAAGCTTATCTTTATTAACTAAAGTAACATAAAACAGCTTTACTCTTTCCATATCATATGCTTCATACAATAGCTAGCTTATATGCCTCATTATAACCACACAGACTATTGTTTGGTTTAGCCACGTAGTAACAGTCATCTAGAAACAGGAATCAAACTCTCAGAGCAATATTATAAATTAGCTTCTGGCAGTCTATTTTATGCACTTTCAAAACATTAACCTAACTTGTGCATGTTGGACTTCTGTAATATTATTTTAAGAACTATTTGTCAAATGAAAGAACATACGAAGGGCAAACTGCCACTATCCCTTAAAAAGAAACATACTACGCTCCAAAACACGCATCATTCACGTTGGTCAGACAGCCGGAGGCCTGAAGTAGAACTGGGCCGGACACGTCTGCCGTATGTCCAGCGACTTGTGGGCAAAGACCACCACAGAGTGGAGCCCACCCAACGCTAAGAGGCGACGTGGAAGGCCCAGGATGAGATGGCGCGACGAGCTCCGAGGTACATCTTCCATCATTGCCTATTGCAGCGTTGGATGCGAGGAGTGGATTGAGAAAAGGGAGGCCTTTGCCCAGCAGTGGGACAATAACGGCTTAAAATAAAAATAAAATAAATTTGTACACATCATCATCAAGCAGCCTTTGATAGTCCACTGCTGGACATGGGCCTCCCCCAATGAGCGCCACAGCGCCCTGTCTTCAGCTTGACGCATCCAGTATCTACCTGCAGTCTTTCGCAGGTCTTCATCCCACCTGGTCGGAGATTTGTACACATGAAAGCAATAAATTATTGCATAAACAAAGCCAATACATGAATGAGGATCATTCTATCAATCTCTCCATGCAAATAGCATTGCATGCTCTATCTAGTGTCTTACCATAGTAAAGTTATTGGTTAGCAAAATTGTGACTCGGGTCTAGAACTACTAAAAAGAATACCTGTGCAAAACAAAAGTTTGAACCTGATACCTTTAGTAGATTTGGCGTTTAGTAACAAACATCTAAACATCACTACTAATGGTATTACAACATAGTACTTATAAATGTTATAAAAGTTTCACTAGATGTTTGATACTCCTTCACACTGAAACTACTGCTTTGTAAAAGAGATTGGGCGGAAATTGCATAGATGTAATTCTAGACCTGAATTGACAAATAGGCTACGACGAAAGCCTCGAACAGAACCTAGTAATAAAATAAAGTAGTGTACCGCCCGCGAATCTATTCGCGTGGTAGTTTCAAGATTTCATTCTGGCGTGGACATTAAAAGCTTCTAGAATATTGCATTTTAAACATGATCTAAAATTATAGGATTTCCTTATTAAAATAATAATAATAAATCCGCATTGCTATGCCAAGCACAGGGTTGTTGTGTAGAGTAGCATTATTAACTCACAGCATCATCAAATGCAAGCGAAAAATTATTGAAATTAATTTCTTTAACTTAGAAAATTTACGCAATGTATGATGATGGAATGGGATGTCATTTTCGTCTAATCTAACCTAGACAACAATGCCTATGCTTGGCTAACTGTTTCAGTCCATAAACATTTATGAGAATGCTGCTGCGTGCCTATTTTTATTTTGCTATACCTAATAGGTCTAAATATACCATGTTTGAAAGCTAAGCTACATCATTTAAATTAAATAATTATTTAATATTGCCGACGACGTAGGATCAGTAACAACAGAATAAGAAGAGATTCTTCTTCCACATCCATTGCAACACAGACAGCTTGCCAACAAGCTAGGAAACACTACTATATGTAAAAACCTAACTGCAGGTTCGTACACTGGTTGAATAATTATTGATCAATTATCTTGTCAAATAGTATGTTCTCTTGATCAATTGATGTAAAAAGATTTGATCATTAGGTAAAGAGATTATCACAGGAGATGAAAAACTGGCATTATGTGTAGTATAGTACCTAATAGTATGTACACTACAGTATGACACACACACACAATATACAGATGCAAGACTACCTGAGTAATTGGTGCACTTATGTCTCAAGATGTGATATGTGTCCGTCAATGAGTCTACATCCATACAACACTTAATTATATCATTTAAGACAACAATAAATATAAGTTAGTTCTAGCCCCTAGTGAGTCAGGAAGGCATATATCAAGGGAGGCCTGTGTCCAGCAGCGGACTAGTATAGGCCGTTGATAATGATTATAGTTATGGGGGTGATAGATCTTAAAATATTATCTATTGTCTTTTGAAAGGCAGATAAAGTTCTTCAAAACAATTTCTTCAAGGAAATGTTCAAATGAAGAACGGTTTAGGATAGGGCTCCAGGATCAGGAAATAGGTTAGGCTGCAACAAAATTACAAAATGAGGACAGGAAACCAACAATATAATGAAGGCGTGTTTTCAAAAAAATCCTCAGAGAATCAGGCAGTACACACAACATTCTATAAAAAAAAATTACAGAAGTTTTCATACAGCAAACGTCAAAATTAACTGATGATGCTCAAAGATCTTTTGTTGACCAGCCTTAGTAGGTATATTTGTTAGTCAATAAATGGTATAGAGCGAAAGGAAATGTGATAACAGGGATTCAGTACCGTTCAAACATGCTTTCACTTTATACACTTTTGTTCTATAATTTGAACTTTGATCAACATACACCAGTTTTAAACCACTGTCGGTTATTGTTTTCTATAGAGGAATATTTCTAGCGTGTAAATAAATAACAGAGTTAGGTACCTATATAGTTATATCCAGGCCCAAGTTACAAACCTGGGCCTGGATATAATATAAACTAGTGGGAGAACTATTAATAATAAACACGCATAAAGGACCGACTGGAGTCCAAATGCGGAAACAGGAGTACCTCCACCTTAACCTTAACTCTAAGTAGATGGCTATTTGTGCATGGTGTTGCTATTGACTTTTATTGGGTAGGTATTTAATTTTTATTTTGCTTTTTTCTGAAAACAAAAAGTTTTACACACTTCTGTTAAGTGTCAACATTAATAATAACTTATAACCAGTTCTGTGTCCTATGTGTGGGGTAGTGGTATATTTAATAATTAAAAATAAAATGTAAAAATCATTTAGAATACAGGGAGTACAATGAAACACCTGAATTTACCATGAAAAAGTTAACAACTGACTGTAGTGACTGCAAAATGGCATTGTCTCTGTATAGTCAGCAACTTCCACAATAAAGTTATTCTTGTAACAAACATCAAGCACTAAAAAGCATATTCTAGACCCTTGCAGGCTCACAAGGAACTATTCATCATCAGAGAACCTATTCATAGATTCATAATTTATGTTTATGATGGCAATAAAAGAAACAATAAAATTTACGAACTTTGTTGTTTTGAATGCAATTGTTTTCAAAGTGATTATGTTTCACAGCCCAATCCAAAGACGTGGGCCAAATGTTGAGTCGTCATACGAGACGTTATTGAACAAACACATTTCAAAACGCTATGTAATCACAGCTCGCCACGAATATAACATCTGGTGTTGATAACGAATACTCACAAAAGTTTCTAACTTTCGCTTCAAACATATGATACCGAAGAAAAGTACGTGAAAATGTCGCGTTAAGTAAACAGCTGAGCCCCTCGCTGGCGGAGACCTCGCCGGCGCCCGGCGCCCCTCAAACAAACCGCCACGCCACTTATGAAGCCCCCGATTTAGTCATCTAGGTTACAGTGACGAAATTTTTCACACAACTTTTGACCTACAAACTTATACTACTCACTATAGAAAACTGTACTCACGTGAATAAGTAACTATCATCCAAGCACCAGCTTCATGGCGATCCAGAATGGTGTATCACTGCATTTGTAATCACAATTCAACGGAGAACATTTTTTATACATCCGATCGTAAATTCGCACAAACTACTTTATAACCATAAAAACTCAAAAGATATTGCACGGCAACTTTAACAGACACATACACTAAACAATTATTTCATCTAAAAAAGTTATTATCACAATTAAAGAATGGAATATCACAAACGGATATAACTTTTCTATTTGTCCTTGCGTTCACATAAATCGGGCAGCCATCTTGCGTTCGTGCGGACAGGAGGGCAGTGCTGCTAGCACTAAATAATACAGCACCCACTTCGTTCGAGCTATCCACCCAGCTAAAATCTGCCCAAATAATTTCGATTCATACGAAGCGTTGGAAAAACATGAAAAAATTTAGTTGAAACTAATAATTTGTCTTAACTTTAAACTCTACCAGTTCACCCACCTGGACCCTTTCAAGTAGTATCTACGTAGATACTCATTCCTGTAACTTTATTCCTGTTAACTCTAAGGATAATAGCTCTGTCTCCACCTGTTGTTGTACAAAGTAAGTAGTCCAACCAAATGTCCTACGTAAAATACCTATGTGTAATGAATGACAAAGTTTTAGATAGAACCTCCAAATTTAAATATAACCTCAATATCTTTGTTTAATGCGTCCTGTACACGTTGGGCCAATGCGTTGGGCCAACGTGTAGAAACATACTTGGCGCATATTGGAAGTTGGCGGCCAACGTTGGCTCGCAAACCGACTAGTGTCGGTTTTTCGTGCACACATTAGGATCTTGGCGCGCTCCGCAAACAGTGTTCACACGTTGGTTGGCGTCTTCCTCAGTTCATCTCTAGTCGTCAGCGGAGACAGTCGTGTTGCGTGCGTGTGAGATTTACGATGATGGAATGGACAAGTGCCGAAACTTTAAATTTCATAGAAATTTATCGAAATGATCCGATTATATGGATTTGACGACCGATGTGGCGCGGTGGGCGAAGGTCCGTCTGCGACGCAGGAGGTTGCGGGTTCGATTCCCGCCTTGGAACAATTGTGTGTACGATCTACAGATATTTGTTCCGGGTGTTCGGGTCGTTTTCTATGTATAATAAAAAATATCTATCTATGTAATGTATTGTATTGCTCATGATAGAAAAATCCGTGATTACTTAGGGTCGCTGTCATCGAAATCGATGAGGAGGCCTATATATTGTATTATGTTTATCAGTTATCTAGTACCCATAACACAAGCTCTGATTACAATGGAGCTAGCTAGATAATTCTATGTGAGTTATCCAGCATTATTTATTTATTTATATATATGGAACCAAAGCAAGACACTCCACGTTCATCTTGGTTGAAGCGCCAATGCGGAATGATCGTACGCCAATGTGTGAACGCAATCCGATCAGTTGGCCCAACATACTGGCCCAGCGCATTCGCCAATGTGTACAGGAGGCATAAAAACAGACCAAGCACCTTTCTACTCTGTTTGAAGACTCTGTGAGTTGTCTATTTTGATAACAGGAAGGCTATCGATCTTTTTAGCACATAACGTAATGCACGCGATAATTTTAACGCGAATAACCCCGTTTCACAAGTTATTCTCGTTAAAATGCGCCTTACACACGTTATTTGCTCTAAAATTAGCGTAATAACGCTGATAACGCGCGTTACGTTTTGTGTTAAATAGCATGCCCTAACGATGCATACGATTAACGTAGGTAGTGTTATTATAATAGATAACTATTTTTTAAAATCTATACATTGAGGGTATGCTAGGTATAATGGGAAAGCTTAACAAACATTTGCAAGTAATCAATCATATGACGGCTTACGAAAGACTGCAGGGCAGGGAGAATGCGTCAAGCTGAAGACAAGGCTATGGCGCTCATTAGGAGAGGCCTATGTCCAGCATTGAACCAAAATTATGATGAAGATGAATACATTCAGATATTGAAACTGAAGACAAAAATTGATAATTTGCAAAATGTTTGTTCAATGGTTTCCCATTTTAGCATAATTTCCCTTTTATGTCGGTAGGAATTTTATAAATGGCAACATTAAAATTTACCATAGAATAAAAACTTAAACAGAGTCCACAGAGCATAAAATGTTTTTTTAATGTTATATTTTCTTCAGAATAATGTGGCAGCAGTTTTTAAAAACTAAGATAAAGTCTGACACAGTTTTCGATTCGTGTTAGCGTGAGACGCTAATTTTTGTGATTTCTACAAGGAATAAAAAATACGCAAAATAAATTTGCCGCAAATCGGATACCAGGGTGCACCAGTTACAAACCAGCTGAGGACTTTTGACTGAAATGCTCGGAACTGTAGTTTTAACGTCGAATTGTATTATGTAAAATTAATTTCTTACGCTGCAATAATGATAAATTATTATAATCCAAATATTTGTCAATTATTATCCGTTTTATAAAAGTAGGTACTTATATTAGAACTTGTCTAATACTAACGTTTAATCTGAGCGTTTAAATAGGTACAAATATAGGTATATATACGGTGTATGTACCTTTAATAAATAAATATTTTAGTTTTTTTATTAATGTTTCGGCCTAGTTTGAACGACCCTCATCCGACTCGCGCGCAATAGGTACCGTAGCATCACCTATAAAAACGGCAAAAAATCATGTCTGTTGTATTTTTATGAATCAGTAATTTCAACCGTCCAACTATCACGGATAATGAGATACAGCCTGATGGATAAACAGACAGACAGACAGACGGAAGGACGGACAGGGAATCCAAGTAATAGGGTCCTGTTTTACCATTTGGGTATGGAACCCTAAAACCGGGAATGCGCCCCAGTGCGCTCCTGTAAATGAGCATTGTTGCTATTGGGGCAACAGTGATCATTGACAGGAGCGCACTGGGCGCATTCCCTTTTTTAGGGTCCGGTCCGGTCCAGCTATTTCGGTAAATCTCTTTAGCTGCCTAGATGGGTTGCAGGAGGAATTTCAATAACCTTTCAAATTTTCTAGTAGGTACATACTACATACATAGGGTTGCTAACCTAACAATGAAATATATTGCTCTGTTTTATGCTATCTTTGCAAGATATTGATACCTACTTAGGTAGCGGCAAGTGGGTAGCGCTCTTTATCTATCATGGCATTAGGGGCCTGCGAAGTCGAGTAGACGGCCGCCAACGGAACCGAGTAGACGGCCGCCAACGGAACCGAGTAGACGGCCGCCAACAGAACCCTGGTTTTGAAATAATGCCTTTTCAGCTATAGTCATAACTTCTTAATTTATCTACTTTAATAGACTCCTCCTACAAATTCAAATTCATGTATTATTTTTAAAAGAATTGTAGTAGGTTATTATTATAAATTTTATTTTGTTTTGCATATCCATTAGGACAGAATACATTGTGATATCCCATTACTTATAACAACTTTTATAACATGTATTTTATGCAATAAATGAATTTGAATTCTGAGCTAGTAAGAAAAACACAATGTATGTAGTTTATAATCTGAGTTTTATTTCTTTCTTTCATGATGTGTAATATCTTTATCAGTAGGTTTTATCACTTAGGTTACTCTTAAAGACCATAGGTCTTACAAAAATATCTTATAACTTAAATTAACTTACTGAATCTATATAAAAATAACATTATGACGCAAAAAGAAAACTTAATACTAGAGAAAATGGCATATTAGCAGCGTTTGGTTAGAGAAAGTTTAAACAAAACATTTTTTTTTCTTGAAAGAAGTAAATTCACCAACAAAATATAAAAGTGTAACTCACCAAGAAAATCTACTGCCTTCTAAAACGAAGGAATCACTTTACCAATGGATACTTGTTAATAAAAACTTAATTTAAGTTTAAATGGTTACCGTTTTTCTTAATAATACGCACCTAACAATATTTTCCTTCCTCGTTAAAATAAAAATGCAATTTATCCGAGTCATAGACTAGACCCCACAGAATAAAGGCCAAAAGACTTTGAGCTCTGAACAATATTCATACGTTTTCCCTACTGCTAAAAAGAAGGCCTAATTTTGAGCTAGATCGAATTCAATAATTCCGATTTCTAATTTCACATTCTATTCCCAAATCAAAGAATCATTATACAAACAGAATGAAGTGCGGGGCAGATAACTTCACATTTGAACAAAAATGCAATAAATCAATTCAAACATACGAATCAAGTACCACTAACGCCATCTGTTATCCGGCCCGTACAAACTGAACAAAGCTTCACACGGAGATCCGCAATGTAAAGTTATAAGGCTCGATTTAGCCGAGTTCACTCTGGTTCCATTCACATCGAGACTGTCAGTCGAGGTCAGTCCATCAAGCACTGTTCATTTGATGATGAGGCCCTGGCTTCTCTCGTATTCCACCGGTAGGAAGATGTGCATGCGCTTCTCTATCTCGCACCGACAGAGGGGGCAGCGGTTGCATCTGTAACAAGAAAAACAATTGTTAGAAATGTGCCGCGTTTGGATGGGGTAAATGTTTATGTCGGTTAAACAATAACAAGGAAACCTACCTATGATAATTAATTTACTCATTAAAAGTACTATCAAAATAAAAAGGCCTTTAAGGATAAACTACATAGAGGAGGAAAGTACAAAGGTTAATCCCTATTAATTTCGAAATTTAAAGCAACAAGTTTTTACTTTTTAGTTTGAATCACAGCAATAATTTTAACATTATCGAAATCGCCTCTCAAATCATATGTTTAATACGAAATATTGTGATTCTATTATACTATGATGGTGCCTGAAGTGTCCAGCGTGATTTTATTTATTTTAATACCAACAATAAATAGATGGTAACACGTATATTCAAAATGGCGTACGAAGTAAGAGACATTTCTACCCCATTCGATTTTTCTACAACTGTGTTCCAGACTACGACTTTATAGATATAGACCGATTAGTATTCTTGTGTCTTCTTGAAGGCATTCATCAGACTGCACAGCCTGCGTCAGTGACGTAACCACAGGGTGGCAAGTCGTTATGCCACGGGCTCCCGGTCAGAGGAGAATAGAGAGAGAAAAAACAAGTCATATTGGGTTCATCAGTTACATTTGCCACAGGCCTCGAATGGTATAGTTACGCCACTACTGGCCTGCATTCAGAGAGTATATTCACCTAGGCGCGCACTCGCTGCAGCAGACGACGTGGCGGCACGGCAGGAACAGCGTGTCCATGGCCTGGTCCATGCACACGCGGCACGCCAGCGCGTCGCGCCCGCCCGCGCTGCAGGACCGCGATCGGGACTCCTGAGGACAAACAGACACCGTGTTAGTTCTACAGACATATTACCCAAAATTAGGTAGACGATACAATGAAGTTAAGAAAACTAGGGCTAGAAGTTACATAAACGTCTTGGATCAGGTCATAGACACGCTGTTCCTGCCGTGTTGTATATACTATATATATACTCTCTGAAAGTTATGAACGTGTGCAAGAGCCCTGTTAGGTCTTGCAGCGCGGGCGGGCGCGACGCGCTGGCGTGCCGCGTGTGCATGGTGCAAGGCAAGCTTGTTCAGCGGTGGACATACACGGGCTGTTGATGATCTCTAGTGGTATATACCTTGCGTTCTGTCCCAGAAGAGTATCGCGAGCGGTGGTGCTGCGCGCGCCGTGCGCGGTCGTGCACCTCGCGGCACGTGCGCACGATGTCGAACACGTAGCGGCGGCCCAGCGTCGACGAGTCCTTGAAGATGGACGCTATGGTGCCCTGGAAACAACACACATTACATTAGATGACGAAAACAGGATGTTAAATCATACAAGATGTATAAGAACTAGATCATTTGTTTATAATATAGGAATCAAGTGTAGGTAAGGTACCTATTTCGGGGAATCGGACACAAAAGGATTTCAGAGCTTAGTGCCGACTTTTGCAATACAGGTAATAGCGGAGTGCCAACTTTAGGAAATGTCTATGCAATTAATCGCTTTTACTTTTTACAGATTTTCGTATTTTATGAGTACCTACCGACTCTGTTTATTAATTATAAACGGTAGGTACTAGGTACTAACCCAGATTTCAGGATATTCTGGGTACTAACTATCATAATAATAAGGATATCACATAACTCTATGGGTATAAAAGCTGGCTGAATATTTAAGCTCAATTGGCATAACACGCTTATAATGCTTAAAGGCTTAAAGTATGCTATATGATTATAATACGAGTATTATTATCAAATGGCAACAATGAATCAACCAAATGGCGTAGGTATGTGTTGTATGAAGTATAATAATGAATAATAAATAACTGAATTATTTTTAACTAAATTATTCCGAAGGGCCTCCTCAACCTCGAAATAGACGGCAAATTATTCAAAATAGTATTTTATTAATATTCATACTAGGTCAGATGACACGCCCCCAGACTAAAGTCCAAATTTAAGGTAATTTAAGTAGGTTAGGTACCTACTAATAAATTTAATTATGCACGTATCATTGAGTGACTACAGAAGGTAATTTTATTTACGTAAAACAATTATTTTTATAAATGAACCACCATTCTGTAAATTTTAAATAACAACCTGTTCTATCATTAGGTTCTTGTCTAGTGCCAGAGGTTTAGTTCACCTAATTAGGTAACCTAATTAGCAACAAGTAACTCCAAATCTACATTTTATCATTGCCATTCCCGAAAAACAAGTTAAATGTTATGTTGAATTGATTGCGACCATTATTACCGTCTGCTTGCTAGCCACTTCCAATTATAATTAAGAAAGAATCTGTCTGATCAAAGTACAAAATCAAATATTATCAAACAATTTAACCAAGACATCATAAAAACAAGATGAAGTACTTAGATGATCTGATGAAGAATCGATAGATATCGGCCAAGCAAAGGCTAGGTAAAACCGTATAAGCCACAAAACTATATCTCTACATAGTTCTGTGGTTTAAGCGTTGTGTTCCGTAGTAGCGCCGTAGGTTTACGCAACTTGTTATACTTCTAACGTTCAATAAATCATTTGTAGATTGAGGCCCGTATTATAAAAGTCCTCGATTTATGCTTGAAAACGATTGTAAAGTAAATCGCATTATCTTATGAAGATTGTTTGTTATTTTTACTAGAGCCTAGTTCGTTATCTAGAAGGGACGAAGGGACTTTTATGTACCACGTGCAGATTAGGTTGGCTTGGGAGACGGGATGTTGGAGTCCCCTTACACCCCAATGATTTATTAGTATATTACCTTCAGATCTCTAATAAACTGCTCGGTGACATCGCTCCTGACAGTCTCACAGCAGTAGAAGGCGTGTTTCTCGGTGACGGCGCGGTAGAGCGCGGCGGCCTGGCCTGAGGTCGCCATCTTGACGTGCAGCGGGGCTTCGTTGCCTTCGCCCGTGACGTACGTCATTTGGAAGAGACGGCGAACGGACTGCGCTCGGATGATGGCAGTATAGGGGATGCTGGAAATAAAAATAGATTGATAAAAACGGTATATTAAAAAAAAATTAGAAGGGACTGTTATCAGTCTCTTCTCTTCTTTTCATTTTCTATAACTTTATAGTTATAGAAAATGTTTTAAAACACAAGAATACTGCCTAGAATATAATTGAAGGCAAAAGTCTGTCCATGTGTCATCAAACCTTCCATCATGATAATGAGCCACAAGTATCTATTTTTAAAGACAAAGATTATTCAATATGGCGGATGCTGACAAAGGTGAAAAGAACATTCGGGTTAAGCCACCGTTGAGCAATGAGACACGAAAATGCAAAAACAAGGTGTGTTAAACATAAAAACGAAGTCTCGTAATTTTTAATTAAATACCGGAAAATGAATGGGTACCTCATAAATAAACTCTCGAAGATTCTATTGACATTAACATGACTCCAAAATTTTGAAGAAAAAAAACTAGTGAATTGTTTACCTACACTAGGTTTACGCATACCTACATAGGTATATAATATACTATGTCTATGTGTCAAGAGGTACAGACAACAACATGAGTGGGCTGGTCACTAGGCAACATTATTCCAAATATTGACGTATCGTGAGAAGTGTTTGCTTCATTAATTTGAAAATAGGTTTCAAGAGACTTTTATAGCAATGCAAACTGACGTATATGTAGCTTAGCTACCTACGTGCTTCGAGAAGATAAGTCAATGTCATTTGTGTTAAAGTAGATAAATATTATGACAAAACGCGCATCGCAGTCGTCGGTATGCAACATAAGTAATAAGGGTGTCATGGTCACCCCTGAGGTGCACCGTCGCAAATAGAACTCAAAATATACGCATGTCAAGTAATTTATTCAAAACAAGTTGTCATTACTTTTGTTTAAATGGCAAATTAAAGTAAATGTTCTTTACTCCTAAAACCAGATGTATGAACCCCTGCGTATTACTAGTGGACAAAAACATTAAGCGAAAAGTGAAATAATCTTATTTGATAATAATTTAAGGTTTAAAATTTGACTTGTATAATAGCTTATTTTGTAAGCCTAAAGAAATAAAACATTTTGAATTTGAATGTATGCTATTTGTTTATTGTTACATCTCGTTATAACGCAAAATATAAAATAATTTGCAAAGAACATTGAATTAATTTAGAAGGTTTCACGCAATTAAGTAGTCATACTATATTATTTTAACCTTTGCATATCAAGTGAGACATGATTAATTTACCTCCATCAGATTTACTTCAACAATTGTGAAAAGACATAAATACATATATCTTTCTGAACTTGCCTGTTTATTTACAGTGCGTAGAAAGGTACCCGACATGATGTTATTCTGCACGAATAAATCATTGTTATTATGTTCTCATAATGCGTGTCTAATCATAATCTAAAATGCATCTAATTAGCTAATTGTACGTTCAACCATTTTTATTAAGCTTAATTTGAACAAAACAAAACCTGCAACAACGGGTTTTTTTTTCAGTAAAAATGCAGATTTTACGCCTCTAATAATTGAGGAACTTAGTATAATGTGAGTTTTAACTAGGCAGCATTTATATCGGCAAAAAACTAGTCAGCATTGTCTAGAGTTGGTTTAGCATATAAAAACAACTTAGCAACAGTGACCTCGACAAAAACGTTCAAATGGTCGGAATGACACTGAGCTATACATTTAGACATCCGATATACCAATTACAGAAGGAAAAGTGCAGGGAACACTGCAAGGACAATGCTACCTTTGTTTGTCTTCTTCTAGGAATACTAGCTTCAGGAAAATAGCGAAATATAAATATTTGTAATGCCTATAACACATCACCCTACGATAAACTTGAAATACAGTAAAGTTTAAATGAAATAAAAGATACGTGGAGTCCAACAAAGCTACGAACATCTAGGAAACTTATTGGGTGAAAAGGCAAACTAAGTATCTGATTTTTACCTTTGTTTCTCAACTCCAATCTCTTGTTCTCCGTTGCAGGCAGGCCTGTACACCACTATGCCATGCGGGCCGACCCCCACGCTGGTGCTGAGTCGACACCCGCAGCCTCCGACATGCTGCCCTGTGGCGAGGCACCCGACTGTGGCACTGCCATCGATCTCCTGGTCGTCTCTCGCTCGCGGCTCCTCGGCTTGCTGCATGTGGTATAACAAGTGACTGTACAGATTGTGAGCGTTGTTGCTCTGTGTGATCGGCTTGCAAAAGAACAGTTCCTCTCCGAACGATTCTAAATTGGAGATCTCTTTGAGTAGTCTGTACTCGGCCTGCGACGCTCTCATCCCGGCTATCTCGCAATGGTAGTCGATGACTTTGTCGACGTGGTCTTCCGGCTTCTCGCCTTGCGGGCCGATCTTGTCACACTCCTCATAGATGTGTTTGGGAGGATCCTCAGCATCGCAGTCACCAGTCTCGGCTTGGGCGATGTATGCAATGATCTTTCTCGCGACTTCTAGATCAGCTACGACCAATCTGCCTTCCGTAAGGTCTAGTTTAGCTTGAAGATAGAACTGGTGGCGGGTGGGTTCGTTGATGAGAAGGTGCGGTGGGACCCAGAACTTAACGCGGAGGTCGAGGCGGCCGCCGGGGATGCGGTGCGGGTCGAGGGGGTTCCTCAAGTTGAGCCATCTTGAGGGGCCTGAGCCGGGGGACACGCGGAGTCCGAAATAGTCCGCTTCGGCACCTATTTCCAACTTCTCGCATATCTAGAACAAAGAAATAAAATATAAGTCTACAAAAACGGAGTCGGTTTTTATGAGATCACGATATGTTGTGTGCACAATTAAGGCAAAAGGCAGTTCGTGTACGTGTACCAAGGTGACCCTTAAATCCAGCTTCTATATTTTTGTGAGAGCGAGCTTAGGTGCAGCATAAAGTTAAACTGGTTTAGAACACTACCTATTTGTATTATTATTTGTATTCAATCGTGGGAATTTTCCTAGAACATATTTTTTTCTAGTGTAATTAAGAGTAGTGGTACTCCTAATATGAAATTTTAACGACCCAGTTAGTTGTGAGCAAGGTAATTTAATATCTTAGATAGGTATCTAGATTATGAATCTAGCCTTGCGTTACGAAACTACATTTTCTAGATAATTATAGGATTAGTTATAATAACAAAATAAGCTTTAGGCCATTCGTTTGGCAATTCATAAAGAGAAAGCCAGCGTTGGTGAAGCCTGTGCTGTGATTATATTTTGATGGCACGTAATTTGAACATGTTGCATTTAATTTTGATCAAGTTAGACACGATCTTGATTTTATAATAAAGGTTAAATAAAGCCCACAAAACGAGCCAATTAGACACAGCAAAAATAATAAGCTAAAAGAACCTCCGTAAACAATGTTTTCTAAGCCCCTGAAATACAATATTCTATAAATAGACATTTTGTACAAATACCTATATGCACCTATAATACATTATATTTCGTTATTGGGTAAGTTAAGGTTAAGTCCAAAGTTCTCGAAAAGGTTTCAAGGTGATAATAACATGAGCCTTGACTCTAACGTAACATGAATCAAGTTAAAACCGTTGCACAACTTCAATAGCTAGAAGATTAACTGACAGACCGATCCAAGACCGATCGATATTCTTTCGAGCGAATTTACAATAGTTTCACCCTCTAACTATACCTACATAGTACATACCCATTTAAATAAAGAAATATTACGGATATTGCTTTATTCACTGTCGTGCATACGACTTTGTATATACTCTGCTATTTACCTACCAATAAACATTGTTGCGATTATTTACCCATACCTTACCTAACAATATAAAACAGTACTAACCTACGTATAAATCATAGTTTATTAATAAAAGGTCATGTGACACTACGACAACGAGCTGTTTGTCTGTTTGTAATACAATGCGAAGGATCAGGTGTTAATGTAATGAAGATAGTTGTAGTGCCCACTACACTGAGGCGTAGGTACGGACCGTACGTACCGTGACCATGAGCTTTATAGATAGGATAGGTAAGAATATGAAACATATAAATTAAGATAACTAATAAAATTCCTTTTTATTAGTATTATAATTTACAAATTAGAAAAAAAATTACCAAAGGCAAAAGTCATTTAATAATTAAAATTGATTAATTAAGATGTAATTGATTATTAATCTATTTGTTTTTATCAACGCTTTATTAAAACTATGAATGGTCAAGAGTTTTTAAAACTAATTTATTGTATATTAAAAAAAATAAAATTTATTTTTAAGGGCTTTTTATTTTATTCTTAATTTTAATTTCATTTTATTTTACTATTTTTTATTTAATATAATTATGTACACTTTCCTATGTTATGTCTTTTAGGTTATTTGTTTATATTTTCGGGTACTGACGACAGGCGTATTATTATCTCTTTGTATTAAGTAGGTAATTAATTATTCTTACATTTTAGTTATGTTTAAATTGGCACGTTATTTGTTTTTTTTTCTATACTTACCATAATGTAATCAGTTATATTTATTTGCGTACTACAAGCGGAAACTGTGTTAGCTTCATTTGTTTATATTTAAATGTACTATTAATTGTAGCATTAGCTTTTTGTTTCCCAAATACATATAAATTAAAAATAAATAAAATAAAATAAAATATTATGTTTTTGATATATTAGATAACAAAGTATGACCTGCTTTGGGATTATTAAGTGCCAATTAACGAAAACCATCCAAAATACGTGCCACTAGCATAGGGTTGATACTAGATAATTTTGTTGAGGGATTTATTATTTTGGATGACAAAATAAATACAGGATATTTCTTGTTACCTTCATCTATCAACAATAAAGATGATTTGCTGACAGACAGTAATGTGAAAACACTGCAGCGTCTGCCTGCAGCCACATTGATAATTTACAACGTACAATGTAAATAATAGACGTTGATGATTTGCAATCATGCCCACGTGGCCGTGATGATCACGCGGCCGGCGCATGCGCGAATGCAACAACTAATGTGCTCCGTAAGTGGTTACCTCTATAAGGTTCAATTAATGTTTAAATAGTCGAGCTAGGTACGTATGATAAGGTTTATTGATTAGTATCCTTTCAAAGGTACGAATAAATTCTCGTCATCATTTACAGCCTGAATAATCTGACTGCTGGGAAGAGACGCAGCTGTGGGTTCACCTATCCCATCCTAAGTTATTTTGCAAGCCTAAAGAAATAAAAAATTTGAATCTGAGTTAATTGCTCTGCGACGATAGCAAACCACTGCAAACAAAACACGACATAGATTAAAATTAAGTGCCAAGTTAAGTAGAATCAAATAGGTAATGAAAATTCACAACGCTATCTAGTTTCAACGACTCTTGGAAATATTAGAAAAACGGGCTTTCTTTCGTGTGGAGAGAAACAAACTATTACACAAGCTAAAGATGCCGGTAATATGATTGCAAAAAACTTAATAACTGCAGTGAAATCTAGACGAACGTTTTCGGAGAAAACCATCATTAGTAACTTGTTTCACAGAGGGCTTTTTCATGGAAGGCAGAAGATTATAGTGATGGTGGCAGACAAATTGCCCCTCTAAAGATGATAGCTTCTGTGTAAAAAGACAAGGATGGGGATAATAAAAGGTTTATGTAGGTTCAGAAAGAACTGTCTTTGTTTCCTAAGTAAGTGAGGTATATTTCTTATATTTTCATTAAATTAGGTAAGAAAAGAATTATTGCTAGTGTACCTAACCTACCTAATGACCATTTCAATTTACTCGAAGTCAAATGTTATAGCAATGATAATAATGACATAATTCATTATCTGTTTAGGTTTCACCTTATCGAGAAAAGAACTTACGTATTGTCTACCCTAATCGAAGTTCCACCGACTAACGTAAAGTAACCAGGTAAGCTAAGTAAGTATAGTTACTTTATTATCTGTTGATACGTTTAAAAAAGAAACGAGTAGGGGCAATGTTCAAAATATTAAGGGAAGTAAAAAAACGCAAAATAAATAGACGACATTTTACATCGTCCCCGCTCGTCCCTGAGACGGTTGTGACGTTGCAGCGTTTGGCAGTGACAGATGAACGAAATGTCAACTTTCTTTTCGAACTTTGGCATCGAAAAGTGAAACTGTCTTCAACTACAAAGTTGCTTTGGCTGCAAGCTACGCCGTGTCCTGAATCAAGCGAGGCTCAGCAAGCAGGGCAACGACCTAACGCTGTACTGTACGGAACGGACCCGGCTCGCTTCGACTTCCTCGCAAAAAGTCGCAGCACCACATCCTTTGTTTGATGCCAACAGGGAATGAACAAAGAGGGTGACACAAAAATATTGCTAAGTTAATTGAACTTAATGAAGTCCTTCTTAACAAAGCGTTATCAACGCCACTGCTATTAACAAAGAAATCAAGAGACAGGATGTTCTTTTGAAAGATAATCAGACTATTTACACAACCGCATCATCGATGTTAAACTTTGATATGGGTAATAAATTTATTATTTCGAAAACAGTGATTATAAAGTTTTGCTTTGAATCTGACGTTGGAGCTCTGAAGGGCATGTTATTGCAGCATAATGATGACAAAATCCCAAAACGGTTGCCAAGTGCATTACATTACAATTCCCTATGGATTCTCCGATGTTCAATGCTCTCGCTAAAATCTAAAATAGACCAGCTGCAAAAAACTTTTAAATCACAACCACACACAACTCGCATCCCAGATGTTTTCTTTGTGTCTCCCTCTCTCTCGCGTTACCTTTCTCATTTTCACTCACGGCATTATCACGCAGTCGCCGCGTGTTCCACCACGCTCGATCAGTCCGCCGACCGGCCGTAATATCTTAGTATTCACTCTCGACAGACCCAACAAATCGTTGGACTGGTCTGCCAGATTAACGTCCTGACGAAAATAGTGATCTCAGACTCTATATAAGTCGGTACCTACCTTAACGACGTCGACGCCGCCAAATTTTGGCGCATATTTCGTAATGATGGGGAAAGTTGTGTTGAGGTAGATTAGAAGTTCTCAAACTAGTCGGAGAATAGAGATAACGAATTCCATTACTCGAATACACAAAGTATAGTAGACCAGTTGAAGCAACATGAAGCTTGCTTTGACTAGCAGTCACTAATGGCTAAAGAAAGCCCATTAAATGTATTAAATTGGGCACAAGAGAAACACGGATGGAACGTGATATTTGCCTTTATTTGCCCACGCTAATGCAAACAAACACTTTTATTAGCAAACTTATTAATAACATATCCCACGTTACGCCATTCGTTACTTGCCTATACCAAGAATATATAGTGAACTGTACAAACCAACATTAGGTACTTATCTATACAGAACCGCAAATAATATGATATCAAACGTAATAGAAAAATACATTAATAAATAAACTGATATCTGTCCTAAGGATCATGATTATGTATTGAGTGAATATGAATCCGATTAGGGATTCTTGTTCTTTAGCGTGGTTTACGCGTATAATTCGTCCTATTTCAGTTATTAGTACACGAAGGAATATGTAGAAGAATATTAAAAATAAAATGCAAACAGTTAATTACGAAAACCATAAATAAGCTAAATTTTTTCACATGGGCTGTGATATTTTCGCCGCATCCCTATATTATAAAGCAAAAGTTAAGTTATATAAAAGGCAATATATTTAAATGCACACCTAGATAATTTTAAATTATAAAATTAATTAATTATATTTAATAATAAAGGTAAATAAATATGTAGGTATAGGTATATCAAATACTTTCGGAATAATATTATTGTTATTAGGTCAGTGTTTTAGTAGCACACTTAAGTTGTTTTTCACCTGATAGTGACAAAATACTGCGCAGTTACCTACTTATTTGTTTTCATACAAGTGTAGGTATTTACAATATTAATCTGTAGGTAATACTTGTTTACGCATTTATTATGCCTGAAAACTACTCGTACATAATATTTATAAGTAGTATTTCTGCATATCATAGGACATCGCTCTTATAAAGTAGAAGAAATCCAAGACAAATTGTTTTGAGAGGACATCTGTTTTGTTATTTTAATCACACGTTATATGTTTATCAAAATATACCTACTAATTGTTACTTATAAGTCTTATACTTCGCCATGTTTTTAAAGTTGAGTCAGTCGAACTTAAATTACTAATTACGGTAATTTATACGAATTTTATTATGTGATATTAGAATTCAAAATGGCGCGGATATTCGCTATTATGAATTCGATATTTAGTCCTTTCGTTTTCATAACATAATTAGAGAGGTCTATAAGATAAAATAAACAGTTATGTATAAACAAGGATTGAAGTAAAATAAAAAAATGTACAAAGCTTGGCAAGATAATATAGCGCACATTGTACAGTGAGCCATGAGCTATCCACACAAAGTATATAATTTATTTCCTCACATGCATTATTGCAAACAAATACCTCGGTAGGTGTATTAATGTGGAACCCCGATGTCCTTGTGTTGTGGATTAAAATGCGCATTATTAGAATTTCACGCGCAAAAAGGCGCCATCTTGATTTTTATTACAAACAAAGGTTTCTAAGCTGACATGTTTTCTGGTAGACGTAAATAGTGACTCATTTCTATTTAGGTTGTATAATATAAATATTATTTTTGTTAATTTTATTACGTTTATATTGATAGTTATAACTGAGGTATGGATAAATGGTATATATACATACACATACATCCTAGGTACTATAACTGAGGTATGGATAAATGGTATATATACATACACATACATCCTAGGTACTATAACTGAGGTATGGATAAATGGTATATATACATACACATACATCCTAGGTACTATAATTACAAAGATACCAAGTCAAAATTTTGTTTTCGAGAACTTATCGAAAACCACAATCAATCTGGATCAAGTTGATTCTCATTTATTTACGGCTTTATCAAGGTAGGTTAGGTACTTAGGATTATTCACGTCATGCCCGATAGCAGCTAGGTTATCTCCAGGTAGCAACTTATACCTTACATGACATCAATAGCGCGCCTGAACAAGCCACATATGAACTGCCTTTTCTGTTTTATATTCAAAAACGTATGCTAGGTATTCTTTTTTTTTTGTCAGAAAAACTAGAGAAGTTTTGTCTAGTGTCTGCGTTACAGCGTGCGTGTTGTCACACATTTAGCATGAAGATAAAGATAAACATAATTTTGTTATACTTAAGCGAACTAAGTCTAAGTAGGTAGACCAGCATTGTTAGCAGTTGAAACTTTTACCAATACCTACTACTAAAAGTCGAGGCACAACAAGGTTAAGTACACACAGTCACATCAGGGTATTTTATAGCATGAATTAATCTTTTATTATTTCTGGCTTAACGAAAGCCTTTGTTTTGTCATAGATAGCTTTTATTTTGTCATATATATCTTAACTTAACAAAGCGTACGTCAATTTATTTATCCTACTAATCTACCCCTATAACAACTATAAGATATGAATACTGAATTATCCTTCACCTACCATAATATTATTATCGAACAAAACAACAAACACTTTTCTAATTTCAGTTAGCTATAAGCATATAGCTAGTTGAACTAATCAGACTGAATCATCGAATACAAAAGGACATTGTTTTTCAGAGTCAACAAAGCTATAAAAATTAAGGTTTATGACCGTGTTGTGACATCTAACTAGCCCACAAGTTATTGCGCTCGAATACAATGGCTCCTCTGAAACTAGAGCCCGAGTCTCGAGGAAGAACATAGCGACTTGGTGGCCTCTACGACCTTATACAGCAAAAATAGACAGTCCTGAATGGGATAGAAAAAACTTGGAAACGCTCCAGGTTTTATTAATTCTAGGAGTGACGCATGTCTTCAGCATTTATTGGTCTGAAAGGTAACTTCTCCCTATTCGTTCGAATTTCAAATAAGTCTAATGAATGAGTAATGTGATTGAAAGAACTGTCAATGTCATTCGAGTTTTTTTTTGAGGCAGGAAATAGAATATAGACATTTCTGAAGTGGGTGGAATAGGAGGAAATTGTATTCGGTTGAGACTTGAAGATGCCTTTTATGTAGGCGGGCTGGGCAATGACATTTGCCATCACACTAGGAGACTGCGTTTGGACATATTCCAAATACACATCATCCTAGCATGCTGTTGACTCGTGACTTCCTTTGACACCAAAATCTCATATTCCTTAGATTCATTTTATTTTTAAAAAAGTTGATTATATTTACAGAATTAATTGATTTCGGTTTTGCAAGGTTTGCCTCTTTTTATTGCGGATAAAGTTCATTTGAATCGGAAAGTGTCTCAGTGACTGCATACTTATTTTTCTGCATTTAGGACTTGTAGCTATTCGATTGAGACTCTTATGAGGTAGTCAAACGGCTTTTTGTCTCCAAGATGCCAATATAGGCCTAGCTGAATTAAATCCTGCATCTCGAATACATTGGTTGGTATCAAGTTGGTATCTACTTGAGCAGGTAGTTGGCAAGTACGCTAGGTTGTACTTTGAGCTGTTCATTGAACTTTTAAGTGATAAAAAGTTAATCTGGTTTTAATTTGGTTCACCTTATAGTGGTTTAAATGAAGAATAATATTAACAAAGTATTTGTGCTTCTTGTAAATCATCATTTCCGATCTTTTGGAAATTGAAAGGACACCCTTGTCTGTTGCAAATTCTTCGCAATAAGAGAAATGAATAAATGTATCAGAAATGTGATGAAAAATACCAAAATATTAATAATAATAATTGGAATAAGAAAAGTTGACACTCGCTCGATGTGGACTACTCTAATGCTTTTATTTTATTTATTACAAAATACTTTGTTGGCTTAACATAATTCTAGCGAGGCACGTTAGTATAACTTTAAATTGTGGACTTTTCCACTCATTTAGTTTTGGAGTGGGACCGATAGTGAGCTGCCTACGTGACCGATGCGTCGTTCGTACTGCAGCTATAACCGGGATACCTCAAGGCATGCCGTTAGCACCGTTACTGTTAAGTCTTTTTAAATGAACTGATATCACTTATCATGGCTCATTACTAAGGGAGTACCTCAAGGTCTACAGCTTGGTCCACGATTGTTTAATTTAACCTTTATAAGCATCAGTTCCGTAAAATGTAATTGATTTGTTATACTTCCTTAATTTAATTGATTATTGTTGTTGTAGGTACATAACAAAACCCATGATCCGCTACCCGATTTTACTCCCTACTGGGTATAAGCATCCCTTAGATTACGTCATCCGCTATATGCATATGCATCCACCACGGTCATCCTGTGCCAGGGCCAACCGCTGCCATAAAAACAACAAGTTATCATTTTAATATATAGATATATGAGTACACTCAGTGCACCTAACCTTATTATTTTTGTACATTAGCCTCATTAGGTATTCTCATTGATAAGAGATAAGGTGCAGTCCTACCTACATCCGCTTCTTATCAGTTGACGATTGAATTATATTATCTTTGGTTTCTAGATCTATGTAGGTAACTTGATAGGCAAGTAGTAATAGGAAGTATCTTCTACATTGCACTGCACACACCATACGTACATTAATTACATTTCGTATTTTAACACAAAAATATACCTATAATAAATACATAAATAACGCAGGAAAATTCGCACATCGTTTTGTAGCCTCAAGCTAATCAAAGCTTCTCTTATGGTTTATACAATCCTGGGGCATATGCGATTGGTGCGGAGAAAAACTCTGACTTTGCCCGAAATGCGCAAGGCTGTTGGCATGGCACATAGGACAACCTTAAACGCATAGTTACATTGTCTCTACAAAACTTTAGTAACATTTTATAACTCGTTTTTACTTGTAATTAAGGTATTCCACGTTCAACACATTGTATACCAGTTTCATAAGATTCTGAATAACACTTGGATACTGTATGACGCAATCATAGTTTTAGATAGCACAAACTTAACACACATTTTAAATGTCAGAGGCACGCAATTAACTCCTGTTTTTTTGCTAATACGTATAACCAGTTTCAAAAAATATTAGTTTTTCGTATAGTAGCTGTATGGTAAATATATGAATTCTACCAATATTAAACGGCCATTGTTCAACTTTTTGACAGCGAATTTTCTATGTCTTGAATTGACAATTTTTTTATTTATTGTACAAAGAACGGTCGTGTGATGATAACATTCAGCGCGAGAGGTTATCTCAGTTCAAACGAAATTATTTCATTTAAGTGTCGGTTCGTTGAGCCAAATTGTCAGTTAACACAATCATTAATGATAAATAAGGCAATAGAGAAAAATAATACTGAACTCGCACAACACATGCCTGAGAGTCTTCTCTCTAAAGTCTAAATAAAGTTGGCATTCTATAGTAAGGCTCTTGCCTTACCAAAGAATACCAACATTAGTATATATTTAATTAGTTTTTTTTTGGGCTTCGGTTAACTAACTGTTTTTTTTTACCGGGGTTTTTTAAAATTTATGGTTGTTCGGAATCACGGAAGTATTAAGAATTACAAGGTAGGTTAGGTACTAGTACTAAACTAAGTTCAAAGTAGGTAAAGTACTAACCTTAGTAGTTAGTACTTTACCTACTGATTTAAATGACTCTTTAGTTCAATCTGAACCTTTATGTCATTATTAAGTGAGATAGGAATCAGGATTTAATTATCATTTTGTCGTCATCCAGTTATTTTATCGAATTACCGATAAAGCAGTTCAAAGTTTAGAGATAACTAATCATTATGTTGCCAAGTCGTGTAATCTATACTTCTGGTAAGTATCTATTTTTTCATTCATGTATTCTTTTTCAGCAAAAAGTTTATAATTACATAAGTAGGAATATTGTTTCATAATTATAATTTTAACCTTCTTGAACCGTATTTTTGAATGCCTAACTATCGTACCTACCAAGTGTAGTAGTATTACAAGGTAACGCTAACATTTATAATTATTTTAGTACTCATTGTCCCATTTTAGGGCAAAGGCCTCCATCCCTTTCTTCCAAATTTTCCTGATGTGAATAGTCAGTCCGGAAGGTGCAACTTCTAGACAGGCACGTCTATGCTCCTCACAAAATTAATGTGACAAAGAAAATGAAGATGATGAAGGATGAAGCGGGGCCAAATCCGTCCTCTGTCATAGAAATATCAAATAAATATTGATCAGTCTTTGTAGTTAAGTAATCTGGCTAGTGGTTGCAATTTTAGGAAACTGTAAGCTCTAAGGCCGTTCGCGGTAATAATGTAGTGCCGACTGCGCCGAGCAACGGCGGCGATGTGAGCCAAGGTCCAGCTGTTTGAACGCTGCACCAAGCACGTACGCTACTAATTGAATTCAGACATCTTTTATACAAAACAAAGAAAACAAGCTCGATCCGTTCAGTAATTTTGGTGTATGGTAAAAAATAAAAATCCATCTATTTAAGCGTTCCCGTGTCATAATAACACGTACCGAATGCTCATTTGGTAACGGTTAAAATTACACCGTTAAAATAACATGACAACATCATTGTGCACCTAAGCTAATAGTCACATCATGTGCACAATTTATATATAATTTTTTTTATAAATTTTTATTATAAATTTAGTAAATGAAAAACCGTAGAAATAGACAACAAAAAAAGGGTATATTAATTCAATATACATTATAGGAAGCACCTAATTTTAATGACGGAGATATAAAAGTAACTCTTCCGTTGTTTAACATGTTCATATAACGACTCCCTACGTAAACCAGTGACGCAATAATAGCCATAATGTAGATCTTGATATAGGTAAGCAAGTCTAACTAGATCTATTGAACCAGTTTATCTACTCAGGGGCATTATTTCCTGGCTAAGCAACTGAGATGACGACGACGTAGGCGATTTAGTTCTTCAGTTTTTATACGTTATCGAACTTTGTTCAGGTACCTAACTGCAATTCCTATAAATACTTATTTGTTGCCTTTGTCTGATATTCTTGAATCTTTTCTTATATATCTATAAAGTTATCAGACACCCAACCCAACGCAACGGAGAGAACAGTCCGTTTTTATTTTACTTTGGTAGGTTTAGTAAATTCGATTACTTAACAGAACAGCTAAACATAGTAATGAAGTTGTTGCTAAGTGAATGCTATAGCCATTTTGACAGCCAAGTGGCTCCAGATAGCCAGATTTAATTGAAGTGCGAGTTTTTTTTAACTGTTACAAACCTGGCATAGTGTATGCCATGTCAACAGTGTATGCTAGGTTTGTATTCGCAGGAATACCTATAAGAATACAAAGGGATCTTAATAATAGCGGCACCTAGATTTTATCGGTCACACACATTGGATAACATTCAAACAGAATAATTTTAGTATCAATCGGTTTAATAAAAATTTTAAACACAGTACCTAAAACTTGACGATATACGTCAAGTTTTAGGTACTGTGTTTAAAATTTTAAATGTGCAAAAAGGTATAAAAGTGCATCCTAAGATTAGTCATAGGTAGCTCTGGTATATTTTTGGTTTTTCCTCCGTTATATTTCCTTATTGATTGATCTGTGAACTGGATTTAAAACTGAATTGCTGAGTAATTTAATGAATTGTGATAATCAATAATTTTATGACGTGTTTTGACGACGATTCTATTTGAAATTAACGAACGAGTGAAAGTTTTTCATACCTTACCAACAACAAGAATGTGTTCGCTATAGGATTTGAGATTGATTGCCTTCGTGCCCTTCATCTATGGTGTTAGCAGGTGCCTATTAGGTACCCTACTACTACTACCCACAGTACCTACTTGTTATAGCCTAGGCCTAGTTTTATCCAACCAACTGTGTAAAGTCCGTGAGTAAGCTTCTCTACAGCCAGAAAGTTTGTTGCTACGTTTCTTAGATAAGTTCTTTATAAGTTTGCCAAGTATTATTACCCAGCAGTATTTACCTTTGCAAAGTGTTTGAGCGTGCTACGCATACAGATAGGTTATTAGAGGCTGTTCCCACAACAGTCAACAGTCGGGCATCAATTCAGTGCGGGTATTATGACAAACAATGGTGACGGTATCGAGCAAAGTCCACGTTCAATTGGAAAGTCCAACAGTACAGTTTCTAGAGCCATTACGTTAATTGTGCCGAAATGTAGGCTGGCAGAGTTAAGTGGGGCGATTGATGGTCCAAAGTCTAGTCCCGCATCTGGCTGAAGCGTGAAAATTTCGCAATATGTTAATGTTTTGATGAGTGGAACACATTTGCTAAGACTGCTGGGCAGTGCAAGCACATGCATGATAGCAAAGATTGTTATGAAATTCTAGCAAATTTACTAGAACAAAACTTATTGATGACTCAGTTATTGGGTAACTTTCTGATGAAAATGCACGTAGGCGTTGCACTAGATTTTGATAAATAATAAAAGTACAGCATTTACTGTACTTTTATTATCACTATTTCAAAATTTTCATAAGATAGGTAAAACATGAATTACTTTGCGTATATTTTATGAACATACCTTTACTTAATTATTATATGAATTATGAAATTGCTGTACCTACCTACCTACACTACATATTTGGAAATGTCTTCGAAAGATGATAAAAGTTTAAGTAGAGCTTACAATTTGTTAGTACCTAAACCTACAGTACCTTACCTAGGGTAACACATTTTATGGAGAAGTGATTCAAATTGCGGATGAACCAAACTCATGCTAAATATAACAGCTAAAAATAATGATGACTGTCTCCGCTAACCTCCATGTTAAAGGAGCGTTAAATTCAGCCAAATATAGACTTGTACTTGGAGTTTGGACTCACGCATGCATGCTTCACATGTGTGATTCCCTGAGATTTTTCGTTATGTTTTTCCTTGATATATATATAAGCGTAGGTAGGTAGACAAGGTTAAATAGATATGAAAGATAAATCAGACACTGGTTTTCAGAAAAATGTGATCTATTGATCATTGATAGTTTCTTGGACAAATTTTATAGCGTTGCGTAGTGCTTTGTGTTTACGAAAGGAGTCCATACAGAGTATACACATGTACCTACAATACAATCATCATTTCTTTTTGTTATGATATTCGAAACAAACAGCAGCTGTTAATCGAATCGACGTGAAAATCGATTGCAGTCCCAAAATTTACAACCGTAACAACCTACCTTAAATCTTTAGCTTCAGAGAATAAGGTTTATATTTCAGCAGAGGTTAGCGATCACGCACCGCGCACGTGCTCACGCGCACGCAGTACTGACTATTGTGCATTCTGTGGCGCGGTAGAGAGTCAGTACTGCGGTGTCCATGACTTTTGTTCCGTTGCATTTGATTTTGACATTTATTTACTTACCGTGACGGAACAGGTTTTTATGAATAAGCATGCTTGTGTTGTTATCGTGCTACTGAAAAAGCCCCCTTGCTTCTCTTCCGTCCTTGCTCGTAATGCTAGGAACCTCTCAACCTACTTGCTGAACCTTTTCCTGAACCTTACAGATATTTATTTCTCTTAGGTTATTTTACGATCCTACTTCTGTTTGCATCCCAGTTTCGAGCGCAATCACATAAAAAAGATGTTCCCCGTGCAATTTCCCATAAGTCCGAGAAAGCTTGAACGTATGGTGGTACTAGCCACAGCTGTTGTAGAACCGGCGGACTTTGGACCCGTATACAATCACCGGTGTTACGAGGCGTGAACAACGACCAAAACTCCTTGGTAAGGTGACGGCTGCTATATCTTTGACTCATGGCTATTTTATACGGATTTTATGTGTTAGATATACCTATACCTACCTATAAATCGGTATTCCAATTAGCTATATTAATGATATTGTTAAATATTTTGATCAAGTTTTTCCTGATGTCCTTTTTCTCGAGGATTTTTCCTACAATTCGATTAGGAGAAGTTGCAGTTAGAGGCGCTAACAAATAATCAGGAAAAGAAAGTTGGATGGATGAATGTTTGTTACTAATTTACATAATTACCTATGTTATTTAGTAATATTAAAGGATTGGGCTGAATGGATTAGACTGCCTTAGGCTCTAGACAGACAGTATGATAGGTATTTTGGTCTTTTGCACTCTAGTCTAGAGCTGCTTTAGACATTTCAACTCGTATAGTTTTATTCAAGAAAAACGCGTGTGCAGTAGTCGCGTAGTAGCTAGAGCTACCTACATAGAAGTTTACCTAAAAACTAAGACAGAAGGAAATAAATTACAACAGGTAGTACGTAGGTTAGAACACGGTAGAAAAGCACTTAGACAAATAATTGACCCAGTATGTGATCATTTTAGACTGCGAAACATTGGCTTGAGCCAAAAGTCATTAGTATAAATAAATATTATAAAAAGTACCTATTCTGGTTCAGATTGCCCTAAATCTGCAGTGCTCACATAGGTACCTACCTATAGGATAGACTGGAGTCGCGCCAAGTTATGCACAGAGCTTCAGAAACTTTAGCGCCGAACAATGCAGTAATTTGCTTTACACAAGGCTTTGTTTTTATTTTGACGTGACTTTAAACATGTATGTAATAGGTATAAAATAAAAAAATTTGGAATGCACCTGTACCTAGATAATAAGCTTGCCTATTTAGTTAGATAATCAAGGTTAGGGCTATAAAAACTAGATGATCGCTATATAAATGGTATCACGGTCCTAGAGCGTGGTTGCTAGAATGCCGCCGGTCCAAAGTCCGCAAGGTAGGTAATCATGACGTTGTCGGCTAACAACGTGTCGATCTTGCCGACAATGCTTTTGATTACGATATTAAAAGACACTATCAATAAATTGGTAAGGATACCTAATCAGGGCTCGCAAAATAAAAAAAAAATGTTTTACTTAGGTATTCCTATTTCATCATCATTTCATCGTATTGTATGCCAATTTCGTATATCTAGTGATGTGCCTGCTGGTGCTGAGTTGGGAATGAAAATGAAACTTGTAAACAAATACCAATTCTTGATACTTATTTAGTAGAAGGTTGTTTGTTGCATGTAGGTGTACCTTTATGTTTATGTTGGTTTAGCAGAGTTGTGTAGTATTATGCATTGGTATTATGTATAAAATCAAAATCTCACCTTCTCCAGACAATCCTGTCCAATGGCATTGAGGTCGGCTTTGATCTCCAGAATCACGGAATTCGGCTGGCTAACTAACCACATTTTGTTTAGCATATTTTGTAAAAGGTCTAAATAGAAATGAGGTCGCGTTCGTTCTATCGCGGTGGCCACTGTTTACTAATGTTTTTATTTACACTCGCGTAAATAGTCTTTGTAATTTCGCTCTGCGGGAAGTCTATCGCGTATTCTTTGTGGAAGTAAAACTGTGAATACTTCCAAACGACGGCCATACTACGATAAGTTTGCCTCCGAAATGATAAAACGTGACGTTTCGTCGTTGAGGCGCGGGGAGTGGATTGGACTCTGCCCCTTCGTCACTGAATCTACAACTTTAGTTACCGACACCTTGTAAGTTGCTGGTTTACTGTGACGTTTAATTTAGAGTCACGATAAAACGCATCGATGTAAAGCGTGCTTTAGTGAAAGAAACTTGACATCCGAGTGAGTGGCGCGGAATCGAGCTCTTTTCCTCTTTTCATTTCGAAATATGTGTGAGAGAGACGCAAACAGACTATGAAACGATGAAGTCATTGTTGCTACGTTGCTATGATCACAGTCACAGGCACAGGTGCCTGCCCGTGTGCTGTGCTGTGCCGTGTGCCGGCCTGCCTGCCTGCATCATTCATTATTTTCATTTTTTTTTGCCTTAATTTAAGGTTTGTCTGAAATCATCAGTCAGTCAGTATGCATGCACTTAGTTAGATACAACCTTTGGTACCAGACATTTCGTCGTCTTACGTAAAGACCCGTCTTTTTGGGAGGTCAGGAGGTAGGTCCCTATTCCGTTTACAAAGAAGGTAGGTAAGTAGGTAGGTAAGTAGGTACATTTACGTTGAATTTAATATGGAACTGAAAGCGCCTTCTTAGTGATTTTTGGATTTTTATAATAGGTAAACGACACAACGTGTTGCACCACAAGGGATCTTAACTTAAAGATAAAGTATTTCAAACATGTACCCTGTGACGTGACCCTGCTAGGGAACTGCAATATTTATCTAGGTGACTAATAGGTAGGGTAGGTAATAATAAATTATAATCTAACGACTTATTCTAATTAGGTAGGTATAAGCAAGGTATAAGTAAACGCAGAATCCAGGCCGCCCTGCGTCGCCGCATAGTAATTCTGAAAGACATAACAGCATTAAATAAAATTAAAAACTAATTACAAGATCCATATTTTGTTAATAAAATATTATTGAAAAAACTTAAAATTATGGTTATGGGTAAATAAAACATCAAATTACACCTATTACTCTTACCCTACGCACAAAACATTAAGCTCTGGGCGACACTAAGCGTCCGGGCTAGTAGTGCCCAACAGCGACATCACTCTCTTGCGGGCGGTGGATCAGGGATTTAACACGTTCTCTGACAGAACGTCATTTCAAGTCCTTTCGGTGAATATGTAAGGTGACACAACGTTAAATCACGTCCTTTTTAGTTCCGATGCTAATGGTCAGAACGTGAAGCCACGTTTGATTTAAATACAAATTTGGGAACTTCGTACTCTGTGTCATAACGTAACAAAATATCAAGCATCTATTGTCACTTGGGACGGTTCAAATATTAGACTAGACATAGAGTTGAAAATAACTTGGCTATGGGCTGCTCCCGCGACACAACGTCATTACATGTCGTATCCCCCGACACAGCCTTACACTACACCTCAGTCTAGCTGTGTCACAAGAGAGGGAAGCGCGTGTGTTTCGCGCGCAAATGTGAATTATGCGGACAAAACGCTTGCAAGGGTTGCAAAATCACTAGTCAACAATCAAATCTAAGGACACAGAATAACAAAAACAAGATAGGTTGTTTTATTTCTTAGTGACTAAGGCTCGTAATATGAAATTTGCTCTGTCATCGATCTATGCTTGAGTAACGCTTTTCTATGGCATAAACGTATCTCAAGCATTGGTCTATGACTGAACAAACTTTCATAATACGGGCCTTAGCTTTGTTGGTAGGTACCTACCTTGATTTTCACCAAAAACACTTGTTTTTTTAGATGGACGAATTTGACGATAGACGGCATAACACGTTCTGTCGTGTAATAATATAATTTCATGAGGAACAACAACAGAACATGATTAGAAGTCGTACACTATTGTATAGGAAAATTGTGTGTCAATATATGCAGCCCGTGAAAACGGCTGGCTCGCGCGAACGTGTTAAACACCTTGTATTGACCTTATCCAATACTGATTTAAAAATTCGCGGTTGATACGTATATCCGTAGTAAGTAGGAATGTTGCCATTCGACAAATTTTGCGTTTTTTTTTATCTCTTTGGTTTTCGCTTTTGAAAATTGCGTCATCTATCGGTAAAACTATGGTTTAGCCTAAAACTCCGTTCCGTTCCTCGAAAATTTCAACATGCTCTTATCAGAAAATATTTTATATCTACTAATTTCATAAACTCATAATTATTTTATTTTGTCACTCTGTTAATATTGTTTAAGGTGTCAATGATCGTTTGAAAATAAATTTAAAATATAATTTTTCATACGAAAATTTTCATATTACGTTACGTTTCACGCAAAAATGACAAACCACGAGTCGATGACAGCGCCAATTGTGATAACATGGTGGAACTACACACATCATATGACTTTCGTCATCAAAGCTGCTGCGCCTATCGATTTGTGTGTCGCTCTTGGTTCGTGCTACATAGTTTTTGTGTAACCGAAAATGGCGAGCCAGACACAGGGAATTCAGCAATTGCTGGCCGCTGAAAAACGAGCTGCGGAGAAGGTCTCAGAGGCAAGGAAGCGTAAGTACAGAGCCCTGTTGTTTCGGTTTATCGACACCCGTGATATTACTAACTTCCTAGCCTTGTAATTAGCTAAATCGTCATAATCCTGTCTCCAGATAGTACATTTTCGCCGTCTTATTAGTTTATCAGGGCGACTTAATAGTCGTACAAGTACAAATGGTTGTTTCTCTGCATGGAATGCCCTAATTCCTAGTCACATGATAAGGAATGCCTTGCCTTGCCTCTCAATCAATCCATTAGTAGGTAGGTACTTACCTCTGACTGAAATTTTTAAACGTTTATATATTTACGTGTATTTACTTACGCATATCAGCTGTTCACTTGTGTTATTTTTATGTGAAGTACTTCCCAAGTGTTCAAATTATTGACCACTATAACTCTTACTAAGTGAATTTGGACCAAAAACATAAAATTATTGAGGATTCCTTCCACTTGATTATATATGTATGACCAAACCAGACAGATATAACATCTGGCTTGACTCAAGTCCGTCAGCATCTGTATTAACTCGAGTTCCTAACAATTACAAAATTTCCCAATGTAATTCAGGCTAAATTTATCAATTCCAGGAAAAGCTAAACGCCTAAAGCAAGCTAAGGAGGAGGCCCAGGATGAGGTGGAGAAGTACAGGCAGGAACGCGAGCGGCAGTTCAAGGAGTTCGAAGACAAGGTGATAATTTCTGAACTTACTCCATCTATGCTCAATAAGTCTTGGACTAAAAGAGAACTTGCAACATTCCTTGCTCAATTAACATTTTTGGCTGATATTTTATCTCAATTCCCTTATTATAAGCTCCTGAAGTTATTCTTTTACAATGAATATTTAAACTCATGACTTACAAATCTTTTAGAATTATTTTAAATGACCTACATTAATATATAGCACATTGATGACTTATTTTAGAAAAAAATGGCTTTTATGAAACACTGTTGCCATTGTAAGTGGTTTTATCATCATTATCCTGTAGACTTTCACGATGAGCAACACAGCGCCCTCTCTATGTCAGTGGTTTTTAAGACTGTATAATCTTTTAAGAGGGCACCCTAGCAGATTGGTTAATCAAACTAGACCTAGATGTCAGTACTCATGGGAACCCCAAGGTAAAAATCTTGAATTACATAAAATTCAACATTTTTTCTTTTGGTTCCTGACGTCAATTGTATACAGAGGATATTTATTTATAAATATCCTCTAAAAAAGTAATAAATCTAATAGAATGTATAAGACCTCACTCATACTATAGAATTCCAATGTTAGGCCTGCTTCATTTCGTGGTGATAACCCAAAAAATCTGCTGATTTCTTTTGTAAGCAAATATTCTACAATCTGGATGGATACCATATAACTAGGTAAATAAGAATCATAAAAAAAAGTGAAGGTGTTTTGCTCATTATTTGGTCAAGATTACAACTATGTGCAGTCTACTGAAATTACTTATGTTTGTTCCTTAGGATCTTTATCAACTATTTGGTTCTTAGGCCAGTTTAAATAATATGATATTTCGCTTACATTTTCAAATGGTATGCTCTGTCGCTTAAATTATTGAAGTGAACAAAAAATCAAAGTGATCACTTTATTTCCTAGTTCAACTTAAGCAATTTGAAATTTGCAATGTGTCCAAGAGTTATGTAAGGTCTAAAGGCAATAAAGCACTTTGAATAGATGTAACACACCCTCTTAAAACATATGTCTTGTATTTCTGCAGCACATGGGCTCTCGGGAAGGTGTAGCAGCTAAGATCGATGCCGAAACCAAGGTCAAGATTGAAGAGATGAACAAAATGGTCAAAACCCAGGAGGAGGCGGTGAGTACATTATTTCTAATCACACACACACACACACACACTGCACTGTTCACACTTCATAAACTATGAGATAACATGCATATGAAGTGTGAACGTTCAATTAATATCCATGGCTCAACTCATGCTTATTCATTTATTTTATCATAGGATAGTTCTAGCACCATGTCTATTTCAGCTGACAAGCAGATTATTTTGCTTTTTCAGTTGGAAAGGAATGGTTGCTGCAAAAGTTATTGGTACATGAGCATCTTATGCCACTTTTATTATCACTAGATACATTATACCCTTTAACTTTAAAAACTGTGCTGTAGTGAACATTATGTGAAACATTTGTACTAGGGACCGTCAGGTTTATAATCATTTAAATTAATAAATTGAGTGCCTATCGTTTTCTATGAAATGGGGCATATTAAACATATATTTTTTTTCAACTTGTGTTTAATCTTAAAATTTCCGTTAATCGGTCTTGACTTTGTATTTGACTCACAGATGAAACCTTAAAGGCGAAACTATCTGATCAAAGGATAATTGTCTGATTATCCCTTGGTGAACACCAGCCTAATAATTCAAATTTACACATTGTGCGCCCATGTTATGTTAACATTGATCTAATATTTTTGTTTTCCTTCCAGGTGATCAAAGACATCTTGAGCCTGGTGTACGATATCAAGCCAGAGCTGCATGTCAACTACCGCATCGAATAAGCGAAACCTTTCCAACAATTACAAATAACCGATCGCCATTACATTATACCTCCGCGATCATAGTTGTTATTATGTTATTTAGGTGCCTAATGTTAACGCGCGTGTCTCAAAATCTATGACATTGACATTTGACATAAGCTGACTTCAGTGGGTAAATGGAGCGCGTTTTTTTTTGTCGTATTGCTGTAAATACTTTGAAATGCTTTGTTGTACACTAAATAATCTTCACAAATTATGATAATTATATTTGGATGTAATCAGTCGGGTATCATTCCACCGCAAGATCCGTTATAGAACAACAAATGTTTAATCTATGTATGTATGTGTTGAATAGAAAATATAACTGTTTGAAACTATAAGTAAAGTTTTTTCCTCGTGGCCGGCGTTCGGCGTAGGCGGCGCCGGCGTTTGGCGTGGGCGGCAGTGTATTGAATAGAGAAATATAAGTATTATCGATTGTTCATTCTTGTTTTATTATGAATCAAGAGAAAACTTAACGGTGATGTTTAAGACTCAAGCGTAAAAATTATTTTGTTATTAATTTTATGTTATGATATTAGAGACAAGATGACGACGGACACTTGATGGGTAATAGATAACAATTCTTATCAAAACAGAAGTGGCTATGCTTAGAGGAAGGGATAGGAGAATATTTGATAGTCAAAAATTCAGATACGCTGAGACAAATTCAATTTTAGTGTTAATATTAATAACAATGATGGTTTCAAAAGTTTTACAATTTATTGATATACATACATATATATTTTTGAAATACAATTTATGGATAAAACAAATTTACATTTCACATTATAAACATTAGAACTAGAGAATGAATAGATCCTTATGTGTTGCTAGATCACTCGGCTAGTGAATGTCTTATCTCTTAGAACAGGAGCACTGCTCTGTTGTACTGGGACAATTGTCTAGTATAGTAAGGAGGAAACCCTCCATGGTCTTCTGCAATAGCTTTTCCATAAATAACAGTAAGTAAAAAAAATAAAACCGTGTTTTTTGAAACAAGAACATGTTAGGTTCCTACTACACTTTACTGTTTTTGCACTGTAACTTTTACTCTACTAGGTTCTTGTTTCAAAAAACACGGTTTTATTTTTATACGTAAGGTCTTAATGCATAAAGAGAAAGATAATTTATTTGCATAAACATATTGTGTTATTAAGAAGTTACAAACAGGTTGGTAGGTACCATCAAACAGTACATGCTTCACCGATTACTTACGGTGGTGTACAAACCGAGAGAGGCATGCAATGTCTCTGTTGCTAAACTAATAATTGTATTTATAAAAAAATAAATAGAAGTAATATTAAAATCCATAATTACGATAACAAATCAAGAAATAATTCTATAATATTTTCATAAAAAGTTACATACGTATATATACCGTAAATATAGTACCGGTACTACTAGGTACCTTTATTAGTTATCTGCTACTGCCGTACTCCTGTCTACGTTAATGCATTATAATAATATAAGCTCCTCCAGCCAGTCCGCGACGGCCCCGACCGTGGAGAAGACCGCAGGGTGGTCCGTCTCGTCGCATATCTTGGAGGAGAAGGACAGGATCCCGATCAGATCACCGTCCATTATGGCCGGCCCGCCTGCGTCGTGCTGCAATATTAAAACAAAATCCGCAGCAATTAAGAACTAAAATTTACATTTATCAGTAAACAGAAGGCCAATAAATGTTATTTGGTTTAATCACTGAGCTCTATTATAAGTAGGTACAAGCAGATGCAGTGAGCTGGAGATCAGCATTATCAATGACCAGTTCCAATTGGTGCTGAGCGTTTGCGTGAGTGAGCGGCGCGAGGCGGGGCGAGACCGTCTATGGGACTAATCCTACTAATATTATAAACGTCAAAGTTTGTAAGTATGGATGGATCGATGTTTGTTACTCTTTCACGTAAAAACTACTAAATGGATTTTAATGAAACTTCACAATAATATAGCTTACATATCAGAAAAACACATAGGCTACAATTCATAAAGATATATAGTATATTGTCCAAAATATCTATCACCACGTGGGTGAAACCGCGGGGCGCAGCTAGTATTATATGGTTGTCATGTTCTTGGTACTTACGTCTCAACAAATGTCAATTGTACCAGAGACGGTCGAGAGGTGCGCTTTAAATCGGCACAATAAACAACTGCCATTGCGTACAGACAGAGTTCCTTATAATTATTTACAAAATCTACAAACCGAGTTGGCAGTAAGTACAACGCCATTTTCTCCGTTTTATACAAAACTGTAAATAAGGTGGCACAAAGTACATAGAAACAATAAAAGCTAGGTATCAAGCTCTTCTTACTTACATTACAGACATTTTTCGGTATGGTGATGTAACCAGCGCAGAAGTTGTTGCGGGTCACCAGCTCTCTGTAATATGATTACAAGAGGTATAAATTACAAAGAGCTAATACCTACTATTAGAGGATCTTTGTAAAAGGCTCATCCGAGGTAGGTTACAGTAGGCACCTACTACCCTTTGCCATCAACTATTGATTGATAATTGACTTTTTGTGTGACAAGGAACATGGTAGCCGGTGTATTCCTACTCCTCTTCGAATTTACATTTTTTCCTCACCTACAGAAATGTATGTTTTACATTTTATTCGTCCATGGTTTTACGAAGAAGCACAAGCAACATTACTTATAGTACAGGATGGAAAATACTTAAAAACTACGGCCCATATAAAATATAATACTACCTAATAAACCTATTTACTAGCACGTAATGTAGTAATAGGTACTACATTACGTGCTAGTAAATAGGTTAGTTTTTAAGTATTTTCCATCCTGTACTATAAGTAATGTTGCCTAAAATAAATTAATTGAATAATAACGGGTTGGATTAGGGCTTCAACCATATTTGATTTGTCAGGACGGAATCGGCGTTAGTCTCTAGAACGCCGATTCCGTCCTGACAGCGTTAGGCTCTAGAACGCCGATTCCGTCCTGACAAAGTCTTGTCAAAGTTTGAATGCAGTTGACACGACTGCAATAGAACTGCAAACCAACCGCGCAGTCCGATTGCAGTTCAATTGCAGTCGGCTAGAGCCTTACTGGGCCTGACATGGACAGATGAGTGGCGATGTGGCCGACCATGTAATCACCAAAGTCTAGAAGACAGCTATTTCATCTCGTAGGTATTGCAGACGCGTAGGTTGTTGGTACCATTATGAAAATCAACTTGGACTTTACATAACTAACTACTTTCACTATTATACAAATAAAATACAAAATGTTTATTCATTAATAAAGGATACACAGTCTTAATCATATTAGGAGACACCTTGACTTGTATGAGGTGGTTTCGCTCTTCTGCGTTTAAATTCATTATGTATTAGTTTTTGTACGCTTAATTAACTCTATATAAAACTAACAATAGTAATGATTCAAAGTAAAAAAAATAAGTAGGTACCCAGGGGGGCAAAAAAGGTTTTTTTTCGTCCCTGTAGGTACCTATTAAACTAGTAAGAAGGTAGAACACAGAATGTACGTATACTATGTACCATGGCATCTCTACATACCAACAATAAGTTTTTAACTTTTAGTGTATGGTTTACCTCTGGATTCGAGTATGAACTCTAAGAAGCGCTAGGTCTACAATACCCTAGTAGTAAAGTAAGTGAATTGTGAATAAATAAATAAATACCCACCGTCCATAGACACGTTGGCAGTCAGCCAGGTCGTAGACCGGCAGCGACAGTCGCTGCAGCAGCACCTGCCCGCCACCGCCCCCGGTGCTCTGCAAGTTATTACATGTGATGGAGGAGGGTATAACCATTGTAGCCAATTAGCTATAGGTATAACGTAAGTAAATATAGAGTGATCTGCGAGTTAGATTGTTTAGATATTTGTTGATCAAGTAAGGCAGTACGTCTCTTAATGTTAAAATAAATAAAATAATGTTGGACAATCCACACAGCATCATCTAGCTACAAGCTAAGCAGAGCTTGTGTTATGGGTACTAGATGTATATAATAGTTTTTTTTTTATTATACATACCAGAACGACCTGAACACCCAGAACAAATATCGGCAGATCGCCGAGGCGGGAATCGAACCCGTAACCGCCTGCGTCGCATGCGGACCATTGCTCACCGCGTTATAGAGTTCGTCGAAAATTCAAACTACATAATAAATCGCATTAGTGCAGCTCACCATCCCGGACCCCCACCCCAGGAACAGCACACTGGTGTCGAGGGCCACCGACCGCTTCCTGCTGACGGGAACCGCCTCCACGCGCACCAGCTCCTTGCCGAACGTCATGTTCTTGTGCAGCTTCAGGAGGGCGAAGTCGAACGACAGGGTCTGAGGTCTGTACAATCATCATCATCAGCCTATGTTAGTCCACTGCTGGAAATAGGCCTCTCCCAATGAGCGCCATAGCGCCTTGTCTTCAGCTTGACGCACCCCTGCAGTCTTTCGCAGGTCTTAGCAGGCCATACAAGCAAAGAACCCTTTCGCATCGATGAAACGTAAGTTCTTTTATTATCTGCCTATGCCTGCCATACCAATCAAATTGAATTTCAATGGAGTCATCTCATCATTTCTGTACGTCCAATGAACAATAATCAGTAGGTAATCATTAATTTCGTTTATTTGTTATAAGTATTTAAAAAAAATATATAGTTTGTTTGTTCAATCCATGTATTTGTATGGACGAGCTGGACATCCTGGCACAAGTATACACTAACATCTACTAAGATACTTAAAAGGATGTCCTAACAACTGTCTAGCTAGCATGTTAAATAACATATATGTATTTATACAAATAAACCATTTTCAATTTCAATCATAAAAGACATCAGAACAATGGGTGGCTTTATCACATCAAAGCGAATCTCTTCTAGGTAATGTAGATGTACCTGTAGTTGGGATGGAACATAATCTCCGAGACCCGCAGCAGGTCTCCGCCGAAGGTCGCGTTGGAGGAGCCCACGCGCACGGACACCATCTTCACGTACTCGCGGTAGAACCGGTTGTTGTACTGTCTACGGAGGTAATTACTATTGTTTACGATTCAACACCTTTATAAATAACCGCAGTATCGCACGTCTGCAGCTCAACAGCTCCCACTACTATCTAGCTAGTACTTAGTTTAATTTCTTGTAGAATGTAAAACAAATTAAAGGAAAAATTTACTCTTGTGTGTAATATAAATCTAACGCCTTATTTCGGTAATAATTGCTGTGACTCTACCTTGCCGAATATGGAGATGTGTCCCTATCATGGAGGGTATAGATCTTAGAGTAGTGTATACGTAAACGACCTTTATTTCTCTTGCTCGTGTCGATGACAGAATGCATATATTTAACAGAATTATAATACAGTCTAAGCTCCTTATTCGCGGGGTATAGGTACCGATCTACGCTCCTTAAATATGCCGCGAATACAAAAACCTTGTATACGGAACGGTAATTTGTATAGGAATGTAGGGGATACGTTACAAGACCTTAAAATAAAAGATAAATCATATTAAAAACCAATTTAATCACATAACGAATAGCGAAATATTTATCCTCAATACAGGAAACTAGTCGCAATTTTTTTACCTCCGAATAACAAAATCACGAATAAGGAGCTTTGCCTGTAATTAACTACCAATAAATAAAACTCACAGTTGTAAACAATGAGCTGCCGTCAGCACCTTATCTCTCGTTATAATGACCGCTCCACACCACAGCTGCTTGTTCACAAGCAGGGCTGCCATGAACGGATAGTCTTCGATGCTGGAGCTCTCGTCAGGGTTGTAGACGCGGCGGGACACATCTTTAGACAGTTGGACCTTTATCGTAGGTGTTGATAACTCTGACCCATTTGTAAACGCTGTAATGTTGGGAAACTCTATGGGTAGACCGTCGTACTGGATCTCTTTTCTTGGGAACTCCTTTCTTTGTTGCTTGTGGTCTTGAAGTAAAATAAAGATTTATTATACCTAATGCGTAGAAGACACAAATAGGCAATGGGCCTCGCAAAAGTTTGCTACTAAGTGTAAACTTTATTGCGTTTCCCACAACCTACGACAAATCATTGAATAAGTACAAAAAAAAAACAAATGGGTGGCTGAAACTTAACAGACGTTGTAATGTATTTATAAACTTCCGTACGTATTTGCGCCTTGCTCCGGGATGGGCTAACAACTTTTCTCACTTGTTCTAAGGGAAACGCTTTGGGTAGAATGCCTGAGTACTGCCACTCCTGACCGGGAAACTCCATTATGTATTGCATTAAGTTGCTTTTTACTGAAAATAAGCTTTGTTTTACGAAGTCTTTCTATTCAAGCTAACTCTTCCATTCCTCCGTTATCTGGTTTATAGTTATTGAAAATAAATATCTCTATAATAATAATAACAAAGAAAATTACAACGAAATATATACTTTATGCTAATTACAACTAGAATCTATTTACATTTGAAGCCGTGGTAGCCCAACTGATGCAATAACCAATCGTCTCCAAGACGCTGGCTGCATTCCCCGCTGTATGGCAATTGGCAATGCTGCGCTGCGCCAGATACTCACCAGCTCTCTGGTCACGTGCATGTCGTCACTAAGATCAGGCGCTCTTAGCTATTTATTTAAGTAAAATAAATAATGCTGAACAATTCACATAGCATCGTCTAGCCCAGAACTACAGATCTTTGAGTAAAGTTAAGAGTTGTACTTTATTAATTCAATTTCAAAGTAGCAAATAAACTGCCATGACTGAGTTAGATAGTACGTAGTACATTTATATCGATGTCGATGACTGCCATACTTATCTTTGCGCTGATCTCTGGTGAAATATTATTATCTTCTGATCTTTTCAAGGAAAATTCAAATGGTGGCTTCTCTTCAAAACGCCACGGCCGCCCTAGAAAGGCCCTTACGACTTTCAACTTTCGTTTTACTGGAACCAAGTTCTTGATTTTTGCATAGAACTTGTAACGTAAATCCCGGAATCACTAAATAGTATAAAAAAGTCGCTTCCCACTGTCTGTCTGTCCCTATATATGCTTAGATCTTTAAAACTGCGCAACGGATTTTGATGCGGTTTTGTAATAGATAGAGTGATTCAAGAGGAAGGTTTATAAACCATTTGACACATAGATTTCCACGCGCTTACAATTATAATTATAATTAAACTTACAGTGACCTGGTTCTAACGTGGGATGTGCGGTTGAGGCACTACTCGTTGTATAAACTGGTTCAGTTCCTGCTTCACTGATGTTGGCAGACATCTTTACCTTCTCCACAATAAACAATAACCCTACAACTAGCAACTTCATTCTCCTTGTTACCACCTACCATACCGTAACAACTATGAAAATACAGTCGTAAAATTTGTAGCTTGTGAAACGACTAATCTGAGTCGAAATAATACCTATAGTTAAACTCGACCAACCACCCAACCTCCTTTAAAATTCCATAAGTACCTACCTGCCTACTATCAAAAACCATTATGATAACTTTGTTTATGCATAACATAACCTACCGCCCCGGGGAATATCTCATTAGTGCAGCCCTGTTTACTATTGAGTACCTATTGAGAGAGTATATTTATACTAGATTTATTACTAAGCATGAAGGACAAAGTATCATTTTTAAAAGACTTATTTAGCCCTGCTTACGAGACCAAAAGCCTGTTGACAGAAAATAAGATTTAAAGCGAAACTTATCCAATGTAAATTAATATCGCTAGCCAGAAAATGTAGTTTTCATGGATGCAAAGAGGATTGTTATTGAAAATTAATTTAATCCACGATATTTACTCCAAATGTTAAAAGACCAAGAGGCAACCATTGCATATTTTAGGCCCTGACATAGCGTACGTAGGTGATGCAGCTGGTTCAATCAATATGTTTCAAACTTTTAGCTCTGTATTACTGAAACATATTAAACAGAAAGTTAAGTTAATTATATGGCTTGGCAAACGTAGTTCAGGTTAAGATGTTTAAGTTGCAATTCCTGTACCACGCTATTTATCACATTAAAAAGCACGCGTTATTCACGTTAAAATGCGCCTTAACACGCGTTACTCGCTAAAATTAGCGTAAAAACGCTGATAATGTTAGTTTTGTTTGTTTTGGTAGCCCCACAGTTAGGACGCTGCTGCTTCTAGCAAATAGAGTCATACAAGGTCGTCGGGAGAAGCTGGATGCGATGCGAAAAACTGTAAACTACACAAAATGGCGCATATAGAGACAGGCACAGGCCTATCTGGATAGGAACAAGCCGATAGGCTTGTTCGGCAGCAGCAGACTGATATTCACTCACTGATGATAAAAAATGAAGTGAACAGAAAATCAAAAACACCTTATTTCTTATTTGATAATAATTTAGAGAGTAAAATTTGACATTTGACTTGTCTGAGCCTATTTTGTAAGCCTATAGAAATAAAGAATTTTGATTATTTGCATTTTCGATTACATTTGGCCTGTGACATACAACTGCAGGACGAAGGCTCCTTCAACACTTCGCGGTCTAAAGCTGTTGGGTGGGAACCAACAAATACAAAATTAGAAATGCTTATAATGTTTATATTATACAGTTAACTGATGGTCCCCGCACTAGGTTCAGAACCTGTCGCGGGGGGCGGCCGAATTACAAACAGAATTACCAATATTCAAGACTGTGTACAATAGTAGATAACTACGATAGCTGAACCATCCTTCCCTTCTCCTCTCCGAGCTTATCCAGCCAATCAGCGACGGCCCCGACGGTGGAGAAGACTGCGGGCTGGTCCGCCTGGTCGCATCTCTTGGAGGAGAACGAGAGGATCCCGATCAGTAGACCGTCCAATAGCGCCGGGCCTCCCGCGTCGTGCTGCAATGTGTTTTAGTTGTCTCATGTATAAAATCCTTACTAAGGTAACGACAACGTGGATATCATAGTGTAAGCACTATAATATCCACGTTGTCATAGAATGTGAATGAAGAATTTATTACAAGCAGCAGAAACCTTCTATCTAGTGTATACAGATCAATACCAGGGCGAGCAGTCTCGACATACATTCGGGATGTATAAAATGTGTCTTACATTGCAAACATTCTTCGCGACGGAGATATAGCCGGCACAGAAGTTGTTGCGCGTCACCAGATCCCTGCAACATAGATGGATTGAAGATAAATATAAAATACTTTATTGCACACATAATATTATGAGAAACTATGTACAATAAAATCTTAAAAACTATGTCACAATTGGCGGTCTTATCGCTCAAGATAAGAAATATACATACCTAAATCGTTCTATTTCGGTTAAATCTTGTTTTGAGCCTTTTCAATTGATCTTTATTTTTTAGGTGGCGCTCCGCGGCTTCGCACTCGTGGGTAAATATATGTTTCAAATAGTTTATAAACCTTCATCTTGAATCACTTTTTCTATTAAAAAAACCGCATCAAAATCCGTTGCGTAGTTTTAAAGATCTAAGCATATGTAGGAACAGACAGACAGCGGAAAACGACTTTGTTTTATATGTTTGTAATGACTTAGTTAGCGTCGTACTCACTACCAAACTAACTGTACTTCTGCGTTACGACTTGCAGATGCGCGTCGTCTTCAAAGCGGTTTTTCAGGTATGTACGTACAGCGTTTGTGTTACTGACTGACACACGAAGCACGACCGGAGGGGATGGTAAAATACTCGTATCTTGAGTCTTCTAGACCCATAGTAAGAGAAGTAAATACGTATGCTGATCTCTCACCGTCCGTACACGTCCTGGCAGTCAGCTATGTCGTAGATCGGCAGTTCCACCCGCTGCAGCAACACCAGCCCGCCCTTGCCACTTGGATTCTGGAAGAATAAGAAATATTCATCTTCATGCGTTCCACTAGTATTTTCTTACTTTTAATTATTTCTATTAATTTGCTCACTCGCTCAATCAATATCTTATTTGCAATGTCTCTATGATCTGTATTTTTTGGTATGTATCATTAATTCTTTATTTTTGTAATATTCTAAGCCAGGAACTGAAGTCAAGTGGCCTAGCGCGGGGACGACCTTATTGCGATGATCCTAGCGATGATCTTATTGAAGTGTAGGTAAGTTTACGAATATTTATTTTTATTAGATTACATAAACTCGATTGAAAATATTTAGTTATTTTGCTTTTATTTTCTGCGCTGTATTTTTTTTTTGTAATTTTGTATTCTCTATGGACTTTGTTGTCTGGAAATAAATAATTTGAATAGCATTCGTTTTACCCGAAACACTGCGATCACAAATACCTACTATCTAGATTTCAGGTCACATACAAAATCAAACCTAAAAGCCGTCTCCGTAAATAACAGCGCACTTGAGTTAAGTAAAATGTAGAATAATATTTTTATTTTTAGCTTTAAACTAACAAATAATATTTTATTTTTGCAACTTTTGAATACACATTGCGGCATTGTGACACGTGTTTACGTTGCCTGTGTTTCAACCGAACTAAACAAAATAAGAGCTCACATTACAAGTGCGCTCTTATTTACGTAGACGTATTATTTTGCGCCGACCGGACATCTAGATAGTGTTTGTGATCGCATATTTTATGTACTAAAATCAATAAGGTCTTACCAACACCGAGCCCCACCCCAAGAACTGTATCTTGTTATCCAGCGGCACCACCTTCGCCTCACTGTACGCGATCGCCTCCGCCCTGGTGGTCGGTGGGTGGTCTCTCCCAAACGTCATGTTCTTGTGGACCTTTACCACAGCGAAGTTGAACTCCAAGGTCTCAGCCTTGTAGTTAGGGTGGAAGATGATCTCCGTTACTCGGAGCAGTTCTCCACCGGAGGTCGCGTTGGATGAGCCGACGCGGACGGCGAGCATCTTCATGTACTCGCGGTACAGCCGGTTTATGTACTGTCTGAGGATTGGTAAATAAATAATACTGGACAATCCATACAGAATCTAGCCCCAAGCTAAGCAGAGCTTGTGTTATGGATACTAGATGACTGATAAACTTAATATACTTAATAGATTACATAGATAGATATTTTTATAATACATAGCTAATGACCAGAACACCCGGAAAATATATCTGCAGATCGTACACACATTTGTCCCGAGGCGGGAATTGAACCCGCGACGTAGGCGGCCCATCGCTTACCGTATAGTTGAGATTGTTTGCAACAGTCTGCAGTTAGCTGAGCTAGCTTAGCTCAACTGTTTCAATTGTAATTACTAATTACTAGATCTAATAGGTACTCGTATGTCGATTTCTATTTCTTCTTGCTACTACAGATGTTTGTAAAGATTTAGCCAACTGCTTCGTAAGATCACGCTTGGCATAGGTACTTATGATTTTTACATCATGGGAGAGAGATAATCACAATGTGTAAAACTAGACCTGCCGAGAGAGGAACTTCCTGACGATGCGTGCCGAGTCTAGTAGATAGATAGATAGATAACACTTTATTACACCACACAAAACAGAAAATAATACAGAGATAAAAACTTAGAATAAAGGCCTTATCGCTGAGAGCGATCTCAGGAGTACCGCTTTATTATTATTATTGAATAGCTATATTATAATAATCCACTAAGTCTATCCTCCCACTGAAAAAGCTAAAAAAGCAGAGATTAAAACTTTCTATAATGACCTAAAGATACCACGAGAGATCCTTGGAGGAGGCAAACACCGCGCCGCCACGTCCCGCCGCGCCGCAAGGCGGTCCATATTAAGAAGTAACGGACTTGCCTATCTCATCATGACATGAGACACCTAACATAGTTATTTTCTATTTAATCCTAAAATTATAATGTGCATGATTATTAAATTGTTAGTATTATTATTGTTTAAAACATTGTACCTACTTGATATGGAATAAAGCTCTTTAAGTTTATTTTATTTATATTATAATTTGACTCACAATTGCAGACAATGTGCCGCCGTGAGCACCTTGTCCCTGCTGATGATGACGGCTCCACACCACAGCTGCTGGTTCATGAGCAACGCTGCCATGAAGGGATACTCCTCGATGCTAGAGGTCTCGTCCGGCTGGAACACGCGCCGCGACCGGCGGTCCAGGGGCGGGCTGATGATGGGCGTATATTCCGTGGTTGTCGAAGTTGTGGTCGTCGAGGTTGTGGTGGTTGCTGTAACGGTGGCGTAGGGTTTGTAAGATACGATCAAGTTTGAGGTTATGTTAAGAGTTCATGGTTCAAGCTGGGGTTGGTCTTTTTGCGGGTCGCTGCCAACAAAACCGACGACGAGAGGTTAATATTAAGTAAAATTGGTTCAAGCAGAGAACATACATACAATATAATCAAGATAAGACCAAGTTCGTCCTGACCATTATAATGTTAAGTGAGTTACATTTGTCGCAAGGCTGGAATCGAACCCACTACCTTCTGCGTCGACTTTCGCGCCCTATACTTAATAAAAGACATATCATACCATCATACCTATCTCTGTCGTCGTGACCTCTGTTTCATTTCCCGTGCCTGCCATTCTCCTGAAGGGAACCTCTATGGGCAGACCCTCGTACTGCCACTCCTGGCCGTCCATGTCCCGTCGGTACTTCAGGTTCAAGTCCACTAGAACCAAATATGTTTACAAGGCTGAAATAACTTTTAAAACCATCATATTTCGTATACTAAACCTCCCATTATAACTCGGTCTTGCGCTTGTGATCCTATAACAACCTCGTTTATAATGGGGTGTTTTGGTCCCTTGTTAAAAATGACTATCATAAATGAACATACTCGTACTTGACCGATAGCCAATAACAATAACATAAATAATCCTTTATATTATAATAACACTCACAAGTAAATTACATTTTCAATTTCTGTCTAACGGCTAGCAAAACTAAATGTTCTAAAAGCCATTTAGTTCTTCCAACTGTTTAAGTATTTTTTGATTAATTTATAGGAGCCATACCTACCATACTAACAACACTTTTCCGCATTAGCGCTGCGTTAGCTTGATGTGTTTGTAAGCTACTATTATCTCGTCTGTTTCTACACACAGCGATCCCCGGGGAAACAGATGAGGATTATTCTTATAGCATAAAGCCTCTCTGTACAGAGACGGGATCAAACTGTTAGCAATTGTTAGGTTGGATTTAGAAACAACCAATCAATAGCGCCTTTATAAAATAAATTAAACAATTGAGGCAAGCTTCATAACACCTTGAATTTTATCGATCACCGAAATTGAGTAACGTTGGGCGCGTTGAGTAGGTACTTGGATGGGTGACCGCGTCATATAGGCATTTCGCTTTTTTCAATCAATAAAAAAAACGTGTTTTTACAGTTTCTTTTGGGAAAAAGTTTTGTACTTTGGCACGTTGGTCGACTCGCACTTGGCTTGTTTTATTTCCACCCAGATCGAAAATATTTGAAGAAAATTTGCTGTTTTTTATTGTTTTCTAACAGAGATAGCTTTTATGAGTTTACACCTAATACTTTATTTTATGAGTTTACACCTAATACTTTATTTGTATCATTTCATTCAATAGATAACTTTAAAAACAAAAAGATTAGTGCAAAAATTAAACTTGGAGCTGAGGAGGAACGCGTCAGCGGCCACTATCACACTCCAAGTCGCAGTGTTACTCAGTCGGCACACAAACCAACTGAGCTCGCGGAGCCGTTGGTGAAGCGTCGAAATTATAGATCCGTTGCAATGTTCTAACGGTCGGTTAAAAGAATCTGTGGAGTAAGCGACCCATGAAAAGGTTTCTTGTTCGCTTCTTTACTTTACCTTAAAAAGATTGGTATTGAATGACTAGTGACACAAATTACCTTTTTCAAGTCGCTGTTTCTAACATTAATATTCGCCCACTTAGTATTTCAGTAAGGCCTTCAATTGTATTTGACATCTTTAATTTGAATTTATTTTCGCTCGTGTAAATACTTTAAACGACTAATTAAAAACGATTTTACTATTATTGTATAGAAAATAATTCCGATTTCCGATCCTATAAAAATTTGATTCCCGAGGATTAGTAACTATCCCGCAATATTAAAATTTGATTCCCGAGGATTAGTAACCAACCCGCAATTTTAAAATTTGATTCCCGAGGATTAGTAACTATCCCGCAATATTAAAAAGAGTGTAAAATTAAGGGACTCCATAGCGTTTTTTTTGTCAACAATAAAATTATTATGTTATTAGTTGACTAGAGGACCTTCCCGGCTTCGCACGGTTTGAGTACGGATCCCTAACTTTTTTGAAAATATAATAATATGTTCACCGGGGATAGTGTAGCTTCCCAACGGTGAAATAATTTTTCAAATCGGTCCAGTAGTTTCGGAACCTATTCATTACAAACAAAAAAATCAAACCTTTCCTCTTTATAATATTATTAGTTATAGTTATTTGATAAATCCGAAGGCTAAGACAGGTAATCCTTACAAATAAAATTTAATGTAATAATTCTGACGGTAGATACCCGTCGGGGATTTCCAAAAACTCACAATGATTGCCTTCTTCCGATGATGACGAGGACGTGGCTAGGTCCATTCTCAGTCCACCGGCCTCTTCCTCGTGACCTGATGATATCCTCAAGGTACAGACAGTGAGCAACAAGCCCACAAGTGGTAACTTCATGTTCTTTGCTTCTACTGAATACAATTTGCATAAAGACATAAAACTTACAAATAAAACGAGATTTAGGATTGTAAAATAAACAGTATTCAGGTTCGATAGTAGTAAAGGTTCCAAGAGTAGTTATTCTTAACTAAATCAGTTCCTAGGTTTGGTGGTTACAAGTAAAACAGCACAATAAAGACAACATGTATTAACCTACAAATATATACAAAATGAAATGAAATTCTGTTTTGTTTTGAAATTACGATCGTGTACAAATCTTAGGACTCGACGAGTGAATCTAGATTAACGCCGTCCACGACTCATCAACCAGAACCAAAGCAAAGGTTTTAAGATATTTATTTACTTCTCAAAAGATTAATAACCTGTGGTGAGAAACAAAACAAGCTTAGTATCTATTGTTAGTAGTTCGGTACGAGCAAATAACCAAAGTTATGTGGGTAGTTAGCAAAAATACTGTACAGAGCAGAATAAAGGCGCGCACACGCTTTACACTACATGTGGTAAAGCACAGAATTAGTATGTATATAGATCAAAGATTTTTATGTTAATGCCACCCTTGACCCCCCCATCCGCCGGCCTGCCAGCCCCCCCAGCTGTCCTGCGCCCCCTTATAGCCGATAGCGGGGAGGGCGAAGCTGAGCGGGGGGGCGAGCACGCGGTAGCCGACCGGGTTGAAGCGGATGCCGTAGACAGACTGCTCGAGGCCGTAGCCGTGGCCGTAGCCTACTCCAGCAGGCGACGGCACCAGGAGCGGGGCGGCTGTGGGAGATAGAGCTTGATCATAATCATGATTCCTTACATGAAAAGATGTTTGGGTCAAGACGACACTTAAACTAGGACGAGATCGGTGCCGTGTTGTAGGTACAAGGGCTAGCACTGAATAGATTTAGATTGACACAAGCATTCACGTACGATATCTTGTTTAGATTAATGTTAACCATTTTAAACTTATTTTTTGACAAAATATAAGTCCCGAATATAAAATTTAAACTGAGTCTATTATTTTACTATTTGTTTTATTCTCTCTTTTCTTTATAAATGGCAACATGTGTCGGGTTATGATCCAAGCCCACCGACGACTGTGCAAGCCGAACAGCGTGAGCGAGGATTTCATTTCAATAACAATCTTTTTCTACGCGACTTATACCTATTGTAATGACGTCACCCATAGATACTTCCTAAATTAAGGATAGGATCGTGCTTAGCAACTTTGAAGACGGTTCACAAGGCCAACCCCTGAATTTAACGTGGGTATAATTATATCTGACATTAAATTGTTGGATAAATGATTAGTTACCTACCTAGTGGTTGAGGGTTTTCTTTAACTTGGTGGCCAAGTTGAGAAACTCTGCCCGGCGGCGCCCACCGCTCCGCCCTAGATATTTCACTCAATCACTACGTGTTATAACTTACTAAAGTCTTGACAAAATAAGATATTATTCTCTAAACACCTATACATCTATTTGAGTTCTTTAAACCTTACTCTAAATATTAGTTGGCCCGTTTCGTCGTTTGGTAAAGTTAAAAATCTAAATATTCCACATGTGTCCCTAAGAGAGCTTTGATTTCTGTGTAAAATACGTAATTCATCCCGGCCCCAGGAAGATGACCGCCCATGGCGACCCCTTCCGCGGGACCTGATCCCTGCGGAACCACCATAGAGTCCTTGGGTTTACCGAATGCAGCAAAAAAAAACATTGATAAGTAGGGGAAAAAAAAGAAGATTTCCCACAAAACCCAAGGACCGAGGGGTCGTCACCCCTCGAGTTGACGCCGGGGTAATGAGGCGAAGCCTCGAGGCCCCTCTCTGCGCCCCCACCAGGGCCGGAAAGAAATTGATTTGTTGTACGTAATTCATAAAAAGGTTTTACGAAAACCAAATGTGATCGAAATATGAATGATTTCGTATGATACCGATCATTGAAGTCACTTAAAACGGGATATGATGTTGCGTGTTTTTATGTTGATTTTATATGCGTTACCATGATTTGATTTTATGTTTTTCCTCTTAAAATCAAATCATGGTAAATATCCCGTTTTAAATTACTTTTGTGTTAATAAACATGATAGTTTCAATAGTTTTATTGAGAAATGCTTACCAATTCCTAACCCCTTGGGGGGTATCCCGACAGGGACGGCGCTGCCGTGGGGGTTGGCGACCGCCAGCCCGATGAGCGCGAGAACTATGGCCACCTGTGGGATTCACACAATATTTTGCCATAGATATACATATATCGAGATACTTAATTTTCAATACAGAGTTTGGCCAGCAAAACTTTCACGTCCGAAACATAATATGAATCACTTTTACTCAAAATATGATTATTCTAAAAATGTTGTACCAACAATACATAATTATATTTTTAATTCATAACTGGAAAATCATATCCCGGTACTACTAACATAGGCATGTTATAGCAGCCAGCGTCTTTAGGCGCTTCTGGGTATTGATTTGGATCAGTTGATCTCATTGTTTGAAAATAGCCATATTCGAATATTAATTTGCATCTATGTAGCTGTAATTTTCTCTGTAAATAAATAAAATGAACTCACAGCACACTTCATGATGCAAGTAGCAGTCTACCGGAACAACACGTACTGGATAATTATCCCTCGCTTATATACGAGTTCAACCGTTCCGGTCCATTACCGACGCATCCTTCGGACAGTTTCTCTTCTGCTAGATGAGCCCTTCTGATACTATTGAATGGATTCAAGAACCGAGCCTCTGGTTATAAATACATCCCATCACACTTCACTACATAGAATAAAACAAAGTCGTTTCCCGCTGTCTGTCTATCTCTATGTATGCTTAGATTTTTAAAACTACGCACCGGATTTAGACGAGGTTTTTTAAAATAGATAATGATTTAAGAGGAAGGTTTATAAAACATTTGAACATGTAGATTGCCACGCGGGCGCAGCCGCGGGGCGAGGTTGATCCTTGAAGCGAAACCGTGGAGTCTAGTCTAGGAACAAAACATACAAAAATATTTCAGTACATAATATACTCCTGATGATAATGATGAATCTACTATTCATTGTAGGTGCTGTAGGAATGCCAATTTTACACGTGAAGTAATTATAAAATCCTGCGATTTGTACCTACATATATCGTAGCCGAATCTATGATATACAAGTGACCATACGAAGCAATATTCATGGCCAACTCATTTGAAGCTAGCTGCTCTACTGGTTTCCTTCGCACTAATCCAGGAGTAAAAACATCTTATACGAATCATAATATTGTTGTACCTACATACATACATGTTTGTATGCAAACTATTTTCGTTCGCGACCCACCTTCACACTGAGCCTTCGCACCAGTGTTAAGGTAGGGAAATTTGTGCATGAGCGCCAATTTTCCTCATGAAGTGTTCAGTAGTTTTACATATTTGTTTTTTGTTCGTATAGTTCGATTTACCCTACACCACAGACCTCCCTCCAAGTATGTACGTGGTAGCCCCGCTACGTCATAGTTCCTTCTACGTCGTAGAGGGACTACGACAACGTAGACGAGCTACGACGTAGAGGGACTACGACAACGTAGACGTGCTACGACGTAGAGGGACTACGACGTACGTACATACTGTGTGATTGGAGGTACCGGTGTGTAAGAAGGGACTACGTCGTCGTAGAAATAATTTATGGGAGACTGTAAAATTAAATCCACCTCGGATTCCCTCCCTGCCATGCAAGAGTGTCACTAGCTACCTACACGCATACGTGACTAACGCACGTACAGTCTACTTCTACGGAATAAAGAGATCAACAATAAAAAAACATTCTCAAAATCATTTTATTAAAGGGTGTTATCAATATTAAATTATCCGTTGCTAATTTTCGTATTCTAAATAATCGATTGAATAAAAACATCGTACCTAAAAAAGCCCGTCGTAAGATAAGTGTACCAAACGAGAGATCTGTCACTTCTACAATAGTTACATTCGCCGGCTGGCCACAGTACATCAGACAACGGTTGAGGCTGCGGCGTGCGGAACCCATCAAGGCTTATTCTTTCAACATTAATAGGAGATATAGAGGTTAGTATTTCAGCCTGAAAAGTTCCACTGCTGGGCAAAGGCCTCATCGTGCCAAACGAAATTGTTTTACGATTATTAACTATAATAAATACGCTTTTAAAATAACTTAATCTAAGGCTAAACACCAATCTTAATTTAGCATTTACGATTTTTTTGAGACGCTGCGTTTTCACCAGCGAACTTAATACAGTGACAAATCTACCGTTTGATTTCAACGCTGTACCCACACCCTTTAAAATAAATAATGTATTATACAACTTAATTCATGTGTTATTGCAAAGTTTAAAAATATTGAAATAAAAGTATAGCGATGAAAAGAGTGGACACAAGATGTCTCAACTTATATCAAACACGTGTCTTGACGGAGGACGCCTGCTCAGGACCTTACCCTGCAACAAAAGATATGTTTACCCGAATACCAACGGAGGAGAGATTAGCATAGCACCCTATGCCTAACATGCACCCTAACATGCATTTAGTAGCCATTTGGCAGATTTCTACAACAACATTCCCCTAAATTAATCAGGCAGTTCGGTTCAAAGATAAATAAAATTAAAATAAATAATGCCGGGCAATACACACAGCGTTAATTAGCCCCAAGCTAAGCAGAGCCAGATGTTATGGGTACTAGGTAACTGATATATTCCTTTTGATACGATCCTTTGTATTGTATTGTATAAAAATAGGTCACACGAGAGGTCATAGGTCATACGGTAGCTAAGCGATGACACCATGATGATGAACATCATGATGGTTCAAACTAGTGTCGTAGTTAACCCGCATAATATAATGAATTCGTCCACACTAACAACTACGATAGACTTTATAGTTAAAATCATTGTATCAATGTAACCTGTCTGATAAGGGTATGGCAACAGATCTTAATCTAAGATTGAATATAAAGCCTTAAGTACCCACGGTTTAGGTCGTTATTTCCACCGATCATTGTCGTAGTCCCAATGGGAGGTCAGTCCGTCGATCGGGTTCACCCGCAGCTCGATCATGCGCCGGAGTTGCGACTTCTGCGACGCCTTCGACAGACTTGCGGGCAGCGTCTCGTACACTGGGGGAAACACTCGGTTAATAATGCGGGACAATCCACACAGCATCATCTAGCCACAAGCTAAGCAGAGCTTGTGTTATGGGTACAAGAGGACTGATATCCTTAATACAATAGATAACATAGATAGATATTTTTTTTTATATATACGTACAGCCAGAACTCTCGGAACAAATATCTGCAGATCGTACACAATTGTCCCAAAGCGGGAATCAAAACCGCAACCTCCTGCGTCGCAGGCCGACCTTCGCTCGCCGCGCCACAGAGGTCGTATTGCGGTTTTCGGTTTTAGAATTTTATTTTTCTCAAAAGAATATACATTCACTTATAGAGAAATATAGGATTATCTTAAGTAAATATGCAGAGCGGACTTATGTTACTAACAGTTGGAGATGTTTTCGTAGGTACGTGACTTACTTACTGCTTTATACAACACAAAAATCTATACTATGTACTATAATGTATATATATTATATCTATATTATATCTATACTCAAAACTATATTCTAACCTTTATGGAAATATTCTAGATTCAATTTGTGTACAAAAAATAATAATGTAAAAGCGGGTAGACCGGAATATTTTTTCATCGCTTTAACTAAAACAATGCAAGTTGCTTGTTAGCGGTTCTATTACGTGTTAGTTCATCTATGGTGTTAGTTAGCAGTTGCTTCGAGAGTAAGGTTATTGGTATTTTTTACTTTGGAGAAACTCCTCGGGCATGGATCATTCAAAATCTCTGATAAAAGCCTTCGATAGTCGGTATACCAACCGAATCCTAGCGCTAAGCAGAGGTAACCTTCGCATCATGACAAGAGCCCTAACTGGACACTGTCGCCTACATGTTCAAACTAGGGCTAAGCGACACACAATCCTGCAGATTTTGTGAGGAGGCGGATGAAACGCCCCTCCATCTGCTAAGTGAGTGTGGAGCACTGATGCACAAACGCAGCATCCATCTGGGCAAGCATTTGCATAGCCCAGACGAGCTGAAAGACATCACCCCGAAGAAAATCCTACAGTTCCTAGCAGCTGCAAGGGTTAGTGGCGAACTATGAACGCCACGGCTTCGGGACTGATGTAAAAGTGGCGATCACAATAGGCCTATCATGGCCGCAGTGATACGAAAGCCACCCCAAAGCTAATAAAAAAAAAAAAAGGTTATTGGTAAATGATATGGCTTGGACACCATGGTTAGATAGTTATTTATGTTAGTTTAAGTGTTTGTAGATAGTGTTCGATAGATTAAAAAATGCTTGGAATTTAGTATTATGTAGTTTATTTATATTTCAAGGTGTTCAATGGTAATTCAATTTACTTTATATTTTTAATTTAGTATTATGTAGTTTATTTATATTTTAAGGTGTTAAATGGTAACTCAATTTATTTTATGTTTTTGTTTAGTTTTTAAATTTTTTTTTTATACTTTGTGCTGCTTTCTTGATATATTTTTACGTTCGTATTGCTAACAGCTTACAACACCAATGGAATTCAATTCCATGGTTTCCTAGATTGTTTCCAGTTACCAAACTATCCCTCACATTTCAAACTGGATTAATACTTAGATAAATAATATTCATATTTCTAGTGGCACTTTATATTTTTATATAATATAAGTCCTTGGAAGGGATACGGTCTACAGTACAAGTCTTTGTTAGGTAGGCCTCCGTATGGCTGGTCACGTGCAATCCACAGAGTATGATGGAGGCTCATCGCGACGCCGTTCATCTCATCTTCAACTTGACAATCTTTACCGAAAAATATTAATTAGTTATCTATTTCTAACTAAATTTGCTTTTTCTGCATTAGCGCTAAGATATGTGAGATGTGTACCGTAGTAGTGGTAGAACATGGTTGTCCAGAATCCATATGTGACGAAGACGAGGACGAAGCCGAGGATCATCTTCCACTGACCCGTGCAGTGCTGGAACTCTGAGTACGTCTGGCAAAATGACGAGCGGTACAGAGCCTTCTTCTCCTCGCAGCACAGCATCTTCCAATCGCCTCGTTCCTTTTCACGCAGGGCCTGACATCACATAAATATTGAATTGAATTGAAATATTATATATGCAAAAGTTTGGTTCGATGGATGTCTGTTACTTCTTCAAGCCGAACTAAAGAGACTTCTAAATGGATTGGGTTAAAATTGTAAGGATGTAGGTAACTTGAATAAAGCTTGGCTAGGCACTTTGTACCCTAGACATCAGCTTTCATGGGATGGGATCTAATAACCTCTAAACATTTCCATCTGCGTATAAAGTCGCGGTCAGAAAATAGTGATAAATAATGATAAGAATTGTCTACTTCTAATTAAATGTATAGATTGTCTTTATAAGTGTCTGTCAATTGGCGATGGCGGTCGGTCGCCCCAGGTGGGTACTAATTTATTAAAATAGAACCCATCGTCCATAAAATATTCTAAGATATTTTTCTTTTACTGAGAGAGATGACCGCAGCAGTATCTTCCTATATTCACTTCATTCATATCATTTATTGTAATACTATTGTAATACACTTCAGTATGGTACAGTCCTCTAATGGAGACCCAGATTCACTTTAAGTCAGAAGTTGAATTGCACACAGCTTTCCGAATTCTTAGGTACCTGTAGATAGACTACAAAGCTAAAATTATTGATAGAGTTTTATGTATCGCGCTTTTATTACCCTTTTATGATGCAAGTAGTCTAGCTTCAAAGGTAGGATTAGGACACCTTTCATATTGTCTGTATTACAAAAGTAGCATTCCTTAGGTTAAATTGAAATTGATTAAACATGCAAACGCAACAGTCCAAGTGACACTTACGCAGATATCTCTTGTGTTCTCCTTGAACCTCACTGCAGGAAATGGGAACAAGGGAGTATCCTGGTAGTTTGCGGAGCCATTTTTGCCGAAGCCTACCCAGTCCCTGTTACCGATTCGGCACCTATTGTGGATCGCACGCACGTGTGAGGTTGTGAAAATTGGAGATCCTATAGATCTTATAGCAAAAAAAGACATTTTGATTTAATGTCATAACACATTTTCCATCATTCGTGTCATCGCGTTGACAGTGGTTTGAGATTCGAATAAGTTTTTAGTAGATTAGACAGATTTCAACGAAAAAGGTTTCGATAATAGGTTTGGAAATTACATTTTGATGGGAAAAAGGTGATAACTGTATATCATAATCTCAGCCTGTCTTCTAATAGCCTTAATAAAGTGTTAAAACTGTGAACTTTTAAAGAGATAAAAAGTAAATAAACATTTTAATAACAAAAAATGACATTATTATTAACGCTAGGCCCCTTTACAGCCAATCATTTGTTAATTTGTATTAGGAGTCGATAGGAGTGCTGTTTGGACTGTTTTTTTTTAATCTCTACTTCTCCATATAATTCCATAGGTATCGTGTTTCCTGCTTACACAAAAATCATGTGTTTATTTAAATAGTAATATAGATAATAGTGAATTAGATTTTAACGACACATCAAGAGTGCACTACGGTGGAATACCTACATGTAATGAATTAATGATACATTCGCTCTCGGCCTGTCGCGACTAGTGTGCAATATCTAGGTATGATGAATGATTTTGAAAATCTACTCCAATATGTTTTTAGACATCTACTGCATACAGATAATATCCGTATATATAAAAGAAATCATATTTCTGCAAAACAATGTATTCTGAAGGAAACATTAAGGTTTTAATTTCCCTCTAAAATGGTATGCTACAATACACCCTGGCGTCTGTCTATCACGAAACAATAATATGCTGTCTATGACGTCATCGACTCACGAACATCTGTCGATACAGAATTAACATTATATTTTATTTCCATAGAATCTCTTTATTAGCAAAGAAAATTATAATTAAATAAAAGAAACAAATGAGAGCTAGTATTTATAATATTATCAAGTAATAAAAAAGTGATTGATTGAAGAAAGTGAGACCTTTACTTTACATTCCTATGGTTATTCAGTGCCTTTACATGACATATTGTGAACATGAACATGACGTCACGGATCAGTATTCTCTGATTGATGTTCAACGTGTCATGATGGCCGATTGGTGTATTTTTTAGTTTTATTTTATTAAAATAATAATTAATCTCGATCAACATAAAAAATATAACACGTGTTTTATGTATTTATATTGTATATAATTTATAAACAACGTTAGTCTATAATACGCCACCGTCATACCTGTACTTTAGCTACGTGTCCATCCAATGGTTGCCTGGAAAAAATCGCTCTTAGCGATAAGGCCGCCAATTGTGCATATGTATCTTTGTTCTTTACTGTTTTTGTTTTTCTGTGTTGGATGTACAATAAAACGTATTTGTATTGTGTTTTGTAATCTATGGCTCAGATACAATTCTGTAAATACATAATTTAGGTGTTTTATTGGTATTGTCATCATCCCTATTATGGCATCTATAGTTTTATAACAAATTTGTCAGACTCAAAGTAGGACTCAAACTCGTTAGTAACTTAATCTGTCAATCCGCTTCCTTTGCGGAAGTTCGTTTCGGTTTAAAGTTATATTACAAAGGGTAGGTTTGAATAATCTTGTGCTTAATGTTTATTTATTTATTTTCAAAATAGCTTTATTCTTCTGGCCTCTTTAGTCTTAGATATAATGAATAATAGCAAGCTTCATAACTTGCTATGCAAATAAATCATCACCATGTCTACTTTTCTTGTATTCTTGTCTTTTATTACTTCTTTCAATGTTTTCATCTTCATCTGTCATCGGTCTTTGGTTATAATCTGGTTTATCATAAGCCCCGAGTCTATATCTATCGTCTTTGTGCCCATTCTGTCGCACTATGTCTTCATAGTTATAGTCCAATATCGGTGCGGCTTTGCCAATAACTGCAAACTTTTTTTCAGTAGTTAATTGTGGTATATTAACATAATCATAATTGTAATCATGAGTCGTATATGTAAATCTTTCCATTCGATCCCACTCTTGTTTACTATAATCAGGTGTTTCTCGTAATTTCTTAATTTTAATTCTATTGTTATAATTGTCTTCATCACCAGATGAATATTTTCCCATTCGACCTATTGGTCGAGATAAAATATTATCTCGTTTGTTTTCTGTGTTTTCTATATGGTATTCTTTGTGGTTTTGTTTTTCGTTGTAAAGATGTTCATTTTCATCATTATTTCTGTTGTCTCTGATTTTAACCTTTTGATATGGTTCGAAACTTGGATTTTCGTTACATTTGTTTTTGTTACATCCTTGGTTTTTGCTATAATCATCATCGAATATACCTCTTTCCTTCTGATCCATTTCGTTCTGCTGTTTATCTTCAGAATTATAGTGTTGTTTTTTGTTACCATTTACTTTACTATATTGGTAGGTTCTACTTCGATCCATTTGATATGGTTTAAATCTTTTATTTTCTTCCAAATCGTTTTTGTTGTGTTTTATGTCATCATCCTCATTTTTATCACTATGCTTCTCTCCTACGATTCGATCCATTTTATCTAATTGGTTTTCTGGATCTAAATCATCTAAACTAAACACGACGTTTTCATATTTTTTAAATATCTTAGTCGATCTTGTTAGTTTTGTTTGTTTTTCATAATCTTTAGTGGTTTTAACATTTGATTCATCTTCATAATAATCATCAATGTTATCTTTTGTAACTTTCTTTAACTTACTGGGTAAATCATGTGCTACTTCATTGCTATTCCTTATATTTCCATATGAAATAGTATTACGAAGACGATTAGATACTTTTTTCTTAGAACTTTCAGTGCTTGAATTGTCTGGATGATACATATTAGCCACAGTTTTTTTGTCTTTAAAATTGTTGTCATCCTCAATATGCTTTTTATCTGGTTTAGCATGCTGAGGGAAAAGCAAGTTCAGTAATTCTATTTGTGATGAAATATCTCCTTCATCGTGACTGCTCGATTCATGTGAGTTTTCCACAATAGGCCTAGGTAATATTGTTTTAATACGCACCGGCTGTATAATTTCTTCGGGTTTTTCTATTAGGAATACGCTTTTGTTGACTAATGGATGTTGCATAACGTCGATTGTCTCTGTTGTTGATAGTAAGTACTTTGCTTCAACGTTATCTTCAAGGATATCTCCATATAGAATGTAGTCGATAACACTGATGTTCGAGAGTATGATCTCCTTAAGTATTTCTTTCAGAATTATGGTTTGGTCGGGGTACATTTCTGTGGTCACACTAGTAGCTTCTGAGAAAAGAGTAGGGTGAAAATATGTCGCTGTAAAAGGGAGGCTTATGTTCGATAGGTCCTCAGGAGACACGGCCACAAATTGATGCGATTTCAAACTTTGTTTAGTCTCATTTATTTGTAAGGACTTTTGTGGTTTGATTGTTAACTCTTTTGTGACTCGAAGTATTGATCTACTCGACCTTAGTGATTCTGAAACCGGCTGTGTTGGTGTGGGTGCTGTTGGTGACGTCAACGGTGTATTTATCTCTGTTGAAACTTCTGTCTGTGCTTGTAGAGTGGTCTCGAGTGGTATTTGCTGTAGATTCACTGGTAATATAGTATAAGTTATAGGGAATAATGATTGTGGTTCGGTCATTGTTTCTTGTCCTGTTGTTGTTATTTCAATCTTAAGGCTCCGTTCCTGAAAATTCAAAGTTAATTATTTCATCTCATTATTATCATCATCAGCCGTTTACTACCAACTGTTAGGCAAACGCTATTCTCCAAGTTTCCTAATTAAAGGGAACTTATTTGGTAAGCCTTAATGATTTCTGTTTTCATTCTCATTCGGAATGGTCCTGCGCAAGTCCGCACCTCACGGTTTTGCTGATAATGGTTAAAAGTGACGGTTGTATTCATTAAAATTACAAACAAAATATTTAATGTTGATTTTATTCATACCCTATTGATAACAGACGTGATCCATTCGACGTTGGCTGCTATCTTGGTGAAGACAGTGGGTGTGGCGGCCTGGCCGCAGACTGACGGCCCATAGCTGATGACACCAGCAAGCTCTCCGCCTATGATGCCTGGCCCACCCGTGTCTTTCTGCTCAAATTATTGGTTAATCTTATAATAACCATAGTTAATAAATAATGCTGGACAATCCACATCATCATCTGATGAATTGTTGATCGGAGTGAACGAAGATCTTAGTGGCAGCTTGGGTGATTGTGCTTAGCTTAATCCTATACCCAAACTAGTTAGGAAAAAGATACTAAGACGGTACGCCAATAATGGCTGGATCAAGCAGACAATGTGATAGTGTCACCGAAATATCAAACCAATGTTAATATCACTCTTGTGTTAATAACCATGATAGTTTCAAAAATTTTATCATCATCAAAGACGTTGAGATTTCTGTTATCATAGTCTAGATATTTATAACCTATTATTAGATTCACGATACAGAAACCTCATCAAGTAATGATCAGAAGTTTTGAAGCTGGTTCTACAATAGATCTTTTTTGTTTCAATATTATTAATGATGAATATGACAGAGTAGCTCCATCAGATACTAACGTTGCACGCGCCACCGCCTTTGTCGCTAAACCCAGCACAGAAGTTACTGTCTTTTACATAAAATCTGAAACAATAGATCAGTGCCTTTAAAGGGTCTAGTTGTTTAAGGTTATACTGACTGGGTATACAATATTACCCTGAGTATATGCTCGCACATTTATTCATATCGAATAAATACAATCTCGCTACAGATACTTTCTGTCTAAAATTTACTTCTTTGTGAGCCTGAAACAAAGGTACCGATCGCTATAAAAGAAATAATTGCCTTTAGCTATTGCAATGCAAACAATGATACTACTGACATTTTTCGCCCCCCACCCAAGAACAATAACCAAGCTATTCTTCTTGAAAACGCCCTTTTTATCATATAGGATTCTCTGGATCTTTCGTTTGTCAGAGAACCTCAGCCTTCTCACCAGTCTTACAATTGCAAGGTTGTTTTGCAGACTATGAGGGTCGTAGCCAGGGTGGAAGATGACATCAACAACAGAGACGAGATTGCCCTCTTTAGTGGCGTAGTCACTGCCAACTCTGACGGAGACGGAGGTAAGGAGCTCTTGGGAGTTATCGCTCTTGTACAATCTGAAATCTATAAAAGTTGAAATATTATCTGTAAATACTGAGTAATAATAAAACTGCAATAAAAACTACAAAAACCACAAAACCAAAGAATTTTCTTAGCACTATCCTACCCCCAAACAATTTGAGAAAAAGATACTAAGGCGGTACGCCAAGAACGGCTGGATCGCAGACAATGTGATAGTGTCATCAAAAAATACCATTTCCAACAGCAGAATAGTACTTAAATAATTATTTATTATGCTAAGAATTATGAAATCAAAGTAGTTGAAAACTCAGAATCTTTTACACATTTAGTCCAGTCGCTGTGGTGATCACCAAATCTTTACTGATGATGGAGCCAGCACTCGCAAATTCATTGTTGATGAGGATGCTCACGAGGAACGGAAAGTCCTTGATTTTAGCCTTTTTTCCTTTATAGATCCTTCGAGTGTTGTTGAATAAGTCTAAGTATTCCACTGAGGAAGGTTCTGAAACGAATGCTCTGACAATAATGAGACTTATTCTTAACACTGTATTTACACTAACACGAAACCTAGAAACAGACAACTTTAAACTTAAATTAGAAAGGAGGGTATGCCAAAGCATATAAGCGTAACCGTATCAAGAGTTTTCTTCAAGTAAACCTTATTAGATGGAAAAAAGGCGACAAGGAATGGAAGTGGTAGTTTTTGCACGATAAATTACTTACTCCAGACTTTGATATCACGAGTGCGTTTCCACGGTGTGTTCAAAATTGGACTTTTTATCACACGATTTGTAACTTTAATAACATTATTCATAGAGATCTTAAGAGCTTTGGCAAAGAAAATATTCACAAAGACTGCAAACTCTCTATCAAACTTATTTACTGATGATTTTTCGACATGGTTTGTAGCAAGGTGCATTTCTTCTCTAATAATATCTTCTAATATATTTCGTAAATTCAATGAATTTCTTGTGATATTGGATACAGTCATGTTTTTAATTCCATCAAAAGTACCAAGTAAATTCTCTGCTATGTCATTTTGGTGTTTGAACATAGTCAGAAGTGCTTTGCTTTTATTCAGTTTTACATATTTTTGTTCCAGATCCAAGAAGTTGAATATTTTGATCGATATATTGTGGAGGAAAGCACTTTTCATATTGAAATAGTTTTTTTCTGACTCAGGGACATCAAAAATAGTTTGTGTTCTTATGCAGATCAAATTTAAATATACAATAAGTATTACAACTGGCCTGCTATACATAATAGTATCTGAAACGTCGACGCTGCTTGATCTGAACTTTAATAGTCTAGCAAGTCATAAAATGCGATAACGTGGAAATTGAAAGCTAGTCACAAAATGTGTTTATTGAGAAAATAATTTTGGAAACGAAACTTTTAAGATGTACTAAGCAAATAGTCAATAAAAGAATAATGCTATCAAATAAATACTTACAGTTGGTTCTATTAAATTTTTGTATATTTGCTCTAGGATTAGAAGTAAATTTATCAGTTAAAGATAATATAACCTGGTCGGGTAGCAATATAATACAAAAAACGGCAACATCTATAAAGAAAATCACAAATGATATATTTTTTGCGTTTAAATTAAAGAGATCCGAGAGTAATCAGCGATTAAAACAATACGCCGTAACATACAATTATTTTTCATCGATATCTTCAAAAGACGATGAGAATTTACATCAAATATCTATAGCATCAAGAGTTGATAACACTGTCGGCAATGTCTCTCACGATCTGGTGGACGTTATCAACGACCTTCTCAACGAAGAACCAGCAAACAACACCGAAGAATCTAAGCATGAAGATTTACAAGTTTATGTTGAACATTTCTTGAAAAACCTGGAATACCTGAAGAACAGTCATGGTGTAAACAACATTGGTTATGATATGGACAATCAAATATTACAATTAATGAGAAGCACCGAACACGATAATGTGACTAAGGAAGACCCAGGTGTTGTTGATGATGATAACTCTAGTGATAATGAATTTTGGAGTGAGTAAAATATTATTTTGCAAAAGGAATCAATTAGATCTCAAGTAACTTAATAAATCACACGTGTTGTCACCCCTATGCGTCACAGCTACTGAACTAAGCACTACATGCTAAAACGATAGCATGAGGAAAGTGGCACTAATGGTGTGCTAGGTTGGATTATACGCCTCGGGCAGGCAAAACAATGTCAATGACCATTCCATTAGATAATTCGCTAAGTGGACCGTTGAGAAAACAATACTCGAAACTGCCCATCGCTGATAAAAAGCTATGAGGAAATACATTTTACAGATTACGTATATAGTGCTAGTCCATTCTGGGTTCGCGTTTTATCCAGGGCGCAAATAAGACAAACCTCCAAAGGGTTACAAAATTTTAGGAGCTCATTATTCCTGTTTCTAAGGGCCAGATGACAACACGAGACGCATCTATAATGGCGAGAACACCAAGGTCAAGTACTTCCCGTTCATGGCCAGCATCCACATTTTCCAGAACTTCCAGTGCGGTGGCTCCATCATCAAGTCGGACCTCGTCATCACTGCGGCTTCGTGTCTGCAACTGTAAGTCAAAGCTGCTTCAGGGTTATCGTCCATTCATCATCATTCAGCGCATAACTATTAAATCACCGAATGTAACGTCTAAATCAAATCTTTAAGGGTAAACAAGACAACGGCGCGAACTCATCGGCAGACGAGGCCTAAATGTATGCTATCTCACCTGATATAGTGTGCTTGCGCATATGATGAAATGCACAATAATTAATTTCTAAAACGTAAAAATATGAACAAACACTTTCAGCATAAGGGTTCTTATAGATAAACTATTGAATGCATCTTTTCAAAACGTAAACACTCTATTTTTGAGGTATAACCTTATAAGTTTTATTTATGTAATTTTGAGTTTATCTTTAACTACTTCACAATCAGTTAACAATCCTTGCTAATTATTAAGTCTTGCTTTTTTTGTTCTAATTGCTGTTATTTTGACAAGTTTTGTTTTCAATTTTCTTTCCCCAGGGCTTACAACAACCGTTTCTTCCGCGAGAATCCGGCCTTCCTCTCCGTGCGGATCGGCAGTAACTACTACGTTGGCGGCGGCGAGTCCATAGCGGTCCTGGAGGTCTACTTCTACCCCACCTACGACCCCAAGACCCTGAACAACAACATTGCCCTCATGCGCCTCGACCGCCGCATCAAGTTCAAGAAAGGCAAGAGCCGCGTGATGAAGATTGAGTACGACCGCAACGCGCACAGACTGCCCATGTCGGGGATAGAGGAGGGGATCACTATGATCGGGTGGGGTGCTAAAGGTGTAAGTAGGATTTGTTTTCGAATTCCATTCTTAAGTCATCATCATCATCAGTCTATGTTAGTCCACTGCTGGACATAGGCCTTCACTAATGAGCGCCATAGCGCCCTGTCTTCAGCTTGACGCATTCAGCATCTGCCCGCAGTCCTTCGATTACCAATTGTATAATTCTGCGTGAACCATGTTCTGTAGGTTAGCAACGTGGTGCGGGACCCGTGGAACAACCGACTCTCATTCGCCGTTCTGGACATCTACCCCATGAGAGAGTGCCAGGATATTTATTCCAAGTAAGCGAAGTATTATTCATATCATTTCATGCATACTGGTAGTTTCTTAAGGACCTTCGCCCATCACGCCACAGAGGTCGTCATTGAAGTTAAGGTCGGTTTTCGAGTCACAATTAAACAGTGCAGTTGTTCAAAAATACCTACTACGTTCAGTACTTACTTATATTTGCGTTCTTTTCAGGAAATACGTTACTCAAAAAACCTTCTGCGCTGGCTTCTTTTCTAAGGGCTCTGGCGCTTGCAGCGTACGTACCACAGGCTTTTAATTCTCCTGGAGTCTAAAGCCCTGCTCAGCAAATAAATAAATAATACTGGACAATTCACAGCTGAGCAAAGCTCATGTTATGGGCACGAGACACATATAATATCTGATATATGAGTACTTACATAACGAATGTTTGTGTTTGTTTTTTAATTATACAAAAGAAAACACCCAGAACAAAAAACATATTTGCAGATTATACTAATATTTTGTATTATTATTTCCTAGATACGCTCCGCGGCTTGGCACGCGTGGAAATCAATGGTGTCAAATGGTTTATAAACCTTCCCCTTGAATCACTCTATCTATTTAAAAAAACCGCATCAAAATCCATTGAAAGATCTAAACATACATAGGAGCAGACAGACAGCGCGAATCGACTTTGTTTTATAGTATGTAGTGATTTATAATATTCTTAAGCAGCTGGTTTCGTTGTGGACAGGGCGACGTGGGCGGTCCCGGCATAGTGGCGGGTGTGCTGACTGGCATCGTCAGCTTCGGCTCCCCGCGCTGCGGCACGCCCGACGCACCCACCGTCTTCATCAAGGTCGGCTTCTACGCCGACTGGATCCAAGAGATTATGCAACAAGTGATTATTTTCATTGTCTTTACTTTTATTTTCTTTAAGTTTACAGAAAGGCCAGACTCTGAAGCCAAGCCCTATGTTTAGTAGGAACCATTTGGTGCGTTCATTGCAGTGTAGTCCCATTAGACTAGGTAGGTACCTACTAATCTCATTTGAAAACTTAAGTACTAGCGCAGTGCTTATTATTATATTTGATGTGATGTTTGAGAATACTGTCATGTTCTAACTAACCGCATCTTTGAGCATTAAAGCATTCATCAAACTAAACCTTGTGTTATCCAATAGGATAACACAAGGTTTAGTAAGCCTGTACCTATCCAGCAGTCGGTTCAGAATGCGAATCCGGCCCAGGATGATGATTACAAAGCCGCCATCACACCGGAACTTACGAGAACTCTTGCAATTTCAGGAAGTCGCTACCCACAGCCGCCTCACGACCACGCTAGCACCGCCGACGTTGTACACAGAGGCTGCAATTACAAAAACAACCTTCGTTATACAACCTATCTTTGATAAGGAACTCTTTCCTATACCTATCAATCAGGCCGAATCGTTACCATACATGCCACTAAGGTCAGCCAAGAAAAAAACTAAACAAACATTTTCAAAAACAGATGATCTAGAGATTGAAGATGATAATCTATTCAAAGAGTTCCTAGCTGTCATGTTCGGAAGTAACGAGGTTGAAGATTATGAAAGAATATTAGATAAAGGGAAGGCAGCTAAGAGAGAGCAAGTGAAAAAAATACGTAAAACGAAAAAGATCACGACCACACCGGCACCGGCTGGTGAATCTGAATTAGAAACTACTGTAGACCATGGCTGGGATGATAGCAGCGATGATGAAAAGCAAAAATTGAAAGCTACTCGTTCGTATCAAACAACCGCGATTGTTGAAGAGTATAATACAATAGAACAAGAAAGTAACGAAGTGCCTTTAATCGAGGACCATGACGTGGTCGCCGTCGACACCCCGGCTGACGGCGACAAACTCAATGTCGATGATAACCTTGAAGTCAATGGCGAAATCTTGGAAGATGATATCTTAAAACTTATCGAGGGCCTCGACATAACTTCCGAAAAGGAAATCGATAAACTTGTAGCTCAGATTTCTGATGAACCCTTTATTCAGGAAACAGTTGAAGTCGATTATGAAATACCAAAAAAAAAGAACAAGTTAAAATCATCTCGGAAAGATAAGGATACAGTTGACAGTGTAGATATGCAACATGAAAACGTAGAGAATGATGATATCTTTGAAATTAACGATCATGACACCTTGGACGATGGTGTCAGTGTAACTGGAGATAAAGACTTAACGCTACGAGAAGATAAAAACAATAATAAGGCTATGATAGTCGATGCTGATTCAATTTTTGATCTCTTGCCCAAAGAAGACATGTATCAACTTTTAGCTCAAGCAGTTAATGAGTTCACTCAAACGGGGATTCGGGAACATCAGAAAAATTGAGATTTTTATTAAGTTACCTACGTGGTTCTTACCAATAAAACAGTGTAAAAATACAAGTTCAGACATCCAACTTCAGACTTTTTTAATAATTATAATAATACCTGACCTATGTCACGCAGCGTAAAATTAAACACTACTAGATAATAGGTACCAAAATTAATGTAGATGTACGTAGATTATGCAATACGAGACCGTAGATGAATTCTTCGAAATTAACGATGTTACCGCAGGTGTCAGTCAGTGTAACTGCCTGCTAGATTTGAAAACTTAACGCCACGAGAAAAGAAAAACACGAATAGGTTAAGAGAAAGCAGGTTGATTCAATCTTTGATTTTTTGCCCAAAGAGATGGAGGGATGTTCAACTCCTAGCTAAAGCAGTTGCTGAGATCACTTAATTGGAGATTCAACAACATCACAAAAATTGAGATCATTATTTTTTTATATGTAGTGGTTGATGTTTAGACTTTTTTAAACCATATACAAGCAGAAAGCAGCGTAAAACGAAACGTAAAACAGTTTCTTTTTTATTCCATTAGCAGCGCTAGTTGCGCTATAATCGATTAAATTTTTTATTGCCAACTTTAAAAATGTCCTGTTTATTAGGTGAACGCCTCAAACATTCCAAACTAAGTGCATTAAATACTACAAATTATTTATTTTTATTAAAATAATATATTTTATAATTACCAAAAGGAAATAAAAGGTGTTAAACAAACATAAAATAATTTATTTATTTTTATAAAGGAGCTACACCATTCACGGCTAGATGTAAGGACATCTATAACAGTTAAAAAAGAAATATTGATTTTATAATTATCGCAGTCTTCCCCTCTGTCTCTTAATCTCTCGATTTGTTTTTACTGACTCGAATTATCAAACACCATTATACGTGTTCAGCAAACACCATCAAACATTATTTTAAGCGTTCGACAACGTAACGTAGCACATTAAAGCGTCCGCGAGGTATGATTAACGAAGAGGTAACAATAAGAACGAAAAAAGTAACAATAACACAACAAAAAAATAACCATAATGTGCAATGACACTCGACTCGACTGTACGTACTTACTCTAGAAATTGTCTGAGTACATTGATACGGAAAATTCTACTAAAGCTATAGGGAGATAGTCGGGCGCGGGACTGGACTGGAGGAATATTTTTTTACAGCGGGAAACACCGCCTAGTTTTACAAATTATTTCAGGGTGGTGTTTTGTCAAAGAAATTTCAAAGAAAAGGTAAAATTAGTGTTTTGCAAAGCAATTTCTGTGTATAAATGCTATTTAGCGCTTCATTTGTGTATGTTTCGTAGGTAGAAAGATTTGTTTCCGAAAGCTAAGTCGAAGATAACCAAACTTTTTATATTCCTATTTCAAAATTTGTACATAAAATTGGACTTCTTCTGTTTGTATTAGTCCTCAAGTAGTTATTAATGCTGTGCTTGTAGTATATTTGCAATCTATATTATCCAAAGCCGACTAGACGATCAATTTTTTCATGTTATGTAACTCCTTCAGATAGATCGCTATTGGAAACGTAACCTTATTGTCGCTATCAGAAACTAATCAACTGTAGCTGGATTCCACCTTAGCAATCGTTTGCATACCTTTTATTGCCCTGATTTTGTGTAGTCGTGAATCTTAATATGAATTATGCAAAAAGAGTGGTACACAATGGTAGATCCATTGTTGATATTATGGCAGCTGATTCAGTATTCACAAATATACCCAGTCTATCTATTCAAATGGAATGCCACTTTATACACAACACAATACAACCAATTGTATCTGCACTGTAACCGAGTGTGTCTCATAGCTCTACACAGCAAGCTTACTTTTTCCACACATCTACTCTTTCATCTTTCATACACCGAGTACCTATAAATGAATCGTAAACAATGGTAAGTTGTATAGATGGTAAGAAATTAAAATGCCTGTTAACCCATTCAATGCCCCAATTTTTTTATTTCGTTATGACCTACTCCTTTTTTTTTGTTTTTTTGGGTTTTAAATAAATGTTATTGATTATTTAATTACTCAAATAATTGAAAAATAAACTCAAAATACAGAAAAAGCGATAACTCATAAGTTGCGTTGGTGGCACAAACCAAAAAATGTGTAAAATGTGAGGAGTGTGTTGCCAGAGCTGAATGGGTTAAATGAAAGTATATATATATATATGTCTAGACCTATGAAAGACTTCAAGCAGAGGCTGTATGCGTCAAGTTGAAGACAGGAGGCTATAGCGCTTATTAGAGGAGGCCTATGTCCAGCAGTGGACTAACATAGGCTGATAATGATGATATAATGGCTTGAATACCTTAACCTGGGGCCAGCAAGTTTAGTAAGAATCAAAAATAGTTTACATCAAAAAGAAAAAACGTAGCATCCACCTGAGCAAGCACCATAGCCCAGACCAGCTATGAGACATCACCTAGAAGAAAATCCCACAGTTTCTAGCAGATGCAAGGGTTTGTGGCAAATAGTGAACGGCCCAGCATCAGGGCTGAAAACGAACAAAGTGGTGATCACAATAGGCCGATATCACAATCGGTTATTATTATTTTTCTATATTAAATAGAATCAAAATGTGTTTTGTGTTGTTCCAGCATCATGGCCAATGCACTGCTGCGCCGCGCATTGTTAGATGCAATCCGGGTGCCTGTGGCCACTCGCTCCACCTCCTCCAGTGTCGGAGAGTTTGAGAAGGTACTTGCATACAATAATTGATCATACAAACTATTGTAGCATGATGATCATTGTGAATATGACACCAGTAAGAGACCTCGTCAGGGTATTTGTTAAGGAAGAACCATGCATTGCTCTTCCAACACAACCAGGGTCCATAGTAACCAACTCCCATGCATGAAGAAAAGGCCATGCATGGTAATTGCTGGTCATACAAGAAAAAAATAATTTATTTATTAAATCAGACAAATTATTAGGTCCATTTTTTGTTAGTCTATGTTAAAATACAAGGAAAGCAAAGTACATACAAATTTGAAAAGACGGTTTAAAGACTTCTGCTTGCTCATGTCCCTATCAAGCTGTCTTAGATCACCAAAGGCGAGACATTCTATGTACCTACTTGATCAGGACCGAAGCACAGTATCCATAATGTAAACTGGCGAAAGCGAAGGCGAAAAGGGAACCCGCAACCCCCTGAGAATATACATGGGACAGGGAAAGACAAATCCCACCAAAACATAAATGTAAAAAAGGAGAGCCAAGTTCAATACAAAAATTATGAATGGCTGTGGGCTTCGCGGCAAAAAGAATGGAGATATAAATGAGTGCCAAGTCAAATCTATGTAGGTTAGATTTGACTTTGCCAGTTTTCATTACATCAGTCATTTTATAAAGTTATTCAACGTTTTAATTCTGATAAAAACTGGCCAAGTCAAATCTAACCTACATAGATTTGACTTGGCACTCATTTATATCTCCATTCTTTTTGCCGCGAAGCCCACAGCCATTCATAATTTTTGTATTGAACTTGGCTCTCCTTTTTTACATTTATGTTTTGGTGGGATATCATTACTTTTTGTAAAGAAAACTAGGCAGGTATTGAGATTTAATGTTCATCTTATCTTAATCAAGTAAAACACCTCAGAACACTTAGTGTCGGTTTATTGTACCGAATACATACAACTACGCACTTATTACAAAGTCACTGCACTGCACCCTAACAACTACACTGTATTCTATGGCGCAATCGGAGACGTTAGTACCTACTATTGCTTATTCTATGCAATGCTTCGACATAGGTACATAGCTAGGTAGGTATTAATACGGGCCGGTCCCTAAAAACTACACTGTATTCTATGGCGCAATCGGAGACGTAGTACTATTGCTTATTCTATGCAATGCAATGGAATAAGGTTTAAATTAAAATAGATCCTATTTTAATTTAAACCTTATTCCATTGACATAAGGTCGTCGTCGCTAACATTACTTATTTTTTGACTTTTTTTTATTTTTTGATTTTTTCCTACGTTTACTCACAATTACCGAGCTGGATTCCAAATTTCATCCTTCTAGGTCATCTGGAAGTAGGTTAGATTTAGGTACTATATATATGTCAGTCAGTCAGTGTGAATTTTTACGACTTTTTGACCTTCATATCTTTATAACCGTTTGAGCTAGCTTCATGAAATTTGGGCTTCTACATGTCCTTATGGATATAATTAAACAGAAGTAGTTTTATGTGTTTACGTTAAAGAGGTTTTGAGTTATAGAAGGGTCAAAAGTGGCACCAAGTGGTTCGTGTAATGATACACTCGGCGCGTTCCTTTGCTTGAACTTGGCTTGAACACGCTGCCGCGTGTTCTAATACAGATTATGTTGTCCAATGAGCGTCTTTATCGCTATGAGCGATCTCGGCCTGGCAACCTTTGAATGGACACGAAGCGATTGAACAATTGTAGATAGTTGTGTTTTATACAGAATATTAATATTTAGTAGTTTTACTTTGTAGTTGTACATTGTTAGTTGTAAAGATCCTGTCTTAAGTAAAGCCAAGGCCTTTATTATGTGAATTAAATATAGTGTTAATCTCCCTTCAGATTGGCAAACGAGAATGGGTTGGATTCGGGTACAACGGCATGCCCAACTACGTGGACCGCGCTGACTTCCCCCTGCCCGCTGTGAGGTTCCGCGAGAACTCACCTGATATCAAGGTAACTAGTATTTAATTTATTTAAACATGGGCACAGAATAGGTTTAGACTAGCTTCAAATGGCTGTGGAGGGCTTACGCTTACATACACTACATAAAATATTACAAAAACTTTATTATTAACACAAAAATCATTGCGGCGATGTGAGAATGACGCGATCAGGACAAAATTAAATAAAAAGACCACAAACAGTCATGGCCTGAAATAAAATGATATTATGTTGGATCTTTAACTGTCTTTAAGCAGCGATGACGCTGCTGTAATAAACAGCGCCATCTATCGGATGTGCTCCGAAGTTTGTAATGAAGGATTTATCTATGCTCCGTATTTCATAATTCGTTGTTGAAATATCTTCCAGACCCTTGCCTAAAAATAATTTAGCATTATTTATTTGATCAGCTGAACCAGAGATAAACAAGCAACAAGCTTTGTTCTGGAGAATATCGCGATCAAGTCCCATTTAAAAAAAATCGCTAATCCTGATTATCCTAGTAAGGATAACGGGTCTTACTGTTTAAAATATTAAATTGTCATCAGCCCTTGATAAGACTAAATTCATTTAAAACGAGATATTTACAATGATTTGATTTTATAGAAAAGTTTTTGAAAAGTTATATAGTACATGATAAGTATGCTAAATTTCGAGTGAATCCAACGTTTTGAAAGGGGTCAGAATCATGTTCAAAGTTTCCGTTACATACATACATAGATACGTATGAAGCTAATAAACGCATGTTAAAAACTGCTACTCAGTTACTTTCACTAAACTGATGTCTGTTTCAGGTCCTCCGCGAGAAAGAGAAGGCAGACTGGCGCAAGCTGACCATCGAGGAGAAGAAAGCCCTCTACCGCGCCTCCTTCTGCCAAACGTTCGCAGAGTTCCAGGCGCCCACCGGGGAGTGGAAGGGGGTTGTGGGCTGGGGGCTCGCCATCGCGTCTCTGTCTGTGTGGATCTATATGGCTATGAAAGTTTGGGGTAGGTTACAGAAATAGTCCACAGTTATTCTTACAAAACATATTTTCATTGAAATAGAAATAAAATAGAAAAAAATTATTTACGTTTCATAAAAATAATACAAATGAAGAACTAATAAAAGGAATTTAACTGCGAGAACACAAATAGATTGCACAACCATACTGTACATTATGTAGATCCACACACTGGGATTATGATGATTCTTGGTTAATGGCAATTGTGTATGATTGATTGGTGAATTAAAATAATCTGTTGTTCCAGTATACAGTGATCTGCCGGAGACCCTGGACGATGAGCACCAGAAGGCGCAGCTGAAGCGCATGCTGGACCTGAAGGTGAACCCCGTGGACGGGCTGGCCTCCAAGTGGGACTACGAGAACAACCGCTGGAAGTAAACCTAGGTAACACCTCTTATACTGCCTTTTCACAGGTCCTGGTCATGAAATATGAAACATGAAACAATAAAGTCATTTGAAACGGGATATTTACCATGATTTAATGATGATATCCCGTTTTAAATGACTTAAGTGTTAATAAGAATGATTCAAAAGTTTTATTATGAAACAATAACTTTCATTGCGCCGCGAAAAAAAACGACATTATCTTTACATTGTATAAAATGAAGTCGCTTCCGCTGTCTGGTTGCTTAGATCTTTTAAACTACTCAACGGATTTTAATGCAGTTTTGAGCAATAGATAGAGAGATTCAACAGGAAAGCTTGTAAACTATTTCACATATAGATTACCACGCGGGTGAAGCTTGTCTATACTAATATTATAAAGATGAAATGTTTGATTTTTTGTTTGTTTGTAATGAACAGGCTTCGAAACTACGGGATCGATTTGAAAAGTTCTTTCACCCTTGGGAAGCTACACTATCCCCGGTGAACATAGGCATATTATATTTTCAAAAAAGTTAGGGATCCGTACTAAACCCGTGCGAAGCCGGGAAGGTCCGCTAGTACTTAATAAACGGCAAAAATACGCTATGTTGTACTTATAATTTCTTTTCTTTTCAGACCTACCTTTGGGCTGCGCGACGCATCGCTTAATGGGATAGAATAGAATCAATTGTTATTTAAGAGGTTATGTAAGATACATAAAATTATTCCAATTACTTTGGATTTCATTTGTAACTCCTCGCTCCCTATCTAACTCCTCGCTCCCTACTCGTTTAAACAGAATCTCATCAAGAAGGCTTTCTACTCCCTAAATGATTACCTCAATGATGTTAATGGCCAGGAGTCGCTCAGTTCCGCACCGACGACAATAGTATGTAAGTAATTTAAAGTTGTTTCACTTCTTCCACTAGTGGACAAAAAATTGAAGTGAACAGTAAAATATTTTTATTTGATATCTAGCGGCGCGTCCCGGCTTCGCCCGGGTGGTCATTTGTATAAGGCAATTTAAAAAAAAAATATCTTTTTCTCCATAAGAACCATCCTCGTACTTCAAGGAATATTCTAAAAAAATAATTAGCGAAATCGGTTCAGCTGCTCTCGAGATTTGCGCTTAGCGACACATTCAGCGGTTCTTTTTTATATTATAGATAATTTAAGGTATAAAATATGACTTGTCTAAGTGCTTATTTTGTTAACCTAAAGAAATATATGCTATTGACTTTGACTTTGAGCTAATGTAAGGATTGTTGAATGAGGCGGCGCGCGGTGATATTTTAACTCAGGATGTGAAATATGTTACCTACTTGGAAAGGATGGGAAAATGTAAGTAAAATCACCATGGACATTTGGGAACGTTTTTTATTCTATATATCTTAAATAAAAACAACATTCCAATATTAATTACGGTAGATTCTTAACATTTACTGTAAATAATGTAAGGCTTCTTGTAGCCACATTTCAAATATTCATTTTCTATTTTTTTAGACTCCGTTATTTACCAACATGGAATAACTACATTTATTCATACATTTTGTTTGTGTACATGTAAATAACTTTTAGGATGAGATTTTGATAAAACCAAAGTTACAAGTATGTAATCTACTTTAGAAAGCCGAGACAATTGTAACAAGAAATAAAAACAATGGTTTATCTACAGTTATCTACATTAATATATGTTTTCTAATATGTTTTACGGGATGTTTACTTGTAACTTTTGGGTATTTATCCTACTTTACAAAAATACAGTCGGACAAACCGTAGGAATACCTACATTTAAATAACTCTGACTCACCAAACATACACCGTCACAATAATACAATAAATTCATTATTATAATAATATAAATTATTATTTTAAAACACCTATCACATTATAATTTAAGTCTCAACATCGATTGAACGTTTAATTTTTAACAAATAAACAAAGGTAGAGCGATTGTCACGAAATGAGTCCCCTAGTCCCCTGCAGCGCTGTACAGCGCGCTGTAGGCGGTTCAAACGAAGGAATCTAGTGTTGAAATAATTTGGCGAGTTTTAAAAAACTATAAACCGACTTCAAGTTATGAAATCCTAAATACTGAAAATGGGTTTAATAAATAATCATTGAAATCGCTCGGCGTGATATTGAGTTATTCGTCCATTTGTCGCGCACATACTTGATGCAAATTTAAGACATGGTTTTTTCATGTCAGTGGTTGCTAGTGTCAGTACTGGACTAAATTGTGGTACCACACGGAAAGCACCATCTGTCAAATAAAAAAAAAGAATCATCAAAATCGGTTCCCCCAGTCGAAAGTTCTCGGGTAACAAACAACAAACATTTATTAAAAATGTTCTTAGTTCCAATAATTGCCGCGGGACTTCTTTCGTGAAAAGCACTTCATAAAATTTATTGAAAAGGAGAAATAATGATGTACTACTTTAGGTTCTTTGGCCTGATTTCAGGATTTAGTACTAACTTAAAAAGATTCTTAGATGTTAAGTAGGAAAGAAAATAGGTAGTGACTACTTACAGTGGTCATACATTTTACAATATAGAAGGAATAGTCTAACTAAATCGATAGTCGAAAGTCTAATACTAAGCTATTCGAGACATTGAAAGCGATATAGAAATATAGACGAAGGATTGCTTTACGCTAAAATATTATATCTTTCCTTATTATAATCATAAGAAAATGTGGGGTGTATCGTACCCCTAATACTTTGCAACTTGTAAACAATACATTTTTCAACAAAATTTACATACATTTCTTACAAACATAATGCTTTAAAGCTAATACTAAAGAAACACTTATTATTTCGGAAACAAGGTTGATCTAGGAATATTTCCGAACTCAAATGCTTTTAATTGATTAAAACACCGATATTTTGAAAAGAGGCTACGTTTCTACGATTATGCACCATTTTAGCTTAGTTTTTGTTACGACTCACGATTTTATAAACTCTTAGAAGTACGTATTCAACATAAAGCTAAAACAACAATTATTTAAAACTCGGATATTTTCACAGCATAGACAGAAACAAAGTTTTCTTTTGTTTCATTCTCCTTTCACCGTAGACTAACCTACTAAAAATGTTAGTCTAAGACATACATTTAAAAGGTATAATTTTACCTCAATGTTATAAAAGTAATGACTGTAGGTCCCTATTTTGACTAGAAATGTAACGAAATGATATAGAATTAGGTCACATCTAGGTAACTAATGACTAGGTGCCAACCTATTTTTGACTAGAACACATTTCTCTTAAAAATAATCTTCAAAGGGGTTTCGAAACAAACAAAAACCGCGAAGAAACATAAGACACATGACACGTTTTGATAGAAAGATCTACAGAAGAGAGGAACATAATAATTCTAAACGTGTAATCTGTCAACAATAACTAAATTAAAGAAAGCTAGCTTTTCTACTTTGAGGATCATATACCTACACTACAGATAGGTACAATTCTTCTTCTTCTTCATAAATAAATAATTCTTGTCCCCTTTCTTTCTTTGTATCCGGAGTCAAGAAGTAGAGAAGGGCTTTTTGGGAAGGAATACCACGCAGTAGGTATCTTCTACCATCTTACTGACGCCAAGTAGCTTTGCCGTGTGTCAGTATGAATATTTTGCTCATATTCCAGTTACATGAGACATGCCTATGCCTGTTTTCGGGAGACGCATCGTAGAGTCAAAGATTTCTGTCAACTTCTAGTGTTTGTCTTACAGAGGCAGGTACCTACTTATTGCTGTTACAATGACCTGCTATGAGTTAACAATCCAAGTTCTCGTCGCCATCAGAATTCCAGTTAGCTTGCGTCCATTGCTGGGTAATAGGCCTTTGGCCTCGCCTTTTATAAAGATTGAGTGAATCTTTGATCACTACCACATCAATGAATCTTTCTCTTCTGTAGGTACGCCATTCTTTCCGGTCCGTTATTCAGTGATTTCCAACTATAGTGATCATGCTATTGGGCGGGTCATCTGCCTTGCAGTCGTTTTGCGTACCTTGCCCCCCTTGCATCTGCGATCACAAGTACTAGGTATCTAGATTTCGGGTCACATACAAAATCAAAGTTGAAAGCCGTCTCCGTAAATAAAAGCGCACTTGAGTTAAGTAAATGTCAAACTAGTTATATTTTTAGCTTTAAACGAACAAATAATATTTTATTTTTATTTTTGCAACTTTTGAATACCCATTGGGGCATTGTGACACGTGTTTACGTTGGCTGTGTTTCAATCGAACCAAATAAAATAAGAGTTCACATTACAAGTGCGCTCTTACGTACGGAAACGGATTTTTGGCGCTGACCGGACATCTAGATAGTGTTTGTGATTGCAGGCCACCATCCATTAGTTAAACTAGTAGAATCAACTTTTGTTGGTTCTACTAAAGTTCCCGGAAAGGAAATATACCTCCGACGCCCTGCGCATCCCAGTCCGCCATTTTTCTAGGTACCTATGCCATTCTTTCCGGTCCTTTATTCAGTGGTTTCCAACTATAGTGATCATACTATCATCAGGGTGGTCTGCCTTGCGGTCGTTTTGCGTTCCTTGGCCCCTTGGCCACCATTAAACTAGTAAACCAAACAAAAGCCTCAGTAGTTCTAGTCCCGGAAAGGAAATAGGCCTCCGACGCCCTGCGCGTCCCAGTCCGCCACCTCGACGGGGCCGAAGCACTCGTCGAAGAACTGCTCCATGGTGCGGTGCAGATGGATGGTGGAGCGCTCGAAGCTGTGCCCTTCGTCCGGGTACACCTGGAATAAAAGGGTTGTTAAGTTAGTCAAGTTTAAGGATTTACCGTTTACGCCAGACCAGTGGCAGTGGACCGGCTATATCTCGCGAAGAACCGACCACCGCTGGGGTAAAAGTGTTCTTGAGTGGAGACCACGACTCGGCAAACGTAGTGTAGAACGCCCTCCGGCCAGATGGGATGACGACCAGCGAAGGACTGCAGACAGATGCTGGAAGCGGCAAGCTGAAGACAGGGCGCTATGAGGCTCATTAGGGGAGGCCTATGTCCAGCAGTGGACTACTAAATAATATTATTTTTGAAACTTTTGAATATCTTTGATTCTCCTACCGACTTGTATGGATATTTGCATGCCCTATACCTATTGCTACATAGTTCCACCTATGTGACCCAATGTACCGACCTGATGCGTGTACAGAGCTCCAGCCTTGATGAGCGCCCTCGCCAGCGCCAGCGCGTGGTTAGGGTGCGCCGCGGTGTCCGCCGCCGCGTGTGCCAGCAGCACGCGCCGCGGGGGCAGGTTCCCGGCGCGCCGCCACACCGCCGCCGCGCCTAGGGCTCCGCCCCACGACGCGCCGTACCCGCCGTACCGCTCCGTCCAGAATGAAACTGCAAGTTTAGAAGTTGTTAGGATTAGTGTCGGAAATGAATTAATACTTTCAAAACTATCATGAGCGGGTATTTTCCATGATTTGAGTTTTGAGCTACTTATAATCGAAACAGTTTCATGTCGTAAGAAAAATGAGGGTAGATTGGTATGTCCGCCAATAGAAATAAACTCGCAGTAACTTCAGTTATTCCGTGAACATGGCAGGAAGATAGATTGTATAACAATTAGGTAATTTTGGTGGGTAAGCGCCGCCGCGCCGCCCGAGTCGTCCATAGCTTGCTGCCTTCTATTCTACTTACTATGGTGCGTTAGATCCGTCAGAGGCGCCACTGCCGCCACGCATCTCGTCACGTTCCTGACGTCATCAGTGGCCAATGCCGCCGCCGCGCCGCCGCCGTAGCCGTGGCCCCACACGCCGACCCGGGACCCGTCTACCATCTTTAGATTGTCGCGAAGGTAGCTGAATTCAGGAGACCAACTTTTAATTCATTGCTAGAGACGAAATATCATAATAAGTAAGTTTATACCGACTCCGCTGCGGGTGTCGGCCTGTTTTTAACGGACTTTTAAAAAAGGGGGAGATGTTTGGCTGTATGTATGTTTTATTATAATTATTATACCATAAAGTCATTTGATGTCAGTATCTCGTTTTTGTAAAAAACATCAAAATATTGTCCTAGGCACTCATATCAACCGGGCTGATCGCATATTTGCTTGTTGCATATTCTCGTAATATGATCGATTTGTCTAGCCTGGCTTAGCAGATAGTTTACCAGCACAGCTGTTTTCCCAGAGCGCCCATTAGGCTAAAGTCGTACTCCACCTGTCATCATACCACTTTACAATACTCACGACAAAACAGCGATTTGATCTTCCACGTCCACCGACAGCAGCTTATGATAGATTTCAGTTCTTAGTTCTTCTCCCTGAAACAACGAACGAAGGTGAATGTAATGTCAGACCACAGACCACCCTATACTCAGAGAATCCAAGGTACTTACATATGGTACGTCAACAAAGACAAACGTTAATCAAAATCTACCAAAAATCCATATGAGAAAATAGCTAAGGTGAAACTTAAACCACGAATAATTAAAATATATTTAAGACTCTAGATTGAGTTCGTCCGAACGTCTAAGATACAACACTCAATGCACTTCCATGCGAGATGTCAGTGCAAATCCCACTTCTTCGAAAAATGGCATCACCGATATCTACCGGACCATCCATACGGGTGGGAGATCCGGTAAAAGTTCAGTGCTGCCGGATCCACCAGATTACCGGATCCATTTTTGGTTTGCAATCCCTAGCACGGTACTGTGTTGTGATACGCAGAGTCTTGTAAGAGCTGTCCGCCCGAGCCGCACGCGTCGATCTCTGCCACGATGAAGTTCCTGGCGGCGGCGAGGTACCAGCCCCAGCCTGGCTGCCAGCGCTCCGTCACCAACTGCCCGCCCGGCTCTGAGGATCTATGTTACCTGTCCGCCCGAGCCGCGCGCATCGATCTCTGCCACGATGAAGTTCCTGGCGGCGGCGAGGTACCAGCCCCAGCCTGGCTGCCAGCGCTCCGTCACCAGCTGCCCGCCTGGCTCTGAGGATCTGGTGGATGCAAGCAAACGATTGGCATATTAAAACAACTTGCTCTAAGTTTTATACTATCAAGATTTGTTAACATAGTTAAAAAATAATTTATCGGGTACTAGCGGCGCCCCGCGGCTTCGCTAAAAAGTATCCTATGTCCGTCTCCTGGTTCTAAGCTATCTCCCCACCAATTTTGAGCTTATTCTGTTTAGCCGTTCTTGAGTTATAAATAGTGTAACTAACACGACACTTTTTAGTATGTACGTATAGATTTATCGCGTACCGTTTGTTTTATACGTAGGGGAAAATAAAACAAAAGGTTAGTACCCGATAAATTAATATTTAACTTGCTCTAAGGCTCTAAGGCTCTCTCTCTCTGAAATTGGAATCGGAGTCGAGTTTTAAAAAAAAATCTCACTCTAAAAATATAATTTTACCTAAATCTTATTCTAGAAGCCTGCAAGCTGAAAGCTCCATACTCACACATGCAGCACTAGCGGCAGAGGCAGGTCATCCGTCTCCCGGAACCCTGGCGGCAGCAGCAGCCTCACGCGGGCTTCTCGGTTGGCTTGTACCTGGACACAAGTGGAAGATTATCATGATGGTCAAATGCCATCGAATAGATCCATCGAACATTTTTATTTAACCGAAAAGTTTGTGCGATGGTAATAAATTGGTTTGTTATAAATGTGTCGCGGCATATCCGAACGGCCTTCGGAACAGTGCGGTGCGGTGTTTCCGAACTTTTTTAAATGTATAAATTCAATGTGGCGACTATTCCAAAATCAACTCGATTCGCTTCGTCATTCTAACCACTCATTGTATGTAACATTTTTTATTCAATACAAATATCAAAGACTCAAAGATTCAAATATATTTATTGCGTCAAACATGGTACAAAGGTCTTTAGTTCTAATCAATGCACTCATGTCTCACTATATTCTAGCATGCAATCATTATGATGACTAATTAAATTAGGTAAGTATAATTATTTATCTTCGAACATTTAAAAACTCATTGATGTCATAAAAATCATGTCATTCAGCCATCTACGCAATTTGATTTTATATAAATAATTATTTAATAATTTGATGTTATTTGGTAATTTGTTGTATATTTTTACGCATAGAGTCAAACAACTTTTAGAAAACTTGTCTGAACGCGGGGTATCTTTTATAATAAGTCTATTCGGGTCTCTACGCAGTCTAGGGTTTTGGTCACATGCTTTTATAAATAAGTTTCAATTATTTCTTAACAGAATTTGATACTTCATAAATATAAAGCGACGGTAGAGGTAATAAACCAAGTTCCTTAAACAAGGGTTTGCATGACTCATCAGGGGGGATTCCACGGATCGCTCTGATGCATTTCTGTTGTGCTATAAATGGTCTGTTCTTATCAGTGCTGTTGCCCCACATTACTATTATCAAAACTTTGGAAACTTTAATTGTGGCACCACCTGCCCACCCAATATTTACCTGAAAAGGATCAATGTGTTCAGAAGGAGGAAGGAAGGTAAACGCAAGGATATCTATACTAATATTATAAAGAGGAAAGGTTTGATTTTTTGTTTGCTTGTATTGAATAGGTTCCGAAACTACTGCATCGATTTGAAAACTTCTTTCACCGTTGGAAAGCTACCCTATCCCCGGTGAACATAGTAAGCTATATTATATTTTAGAAATGTGAAATTCGAATTTAACGCTAGTAGGTATTATAAACTAAATCAACACCCATAACAGAACGGATCTCGTTATACGAGATACATTTTAAATAGTTAGCGATCCCAGACCAATTTTCGGAATCATTCATAAATTCCCGTGTTCAGTTAATCAAAATTGCGCCATAATTACCTCGACTCTGAAGACCTTTTGCTGCGGCTGCTTGAGCGCCCTGAACTTGTGTCGCAGCGCGTGTCCCGCCCACAGCACGGACAGCCGCGCGCCGCCCCGCGCGCACAGGAACACGGCGGGTGGCCCGGGGCCGAGGCACTCCTGGAAGAGACCGTTTATTGTGGTAGCTTTACGTATGTTATGGAAGACCTGAACACTGAGTTATCTCTTGGAGATGTGCTTTTACCCCAGGACTCCTCAGGGACAGCATCCATAATCTATTAAAAAAAACCGCATCAAAATCCGTTGCGTAGTTTTAAAGAACTAACCATACATAGGGACAGAAAGACAGCGGGAAGCGACTTTGTTTTATAATGTAGTGATGAATCTATATTTAGCATTGCCGACCTCTGCAGTAGTATTCGAATAGAATAGAAAAAACATTTATTTGGACACAGGTACAAAATACAGGCATGGAATAAACGAACGGAAAACAAAGGAGTTTATCATGGGGGTAAGTGACACAAACGGGTGATAGTCATATTAAGAGATAAGACTACCTCCATGACCCTGCGCCATAATAAGGGTTGGCTCAGCGTGTGCTGAACATTTTACATTAGATAGCGCTGTTTTTCTGCCAAAGACCTTAAGTATTAGGTACTCACATGCACATAGTAGCTGAAGTTCTTGCTGAACATGACTCGGTTGTAGAGACATTCGGTGGGCAGCGAGTCATTGTCGCTGTGCACGTGCGGCAGGACGGTGGACGTCGGCCACGACGGCAGAGACGAGGTGCTGTTGTCGTACTCCTGGAGACATCAACACGAGTACTATGATAAGAATTAGTGTAAGTGTTTGACTATGATGATCACTCACACTTTTGATCATATTTGACTCAATTAACTTTAACTAACTTTTACTAAAGATTTTCGGCCAAAAAGTGAGCCAAGACAAGCGATGACTCTTCTTCATGTGAATTATGAAAACTTACAGACCCTATGATATAACTAGCTGGTGAGTTCCTGTCAAGCTGAACGGTCATATTTCCGAGACTGTCGGAATCATACTAACCGCACTCATTACCATATAAAAGTCGAGTATAGAAACAATAGCTTTATTGTGTATAAAACTACGACTAATATGATGGTAATGAGTGCGGTTTGAATGGCTGCTGGTGATGCACTGACCTCTGTAGGCGGCCGGTCCGCGCTCGGCACGAGTACTTAGGCCAAACTGCTGATGCTGCTAATATACCACCGTGTACACAATCAACGTATCGAATAGAGAAGAACGTGCCGATGGATCCGTAGGAGTCAAAATTAAAACAAATGAATTCTGACGATTTATCCGATTCAACATAAACAAGTGAGGCAGGGCTGGTCGCCTACATACCGGCGCGTCAGTGGTGCCGGCGCCGGGATCATCGGGCACGGTGGCGGGGCAGGTGAGGCAGGCGGGGGGCGCGGGCCACGCCCCCTCGGCCGGAAGCGCCACGCGGAACAGGTGTCTCTCTCCCGCTGCAGAGGGGAGAGTGCCCATTAAGTATCTGGAATGATAGAGAAAGGACATATTAATTTTTTTTGTTTCTTAAAGGGATCATTCCCTCCGATAAAACTTTGTGCAGATCGTGACAAGAATGCCTTTCAATGTAGAAGGCAGTAGAAAATAATCCTTTTCTCATGAAGACACGTCTTGCAGTAACAGTTACAAGTATAGAGCGTTTAAACGACAGGCCCATGACATTATGGAACAACGTAGAACAGAATAGAAAAAACATTTATTTGGACACTGGTACAAAATACAGACATAGAATAAACAAACGGCAAATAATCATGGGGGTAAGTGACACAAATGGGTGATATTAAGAAATAAAGACTACCTCCACGACCCTGCGCCGAATTACGTAGGCTGTTGATGTGATTAGATACTACCACAAATGTACTCACAAGAGTTGCCTCCGTTCGTCCCAGCCCACGAGCTGTGTGATCTCGTAGCTGCCTTGTGTCAGCGTCACCCGCGCCTCCCCGGAGATCCGCACGGCGTGGCGCCACGCCGCGCCACGAGGCGCCTCGTTCACCTGAGGAACTTACTTGTTAATAAAATGCGCTCGTTTCGAAAGAAGACGTATTTTTCTTCATTACAAGAATGCTAAAGCTTCGTAAGCAGGTATTGTGTTAGACTTCCCTCTACTCCTCTGGTTGATATAAAATGACAAGCTCTTGCTTGAAGAGTTGAGGATAATTTAAAAGTTTTCAAGTTATCAAATAATATAAATAAACGATTCAGACCGGCGCGGTAGTGAAGACAGCTCCCTTGGCTCCGAGCAGGGCTCCGCCCCCGCAGTACCCGCAGTCCTGCTCACCGGGCTCCGCGCCCAGCCCCGACCACCGCGTGCCGTCCGTCTCGTCCCGGTACATCTGGAAAACGAAGAGACATTTTTTTCACTACTACACTAGATGCAAACTAGATGTTTTATTGGGTATTTGTCAGGTAGGCTTTTTGGTGTCAGCCTTGTAAAGAATGGAAGCCGCGGTAAGGATCGACAGGAAATAATGTTGACGAAACGACCTCGAAGCTTTTTTTTGCTGGTGTCACGATCATTAAATACTTTTTAAACTATGATTTCTAAATGGAACAGTCGAATGATATGCAGGATGCCACGTAACACGTGTAGGTACTAAGATAAATATACATTTATTTGGACTATTTAGGCAGGTTGAATAATACATAGTTCACATTTCTTCACAATTCATTGAAAGATAAATAAAGCAAACCTACGGAGAAAAAATATATTGCTACTGTGCTAGAAAAGAGTCAAACTCAGCTCAGTGCTGAACCACGCGTGTCGCGGGATCAAACGAATTGTATGTTTAATGGAAGATCACGAGTGATTGTAGAGATAAGGATTTGGAGAAAGCAGACGACCAAGGGACGACTTGGGCTAACCCAAAACATTTCAGGAAAAATGAAGTAAATTACATCCGAGCACATGAGGAAGATGGAATGGACAGAGAGAGGGAATAGTAAAGTTACTTACATCTGTGCAGTTGTAATGCTGCGCGCTGCAGACGCTGATGATGGAGACGTTCTGCGGCCGGTTCAGCAGCAGCACCGCCACCTGCTTCTCCGACATCCAGGTGGACCAGCGGACGTACCATTCTGGAACATAAAATATATTATAAATATAAAAGCAACATTGTCCCGCCTCGGGACAAATGTTTGTACGATCTGCAGAAATTTGTTCCCGTCGTTTTCTATGTACAACTGCTGCGCCCCGCGGCTTCGCCCGTGTGGAAATGCACTTGAAGCGACTTGTCTTATACTATGTAGTGATACATAAACCGTACAGTAACAGGATTTGAAAGTTCAAGTGAAGTCAAAGACTTACCCTTGTCGACCTGAGGAGTGAACTGCAGCGGATGCGGGAACAGGTACTTGGGGGTCTTCAGACTGACCACGTTCACCGTCACCACCGGGTTGTTGGTGTTCAGCTAGAAAGTACACGGAGTGTTATCATTAGGATCGTAGCAGTAGCAGATTATACTATCGAATACTTATTCCTGCGTGCAAAGTCACTAGCAATATTCAATAGCATTAAAGGAACACTAATTGTCCTCGTGATCGTGTGAAGAATTAACGCTTTATTGTAATAAAAATTCTAAATAATAAATAAACATTATGTAGTACCAGAAATCCCTGAAAACGCTTCTCACAGGCAAACTTGATTGACCCTGATTTTAATATTAACTGATATAAGATAACCACGACCATTCCTGCTAGAGTGTGGTGAGACATTCTTACTACCCATATTCGCCGGTAGCTGAGGCTTCCGAGGTTCGAAACCTTTAGGCTGGTTTTATTGTTACGCGTTTCGGCAGCGCCGTTGGAGCGCGCGCGTTCGGAGATGTATGGGGGTAGTAGTTGCGTTTCAAAGTCGCGCGCTTGTGCAGCGCCGTTCAGTAAACGCTTATCAGTAAACTTTAACGTTAACAGCGCGCTGCCCAGCAGCGCGCTGTTGCGTGACTATAAAACCAGCCTTAGAAACACAGAACTTACCTTAGGATACCTAAGAGTCCGCACACTGGGATAGGCCGGCGGCTCCGTATCATCCAGCCCATACCACGGGTACCTATGCTCCCCCACCAGGGTGCAGTTGTAGGTGAGGAACAGCAGGGTCTGGGCGTCAGGGCTATACCAGAGCGCGCGGTCCAGGCGCAGCACCTCCGTCTCGTATAGGAAGTCAGGCACGCCGTTGAAGATCACGCCTGGAACTCCTGCGGATAGTCATGGAGTCCATTATGAATCTAGGGTTAAAACGAGCCTAGTCTAACTGCGATAGTTTTTAACTGCAAACGAAGAACAAGTTCTTTGTTCGCCTGTATGGAGTTTTTTATGAATGTGGCTCGATTTCTCCATCAATTATTAACGAATTTGGGACCATTATGAATGTAAGCGAATTAAATATATACCAACGATCCTAGTCCAACGATGATAGTTTCAACTGATGAAACGAAATACAAAAGAGGAGAGAGGTTGTATCGTAACTATGTTCGACTATAGTATGTTCTTCGATTTCTCTGTTTTTTTTTGTACTGTGGAGAATAATCCCGACTTGTTCCCATATAAAGTTTATTACCGTGGAATAAGTATTTGTCCCGAAAAAACATATAAAACTGTGTAAATACTAAGGAATTGGAAGTTTCTTAACATTCAAATTGTTATAGTAAAATATGAATGGAGTATTTAATTTTTTGCTGGAGAGTCGAGTCCTTTATAATATGTATGTTGTTTGAGTCGAGACCCTTGTTTTTGATGAGCAAGTCTTTATAATAATAATAATAAAATAATTTATTTCAGACCAGAATTGATCCATATAAAAAACACACTTACACATTTAAATAAAATAAGTCTTTGCAACGCCTATTTTATCCTTAGACAGAGATTGCCATATTGATCAAGAAAGGTAGGTTGGTGCGGATTCGAATGTCGAAATTGCACTCTAAGTCGTTCTGCATACAATGCACAATGCAGCGCACAGCGAGGTACATTAATAATAAGCTCGTTCCAAATGAATATAATTATTTTAAGAACCGTGTAGTTCATTATCAAAACGGCTACAAAATCTAAACGATAGTCGGTATTTCTGGGAATATGGGCCAGGCTTAAAGTGGCCCATATTGCGGAGACGAGTTGGAATGGCTAGGGGCGCAACACTGGGCGCAACCCAATTGAAAAATCACTAAACAATTGTTATATCTCACTAAAATGAATGCATGCCCTATCGATATTCTAGCCTAATTGCATGTATAAAGTTTTAAAAATAAACCACCCCTACTTAAATTCAAATTTATCCTTCGTTACAGCGTCTTTTAATGCAATAAGTGTCATCATCATCATCAGACTATGTTAGTCCACAGCTGGACATAGGCCTCCCCAATGAACGCCACGGCGCAGTTTTCAGCAGCTTGACGCATCCGGCATACGAACACGAAGACGACACAATAAAGTATATGTACATTCATTCATTAATAGGTTCGTGATTTCGTTAATTAAACCAATTCATTCTATTATGTTGGTAGTTTAGAACTTGTTACTGAAAATATTATTGTAACTTCCCAAAAGCGGCAACCCTATTGTCATCGCCAACTGCGCAAAAAGTTATAACTTCTCAGTTCAGAGTTACCAACTATTTAAATTATTTCAGCAGCGCCGTGATTCCGCGATTTAATTTATTTGTTGCTGCCTAATTTTGGAATGCATTCTAATAAAATTTTCAGCTCGAGTTTGTTGGAGTTATTAGTTTGAAACGTTTTGGGCAGAGTCAGATTCAACAGCTCGCTCGTTATTGACCGTTAGTAGCGGCATATAATGTACATTTTCAATTGCCATAAGATACGAGTAGATACAAACTAATACAGTATTGCAGAAAAATAGCGGACTGAGCCCAGAGATGTAGCTGGCGTCCGAGCAGATCGGTGGAATAGCGGACTGAGCCCAGAGATGTAGCTGGCGTCCGAGCAGATCGGTGGAAAAGCGGACTGAGCCCAGAGATGTAGCTGGCGTCCGAGCAGATCGGTGGAATAGCGGACTGAGCCCAGAGATGTAGCTGGCGTCCGAGCAGATCGGTGGAATAGCGGACTGAGCCCAGAGATGTAGCTGGTGTCCGAGCAGATCGGTGGAATAGCGGACTGAGCCCAGAGATGTAGCTGGCGTCCGAGCAGATCGGTGGAATAGCGGACTGAGCCCAGAGATGTAGCTGGCGTCCGAGCAGATCGGTGGAATAAAGGACTGAGCCCAGAGATGTAGCTGGCGTCCGAGCAGATCGGTGGAATAGCGGACTGAGCCCAGAGATGTAGCTGGCGTCCGAGCAGATCGGTGGAATAGCGGACTGAGCCCAGAGATGTAGCTGGCGTCCGAGCAGATTGGTGGAATAGCGGACTGAGCCCAGAGATGTAGCTGGCGTCCGAGCAGATCGGTGGAATAGCGGACTGAGCCCAGAGATGTAGCTGGCGTCCGAGCAGATCGGTGGAATAGCGGACTGAGCCCAGAGATGTAGCTGGCGTCCGAGCAGATCGGTGGAATAGCGGACTGAGCCCAGAGATGTAGCTGGCATCCGAGCAGATCGGTGAAATAGCGGACTGAGCCCAGAGATGTAGCTGGCGTCCGAGCAGATCGGTGGAATAGCGGACTGAGCCCAGAGATGTAGCTGGCGTCCGAGCAGATCGGTGGAATAGCGGACTGAGCCCAGAGATGTAGCTGGCGTCCGAGCAGATCGGTGGAATAGCGGACTGAGCCCAGAGATGTAGCTGGCGTCCGAGCAGATCGGTGGAATAGCGGACTGAGCCCAGAGATGTAGCTGGCGTCCGAGCAGATTGGTGGAATAGCGGACTGAGCCCAGAGATGTAGCTGGCGTCCGAGCAGATCGGTGGAATAGCGGACTGAGCCCAGAGATGTAGCTGGCGTCCGAGCAGATCGGTGGAATAGCGGACTGAGCCCAGAGATGTAGCTGGCGTCCGAGCAGATTGGTGGAATAGCGGACTGAGCCCAGAGATGTAGCTGGCGTCCGAGCAGATTGGTGGAATTGCGCGAGAGATCTATGCGGTAAAACAGACCACTATTATCAGTTTCACCTCTGTTCCGCTTGTCGAACATCAAACCAGTCATGGCGAAACTCCTGCGGTGCCGCTACTATGCCATCAGGGGCAACGCAATAGTATAACTCTACAGACATATATACGAAGTAGCAAAAATCAATGGGCCCAGAAGGGGGCACTTTTAATCCTTAAGATACATTATTATACTTAAAGGAAACATTATGTTTAAAAATAAACAAAACAGCATTCAAAGATTTTCTTAAATCCGCTTGCCTCATCCGGGAATCGAACCAGCTAAAAATTCAATTAATAAATATCTTCTATTTTCTTCTCCTAATCGATATTATCAAGGTTCATGCTCAGGCCTGGGCTGGGTATATAATGTAGACTTCATTACCGCATCTTCGTAAGCCCTAGTCTATACTCATGAGTATAGACAAAGTATGTGTACATACCATTATTAGTAATCCGGCAGATGAGACTCTTCAGTACCCACGGCTTGTAGTAGATATCATTGTCGTGCACGAACACGAGAGTCGAACCCACGGGCGACCACTCGGCGTACTGGAGCAGCGGCGCGTTGCGGTCGTCTTCTATTGGAGATACCGGGATCTTGTTCCTGGAACGAGAAGATATAAGATAATTTGGCGTGTTTTATAAAACTATAAACCGATTTAAAAATTCCTAAATACTTAATGGATAAAGGTTGAAAACTTAGTTACCTATATAAAAAAAGAATCGTTGAAATCGTTTGGCGTGATATTGAGTTATTCGTCCATTTGTCGCGCACATACTTAGAACTGGATCAAATTTCAAAAGCACCAGTTTTCAAATAGACTCATCGAAACCAGTTCACCCAGTCGAAAGTTCTGAGGCAACAAATCGAATTGAGAACCTCCGCTTTGTTACGGTTAAAAAGAAATAAATCACCGGCTAGACTAGACACGGTCACACGGAAGATGCACGCAAGAGTGATATCACCAAAACGTAATACGTAGGTTACGTTGGTTTTCTTCGAGTTAGTGGCGACTCGCCATCGTAGTGATTCGTCATCGCAAAAAAAGTAGTGGCACTTCATTCGAACAAACAAGGCTTGTATATAGCCCGCTCACATTTTTAATAAAAGCTACTAAGGTCTACTACTCGTAAGGTCAGGTCTGTCAGAGTTCAGAGGGCGAACCCTCTCCGAGATTTCATTAAACTTCAGCGAGCTCTAAGTTCTCTTAAGATATTATGTATGTAGCTGTAAGCTGATTTTAGTTAGTTAGGTTCTTATTTTAAAAGCTTGCTCAGTCATCGATCTAGCAAGCTGAGTAACACTTTTGTATAACAAAATAAATACATGACTAAAATAACCTTCACTCAAGCATTGATTTATTTCGGAACACTTTAGCTAGAATAATGTCTATAGAGTTTTAATTTACAACAGAGAGCTAATAATAGGGATTCGCTGATAGAATCTAAATAAGCTATTTATATGTGAACACTAACATCATTGCGACAAGAAAGAAGTCGTACTATTCGAGAATAAAACACTATTGTCAAGATCTGATCTAGACTTAAAAAGCCTGATTTGATGATTGAGCAAGCTTCGGTTTAAAGATTCGTTATTTTCTCAAAGAACATAGTATAACGTTCACTTAATGAGAAATATTTACAAAGTTTCTACTTAGTACCTACTTATAAAATACGTACTTAAGTATGTGCTTAACACTTTGACTGCGATTTTTTTTCGACGACTGCGATCTTTTTTTTAACCTAAAAAATTCGTGCTGCCGCTCTACACAGCGCTTGTGTTGCGCCGCACATGCGTTTCGTTCGAAAAATATTACGGCTGTGCTGAGTCACAAAGATCTGTATTTTCTCAGCCGCTGCGCTAGTGTGGATTTACGCATATTAGTCACTTGTAGAAAACACATATCGTGGGATTTCAGCACTCAAAGTGTTAAGATTATATTAGCCGAGTGTGCTTACACCTATATTAGTATAATGTACTTAAAACAAAAACAAAATAAAAAAACTATAGTAGAAAAAAATAACCGAAACCAACAAAATAAAGTAACAGTAGGACGTTGAACACAGCGGTCTGCCTTCTGCCAGCTTCATAATAAGCGTTAATATTTTTCGTTTATCGAATATGATCATATATTATATATCAAATGTCGTATTGTAAGTGTTATGAGCAGTCAGCATAGATGCCTTTGTCTGCTGCTTTACCGAAACATTCCATAATGACTATTAGTGTAAACGTACCTTTTTGTCAGGCTTTGTACGTAACCTTATTACTGGCCATTAGTCAACGGCATTTGATGGAAGGAGATGTCAACTGAGGACGTAAAAATATGGCACGTTAAGGCGGTGCGCAAACGAACCAGTTAAAGGTTCCGGGCTTAGGAGTAGCTTAGCGAACCAATTGTTTTTACTACTTGTTACAGCAAAATCTGGTGATTTAATAATGATGAAGCAGTAACAAGATATGTTAGTCCACTGCTGGACATTAGCCTCCCCTAATGAGCGTTATAGCGCCCTGTCTTTAGCTTGACGCATCCAGCATCTCCCTACAGTCTTTCGCAGATCGTTATCCCATCGGGTCGGAGGGCGTCCTAAAGTACGTTTACCGAGTCGTGGTCTCGACTCAAGAACTCGTCTACCCCAGCAGTGGTTGTCGATTCTTCGCGAGATATGGCCGGCCCTCTGCCACTACATTGTAGGATACATTAATAAAAACCTGAAAAAGATGGTCCGTTTGCACCGACATTTAATCTACCAGACGCCACTTAATTGAATAAATACCCGCCATCTGTCAGCGCCCTCTGACGGGAAGGAACGTCAAAACGCACTGGGCCGGATTAAGGCTGCTTTGAGTGATGGCTGAGGTTAGCCCGGGCTATATTTACTTGTTTATAATTGTTGAAGATATAAAATATAATACGAAAAGATTATATTGGCTGGTGTTTGATGGCCCGCGCCGCGTAAACTGATTGATTTTTTTGAAAACATAGTATAAGGGAATTATGTATCTTAAAATAGATATATCAAAATCCTCATGCGACGTTTCGGGTGATGGATCGCACGAAGAGAACAAACAACCCTATTACCAAGTTGCTTCGGACGCGTCACTAGCGTAACCTTCCGTTTCGGATCTCTAAGAAATAAATCAAAATCAATTTCATAGTAAGGTCATCGAAAGACCGGATCGGTCGGCTGTCATTCGTCAATTTCGCAATTGGTTTTTAAAAGTAGACTTCCGTGACACTGTACATATATTAATATTATTATTATAATGTGTTATATATGCATAGAATTAAAAATGATTGAAAGTAACACATACTGGTATACTTTATAATTATTAAAGGTGCCTTTCCTCTAATTTGACCCGAAATGACAACTTGTACTTGCTGCACTGTTACAGTACAGTAACGCCTCCATCTTTATTCGAAGCTGGTTTAAATTTGACAGTTAAAAACGTACCACGTTCGTATCTGTCGTAATAACACTGTTCGATCTTTGCTCAAAAAATATAGGGTAGTTTAATTTAGTTAGGCTGTCAGCCGACTTCTCCTACCCTCTGTTTGTAGATAACGACCTGCCAAAGAACGAGTGAAGGAAAAGGACTTTGCCCCACTCCTGTTCAAGCATAACCGTCGTACGAGGTGGACATATTTACGCAAAAATCTTATAATCTGAACATTTCTTCCATTTCTTGGAATATTGTGTATTGCCGTGCAATAACTTTAAAACTTTATTAATCACTCGCGAGTGTAGTGCTGTGGCTGTTCTGGAAGTTGGATCCTCACATGGTTTCGGGAATTCAGGTCAGTGGTCTAGCTATTTTATCTACCCTGTGTAACGAGCAAAGATCTATATATTCCCTTATTACTGTGGTTAGGTATCTACTCGTCGTACAGCATTAATCACTTCATTCAATTTCATCTAAGGTCCTTCGATATATTTTTTTTACCAACCAGCGACTTAGTCAGACTCCACAAACACCCAGGGCCGTATTAAGGCCCGCTTGAGCAATAGCTCACGTTAATCTAGCACGGATCATTTACTGGAGCGAATGGAAGGTATTTTTTACGAAGGAGACGGCCTGTTCAAGGTTCAAAGGACTCGAACCTTTTCACGCGATGTTAATTTTTACTGAAAGGGTCGGAGAAAAATGTTGGGACGGAGAAAATCGAGAATTTTATTGCTTACAATTTCTAAGAAAACATCTTGGTATGATTTATTAGAAATCTGTGTTAGGTACCTACCTAAGACAAATTTCTATTACTCTACGCGTCTACGTAACTCGGCGCCTCTTTTTAATAAGAATCCTACTAATATTATAAACGCGAAGTTTGTATGTTATGGATGGATGTTTGACACACGCAATACATACTGAACGCTGAAAATGTGAAACTAAACCACAAAAAGTAGAACATCACAATATTTATATGGCTTAATTATTAAATAAAATTAAAATTAAAAAAAATGGATTAATATTATTGTTTTTTATAAAACTGAAACTAAACTGAAAAAACAACACTTTTACAATGCCTCATGTAAAAGTTAAATAAATAGATTTTAAATAATTTTTGTACAAATAAAATAATAATTAAAAGTTATGTCAAAGTATTAGTACTTAAGTAGAGATGTTTCTGAGTTCTCCAGTTGAACAATATCAACCCTTACACCTATTGCCTTCGAAACTAAAGTAGTACCTATCTACTTAATACAATGTCACCCCACAGACAGCAGGGGTGACTGACCTTGGATCCGAGAGCCTGTTAGTGACAGATAACACGGTGTTACTGTACATATGTGCCTAGAGTAAGGACATAAGGCTTGGTGATAATTTTGTGGTACTTGCCAGTTATCCAAGGTACAAAATGTACCCTCAAGTTTATTACAACTTGGTCTCAAAATGTCTAGCTAATCAATACGTACATTTAGGCTTCGTTGCTCATAAAGTACTTCCGGTGAAGGCTTTTTGGTGGACTTACAATCCTTAGGCCAAGAATCCTCAGGCTGCCGTAAGAACTGCGGTCCACGAAACCAAACACTTTCGTACTTCAGAGGGGGCGTGTCGTCTATTGTAGCTAAACTGAATACTATCTGAATAATAACTTCTTATAATGTCAGAAATTCAAATGGCGTTTTTTAAATGTCATTGAAAGTTATCGACAAATACGTTCTTGCTGGATCCAAAATTGATACGGACGCGGTTGGCTGTTATTATGCCCAAGATTGCCTGGAAGAAATCTTTTATAATAAGTTCGCCTATTATATTTTTGTGTTGTATTCACCATCAAAATCATCAGCCTTTATCAGTTCACAGCTGGACATATGCCTCCCCTAATGAGCGCCTTATCGCCCTGTCTTCAGCTTGCCGCATCCTGTATCTGCCTGCAGTCTTTCGCAGTTAGTCACCCCACCTGACCGGAGGGCGTCCTACACTACATTGGCCGTGTTTTTAAATACTGTATTTTATTTGTGGTACCTAAACAACAAAGAGTTGTGAATTGTATTTTATAGACAAAACTTGTTAATGTAAGCGAGTCGCAGTGAATATTTAAACGTTAAACTAACAGATTTAACAGATCGCAATTGTGGTCGATGAAAGCGACCGCGAACATGTCTGCCGCACGAAGTGTGGTCGGCGCTAACACTGAGTTAGACATGATTCGATAGCGAAATTCACGTTTATTTTCAGTTAAATCCAGGATCAAAACTTTGTAACGAGGCGGTTGAAGTAAAACGCTACGCTATGACTTGGTGAGCATAGACAGAGCGTAATATCTCGACAATCACGAGTGTCACTAGCTCGGCCTCACGTCTAATATTAGCTAGCATAGCGGACTCTAGTAAACGGACTCTACCTGTTGATGACGTCATAGACGTGGTATCTTTTCAGCCGCGCGTGTCTCTAGCACGGCTTCGCGTCTGATATTAGCTAGCATAGCGGACTCTAGTAAACGGACTCTAGCACAACGGACTCTACCTATTGATGACGTCATAGACGTGGTATCTTTTCAGCCGCGCGTGTCTCTAGCCCGGCTTCACGTCTGATATTAGGTAGTACAGTGGACTCTAGTAAACGGACTCTACCTGTTGATGACGTCATAGACGTGGTATCTCGCCAGCCGCGCGTGTCTCCATCCAGGCCTCACGTCTGATATCAGCAGCACGAACTTCAGGTCGGCTGACACCTTGAAGTCTACTGCGTTTAGCTGCCTCTGTAAATAAATAAAAGGTCGCATAAGAACATTACAGTTTTTGGATTGTCTAGCATTATTTATTATTATTATTTACCTATGGCGCACCGGCCAAGTACGAGTCAGGATTACGCATGAAGAGTTCCGTGTCTAACTTTACGTCTTTTTCAAATAGCCATAAAACTACAAATACAAAAAAAAAAAATTAACAAAAAGTTTACAAATAATAACACCTTAAATTATGTACTATATTCTTACATTCTAGTGATTTCTAGTTAGGGTGTTTCAATTTACAGTGACCCCCACACTAGGCTAGGCCTGTTTCGCGGGGTATCAATACATTTTCTGTTTGCTGATAAGGTAAGGTGGACTCTACCTGTTGATGACGTCATAGACGTGGTATCTTTTCAGCCGTGCGTGTCTCTAGCCCGGCTTCACGTCTGATATTAGGTAGTACAGTGGACTCTACCTGTAGATGACGTCATAGACGTGGTATCTTTTCAGCCGCGCGTGTCTCTAGCCCGGCTTCACGTCTGATATTAGGTAGTACAGTGGACTCTAGTAAATGGACTCTACCTGTTGATGACGTCATAGACGTGGTATCTTTTCAGCCGCGCGTGTCTCTAGCCCGGCACTAACAAAATGGCTTAAAATAAAATAAAACTAAAGCTAAAATTAAACATGTGAGTGCTTTTATGACCATGCATACTAGGAACCTACTAAAAAGAAAAACGACTGAAGACTACAAACACGACTTTTGTATGGATCCTCCCCCTGTCGTCATAATGTGGTATTGTTATAGCGACAGTAGAAATAACAGAACACAGTGTGGAATTACAACTGTCTAGCTATAACGGTTCATGAGATACATTCCGCTGCCAAACGGACGGACAGACATGCAGACACATGCCCTTTGGGTAATGACAGAACTCTAAAAAGTAAGCAGAACTGTATGGTACGATGACTTATACCTACATATAAAGAAAAGATATCTTTGAAAGAGGTGCTGCTTGGAAAAAATCAAGTTCTTGAATCAACGAACACAATAAAATTAATAAAGCTTACAATTTTATACAAGTAAAGCATTAAATCCGTTGTTCCAACATTTCGCGAGAATCGGCTTTCAAATTAAAATGCGCGCGAAAAATCACCAGCCATTCTGTCCATGTTGTAATTTACAGACACAGCTTAAATAAAAACAGCTGTTCCATCTTCTTTTAAAATAATATTATTATAAAATAAGTCAATCTTCTGATAATTTTAAGCGTTGTAATAAAATTATCAGAAGATTGAAGGGAAGGAATTTTAGTTAAAGTCCAAATTGGTCTTATTTTGCATCATAATATACCTATTTACCAAAAAAATATGCATTGCCTGCATTGATTAGCTTTTATCTCTGCTTATATGAGATATCAACATGGCTGTCTTTGCAAAAATCCACAATGCCGAACTTTATACTACTAGCTGCATATACTGAAGTCATTTAAAACGGGATATTTACCATGATTTGATTTTTGAGTTATCCAATATTTCGGCACAGTTGCATGCGCCATGATCACGGAGTTACTCCGTGATCATGGCGCATGGCGTGACTTTAGTATTAATAACTATGATAGTTTCAAAAGTTTTATAGCTGCATATATGTATAATAATTGTTTTGGTTGTGGCATATGGCTGCTTTCTGCATAACTAGGTCCAAATAAGCAATATGTTTTTTATCAACATAGCTCGAGCCGTTCTACCCATAATATCACATCTAAGTGGTATTTGTACTCTGTCATGTAATTAACTAGTATAACCGTTATGTACGTAATGTAAACTAGATACTATCAGATCAATTCATTACAATAATCGAATGAGCAGAACATTCCATTAGTGCTAACCTAATGCTGTTCCATCAATGCATTGAAACTTAGTACGTAATCACTATGACGTCAGATTGTAAGATGTACTTACATGATAGCAAACATAAGTGTTATATAGCATATTGTGTGTGAAATTCTTCTTCTTTTCTTTTAAGACATGCTTAAAAATGCCTCGGCATTAAGCCCGCCCTTTGTACCTTTAATAGTGCAATAAAGTTTCAATAAATAAATAAATAAAATTTGTATTAACGTATTTTACAAATAACTAGCTGTTTCCCGCGGTTTTACCCGCGTTAAATTCGAATTTCACATTTCTAAAATGTAATATAGCCTATGTTCACCGGGGATAGTGTAGCTTCCCAACGGTGAAAGAATTTTTCAAATCGGTCTAATAGTGACAGAGCCTATTCAATATAAACAAACAAACCTTTTCTCATTATATTAGAACCTAAAGACAAATGATAAAATGACAAGTTTTGTTAGACGCAGAAGTCTGTCTGTCTGTTCTGATCAAGCGCCTAAATGTGCCATGCGTCGGCCAAGTTGAATGTGCAATGTTTGACAGCAAACCGCTCATCATCATCATCGTCATCAGCCTATAGCAGTCCACTGCTGAACATAGGCCCAAACCGCACATACTTAACCTAAAATGTTTGGCTAGACTATAGTATCCTACTGACTAATTCATTTAATCTCAGACCAACTTTCACTAGATCGCCTCTTGAGCCTTAAAACTCGTACGTACTCGTAGGGTGGGTCCGAAAAACAAATAGCGTATATTGCGATCTGCCGATTCCTGGCAATATTATAGCCTTCGCACACAGATAATTTATAAAATTATAATGGTTGATTAAATAATTACAGTTAGTCCAGCTGTCTTCTATTCAGACTGTGACAGAGGAATTAAATAGCACTGCAGGTATTTGTACGCCTGTCAGCGTTCTCGGTTTTATTTCAATGTTGACACCACAGAGGTAACTACGCTTTGAGGTTTCACTGGCTTAACTACGTACGAGTATTCATTTGGGAACATATTCAGATGCACTCAAGCAGAAGTCAGTTCTATTGAACAATGATCTACCATACTCACATTATATTTAATTTAGCTATACGGTAAGTATATCTCACGGTATGAAAGGACACTTTGAATATTTAGATAAATAGCTCACTCCATCAAACTCTGTAATATTTATAATAATAATAATAATAAACATTACGATTGACTTGTTTATGGCAGACGTCCGTATAGCCCGATCTCCCCTATAGCCCGATTACCCAGTCCATCCATCCATCACAATAGCCTGGTTTTATTTCTTTCGTTTTTTTTTGCTATAGTCTCTACACCATCGATACCATCTTTGGGTGTATCATATTGTGCACCCGAGGATGATACCCGCTATGTGTAGCCATCGCATTTAGATTAACTTCTCAAAGGGCCTCTGTGCTGTTGGCTTCGGCCCCACGCAAGCCTTCCAAAGGACCGGCTCACTTTATGGCCCGAGATCATGGTAAATGAGAGACATAATAATAATAAATCGTTTATTTCAGACCATAGAAAAGTAACAGATCTTATTTAACTTATTCCACGGTCCATAGTAATATATACCTTAAAACTAGCATACATAAAATATATGAAAACTAAATTAATGTCACGCTTTATGTTATGCAATTCGATACGGCTGTGGTTGATGATCTTATGATGAAACTAGTGAATACTTAATACCGGACAATCCACACAGAATTTATTGTATTTATTGCATTAAGTGAAAACCGCCAGCTTGAAGACCAAGAGTCTCCATTAGCATCAGCTGCCTGCCTGCAAGTAACGACGCCTTCAGAAGGTCGTTACCAGCTCTACAGAAATCAGATGATGGTAATCCTGCTCACACATGAAAAACCGTCGCGTGAAAAGCCTAAAAATAAATGATCCTTGCCGTAAATCAATCAATAATGCTTATCGTTTCGCGCCGCATCATCATCAAGAATACGAAGCTGAAGAAATACCTAAAGCTTACGAATAAAGAGCTGAGGCCTAGATCCTTCCTTCCATCTTCAGACATCAGCGCACAAAGAACTGACAGCTCAATCATTTAGCCCGCCCTTTCAGCCCTTTGCAAAGGGATCGCATATGATAAGGGATGTAGGAAGGTTTTGTGCGTTTTGAATCGCGATTCTGATTTTAGGTTAACAATGGTTGTTTTGTTATGAAGGGTTAGGGACAACGTGGATTATTGGAATAGGGAGAACTCAGTGGCTTAATTGGAATTGGGGTTTATTCTAAAGGTTGCCGGTTTGAATTTCGGCCAAAATTTAAAAATTTCCAACTTTATTCGGACTCTCTCACAAATATATTTTTGTATTTCTTGTAAACCTACCTGAAATAATTTATGCATACGATGTAATTTTGTGTCAAACAATTATGAAACTTGCCCCAAAATATTTTACGGAATTGAACCAAAACACACGCGAGTCGTATTCGTACTACTCCGCCACGGAAGTCTATCATTTATATCATCACATTCAACATCATCAGCTTTGGGCCACTTCTTTAATTTAAGCCACGGTCACCAACAAGGGAGATAAATATTCAAAATATAGGCAGGTGCGCCATTGTTTCAGGAAAAAGAAAAAAGTGAGGAAAGAGTTATATGCGCCAGCATATAACTCAAATCCGGAAAAGATTTTAGATGCGCCTTTTCAACTATCGGGGGTAGAATGGGGATCGCAGATTTAAACATAATGAACTTGGCTTTAAAAAGTCACTGGTTTCAAACAGGCTTCCCGCTACACAGGCTTCCCCTTTGTAAACAGGCTTCCCGCGACACAGGCTTGCCTCGTGCGGGGGTCGCCAGAAATGTGTACATTTACATATAAGTGAAATGGCAAATAAATAATTTTGTATTTTTGTATTTGTATTCAAAGCTAGACAATTCCAAACAATAATTTTAAGGACTTCAGTTGATTAGCTTAAGTTTTTCTGGATTCTATGGGTGTAATATCGTAGTTATACGAGGGGTACAAGTTAATGAGAACACAGTTACATCTCAGTAAGAATCATCCTTTATTCATGATTAATGACATCTTATACGAGTATACTAGGTCTTACGTGATCTCGTGTCTTTACTAGCATCACTTATCAATACATTAGTTATCATAGTAATCTGTCGTCAGATAGACGCAGTAACCTAACCACCATCTCAATACGTATCTTATATACTAGGTCTTACGTGATCTCGTGTCTTTATTAGCATCACTTATCAATACATTAGTTATCATAGTAATCTGTCGTCAGATAGACGCAGTAACCTAACCACCATCTCAATACGTATCTTATATACTAGGTCTTACGTGATCTCGTGTCTTTATTAGCATCACTTATCAATACATTAGTTATCATAGTAATCTGTCGTCAGATAGACGCAGTAACCTAACCACCATCTCAATACGTATCTGTTTCCATGTCTCATGGGCGTCGTTAGCTGCGTTTTATACAAGTACACGTGAGCCAAGTCCCTCGCAGAACACAAACACTTCGCAATAACACGTCGTTTGTCTTACGTCTTCCCGTTACTTAATCTCCCTGCCATCCCTGACACTTTCCCTTATCCCCTTTCCATTCCAATTTCACCCCTTTTCCCCCAAATCCCCGTTTTCATTCCATTGCGTCCCAAATTTTTAATCATTCTCGTCTGGTCCGTCACTGTCACTTCAGCTTTGTACAGGAGTGGATTATGTTTATCTCAAATACGCAGAAAAGTTTCCAAAAGCTAATCTCATTCTATACCTTTTGTAAGGGGAAAAAGAGGTGATATTGCAACGGGGACGTCATGAACCCTGAGTTGTTACCCGACTGCGCAGGGAGGAGGGTTATTTGAGGATTATTTTGGAGCTTAACATTTAAATTACGGAAGAATCGTTGAGAATTTTGACTGCAACAATAAATATTTAGATTTACGATACTAAAATTCGTTGGTGTACTGACAATAGTTTCGTGGACATGATAGATAAACCAAGTTATTGTTTACGATTTAAATAAGAAGGCTTTTTATATCCATGGTTTAAAATATGTGAAAGAATTCGCATAGTGCTTCGTGTTAAGCTAGTTATAATAAAAAATCTAGTAAATCAATTTATTTGACTATCTCAGCAAAGTACTTTCCATCAGATGAGATTGTGGTCAAACGAAGGTCAATTGATTATCACTTGCTCGAGCAATTTGATAGCTATAGCTACCCTCCAGTGCGATATTAAAGGTGACATTAGCCTGCCTTACTGTATATTATTGGAGAGGTAAAAGTTTTGAATATTTCATCATTCCATCTTTCATTCAAACGTGGTGTATACAAAACACTATTAGCCAACTTCTCAAAACAATTTGCACTCTTGCCAGGGTTCCCTAGTCCGTTCAATTGTTTTATGTACCACGTCCACTCGTAAATTCCAGCTGGCTCAGCGCCATCTAGCGACAATGTGGACGTTATGACAGTACTTTGATATTATGTCATTTTGAAATAGGTACGGGGTTGCCAGGTCACTTGAGTATGCAGTGCACATAAACTAGTACATTATGGTCCGGGAGCCAGTGATAGATTTTCATGACCAAGTCCCTCCCAAGCAAAACTTCGTAATATGCATTAGGGATTAATATTATGAATACTCGTGACCGTTGGGCAGTGGCAGCGATGGCTGCTGGTTTTAATCAGAATTCTAGAATATGTGAATTTTAATTTCTTATTTGAACCTTAAACCAGAAACTTACAGGGATATTTTATTATAACCGGTTCATGTGTATTAGAAAGTTATATCAAAAAATCAATATGGCCGACGCAGTATTAAATACCAGCTGCGCCCCGCGTTTTCACCCGCGTGGTGATAGATATTTTGGGTAATATACAATATTTCTTTACGAATTTTAGCATATGTGTTATTCTCATATAAGCTATATTATTGTGAAGTTTCATCAAAATCCATTCATTGGTTTTTGCGTGAAAGAGCAACAAACATCACAAACTTTCGCGTTTATAATATTAATAGGATTTAGAAAGATTATTTTCATGCGTATGATACGTCCTATTATGTATTTTCAGCTTAGCTTAAAGTAAAATATTTGATCCATCTTTCACCGCTGTTCTGAAATTCACCGGAATACGGCAGACCGGCCGATTGTGACGGCGGAAACAAACGTCTCTTTGAGACTTCCCTGCGCTCTCGCTTTTTATTTTCAACCGCCTAGCTGATTCGCAACGGCTGGCACAGTTGCACTAAGACACCGTAATCGGACCATAATAATTGAAAATGAAATCATTTTTTTATTGATTGCATAAAAACATGGACAAAATAATTTCATATAAGTTAAACAAATAGTTAGCTATTTACTAAAACTATGGATACTATGGTTCATTGAATTGGCTAGCCTTAGATATCTACGCTAGGCTTAACAAGCCTAGCGTATATTATATCTAAGGCTAGCCTGTGTTATAGACATCTATGCCATCCAAATAGTTAGATATTAATTTTATTCGTAAAACAATGTTGATGTTGGTACAAGTTGTGACGTATCGAATGAAGGCGCGCCTGTGACGTACAAGTTTGCGGATTGGATTCAAGCTGAGGGACAAATGTTTATAAGATTAGATATTTTTTTATTAGATTTGGGCTTGGTGCATAGTTAGGTAAAAGCTTGCTAGAAACGTATTTCCTATTACGTTTCCTTCGTTTTACTTATATATGAGAGGCTTAATACGTTTCTAGCGTTATTATTACACAAGCTCACCCGTTTTAGAGCATGATGAGACTGTGTGAATTATTCAGCCTAAAGAACATCGCTGCAATAGCTTCCGTCATTCCTAGATTAGGTACCCACCAACTTTTTATAATCTAGACATTCAAGACTGATTAAATTCATTAGTATAGAAATGACGTTGTAATAAAGGCGATTTAAAACTTCGATAAGACTATTAATTTGCATCAAGCCCCGGACTAGAGACGGGTGAAATGTGGGCTCTGACCGAAATAATGCATTGATGGATCCCACGCTACTCGCCAGCTTAGCCTGACCTATGCGTGGTCTAACATGACCGCTGTAAGAGCTAATCCTAGGTTCATCAATCTATGTCCACGTGGATTGATTTGAGAGAGAATCCGACAGAATAATTTGTCTACGGATAAATTTCAAGAGAGATTTCGACGAAATCCTCGAACCTGGGTAAGGTCGAATTTTTGTGTATATTCTATATGAAATGAATATATTTTTCTACGCTTCTTTGCTTTCCACTTAGTAACTTCATTTTTTATTTTGTAAGTTTCAAGGGCCTATTTCTCTTGCCGCTCGGTGCGGTTAAATAGTTAAATATGCAATTCGTTATTATTATCATATATATCATCAGATCGATAAATCTAAGACCTACCTAAATTATAAGTACATCATATTATGCTTAACAATTTTTAATTTGTTGCTAGGCACAAGTAACTGTAAGCTGTGTCCGCGGCTACGCTTGCTACTAACCAACCGGTTAGTAAGATAATTTCAAAAAAAATATTAATGACGGAAAAATTTAAATGACGGAAAAATCGACATACATAAAAAAACATACGTATCGCCGAACATAGAACCTCCTTCTTTTTTCAAAGTCGGTTACAAATGGAAGATTGACTCAGCCGTCCTTAATGTCCCATGTCTACATTGAGGAGATGGCAAAAGGAAAGTCTTTTATTAGGGAGGTTTTGTCCATTTCTGTCAGAACTTACAAAAGTACGCCATGATTGTGGAGATTTGAATGAGGTTCTCGGGGTTTTATACCTTTCATAAACATCATGTTTTTGTGTTAAAAGTTGTATCTTCTGAATCAAAGTGCTTTTAAAAACATCTAACCGGAAATCTATGTATGTATGTATGTATGTATGTATGTATGTATGTATGTATGTATGTATGTATGTATGTATGTATGTATGTATGTATGTATGTATGTATCAAGCTCGGTTTGGAAAAATAATAATAACATGACCTTAAACTAAGTCTTAAACTTAGTTTTTATACGAATAGGCTATTAGCACTGAAGTAAAGTTATACTATTCTAGCCTCAAGGTAAGCATAGCTTGTGTTACGGGTACTAGATGACTGATATACATTTAATAACCTGCATTACCTACATAAATAGTTTTTATTATACATATATAATGACCAGAACACACCAAAGATTGTATTTAATTGATTGGGAAAGGGGGGAGTATCGGCGAATATCACGTAGGTTTTTACAGAATATTTTTAAAAAAATCATGAAACACATTTTGTAAAATCACATTTGAAATTAGGGGACGGGGTGGGGGGGACGGGGTGGGGGGGACAGGGGGGGGGATTTGTTAAACACATTTTGTGCATTTTAGGCATACTGTTTCTTAGTCATAATGAAGTGTAGGTAATAAGCATAGCAGACATAATGCATTTCAGGCATTTTGCTACTTAGACATTACGCAATTTAGGTAATTTATTAATCAGACAATAAGCGTTTTAGGTCTTAAGCTACTTTGATGGTTGGCGCTTTAGATGACCGGATCATGAACGGTTATTTTTTTCTTGTTTATATCATTTTCTTACTATGTAATGTGTCGTGTTATGTATAGTATCAAATAAATGTATTTCTTCATTATCTTTCTTCTTTTTATTTATTTATTTATTTCCACCGTAGGGACACATGTTACACTTGATGTCGTTAAATACTATTTTAAAAGACAAATTACATTTTTATTATAACACGCACTAACTTTTGACAAAGGAAACACCATAGGACATTGTGCAAAAAAAAAGCAGACAGACATGCCTTCTTTAAAAAATACAAAATAAATTCTATGTTCTGTTCAGCAGTGGACTTATGTGGGATACAATGTACTTACGAAGGTGGAGTTGTTCATGAGCAGCCTGGTGGTGAAGTTCTTCACGTTGAAGAGAGTAAGGCCGCCCCACTGGTCGCGGAACACCAGCTCCTGGTCTGTAACAAGGAGAAATAACCTTAGTGGTGACCGAATAAGGTGTATTTTCAATAATATTAGGATTTATTAGATTTTCCTGCTGTCTTCGCTCGCATTTTACTAGGACAAAGATAGATAACCAAAAAATAAGTAGGTTAGTACAAGTGGCTATTTGATTGATCGGAGGAAGTTCTCAGGGAGTTTGGGTGAGTGGCTGTATGGAGAAACAAATACAAAGTGTTTGTTTACAAAAAATAAATAGTGGATTTAGAATTAACAATGAGCCCCGCACTAGGCTAGGCCTGTTCGCGGGGTATCGAATACATTAACAATGAGCCCCGCACTAGGCTAGGCCTGTTCGCGGGGTATCGAATACATTTTATTAATATTACATTATATATTTATGTATGTATTTATACTTATAGCTATCAATAAGTATTTGTTAGTATGTTCCAATTAAATATTATTCTGTATAACACGCCACCGTCTATAAGTGTTCTAACACTTCATGTCTATCCAAAGGTTGCCTGGCAGAGATCACTCTTAGCGATAAGACCGCCCATTGTACGACACATTCTGTATTTATCTTTTCCCTGTCTTATGTATCTGGTTTTTATTTGTTGTGCAATAAAGAGTAATTGTATTGTATTGTCTGTTTGCCATGATTATTGGAAAGAGGTAACACTAACAAATTGCGCAAAAAATAAAACTAAGGCTGGTAACTTAGACTTACGTTTCGAAATGTTTGTTTTTTCTACTGTGTATAGTTTTTAATGAATGAACCATCTCAGAAGATCTCGCATTGCGCAGAGATTTTATGACTTCGTAGTTCGTAGCGCATTTTGTGTTCAATTGAGTTCAACAACAGTCTGACCTCCTGCTCAACTATTTCAATTGTTAATACAACTAGTAAAAAAAATTAATTTTCTTTGTTAGAAATATATAAATCACTATACTTATAACAACAACGCTAAGAGGCGACGTGGAAGGCCCAGGATGAGAAGGCGCGACGAGCTCGAGGTACATACATCTTCCATCATGGCCTGTTGCAGCGTTGGATCGCGAGGAGTGGAAGGAGAAAAGGGAGGTTATAATTAATTATTATTATAATTACTGTTTAGCCATTATTATCCCACGGCTGGGTCTTTACCCAGCCGTGGGACAATAATGGCTTAAAATAAATAAATAATAATGCTGATAGGTAAGTGTCTATTACACCAGCTCAGCTGCATGATGCTCAGTGTATTAGCCCAGCATTATTTACTATTACACCAGCTCAGCTGCATGATGCTCAGTGTATTAGCCCAGCATTACTTACTATTACACCAGCTCAGCTGCATGATACTCAGTGTATTAGCCCAGTATTATTTACTATTACACCAGCTCAGCTGCATGATACTCAGTGTATTAGCCCAGTATTATTTACTATTACACCAGCTCAGCTGCATGATGCTCAGTGTATTAGCCCAGCATTATTTACTATTACACCAGCTCAGCTGCATGATGCTCAGTGTATTAGCCCAGCATTATTTACTATTACACCAGCTCAGCTGCATGATGCTCAGTGTATTAGCCCAGCATTATTTACTATTACACCAGCTCAGCTGCATGATACTCAGTGTATTAGCCCAGCATTATTTACTATTGATTCATGCAAGCAATACCTATATGAAACTCTGATTACCCGATCGACTATCAATTCTAGTTATCGCCATTCTCCGAGCGGATCGCAAATTGACTTCCGGTGCGAGTCGCTTCCGCTGGCCGGAAGTGCCGCCATATTGTCGGGCTCGGCTGATTAACTTTCAATATATCATCGCTTGGGTTTGGGGTATATTTCGTAGTTTAATTAATTCTGAAACCATATAGATGAGATATTTTTTGTAGTGGAATTATCTCTCTTTATACATTATCCTCTTTTTTTAAGAAAGAATCCATTAAAAGATAAAGAAATATCTATCACCACGCGGGTGAAACCGCGGGGCGCAGCTAGTACAACATAATATCGATAGACGCCAAAACGACAATTGATTCAAAGTTTGTTTTAGCAAATGGCAGTTTCATAGGATTTCATTCCTCATATCAAATCCAACATAAAATCTACTCTATAAGCGTGTCTCCACTGCGATAGTTAGTCACCGTGACACGGCTATCGAGATGGTCTACAATACCGTACCTATTTGGTTGAGAATACAATTTCGATCGGCATTCAAGACTTCCTTTGAAGCTTTGACAATGATATCACAGGAATTTCTTTGACGTGACTTTGTAGCTCGGAATAATAACGTAAAGGTCGTAGCGTAATATCACGACAGAGCTTCCGGACGGCTTAATTATACTAATAACTTTATAAAATGTATCGGGTAAATATTAAATATATGGACATAATGCTAGAAATAGCTACATACGACTACCTATTAAATTATGATATGAAGTATTCTAGCATAAGTTTTAAGTTATTAGAAATTTCAGCAATATAAAGTTAAGAATTGAGTATAGGTCAAAATATAGGTCTTAATTAAAATATAATGTCCGGTTCTGGGTATACAAACACTGCAAATTGATGTCAGCTGATTACGCTTTCCGCGTTTGGAGAGAGTTAAAGCCAAGATTGATATTTTTTTTTTAGTTTTCCAATATATAGAATAGAATAGAAAAAACATTTATTTAGACACAGGTACAAAATACAGGCATATAATACACAAACAAAGAAGTTTATCATGGGGGTAAACGACACAAATAGGTGATATTAAGAATAAAATAAGACCATGACCCTGCGCCGAAATAGGGGTTGGCTCAGCGTGTGCTGAACATTATTTTATTCAGCGCTGTTTTTCAGCCAAAGACCTTAATTTTTTGTTAAAGTCACGGACGACAATTCGGTGACAACTATATATCAACTATATATCGATATCGGCACAGCTTCATGCGCCATGATCAAATTTATTTATTTATTGAGATAATAACATCATTACAGGTTTTTTTTATTAAGCCCTAAGGCAATGTTATAACTACTTTTACTAATAATTACATACTTTTGGACATACACACAATACTAATTAATTCATAATTGTGTTTCAATAACATTTTGTGCCTTTTTCATGGCTTTTTCATCATCATTATATATCATTATCGAACGCAGCTCGATCACGACACACAACACTGACGGTGGTATCAGAACGCGACGCGGTTGGTACATGACTTCTTCGGTTTTTGCACATTCTCACAACAGATTCCCGGTAAATATCCCGTTATAAATGACTTTGTGTTAATAACCATGACAGTTTCAAAAGTTTTATAGCCAAGATTCCCGCGAAGGAATCTCGTCAGGTACATTTAAATGGTAGTATCTCTGGTTATGCTTGTATAGGAATCTTAGGCACGCTTTCTGTACTTTCGACAAAAGGAGCGCGTAGGTGGATTCATAAGGATTCCATATACAAGAGCTAACTCAAGCCTACATCGAATCAAAGTAGAAAACAGAAGGCATAAAAGGCTCTGAAAATTGCGAGCATTTCTTGAATCTAAGTCTCTGGAAGGATACCTACTACCTAAGCAACTTATTATATGGTCATGGAAAGTAAGTCTTTGGTTGAATGGCATGACGAATTACCTAAAGTTAATATTAGGTACGAATATACATCATCATCAACCTATGTTAGTCCACTGCATGGACTTTCGCAAGTCGTCATCCCACCTGGTCGGAGGGCGTCCTATACTACGTTTACCGAGTCGTGGTCCCCACTCACGAACACGTGCCCCAGCGGCCGTCGTCGGTTCTTTGCGAGATATGGCCGGCCCACTGCAACTTCAGCTTGCTAATTCTTGTCGATAACTTTGGTTCTCTGTCGGATGTATTCATTACGAATCCTATCCTTCAGAGAAACTCCGAGCATAGCTCGCTGAGCGACTTTGAACTGGTGGACCAGCCCTATCGTGTGTCTACATCTCAGCTCCGTAGGACGTATATATACATACAATACCTATGTATTATAAAGGTCGTCGTCGTCTCGGTCGATGTAGACAGAGACACGGCAGTTTGTCGTTAGCCAAGTTTGGAAAAACAACAAGCGACTTATTAAGTTGCGAGTTCGTTTAGACACCGCTTCGTAATAATCTGGGAGTTGAATTAGATATGCTAGCTATGCAGTTTTCTGTTTGTTTAAAAAATAAAATTCGACAGATTTTTTCAGAGCTGCATAAAAGTCTGTCGGAGCCAGAGCAGACTTGAATAAATCAATCAATGTATGCTTTTAACAGTCGGCGTGGAGCATCGTGTGTTTGTACTAGAGTTCAACATTTATCGGAAACGAACAGCTCAAAGGGAACTATTTCGATGAAATGTATTTTGGTAGGTCAGATAAATAGTGTTACTATATGTAAATGTTGCATGTTTAAGTATCTATAGGTATTAAATATTAAACTTAATTATCTTTAAGATTGCAGAGCGGGACCTTCAAGCACAGGTCAATCACATTACTTAAAAGAGGGTCCCATACACACTGAAATATATTAATTAATTTAAGTTTAAGCAATAAACTATTTGATTTGAATAGTTAGTTTGATACGGGCCACATATCCACAGAATAGAAGATTGAGAAGTTTTTTTTTCGATTGTTGTTTAATGTATAATTTAATTCAATATTATTTGTTTACTTTAATTTAATTTAAATTACCCACGTACCTGCAGTTAAAATGAATGTGACGTGTTATTCATGAAATAAATGATTATTGATTAATAAGAACCAACTCATTTCAACGATATGTACATACATATGTAGGTATAGGTATTATGTTTACCCATCAAAAGTGGTTTTAATTTGGAATTCGTTTTTAACTGAATGATTTTACAAAAGTAACAAAATATGTGTTATCCAAATGACTTTACAAAACTTTCGTATTAGAATGAAAAAGTATTTCAGACTAACATTTTGTTCCTTACAAATGTTAACCCTACTAAATTGCCATGTTCATCTATTCAATAAAACCCTTATTTTATTCGTATCCGTAAAGGCAACTTTTAGCTATATCACCTCATACTAACGCAAAGGGTCTCTGTCATAAATTAACTGCACGGTGCCTCAACTAACCCGATCAAGTTACGCTGGAATTCCATACATGTGGCTTTTGTAACCAATATTACCTGACCTACTCGTATGTTCAGAAACTTAGCAGGTCTCTACTATTTGCTCCCTCATGTATATTATTCGTGCACCCAGTATAAACTGAGCTTCAACAAAATTTCAGTAGAGAGATCAGTCAAAGCTGGTTGTTTAGGTATTTTCAGCGGATGTCTAAGGTAGGTTGAGCTCCGTTGTAAATTCGGAGTGTCGGAAGGTGCGTGATTGGGCGATGATGCTCCAATTATGGGCTATGTCGGATCACTGGGACCGAAAATTGACTTTGTGTGTATCCTATATAACCACGGGGGCAGAATGATCTCATCAACTCATCTCATAGGTAATATGAGGCTGCCTAATAATATTTACCATAATATGATATGATATGTAAGACTGAAAGCAGCGTTGTTCCGCGCCCCGAGTGGTTTAGCACTAGGCTGAGTTTGACCCTTTTTGGCCAGCAGGCTAGCACGGTAGCTATTTATTGTTTCTCTGTGGCTTAATTTTATATATTTTTAAGTGTAACTACTGTGTAATTTTTTTGTACTATGTAGTTAGTGTGTATCTACTATTATTATTTGTGGTTTTGTACGAAACCTGTTTATGACCAAATAAATTTATCGAGGTTGCGGGTTCGATTCCCGCTTCTCGGTACAAATGTGTGTAGGTACGATCTGCAGATATTTGCTCCGGGTGTTCTGGTCGTTTTCTATGTATATACAAAAAAACTATCTGAGTATGTAATTTATTGTATTATGTACTCGTATATCAGTAAAATCTAGTGCCCATTACACTGTGGGAAGCTAATAGGTATTGTAAGGGCCTACCTCACGCTATCTGTTAAAACAAGCATCAAACCATCAAAATCCGTTGCGTAGTTTTAAAGATCTAAGCATTCATAGGGACAGACAGACAGCGGGAAGCGACTTTGTTTTATACTATGTAGTGAGGCTACACTTTGTTCAGGTGAAAAGCGTGCTAAACTGCGGGCAGTAGGTAGCTAATACAACCCACCATAAAGAGCACCCCAAAGTGGCAGCGGCCCGTAATGAAGGGATGGACGTCACGGAATGAACCCACCTTCTAAATACACGTCGGGTAGGGTCAGGGGTTCTTATTGATGGGCCGATAAGGAACGAGGGGTCTTGTAGGGCCAACCTTTATGGCTTGGGATACAAATACAGTCTAATTTTAACTATAATACTCACTCTAATCGGTTTAGGCCCTAGTCAGATATTTCTTTAAACTTACATTTTCATATCTTAAGCGATTTTTTTTATTCTAATTTAGTTAGGGACTATGAGTCTAACAGTGATTAAGTCAGTCCCATAGGATATCTTGTTAATCAATATTTACAAGTACCTTATATGTGGACTCATATAGAGTGACAGCGGCAACAGAAGTTTGTTCCGCCATTATACTCTGAAATGAACCCACAGCGGTAAGACCGCTGAAGTGGCAGTGGGCCGGCCATATCTCGCGAAGAACCTACGAGATAGTAAATCTACTCTAACATTATAAACGCGAAAGTTTGTATTTATGGATGTTTGTTACTCTCACTAAAACTACTGAGCGGAATTTGTTACTAAGCGCAAATCTCGAGAGCAGCTGAACCGATTTCGGTAATTATTTTTTTAGAATATTCCTTCAAGTACGAGGATGGTTCTTACGGAGAGAAAAAAGATATTTTTTTTAAAAATTGCATGAAACAAATGACCATCCGGGCGAAGCCGGGACAGGCCGATAGTTACCCAATAAATAAATCCTGAATAAGAACTACAAAATTCCAACAATCTACTTCACGAATATCGTTCTACCCGTAATGAAGTAACCCGCCACTTCACCGTACATTAGAGATCCTTACAGAGCTGTTAGAAACAGGCAGGGGTAGTGAACATTTGGGTCACAGGCAGCGCTCTGATTATATTCACTCGAGTGGGACGCTGCTCGTTCCCTGCTTCAGAGACAGGGTTTTACAGCGCGTCTACTCGTGATATGCTGCCAGCCACAGCTGGAAACACACATAATAAACTCGCTTTTATTGCTTACGGCAGGTTTCTTGAACGCAAATTATATTTCAAATCAACTAATCTATGTTCAGTTCTCAGGTGCATAATGATTGAATTTGTTCAAAGAGTAAGATGAGTAGATGTTTTATTTTTTATTTTTTTTTATTTTGAAAGCCTAATATACACGCTAACACACTCGTGTATATAATTTTTTTGGCTTTCAGAATCATCAGCAGCCATCTGTTAGTCCACTGCTGGACATAGGTCTCTCCTAATGAGCGCCTGCGGTTTTTCGCAGGTCATGACGACCTGCGAAAAACTTACGACCATATCCCTCCAGGCTAGAGGACGTCCTACATTACGTTTGCCGAGTCGTGGTATCCACTCAAGAAAACGTTTACCCAGCGGTTGTCGGTTCTTCGCGAAATATGACCGGCCCACTGCCACTTCAGCTTGCTAATTCTTCGAGCGGAATAAACAAAAATGTGGAAAACTCGTCAAGTAGGCATTTGAAAGTTTTTGAAAGAAATTAATGTTTAGACACTAATCCAAATCGCGATCAATAGAACAGACGCCGGAAATAGGTTTCAATTTTCAGTTTCAAAAATTCTTTATTAAAACATTAAATAACATTGGTCTGGTACAACACTAGTGTAAACTTAATCCTAGAATGCACAAACATACACAAATAAAAAACGTTTTAGAAGCTAGGGGTGCGCTTATCAAAACTTACGAAGGAAATTTTAACACTTCCTGTTACAAATCATAACTACTTCAAACGTGAGACATTAGGAATAACTCAACACTCAATAATCCAGAAAACTAGCCAAAAGTTGAATTACAACTTAAATTAGATCTCAGTTGATCTCCGTGTAGTGGGCCTGAGTGTGTAAGATGTAGCGCCAGACATTGACAAGGGTCCGAATCAGCACATTGATTTATTAACAGACAACCAGACAGTTGACAAAAGTGGCTGTAGTTGGGAAAGTCCCAATGGTCCTTGAGGTCGAGAATTCAAAAACTACATCATCATCAGCCTATAGCAGTCCACTGGACATAGGCCTCCCCCAATGCGCGCCACAGCGCCCTGTCTTCAGCTTGACGCATCCAGCATCTACCTGCAGTCTTTCGCAGGTCGTCATCCCATCTGGTCGGAGGGCGTCCTACACTACGTTTACCTAGTCGTCAAAAACTACGTTACAGATGAAATAATTAACTAAATTGCCTAAAATCGTCGTAAATTGCCGAGGATTTGAAATTCCTGAAGGCCTTTACTTTTACAGAATCCGGTAGTCAGTACATTTCGCATTCTAATAACAATTAACGTTAGCGTCATACAATATTATAATTCAATTAATTACAGGGGTTAATTGTGATTATTAACCTTTGTTTCGAATTAACGTATGGAAAATCAAAGGTAAATAATTGTTTAAATCACGTGAAAAAGGTATTTCAGCTATAATGGTAGTGTTAAAATTGATTAAAACTAGTGTAAATGACGGAACATTTGGTTATTTGCTGTCCATATCAGATTTCATGCGTTAACCACAAAGTGTATTCTAGACACTATTTAAATCCCTATTCAAACTCCTTAGTTACCTACTACGAAGAAAAGGGGGCTATTTTGTTACACAGAGATGCATCCAAGTCCAACCCGGCAGGTTGGGGACATGATACCGAAATTGGTAATTACGAGGTGCTGACTTTTGAGCTCGGTTCCATATCCATGCGGTAAAAACCCTGAACCAAATACCAAACAAAAAGGGTACGATCAGGTCCTACAATACGTACAAGATAATGAACATGTAATCTACAAATGAATGTCAAGTACTTGACGTGAAGTACCATATCATTATTTTGTGATCTTGGTCACGCTATAATATTTTCATACCGTATTAATTTATTTATATTCATTCATTCAGGACTTGACTTAATTATACATAGTTACATATATTCCAAAATGTCAAACATTATTATATAACCTGCTGCGCCCCGTGGCTTCACCTTCGTGGTTATCTATGTTTCAAATAGTATATAAACCATTAACTCTATCTATTTTACAAAACTGCGTTAAAATCCGTTGTGTACTTTTAAAGATAGCATAACATACAAAGCATACATAGGGACAGACAGACAGACAGCGAGAAGTGACTTTATTTTATACTATGTAGTGATGAAGTAGCAAGTTAAGTCAAATTACGAGTATAATATTTGGAGCAACCAAGTTAGGGCTACGCGCTAAGAGCTACGGCGTAGCAAACATCTACGAGAGTCTACGACGTAGCACCCTCTACGAAAGTCTACAATGGTGTCATGATGGAAGGAAAAAATCAATTGGTTCAGATTGAATATTTGCAGCGCACAAACTGAAGTGAACCTTATCCCCTAATATTAAAAATAAATATCAAATATTTAACAATCTTTTTAGCCTTTTTGACGTTGGCAGGTTTTATTTGAATACCAGAACTGCAGCTTGCACTCTAAAATATCACGTTTTCATATACAAATACCTTTTGAAGGTTCAAAGGCATTTTTATTTGGGCAGTAAGCCAAATAAAAATACATAGTACAAACATGATAAAACGGAAATGTAAAAGTTGTGGATTACCCTAAGTATTTCTGCTGAACAAACATAATTTAAAATTGTATGAGCAAAAACTATATTCCGCTTATAAATTCGAACCCCCTACAATTCTACCCTGCACTAGAAAAATCGGCACGCAAAACGTATTTTCAACCTAATCCTTTACCATAAAAGAAACGTTAAAACTATAACGCTTCAGAAATAACCACTCTACGGCTCTAGTATCACGTCATAAAATTGCAAAAATAATTGAAACTCCCATTCGCACGTACCGTACCACGTAACGCGCGCAATTCCCGCTAGATGGCGCCGTTCAAAATTACCACCGCCATTAAGGCTAGAGGGGTAATTATGTCATACAATACTGTTTAATCCGGTCGAAAGCTGCAATATGCGAACTTAACTGGCTAGGGTAGGCGAAAAGCCGGAGAAGTATTATAATGGACAAAACACAAAATCTGTAAGGAGTTTTATGGTAGGTGCCTATTTAGTTTTTGTAATAGATTGAAGGATGCGGGTTCAAAACCCGAATTACTCTTTTTTTTTGCCATAAACATGGCCGTTTTTAATTTAACAAATACGATGATATTTATTGTGATTTTCTAGGGGTTAGGAAGCTAGCAAGGGCTAGCGAGATCTAAGCAGCCCCGCTTCCTCAAGGATATTTACCGACTTAAAATATGATTGCAAAATAAAATAAATAAAAACAGAATACTTCGTTGGAGTGAAAAATCCGGTTTTTTCTGCGTCTGCGCACTAGACTTTTTAGCCGGACGCAGAAAAAACCGGATTTTGCATGAATCTGTTCCCAACTATTATCATAAAAATAACATTAGCCGACCTTTCTAATAATAGTATCCGGCCTAAACCATACTTATGGACATAATCTAGAGTACTTCAGCTTTCTAGTTTCGATTTGTGGACGTATTTTGTTTCTATGATGACGCCTGTTGCGCAGTAGGTGGAGATCCGCAAGTTTAATTTCCGCCTCGGGACAAATAATAAAATAATTCGCAATCAATAAAAATAAAAAAATTCACAATATTTTGCCGAGGAAATTTGTACGCCTTCTCGATGAGCCATTACCTTAAGTTTATTTTTAAAAGAAGCTAATCTGCGGGTGACAACATGCTACGGTAGCCGGTTATAGAGCTATGATATTTAATGAATACGGCCGATGTCGCAAGAAGCAGCTAGTCGTATGTTAGGAACATCATCATCATCATCAGCCTATAGCAGTCCACTGCTGGACATAGGCCTCCCCCAATGAGCGTCATAGCGCCCTGTCTTCAGCTTACCACATCCAGCATTTACCTGCAGTCTCTCGCAGGTCGTCATCCCACCTGGCCGGAGGGCGTCCTACATGGGGTGTTAGCAACAACAGGCTCCTATTAGTTCACGTAGAATTTAGCTTGAACCTTAATCTAGATTGTAGATTAAGCAAGCCACAATAACCTGTATACCTAAACAACACTACACTTACGTACACGTAGGTACCTATACTACATCTACATTCCAGTCAGGTATGTAGTCTTAGATTAAGCCTGGCTTGAGTTAAGTAATGAAGTGGGCCAGGCGCGCCACCTGTTGGGTCCGTGGACACTACAGGTAGATGTACTGGGCTCAGCCTAAGGAATAAATAATGCTGGGCAATCCACTCAGCACCACGCAACCTGGGCTTATGTTTAACTTAACAAATACTGGGATGATAAAACTTTTAAAATCTATCATCACTATAGATATACTCATAGTATAAAACAAAGTCGCTTCCTGCTGTCTGCCTGTCCCTATGTATGCTATGATATCGGTTTATTGACATGTATTCTCAAAAATACACAATGTCACTTACATGAGAACTAAGCTATTATAAAATAGGTGTGATTTATATATTGAACTTTTTTTAATTTTGAGATATTTAAAACTACGCAACGGATTTTGATGTGGTTTTTTTATAGACCGAGTGATTCAAGATTAAGTTTTATAAACCATTTGACACATATTTCCACGCGGGTGAAGCCGCGGGGTGCATCTAGTGGTTGTTAAAACAAAAGCCATTCTAAAAGAATCGTTAAATATCTGAAGTTGAAGTAAAATCTGATTTATTAATTGAGATAGTGAGTGTGTTGAAACGTCGGGAAAATAGGTAAATAATCGCGATAAATACCCGTTGTATTAAAACTTATAATTCTGACTTTTTTTTCTGTAAAAAGACGGCTAGAGCGTTCGATACGTTTTTAGTGTTTCTAACTTTACTTGGAGGGTTAAAAGGTTCATCATTATCAGCCTATAGTAGTCCACTGCTGGACATAGGCCTCCCCCAATTAGTGCCATAGCGCCCTGTCTTCAGCTTGCCGCATCCAGCATCTACATACCTGCAGTCCTTGGGTTAAGGTTATCCATTGATAACGCTTCAAGTACATTTTGACTTCTGTGTGAAAGCCCTCATGAATAATGCCGAAGCCAGAAAAAGTGAGGAATAAGCCTCTTACATGCAAATAAGAACAAATCTCCCAACTTAGCGCTTCGCCCCAAATAAATTATTTTTTATTTTCCGCCCAAAACCTGCCGCCACCTAGCGCCATATTTTTTCTTCAGATGGGGTGAAAGTTGGGGCTGGTTATTAAGCAGGTGTTGCAATATGGACCTTATGTATTAGGTAGGTAACTATTAACCTTTTATGAACCATTAGGTAGGTACCGTGTTGACGACCTTCATGGCGTAGAGAGTAAAAGTTAGTGCTAAATACGTTTCGATTCTTGCAACGATGGAAAATATTGCATGTTCAGCCTACTTTGTACTTACAAAATATGAAAAAAACAAAAGGTGCAAATATACGTATTTGCTCATATAATATAAGTATTGGTCCTATAAGTAAACCATTTATACAGTTGTATATAAATGAATGAACTTATAATTTAATTTATTATAACAAAAAACTTAAATCAACTTTGAACTCCATTAAATTTAGGAAAAATAGTAAACCTTCTGAAAGTATTCACCGCCCCGGGGTTTCCTCTATACACAAGGATTTATAAAATCAAGAGACAGTCGACGGAGAAATAGCAAACTATAAGAAAACATAGAATCTTCTCCTTTTTTGAGTTCGGTTAAAAAAGAAGGCCCAACATGAGAGGAGAAGATTCTATGTTTTGTTATAGTTTGCTATTTCTCCGTCAACTGTCTCTTGATTTTAAAAATCCTTTTGTATAGAGAAAACCCCGGAAGACTAATTTTACTTTTGCAACCGATGAGTACTATCTATGTGCAACAATAACTACTGGAGCTCGAATAATTATTATTCCAATCCGAACCAAGACACGGGATACGATTAGTCTTCTACCAACATATTTTCCATTTACAAAAACATTGTTTGCGAAGTATAACGCTGTAACAGATGATCCTGAGTGTTCTTTTAATGCTCCTCCCGCCTAATTGAAATAAGAATAATGGCCTAAACGATAAAATAATTAATTTACAAGCAAAAATGTATAAAAATGGTTCTACAATAACGTGAGGTGCTCGGCCAATGTTAGGGTTGCCAGCTTTAAATCTCCGCGTATTTCGGGTAACTATTAAAAATTTAGGGTCATTTTTCTCATTTTATGAAGCTCTCTCCGAGATTATTTTTAATGGTATCCTACGAAGAGTTTCGTTGAAAGAGTTCTTTCATGCGGATTTTTGAAAGTTTTAGATTTTCAAGTAAAGTAAGTTGCATAATAAATGTTTGCGAAGAAAGCTTGTATTTTGTGGATAAGAAGGGAAAATATTTTGGTTGTAATTTTAAAGAACGATGGTTCTTAGAGGACTACTTTTTAAATACATGCATCTTTCATTAAGTATGTTGTGGGTTAACTATGAGCCTGTGTTGTCATGCATCACTTTGAATAGCTATGGCGTTTTCTTATAACCGACTTCAACGCAAGTCTTAAAAAAAGATATTAGAATTTCATTTCGAGGCTTCAAAAAACCGCAAGCATTGGAAGTATTTGAGAGGGCTTTGTCCACCTTTGGGGGAAACTCGGTAAATTAAAAATATGAAAATGGGATTAATTTGTTCTTGAGTGGAGACCACGACTCGGTAAACGTAGATGCCCTCCGGCCAGGTGGGATGACGACCTGCGAAACACTGCAGGGAAATGCTGGATGCTTTGCGTCTAGCTGAAGACAGGGCGCTATGTCGTTCATTAGGGGAGACCAATATCCAGCAGTGGAAAAACAGCCTGATAATGATAATGAAAGTTGACCATATTGATTGACCACATTATGATTTTATTTCAAAATTATGCCTTTTGTGTTCAATGTTTTGGCTAAGATACAAACTCAAGATAGAAAATAATGTATTAAAATCTCATCCTCTCCCTCTTCACTCCCCTGCAAACTCCTCACAACAAAAACCAACTCAAAACCTCACGGAACCCTAAAACTTCAAAACCATCAATGTAAAGTTCGCGAATCCAATTACCAAGTTTGAGTATACCTTTCAAAAGCCAGCTTGAAAAGAGCCCTGGATTGATGGATGTTGGAGGATTCTGTTCGGAGGTCGGGGGTCAGGGTGTTCTGGGCATTGATTATGGGAGGTGGTAATGATTTAAAGTATGGAATATAATGAATTACTAAGTTATGCCTGTGGCTTCACTCGGTTTAATGTGGGATTATATTATGAGTTTCACGATATACTATGTAGTTGCCACACTGGCCGGCCGGGAGCATTATAAATATAAAAAAAATGCAATAATATAACCTTGGATGGATTCACGAATTAATACGCAAAAGGCCTGCGAGTTCATGGATGACAGTCAGACGATTGATGAACTTTGTTAATATCATTAACTTATTTATTTAATATAAAATCCATAAAACATCATCATCATCATCATCAGCCTATGTTAGTCCACTGCTGGACATAGGCCTCCCCCAATGAGCGCCATAGCGCCCTGTCTTCAGCTTGACGCATCCAGCATCTACCTGCAGATAAATCATATAAAGAATAAAATTGTCAGATTAAAATCAAATTTAATAATAAATTGGATACGAATAATTGACTCAATTGTAAATACTATAGATAGTTCTAATTTGTTTTTATTATTTTATTCTATCTTCTTTATTATTTAAGATCTTATGACCTCATTAAAAATGAAATGGAGTTAAGCCTCATTAATATGGTCATCCATTTGTTCTGGACGAGACAGTCTAGACTACAGGTACTAAGTTTTATGCAAATTTGCAAATATAACATATACATAGAATCAAAATGTTAATGCTTGGCCAGATGTCGCTCAGTTCCGCACCGACAATAGTATGTAAGTAATTTGTTGTTGTGCATAGCTTTACTTAAATATTGACATGTATTAAATCATATTATATTAAGACTTACATAGGCAAATAACCATGTATTAGACACATAAGAGATATGAACATACTAGAGGTTTCTTTTTCACTTCTGTGTGTGGACAAAAATTGAAGTGAACAGTAAAATAATCTTATTTGATAATAATTTATGGTATAAAGTATGACTTGTCTAAGTGCTATTTTTGTAAGCCTAAAGAAATAAAATATATTGAATTTTGAATCCACTCAGTGATGATGATGAATCAAATATTTGCTGAACTTAATATACAAAAATTTTTGCTGCGAACCCGCTACGTTCTTCGTCACACTTTCATCCACTGCGCCAAAGGGGTTGTAAGTACAATCAATGTTTGGTGCCAAGACTGAAATCGAGTCAATTTATCTTCCAGAGTCACTGCAAAATACATAAGAATACCTACCTCTTTCTAGGTTATTCACTTTGTCAAACCGACTTTTACAGTTTGCCCCAGTTACCAAACAAACTGCTATGCAATCTGTGTACCGTACACTCAGCCGCGAAAGTTCCTGGTGCACGTTACACTGATATTATTATAGAGGAAGTTTGCTCGCTCAGGTATTCAATATTCTTTTAAGTGCTTTATGGAGTGAGTCAGTCGAACTATCCATTTTGATAGATGGATAACTAACAAAGTTTTGATTTGCAGGATGACAAAATAAATAATTGCATTGACAATTTTGTCAAAAAAGGGGTAGAAACAAAAGTAAAATAATAATTTATTCGGTAATTGATTGAAAAGCCAATGAGGCGCTTATGAGGAGGAAACCTGCGTCCAGCAGTGGACGTAGGCTGTTGTGTTGAGGTGAGGTAAGGTGAAGAAACTGATTAAATCTAATAAACTATAATTTATAGAATAATAAACCTACATTGTGAAAGTGCTAAATTGTCACAGGCAAAAGCCTTCCTTATAATTAATCTAATAATAAAAATAATAAAAAAAAATCTAATACTAATAGGATAACTACCTTCCTAAATACCAAGTACGAAGAATACTTCTATTTTCCACGAGAAAACATTTCACGCGTTCACTAACCTATGATTTTCCCAACGTTTCGGCAGGATTACAAACCAGTGTCACCGAACCCTCTAGAAAAAAAACGAAATAGTAGTATAATAGTAGGTAGTAAGTAGCAGCGGGTAAGTATTTATTTCTGTTTTTTGTGGTATAATAAACTGTTTTCTATTTATGTATCTAAAAATAAATTTAGGCATATTAGGCATACAAGCTAAACTAAAGGGTATACATTTTCTCACTAATATGATTACTGAGAACAAATGAACTTCACGGTACATGAAGTGTACTATTACATCTAGGCCTAATATGCATAGATGCCAAACGAAATTGTTTAAACTTTCTCACTAATATGAGTACTGAAGTAGGTATTATACCTAGTAACATGAAGTGTATCATTTGTTACCCAACCTGGGTAAAAACTGCGACCTTCATCTGTTTACCTGCCCCGCTGGCGGGCAGCCAGGATGCTGGCGGCAGTTGGCCAGTCAGCAACTCTTTGAAGGTGTACCTAGTGGCCTAGTTTATAAGAGTTACTGGATTTTGGCCATACCGCAGTGCTGAAGCATTAGTGCATTTTTGGTGAACGGGTTTTCGATAGCTTTTCAATGAATTATATGTATATATGAATATATTCGAGAGAATCCCTACGTGAAAAATTCAAAGAAATAAACATAATGACAGTACCGTGTCAATATATTTATGAAAACTTGTTGTACACTCATAAAAATATCAATCGGTTCACTAAAAAAAGTGATATTCATAATGTAAATACTAGAAATAAGAATAAACTCGCTGTGCCCACAACTAGGCTACACAAGATAAATGTATCTTTTAAAGGGCAATGTATACGCTTCTACAACAAAACTCCAAGTGAGTTGCAAAAATTATCAATAAATAAATTTAAAAAAATTGTTAAACATATTCTTTGTAAAAAAGCATATTACAAAATATCAGATTACTTAGAAGATAAAAAAGCTTGGAACGAGTTTTGCTCCAACTCAAAATCTACCAACTTACAGATAAGCAAATCAAATGTACTAGACACATAAGTTATGAACATACTAGTGGTTTCTTCTCACTTCTTCCACTGGTGGACAAAAAATTGAAGTGAACTATAATATATGACGTGTCTAAGTGCTTATTTGTAAGCTTAAAGAAAAAAAAAAAAAAAAAAAAAAAAAAAAAAAAAAAAAAAAAAATTATATATATTATGAACTGCACAGAATATCATTTGAAAGCTATTAAAAATAATTTCCGATAAGTCAGCCTGTTGATACATGTAATCTATCCTTGGAAAGCATTTAATCAAAAATCTAATCATGGTAAAATATATATATATTATATATATACATATATATATATATATATATAATAATATCCCGTTATAAATGACTTTGTGATAATAACCATGATAGTTTCAAAAAGTTCACAGGATTTTCCTCGGGCTTAATGTTTGTACGATCTGCAGATATTTGTTCAGGGTGTTCTGGTCGTTATCTATATGTGTAATACAAAATATCTATCCAAGTAATAGATTGTATTATGTATATCAGTTATCTAGGACCCATAACATGGTAAATATCCCATTTACCTTAAGCCTAAATTATGTTGTGTGAATTGTCCTGCATAATTTATTTATTTATTTAATTAATTCCCGGGACCTATAAAGTCTACAACAATCTGACTATAATACCTTGATTTACAACTCAGTATAATTAAACTTCTCAGAACTCGGACGATTTAATCAGAGTAAAAAAGACAGCTAATATTTCTAAAATTTTGCTATGTAACCCAAATCCAATCTAGCAACCATTGTGGAAAAACTCGTTGTCAACGAGTTTTTTCAACTCCTTTGTGACCCATATGTGCAAAAAAATAAATAATGCTGTACAATCCACACACCATCAAGCCCCAAGCTACGCAGAGCTTGTGTTGGTTACTAGATGACTGATATATATAATACATTACATAGATAGATATTTTTTCAATTATTTATACAATTATACATAGAAATCGACTAGAACACCCAAAACAAATTACCTGCAGACTGTACAAACAATTGTCCCGAGGCGTGAATCGCAACCTCCTGCGTTGCAGGGGAACCTTCACCCATCGCGCCAAGGAGGTCGTCAAATGTCTGAACATTTGTCATATTACTTTTTTTCATACAGATATCTCTGTATTTCCACGGTGATAGTGTTGCCCTATAGTGTTGTTAAATAGCTCCTGGCTATTCCGCGCTCGCTCGTAATTCAATGACAACGTATAATATCATTACCTGCAGTTATTCCACATGCTGAGGGTTATACGTTATTTAGGTCTGCCGAGTCACGCGTGGTCAGACGGACGGGTTTATTGCTAGACCATAGATAATTTAATAAAAAGTAGACTGTACCAGAAATAATCTGATAAAAGTATACGTGAGGGTCTGAGGTCGTGACGCGTGGAGGGATCCACTATGATAAGGGTAAGTACCTCCTGTGAGATGGAGGATTTATTGACGAACTCTGTGGTACAGAGGGTAAAGGCCTGAGACACGTTGCGTGTTTGATTCCCCTTTGGGTGATTAAGTTCTAATAATAGAGGGATTATAAGACGAAAAGCTATGGAGATATAACGCTGTGAGATGTTTGGTTGAAGACATCTCCAACACTACAGAATGGATCGGGTTGTTTGATTAAATCATCATCATCAGCCTATAGCAGTCCACTGCTGGACATAGGCATCCCCTAATGAGCGCCATAGCGCCCTGTCTTCAGCTTGACGCATCCAGCATCTACCTGCAGTCTTTCGCAGGTCGTCATCCCACCTAGTACTGCATCCCCTAATGAGCGCCATAGCGCCCTGTCTTCAGCTTGACGCATCCAGCATCTACCTGCAGTCTTTCGCAGGTCGTCATCCCACCTAGTACCGAGTCGTGGTCTCCACTCAATAACATGTTTGCCCCAGCGGCCGTCATTAGATTAAATATAAATCTAAATAGGTCTGAGGCTACTTTTGATCGCAGAAAAACGCGTGCGAAGCCGCGGGCTGAAATTAGTGATGGTAATAAAAGCAAACTAGTCAGGTCTGTATTATAACCAGCTGGTTAATCAAAGCAAATTGGACCTTATTGCGTTTGGTATTTCATTATGCATGGTTCATTAGCAGCGCAGACGACCTCTGCCGCGCAGTGAGTGCTAGTCCACGTGAGATAGTTGCGGGTTCAATCTCATCGCGGAACAAATGTTGCAAGCATGTTCTGTAAATGTTTGTGTTGGGTCTAGCTCGGTGTATAGTGTATGACTTAACATTACACTAGCATTATTGTTGCATATAAACGTATTTCGTATCATTAGGTATTTATTTATCATTACAGTGCGGCACCAATATATTCCGTATCATTAGGTATTTATTTATCATTACAGTGCGGCACCAATGTATTCCGTATCATTAGGTATTTATTTATCATTACAGTGCGGCACCAATGTATTCCGTATCATTAGGTATTTATTTATCATTACAGTGCTGCACCAATGTATTCCGTATCATTAGGTATTTATTTATCATTACAGTGCGGCACTAATAAAATATAAAAAAGTTGCAAAATATACTTACTTAACTAACATTAATAAACTTACACCAAAAAGAAAGAAAGAAAACTAACACAATACACAAACAAATTTAGTTAAGTACACAAATTATAATATAGGACTACATAGTACCTACCTACTTACTAGAAAACACGTAACACAGACAAAATATAAAAAAAAGTGAAAAGGTACAAAATGTAAGTACTAACACAAGTACCATTTGGTACTAAGTAGCCCTCACAGCAAGTAGATAAGCGCGCGTGTGTAGGTCTAATATGTAGGTCCTGACTCAGCTTGTTGCTCTATCCCAAAAGTAACTCCTTCATTGGCCTTAAGTTTAGTAATTAAGTATGTTAATATTAGTTTTAAAGGCTGTGGATTTTGTTTCTTAAATAAATAAATAAACAATAACCCAAGGTCATTTGTGAAAGAGCGCTGGTTTTCAGTCAGAACCCGAGTGAGAGTTTGGAAGAGTGGCAGACACGATCTCAGATCCAGTGCACACAAGACATTAATAGGATAGGTAGGTAAAACGCTACCAACTATAATGTAATATTATTTTTGCCTAGTTAGATGTTATCCAAAGCGTGAAAATACTGAATATAATCTTGTATACAATAGGTTATTGCTGACTAATACCGTAACATAGAAAACTGTTTAACAAGATCGGTAAAGAAGCCTTTGAACTGCATGAGGTGACCTGCGTCTGTCTTCATGAAGGCCTGAAGGCTGAACAAGGTCACGTCGTCTAAATAAATAAATAAATAATGCTGGACAATCCACACAGCATAATCTAGCCCCAAGCTAAGCAGAGCTTGTGTTATGGAGTACTAGATGACTGATATACATAATACAAAGCAAGGCTGTTTGTTCATCATCAGTCTATATTAGTCCACTGCTGGACATAGGCCTCCCCCAATGAGCGCCATAGCGCCCTGTCTTCAGCTTGCCGCATCCAGCATCTACCTGCAGTCTTTCGCAGGTCGTCATCCCACCTGGTCGGAGGGCGTCCTACACTACGTTTATCGAGTCGTGGTCTCCACTCAAGAACACGTTTGCCCCAGCAGCGGCCGTCGGTTCTTCGCGAGATATGGCCAGCCCACTGCCACTTCAGCTTGCTGTTATTTTTTATATTTTATTTTTTATATATTACTCAAAACTGTTTAAATTTACGTATTAGAAGATAGAAAGGTACTAGAGATTATTTATCGGGTATTTATCGGGTACTAACAATTTTCGATTAGAATATTTTCAAATTATAATCTACCCTCTCGTTTTATATTATAGATTAGCTTCTGAACATAGATAAGAAGACTAGATAAGAAGATCATATTATTATGAAAATATTAATGTTTGTCTGGTAGAGATCGCTCCTGAGCGATAAGACCGCCAATTGTAATGAATTTTTAGGTTTTTTCTGTACATAGTTTTTTATTTAAAGTGCAATAGAGAATTTTTTATCTATCTATCTATTAATGTTAGTAACGAACACATTGAAAAGATTTAGGTCAGACAGTACACGTCAAAATATCCCAATAAATCCTACAACAAACTGCAGAAAACATCCCGTGCTCCTGGATAACCCCTTGTTTTCCCACAGTCAGCCTTTTGGCTTGTTTGCCCGGCTGCTGGCTCCGAGCCAAGATCTGACGTCTACCGGCAAGCGATAAGCGATTATTGAGACTTACTGATTTTATTGCAATCTAACAAGAACGAACCCAAAAATGGTTGTGCCCTGACTGACAGGGTTTTTATTTTACTAAGATACTACACCTAAGAACTTATTACCTGTGTTTAGCCTGTTTGAAACGCGAAATGGAAAGTTTCAGTTTACGGATCGCACGAAACATGTTAAAATGGGCATTGCTTTGGATGAGTCACTGAATGACACATTTTGTGTCGATCTGTAAGAAATAAATGTCAAAATCATTTTCATAGAAAAGTCATCCAAAGAACGGATAGGTCGTCTTTCGTTTTATGCGATCCTCTATCTGTCAAGTACTATCATCTATTGTTTACGCCTGTTGCCATGGAAACCATTTGTTACCAGTGACTGTTGTTGGATGACGATGATATAAATACGTTTTATGCCGCATATTCTACGAGGGTCAAAGTTTTATGACTACTTTTACACAATAACAAAAGAATATTCAATTTTTTTTTTATCAAAATAATTCTTCAAAGAATTGCCGTAAATATCACCATTGTTGTACCTAAACTAGTCGTGATTTTTCAAAAGAATACAGTTGCAATATTGAATATCTTGCAATCAAATATCACTCTTATAACTCATCCCAAATGCGCAGTAGAGCTTGGTTGAGCCCTGGGGAAGTCACACGACTTCGAACTACTAAATCCCAATTATTACGCAAACATAAAGACTGCTTTATACAAAATCAAATCAAAATGAATCCATAAAAAGCTGAAAAGCTGAATTACATGATACATCCCACTTGCTGAAGAAAGCCCTTCAGAATCTGTCTGCAGGAGATTGCATTCATTTCAGCTTAATTCTGACAAAGGGATTCTACTCTTCCACTACAAACTGCGGAATGCGCTTTTTTACACCTTACTTACGTCTGTATTATATTATCTGTGCTTACGTTTAACTGGTTTTTTATTATAACTTTTATTATTTAAAAAAATAATGAAACGACTTTGTTTTATACTATGTAGTGAAAGCAAAGCAAAACAATTTACGTATGTCTCATGCGATCTCATTGCCGTTTGTTTGTGTTCGAAACATGATGTTCGAAATTTGATTTCCATGAAACAATGATTGCTGGCTGAGTTATTGCTTTGGGTGTCGTTCGATATTCAAATTGTTAGAAACAAAATGACATGTCGTGAACTTGTCATATCAGATTTTGTCTGGTGTTCGAACTTTAAATTATCTTGCGACAGGTTACCAAAGAGTAGGTATATATACAAAGCAGAAAATGTCTGAGTTCTAGAGAAATTAACCACGGAATAACTCCAAAATCCACAGACAACAAAAACAGATTTGTTCGAAATTATGCCGAAGTAAAACTTTCCTTATAGAAGCCCAATGAGGAATTCCTTTCCGAGTCAGTTTAGGATATTAAATTCTTCAGCTGAGAAGGGTAAGGGGTGGGGGGTAGCGGGGCGAATACTAAATAATATTTGCTGAAACTTCACTCTGCTTGAGGTGTGGTTTGATTGATAGCGATTTGTGAATCCATTTTCCCGAGCTATTTCATGATGTTCCGACTAAGTAGGTATTATTGGTCAGAAGATTTGGTTTAGATTCCAAACATTTTAACCAAATCTGACAAAATAATTATGTTATGCCATTCAAGATGTAAGAGTGCCTAAATTTAGTAAAATTTTAATAAACTAGTAGATAACTTTTTTTAGTGTATACGTAACTAGCCCAAGGCCCCACACCTTCGCCCGCGTGGAAATCTATGTGTCAAATAGTTTATAAGCCTCTATCAAAAAACCGCATCAATTTCCGTTGCGTAGTTTTAATGATCTAACTAAGCATACATAGGGACAGACAGACAGCGGGAAGCGACTTTGTTTTGTACTATGTAGTGAAGGCAAACACAGGCATTAATTATTTTTAATATATATAATGCAGGAATTGACTTACATATTCATAGCAATATTAACACAAATTGATCATACATTATGCCGCCCACACTACAACCCCCAACGCATCATTCCGGTGGCTCGCCAGTCTCGCCACAATGTGAGTGCACTGGTAATCTAGATTTACACCAGCGCTGTAGGTATCAGATAGCACGCCACGAATGTATTTGTGCACTGTCGCGCCTGTCGCCTTATCTTTGTGAATTAGTGCTTGAATTTGGAATGTTTTGTGTTTGTGGCCATGCAATATCGAATGGAGGTTTTAATCTGATTCCTTGTTGTGCAAAGTTCTTAATAGCTACCAATTTACAACTTTTATAACCGTAAACCTATCTGTATTGGCTCACCTTATCGCCTCTTGTTCAAGGCGAGGCGATGAGACATACGTATGTACAGTAAATAGGTACAAAAGAGGAGAGGTACCTAATGATGTAACTTATTAAAATAGGGAGCTTAAAAATCAAAAGATGGTAGGGTAGGCATGACTTAAGTGCACAATATTATAGGATAGCATAGGTATCTTCTTTAATCTTAAAAGTATAATACATTATATTGTACAAATTGAGCCAATTTACCCGAACTTTAAAATCTGTTTAATTAAATTAAGGGGCCTCCGGAGGGACGAATTCTTCATACAAACGTAATACCAAAATTATTTCTAATTCAAGCATATTTCCACTATAATATTGCATTATTTGTATTAAAATAATATTTATCTAGGTTCCCAAATAGTTTTTTTTTCAAAATACTTACCTAAAATGAAATGAAAGCCTCATTTTGCACATTTTTATGCGAAAATGGACAAGTTTTCTTGCTATTTGTTTCGTATTAAAAACATCAATATCTTACGGTTTATTTATTAAGGAACATAGCTTATATTGTCTCGTTACCATCCTCGTTACAGAATAACAATACTTTGTGAAGAATACAAAAAGTTTTCAGTTATAATTTTTCGTATTACGGAACAAACCAAATTTTGAACGGCTAATATTGCTATCGCGCACGCATGTGGCTCGGCGCAAGGGTTAAACAGGGACAGCGATATTCGGAGCGATTTTTGCAAGCGAGTGTCGCCGGACCCTTAAGTTTCCTGATCCTAAGCTTACAATGATGTTATTGTACGTGGGTGCATGAGCACATATGTAAGTCTACTTATATTTACATTTAGGTACCTATCCGGTTTATATTTTTACCATTTCAAGCATTTATTTTCATATCTACGTTTTGCTCTACACGTTTTGTTGTTATGTGTCTCAGTATGCACATAATTTGTGAAATGATCAAGTTCTAAACCCTTATTATTCAAATTCTGTATATTTTGTGATTATTTTATATTTTGTGCGTTTAAATCATCATCATCATCAGACTATAGCAGTCCACTGCTGGACATAGGCCTCCCCCAATGAGCAAGCTGAAGACAGGGCGCTATGGCGTTTAAATAAATAAATAAAAAAATATATTTATATATCCCTATATTTAAAAGTGACCTTTGATGGGCAACATAATTTATAGACTTACTTAATAGTCAAAATTACTTTTCTAATAGGGTAATTCGAGCGTTCGGGGTAATCTCGCCTTTTAGAGGTAATTGGCCCTTTTAGGGGCAATCACGTGAAAAACGTAAAGACGTTCTCAAGAGCAATCTCGCTGCTCAAATATCTCGGCACAGGAAATACTTGGGGACTAGGAGATGCGCGTGTCTTCACTTGCCTTGTTGTTGTTTTGAAGGTGCCGGAAAACAACAGGGGACGTTATCTTACCATGATTATAAAGATTTACTGTGAGGGGTAATATTTTTGAGGTGTCAATTCAATTTCAATTTAAAATTTCTTTATTATAATCATCATAATCATCATCAGCCTATGTTAGTCCACTGCTGGACATAGGCCTCCAACAATGAGCGCCATAGCGCCCTGTCTTGTGTCTGGATGCATCCGTTACGAATCCTATCCTTCAGAGAAACTCCGAGCATAGCTCATTCCACAGCTCGCTGAGCGACTTTGAACTGGTGGACCAGCTCTATCGTGAGTGTCCACGTCTCAGCTCCGTAGGTCATAACGGGTAGGACGCACTGGTTGAAAACTTTCGTTTTCAAGCATTGCGGTATGGATGACATAACATCATCTAGACCAAAACTACGCAGAGCTCGTTTTATGGGCACTAGATTGCAGATATACCCAAAATAAATATTTGAAGATCGTACAAACATTTGTTCCAAGGCGGTAATCGAACCAGCAACCCCCGCCGCGTCACATCGGTCGTCAAATACCTAGTATTAACTGTAAAGTATGTAAGTTTGTATTTTATCTCTATCTACCTAATGCAGTTTCACTTTTCTGAAGTATTAGAGTGGCAGTAAAATAAATAAGAATAAATAATAATGTATTACGGCGAACTAAAAATAATATCAGTTTACCTAAAGTACGTACTTAGTCTGAGTGGTTTAGTAACACGAGATGAAGTAGGTATTGTCACAAAGGCCTGAGCTCAGGCCGGACAAACAGGTCATACAAATATTAGTCGCCAGGGGGCGCTGCGATCGAATAACAGAAGTTTCTGGGCGAAACCACGTAGGAATGACAAACATGCGTACTAGTGTCCCAAAATGGACCCTATTCTGCTAAACTAATCACTTTACTATAATAATATAAGCCAGTTGAGCCTAGCTTCGAGAAAATCTATGAAATCGGTAGATAAAATCTACCGTTTTGATATATTTTCGCACCAAACATTCCTTCATAGATCGACCCACACTAGGCATGCATGCCCGTGTTGTGGGTACTCATGCACTATATGAATATCGTGCGTGCATCGTAGACGACTAGTTTCGACTAGTTTCACAAACCATTGGGCAGTTTGGGATACATAACATAACTAACATATTTGTATGGCACCATGCAATCGGTAAAGTTTTTCTGTTTTACGGAATACGGAACCCTTCTTACGCGAGTCTAACTCGTACTTGGCCGTTTTTATTTAATACCTCTGATATATTTTATTTTGTAAAGTTTAGGCAACGATGTATAGTTTAGGTGGTATGGTATGGTATGGTAAGTGTACTCCTATTTCCGCACTTAGACTCCGATTGGTCCTTTGTGCGTGGTGTGTGTTTACTAGTTTAACCAGCCTAACTCCGTCGAGAAGCACAGAATCCTCCTGGGATCTTCACAGGTTTCGCGGAGTGACCTCGGGTGGTCGAGGATTTCTAATCGTTGCGCTGTTACTCGCATTCCAGGACTACGTGGGCAGCTGATTCTTCGTCGCTCAGGCATCCTCTGCAGAGAGAGCTGTCTGTTGCTCCAATGGTGAAGAGGTGTTTGTGTAGTGGGCTATGTCCTGTGAGTGTCCCTGTCCTCACTAGGACGCGTAAGTTTAGGTGAAATCAGAATTTGGTGGCGAAGAACAACTTCGCACCTCTGCTTTTGAAAAAGCTAGAGGTAGCAAAATATTTGTAGATTTTTTTACAGTCTGTAGCAAGTCCAACTCTTTCAATTGCAAACATGAGATCTAGTTTGTTAAACTTTCGATAAGTAACGGCCTACCATTATGTCTTATATCCCATCTGTGTTCCAAATTCCCGAAATTCTGAAGATGGATGAAAATATTTGCTTTCGCGATGTGTTTTCTTCGAGTTCGGATGTTTTCCAAGGCAATGTCAATATTTGTGAAGCGCTCGTACATATATCTATCGCTCGTAGTTATAATTTAAATAATAATTTAATATTAATATACATACAGACATAATATGCGTCATGAAAAAGGTATGTAATCTTACATTCATTATGTTTAACCAAGTTCGAAAAAAGGATGAGGTTCGTCGATTTCTCCGTCATTTTATGGCCAGAATTGGATTATTCTTGTTTACAACAAAACTTTAAAAAAAAAATTGTTCAAAACTAAGAAATTTGATGTAATTTTTTAGTTTTATTACAATATTGTGAATAAATAGTTATGCCCGCGGGTTTGCACGTTTATGAAATAAAAGTAGCCCATGTTATACGGACCAAAGAGATAGAAGTGTGCTGTGTAAAATTGGTTTAAATTTTCAATGATTTATTGAACATTGTTGTTACAACGATAAGCTCCAATTATGTAGCAAGATGAGAATATTACCGCTTATGGAAAAATTTACATTCCGCATTTAAATTTGGACAAGGAATAAATAAAACTGTACAAGAAGTATAGCCGAAAATCATACACCATTATCAATAAACCAATCAAATGATAAAACGAACTAATCTAAATTTAAAATTCCCAAATGTTCCAAAAGCACAATTGAATTGAAGTTTGTAATAAACATCATGGTTTCATGGGTAAACTTGTATTTTATGAAACTTTTCGTTTAATTCCTTGTAAAACACAGAAAAATGAAGTAAACGCAAAAAAAAAATTACTCGCTCGCAATATAAATCGAACGCCCCTATATAGTTGATGCTTAAGCCCTTGCCCAAGCCCGTTATGCCGCCTAATCTTATTTACGCCTAAACCAGGTTAATCTATAACATTTCTGCTAAATCCCGACATTTTCGGTTCAGCCCCCATTAATTAAGATTCAACCACTCGGGAGGCTCTTGGCGCTTCAAGGGTCATTCAACCAAAATGGCGACGTTGACACATCTGATTTAATGGCTACCGGGAAACAAATAATATTTTAAATGTACTATTAAGATGATTCATGCACTGAGTCACAAAATATAAAACAAAGTCGCTTCCCGCTGTCTGTCTGCCCCTATGTAAACTTAGATCTTTAAAACTACGCAACGGATTTTGATGCGGTTTTTAATAAATAGAGTGATTCAAGAGAGAGGTTATCAACTATTTGACACATAGATTTCCACGCGGGCGAAGCCGCGGGGCGCAGCTAATATTAAAGTAGAGGAGTCACTTACCCGACAACCAGGTCCCATTAAAAGGCGTATAATGATCCTGTAGTAGATGGTGCAGCGTAGGCCTCCGCCCCTTGACCCGGCCGCCGTCGCCTGCCGGCGTCAGCAGCGCTATGCTGAAGACAATGAGTCCTAGGACTGCGGCGATCACCAGCAGGGCTATGAGGATCCCGCGCCAGTTCCGCTGCGTGGGCGCTGAAGCTGCCAGCTCCTGGAACGGAAGGTGGAGGTGAGATAGAGTTATTAACAGTCAAGTTTTTGTCTAGGAAGGTATATGGCGTGTTTATATTTTTATTATTTAAATCAACAGTAAATAAATCAATAAATTATGCTGGACAATTCCCACAGCATCATCTAGCCCCAAGTAAAGCAGAGCTTGTGTTATGGGTACTAAGATGACTGATATACTTAAAACAATACATTACATAGAAATATATTTTACATAGATAACGATCAGAACACCCGGTACAAATATCTGCAGATCGTACACACAATTGTCTCGAGGCGGGAATCGAACCCTGGGCGAAGGTACGCCTACGACGCAGGAGGATGCTCCTGCGTCGTAGGCGGACCTTCGCCCACCGCGCAACATCCGTCGTCAACTCCCATTTGTTCTATAGGACTGTTACGTCATGGAACTGTTAATTTTTTTTATCGCTGTAGTTCAATGGTAGTACCTACTATTGAAACGAAAACTAGCCAATTTGTTCTATAGAACTAATATCTGCTAACTTCCATTAGTTCTAAGACGTTTTGACGTAAGACCGTCAAATATCTTGACCTGAATCTTGAAATGGTACGAGTTGGGATACTGATAAAGATCAGGAAAGTACATTTTATTCGGTTATTTACACTTGAAATAATTAAGCGCGATTTAGCGCGTGAGAGGCATCTAACATGGTCCGCCCCCTTGAACAAGTCATTGCAACATCCTTCGTGAACACACTGAACTAAAGTGATCAAGCCTCCGGAAGCATAAGCTAGCCATAACTTAGCCAATGACGTCTGGACAAAATATAACGACTTTTGGCAAAGTTCTTGCTCTTATAAAGTTTGACATAATATATAAAATCCATTGAAAAATACCCCATTTACTTTGAAATTCAGAGGTTAAAAGATAAATGTCAACCTCAACCCATTTAAAATTGATTATCCCTCCACAAAACACATTTCTCTCCGCTCACTACTTACAGAGGCTTGTAAGAAAACCAAACTCAGCGAAAGTCAATGGTTTCGATAATAAATCACTCCATCGCGCTGAAAAAGTAATTTATATCAGTAATGAGATTCTAGCTCATTTCTCTCAGTTGGGCAGGGCCGGATTAAGAGAGCGGTAACCGGGAGCATCTCCTAAAGCATTCCTCAACCCTCATCTTGTGAGCCTCCACAAGAGGACTACGCATTATACGTTAACACAGGAAACTAAATGAATAAAGCTTTTGTTATTACAGTGAGTAAGCGCTCGTACTCGGGGTAATCTCTAAGAAATTAAATCATATCACAAAATCAGGGGAAGTTCGCGGGTTGAAGTCCCGCCAAAATTTTTGGGTTCTTATATAATTTCATGAATATAACACACAGTGTGAGCCAAAATAAACTTCTTCAAAGTGAATGAGATCTAAGTGTCTTCCTCCACTCACCTCTAACTTAATTTATTTAAATCTCCGCTGAGAAGACGGAATTAATTTTAGGACTCGCTTTACTAGTCCAGTTTTCTGTACCTCTGGTTTATTATTTCTAGTTGTGGCTTTCATGACCGTTTTGCGAATCACAAAAAAGTATCATAAATAATTTAGTTTTCTCTCATTTGTGGCCCAATAAATAAATAAAATAAATAATAAATAATGCTGGACAATTAACACAGCATTATCTAGCCCCATGGTAAGCAGAGCTTGTGTTATGGGTACTAGATAACTGATATACATAATACTATATGTTACATAGATAGATATTTTTTATTATACATAGAAAACGACCAGAACACCCGGAACAAATATCTGCAGATCGTACACACAATTGTTCCGAGGCGGGAATCGAACCCGCAACCTCCCGCGTCGCAGGCGGACCTTCGCCCACCGCGCCACATCGGTCGTCGAACATAAAAAATGCCAATGCCTTCAAACACTTAGATCCGGCCCTGCTATCGGACGAAGCTAATGAAATGTAATTTGAGTTTGAATGGCTTGTAATAGAGTATCTTTTGGAATAACGGTCGTGATCTGAATGACAGCGCTTGGAAGTTTGTTCGTCAGTCTATAGGTTTGTGGATATCAGAGGCTACCTACGGCTACGATGGGCGAGTGTGTCACTGACGAATGAAAATGAAATAAATCGTTCTTGACAATTATTATTATCTACTAAAAACATAAATAGGAAAAGTAGCCAAATTCGTTGGAGTCGTTTCGGTTGAGATATGCTAAAAGGTGCTTAGTTTCATAGCAGGGCTGTATCTTAATTTGTTACGTTCTCTAATTACCTATTTAATTAGTGTCTTTGCAAGTTTATATCCACCGCATTTGTGTAAATGTTAGAATTATATATAAAGCATTAAGTCAAAGAGATATTTTCTAAAAATCCCACAAAATCAATATTGGCACATTACAATATTGGTACGGCAAAAAATACAATTTTGTTTTCGAATTATTGCAAAGTGTCTCCAAGAAAATATGTAGTATGTGTAAGATGATTTTTATTTTAAAATAATTCAAGAATTCAATGTTAATTTTTATGAATTCAATTTTCTACACTCACAAAATCCTGAAAATAGAATTTTTATATTTCCCTATTCCCTCCCGAAGCCAAATAGCCGAAGATTCTATGAATATTGAAAGTTAGGATAATAGGGAGTATTCCGCGATGGAATACCAAATGAGGGTTTTTATGACAACCGGCCTTTTTAGACGCTTTGCCAGCTTTTAATAATTGAGCGGCAGTGGACGGCCAGCGTTGGGATAGAGCGAGTGAGTGTGTGATAATACCTTATCTCAAAGAACTAATTTCAATTATAAATCTTAGTTTGATTAATGTTTGTACATTTTGCAAATATTTGTTCCGGGTGTTCTGAGTATTTTAGATGTATCATAAAAATATTAAGTAAATGTATTCTATTATGCATATCAGTCGTTGCGATCTGCAGTCAGTGCGAGGGATTACGCACTATACGAACAAAATAGTGGATAGTATCGAAAGTAATCAACATCATCAGCCCGTACACGTCCACTGCTGAACACAGGCCTCACCAAACGTCGACGCCACCAATAGCGGTCCTATCCTTTCAAAAGTTACATGAATTTTGTTCAAAGTGTTCGTCCGGCAAACAAGGAAGAACAGGTATCGAGAAAACTTAACAAGTAAAAAGCACCAGAGAAAAACTTCCCTCGTTAAAATTCAAAATAAGAAACATGCGGATTTAAAACAAAGTTTATCTCAGAAAATTTTATTAATGAAAACTTCTGGTAAGTAAAAAATAATTTTTGTTCTACCATAGTTATTTCTTTTGTTTTTTACTTGTTTGTACACTATGCTAACATAGGTGCAAGCACATTCGTACTAAAATAGATAATAAAAGCAGATACTTAACAGTTTGACTGCGATCTTTTTTTTAACCTAAAAAATTCATGCTGCCGCTCTACACAGCGGTTGTGTTGCGCCGCACATGCGTTTCAAAAATATTACGGCTGTGCTGAGTCACACAGATCTGTATTTTCTCAGCCGCTGCGCTAGTATGGATTTACGCATATTAGTCACTTGTAGAAAACACATACCGTGTGATTTCAGCAATCAAAGTGTTAAGTATGTTTCCTTTTTTTTTCTTTATTTATTTAAAGGAGTTTAGTCAACATGACTATGCCACTCCCGTAGACAATAATTACATATAAAACAATAGACAAAAACTAAACCTACCAGGTCACTATCTTACTATCTAAACATTAAATGAAACAAAGTTATGTTTTACACAATTTAACAATAAATACATATATTCTTATTCTTATACGTATTATATAAGTAGGTACTAAGAACAAGTTTGGCAAACCGCTGGGGCAAACGTGTTCTTGAGTGGAGACCACGACTCTGTGGACGCCCTCCGAACAGGTGGGATGACGACCTGCGAAAGACTGCAGGTAGATGCTGGATGCGGCAAGCTGAAGACAGGGCGCTATGGCGCTCATTGGGGAGGGCCTATGTCCAGCAGTGGACTGCTATAGGCTGATGATGATGATGAAGTATAAGTTTAGTTTTTCTCATTTGAGTGAACTAAATGTATTTTCTTTGAGAAATTAAGAATTTTTAAGCCGATGGCCGCTGATTCTAGTATTTGGCAGATTCCAAGATCGAGTTAGACCTCTATAAAGGGACTCATTCCTTTGGGCACTTCAGCCCAAAATAACTCGCACAGTTCAGCCGTCATAAGTTTTAGGGCGAAATGGTTAATTTGGGTTCTAACATAGTTTGTAAGTGGTTGCCCTAAACTAAACCATGTGAGGTAAAGAGGGTTCAAATGTCAAGGTTTGTGCAAAATTTGACTAAGGTCTTATGACATCTGAAGCGATGAAAGAACGCCTTAAATGGAATCAGTGATAAGGCCGCCGATTGTACCACACTAGATTTAATTAGTAGAAGAAGAAAAATATTTTATACTTCATTCCTTTATACTTCATTTATTCTATTGTGTTTTCCTGTATTGTTTTCTGTTTATTGTGGTATATTATAGTGTTATCTGTTTTTTTTTTTTGCCCGTGGCCTCGCCGTGTTTCTATGGAAACGTTTTAGGGGTTTTTTTATCCCATGGGATCTGATTTATGCGATAAAAAGAAAGCAAAATTTCACCCCGATCAGACTGAACGCCTATGTTTTATTCCGGGCCTCGAACTACCTGTACGCAAAATTTCACCCCAACCCATCCAGTAGTTTTTGCGTGAAAGGGTTACAAATATCTATACAAACCAACTTTCGCGTTTATAATAATAGTAGGATTACAACTAATACAGCCACCCAGGATTCCTAACATTGTTTACCAAAATGTGGTACTAAGCCCATATGACGGTGATCCCAAGAATAATGGTAAGATAGGTACTTAAGGGCCCATACAACCTCAACTTTGTGTGAAAAGGCTAGCCATATGATTTTGCGTTCATAAGAGCAGGACAGGGCATTGCAACGCAAGTTCAAAAATCAAGTTTTAGCTTATTACCTATTAATTAGGACATTATTTGAAAAAACCGAAACATATAACATTTTTATTTATACTTAATTCTATTACCACGCTTATTGTCAAGATCTGAACTTCTGTATTTATTGATTTATTTAGGTTTTAGTAAAAATTTTGAGGTAAGTTTGCGATTTTTTTCAATAGAGAAAATTTTATGGAATCGTGTTTTCGAAACATATGATCGATAGATTAAGTCCTGAACTTTACCATATATCAATTTCAAAGTTAAATATTCAGTAGTTTAGACGATATGGACATCCGGCGGAGTTGAAAATTAGCAGTTTCAGGTATTATACACTCTTAAGTTATTCTACTCGTACTAACTCCACCGAGATCCAATACCTAGATAGTCGTATTAATCCAGCGCCGTGACGTTTCTAAGATGTCCTTTGTGAGATTAGCGACAGGTATACCCTATTCCTTAGAGTAAGATATAGGACGGATAAAGACTGTTGTATTGTTGTTGTCTGTGATGTGTTAAGGTGATATGATACCTAGACTTGATTCTGCCTGCGGTTTTATTTCTATGGAAACGTGATTTCTATACCATGGGAACTGATTTATAGAATTTACCATGAAAAAGAAGCCAATGTTTTATTTAAAACCTAGAACTACTTATGTATATGACAAAAAACTACTTTTATGACAAAATTCAGCACTTTTGGCGTGAAGACGTAACATAAATCCATGCAAATTTTAGTTTTTTTAGTAAACTAGTTTCTGCCGTCGGCTTCGCACGCATTGTTTCTATGGAAACGTCAGTCATAGGGTTATTGATATCTCATGGGAACTGATTCATAGAAAAAAGGCCTATGTTTTATTTCGGGCCTAGGACCTACAAGGAAAAAATTCAACCCGACGACCCGTTGATTTTGGCAACAATTCGTCACTGCAAAACATTTTCTAATTGGCCACAATGCAAAAAACCATCAGTAGTTTTGACTTGAACACATAAACTAGCGCTTGTTTTACTGTGTGTTTATTTTATGTAGTCATTATTGTGTTTTAGTTCTCTTATTGTACTTTCCCTTAGTATTTTGTGCTTGCTAAATAAGTTTATTCTCATTTATTATATATATCCTCTAGTTAGTTTCAACTTATTTAACTCGAGTTTCCTTTTCTATTTATTTAACAAAAGTTTCTGTTATTTCACTTCTACACCTGTACCCATTTTGCTTACCTTAGCATACTTAATTTCTCAGTAAATGAGTAACTTTACTCTTGCATTAAGCAATTTACATTTCACTTTACTATTACTTTAGCCCCGATGCAACGGCGAAGTTATATAATGTACATCATCATTATCGTCATCAACCTATAATAGTCCACAGCTGGACATAAGCCTCCTCTAATCGGCGCCATAGCGCCCTGTCTTCAGCTTGCTGCATCCAGCATCTGCCTGCAGTCCTTCGCAGGTAGTCAATCCCAAAGAAAAAAAAAGGGTCCGATGGCGAATCGCCACTAACTCGTCATCCCACCTGGCCGGAGGGCGCCCTTCACTACGTTTGCCGAGGTATATAGGTACATATATGAATGTGCGGATAGGATTTTCTTATTATTATTTATTCATTTTAGACGACCTCTGTGGCGCGGTGGGCGAAGGTCCCCCTGCGACGCAAGAGGTTGCGGGTTCGATTCCCGCCTCGGAACAATTGTGTGTACGATCTGCAGATATTTGTACCGGGTGTTCTGGTCGTTTTCTATGTATAATAAAAAATATCTATCTATGTAATGTATTGTATTATGTATATCAGTTATCTAGTACCCATAGCACAAGCTTTGCTTACCATGGGGCTAGATAATGCTGTGTGGATTGTCCTGCATTATTTATTTATTTATTTAAATTCATTCGGCAACTTGAATTAGCCATGGTCTGACGTCGAAGTTAAATTGTTTGTACAGCTGGAATAACAGAATACCTAACTACTTTCAATATCGCACTAGAAAATTAAACGCTGTTCACTAGAAATGCAGGTGCTGAGTTTGCAGATACAACGATACACCTAGGAATCTACTGCGGCCAAGGACATTAAAACCACAAAATCTCTTTGACTGCGACAAACGATCGCCGTATTGTTTTGCCATAATATTCATTGGATTTGTCTCACTAATGTCAAATTACGAATGACATCAATTAATAATCTACCTTTCGATACACACATAATGTACTAGTATCATTAGGATATAATTGTGATAGGTTAAATGGTCTACTCTAGCGTTAGACAAGGTATGATTGGCGCTCGCATGTTTTATGTATTTGCTATTTTGTTTTGTTTGGATGGAGTTTGATATGATTTTTATATGATAAACTATTTGTTTGAGTTAACTCTTTCGAGCTTGAATGTCTGAAATTCATAAATTTAAAACGATTTTGAATCGAAAACGGAACCACCTTCTTGTAAAGAGTATCTCAGTATAAGTTTTTATGTCAACATGGTCTATACTTTGAATAGAAAGGAGTTGTAATAAAGGCCACATCTGATTGGCCATTACCCGCCGGCAGCGCCACCTGAGATCGACTCGCATTGTAGGTACAGTTGTACTCGATGCAGATTGTCATTGGCTGAGAGTCTCATTGCTTTAGATAATTACTTCGGGGATTGCTTCATTTACTTGCCGTTTGTTTAAATAGAATTTAAATTGGAAATAGATTTTGTTCCAATGCAATGCAGAGTCAATTTAAATATTAAGGTAGATTTTTATACTTGTTTACAACTACTTGTAACACTAAAGTAATAGGTAAGTATCTACCTAAATAACCTGAAACGAAATCATTAAAAAAATCTTTGATAATCAAAACTGGATGTCCTTCAATGATAACAAGCGAACACAACTCATTTTCATTACAATCGTAATTGGGCCCGGGTGGCCAAAAATGCCGCCATTTGCAAATTATGCAGGCCCACGAAATGGACGCGAAAACATCTTTATTGCTTTTTATATCTCTGAGGGAGATAAAAAGTTACTTGTGAAGTAATTGAGAGAGTATACGTTGGTCCGGAGTAAATAGATGTTATTGGTAATAATAATAATTTTATATTTCCAGTTCTGACAGTCATATAGGGTATTCTCTTTCATATTCATTTGTTGCATACACATACATTGTCATATAATTTAAGCTTAGGTGTCATTTAGCTTAGAGGTAGGTACATGTACCCTGTAAGGGCGCAGCAAGCTATTTATAAATAATAACGAGAGTAGTTAGTATTTATAGCTAGGTAACGTAGTTATCCGAGAATTTCGTTTCAATCGTTTATTGTATTTCACGCATTTCACCTAGCTCTAGCAAACGTTCCACAATCGATTTGGGATTAGGGCCCAGGAGGGCGCTAAGTCGGCTATAACTTTGCGATTGAAATTGAGATTCTGGGCCTTTTTGGGTTCGAATTATTGGAATTGTACAAAGTTGCGTCTATCTTTGGGTAACACCCACTTGAGATTATGATTCGATAGAGTAGCATAGTTTGTTGTGAGTTAGCGTGTACTCGAGGCTTCTCTCGCAAAACAGGGTACGTTTTATGACAACTGATGTGGCCGTAGCTCTGCTATCCTTGAAAGAAGAAGGAAAGAAAATCAAATTATTTGCTCATACTCACACATTAAGGAACCTTAAAATATAATTTATGAACCATTACAGAGACAATGGTTCATAAATTTTTTAAATTTAAACAGAGATTTAAAATATAATAGATTAACGAAATCAGCATTAACATGAACCAACACTGACTAATTTAATTACTCCCCCTATTTTTATATGTATGCAATCATCTGGTCAACCGGTTAAGGTATCAAACAAAATCCTTGCGGACCCCACCTCAAACTTCAGGCTCCTATTACGTTGTAAAATATAATACAGCATCACCATAAATAAATATTTATTTGTAAACTCGGCGTATCGACCACGTTTCTAATAATAGCGGGTCCCGATCGGAAAGTCCTTGTTTTGTACGTGATAGACGAGTGGGCTGAATAATGTTGCGACAGGTTATATTGTTTTGGTTTTATCTTAGGCTCCGGTTTTACGTAGCCTATACTAATCAGGGACCATGAAGCTAATTTTTATTATATACAAAACTTGTCATTAAATTGTCAAAATATTGTATGTCCGAAATTGATAAACTGTTGTTACCAAATTATGATTTTAAGACCTTTCCTATGGATGTTTTTTTTTGTTTTTTACAATAAATCATCATCATCAGCCTATAGCAGTCCAGTGCTGGACATAAGCCTCCCCCAATGAGCGCCATAGCGCCCTGTCTTCAGCTTACAATATAAGTAAATATATTCATATTCATAAGGTTTAGTTCGCCCGGGGTCCAATTTTATCCATTTACCGACTCGACTTATCTCGTCTTCAATGGATCATAAAAAACTCTTAATCAATCCGCGCTCCATTAAACTTTCATCAAGCTTCAGCGAATTTTTACATTCTACATTTCGTCGGTTCACGCATCAATAAAGCATTTCAAACCTTTTCCCGCCGATACGCAAACCACTTAGAAAACAAAGAGGGAGAGAGAATAACAAAATGTTAATGGAACGCGCGTCACTCAATGTCGTGCGTGGAACGGAGCGAGACTGTCATGGCGGCTCTGAACTTATGAAATTACGAGGCACTTTCTGTTATTTTGTGAGAAAGTTGTTATTCCTGTCGCCGTCACTATAATAAAGAGACGAGGACATTAATTATCAAACTTATCTTCGATACTAAAATATTATGATGGAACTACAATACCGAACAAAGTTATGTTGAAAGCTACGGCAAAAACAGATTATAAGCACTGATATTATGAATAAAACCATTAATATGGTTTTCGCAAACCACAACCTTTTTTGTCCATGCGGACTTTCCTTCCCTGCGCCCCAGATGTCGTCGATTGTAAAGTTCTTACATTAACTCGGAACATTATTCGAACTCAGCCAAACCAAACGACCAAAAACGTCTAGACTCCAAACTCACATGCCAGATCGTGCCAGAATATCTGTCAGAAGAATTAAGCTTGTCGACCATTGCTGGCCCCAGTGCGTTAGCATTCAAAGCACGATCTGCCTGCATGGATGTCCCACTATATGTGCCAATTATGGCGGCGGCGTCACGTAGATCGGACTATATCTATTGGTACGCACAGTGATGTTCATTTTGCTCTGTCTTTTGAAGGATTCCAGTCTCTCCCACTTAGATAAGTGGGACAGAGAGCTCAGAAATAAGAAATAATTTAATGAGTAATGGGTAGGCATTCTTCACATCAACAGATAACGAAAAAGCAAAACACAAGCTTATATACTCGTACAATAAAATCGAAAGTGCCAAAGCAGCCCTCGCACTCGGGTTAATCTCTAAAAAAATTAAATAACATCCTAAAAAATCGATTTCGACGGGACTTAAACTCGGGACCATCCCGTCGCAATTTTTTTTTGGCATAGTATTTAATTTTAATTTACACGTATTTATGTAGTTTTGAAAATGTTTGGTAGATGGGGACTATGCATATTATGGACCTACATTCGTTCTAGATTATACCGTCGTAAGAGACCCGTTCTACATTTAGATAAGTAATACTGCTGTATCCTATAAGTGTGGCTCCACCGTTGCAATATTGCCGTCGAACTTTCCCAGGCCAAGTTTGACCGAGGAGGTTTGACACATGCAGATTGTAACTTCTTGCCGCAATGTTCAGATTGTTCAGTTCTGTGTCGTACCTAAATGGTACCTATTTAGCTGTATTTTAGTTTAGATACGAAGTGCTATATGATATATATGACTTGGATATTAGATAGGATGATGTGTGGCGTGGTAATAGTATACCTTTGACAACGGAAACTTGGTAACCTAATATTATGTAGGAATCAAATAGTTCCAGTATATGGGTCTGTCTTAGTTTATGCCAGGTAAATATGTATTTATATTTATATGTTGGACAATTCACACAGCATTATCTAGCCCCATGCTATGCAGAGCTTGTGTTATGGGTATTAGTTGTCCTATAACACAAGAATTGTCCAGCATTATTTATTATAAAAATAAAATAAATAAATAACTTATTTACATAATACAATACATTACACAGATAGATTTATTTAATATTCATAGAAAACGATCAGAACACCTGAAATAAATAACGCAGATCGTACAAACATTTGCCCCGAGGCTGGAATCGAACCCGCAACCTCCTGTAACGCAGGCGGACCTTCACCGCGTCACGGAGGTTGTAGAAAAAAATGAAAATTGTGATAGAAATAAATGTCTTCTGACATTTTGTCTCATTTTACTAGCTCAGCAGTAAACAGAACCGATTGCTTCGCTCTTGAAGTATTCTAACCAGCTCAGATTACTCAGGATTTAATTTCGGCTTGTTAATGAAAACAATCAGCTGGCAACAACTTATTAAACAAATCAATAATTAGTATCCTAATCACTGATCGTAATATTGCATTATATATTTTTTTTTAATTTTAACAAATTTACATTTCGTGTCATTTCATTACATTACATTTTTTATTAGGAATATCAGAGCATGAAACTCGTCGGTGGAGACGAATCATAACACTACAAAATTCAAACGAAGCTTCACTTCTGTCTTGACTTTACAAAATTAATAAAAGTCAGGCGAGTTGAAAGAAATGGCGCACTTTCGTAAAGATCCCCTTTGTTTCCTCCGAAAAACAAATCAAGCCTAATCCTTATAAAATGGATCGGTTCATTTGTCACCCTCGGGTTACGGGCATTGGGTGCGAACTGCGGTTATAGAACTCAGAGGGTAGCTAGGGCAGTAACTGCAGAGAAGATTAAAGCTGAAACGTCAACGTCATTTACGTTTCAAAACCCCAATTTAAACTAATCATTTTATTCCCGAGCAAAATCATGGCAGTAATGATATGGCGTGTTTTATATTTGAATAATTATTAATACTGGACAATCCACACAGCACCATCTAGCCCCAAACTAACATGTACGCTATTATTTATGACAAAAAGCGTGCCTAGCCGCGGGCGCCCGCGCTAGCTAGAATTAAATAAAAGAAATATCAATTTATTAAACAGTAATCGTTTTTGAATACCCCGTAACGGCTTGACATATTTCCAATTTACTGTGTCAATCCCAGTGGCACATCTACGCCGTAGGCCATCTACACCGTAGGCTCTCTACGCCGTAGGCCATCTACGCCGTAGACCCATCTACGCCGTAGACCCTCTACGTCGTAGGCCCTCTCCGTCTCATATTATTATTAATGCAACTAATATTATTATTTAGAACATGAATAACACTAATATTATTATTTAGAGATGTATGCAAAATTTCAGCCCAATCTGATCGGTAGTTTTGGGGTGAAACATACAAACCCCCAAAATATAATTATTAGTGTTATTTTTGCGCTTTTAGAAATATTAGTTGGTCACTGGGACGTGCGACACAGTTATGATTACGACATTACGACACAGTTATATTATACTCATGCGCTTTTCAGTGTCTTTGTTTGTTCATTGTAAAAAAATAAATTGAAACGAAAAAGATAATAATTTATCTGGGTCAATAACTACAAGTATTAACTTATTTTATTATTTCTTGATAAATGTACCAGCTATTCCCCAAACGTGCCCAAAACCCCTGACTTGCCTCAGTGAAATGGGGTCCATTGAAATAAACCGCCCAATGGGCTGTGATGTGACACTTTGTACAAAGGCCCAAGGCCGATATTTTACACGTCATATTCTGGAGGATTCGCGGGAAATATGATGACGTTGATGTTCTTTTGTCTTTATAAGACCTTGCACTGGGCGTTTGGATAAGAAGGTTCCATTTTGGATAGTGTCAAGTAAAGTCAAAGTAAAAATGTTATTTATTGACATAATAGACAGTGAAACAGGCTATACGAGTCCATAGGCCCCTGAACTAGTCAAAAAATGTGTTTCAGGAACCAAAAAAAGTGAATGCAGTGTCAGCATGTTTTGACGAGTCTTTAAACTTATTAAACTAGATCCATGTAACGTCAGCAGCGTTTTACCAACCGTAAAATGTGCAGGTAACTTGTCTTATTTTGATTAAATAATTTTCATGAATATGATTATAAATCTTGCAATTGTACACGATTTGCCTTGTATAACTCCCGACGACGTTATACTGGTAAACATTGCAAATACAAATGTAGTAGATACGAGTAGTACGGCCATATATCGAGGTCTCTCTCTTAAAGCTAATCTAAAATTACAAGACAGTAAATAAACATGAAATTTCTCAAAACTTTAAATAAGAATATTAAATAATTCAAACTTATTAAGCAGGACTGCGCAGAGCTTAGCTCGGAACAGTTCTGAATAACTTTAAACTTTAGGTTCAAGGTCGGAATAGTTTTCTTTAAAAGTTCTAGATGAAAGCAAATAGGTACATAGGTACTGTGCGATACTGAAATAGTAGCATCAACAAGAATTCGTATGTTTTTTTTAAATAATAACCCGACCAAAGCGACCCTAAGGAGTACCTACCTCGAGGGGACCCGCTGCTCGTCTACCTGGATCGCGCGGGCTCGCATTTGTATGTAATTGGTGAGGCACTGCAGGAGTGAGGTAAGTAACTCGTACTTCCATAAGTACTTAAAACCATTTCACTTATAGATTGCTTTTTTTTTTTTCTTGGAGTGACGTCTCGTTCGAGAACTGATCCACACTCTGTCCGTGATTGAAAATAATTATTTAAAGTTTTAAACAGAATTAAGTCTTGTACATGCTGCCCATAGTTCGGCTGTCACGTCGTGCGGAAGTGTCAGTGTTTGTGCGGTTGTGCGGACATCGGGAGACCTATAAACTCGGTAATGGGGTCTGGACTATTTGTTCTCTTTTTCTGTTCGAGGGTACCTCTATAAACTTGAAGAGAACCTGACACCTACTGGTATAATCCGTGCGCCCATGTAATCGAGAACAGACTTAAAATAGTGGTGCCCTCTGTTGTTGAGTAGCAGAACCTTTGCTGCTCGCGGCGGATTATTTGTCGAACCATAGACAGCCAGCGCCATCTACGCTCCCTTTACTAGCGCCATCTCGTACCTGGTAGCGGAACTCAAGTGCAATCGACTTTTGTGTAATCGAGAACAAACCAAAACGTGATTTCGTTCGTCGCGCTAATGACAGACTTTTAGCTTGGTCATTTATTGATAGAGATATCTAGACTGTCGGAGTCAGATTGTCGTCAACGCCATCTACTGTCGAATGGCAGTAGCGTCGTTCGTTTTCGATCGTTGTCCTAAAAAATTTTATAAAACAAAACCTAAGAATGGCGGCTAAGTGCAATGCTTGCGGTAAATTCATAAAATCAACAGGTGTCGCTACCTGTACCTGCAGCAAATGTGCCGGAATTTTTCACAAAGCTTGTGTCGCGGTTCCGGACACGCCACACGCTGACCCTAAGTGGGTTTGCTTGGAATGTTCTTCTCGAACCCCCAAGGGGGACAATGCGCCGGCGAGGGCTGCTGCACGGGATAATCAGCAGGCTGCTCCGATTAAAAACTTGCAGGTTGCTTCATCTGCCTCAACGCCATCAACACCCGCTTTGGATATAAGCAAGATGCACAGTGAGCTCTCTGAATGGATGATGGAGATGCGAGAGTTTCGACAAGAGATGTTTGAATTCAGAACTACGCTACGGGGACTATCGACTCGTATGGATTCTATTGAGAGCAGGCTGAACATTATCGAGGAAGGGCGGGAGGAACCCCGTGCTGAGCTTGTTAGCCTGCGGACTCATGTCGCGACCTTACAGCAGGAGCTAAATGAACGTGATCAGGATGCTCTACTATCTGATCTTGAAATTGGTCAGCTCCCTGAGGAAAAAGGGGAGAACGTGATTCACACCGTGACCGTACTTGCAGCGAAACTTGGCGTGGTGCTCGAGGAGCGTGACATTGTCTTCGCAGAGCGTGTAGGGGTGGCACAAGCAGCGGGACCTGGAGCTGAGCCGCCACGTCCCCGCAGAATCGTGATGCGACTGGCGCGGCGGGCTCTGCGTGATGGTTTGCTTCAAGGTGCGCGCGTTCGTCGCACACTGACTGCTGCTGATGCCGGGCGGGCCGCAGGCACTGGACCGCGAATTTTTGTGAATGAGCGGCTTTCGCGCCACAATCGCAACCTATTCTACAGGGCACGAGAGGAATGTAGGAAGGCTCAATGGCGATTCGTATGGACAAAGCGCGGCCGAGTTCATATCAGACAAGCGGATGGAAAGCAGGCATATCCGATCCGATCGGAAGCGGACCTGCACCGGGTTTTTGGCTCTAATACAGTTTGAAAACTCCACTTTGTTAATAGTATACAGAGTTTTTTATATTATTTCAATATTGATATGGTTGTTTCTTTATAATGTTTTTAAAAACATTATACTCTTTTTTGTCGCAGTCGGGAAAAAAATGTGTAATCTTCTTTTAGTTTTTTTAAATTCAGGGGTAAAATCCCCTAAATGTTTGAATATTTTGTTTTTGTTTATTGTTAATGTTTTTTGTACTTTAGTGTTGGTATGGTCCACTAGTTATTACTTTTCTAAAAAACAGTTAGTTTCACTCCTTAGCTTTATTTTTATATCTGTCACAAATTTTTTTGGTCTTTCCCTAAGTTGCACCATGCCAAATCGAAATATTGCTAATTTGGCTTTTATTTTGTTGAATTTTATTTGTTTTACATCTATTTATTTATATCACATTATTTTATTATGCATGTTATTTTTATACTTGAATATTGAGTTAATGGTTTTAAGTACTCAGTTTCCTCAATATAATTCCTTTTCTTATGATAATTATTTAATGATAAGTTTAAAAGCTTTAATGAGCATCTCACTATGTAAAGCAATGTATAGTAACAAATACCTCCTTAATGTATATTTAATGTCTTCTATTTTCTTGCCTCAAAACTTAGACTCACTTTCTTGGCTACACACCCCTAGCGTCAAAGACTTTATTTTTAAAATCTCCTAAATTAAATATTAAAGTTGGTTTTTTCAACGCAGGGTCTCTAAACACCGGCCATGACGAATTTATAGTTGCCATGGATCACGCGAATCCTGATTTACTGGCTATCAATGAGTCTTGGCTGAGGCTGGGTCAGGAAGATTGTGCTCCAAAACTTCCAGGATATCGGCTTTACTTATCTCCAAGACCTGATCACATACGGCAGGGTCGTGGCGGCGGGGTTGCGTTTTACGTTAGAAAGGGATTAAGAGTTCAACTAATTCCTTACCCTGTGGCCGCAGATGTAGAGCAGATGTGGTTGAAGTTATGCGTTGGTGGTAAAAAGATTATCGTTGGCACTGCATATAGACCACAATGGTTAAAGGTTGATACTTTCCTAGACGCTATTTCCGATTCAATTTCTTCGTTTTTAAATTGTGACCATGTGATTATATTAGGAGACTTTAATATTAATATGTTGGATGCTGATGATAATAAAACCAAGTTGCTGGTACAATTTCTTGAATGTATGAATCTCAATCAATTTATTGATCAACCCACACATTTTACGTCTCATAGTCAGACACTAATTGACCTTGTGTGCTCAGATGCTAGAGTGTCCAATGTTTTAGTAAAACATATCCCTGACCTTGGCGCTCATGCGATGCTTTTAGTAGAGTTTAAAATAAAAAAAGATAAGCCTAGTCCACGTTTTGTCACTTTTAGGCCTCTTAACGACATTTTAACTGAAATTTTCATTCATGACTTGAATTCTGTGGACTGGGCTCACTTTCAGATTCCTATGGATTTGAATGTTTTAACGTCAGACTTCACTTGTATGATTAAAATGCTGTTTGACGTACATGCGCCGCTTAAAACCAAAAAGTTTAAAGGACCCCCCCATCCGTGGATAACTAGTACTGTCAAGGATATGATTAAAATAAGGAATGATTGCCATAATAGGTACAAATCTCAGAACACTGAAATCCTGAAACAGTGTTATAAAGATATGAAAAATATCGTCATCTTGGCAATTCGTAGCGAAAAAGCTGCTTTTTTCACCCATCAAATCAACCGTAACGTTAAGGATTCTAAGATATTGTGGAAAAACTTAAAATCTAATATTTTGCCTGATAAGAAAGATGCTGCGGAGCTTCCTCCACAATTCACTGATCCCGATGTTATTAACACCCATTTCCTTAATGTACCGGGTGAGGATTCTGTGACTATTTCTCAATTAACTTTTTTTGAATACCACAGATTTAACCAGGGATCAGAAACCTTTTCTTTGGATACTGTTGATGAGGCGACTGTTTTAAATATAATTAAAAAGCTTAAATCGAATGCTCAGGGCATTGATGGTATGAGTCTGGATATGCTCATGCTGACTCTACCCCAATCTTTGCAAGCTATAACAGCTATCATCAACGGTTCTCTTACTACTGGAATATTTCCAGAGTGTTGGAAGGTAGCTGTAGTTAAGCCGATACCTAAGAAAACAATCCCTGAATCCCTCACTGACCTTAGACTAATAAGCTTGCTGCCCTGTTTGTCTAAGGTTCTTGAGAAAGTTGTTAGTTTACAGCTAACTCAATATCTGGATAAGCACAATATTTTGCCGCAGTCTCAGTCAGGTTTTCGCAGGGGCCACAGCACTGCAACTGCCCTGCTGGATGTTGTGGACAATTTATTGTTTGCTCAAGATCGTGGAATGTGCAGTATGTTGGTTTTGTTGGACTATTCACGTGCTTTTGACTCTATAAATATATCACTGCTCATTTCAAAACTTGCATTCTACGGCTTAAATCCTATAGCGATCAAATGGTTTGATAGCTATCTCAGTGGAAGGCAGCAATGTGTAGAGCTAAAAATGACTGATGGTAAAACTATAAGGTCATCCTTCCAGCTTGTTCCTAGGGGTGTTCCCCAGGGATCAATCTTAGGACCTATTCTTTTTATTCTTTATAGTGCCGACATCATTAAGAGCATCACTCATTCTCAATTTCATCTTTACGCGGATGACCTGCAGCTGTACCATTCTTTTCCTCCGTCTGACTATATAAGTGCAGTTAATAAAATAAATATTGATCTTGAAAATATATATCAGTGGTCCCTCTTGAATTCACTGGTATTGAATCCTAAGAAATCACAATTCCTCCTGACTGGATCTAGAGTCAACCTGCTTAAACTAGATAAAGATAACTTAAAAGTCATCGTTGGCGGTGAGAATATTAAATATGTATCGGAGGCTAAAAGCTTGGGCCTAATTGTTGACGCACAACTCAAGTTCGAAAGTCAAATAGCGGAAAGTGTACGTAATTGTTTCTATAGACTAAAAACTCTATATAAAATTCGTCCATACCTGAGTGAGGCGGTCCGAATCACATTATGCGAATCACTAATCCTATCTAAACTTAACTATTGCGATGTAGTATTTGGGCCGTGTTTGCTCAGCCGTACTGAGAAGCTAGTTCAAAGAGTTCAGAATGCTTGCGCAAGATTCTGCTTTAACATTCCACCTCGATCACATGTTACACCTTACCTGAACTCATCGGACTTACTGAAGATGAAAGCACGCCGTGACTTGCATTTGGCAACTTTATTGTTCGGTATTATTAAATTTAAATCTCCCCGTTACCTTTACAACAAGCTTGAATGGTCATCTGAGAGGAACTCTAAATATCCACGTAGAGCCTGCTCCAATTTAATCTTACTGACACAAAAGCATAGAACTGTAGCTTTCCGAGGTTCATTTCGATTCGCGGCCTCGCGCTGTTGGAACGATTTGCCTCCTCCACTACGCGACACCAAGTCGTTATACATATTTAAATCTAAGTTCAAAAAAATATTATTATCCAAACAAAAAAGCTCCTAAGTCAATACACCTACCCAAAAACACCCTTAATTTTCTTCATTTTCTGCATGTACTTAATATGATTATACTTATCATATCTATTTGTTTAATTATACATTTTAACCTCTTATTGTACCATTGATTTTTCTAATCTCTAACTCTTGGTTTTTATTCTTACTTATACCTACATATGAATGTAAAACTTTGTTATGTTTAATCTGTGGACCGTTACTCGAGACACGACGTCACCCCAATTTAAGGTCCAGCCTGAAAACCAGTGTCACTATCGTCCTCTGTCGATAATGACAACAAGCTGAGATTGGACCTTATTAGCCGCGCACATAGGGAAAGACCAGTTATTCTTATACTTGGGACTCTACTACCACGCTACATTATATAAAGTTTAAATCCCTACTACTTAAGTTGTTTTGTATTTTTAATGTGTTTTCCTTTTTTTTTGTAATTGTTTATTTTGGTGTGTGGCTATAAATAAATTCTTTATTCTCTTATTCTTTATTCTTTATTATTCCAGTGTGCTATGCAGTGCAGTGGGTTACGTTTTATCTAGGTACCATATAAAACGAAGCCACAGGATAAAGCTAGTCGCTTAAAATATAGAATTGTCTATTATATTGCCTCATACCGATAACCGGTTTCCTTTTCTTCTTTATTAGGGTTTCGGACCATTAGGGTAAGAACAAAAAGATATAGTTTAGTTGTATCGTACTAATGAAATGACGTTATAGATAGTGTGTACCTACTTTTATATATGTATATGTTTAGTTTTCTTTTAGTTTTAAAAAGTTTTAAACCGACGAATAACAAATGAAGAGGAGATTCTATGTTTGGCTGTATGTTTTTTTATATATGTTCGTCGATTTCTCCGTCACTTGTAAACCGATTTGGAAAACTCCTTCGCTATTTATATTTTGTATTTATTCAAAACAATAACATCTATTGTTAAAGGTATGACCTAATTCAATAGAGTAGTCCACATTATACATATAATTACAGGCAAAATAATTTATAAAAACTATTGTAAAAGACCGTGGTAGATACCACAAAGATTGGGGGACCAATACCCAGCAGTGGGCACAATTCCGGTTGTGGATAATAATAAATAAATGTTGGACAATTCACACAGCATCAGTCCCAAACTAAGTAGATAATCATAATAGGAAGTAGCTTCTAAGTTCTATTCCGACAATACGAAAGTGGTCTCTACTTTTCGCAGGAAACGGAAGTTGCCGTAAAAGCGAACAAAGCTGAAGCTTGTACACTTGTACAGTCCAATTGGGTTAATTGTTATTGTGCTGACTGTACTTATAGCTAATCGTTGTAAGAGGAGTTTGAAAACTCTTTCAAGCTCCTCTTTTAATAAACATCAACACCTTGTAAAGTAGTTGTGTGTAGTAATTCTATTTAAATTAAATAATTCTCGACAATCCACAAAGCATCATCTAGCCCCAAGCTAAGCTTGTGTTATGGATACTAGATGACTGATATACATAATACAATAGATTACATAGATATTTTTTATTATACATAGATGACGACCAGAACGCCCGGAACAAATATCTGCAGATAGTACCTCCTGCGCCGCAGGCGGACCTTCGCCCACCGCGCTACAGAGGTCGTCAAAATTTTGTAAGTGCAACAGCATCCTGGCAGCTGTGGCATCCTAGCCTGTCATCTCCAGTGTGGAAGTGTGGAGCTATTTCCTTGATTGATTATCCTCGGTTTCATCTCATTTGATCACAAATGCCCATTTTTGTTATATTTTGTGTTTTATCTTTATTTGTATAGTGTGTTGTTAGTCATAAAAACTCGTAGCATATGGACTCATTATGTTGTCTGAAATAAAATATTTTTTATTTATTTTTTATTTATGCTCGCAGTGAAAAGTTTTATTTCTTTAAGCTTACAGTACTGATGTAGTATTTCAAAACTCATAAACCAAACAAAAACGGGGGTTTTCAAACTTTCCTAGGGAACTTCAAGCCATTGTTGATTACCAAGAACGTAAAGTCATCATCATCAGCCTATATAGTAGTCTCATGCTGGACATAGGCCTCTCACAATGAGCGCCATAGCGCCCTGTCTTCAGCTTGCCGCATCCAGCATCTACCTGCAGTCTTTCGATGGTCATCATCCCACCAGGTCGGAGGGCGTCCTACACTACGTTTACCGAGTCGTGTTCTCCACTCAAGAACACGTTTTCCCCAGCCATCGGTTCTTCTCGAGATATAACTGAGAATAAGATAAACAATACTTACTGTTGGCTTCAAACTTACAAAGTGATGTGCACATTGTGCACCATTCCAATAGTAGAAGCATCGTAAACAATGCATTGTTATGCACATAACTGTTTGTATGATACTTTAGCGGTCGTTCTATTTTACGAGCGTGTATTAATGCATGGGTTCTTATTCTGGTTCACCCTGTAATAGCAAGGACAGTTTCATTGTATGTGTTTTGTAAATGGTTTGCATTTGTCTCATTCAAAAAGTATTTGCGCGGAAACTAATAAGAAACTTCGATTTTCTTTTGACGGGTACGGTCTCATTATCAGAACACTTCGTTTGGTCGGCGGCTTACGACTAGGTCTAGGGCTAGGTCGATCAATATACGTATTTCCAAGTATGTATGTATTATGGAAAAAGACAAAATGAAACACTATGCTACCTTCGTTCCAGGTACCACGTCAACGAAGCCGCGTGTCGAAGCTAGTAACGACATAAATCCATGTTTGCGAGTCCATTGCGGTTCCGCTCAGAGACTCGACCACATTTCACACTAAACCCGCAATGTACAGGTCGTAAATCAATCCGCTTGGAAAATGACACGCCAGAGATTTATGAAACGGTTTAAAGGTGACTGCAGACAGGGTGTTGTCTTTTTGCGTGGTTTAAAAGGGCACATTAAGCGTCATTTTATTAAAGGTATAGGATTTTGCATTTATAGAAGTGTGACAGAGTATACATTTTTGGAAAGGCGTAAGCGCAAAAGTCAAGTTATTCTTTTGCAACAAAACTACGTAATTTATTTAGAAACTGGCTTATAGGAAGCAAATAATTAGTACAAACCAATTAATTGAATTATAAGGCATTTCAATAGAACGCGTTTCTGACATCTCGACCAAATTATGTGTGAAAAAATGCACTTTCATGATTTTTTTATCATTTTTATTGCTCGTGCATTTTACTATCGTGTTATCGCTCTAGAGGAACCAAAGATCTAGATCTATTTTGACAACCAAGCCAGCTATATTCATATGCAAGAATATTTGAGAGAGAAATGCAATAGCTTAACATTTACTCATGTTTGTGATTGAAATATTCGCTAACATTAAGTTTAATATTCATTTATTCTCAAAGATAAATTATATAAAATCTCTTACATGAGAACAGGGTACTAAGGCTAAGTATAGATAGATACATAGGTTGTGGTCGTTCAATATTATAATAACACTTACAAATTAATAACATACCGCTTTAGACGATTACATTTTCCAGAATCATCTAATACTGCTGGCAAAAGGAGAAGCGGCCGACAAAAGCTAGTCAGTTAAAATGCTCTTTAGACTCTGACAATGTCACTTCTCTCAACTTTTTCTTAGATTGCCATCATTTGTTTTTATCGCGGCGAACATTACCGTAAAAATTCTCATTATTTTCTCAAACTGACACCATTCCTAGGACTTTATACTTGCCTAACTAGATATTAACTGAATTTTTGAGAATTTCATGTTACACCACATCATCAGATAACGTGGACACTCACGATAGGGCTGGTCCACCAGTTCAAAGTCGCTCAGCGAGCTATGGAAAGAGCTATGCTCGGAGTGTCTCTGAAGGATAGGATTCGCCATGAACACATCCGACAGAGAATCAAAGTTATCGACATAGCTCTGAGAATTAGCAAGCTAAAGTGGCAGTGGGCCGGCCATATCTCGCGACCGCTAGGGCAAATGTGTTCTTGAGTGGAGACCACGACTCGGTAAACGTAGTGTAGGACGCCCTCCGACCAGGTGGAATGACGACCTGCGAAAGACTGCAGGTAGATGCTGGATGCGGCAAGCTGAAGACAGGGCGCCGTGGCGCTCATTGGGGGAGGCCTATGTCCAGCAGTGGACTATCATAGGCTGATGTTGATGATCAGATAACCTGCCGGGTTCGATTCCCGCCTCAGGACAATTGTATGTATGATTTGCAGATATTTGTTCTGGGTTTTCGGTCGTTATCTATGTATAATAATAAATATCTATCTATGTAATGTATTATGTACATCAGTCATCTAGTATCCATAACACAAGCTCTGCTTAGTTTGGGGCAAGATGATGCTGTGTGGATTGTCGTAGTTCCTAAGTGTGCAATAACGAATTTTCTATCTACCTAACTATTTACTTTGACCGGCTTTTATTACAAATTACCCGGGTTCGCCCGGGTGCAAATGCATGTATTATATATATATATATAAACATTCCTCTTGAATCACTCTATTAATATTTTTATTATCTATTAAAAAAAGCATCAAAATCCGTTGCGTAGTTTTAAAGATCTAAGCATACTCATAGGGACAGACAGACAGCGGGAAGCGACTTTGTTTTATACTATATAGTGATTTGGTCTTGTATTTTCTTTAGTCTACATTCACCTTAACCGATCTCTGAATATTTATCGGCTATAAAAGAGACTTTATGGTATAAGGTCGCATTTTGATTTGTGACCTGTGAATCAGCGCAGTCGACCCGCGACGAAATTACGTAGTAACTGTGAATTGATTCGGTGTAAAGGGGCCTCAAGGATCTACTCAAAGATTTCTGCGGGGATTTTGTGAAGATTCAATATAAGATTGGACGAAGGAGGTAAAAACTTTACCGATTTTAGAGGAAATGACGTGAAATAAAATGAATTAATAATACTGGATAATTCTCACAGCATTATCTAGCCTCAAGCTAAGCAGAGTTGTGTTATGTTGTATCTAGAAAACTGATATATTTAATATATCAATAAAAAAGCAATGAGTTTTATTGTGAGGACAGTGTGAAAAGCATGTGCAAAGCATGTGCAACTAATTATAATGATTTTACTAATTTTAACAAAATTACTAATTTTATATAATATGGAATTGTATAATACTGTCGTAGGTAGCTGTTTATATATGTATGTAAAATACATTGCATTGATAGATATTTTTTACTATACACAGAAAACAATCAAACACCCGGAACAAATATCTGCAGATCACACAAACATTTGTTTCGTAGCAAGAAACGAATCTGCAACCTCCTGCGTCGCAGGCGGACCTTTAACCTCCACGCCACAGAGGTCATCGTTATGCAAGTAATGGCTTTGTTTAAAATATTGTTGTTTGTCGGCTCCCAAGATGTTTTTATACTCACTGACGCGTAAATACTAAATCTTCGAATTAGTTTCCGATGGCTTACCTGTAATAGAACAAACACAGTCAGGTGTGGTTTTTGAAATATTTTTTTACCCCCTAAACTCGATAAATTTTAAAAAACCTTAAATATTTTTTTCTTAGAAATGGTTAGCTTTTAATCTGTGTGACACTGTAAAAAATCCTTCATTGGCCTTAAGTTTAGTAATTAAGTATGTTAATAGTTGTTGTAAATGTTCGTACTTCATAAAGATGGCGGTGGTGGGTTCTCTCGGGAAATCCACCACTCGGCTAATGAGGGCTATTAATGTTATGAGCGTGAGGTTGAAACTGAAGGAAATCTAGATTTTATTGCAAAACGTCTATAGGTGACCTAGATAGAAGCACATAGATCCCCTGGTATTGTCCACGATCCTATCCATCCATGGTTTTCTGGTAGAGATCGCTCTTGAGCGATAAGACCGCCAATTGTATATCGTTTTTAAAGTTTTTTTATTTTACATTGTTTTTATAAACTTAGTGTGCAATAAAGAATTTTCTATCTAGATAGAAGTGAACGTGAGAAATCGGGTCGTTCGTCAACTCACACCATAAATCTTGTCCCAACTGGTGTGAGTTGACGAATCGTAAAAAAGCTATACTTTTCATTCTGCAACTCACACCACTTTTACTCTGGGTAAATTTTAGTACAGTCAACCAAAAAAAGTATAAGTAAAATAATAGACAAAAGGCATACTTATTATACACTTTTATTTGACTATTAATTAAAACTACACTTGTCAGCAAAAAAAAAAAAGAACAAAATATGGAGATATTTTGTACAACAAAATAAAAAAATCAACAATGGTATTAACATAATTATTTTAAAATCCACAATAAAATATAATAAATCTCTTACAACAAAATCAGAGTGTTTTAAAATACCTTCATTGTTACTTAACTTTTTAACGCCACATCTATTGTAAAATTTAAACCAAGAGATTATATTTATCAGTTAAGTTAAAGGGTTATAAATCTTACGTCTGACATGCGGTAGTAATCTGTTTTAAAAACAACGAAGTTTATAAACTATGACGGTAATAGAGCAATAATAATTATTTGATACTACAGTTCGCTTTTTTGGTGACTGTACCCAACGCATAAATTCAATAGAAACAAAAGGTGGTGTGAGTTGCAGAATGAAAATAATATTTTTTTTACGATTCGTCAACTCACACCAGTTGGGACAAGATTCATGGTGTGAGTTGACGAACGACTCGAGAAATCGCGTGTTGTGATAAATAATGCTGGACAATCCACACAGCATCATCTAGCCCCATGGTAAGCAGAGCTTGTGTTATGAGTACTAGATAACTGATATACATAATACAATACATTACATAGATAGTCTAACCACCCGATGTCCTCCAGGAAGGCCAGCAGCTCGCTGATGCCGGTGCATGCCTCCCTAGGCGTCCTCGTTATACCAAGGTGATGCAGTCTTTGAGAAGCTACTTGCACCCTTTCTATTATAGAAATCAATCTCTACCTACACAGAAGAAAGTCTTGTAAGAAAAACTTTAAAAAACAATTTTCAAACCTACGTAACTAGGACTGCAAATTACCTTCAAGCGTTCATATAACTCAGCTCACGAGCATTGATACCACTTGACATCTCTTACGGAGCGAAGTAATGCCTCATTATAGGAAATTAGGAACAAGTGGGAGGCACTTGTTGGAAGTTTTATCGCGAGAGTTGGAGGTCTACTTTGAAAAACGAACGAAGTCGACGGATGACGTCGATTGCCCGGTTCTACCTCTCTCATCATACCCGGTTCTACCCAGCCATCAGCTATACCCGGGGGAAATCTGCGGGTAGACGAGATCAGATTATATCGACAATGAAGTGGTCCAGCTCTCTAGATGTGAGCCACTTTACTGCGATGTTACAGCTTAAAACCGGCCAAGCACTTTATTTATAAGTGTGTTTTGATGTGGTGGTGTTTTGGTTTACGATTTTATAGAATTAGGTCAGGCTTGACTTAGATCGAATGAATTGTTTTTAGTAGATATATATAGTTAAATGTATTTATTATTACATGCAACAGTTTACCGTAGATAGCGTGTAAAATCCTAACGTAAGTTTATCTAGACACTAGGTTTCTCTTAGCAATACATATGTAAAATTTACGCTAGCATCGGAAATTAGTCCTAGCGATAGGCAGTCATGTACCTAATGTTCCTGGAAGAGATCGCTTCTAAGCGATAAGGCCGCCCATTGCACTTGTATCATGTGATGTATTTTATAATAATCTGTAACTGGTGTACAATAAAGTATTTTTGTATTGTATTGTAATGTTGAAAATCAGAATCATTTCCGGTAGAAAGAAGAGAGATGTATATTATATCAAATAATATACTTCTGCATCGACACAGTTTTGTGAAATTTACTTTTTAGTCTTGGTACTTTGTTGATCTGAAAAATATCCAGCTCGCAAGTTTCATCTCTGGCGAACCCACCGCGCCGCGCGCCGTCATAGGCTCGAGAGGTAAAAACCTATAGGAAGCGAATAAAAAGAATTAAAGGATTTTCTTTGCTTCTTGCCCGTTGGGACCACGGGCAAGAAGCAAAGAAAAATATTCCGCTGTTCCCGTTAGCTGAACCACTGTTTTTTTTTTCGTATTACTTAGTACAGCTGACTGAACTACCGAAGTAAGTTTTCTTCTGTGATTCAATGGACTGGATCAGGTACCGCGGTTAAAAAATATTTTACAAGACCTTAGAAAACAAATAATTCTCTTTACTATGGCTATGTCACACAAACCACAGATGTAACAAACAGTTTGATTGCGTTTTTACGAGGCGGGAATCGAACTCGCACCTGTTAATAAATAAACGATTTTTACGCGTTCTTTACGATTGGCTGTAAAATACCGTATTGTAGATATACAGCAGTGATTCTTGTTTTTTCACGGATTTATGTTTTTTTCTGCGGTTGGTGTTGTGTATTTAGTACAAAGACTGAAAGGTTTTTAGCGTAGAGACTAAAGAATGGACGAGTGTGGAAATTATAATAATTAATGCATGCATGCGCCCTGCTTTTTTTACCACGCTTTTATTAGCTTCACCTGTATGTATGTATGTTTGTTTGTTTGTTTGTAACCGACTACGTTGGACACGATTTTGACCCTCTTTGAACGGTCAGATTTCATTTAAACTTAGTAAACTTATTAATAACCGATGACAATACAATAATTTGAACTAAAAAATAGAAAATAAATAATAGTTTAAAAAACTAAAAAACCACGCTTTTATAAATAAAACGAACTAAAAAGTAGAAAATATTTTTTTAAATAATTCAAATTATGGATAAGAGTGATAAATAAAAGAAATTATTTTAATGTAAAAAAGCGTGGGGTGCTTCTGAAAATATGTCTTCAATGTCGCTACTCCTATCAGTATCTAGTTATGTGAGGCAAGTGTGCGCTGTTGGCAAGAGAACGCAAATCCAATCCATGCACCCCACGCTTTTTTACATTAAAATAATTTCTTTTATTTATCACTCTTATCCATAATTTGAATTATTAAAAAAAATATTTTCTACTTTTTAGTTCGGTTTATTTATAAAAGCGTGGTTTTTTAGTTTTTTTTAAACTATTATTTATTACGTTTTCTGTCATAATATAAATAACAAAATATCATAATATTCATCTGCACCAATGTTTCGTAGTTTATCCACTTGAATTTGTACCTGTTGATTCTTTGCAATAGTCGGCAGTTAGCTTAATTGTATCAAATGTAAATAATACTTCTAATTTGCGCAAGTTTAAAAAATATTTAACGAGCATTTGGTATGTTCGTTAAATATTTTGTAAACTTGAACATTCGGAATGCAATTATTATATTATAAATATTGATAAAGCCCGTTGGGTATTTATTTTCAATTTTAGTTCAATTTTTGCCGACGTTTCAACAGGTTTACACACTGCCGTGGTCACTGGAATGAGCAGTGGCGTGCCTAGGGCTTGAGAACAGGGCAAGCCCGAGATACGATTCGCTAAATAATTAGGCACCGGTTTGCCGCTATCTTGTTATTGCATATGTTTTTCTAAAAAAAGGTCGTATTTGGAGAGCAAATACACGAGCTCTAAGAAATTTCCTTTATTGAATTAAGTTTAAGACTCATCATGACCTCTGAAAGGTAACTCTTGTTGTGCTAAATGACAAACAATGTCGACTAATCTCTGAAATACACTGCGGTTGTGATCAACACGCGTATTGTGATTTGAAATTTATTCAGATAATTGACGAGATAATGATGTCTCTATGCGTTGGTTATCGAAATTACAAAATGGAATTAAGTACATTCATGTGTTTTGTGAATATTTTTTTTTTAATTTAAATCATCAAAACCAGACGTATTCCAAACCGTTATCTAGCAATACAATTTGTAGGAATGGGAGCAACCAACAATCCAATGAGTTTTGTACACTGATCTATTAAATTGTCTTATGATAATGAGACTTACTTGTTTGCGAAATACTCAAAACCAGTGTAGTGCAGGTTTTGCGGAAGCCCACAGGTCTTTTTTCTCCGTGAAAGATAAAGATTTCACCCTCTCCTCGCCTATTAAAACTTTCACACACTTCAAATCCTCACAAGTAACAATATCACCTGTTACACTCATTTTAAACTCATACAAAAATCTCGAAAGTTAGGACGATAAATAAATATGCTAATTGTCGCTCACTCAATAAACAAACAAAAGTGATTCGTCGAATGAATGAATACGAAAATTTTCTTGTACGAACTTCGTGAGTTGACCCTAGTTTGTAACGAACTTCACATTGAAAGCCGGGCTTAATTTTCCATACTAAACGCTATAAAAAACTAACCTAGTTATATCTATAGACGTAGCACTTTGTCATAGGATAGAACGGTACAGATATAGGCGGCTGCAAAGCCCCGTTGCAAGCCCATGAGTGTGAGCGAGATGCATGGCTGAGAGCCAACCTGAGGCCGGCGCGTTCGGATACTTACTAGATAGCAAAGCTAGTCATCTAGCCATAGATTAAAAAGAAACAAATGAATGTATTGGCGCGCGAAAATTGAAATATTGAAGTAAATGTTTTCGGTCGGTATGAAATTCGAGGTAGGGCAAGCCCGGCTTTTGGGCTTGTATGAAGCTACCGCCACTGGGAATGACTCATCCCGTGACCACGACAGCGACAGTAAATAAACGCGATAATAACCGTTGTATTAATACTTAATTAAATTTTCTTTGTCATCCAAGTATAGGTCTTCAATATTTGAACAATTCAATAATTTATTTTAGAATCCCGGAACTAAAACTCAGAACAATATGTCGAAAAATGAATTATCTATAAAAATACTTGTTTCAAGATTTCGGTCGGAGGGAGCTAAATGAAATTATCTTCCGCGGAGGAAACGTCAGGCTTTTATAAACTGGCCAAGCCAGAGTCACGCATGGGGTTCTGGACAAATACAGGAACTCGATGTACCTACACATGAAACAACTGAAATACATGAATTAATTTAATGTTGAGCGTACTAAGTTGTAACGAAAGTTAAGTGTTTTTGTTTAGATCACGTAAGTAGGTACTTACAGTAATGGGCAGGATGACAGTTACTAAAAATCACCAATATAATGAATATCCCACTTGAAAATTTCATATTTAGACGAAGCTCGAACGGCTTCGCATACTGCTTGATCCGATGCAGCATCGCAGCATCACCAACATCTCTTGTACCCAACGGTTATAGGACAGGCCTCACGGACAATACTGCAGACTGTATTGCTTACCTTATTGCGTTTGACTTGTAATTTGGCATTATTAATAAAGAATTGTATTGTACACAACTGTGACGTCATGCCGTCACAATATGTAATGTAAAGGCACACAAAACTTTAGTGAAGGTCTGACTATCTTATCTTGGCAATGTTATGGTCATTCTGTATCATCTGATGTTCGTGGATCGGTGACGTCATAGACAGACGTCAATGCCTCTAGTGTACTAATGTTCTACAGCAAAATTGAAAATGAATTTCTAATAGATACATTTTCTTAAAAAACCATTTATTTGCAGAAATATAATTTATTTTGTATTCAGTAGATGTCTCAGAAAATTTCTGAGTATTTTCTCATAATCAATCAAAAAGGTGCAGAAGCTTATTTTCATTTTATCCAGGGCGTAAAGTTGAAACCATTTTTCTATAGGGACCCCTAAAACAAATATTGCTCGATTCTCAGATTGGATTTTGTTTCGAAAAATTAAACCCAAGAATGGCGGAAAAGCCGAATTTCAGGAAATATTTCATGATTCTTGGCTCAAACATTTATGGGAAGTAGGTAGATAAATAAAGGATATTTTTCTGAAGAGAAAAGGTAACGTATTCCATTTTCTGTATTACCTTTTTAATATAAGTGGAGGTATCGATTTATTTTTCAGAATAAATCGGTAAATATCGAATACAAACTTTTCTTAAAAATATCATATTCTTAAAAGTAAGTTATGTATGCAATGTACAGTGCGCGTCAGATTTAAGTATACCTACCCCTTGTCTACAAAATATTTTCAAAGAAAATGGAATTATAAATAACGTGTAGTTTTTATCTGCCAATCAGGCGGCAGGATTCGAACCCACATACATAGAGATAGAGGGGGTACTTATATGAGACGCCCACTGTACCTAATTCAGCACGATTCTTCACACGCACTTGACTCATTTTTCGGTCCTTTGTCATTTCTGATTTCTTAGAATGTTTTTAATACCAACGTGAATTTTTCTTTTCTACGCCATTTAGCTTACGATTTCTTTTCACAATTTTATTTCTCGAAAAATCTTTTTATGCGTTCCAAATCGTATAATTCTTTCAGCTGAACAATAGTGCCTTACCTATGCCTATCTACTAAAGTAGGTAGGTATAATACAGTACTGATTTCTTTCTTCTAAATCGTGCGTTTAGGACTATTGTTCTATCTGTAATTTATTCTTTGATCATTGCTGCGCTCAGCCAAAACCGACCTTCTAACCACACAATACAATCGAATTTGAACTGTACTATTTAAAAAATGAACCTCTACAAATGACACAGACTAAACAGTTGAATTGAGTTGTATTTTCAGGGTGTTAAGGTGGATTTTAGGCTGGGATTCGTGAGTAAACAGTATAGATCGTAAATCTGGTAGAATGGGTATTGGATAGTTATTTCGTGTTTTATAGCTTTCTGGTACATTGGGTACGGGTTTGGGTTTAGGCGTATTTGACAACGGGCATATATGCAAAAATGACATTTATGTAGAAAATATTTTATTACGCCTTTTCTTTATAGACAATTTTGGGTGTTCATTTTAGATATATTATTTGATAGCATGTAGTTTGAATTGAATACTTGCTAGTTGATTCTCTTTCACTTGCTTAAAGTATTGAAGACGGTTGTCATGCAAAAAATTCAAACATTCAAACATTACTTGGCATTTCAAACTCAACAATTTCCTAGGAAGTACCAATTATGCATATCAGTTATCTAGTACCCATAATACAATATCTGCTTAGCTTGGAACTAGATGAAGCTGTGTGAATTGTCCAGCATTGTATAATTAGATCGGAAAACAAACTTGGATGATTATGCTATTTAATAAAAATGACCTTCTAAAGCCCTGAAAAACTTTGAAAGAAAATACAAAAGAATAGAGGGTAGGGCTACTCGTAAATCAAAACCCGATACCTCTGCTAACTGCACACTCCACCAAGTACAGATAACTTCAGAGCACGACCTCATAACCGCGAAGTTAGTTAATTAGCTTTTGTCCTCCGTTAAGACTTGGGGATTGTCCGCTCCATTATGGTAGTTGTTGGTATAGTTTAGTGTACAGATGGACCAAAGTGTACCCTAAAACTGTTAAGTCATTTACCCAATCAAGAACATGACTAATAGCTCAAAACTACAAGCCAGTTTCGGACCCTACACGACCACCCCGGTGTAAAGGCGTATAATAAATAATGTTGGACAATCCACACAGCGTCTCCTGCAGAACAATTTGCCACCTAACTGCGATCCCCAACCCGCATGCCCAGCGTGGGGATTATGAGCCTAACCGGAAGGGTAAGGCTTGAGATAAAAGCATGCTTAGGCTAAAGGTGCATATCAGGGGGAGGCCGCCTGCGAAGCAGGATTTTGCAGGTTCGAAGACCGCTTTGGGACGATGTGCAATTTTTGTTAGGAGCGTAACACTTCTTAAAATGCCCAGAACTGTTCTGGGCATTTTCTATGTATAATCATAAATATAACTATCTATGTAATAATACTGTATTAAATACATCTGTATATCTAGTACCCATTATAAGCTCTGCTTAGCTTGGGGCTAGATGATGCCGTGTGGATTGTCCAGCATTATTTATAATTATTATCACACAGACCAAATGGGCTCATCGATTCATATCGAAGTCTGAGCTTGTGGTACTAGTAGGTCTAGTTCGATGTCGGGCCTCAAAGTTTTGACCCGATGCTAACTTCGGCAAAACTGAGCCAGAGAAACAGAAGAAGTTGGAAATAAACCGGGAAAGAAGCACCTGCAAAACACTTATATGCGGTTATTGTTTTCATATTTATTTATTCAAAGCATTACAACTATTTTTACAGGAATTACCTAATACAATAGTGTAGTATAAAATGTATATAAATCGAGGGCATGACTCCATTCACGATTTTTCTCCAATTCTCGTAGTTTCGGACTTGGCCATCACCGCCCTTCTCAAAAAATTAGTAGTAAAAAATTTATTCATATATATGTACAGGACATATATATGAATAAAATTTTTACTACTAATTAGAAGCATATATTAAAAGCATGTATCGTATTTGACGAGAAACTCACAAGCTTAGACCGAAATGTGGTTAGTAACGTATTTTTGACATGAATTCAGGTTATACAATATTTAAAATCTAGGTTCCTTTTATCGCCATACAAAAGCTAAGGCAAGCTCTGCACGGCCACCTGTGCACGTCTTTATATCCACGTGACCCGACGATTACCCTGTAAGGTACATACAATACATACAATTTTATCATTTGCAGACGTCTCAGACAACCCGTGAATGTACAATATGGGATAACAGCACGACGCGACATGATAGTCTCACAGTAGGGCTGGTCCACCAGTTCAAGGTCCCTCAGCGAGCTATGGAGAGAGCTATGCTCGGGGTCTCTCTGATGGATAGGATTCGACATGGAAATACGCAAGTCTGGTAGAAAATGAAACATGATGACGTCACGATAATAACGTGTCAATTATATGTACTGTTCAGGTTAAGTTTTACTATATAAAGTATGCCAGTCTATCGTGTAACTTGAAATTTGGCATACCAACACGAAAAGCATAATCCAAACGAATAAGTAGGTACGAGGAATAGCGCGTACCGTTCGAAGACGCGGACAGAAATCAATTAGCATTAAAAGGTCATGTCTTGCAAAACTTATTTGTCCCTGGCAGGCATCGACTACGTATAATATATAGGGTACGTAGTCGATGCTGGCAGGCTATGGCCTTATTATCGACCTCGACCATCAATTTTCCGCCTTACGAACTTCACACAAAGTTTTCGACAATAGAGTCATGCCTTAAACTTCTATCTTCAACAAAATAAGGTAATAATTCAAATTAGAAACCTCTCGAAAAGAATAATTGTTCCGAACCAATAAATCTCAAGATATTAGAATCGTCGGAACTTATTCAAAGAAACTTCTTCAATAATTTCAAAGAATATAACTTATTGGGTTTCTAAGTATAAGAAGTTCACCTGACTGCGAGCATTTAGCACCATCACCAGCAGTTTAGAAACTGGATGACAAAAATATCTATCCATCGTTATGGATCGTTTTATTTTCTGATTATAGAACTACTAGCTGCACCCTGCGGTTTCACCCGCGTGGTGATAGATATTTTGGATAATATATAATATATCTTATAAAGAATTAGCAAGCTGAAGTGGCAGTGGGCCGGCCATATCTCGCGAAGAACCGACGGCCGATAGGGCAAACGTGTTCCTGAGTGGAGACCACGACTCGGCAAACGTAGTGTAGGACGCCCTCCGACCAGGTGGGATTACGACCTGCGAAAGACTGCAGGTAGATGCTGGATGCGGCAAGCTGAAGACAGGGCGCTATGGCGCTCATTGGGGGAGGCCTATGTCCAGCAGTGGACTGCTATAGGCTGATGATGATGATGATGATAATATATCTTTATAAATTATAGCCTGTGTTATTCTGATGTATAAGCTAATTTATTGTAAAGTTTCATTTAAATCGATCCAGTAGTTTTTACGTGAAAGAGTAACAAACATCCATCCATCCATCCATACAAACTTTCGCGTTTATAATATTAGTAGGCAAAACAAAAAAATCTATTAGAATAAAAACAAAGCCGGCCTAGCGCATTTTTTAATATTTGCCAGTTGAGTGGTCATAGTCTAAAAGTAACATGGATTAAGTGAAAAATTTAACTTGCTGCGTAATCTGGTACAAATACAGAAACTCCACATTTGTTAATATTTACCAGATAAGTAGACATATTAACACGAGTTATTGATGGACACATGAACGGACAGACAGACAAATAGCGTAAATCTACAAATTGAGTTCCGTTCCTTAATTGCCTTAAAACCTACTCATTATGCATTACTGATTTATTTATGTATGTATGTATCTGTCATCTTGACAAACCAGCGGACATCCGAATTAATAACTTCAATAGGTACTCGTAGGTTTTATGATAGGTATCAAGGGATCGCGGGCCGAAGGGTCGACCCAAAACTTTAACATTAATACTAACTCATTGTCCAGTGTGAGCTGGGCGCGGCGAAAGTTACAAATTTATGTGAAAAGATTCTGTCCTATCCTAGCCTACGGCAGAGAATATATATCGTCGGTGGAGAGGAAGTAATGCTTAAGCGCCAATATGAGTTAAATGTCTCTGGATTTTTTTTCTGCGATTTGTTTAGGTTTTAAGGCACGACCAATATCCGACCACATTTTTGGCGCTTTAGCGTTTCGAAGAATTAAACATTTTATGACAAAAAACTTATTTTATCCTATCTCTTCGCAAAAATATGGTATTGGTTTGACGGCCTCAGTGGCCAGGGAGCCAAAAACCAGCCTATGACGCAGGAAGTTAGGGGTTTGGTTCCCGCCTAGGGACAAATGCTTGTACGATCTGCAGATCAGTGAAATAATAATGATCAGACATTTAATTTGACTAAGTTTTATCTGATTTTGTCAACACGGATGAGAAATGTCACGGTAAATATTTAGTTTGACGTGGTTCCGTCCCATTCTGGTCGCGCGCGGACTATGTCCTAGATAAAATATAAATAAATAATAAATAATGCTGGAAAATTCACACATCATTATCTAGCCCCATGGTAAGCAGAGCTTGTGTTATGGGTACTAGATAACTAATATACATAATACAATACATTACATAGATAGACATTTTTTATTATATATAGAAAACGACCAGAACACCCGGAACAAATATCTGCAGATCGTACACACAATTGTTCCGAGGCGGGAATCGAACCCGCAACCTCCTGCGTTGCAGGCGGACCTTCGCCCACCGCACCACATCGGTCGTCCAATATAATTTCCTGGAAGAAATGTATTGTATATTAGTGAACAATATTTTAGTAAAGTATTGTTTAACCCAAAAAATGTATGCGGGCGGAAACTAAAGGTTCAATAATAATATCAATAAAAAAATCCACTTTTCGACGAAATCCCCTTTAATGTTAAATCGCGCTTGGCATCGAAATACCGATGCAGCCGTAATAAATCTGAAATAGACCTCTGGCGCAGTGAGAGAAAGTCCGCTGAGGCGGGACAGGCTGCGGGTTCAATTTACACTACTCAAAAAAAGTTTGTACCTACGTTGTATACAGGGTGTTTGGTGGAGGGTTAGACAAACTCGGTGGGTGTGTAGGTGGACCTATTTGTAAAATACAAATTGAAGTAGGAGACCCTAATTCTTTAAAATTTTTTTAAATCCTATTTTTCAATAGATGAAGGATACATCTGGGACCAAAACCAAATAAAAAGAACAATCGAAAACATGTTCTAACAAAAATTGTAGGGGAAAAGAGTTAAAATTTCGGAAAATTATTTAAAAATACAAAAAACAGGATTAAAAAAAATTGTAAAGAGTTAGGGTCTTCTACTTCAATTTCTATTTAACAAATAGGTTCACCTACACACCCACCGAGTTTGTCTAACCCTCCACCAAACACCCTGTATACGTTGCGTAGGTCGATATACATATGTAGATGAGTTCGTGAGTGTATTTGTCTTAAATTATAATTGTGTAACTGAACTTGTTTGTGTGTTGTGCGTGTCTAATAAATATTTTTACTATTTCTTTCTTTATCACTCATACAATTTTTGTCGCTCTTTGTCCTCCTGCATTGCGAGTAATTTAATTAAAAAAAAAAACATTAAAGCAGCTTAGTTCATTGATTATGGTAAAAATTAGCAAACTTAAACGAAATGATATATTTTGCAGCCGGCAATAAATAAATAAATAAAATAAATAATGCTGGACAATTCACACAGCATTATCTAGCCCCATGGTAAGCAGAGCTTGTGTTATGGGTACTAGATAACTGATATACATAATACAATACATTACATAGATAGATATTTTTTATTATAAATAGAAAACGATCAGAACACCCGGAACAAATATCTGCAGATCGTACACACAATTGTTCCGAGGCGGGAATCGAACCCGCAACCTTCAGCGCCGCAGGCGGACCTTCGCCCACCGCGCCACATCGGCAATGTCCATTGACTGCCGCAAAACACGACAGTTATGAAAATTGGTTGTCAAAATGATCACCACAGTATATACTCATCATTATCATCATCAGCCTATAGCAGTCCACTGCTGGACATAGGCCTCCCCCAATGAGCGCCATAGCGCCCTGTCTTCAGCTTGCCGCATCCAGCATCTACCTGCAGTCTTTCGCAGGTCGTCCATCCCACCCGGTCGGAGGGCGTCCTACACTACGTTTACCGAGTCGTAGTATCCACTCAAGAACACGTTTGCCCCAGCGGCCGTCGGTTCTTCACGAGATGTGGCCGGCCCACTGCCACTTCAGCTTGCTAATTCTTAGAGCTATGTCGAGTATATACTATTAATATTTATTATTTGAATAAATAATTAGTGGGTGGGTTCTAGATAACAATCAATACCTTCATCATTCCAGTTATCTAGAACCTCACTAGTCTAGTTTCTGTCTAGATCATACCGAGTGGATTTCCCAGTAATAAATGTATTTATTTTCTTTGTATGATGGCAAAGTTTAATCGCTTGGCATCAAAGCACCGAGATGCAGCAATAATAAATCTGGTTCTAGGTATCCGCCGGTCAAATGTTGCTCCCACATTAATTTCAATGGCGGAGTTTGAAAGCTGACTTGGCTCCAGCTTGAATCGATCCGGGAACTGAGAGCAAACATTGTAGAGCTGGGGGGCTACTCTTGGCACTCGTTCCCACGATTTGAACGTAATACAGACGGAGTAAATAAATAATAAATAATTCTGGATCCAGCCTAGCTCCATGCTAAGCTGAGCTTGTGATATGGGTACTAGATGACTGATATACTTAATACTTATAAGTATAGATATTTTTATTATACATAGATAACGATCAGAATACCCTGAACAAATGTCTGCAGATCGTACACAATTGTCCTGAGGCGGGAATCGAACCCGCAACCTCCTGCATCGCAGGACCTTCGCCCACCGCACCACAGCTAGGTCGAGTGAGTGGCGTGGATGTTAATCGAACATTATGTATATCTTCGTATATTTTCGCAGTATGTATTGTTTAATCTGTTTATGCCGTGACTGACAAGCAGACACATAACGGCAGCTTGGAATGTTATTGTCTTATCAATATCTCCGTTTCTATAAGTGCCATCATTGTAAATTTTTGCATAGCTCGAACGGTATTCGTGCCCTGTTTTTATAATTAAATTTCGTTACTGTACAAGCCGTTTTGGAGTACCTACGGTCGTGTGCACGCATAGCTTGATCGTTATGTAAGCTATATAATAATGCACACGATCACCATATTCAATCCAACGATCCTATCCATCCACGGTTGTCTGGTAGAGATAGCTCTTGAGCGGTAAGATTGCCAAATTGTCACATAATTTATAAATGTTTACCTTGTTTGTTGTTTTGTTAGTGTGCAATAATGAATTTTCTACATATCTAGCGTTATTATTTCTTAAACTAAAGAGGCACTATTTATTTTATATTTTCTATAATTATACTCTATTTATGCATTATTAATATAGGTTATTATGATATGCATAACAACAACTAACTTTGTGGCCAGATAATCCTATGTGAAAAGTTTCATATAGTCCGAGTCACGAACGTAATCAAACATTTTAAGAATTTGCGCCTAGTGAAATCGCGATGGGCGCTGGATTAGAATTGTTTTCAAGAGTAACTCCGTGAATGGGGCTCAGATTAATGTAGCTTCGCGTGAGTGGTTGCAGATAGAAATATGATATTACGATGTGATATGAAATCTAACGATGCGTGGAGCTTTCAATGTATGGAAGGAATACAGCGGGGTTACAATACTGGAATCACGATTGGAATCCATTGTTGTAGATTAAAAAGGAGTATATTTTGTTATTGTGTTTTGGATTGAGTCCTCGTTTTTTTGTAGTTTGTTGGTTTACGATTTTTTTTATGTTTCAAATTTATTGGAAATTCTGTGTATTAATGAATTAATCGTGTTGTTTTAAAATATAAGGCGGCTTACAAGAATTCGTTAAATTGAAATCGTTCGTATTACGTACATCGTATTTTGAAATTCATGCATATACTCGTATAAGCTTAAAATTGGAGGAATTTAAAGCTTTTATATACTTGAATCTCTGTTAGTAGTATAGGTAAGTAGGTATATATGGAGGTTAGTAACGTGAACCTACTTTAACTTCTAGGTAAAATTCGGGAGATATGGTACCACTGCTGACTAAACAAATGGCCTGTTTGGGATTTGCAAGAAAACATAAAAAAACGCAAGGTGTTTATAATCTCTCATCATCAACCTATGTTAATCCACTGCTGGACATAGGCCTCTCTCAATGAGCGCCATAGCGCCCTGTCTTCAGCTTGGCGCATCCAGCATCTACCTGCAATCTCTCGCAGGTCGTCATCCCACCTGGTCGGAGGGCGTCCTATACTACGTTTACCGAGTCGTGATCACCACTCAAGAACAAGTTGCGTTTATAATCTCTACCCGCTTATATTCTTAATTAATCTAGGAAACCTTACCTCAGCATTAACATTTGGCGGCATGACAATTTTCTTCTGCGGAGGCGATCGCAGCAGCACATTCTCGTCTCTGATAATGATATGCGGTTCCATGCCTAGCAGCTTCTTCTTGCATTCTGCCATCTGCATGCTTTCCTCCTTCTTCGACAGCACCGACTCGGATGACGCATGCTTTGACGATGACAGCGAGGTCTTGCTTGACAGCTTGAAGCTGTCAATGCTAGTTGTCATCTTTGAACTGTCCTTCGCGGACGCCATCTTTGTTTTTGTTAGATCACGTTTGGAAAAACATCTCTTCAATTGTTTTATGCTTCACTGAATATAACTGACTCTTTTTAGTCTACATTCTGTTTTAAAAGTAATTCACTTCACATCAACTTGTTACGAAAAGTCAAGACATTCCGAAAGTTCTTTTCAATTCGCCATTTTGTTTCTCACTTCACTGAATGTCTTTTGTCACTCTTTCAGCGAGGCCATTTTGTTTGAAAAGCTTTTGTTTTATTATAATATTTTGTTTTTAACTTTTTATTTCTCTAGTTCGAGAGGTTTGTTTGGTTTGTATAAGGTTATTTGGTGAGGAGATAAAATTTAACTGCTTTGGTTGTAAAGTCCGAGGTGGAGTTTATTTCCGAACGTAAAATACCTTTATTTTTCTAGTGAATGAGATAAACCATTTGATTTTAATGGCTATAAATGAGGTGCAATCTCTATAAGTGATCATAAAACGGAGCTGTTTACTCCGAAGAACCCACGAAGAGATTAATTCACGTCAGTTTGATATAATTACGTCATCATCATCATCAACCTATAATAGTCCACTGCTGGACAATAGGTCTCCCGTAATGAGCGCATTATCGCCCTGTCTTCAGCTTGCCGCAATCAGCATCTGCCTGCAGTCGTTCGCAGGTCGTCATCCCTTCTGACGTCGTGGGCGTCCTACACTATGTTTGGCGAGTCCCGTATAATAACGTTAATTACATTATAGAGGTATATTATACTATTTACCTATCCCGAACTAAGCTACATAGCTAGCCTAGCTATTTCAATCATAAATAAAATCCGTATTTTTAATAAAATATTGAAAATTTTAAAAAGTCTTTAAGAAAAACACAGTGCCTGTCCATTCCCCAACTACCTATAATTACCTACATACATAAATAACTTCTATACTAAGCTGAGAAAGAGCTAAAAGCATATGATTTGTTCGTATTGATGTAAACCAAGACTAGGCACTTTGCGAGCAATTCGCGTGGGAGTCCGCGTGCAGACACTTGTTCAGAACAGGCAGAGGCTTATGTCTGGCACATTGCGGGAAAATCATCCCTGAAAAAAAAAATTGAAAATTCTGTCTGGAATAGGTACAGTGGTGCTTTGCCAGTTTTGTTAAGTAGTGTAACTAAAAAAAATTAAAAAACATCGGGAGTTTTGTCTGTTTCGAAGTCAGTTAGGAGACTAGCAGCTGTCTCCTTTTTTCAACGTATAGCATTCATTCGTTATTGTGTTATTTATTAATCATTAAGTTTTTTATTTATTATTATTAAAATTGTTAAATTCATTGTGTTAACATGTACCTAGTGGCAAATAAATGATATATCTGTGTCTATGTCTCTGGTCAACCGATTCGAACACTTTTTCTACATTTCCGCACCGAACGCTAAAGGAACCTAATAAATTGAATTTTACGCCTTTACGAAATCTTGTACGCACTATTTCAAATGAATTGGCAAAACTCATTTGATTTCATCTCGATTCGATTACTAGACGCGAACGTTTCTTTTAGATGCGTTAACCATAATACTGCCCTAACCCTTCCAACCTTTTCACCCAGTTAAGCAATAAGTAGGAGGGTAGTCAAGTATGTCAGTCCGGTAATTTGCGCCCCGGTATTGTTTTGTTACCGAGGCGATACATTCACTGTAAGCAAAACAGATCTCCCAAGGTAACCTTCGCACAATCGACCGATTGTGCGCACAATGGTCCCTTGTTCCCGGAATAACTGGGTTCGAGTTAGACATAGATTTTCTACGAATACTTTGAGAACTACTACTGTGTTACTGAAAAACTTGAATTTGTAAAATTCAAACTAATGATGAATGAACCATGATTTGATATTTGAGTTTTCCAATATTTCGGCACAGTTCAAATATCCCGTTAGAAATGAATTTTGTGTTAATAATTATGATAGTTTCAAAAGTTTCAAATATTAAAAAAAACTGTTTTCCGGCTATTGGCTGATCGCTACACGTGCTTTAGATAGATAGATAAATTATTTATTAAAAACTTCAGACACACAAATACTAAAAAGAGAATATACATAGGTACAATAACTACGTAATACCTAATACAAAAATTATACACGACACAGGAAAACAAAACATAAAAAGGCAAGTGCTTTCCGAGGCGCGGAAGTGTTACACCGCCAAACCCTGACACCGGGGTGCTACTATGTATATTTCTTGCATTTAGTTTAGTTTAGTTTATTTATTTCCACCGTAGGTACACAATGTTACACTTGATGTCGTTAAATACTATTTTAAAAGACAAATTACATTTTTATTATAACACACTAACTTTTGACAAAGGAAGACATTAAGAACTTTGGCCCAGGATTTGAACCTGGGGGCACATTATCAGCTGTTAAATGCCACTAGACCTACGATGCAGTCGTATAGGAAGAAAGCTAATATCCAGCAGTAGAGATGATGGTAAGAATCGACTGTTTAGGTTTTGTTTACGAAGGCGGTATCAACACCCACCGACTGTACGCATGTTTACACCGAATCTCAAACTTTTAGCAACGCCCCATCGATCATAGGTTATTAATGCGCGTCCCAGGGTTGTCAGACACATCATAAATAATAAATTACCCCAATACTAATCGGTTTCGGATACAGGCACGATTCGGGAATATTTCATCAGGTGATTCATTATAATAGATGAGCTAGAACGAATTATGTGATGGATAAATGAAAGATTTCTTCTTGAAGTTATTTTAATTAACTTTAAGCCGCGCGTTCGCCGTTTTGATAATATATTTCTTCTACATTCTGAGATATTTCTTGGGAAAAACGTAGACTTTTTAAATTTATGTGTAACAATTAATTTATGACTGTGGTTGTATAAAAATAATCAGCAAAAGATAAACTAATATATAAATAAGAAATAAGGTGTTTTTGATTTTCTGTTCACTCAAACTTTTTGTCCACTAGTGGAAGAAGTGAAAAAGAAACCACTAACACTATTATATCACTTTCGAGTATAATTGATTATAGTGTATAACTATTGACGACCGGAAGGTTGAGAGTTCGATTCCCGCCTCGGTATAAATTTTTATACGACCTGCAGATATTAGTTTCGGGTGTTTTGGTAATTTTTTATACATGTATAATAAAAAATAGCTATATATATATAAATATATATAATGGATTGTATTATTAAAGATCTAGTACCCATAACACAAACTCTGCTTATCTTGGGGCTAGATAATGATTGCGTGAATCGTCCAGCATTATTTATGTATCTGTTTATCCATAATTTTTGAGAAAATGTCTGTTTTCTATGCGCTTTGTTACCCAAGTGCTTGATTTGTGGAGATTATGAATAAAAATATAGTTATTTTCGTCAGCCCTACCCACCTGTCTACCGCTTGAGGTGTTAACCGACATCCGTCAGCGAGAGAGTAATGCTCTGTTGATAATACAGAGGTCTGTACGACCAACACATGGCAGATGGAAATATCTCGAGGAACAACAAACGGATGGATTGTGGAAGAATACCCTTTACGAGACACATCGCAGAATACGTAAATCTGTACTCGTAGTGTGCAAGTTTACCTACCTAGTCTATACTAATAAGTATTATAAAGAGGAAAGGTGTGATTTTTCGTTTGTTTTTATTGAATAAGCTCCGAAACTATTAGACCGATTTAGAAAAATATTTCACCGTTGGAAAGCTACACTATCTCCGGATGACTTAGGCTATATTATATTTTAGAAATGTGAAGTTCGAATTTAACGCGGGTGAAAATGACATTTTCTTATTTTGCTTCTATTTATAGCTCGAATTTGCTGAATCGAGGTAAATATAGGATTGCTTCAGGACCCGAATAATACAAATTAAAAGCACTTCAGCTCTCGCCATTAAAACTCCAATACCTCGAAAGCGAAACATTTAAATACGAAAGGGACGGCCCCTACTAACTTTACGAGTTACGACCAAATGTGAACTTGCGGTGAGCATTCTTGCAGTTGAGTTCAAATACTTACTACAAATGCTATTATTGAAACTGTAGACTTAAATATAGAATCAAAGTTATCGAAATAGCTCTATGAATTAGCAAGCATAAGTGGTAGTGGGCCTGGTAAACGTGTTGTTGAGTGGATATCGCGCCTCGGTAAACTTAGTGTAGGACCAATCAGGTGGGATGATGATCTGCGAAAGACTGCATGCAGATGCTGGATGCATACAAGCTGAAGATAGGGCGCTATGGCGCTCATTGGGGGAGGCCTATGTCCAGCAGTGGACTAACAGGCTGATAACGATGAGACTAAAGATAGGACATTAGATGTATTTCTCCTTTCGGCTTAGTTCACACTAGTCTGATAATGTACAGAAGGGGGTACCTATGTGCACCCCGCATAGGACCAAATGCTCAAACATTAAGTATTAGAACATCTCCAATAAAATACATTTTTCGTTTATTTTTGGTTACTTTTGCTATCGTACGATGATTTTCTTTGATGGATTTTCTCCTTACAGCTATTATCAAAAAACTCTAATAGTTTTTTGATAATAGCTGTTGCTGTTGCTTAATGTTTGTAAATAATGTAGCGTCGTCATTTATCGTAAACTCTCTTTCGAGTACATCTAACAATACGGTAGTACTGGTTCAGCTAATGAGATTCTCGTATAAGAAATAAAAAGAGAACACTTAAAGCTATGCGTATTCGAATAGCACATATCGTTAGCGATTACATCTAGGTATTCTGTTCATCACTACGTAGTTTACCGCTGTCTGTCTGTCCCTATGTATGCTTAGATCTTTAAAACTACGCAACGGATTTTTAATAGATAGAGTAATTCAAGAGGACGGTTTATAAACCATATGACACGTCATAGATTTTGTTCAAAACACAGATTATCTGAAAGAGATCGCTTAGCGATAAAGCAGTCCGATCGCCCATTATCGTTAGTACTTGAATTTATTTATTTGCAGTCGACGGGTTATAAGTTGGTATGCCTAATTTAAAACGCCCCACGCGGTGACTTAACAGCTAACCTAACATATTAATGTTGAGGTAGGTACACCAATTAATCACTACATAGTATAAAACAACGTCCCTTCCCGCTGTTTGTCTGTCCCTATGTATGCATATATCTTTAAAACAACACAACGGATTTTAATAATTTGATTGTGTCTCTATATTAGCAGATAAATTCTATCAATTCGAGAACGGATCCCTAAATGCACGTACTCTACGGGACTCATAATTCCCTTTACGATTTTTAATGAGCTTTTGTTCTACCTAATTATGAAATTGAAAAGCCAACAGGGTTTTCTCATTTTCCTTTTATTTAGCACGAAAAACTCATTTTCCTGGAAAGAAAAATCAATTGTACTTGTCGCATGTAGATATGTCTTTTTTTGTAATGATTTGCATCTGGTGTCCAAAAATTTATTTTTGTATTGTATTGTATAATGAGATTAACAAAAACATTCCAACAATTTATTGTGTACGCAAATTTGCGGTATGTTCGCTGTTTAGTTAGAAATGATTGAGGGGAAAGGAAAGGGAGGGGAGGGATTCATCGAATTTCCAGTTCAAATATAGAAGTACAGAATCAGATAGCTTCAACCCGGGAGGGTTTATTACTGAAGCTAAATCGATTTTCATAATGAGCTATCAGAAAAGGTTCCTCTTGAACGCTGGCTGTATTTTGCGCTGTATTTATAAGTGCCCTTGATTATGAAAAAATTGGAACAAGTTTTTAAATGACTTCGAAAATAAATAAACAATGCCGGACAATTCACACATCGTCTAGTCTAGCCCCAAGCTAAGCAGAGACTTTGTTATGAGTACTAGATAAGATAGATATTTTTTATTATACATAGACAACGACCAGAAAACCCGGAGCAAATATCTGCAGATCGTACACACAATTGTCCCGAGGCGGGAATCGAACCCGCAACCTCCTCCGTCGCAGGAGGACCTTCGCCCACCGCGCTAAAGAGGTCGTCTATAGTGTATGGATTGTATTTGTTGATCTATATCATTATTTATTTATGATATCATCGCTCGGTAATTTTCCTTTTTAAAAATTGAATTTTACGTTGGTTGGAGATAAGATTGGCTCGGGAGCCAGTTTCCTTAATTACTCGACTATAATTTTTTTTTATGTACACCCTTTTTCCAATGCTAAAATATGCCTTCCTAGTGTGTAGATACCTATAACAAGATATAGTGTGTCTGAAACTTTATAGTTTCAGCGCGGGATGCTTGAATATGGATGTGGTTGATTGCGATTCTTTGTCAGGTGCCGCCGGATATCCGGGTACAGGGGTAGTTTTGTTGATTGATTTTAAAACTGCATTTTGCATTGCAGAAACAGGTCGTTCAGTGTTCTGGGCTTAAATATTCAGGATTTTTTAATTATGTTGATGAGCAAGATCAAAAGCAATTCTCTATTATTACATACAGTTTTTATCTACATATATTAAAGTTTACTACAATTAAAGTTTTTATCATAATAAGGTTTTAATACTAAGGTTCTGCCCGCGGCTTCAATCGCGCTTTTTGGGATATTATTATCCGTGATAGGGTAAAAAACCTCTACCCCTCACCTGGGTACTATCTACATCCCTGCTAAATTAAATTACGATTAACTCTGCCGCTTAGTCGTGAAAAACTACAGATAGACATTTTCGGATTTATGATATTTGTATAGATTTATTCTTAATATTAATAATGATTCCTAATTGTAATATTAAATGTAAAAATGGTGCTCTGTTGTATTGCGTGTGCTCATCAAAACAGTGTTCATGTATGTATGTGAATAAATCAATAAATATTCGCCATTTTTTCATTATTTTGATAGATATTCTCTATTAAATAATGAAAATATATATTCAATATATTCAATTTCAATAAATACCTACTAAAAATTACATATTTTTAGTAGGTATAAGTAGTTATAACATCGCCTTAGGGCTTAATAAAAAAACCTGTTATGATGTTATTATCTCAATAAATAAATAAATAAAAAAAAAATATTTTGATAGTACTCAATTTCATTTATTGGTAAAATAATGATTAAACGTCAAATTAGGTATCCTTATTATTAACTTAACCTTACTCAATCATAATTCTTATGATTGAGTAAGGTTAAGTTAATAATAATAAGAAAGATATAAGTGCTAAATACCTACATTAGGGCAAAAACAAGTCATAGACATCTTATTAATTATTATCACTATGTAGCTCTGCAGTTAGGTATTGTATATATATATATATATTTGAGGCAGAACCTACCAAGAACTTTATTATTAAAAAGCCTAAAAAGAAAAATAGCCCAATAACAAGTCTGAGGTACCTACTTGACTTTATTGGAAGACTTCTCCCCTGTTATAAACAAGCTGGGCTCGAAGATACATACCTTCTAACTTAAAATAATTTTGCTCAAAGCTCAGAAACAGTTTTTCTATATTCTCTTTAACTGTACAGAAGTTAAACCGAAAGGCTTGAGCGAAACTAGATGAACTTGTTTATTCGAGCTTCCTAAACAATGTTAGCAGAATGTGCTGCTACCTTTACAAATGATGTCGTTATATGCTACAAACCGTTATTATTTCTCTATTTACTTGTTTATGGAAGCACAAATACAGACATTTTACAAATAATTATTTTAATTAGGAATAGTTAAATAAACAAACGACAGGCTGGCCACAGCTGGGCAATTCACACAGCATGATGATGAGGATGATGATTCTTTGTTACTGGCAATTGTGTCTGGTTGAAAACTCTTTCCTGCCAGTGTCAAGGAATGGAAAATAAACGTAAATTATCTGAGTTATTAAATAATGATGATGTTTTGATATTTTCACCAGAGCCTACCTCGTTATCTACGTGTTGATTAGGTTGACTGGGGAAACGTGATGTTGTAGTCCCCCACACAACATCATCTAGCCACAAGTGGGACAGACCTATTCTTAGAGGCAACTGACATTGACACTGATTTTTTCTATTAATATACGTAGAAAACACCCAAGACCTGTAGATCATGCACACGTTTGTCCAGAGACGGAAATCGAACCCGCAGCCACCTATATCGGAGGCTTCGTCCGCTGCGCCACTGATAGCTTCGAGGCGGCTTAGATAATTCTATTTTATCCTAACGAGGTAAAACTTAATAATATTATCGGGTTCTTGCAGGAAAATGGGACATACAAAATATAAACCAGTTTAACTAATATATCATATGTATGTTTCTTTTTACCAATGTACATAATTATATGCATATACAAGAAAATTCTTATCAATAAATATTCTCTGAACTGAACTTTCGAAATCAATCATCTATCCTGAGTAGGTAAGAAAATATTTTCAATCATTGAGTTAAATTTTATCTCCATCCATAATTTTCTTGTTCACATTCTGTTATTTATTTGTCTCAAAAAGCCATTCACCTAAAAATAAAGCTCACTTTCCACGATCTAGAGCTTTAATAAAATAATCAGATCACTGAAACTGCCTTATTTTTGTCTTCAACTCTTTTTTTTTAGTTTTTTTTTATGTTAACTCGTGTAAACTCTTTCGATATACGAGTATAATAATAACTTTGATTTAGGTGGCGCTTAGAAATTATTCCTTTATACTAAATAAAAACATTTTGCAAAAGAAGACTATAACTGATTCCACTGTATTAAAAACCCTTACAGGTACATTGGTAAGTTTATCAATATATAATTTAATATATCTGTTTACAAAAAAAAAACACTTTTCCCACTTATTACCGTCACTTTCCCTGCTCCAAGCTGTCACTTGTTCAATAATATCACAAACGTCACGTCCACACGTGAATCCCGCGCGAGAACAGACGTCCGCCTTCGACCGAGGTTGGCGCCTCACTGACGGCTGTAGCTTCCCTTCCCTCCAGGCTGTATGTATCTGGGGTGGGGGTGGACTGACATGAAATAAGCTAATGTGGACATTATTATTATTAAAAACGTGCTCGTCATTTTTATTTTTGTTGGATTTTTCGCTCAGAATATGATGAACAGGATTATAATGCTTTTGTATTCTGTCGCAATGGTGCTCGATCGTGAAAAGACAGTATTCATTAGCGACGCTCGTTATGAAAACGTCAGCATAGACAGACACCTAGTTTTGAGAGCTAACGACCTGAAACCCGAGTGAAGCCGGGTGAGCTAATGAAAGGCTCGAGCGGTGTCGGGTGACGCGCAGAGGGGAACAAAACTGATGTAAGTACTAATAATATAGATGCGATAGACTGTCTGTTTGTCTAGTATAAAAACATGAATTTAGTTATTTCTTACCAGCGTCACTGAGAAGTTAAAGTGGTGTATGTATAATACCTTGGAGTGATGTTTTTGAGTGGAGACTAGGACTTGGTAAACGTAGTTTAGGACGCCCTCCGACCAGGTGGGATGACGACCTGCGAAAGACTGCAGGTAGATGCTGGATGCGGCAAGCTGAAGACAGGGCGCTATGGCGCTCACTGGGGGAGGCCTTGTTTATTTATTTATTTAATCCGTCAGACAATCATGGTGATTATCGCAAAACCCACCATGTTCAGGTGATGCACGTTCCACTGGCGATGTACGAGCTATGTTCAGTATCTTACTGCTGATGCGCTGCCTCAGATATCTACTTACCTGTTCTCGGATCCATCCTACTCCTACTAATATTATAAACGCGAAAGTTTGTGAGGATGGTTGTTGCTCTTTCACGCAAAAATTACTGAATGGATTTTATAAAAATTCACAATAATATAGCTTACATATCAGAATAACACATAAGCTACAATTCATAAAGATATATTGTATTGCGTTTATAATATTATTATATATAGTAGGATTTATTTTTAAGAGATCCGAAATGAAATATTTTAGTTACCCAAGTAACATTTTCGACCTATAACTTAGGTTTATATCACTAAAAGGTTGAGTAAACGTCGTATAAAGGTTTTTAGCGTACCTACGGGTTCTATAGAAGCGTTTGGTGTAACGTTTTTGCTCTGTAAGCTATAGAGCCAAATTATCCTATTACCTGTCGATGTAAAGGTTTACTTCACCATTTTATAGAGCCATTATAGACAGGCATTATAAAAGTTTCAAATATGCCAGTACAGAGCAATATTACTCTATAGTAGTGTTTGAATTCACCTTTACGTATCTAATTTGCTCTATAAGGTTTCCCTGATTACCGTTATATATATTGCGTTATAGCAGTGATGAATATCCAACAATACAACCATTTAGTGACATCGTGGTTCCACAAATCACTGCAATAGTCCATGGTCTTTAGTAGTGTTAACGACGCCATAATAGAGCATTTTTGCTCTATAGCGGATATTTATTCACCTTTATAGGATAATTTTACTCATGATGGCGCCGGAAACTTTGTCATGAATACTATAATTGGCCAATAAGGGTTACGGAGTTACCATTTTGCTCCATAGTACAAAACTGCGGTACCTTTAATATTATATTAGTATTTTATTTTATTTTATTCAAAGATCAATAAACCGGAGGCGCGTTAAAAATACTAAATAAAAATAGTACTAATCTATCGGTAATCGGCGAACTCATTTCGCCTTAAGTATATTACTCAAGTAGTGCCCAAACGTGGGGCTAAATGCTGTGTGACCTGTCCAGTATTTATTTAATTTTGAAAGACGTCATCCGTCAACTTCGTTCGTTTTTCAAAGAAGACCTCCAGTCTGGAGGCTCCAGAATATTCAATGCTTTGGTTCAGTGAAACATTATAATTTATTTATTTCCAAACGAAAACCTATATCAAATATCTTTGTAATTCTACAGAACAACAAAACATTTATTTGCACAAATACCTACATCTCCCTTTTACTTCTCCCTTCCCATCGGGAAATAAGAAAGCTATTCAGAACTTTGTATCGGTCTGTAGTTTTCAACCGCCAGTAAAGTGGCAATACTGGCAATACCAAGAAACCTCGCAACTACAGCTCAACAACTTTTCTCATTGTGAACATGTATTTCAAGAATGCTTTGAACTAAAAACTGGCCAAGTGCGAGTGACACTTGTGTACCTTGTGTGGACGTTGGACGGTGGTCTATTCATCATCACCATCAGCCTATAGCAGTCTACTGCTGGACATAGGCCTCACCCAATGAGCGCCAAGCGCCCTGTCTTCAGCTTGCCGCATCCAGCATCTACCTGCAGTCTTTCGCAGGTCGTCATCCCACCTGGTCGGAGGGCGTCCTACACTACGTTTACCGAGTCGAGGTCTCCACTCAAGAACACGTTTGCCCCAGCGTTCAGTGGTCTATTGGGGATGGTAAATTATAAAAACAATACAACATTCGCTATTGAATATAATAAACTAGCTTCTGACCGCGGTATATATAGCATGCGTCGTTTAGAATGAAAAGTAGCCTATATAATAACTTACTATTATTTATGATTATTTTAAGCCATTATTGTCCCACTGCTGGGCAAATGCCTCCCTTTTCTCCTTCCACTCCTCGCGATCCAACGCTGCAACAGGCCATGATGGAAGATGTGCCTCGAGCTCGTCGCGCCATATCATCCTGGGCCTTCCACGTCGCTTCTTAGCGTTGGGTGGGCTCCACTCTGTAGTGGTCTTTGCCCACAAGTCGCTGGACATACGGCAGACGTGTCCGGCCCAGTTCCACTTCAGGCCTCCGGCTGTCTGACCAACGTGAATGATGCGTGTTTTGGAGCGTAGTATGTTTCTTTTTAAGGGATAGTGGCAGTTTGCCCTTCGTATGTTCTTTCATTTGACAAATAGTTCTTAAAATAATATTACAGAAGTTGTTTTGGAGCGAAGTATGCTGTTCCGCACGTGGTCTGACTGTATACGCTTTGTTATTTCGTTTTTTTTAACGTAGGTATTACACGGAATTACACCTACATAAGTTCAGTATTTTGTAACTAATGAATAACTATTTTATTTTTATTTCAAAATGGTTTATTAATATAGTCTGTATGTACATGCAGGGGCAAATAAATGACTTGTCTATGTTTCTGTTTATTCTGGCTCGAGATCGTATAGCATACAGATGTCAGCGCGATCCATTCAGTAGTTTCGTCGCTGACTTCGGCCATTCATTTTTACAACTGCACAATGGCACTTACTTTTGCCCCGCGGTTTCGCCCGCGTGGAAATCTATGAGTCAAATGGTTAATATACCTTGCTCTTGAATCATTCTATTAAAAAAAACATCATCAAAATCCATTGCGTAGTTTTAATGATCTTAGCATACATAGGGACAGACAGACAGCTGGAAATCTATGTGTCAAATGGTTTAAATACCTACCTACCGTGCTCTTAAATCACTCTATCTATTAAAACCGCATCAAAATCCGTTGCGTAGTTTTAAAGATCTAAGCATTCATAGGGACAGACAGACAGCGGGAAGCGACTTTGTTTTATACCTACTATCTAGTGATTCTCTGGTTAGGATAGTATATTCCTATCGTTACTTGTGTTAGTACTTACATTTTGTACCTTTTCACTTTTTTTATATTTTGTCTGTGTTACGTGTTTTCTAGTAAGTATTATGCAGTCCTATATTATAATATGTGTAACTAAACTTGTCTGTGTGTTGTGTTAGTGTTTAATAAATACATTTTCTTTCTTTCTTTCTTTATTTATTTCTGTCGTTAAAAATGTTGATCCATAACATTCACGCTTGTGTAAAAAACCGTGTTCGATGTAAAGATTGTGAATTTTCCTAAAACAACACTGTTTAGATTAGTCGGTCGATGAATTTAAAGGTAAAAACGCACTACTGCTAGAAATAAAAACCCGCTGACCTTTATTCGTAAATTAACCACACTCCCACAATTGGGGACCAGATCAAAAATTCAGTAGATTAAAGCGCACTGCAAACCTATTAGCGGCGGTAAACATTCGGTTCGTTTGTGCTTGTTTACCGCTGGATTACGTTACTGTACGCACTAGTGGTATAACCGTAGCGGTTGTCGCTTTATATTTGCTATCTAAAAGCCTCATCACGCCCTTTTCAAGTCCGTTGCTCGTGGCAAACTACAAGGCATTCACTGGTGCTGATTATTTTAATTTTTTTATTTATGGCGGTCATACAATCAGATCTACATAAACGTATACAATAAATATATTAAATTATGGTAACTATGCATATGTTGATATATTTTGGACATGTTAAGCTAATTCTGTCCTTAAAGTCAAGTAAGACGTATTGGAGTGTGTATCACGCTTACAATGTTCAACCCTTATTGATTCATTTTCTTTGGTTTTATTCGGAATGGCATTAAGCCAAGGATTATAGGAGAATAAAAAATAATGAGTGATACGCTCACGAATACACTTGAATCGACCGATGAACAACCAGATTTGATTTCCGTTTGATAGGTCAACGGTCCATTAGTCGCCCTTAACAACACATTAAAAATGGATAATCTCTGCAGATAACCGCTCGGTAGAACTGTTAGTGCATACAGACTTTTCAATAGCAAACGTTATTTGGTCATTGGGTAGGTAGATTGTGTTCTCTTTTCAATATTTCAGACGAAAACAGAGTTGTAATATGTCATCACCATCAGCCTATGATAGTCCACTGCTGGACATAGGCCTCCCCCAATGAGCACCATAGCGCCCTGTCTTCAGCTTGACGCATCCAGCATCTACCTGCAGTCTTTCGCTGATCGTCATCCCACCTGGTCGGAGAGCGTCCTACACTACGTTTATCGAGTCGTGGTCTCCACTCAAGAACACGTTTGCCCCAGCGGCCGTCGTTTCTTCGCTAGATATGGCCAGCCCACTGCCACTTTGGCTTGCTAATTCTTAGAGCTATGTCGATGACTTTGGTTCTCTGTCGGATGTATTCGTTTCGAATCCTATCCTTCAGAGAGACCCCGAGCATAGCTCTTTCCATAGCCGCTGAGTGACCTTGAACTGGTGGACCAGCCCTATCGTGAGTGTCCACGTCTCACCTCCGTAGGTCATAACGGGTAGGACCTCCTGTAATATGTAACAAGTTATAACAATTTATTATATAATAATTTATTTTATTTCTGGTTATTTTACTAACTTTTCTACTTGGTTAAAGAATAACAGGACGTTAGACTTAACAACATAAGCTTTTATTATGCAAAATACGTAGTTACTCTAATACGCGACGAGACTGCATTTCTGAGAACTATTTAGAGTTCCGTAGAATTATAACAATGGAACAAAAGCTTCTTGCTCATAATTCAGGAGGAATCTTGATATCAAATGTGAGACTTATAGAAAGTCCCGTGAAAACAAGATTACCTATAAAATTGGAGTTTTATTAATTTACTTTAATTAATTTAAGTTATATAATGACAATAAAATCATTTAAATAGATCAATAAATTACAAAGAAATCGACGGACATAAGTATGTACATTAAAAAATATACACTTAGAAACTCCGCCTTTTTTGAAATCGCTTAATAATAAAAAGAAGGGAGCTACTACATAATTAGCCTATGATAGTCCACTGCTGAACATCATCATCAACCTATATTAGTCCACTGCTGGACATAAGGTTCCCCCAATGAGCGCTACAGCGCCCTGTCTTTAGCTTGCGAATCCAGTATCTACCTGCAGTCTTTCGCAGGTCGCCATCCCACCTGGTCGGAGGGGTAATTAGTCGGCTCTTGTCCAAAATGAGTGAACTGGTTATGAATTATTTTATCTAAAGTATAGAATATACATATATATACATATATATATTTTCGTTCACAATGAGTGAATGATCTTTAATACCTCACGGAACCCCTTTGTAAAACTGCAACATGCTTTCCAGTCTGTCATTTGTGGTCGCTGTCATTTCATGGTCCGTTTCACTGTGCTTGTGGTCTAGGGCTTGGCGCTATTGAGAGCGATTTAGAATGCTTGTACAAACATTCTAAATCGCTCTCAATGGCGCTTTATTTCCTTTAGAAATTTAGAAAAATGACAAAAAATTCAAACTTCGAAAATTATTTAACTTCAATATTAGAGCTTTCCATCAAATATAGGTTTATGTGGACATCGATTTATGTGACGATATATGTATTACAGAAACTAAAAGAACTAAGACAGAGACAAACGGGCATCTTTGGAGGAGGCCTTCACCCAATATGGGGACTTATCAAAATAAATTATGTTAGGCTATAATATTATGTTATTTAAAATAAGTGAATATAGTTAATAAGTAAAGCAGAAATGTAAACAAACAAGTTAAACATATTAAAATAAGTAACTCAAAAACAATGTAAAGTAGGTAATATGTGGGATATAAAAAGGCTTATTTTTATTTAGTTATTCATATTACAAAAAACCTTCATCCGTTTAACGTCGAGTTAGTCTTCAGCTGGTAACGAAAGGTAGAGACGCATATTTTTAAGAAATTGGTGCAATATTTTTATTTAGTCTATATACTAATATTATAAAGCGGAAAGGTTCGATTTTTTGATTGTTTGTATCGAATAGGCTCCGAAACAGCTGGACCGATTTTAAAATTCTTTCACCGTCGGCAAGCTACACTATTCGCGGTTAACATAGGCATATTATATTCTCAATAAAACTAGGGATCCTTACTAAAACTCCAATGTAACCCAAGGTGTAAAAATCACCTAATAAAATTAAATTCGATAACGCGGGTGAAACCGCGTGGAACAACTAGTAAATTATAAAAAGAATGCCCGCTTACATGATGACCACGCGCTTAGGATAAGTGTTTCTTTAGCCTGTACCATTCAGGATTACTTCGAGCACTAATTAGAGCCTGACTTGAACAGTTGACCTTTGACTGGATCAAAGAGCGGATTTGGATTACTTACTTCGTTTTAGCGAGATAGTATACAAGTATTTACACACTCGACAATTAATTATAATTACTTATTGCTACAAGTAGTATTGAGCTAACGCTTCAGCAAAAAGAAAGTTTTCGCTGTATATTTATTTTGTAAAATGGAGTCGGCCCTTGTTAACAAAAAAAATGTTAAACAGGGCTAAATTAAAATTAAAAATTTCTTTGTGCTTACATAATACGCACTTAGTACATTTTATTGCAAGCAGGTTTTTGAGCTTTTTAGAGAAAGTTATGTAATTTTTCCGTCTTTAACTTTTCGACGACCCATGTGGCGCGGTGGGCGAAGGTCCGCCTGCGACGCAGGAGGTTGCGGGTTCGATTCCCGCCTCGGAACAATTGTGTGTACGATCTGCAGATATTTGTTCCGGGTGTTCTGGTCGTTTTCTATGTATAATAAAAAATATCTATCTATGTAATATATTGTATTATGTATATCAGTTATCTAGTACCCATAACACAAGCTCTGCTTACCTTGGGGCTAGATAATGCTGTGTGAATTGTCCAGCATTTATTATTTGTTTATTTTATGCTGGGGATTTTGTTATAAATTAAATAAAATTACCTATATAGAAAAATCAAAAATCATATACACTTTGCATTTGATTTTTTATTTGTCTGGAGGACGAAAAGACAAAATAGATACTCGTCTAAGTATTTTCTCATTCCATATTTAAAAATATCATCATTCACCAGTAAAGTCTCCAAAACAAAATGTATTACAATTATTGAACTTCTGAGTTTTGCAGAAATGTAAAAATAACTTAGAGTACCTAATCTCAAGTTCACATTTTCTATTAATACGCAGTTTGTTCCCTGATTTATGGCGCAGACGGCTTACAGCTCGTGTCTCGGGAAAATACGTTTTAAAAGCGCACCTTTGATAAAACCTTTCAGACGACGACGTGGCAGGGAACGGTAAGCTAGTACGATGTATTACAGAAGGAGTATGTCTTTTATAATGTATGCCAGGGTTATGTGCAAAGGTAAACCGGAAAAAATAAAATTTCTGAATGTTGTCAAGTGTATACTTTATTTTTTTTTCTTTCTTAGGGATAACAAACAGTATCACTTAAAAATTAACTATAAACTATCAAACTTAAATAAACGTAATTCTAAAAGTGAACCAGCCCGGTTATCCACTTATTACTTGTACAAGGGGTGGTGTTAGTGAGCATTTGCAACAATGTAATTCACATGAAGAGTTAAGTACAATCAAAGATAGTATCAGTTGACAATATCAGGTTGATGGCTGTCTTATACAAAGCTGGTGAAGCAGCAAATGGATCTGTTTCAGAGAAGTACTTATTATATGCCATATTATAGTCTTAAGCGTAGATTAAAGTAAAAAAGGGGAGTTTCTCGAGTGGTACGTCGAATAAGGTGAAATTAGGTCCACCCACCTCAGTTATAGCTTAAGATTAGACAATAACATTATTTTTTATATTTTTATATATAACAAATATTTGAAGATCGAACAAACATTTGTCTCAACGGGGAATAGAACCCGTAACCTTCTGCGCAGGCGGACCTTCATTTATTTCATAAATAATATATTTTCATTTCATTTGATTTTTATTTCATATAACCTTCTGCGCAGGCGGACCTTCACACATAGTTTGCCGTGAGCAAAGCCCTCGTGTTCATTCACTAGCAGTACAAATCGCTCGAGAACAAAAATCAAATCCCAAAGCATCATTTTCACTCGTAAGAAAATAATTAAAAATATTTTATAAACAATGCCATCTATGGGATGACACTGCTACCCATCTCGCAAGCTTTCAATCATTCGTACTCGTTTAAACTTTGTGAAAATCGTATTATCACATGAAAAAGAAAATTGGGTTCAGAGTTAAAGCGCCACCTCGCACCAACAAAGAGAACTGTGTTGTTAGCTTCAGCTCAACGCGTTTCAGTATTTAACCAGCAGAGAGCGCCTCTTTACTGAAAACGATGGTTTCTGTAATTTCACACGACTCAATGTTCATACAGTAGAAGTTAATGCGGGGAATTTCTAACAGATGGCGCTGTAAGCCTACGACCACTCGTAGCAGGGAGCTACAAATGTGCTACGACAGTGCTACGCCGTAGAGGGTCTACGAAAACATGTCTTTTTTATGTTTTTCCCTGGGTCCTCTAGTAAATTGTAGAATCTATAAAGAAGAAAAATTAAAACCAATTGCGAATAGAACTCATGCAATTAGGGTTCCGTACCGTCGACGCACAAACTTTATATGTAACAAATGGACCGTAGAGAGCAAACGTTTATTAGTACTTTCAAACTAAGTACACCAGAACCCCACTTTTAGTTATTTGATAACATCATTTATCGTTTATACTGCTAACAAACACTTTTCTCCAGATAAAATTAAATAAAATAACTTTGTAAGGACTAGAATCAGATAAATAGGGTTAGGTTCTGCGCAAACGAGCAACTAATCCACCATTAATTATATATCTAAGTGTTTTTCGGTATCATAGTTGTATTTTTGCACAGATTGATAAACTGTAAATTATTATGGAAACATCGAAAAATCGCTTATATCTACAGTTTTTGTTTGTAAAAATGTAACGAAAAAAATTTATTTACCCATTTAAACCCTTCAGTCCTATCTATCAATGATATAATTTATCAGAGCTGTAAAATTATTTTATATTATTCAAAGGCTATGGATTTTGTTACAAAAAGGACGTGGTTACTAAGTTATGCTAAATCATTATAAGTAAAAGTTACAATCAAATAACAGAAACAAATTATTTATTTATTTATTTATTGAGATAATAACATCATAACAGGTTTTTTTTATTAAGCCCTAAGGCGATGTTATAACTACTTATACTAAAAATTAGAACTAGTATTTACAATTGAAACAGTTTAACAACTGCATACTAACCCCCATATCTTTAGTCATTACCTCGACTTCGATTCAAACTCTACTCAACCTCCAAATGCGTTTCGGTATGCTTGATCGTAAAAAAATCCTTCACTCGAAACAGCCTTCGAGAATTTTTTCATACGAGTGGAATAACGAACTGTCATCTCAAGGTACCTCGCTACCTGCCTTGAATGCTCCTCGAAATAGTTTGTTGTTATTTACAATGGATTTTGGAGACTATCTCAATTACATTTACGACGATGAAACCTACAATTACCCATCGTGAAGGTATATAAGAGAGGTTGATATAACCAAATTAACGACTAAGCATACCAAACTCGAGCATGTTTTGGAGGAATGCTCGAAACGCCCTTGAACAAGTTTGTGTGGAGAATTATTTGAGGTAATGACTAAAGATATGGGAGTAAATCTTTTGAAACTATCTTGGTTATGAACACTAAAGCAGCTCGCAGTGCCTTCAGTTATTCCGTGATCATGGCGCATGCAACTGTGCCGAAATATTGGAAAACTCAAAAATCAAATCATGGTAAATATCCCGTTTTAAATGACTTTAACTGCAGACTGTTGCAAGAAATTACTAGGTATCTCGACTTTAGTTCAGTTTTAAACTGTAGGTAGGTATCTACCTACTTAACAAGGTAGCTACATGTTTATAATTAATAAAAATGTTATATCATAGACTAATATATCATAGAAACGAATGTGGCTTACGGACAAACGGAATTACCGTTTAAGTTAGTTTTTAGATTAATAAATACGTACTGTAAAATATAAAAAAACGAAAAAAATATATATATATAAATGTTTGTGAGATTAAAACGATTTTGTCAACCCCATGGGAAACTAGATTTTTGAACAGCCTTCGTTTGTAATCCTACTTATATTATAAACGCGGAAGTTTGCAAGTATGGATGGATGTTTGTTACTCTTGCACGTAAAAACTACTGAAAAGACTTTAATGAAACTTTACCATAACATAGCTTATACATCAGAATAAAACATTGGCTATATTTTATCGCGGAAATCTTACGGGAACGAGAACTACGCCGGTGAAACCGCGATTCGCTGCTAGTTTTAAATAATCTAAAATAAACCTTTATAAATGTAACCAACGCTGGCCTAATGTATATTCTTGATTGTAAATTGTAATTGTCTGATCTTGTGTGTTTCTGTATATGTGTGTGTGTGTGTGTGTGTGATTATTGAAAGTAATAATACATTTACTAGTAAAATTCCTTGTACGAGTATGATGTTAAAAATGATGTTGCATTTATAGCAACAGTTTTTTATGGATTTTAAGAGTAACCGCAACCTAGCGTACTTACAGATCCAGTGGTCTGATGAGTCGTACTAGTTTGCAACAAAAAAAAAAAAAAAACCAACGCTGGCCCGTTTGCGTCGAATCTTACCCTACTTCTAGCATAATGCTATTCCCTTGGGGCTCTCCCGCGGCTCCCGGTGGTTTGGACAAATTGTAGGTAAGCCCTAACAGATGTTGACAGACTATGACATAAGAGTTGTGGAGTGTGGCAATATTTCAACTTTCTGCCTCTTTTTGTAAGATAGGCTTATATTAGTCACTAGCAGCCCGTCCCGGCTTCGCCCGCACGGTCATTTGTTTCAGGTAATTTGAAAAAAAATCTCTTTTTTCTCTCCTTAAGAACCATCCTTGTACTTCAAGGAATATTCTAAAACAAGAATTAGCGAAATCGGTTCAGCTGCTCTCGAGATTTGCGCTTAGCAACACATTCAGCGATCCATTTTTATATTACCTCTATAGAAAAGAGAAACAATGATCTGATCTAACTGGTGAGATTAATTTAACTATGTTATTATTATAACAATGCTGGACAATTCACACAGCATTATCTAATAATACAATACATTACATAGATAGATATTTTTTATTATACATGGAAAACAACCAGAACAGCCGGAACAAATATCTGCAGATCGTACACACAATTGTTACGACCAGATATAGTTGTTACATATTGTATATCAGTTATCTAGTACCCATTAGACAAGCTCTGCTTACCATGGGGCTAGATAATGCTGTGTGAATTGTCCAGCATTATTTATTTATTTTATTTATTTATAATTGAAAATTAACCACCGACTTCCAAACCATTAGTTTAAATCTGGTTTTGCGGGATATATACTAATCACTCTGATCGTTATTTGTCCATTTATCACGCACATACTAAATGCAAATTAAAGACAGAACTGGACCAAATTCAAATGGGACCACAAGGGAAGCACCAGCTTTCAAACAAAAAAATAATCATCAAAATCGGTTCACCCAGTCGAAAGTTCAGAGGTAACAAACATAAAAAAATACAGTCGAATTGAGAACCTCCTCCTTTTTTAAAGTCGGTAAAAAAATACAGGCACAACATGCTACCTTTTGGCAGATCCTTATTCTTACTACTAATACATAATTCATTACTTTGATATTTATTTCATTCTCAGATTAATTCATTGAATGCTGAGCTAGTAAAGGACAAAAGACATTCCGTACATTATTATTATTGTCGCTGCTTATTTCGACAAAGAATTCTATCTGAATTGTGTTTTCTCTTTTGTATTGATCTTTCAATAAACAGAAACCCGTTTATTACGGCCGTGAAAGTAAAAAATTGTGAAGATAAAAATTATGTCGGAGTTTCTCTGAAGGATAGGATTCGTAACGAATACATCCGACAGAGAACCAAAGTTATCGACATAGCTCAAAGAATTAAAGAAAGCCGGCCAAATCTCGCGAAGAACCGAAGGTCACTGGGGTAAACGTGTTCTTGAGTGGAGACCTCGACTCGGTTAACGTTGTGTAGGACGTCCTCCGACCAGGTGGGATGACGACCTGCGATGATGAATAATTATTTTAAATTATTCTTAGTTATTTTTATCCACACCCCAAGTCATGGTAATCCACTACTTGGTGCACTACTTGGAAATTTGCAATGTTTTTAAGCTAAATGATTTACATTTGGAATCGAGGAAAGGGACGCTATCGTCCCGCTATTGAAATGGGCTTCCGCCTCAACTTCAAAAGTTGAATACATTTCTGATCGTAACATTTAAAGGTTGTAAATGTCGTACTAGTTATGTCACGTCCGCTATATAATGGTCACCGATTCTTAAAAGAGTTAGCTACAAGGGAAAATAAGCTTTATTTACTTGTTACTAGAGGATTGTATTGGCCGTTTTATTACAGTTCAACGTCTGGTTCGCGGCAGATTACAGGAATATACATTCAGTACTAGATGGCTCCTCCTGAGAGAACATGGCTATAGTGAATCTGGATTTGTTAATTTAGATTTCTGAGAAAGCCGAGACTTTAAAAGATTTTTATTTTGTTAAAAGAAAATGACAAAATAACATTTTTTTTTTTACCAAATAAATCCCGGAGTACTTATCATAAAATAAATAATTCTGGACAATTCGCACATCTTCATCTAGCCCGAAGCGAAGCAGAGCTTATGTTATGGAACTGATATATATTATACAATACATTACATAAATAGTTATTTTTTATTATACATACAAAAACGACCATAACACCTGGAATAAATATCTGAAGATCATTCAAACTTTTGTCCCGAGGATCGAACCCGCAACCACCTGTGTCGCAGGCGAACATTCTCCCACCGCGCCATACGAGGTCGTATCATACATAAATTCCGGTGGTAGGAAAGCCTAGACTGCCATCTCGTCGTGATCAAAGAGACCAAGACATCAGTGGGTGCAACGGAATATTTTTACAAAACGTAGTAGGCATCAATGATAAAAGATTAACATTTTTTAATCATAACTAAACGATCATTACCTATAAAATTTGTTACATCAGCAACAAAGCATAAATCAAAGTTATCTAAATAGCCCGCAATCATGTAAAGTACTAACTTTCAGAGAGCCTGAAGTACTAATAAAATTCTAAAGTTGAACAAGACACTTAACACTTTGACTGTTGAAATCACACGGTATGTGTTTTCTACAAGTGACTAATATGCGTAAATCCACACTAGCGCAGCGGCTGAGAAAATACAGATCTTGTGACTCAGCACAGACGTAATATTTTTCTAACGAAACGCATGTGCGGCGCAACACAACCGCTGTGTAGAGCGGCAGCACGAATTTTTTAGATCGCAGTCCTCGAAAAAAAATAGCAGTCAAAGTGTCAATAAAAAACGTACATAGGCGAGCTTAACCCTGAGTAAGAGTTTTCTTCCAGCAAACCTTAGGTTTTCAGAGGCGTTAATGGCTAATTTATTTCTTTGTACACTTCCTCTATCTATTCCATGATAGAGGAAGTGTACAAAGTAACAACTTAGACTAATAATGCAATACGGAATGAGATTATAATATTAATATTATAACACCCAATAGCGAACTCAAATAGCCATGTGAAGTGCCACCATTAGAAGAGGTAAAGTATGTTTGTACACCAAGTACTCTCTGCCTTGTGTACAAACATACTTTACCTCTTCTTTATAATATTAGCAGGTATATTTAAGGTTGTTCGAGCCAAGGTAAGTAACGAAGTCGATACTTGCAGGTGTCAAGGTGAGACGAGCAATGAAACTAAGCTGCGGGCAAATTCTACGTAAACAGGACTAATAAGCTAAAATGCTTTCAGCCAGAATGAGATACTTACTTTAAGTTACTTTAGGCAGTAACTTGACTTTATATCATCTAGTAATATTGTGCTTTTATTTGCATACGTTTTGGGATGTGAAAAAATAACAGTAGCAACCCGGAGTCAATGCTCTTCTGGTTTGTAGGGAGTTGTACCCGAGGCATCCGTGGAGAAATTTGGTAGGGTATTATGTCCAGCTATTTATTTGTTAGCCTGTTGCAGCGTTGGATCGCGAGGACTGGAAGGAGAAAAGGGAGGCCTTTGCCCAGCAGTGGGACAATAATGGCTTAAAATAATAAATAAATAAATTTGTTGGTTAGTATGGCTGTCGCTGGTCGATGAATACATCCGACAGAGAACCAAAGTTATCGACATAGCTCAAAGAATTAGCAAGCTGAAGTGGCAGTGGTAAATGTGTTCTTTAGTGGCGACCGCGACTCGGCAAACGTTGTGTAGGACGCCCTCCGGCCAGGTGTAATGACGACCTGCGAAGGACTGCTGGCAGATGCTGGATGCGTCAAGCTGAAGACAGGGCGCTATGGCGCTCATTGGGGGACGCATATGTCCAGCAATGGACTAACATAGATTGATGATGATGGCAGTCGCGGCGTTGTGGCCAAAACTTGGCTAGTAATCATATAATCATGAGGTGATCCAGCAACATGTTTAGTTATCTATTAAGGACCTATGTATTGTATATCTACGCTAGGTATACATCAATCATTCTTATATATAGATATATAATACTAATTTAGGCAGGTTCTAATATATGTATCTATATGCCAGACTTACACAAATCCATCAATTATAGTCAAATAAAAAACCTCCAGCGATATTTTTATCATGTCACTTAATTCGATGTAACCGCTTTTATAAAAAATAAGGCTGACAACATTTTTGAAGACCTTATTCATACAAATTTCGGGCGAAAATTTTCGTATTTTTGAAGCGACTCATTAATAATAGTCTGGGAACATAAATCAAGTCTTATCTTTATTTACATTGGAATAATGTATGTAGGTATAAAACTACTTATTTGACCTAAAGTATTGGACCAAGGGTGATGAAGTCAGGAAAAAAATCATGACACTAGAAATATTATCTTGGGTTATTAAATAAATGATGCTGGACTTTCCCGACAGTATTATCTAGCCACAAAAAACCTAAGCAGAGTTTATGTTATGGAAATTTAGCTTTAATAAAAAATCTATAAAAAATACTTTAGTAACAAAGAAAATTACAGTCAAATAATAAAATCAAATTAAATCTTGTAATTAAAATTAAAACAATTGAGTTAATTGCAGACTGTTGCCAGTGCAGACCATTTGATACAAAGATTTCCATGCGGGCGAAGCCGCAGGTTTTTGTCAAAACTTTTGAAAACATCTTGCAAACGATTTCTCCAAAGGGAGGGCTTTAAATTAAAGTTTTTATATCTGTATCATTTTTATTAGTACTCGGCGGAGTGTGTTTTGTTTTAAGTGATTTTCTTATACTAGGTACTTCAAAACATCCAAACGATTGAAATCATTTTGAAAAATAGGGTATCAAAATACAGACTGTACTTCTTAGTTTATAATTCTACACTGTAATAATTCCTTTGCCCCCACATTTAGTTGTTTATATTTTATATTTTATTATTTGTATAAGGCAGCAACCAGTAATTTCTCTGCTCTGTGACTGTGAGCACCATAAACGTATTTTTACGAATTTATTTTCCCTAGATGGCGCTGACCGTAATATTATTAAGTTTATCGTTTTGTGTGAATGTCATCTGCCTACATCGCCCGGAGATGTCGATCGGATCGTAATGGAAAAACTTTAGAAAAGTTAGATAGAGTTGGAGCCTGCCAACGGAGCCCTAGCATGAAACCACATTTAAATCATCAGGGATGTTTTTGGTCCACTTCACTTCTTCGAGGAACAATGGCAACTTAACAACTGATCTCATCAGTAATATATCAACAGTACCTAAAGATAATACGCCCCTACAGAGTTATTTAATAAAACTATTTTAATAACTAGAATTATGCATAAGTTTTACTTTAGATGTATGAAACATGTATTACATGTCGCCATAAGCAACAACCAGTTATCCATGTTTTGTAGGCAGCAACATAAACATTTTTACGAATTTATTTTTCTTTTATTATATTAATAAAGAAAATTACAGCTAAATAATAGAAACCAATATAAACTAGTATACTAGAATTCCTACAAGGCATTTAGTACTACAAGACAAGACAAATTACTACGACAAGACATAAAAAACTACCAAAAAAGCTCCAAATCCCACATCACTTTATTGTGAAATAATTCATTCTCATATTTTATATCCGGATATCATCATCAACCTATAATAGTCCACTGCTGGACATAGGCCTCCCCTAATGAGCGCCATAGCACCCTGTCTTCAGCTTGACGCATCCAGCATCTACAGCATCAAAGTAGTAATACTGTTGAACTAAATTTTACCGTAATGTTTTCGATAGCGTAGTTTCCTTCTGCCAGTCCGTCGCACAGATTGTGCCTATTCCGACATCTGTTTGAGGAACGAGAGTTTAACTGGGAGAGACATTTTACTCAGGACAGCACGATTAGAATACAAATGGGAATGAGAGACAGACGTTTTAAATCCCATTTTCATTCTTACTTAGGGGGTGTTCACAGGTGGGATGAAGACCTGAGAAGGACTGCGGGCAGATGCTGGATGCGGCATGCTGAAGGCTTTGGCGGCGTTAGGGGAGGCCTATGTCTAGCAGTGAACTACTATAGATGATGATAATGATTGATGGGTGTATGTTAATTACGTGAGGTAATTTTAATGATTTTCAACTTCCCTCTCTGCCCTTGGTGAGATATCGTGATATTTCGCTCGACCCGTTCCCCCTCCCTTAATCTCACGTGAGATTTTTTGTAAAATGTATATTTTTAATGTCAATATATAAGTTAATCTGTGCTGGTGAGATTTGTCGAGACCAGCTCCTTGTAAAATTTAAAACCTATTTCCCTCCAATACGAATGATTTCTGTAATAAAGAAAAGAGGAGAGTCGGCAAACATGTCATGTATTAGAAATTCCTGCAGACAACCTTTTGTCCAATTAAAAGTCAAGGCAAGTAAGGGAGGTTTCACATTGTACGCTACGATAGTCGTGTGTTGAGTCCGTGATGTTACAGATACGTCAAAACAAAGTAGATTTTTTAAGGTGAAACTTAACCGGAAATAATGAACTGAGCTATGGCGACTAAACAGTTTAAAACAGCTTTAAGTTAAGTTAGATTAAAAAAATCCTAATGAATTATTTTTCTCAATAAATGTGTTACAAAATAAAACCGTATCATTCCGAAAAATATTCAGCGGCGTTTCTGAGCGATGCGGACGAAACTTGAATACCGGCTATAGACAACGTATCCGTAGCAAGCAAGCTTGAATCCGGCTAGAGTTAGGAACCTTATATGACGGAAAAAAACAAGGCAGTGATTCAAATATTTGCTCAAATTAAGAAAAATATTATTATCGTGTAGGACAGTGTGAAACACACATTAGCCAGCGTCAATAAACACAGAGGAGCTTTGAATATCCACACGAACACATGGGGGCTTTGACCTTGCAATTAGCGTCAGGTTGACAAATGATCGGCGATTTGTCTTTGTGTCACTTTTTAGGGTGTTTTTGTCGAGCTGAAAAATCAGCAGTACCTACTAAACGAAAATAGCAGAGACAAGAGACAAAAGAAAATAAATGTGTTCGTTGTATTTGTTACTTTTAAAGATACGAGACAAATTTCTACAACGGCTAGCCTCACAAATTCAAAATACTTTATTTCTTTAGGCTTACAAAATAAGCACTTAGACAAGTCAAATTATATGATTATATATTATTATTATATGATATGATTTTGTGTTGTTTTTCTGTATTATATTTATATAATTATTTCTTATTTTAATATTAAATTTAAATATGGGTACTCTATTGCATTGGGTGTTCCCGTAAAATTAGAGGTACGTTTGTAAATAAATAAATATTTAATACTATAAATTGTTTTTGATTTACTCACTTCAATTTTTTGTCCACAAGTGGAAGAAGTGAAAGAAACCACTGGTACATTCATAATATATCTCTTATGTGTTTAATACAAGGTCATAACTCATAAGAGACTCATAAGACACTAGACATGTGCGCAGGATATATTATAGTGCACAAGTGCGGACAAAAAGGTTAATGTGCTGTCCGAGGCACGGCACCAAATACAGCAAACCCTTTTTGGCCAGACTTGGGATTTGAACCCAGGACCTCATGATACACAGTTGGAGTTGGACACACACAACAAACAGTTGGAGTTTTTCAAATTTTAAGCTTTTGCCTTTTTTTCATAATTATACCTAACGGTTCTAACTCTAGCCGGATTCAACTTGCTTGCTACGGATAGGTAAGTTGTCTATAGTCGGTTTTCAAGTTTCGTCCGTATCGCTCAGAAACGCTGTTGAATATTTTTTTGGAATGATACGGTTTTATTTTGTAAGCACGGCGCACAATCACGGTCATCGTGATTGTGCGCCGTGTGCTGCCTAGCTTAGAATTTGCAAAACTCCAACTGTTGAGAATAACTTGAGAGTGAATGAACAGAAATGAATGAAATGAACATGTAAAATGACGGCAGAAGTCAATAGTGATTGAAAGGTCATAAAAAGAGGTGTTTTATCTCTTGTATCAAACACCAATTGCTTCTCCCGCGGGTGTCGTAAGAGGCAAACTACGAGCGCTCCTATAGGGCAAATCAACCGCCACACTATGATCCCCAACCAGCATGCCCAGCGTGGGGATTATAGACATGACCTTCTACAATCTACATGATAAAAGCCAATTGTTTTATTTATTATGTAACACTTTCATGGCCCAAGCGACACGCCCCTGTCTGGGTCACATCACCGAGCAGTGCATGCGTTAAAGAAGGCTATCAGCGACAAGCCTAAGTCCAGCAGTGGACCAGTATAGGCTGTAGATGTAGGTACTTCTACCGTCCACTACTCGTGATAATCACGTCCAACTGGCCGTATCATACGGACCGGCAAACCCGATAATTGTCGACAGATGCCAATTTCCACGAGCCGACCAATTTGCTGACATACGGGCTAACAATGCTTTCAATAATGGACTACCCACAGAGCTGGGAGTGAGTTACGAACTATATACATACTAGCTGCACCCCGCGCCTTCGCCCACATGGAAATCTATGTGTTAAATGTTTTATAAACCTTCCTCTTGAATCACTCTATCAATTTAAAGAAACCGCATCAAAATCCGTTGCGAAGTTGTAAAGATCTAAGCATACATAGGGACAGACACACAGCGGGAAGCGATTTTGTTTTATACTATGTAGTGATAAATTCCAACCTTAGGCGTATCGTAAGGTTGGAACTTAGCTAAGATAGCTATCTTATAATTATGATGATAGGACCGTTATTCGTGGCGTCGTCGTTTGGGGAGGCCTATGTTCAACTGTGGACGAACATATGTGGTATAAATCATGCTGGACTGGATCACACAGAAGATATCTAATCCTAAGCTAAACAGAATTTGTGTTATAGGTACGAGATAATTGATAGCTATGCTTAGTAATCTATGGTCGTCCCTCCCTCGTAGTTTCTTTCAAAAATGGTACCTAAATATGTAATTCCGAGGCGATACAATTGTTACTATGAAGCCATTTATTTAGTGGAACGAGGTCCTGGATGTAAGTCGTTCTAACTACCGAAATATTAGCCAGGGTTTCCACCAGAACAATTCAAAACCGCGCGTTGACGCATGTCTAGCCAACTCAGTTTAATTACGTGGCATAGAAGCATTTGTACAACGAAATGGAATAGGCATAAATTCAGTCTACGCTACACTAAATAACTTGATCTCGCTGATTTAGTGTCAGTGTTTGAGCACGAAGGGTATTAAGTTATTTTAGTCTGCAATGCGTTGTGGAACAGTTAATGCGGTTACTGCCTAGCCTCCAGCGAGAAGAACGCGTCTTGGGTACTGAAGGTGTTATTTTATTAATCATAAGCTGTTCTTGAGTGGAGACCACGACTCGGTAAACGTAGTGTGGGATGACGACCTGCGAAAGACTGCAGGCAGATGCTGGATGCGGCAAGCTGAAGACAGGGCGCTATGGCGCTCATTGGGGGAGGCCTATGTCCAGCAGTGGACTGCTATAGGCCGATGATGATGATGATGATACCAACGATTTGTCCGCGTGGGATTTGTATTCATATTTCATACATTTGATAATTTTCACGATGCAGGGCAAAAACCGACAGAACGAAATAACAGTCTATAACATTTCATTTGTTAATATTGTGTATATATTTTTGTTTTAATACATTAATAATATAAAATATAATCTATAGTAGCGAAATAATCTATAAGTAATATGTTACCAAATTGCGAGAGTTTAAAATGTTGTACCACTTACTCTATGACCGTGGCCTTACAGCGATAACATACTCTTAGCAGCTGGCTTTACACTGGACTAAAGACTAGATCTAGATCTCTCCCAGTGTAAGTGCGCCTTCGCTTATCTACTTCCTTACAATGTTGAAGAGCAAACGTCCTTGCAATGTTGTTGCGTATCCGTAAGTTGCAGTGGACACAAGTTATTTCGGAAAGGAGTGTCGCATTGCGGGTTAGTCCGAGTCAAAGTTTTTAAAAGTTTTATTAAATATATTTATTTGCAGTATCTAAATAAGCTAATAATATATTTGTTGTTTTTAACCGATAAACGAAAAATAAAAGCGCCGGTGCTTTTTTGTTCAGCTGTACGTATTTTTATGTACCTACATATTATTATGTTTGTCTATTTCTCCGTCGATTACGGAACGATTTGAAGACGATGAGAAGATGTATGATCTCCCGTATTTAAATATTATTATAAGGTATCACTAAATTTCATATTTCAATTATCATAAATATTAATAATTTATAATGAATGATAATTATGGTTTACAATGGACGTGTAAAATGCTATTTTTATTAATAAATTCTTGTAGTCCTTGAAGGCTTGAATACAATAATATGTTGTTGTATTCAAGCCCACTCTAGAGCCAGCTATTTAGAAGTCGAGAAGCATCATTACATCTTAAATAACGAGCCTTGTTGGTTCTGCCCTCGGCCACTCGGATCCCGGTATAAATGTTTTCATTTCCTTCAGTAAATGACCGGAAACCTACATAAACTAGGAAAGTTAAATAGTAGAATACAGAAACAAGGGATATTCTCGAGTTCGGTAAATAAATTGATAAACTGTTATATATTTTCTTTAATACCGCTAATTAAATGATATTATTTATCTATCTTTTCAAAATTAGGGACCGAAAGTTAGCTTTTAGATATGTAGATAAATAAATATACAATCAAAGTCATCAAATAAAATTTTATTCTTTAAAAAAAACTTCAAATTAATTTAATTCTTTTCCAAAAAAAGTCATTATCGTCATTATTTAGACGACCGATGTGGCGCGGTGGGCGAAGGTCCGCCTGCGACGCAGGAGGTTGCGGGTTCGATTCCCGCCTCGGAACAATTGTGTGTACGATCTGCAGATATTTGTTCCGGGTGTTCTGGTTGTTTTCTATGTATAATAAAAAATATCTATCTATGTAATGTATTGTATTATGTATATCAGTTATCTAGTACCCATAACACAAGCTCTGCTTTCCATGGGGCTAGATAATGCTGTGTGAATTGTCCAGCATTATTTATTTATTATCTTTCATATACCTTGTTATAAATGCTAATGGAATCTAACCTAAGTAACTTCTAGTTCTGTAAAAACTGTAAATACTCGTATAATAACATTCAATGTTTATAAAACTTCCTCAGCCTACAATGCAATGTAGAATCTACATAACTCTAACTAGGTACCTACTCAACAAGCAACTTTTAAAATGAACAAGACAACTAACTTTTAGTTCTGATACTCAAAATGAAGGCCTAGGTCCGTATTATAAAGCTTGCTCAGACATATATATGTTTTAGTAACGTTGATGCCATAGAAAAGCGTTACTCAAGCATAGAGTGATGGCTAAGCAAGCTTTTACAATACAGTATCATTTATAGAAATCCTCATAGAATCGTTCCTAGCGGCTCACTCTATTTTATTTAACTTAATTATTTAATTGTAATTTACTAACTAAAATTTTAATAAAAACTTCCTCAGCTTACTACAACCTAAAGTAATTAACTAACTAACTTCTTTAAATACCACACTTGTTTAAATAGCTGAATTTACCAAAAAGGCTTATTATTATTCGCCAGTGTTATCAAGAGCCCCTGAGGAATCCCTTTGTTAGTCCATTTTCAAGACAATTTTTGAATATTTAATTTCAGGAACTTTAGTCGGTACGTAGAAAATATTAATTGATATTACTATGAATACACTGTTGATTTTTACCCTGTTTCTCATGCGCTGTTCATCTATGATTTAATCTCTTGCTGGGTGTTAAGCGCATCATCATCAGTCTATGTTAGTCCACTGCTGGATAAGCCTGCCCCAATTAGCGCCATAGCGACCTGTCTTCAGCTTGACGCATCCAGTATCTCCCTGCAGTCTTTCGCAGGTCGTCATCCCACCTGGTCGAAGGGCGTCCAACATTACATTGACCGAGTCGTGATCTCCACTCAAGAACACGTTTACCCCAGCGGTTATCAGTTGTTAAGCACATCTCTACCTAATAAATACTTTTCGAGAATGACAGAAAAAAAATGAAATAAAATCTTGAAGGTAACAGACAAATGGTACACAAATCAATACAAAGGTTTAACGTATGAAAAGGAAAAGCGAAATACGAAGGTAGAGATAATACAATTTATTGATAAACTTCATGTTTTATGTCCGTTCTTATGTTTTATCTCAAAACTTGACTAACTCTGAAACTAGATTTTATCCAGCTTTCTCTGGGGATTTCAGAATTTTGGTTGAAAAGAACTACTCTTTGTAGATTTATTATGAAAAATTTCTAGACTACATTTTAGATAGGTCACGTTTTGTATTGCTTTTTAGAATATTTAATTTGTTACGGATGTAGGAGGTCCCTAGGTATTGAAGACGTCTGCCGGGGCAGTGGGCGAAGGTACTCCTGCGACGCAGGAGGTGGCTTTGGGTTCAATTACCGCTTCGGGACAAATGTTTGGACGTTTTGCAGATATTTGTTCAAGGTGTTCTGGTCGTTTTCTATGAATAAAATGAAATGAAATGAAATGAAAGTTTATTTCTTTAGGCTTACAAAGTTATCTTTGAAAGGTTTTCATACACTTTATTTATGAGAACTATCTTTGACCTTCTTGACTCTTATGAAAACTACCATAGCGAGAAACCACTTTGTTATTACAGAAAATTTCACAAAGCCAGAAAGCAAACATCTTCATTGTACAGTGTGCTTATTTTAATTTGGACTTAGTTGTATGTAAAAAATAATTTCATTGTACATACCTACAATATTAAAAAAAAAACATGCGGGGCAGTCTTTGAGGACTGCCGATAGAAGTGAAGACTAAGTCATTTTATATTTTATTTATTATATTTACTGGGAAGCGTGCGGTGACGATGACGCGAGTTTCACGCTTTTTGTGTGTTCAACGCACCTATTGAAGTTTTAACTATTAAAAACGGAGAAGCGGAATATAATTAAATTTAATAAAATAACAATTTGGGGAAAACGGAATGATGCAGAGGAGGTAGGTACAAGAAAAGTATCTTATAAACCTTTATTACCTACCTTTCTCGGTAAAAACAAGTATAGCATAGAATTGATTTACGTACAGTGCGACATAAAAGAGTTGACAATAAATGAGGGCGCCACTATCGCTTTTGTGTCTTGCATGTAGCAACACAGTTATTAAGAAACAAACGATTTTGATACTTGTATTATTTTTACTAGTATAACATTTGCAAGACGAATTCTTATATAGAAAAATATAAGATGATTTTTGTATATACTGAGTTATCCGGAAAGGGTATGGTAAGTGGACAAGAGATCAGTGTACGAACAACTTGTACAGTGGGATCAACACTGTAATCGCGAAAAAAGTAGCTGATCCACACAAAATGTGAAGTTAATGTATGGATCAGCTGATTTTTTCGATTACAGGGTTGGTCGCATAGTAAAAGCTGCTGTATTTGCAGGTGCACTGACTGCTTTTCGGCTTACCATACATAATATGAAAAAAAAAACACGACTATATCAAATCAGTTATACTTCTAATTATAATCATTTTATTATTATCACAATAGATCAAAATCTAAATATTCTACTCCTTCCATGAGGAAGGGTACTTCTTTTTTTACTGTATAAAAATAATGCACTTTTTGTCTTATTGCACATTTGTCAAAATCATCCAAAACTTTAGCAGGACGACCTTTTCTATGATTAGCAGCTGTCGAGAACTTCCCGCCACTTCCAATGTCATGCTTAGCTATCCGACGTACTGTACTCTCAGAGACGCCTAAAACAAAAACAACATTGATATAAATTATTAAAATATAATATCATTATAATACTACTCTTGCATTCATGATCTAAGCCAACATCTTTCACTGATATTGCTGATATGTAGATAATAATTAATTTGTAAAATATAGATACTAATTCAATTCGTAAAATCAAGTATCATTGTAAATTGCAATAGTCGCGCTATAAATACTATGGAATTTGTTTATCTTAGAATAACCTCAAAAATAAATCGGAAGGTATGATTTTGCTGATTTCATAAGAATATCTATTAATTTTTACTTTAACAAAGGTTTATTTTTGTGTTTGTACAATTTTCAATAGCCACTCACCAGTAAAATCAGCCGTACGTTTGTAAACATCGACTAGCTCTGTCAATAGACTTTCGGCTTGATATTCGGCCATGCACCGCATGAAAACTTTGTATATTATCTGACGGGCACCACCACGAATAACTTTGTTCATGATCGCACTGTTTTTCTACTGTACACCATCCGAAAATAGCTAAAATCCATAAAAACGCACGAAAATATATGGAATGTTTACAGTGATTGACAGCTTACATACTTTTTTTTGGTGTTGCCAGTAACATAGACTTATTAGTTCTCCAATTATTAATTTCTACTGTAAGCGTTAGTCCTCCTCGGTATCCCCATATTGTCACAGTTTAAAAAACACCCTGTATAAGTAAAGGTACATGTACACACGTGCCATCTAAAGGTTTTAGCGCATATTTTCCTCTAACTTTTCCTTGGCTCCAACAGGTAGATATTCCACGTGTTGTTGCTAAAAGGAAAACTGTTTAAAAACACGGTTATGTCGGCCCTCCGCATTGCGACGCTTTGTTGCTATGTCTTATGTGTAGGGTGACCAGTAAAATCAACAATAGCAGGATATTTACCATGCTTTGTGAAAATCATGTGGTAGTTAAGAATGTTAAGTCTAAACATAAGATTTCGTATAAGATTCTCTAAAATTTAGCAAACCTTCATGTTATCGAACTATCATCTCATTTGCGAAAAAACTTTGGTAACATTTTGTTTTCTCGGGTGTAACGGGCCGTCACCGGACGTTACCTGAAATAAAGAGGTACTTACAAGATACAACGGAAGGGTATGGATGTCTTTACTTACCTGAAAAAGAAAAGAGCACTGAATAAATTTTGCCATTCAGGTATGCGATATGGAATTTATAGGACGGTATGATACGTAAAGACAAAACACGAATATTAACTTCGTATATGGCCCAAGATAATAAAAAACAAACCAATCAAATTAAACGTTTCAAATATGTAAAAAATTAAACACAATTCTGTAATTCTTTATCGTACACAAAAAACTTAAAAATAACTTATTAAGATATGTACATAGGCGAGCTTAACCCTAACAAAGAGTTTTCTTACAGCAAACCTTAGGTTTCAAAAATCAGAAAATTCCTCATACAAAATCAGTAGCCTAACCCGAAAACCGTCCTTTTATCAAATTGAGAAATAACCAAAAGGTTTACAAGAAGCCTTGGCGGTGTAGTCGGAGGGTATTGTGACCATCATTCAATATTTACATGGGAACGTGTCGGGATATTTGATTAGGTGAGGTTCTGTGTGGATCTTTTTGAGGAGAAATATTTGTGGTGACACCTTTCTGAAGATTTAAGATAGATAGATAGAAAACACTTTATTATACCACACGAAACAGAAGTAAAAAATTAGAGTACAGGAAGTATAAAGGGCGGCTTTATCGCTGAAATAAAGAATATTTATTTTTCAAAAGAATATTTATTTCAAAATTTACAAGATAGCCTTATTATCTATGCACTCGAAATCGATCTCTATTCTAGAGTTAGACTTAGGTCTCTCAACGGAGAATGGCGCAGGACGTATGTTCTGCGCCATTGTTGGCGCACACACTTGTGCACTATAGTATTATAGTGCACAAGTGTGTGCGCCAACACAAGTGCACTCTTTATTTTTTCACTGTCATAATTATATCAGACAGGCCGACACGACGGATGAGAGGTAAAGTCTAAGTAAAATTAATCAGAGACATGTTATTATTATATATGTATTTAAAACTATAAAATGGTTTTTATTACGGATGTCGATAATTTTGGATAATTTTAGAGCCGTGTCGGATGTCAAAATCTTCAGTACGATCAGAGCGACAGAAGAAACTGTCAGACATAAAGGAAATTCATTTTTTAAATCATACAGAAAAAAACCCTTCCAAATAAGATAACTTCCTGATGTGAATGATAATATAAAATCATGCTTCTGTCCACAGCTAAAACTATAAATCAGAGTCACCATACTCTCAAGAGGTGTTACGAAGACGTCAGATAGATGGCGCGCATGAGTTATGACGCTGTTATTACTATCTGTCCGAAGTACTGGAGAGCGGCGAAATATTATCTGTCCTGTCTTAGAAATGTCGGCAGGGATGTTGATACCTAAGAGCGTTAGAAGGAGATAAATAATGCTGGACAATTCACACAGCATTATCTAGCTAGACCCAAGCTACACAGAGCTTGTGTTATGGGTACTAGATAAATTATATACTTACTTACTCAATAAAATACACTACTTAAGTCGTTTTTTTTATTTTACATAGAAAACATCTAAAATACTCGGAACATCTGCAGATCGTATAAACATTTATCCCGAGACGGGAATCTAACCCGCAACTTTCTGCGTCGCAGGACGTTTGCGCGCCGCGCCACATTGGTTGGCAAAGTAAATATTAATTATCTGCGAAAGTAAAGTAAACATTTACAAGGGAAACAATTACGTCATTTGGTAAATTAGGTAATGAGTGCGTACTTACCTACTGCTTAAATATGAATATTTTTCTTTTTGTACATTATATTATTTTACGGACTTGCTCAGACGTATAAATTACTTATTTTTAATTACTATTTTATTCCATTGAATATTCTGTTCAGTAGAATAAAATAGTATTGGTTTTGATGTTTTATTTGCTAGTTGCTTCAGCCCGCGACATAACATTAGTTTTTTGTGATAAAAGTAAGATAGATTGAGTTACTGTGGTAAACTATAATTTATCTCGCTTGATTAAAATTTAAACTTTAGTAAGTCTCCATATTTTTGGTTATTGTCGGATTCACATCGCTATCTGTCAAAAGTAACTGTGTCTAAGTACTTTATTCAGTCTTCATTCACTCACCTGTCAACATCTACGGATGAAGTTCCGTAGATGTTGACAGGTGAGTGAAGTCGTGCATATATCAAACATAAAATAAATTCGTGGACGGGGTATAAGTTATAGACTACTAAATAGACACCTAGGTGGCTCTCCTTAAAGAGTTAATAATAATAATAAATCGTTTATTCCAGACCATAGAAAAGTAACAGATCTTATTTAACTTATTCCACGGTCCATAGTAATATATACCTTAAAACTAGCATACATGAAATATAAAAAGAGTAAATTAATAACAAATAAAAAGAAGAAAAATGTGTTTGTGTGTGTGACGTTATCCCGCCATTTTGTAGTGCTTTTTTTTGCTTTTTTTTTTAGCAATCTGGCAAAATTGCCGATCTCGCGTGAGCTCGGAAAATATTATTCAAAAGAAAATAATTTCCAACCACGTACGTAACACACATTAGCATTTTAATGTAATTTATCATGAATTTATCTCATTTATTTACCTTCAATTGAGGCACTTACCCTCGAGCCACGGTGGCGCTTTAAATTCCATCCGTAATACTCGCTTAGCTAGTGTAGGGATGCAAAACAAATCTTCTATATTAATATTTGTTTTGTAGACAGAACTAATCAGAAAAAAAAAACCAGTAGTTCTGTCAACAGAACTACTCAACAGAACAGGTGGGAGTAAACGAACTTTCCCGGCTTCGCACGGTTTTAGTACGGATCCCTAACTTTTTTGATAATATAATTTAGCCTATGTACACCGGGGATAGTGTAGCTTCCCAAAACGGCGAGAGTTTTTCAAATCGGTCCAGTAGTTTCGTAGCCTATTCATTACAAACAAACAAACAAACCAAAAATCAAACCTTTCCTCTTTATAATATTAGTATAGATTTCGTACCGGTCTACTACGGTAGACTCAAACGAAATGCACATCAAATTGAAGAGCGAAAAAAATTAGTCCATCTGTGTCGACAACTTGTAGGCGGAACATTCGGATTATCTAGTTAAAAAATAATTCACCCTCCGGCCAGGTGGGATGACGACGACCTGCGAAGGACTGCGGGCAGATGCTGGATGCGGCAAGCTGAAGACAGGGAGCTATGGCGCTCATTGGGGGAGGCCTATGTAAAGCACATAGTTTTTATAGCCATAATTGTCTATTCTGAGATCTTTAAAACTATGCAACGGAATTTGATGTGGTTTTTTTAAATAAATAGAGTAATTCAAGAGGAAGGTTTATACATTTGACATAAAGAAGCCGCGGGGCGCAGCTAGAGCTATATAATTGTAAATTCTACGTACTGCTCTTATATGTTCTCTGAGCTTCTGTTAGCCGAAATATCACCCAATTATGTACGATTTGTACGTCATCCTTTCTGGTATACCCAACCTATTTCAACTTCGCCCTTCCCTATTATCAACACTGGGTCTTATTGGAAAAATGTAAATTATACCAAATCCCAGGAGGGTCACATTATACTCTCGATCATTTATACGCTTTTTTCGTCAAAATTGCTGAAAATTCTAGACGTTCTTTTTATGGGCCCGTGTAGGGCCGTTTCAGGGATATTTCTTTATTGAAAAGGGTCAAAGGTTGTGTTGTAGTTTGTTGCCAGGGCGGTCATTGGAATAACAAACATTTTAACCTTAACTACATATACATAATAAATAAATAAATAATGCTGGACAATCCACACAGCATCATCTAGCCCCAAGCTAAGCAGAGCTTGTGTTATGGGTACTAGATGACTGATATACATACTACAATACTATTTAATTACTTACATGGAAAGATATTTTTTATTATGCATAAAAAACGATTTTGATATATTTTTCAATACTTCTGTTCAGCTTGAGCGCCTACTAGGTAATAATTTCTTTGCTAATTGAAGTCAGTTTTAATTTTTTTTTCATTCAAAATCTTTTTTAATCTTTTCTAAATTGCTGCTTTTTTTCAAATTATTTGTGGAAACTTCTTAAGTTAAATATTCTTGTATATAATTTTTATCTAGCTGTAAGTTTTCCTAAGATTGTAAAAATAAAATAAAAAACGTCCAGAACACCCGGTACAAATATCTGCAGATCGTACACACAATTGTTCCGAGGCGGGAATCGAACCCGTATCCTCCTGGTCGCTGTATCGCGGACCTTCGCCCACTGCGCCAAAGAGGTCGTCAAAAAAAAATACTGCTACATTGTCGTCTTCTTCATAAACCGGCTCTCTAAATGTCCACTTCTAAAACGACCCACTTCTTACTCTTTCCAAGCTCATCAAAAATGAACCTCCACTCAACTACTCCGCAGATTGTCCCTAAAGTGAAGTAACTACAGGTCATTTACGTGGTCACCACGTGGAGACCGTAAAACCGTAATGCGCCACGTGAAATATAAATCTGGTGCTACGTGACGTGTCATACGGAGTGTAGTTAAAGCAACAAGTATTTTCTTTACTGGGCATTATGTCGTAGGTAAGTGTAAGCAGCTGGATTACTGGTGAGGGTAATACATATTAAGGTTTCTTACTGTGTGTGTGGTGTTGTGGTCGTTTTTCTAAATATAATAAAAAAATATCTATCTATGTAATGTATTTTATTAGATAATATGTATATTAGTTATCTTGTACCTATAACACAAGCTCTGCTTAGTTTAGGGCTAGATAATGTTGTGTGAATTGTCCAGCATTATTTATTACTTTACACATGACCAATAAAATGGCGGCAGACAACCTGAACACCTTCATAAAGATTCGTTAGATTTGGGCAACCGCCATGTCACGTGACGATTGAAAGGATTTGAAAGCCCAGGCAATTTTGTCCTATAGGGTCAAATAGCAACTAAGTCCCATAGGTCCCAAATGATATGTACCCATGAAAAAATAACTATCTACCTATTTCAGATAAGTTATTTATATGATAAAAAAAATTGTCATTGAAGCAAGCCACCTCGCCAAGTTTACCAGCCTTATGAATTAACCTGTTCAAAAGCAAAGATAATCAAAAGAACGCTACTGTATTGGATACGACTGGTTTTATCCGGATAACTAACGTAAACGTACAATAGAACTGCTTTTACGGCACTACGTAACACTACGTGACTGTATGGGGGATACTCTTCCCATTTAAATAAAACAGCGGATGGTTGTAATCTTCTATTATAAGTAGAATAACAATTAGACAATACCAATTCACTATCAAAGGCCATGTAGGGAGGGGACCTCTCGTAGTGTTGTGACAATCAATCAATTGATTCGCCACAACTGCACTCTCAACTTTGATCTACCGTCGGGGAAGGTAACTAGGGGAGGGCCACGTTTCGTTCACACTGTTTGTTATTTCATTCCCTCCTATACATCATCGGAATGGTTTGACGTAACTATACCCAATCGTGCCTTTTCGTGTTTTTACGCGATTTTTAATCGGAAAAATACTGTTAACGTCAGCCTGTACCATAAAATATGGACGAAAATTCTAGTGCAACTAGATTTATCTAAGTCTTCATTTGAGGTTGATATGCCTTTGATAATATAATATGTAATGTACCTACGTCATGTTTGACGAAAAAGCGACTGATTTCCTACATATCGTTTGATAATTTATTAATATAATAAGTACTTTATTCGTTGTAATGACCAAAATACCTTACGTAACAAAACTAAAAGTGCAATAGGTAGGTAACATATACCTAGAAATACATACCTACGTTTTAAATCAAACGATGTCTTAACTTGTTCTGATAGTAATTTGATATATTTTTCTTATTTATGCAGCCTTCGTTTTTGATCGATAAGATTATGAGAGTGAAAGAATAGAGTTTACCTGTGTTTGCGTAGGTACACACTTGTGCACTGATAAGGCATCATTATCAACAGGGTGTATCGTGCGTTAGGTACTTAAACGTGAGATTTTTTTTTAAATATCGTGGTTGTACACAAAAGTATATATCAAGATATACCATGATTTGATTTTTGAGTGTTTTCCAATATTTCGGCACAGTTTCAGTTGTTTTTTTGGCAGACATATCGATCTACCCCCATTTATTGTCTTTTGCTACGAACGTTACCACTAAAATCATAGTAAATTTATTAGTATAATCATATAAGTAGTTCCGTTATTAGTGACTTTAGTGACAATATAGTATACGAGTTGATCGTTAAGTTTGCGATGCCTTTAAATAGAGTCGAGATTCCAGAGAATTCTATCGGTATTTTAATTGGGCTTCTGATTGTAGCCCGGCGGGTCTTCCTTTTGATTGGATTGCGTCAAGTACTGCTCTTTGATTTGAACCAATTGTAAACAATTTGAATCTTGTCGAGCTTTTTATTTAGCTTTAACACTTGTGTTTCGATACGTATGTTTATTTATTTTAATTACCGTTTTTTTTAATCATTATCAGCCTATGTTAGTCCATAGGCCTCCCCCAATGAGCGCTATAGCGCCCTGTCTTCAGCTTGACGCATCCAGCATATACCTGCAGTTTTTCGCAGGTCGTCGTCCTATCTGCTCGAAGGGCCGTTCTACACTACGTTTACCGAGTCGTGATCTCCACTGATCTACTTTTTAAATCAGGATTATAATAAATATAATCTATTTTTATTATAGAACTAAGTATGAGCACCAGCGTATAAAAGCCAGCCAATAAAATGCGACTAAAAAGTAGAATAAGTGGATCATGATAAATAATAAATACAGGGTGTGTCAAGACTACTACCGAAAACTGAGGGGGTGCAATTAGACCATGATTTTGAAAATATTTAGCGAAAAAAAACGCGATAAATATGTTGACCCATCAACGTTCTTTTAATTTTTTTTCTAGGTACATACCCATAGCACAACACTATAATAACATATCTACCTAATTATGTAGTTTAAATAAGAAAAAATTTTTTTTTATTGGTTTTGTTTTGGGGTGCTGCACCACCCCCCTTTGTTTTCGGTAGTGGTCTTGATACACGCTGTATATTGTTTGACGTTTTGGTATGTATATAACTGTAAGTCAAATCTAAATAAATAAATGATGATGTTATAAACGGACAATATTTGACGACCGATGTGGCGCGGTGGGCGAAGGTCCGCCTGCGACGCAAGAGATTGCGGGTTCGATTCCCGCCTCGGAACAAATGTGTGTACGATCTGCAGATATTTGTTTCGGGTGTTCTGGTCGTTTTCTATGTATAATAAAAAATATCTATCTATGTAATGTATTGTATTATGTATATCAGTTATCTAGTACCCATAACACAAGCTCTGTGCTTGCCATGGGGCTAGATAATGCTGTGTGAATTTGTCCAGCATTATTATTATTATTATATAATGTACTTTGTATAAAGCCATATTTACTGAAAACATAATTTCACCGACCCCGGCCAGTCACATTAAAAACATGAATATTTTTCGTGGAAACTTTTTGAAGCCGGAACTCTTTGACTCTTTAACAAAGGGGATTTTCGAAACTTCTTTTTATGAATATGCTTTCAGAAACTATTCGAATTTTAAGAGCGTTTATTCCTAAAATGCGCAGAAACAGTACTTTTCAAACCCTTTTATATCTTCTTATATATAATATTTAATAAGCGACGTGACCACACTCTAGAGGTAGAAAGCCTCGCGGTGGACTGATTTTCGCGCAGCGTTTTATAGTAGTTTTAAAATATTTATAGAAAAATAATAGCAACAAAATCATAAAAATTTTAAATGTATGATTTTATAAAAGATGCTTCACTTTATTGGTAAGCTATTATTATATTAAATTAAATAAGGTATATCGGTAAAAACATCATTTAAAAATGTGAAATATTCGTAATATTTCACATTTTTTAAATTTTAATTTCTCATAGTAGGATACCAAAACCAAACATCTTTCTAATTAGATTTTTAGCCAAGGATCTCATCAGTAGGTTATATTTTTTCTTAATTAGATATGTCAGTATTTTCTATTATTTTGAGCTTCGAAACTGATGCTGAAAGGGAAATTATGAAAACCTCTCACAAGTTATCTTGATAGAACGCGTACATACTATATTAATCGAAATATTTTATAGTCAAACTATTTGGACACTAAAATTTCCTAAAATTATTAGTAAATAACATATACTATAAGATAAGTGGTTCATGATATAAACAGGTTTGAAAAGTACTGTTTCTGCGCATTTTAGGAATAAACGCTCTTAAATTGAATTATAATATTCCATCAGAATTTGAGTATAAAAATGGTTCTTATTTACTGTTGAGAGACAGTTGAATGAGTTATCTTCTTGTATATAAAAATGTATTGCTGTTCGTTAGTCTCGCTACAACTCGAGAACGGCTGGGCCGATGTAGCTGATTTTGGTTTTGAAATGTTTGTCGTAGTCCAGGGAAGGTTTAAACGGTCAGTAAACATGGTAAAATTGCGCAGATTCCACGTAGGCGAGGCCGCGGGGCGCAGCTAGTTTAAAATAAAATTGATTGTTTTGAAATAACTATAAACCGACTTAAAATGATGTACTTACACTGTATTTAAGTTTTTCGGGAGAAATACTAATTACTCCGGAATAGAATTGATTCATTATTTTTCTGGGACCACCTCAGATTATCCATATTATTAGTGAAATCATTTTCCAAATCAAGCCGTAGTCGACGGAGAAATCATAAAAAAAAAAGCTGGAAAATGAACACAGCATCATCTACCCAAGCTAAGCAGAGCTTGTGTTATGGACTCATATACGTAATACAATACATGACATAGATATATATTTTTTATTATACTTAGAAAACGACCAGAACACCCGTAACAAATATCTGCAGATCGTACAAATAATGGTACCGAGGCGGGAATTGAACCCGCAACCTCCTGCGTCGCAGGCAGACTTTCGCCCGCCGCGCCACATCGGTCGTGAAAATAATAATAATAATAACCATCCTACTAATATTATAAACGCGAAAATTTGTAAGTTTGGATGGATGGACGGATGGATGGATGTTTGTTACTCTTTCACGTAAATACTACTGAATGGATTTTTATGAAACTATACAATAATATAGCTTGTACATCAGAATAACACATAGGTTACAATTTATAAAGATATATTGTATATTATCCAAAATATCTATCACCACGCGGGTGAAACCGCGGGGCGCAGCTAGTATTATATAATTAAAACTATTAAGTAGACTATTTAAATGGTGCGATTTAGAAGCGGAATGTAGTTAGTTAACGGTACACAATTTCAATTTAAAGATAACAAAATTAAATTAGTCACACTCAAAATGCTTTGTTTTAATTAATTCATGTTGAGATAACGCATAAAAGGGCTTATGAGGGAGAAACTATTATCACTTTTCGATAACATTATGAAGCTGTTGAGAACTATCGCATTTATCGCTATGTAGGGAATTCCAGCGGGCATTAACATCTACATGAAATACCGTAAGTATTCTAGACAATAAGATTTAAAGTAGTACGTCACTTGACAAATAACATATCGGGCGTTTACTAATAGTCTTGGAGTTTCTCTGAAGGATAGGATTCGTAACGAATACATCCGACAGAGAACCAAAGTTATCGACATAGCTCTATGACAAGCTGAAGTGGCAGTGGGCCGGCCATATCTCGCGAAGAACCGACGGCCGCCTGGGCAAACATGTTCTTGAGTGGAGACCACTCGGTAAACGTAGTGTAGGACGCCCTCCGACCAGGTGGGATGACGACCTCCGAAAGACTGCAGGTAGATGCTGGATGTGTCAAGCTGAAGACAGGGCGCTATGGCGCTCATTGTTGGAGGCCTATGTCCAGCAGTGGACTAATATTGGCTGATGATGATGATGATAATTATGATTATTTCCTTTCAGCATGTGCCACTGCCTATATATATACCTATATATATATATACTGCCTATATATATAGTATATACGACTGCCCCGAGGACTTGCGCTGGCGTGCAGCCTACACACCCACTATTGCAACTACATGGGACCTAAATTCGATAAGCTGAAAGCCATGGCCGTCGCCAGAATCTAGACTTCTGGGAGCTTTCAAGTATTACGTAACACATTTGGGGAGTCAAAAAAAGTAAAAAGTAATAAATCATTTATTTCTTTAGGCTTACAAAATAAGCACTTAGACAAGTCATATTTTATACATAAAATTATTATCAAAAAAAAAATATTTTACTGTTCACTTCAATTTTTTGTCCACTAGTGGAAGAAGTGAAAAAGAAACCACGAGCATGTTTATCTCTTATGTCTAATACGTGGTTATTTGCCTGTTTAAGTCTAAATATAGTATGATTCGATACATGTCAATATTTAAGTAAAGCTATGCACAATAACAAATTACTTACATACTATTGTCGGTGCGAAACTGAGCGACATCTGGCCAAGCATTAACATCATTGAGATAATCATTTATGGAGAATGAATGAATTAATGTATACTTTGTTGTTTTAGTGTCCTTATTTGATGGGAATAATGTCATCATCGCTGCCACTGTCCAACCCACCCACGGAATCGCAGCTGACTTTCACGAGTATTAATAAATCACTAATACATTTTACGAATTTTCACTCGGGAGGAAATAATTGACCAAATTTGTACCTGGCTCCTGGGCCAGCAGTAAGAAGTCCGAAAGATCACGGTTTTACACTCACGTGCCACGGTACGCTGCACCTGCACCTGACCTCTCGCCGGTCGTATCAATCTGCTGTCATATGGGAATTTTGGGGTTCCGTAACCAAAGGGTAAAACGGACAAAAAAAATCACGTTTCTTGTATGCGAGCCTTCCCTAAATATTTACTATAATTATTCTGTTTTTAGTATTTGTTGTTATAGCGGCTACAGAAATACATACATCATCGTGAAAATTTCAACTGTCTAACTATCACGTTTCATGAGATACAGCCTGGTGACAGACAGATAGACAAACAGACGGACGAACAGAGGTAGTCTTAGTAATAGGGTCCTGTTTTAACCTTTGGGGTAAAAGAGTAGGTCTAACCTAAGGAGTCAGTACCCCCTAATGAGATAATAAAGTTAATTTAAAATTGTCTGCCCCTAATAGGAATCCGCCCAAATTTCCAACGCTCTCTAGATACCTCAATTTCCTAGAACAAGAACAAACCGTTCTATAACTATTCGTATATATTGAGTTCAGTAAACAGCTATCAACTTGCTTTATATGCAAATTGGATCAGTTGCGACGCCGCTGCTTCTCAATACGAATAAGGCTGAATACATCAAACATTTTGTTAGATACCTACCAACATAACGAAACTAAATATTTATATTTTGATGTTTTGTTGATGTTACCATCTTGTCCATAGCAGATCCGTATTCAAAATTCAATATATTTTATTTCTTTAGACTTACAAAATAAGCACTTAGACAAGTGATACTTTATACTATAAATTATTATCAAATAAGATTATTTTGTGTCACATCGTCTATTGATCTAAATTCTAAAGGTAGCCTACCTTTAGAATTTAAATATAAAATTTGCTTGTGCAATATTATGGCAGCCGAAACATCAATTGACAACAGACCTACCACAAAACTGCATTAGAGCATGAGAAACTCTTTTGTTTCACTCATTTAGATATTATATATTTATTCCTACAACGGTCATGTATCTTTGTTCGCCAGATGTTTTATTATTTCCAAAGTTTTCTAGAAACTCCCAGACTTGCTGACTAAAGTTAAGGTCGTAAATGCAAAATTAAAGTGTCATGGAACAAAGACTGGGTACCTATCAGTTGGCACTGGCAGACAGCCAGCACTTGGAGACGATAGAGTCTTGGTAGAGCGTCGGATAGCTCTACCAAGTTATCTGTGAAGAAGTCAAAATGGATCTACATTAAATTCTTATTATTGATGTCTTTCTGACCGAATTTCAGGTAGCCTTTTTATACTTTTTAAAAAGGACCCATCTCATAAAGAGTGTCCTGTGGCGCTAGATTTGTATTTTAAACTAGCGGTTCCGGCTTCGCCCGGGTGGTCATTTGGTTCAGACAATTTTATTTTTTTTTCTCTTTTTTCTCTCCGTAAAAACCATCCTCGTACTTCAAGGAATATTCTAAAAAAAGAATTAGCAAAATCGATTCAGCTGCTCTCGAGATTTCCGTTTAGCAACACATTCAGCGATTTATTTTTATATTATAGAAATTATCGCTGTCTACCAAATCTTCTAACATCATACCATCATCGGACCAAGGCCAAGTGCAGTGATTTATGTCTAGGGTAGAAACGGCCAAAACTTATAGCGTAATATCGTTATCCAATGCGTAAAAAATTTGAATAGAATTTCATTATCTTCCATAATTTACGCAATGTACGTTATTTTCTCTTCAAGCCTAGACAAAACATGCCTTGCTAGGAGACCGAGCGACTACTTCTTTGGCCACAGTTACCTCTGTGGAACTGTAAATGCTGCTTCAAGTGGCTGTCGAATCGAGTCTTTTCGATTTCACAAAGTTCGATGTAATCAGGAGTCCTTGCTTTTCTTGGATCACATCAACAATGTTGCCTACATTATTCTACAGTTCTATGAATCAAGCATAGATGTATCAAAATACAAATTATGTTTTACTATAAAAACTATCTTACTTTTTTTGTATACAAAGGGGTCACAGCCCATGGAATATTGGTGAGTTTTTTTAACGACATTGATATCACCGATGTTTGACAGAATCGTTTAGAAAGCTTTCATTCAACATTTATTGATCTCTGGTTCCTTTTATTGAATTTTGCTGATCAGTGACATTATGTGTTATTGCAATTTGTTTTTTACTTATAAGTGATTAACCTTGTTACCTTGTTATTTTCTGTTATACTTACCAGTTTTCAGTAAGTTTTCTTACGTAAATGTCTTTGTTGACATAAAATATCATTCTAAATCGGAGTATAGTCATTTGGTTTACTTAAACAGACAGCCCAAAGGAAATCTAAGCCCATGCAAATTGCAGTTCAGCACTTCCTATGCTAAATAGCGAATGTCGTAGAAGGAAGCTTTACAACATAATCTGCAAGTCGTGGTTGGCAACCAGAGCAGGCGGCTTGTGCTAGTGCCCCGGGAGCGGTTCAAAGTTAAACTATACTCGGATCTCGAATCCAAGTTATGTTTTGTAAACATAGACTTTTATGAAACTATAAGGTATAGAAATGTCCAAAAACTGCTAATGATAAAAACAGCAAGATGACATCAAAAACTAAAACACCAACAACGCATAATTGCTATGCTTAGGTATAATAAATAAATCAATAAATAATGAGCAGAGCTTGTGTTATGGGTACTAGATTACTGATATACATAATACAATACATTACATAGATATATATTTCTTATTATACATAGAAAACGACCAGAACACCCGAAACAAATATCTACAGATCGTACACACATTTGTTCCGAGGCGGGAATCTAACCCGCAACCTCCTGCGTCGCAGGCGGACCTTCGCCCACCGCGCCACATCGGTCGTCAAACCAAGGTATATGCTGCATATTTAAATTTGAAATCGATGAGAGACAAAGATGATGAATGAAAGGTGTCAAATAGTGTCAATACCAACAATTATTTTGAACTTGAATAAGATAACTGCTTAAATTCTGTGAACGGTTTGTTCTCGTCAAATTTTATCAATAGATTTTACTGGAGCTTGTAGATCCATACCTAAGTTTGGTCGTGCTCCTGGCATCACTAGAACAAAATTCTAAGAAATTGAAAGATTTTTTTTTAATTTGACAATAACAGACCGTTCACCGATTTTTTTTTAAATTATAATTACAGACAAAATCGTTGTTAAGAGATCCTTATCTAAATCCATGATATTGTTAATATTATCCAAAAAGGAATCCTTTGGTTCTATAACAATTATTATAATTAATTTCCTCTTTATTTACAAAATCTGTCTTTGATTCTGCACCCGAGTATAACTCCAACTGGCTTGGTCCAGTTGGACCCGGATGTTGTAAATCTCAGTTCAAGGGCACTCGAGCATCGGTAGTTCGAATCAGATACGACTTGGAAGGAAGTTGCATAACTGTTGTAGTTGTGTAGACTATGAACTTTAGAATTCTATTATTCTTGAGCCTTTATTAGGGTTTTATTTATTTAAAAGATTTCTTTTATCTTTTAAATAAATAAAATCTAAAGAAACATAACGTGTTCTTGAGTGGAAACCACGACTCGGTAAACGTAGTGTAGGACGCCCTCCGACCAGGTGGGATTACCTGCGAGAGACTGCAGGTAGATGGTGCAGCTGGATGCGGCAAGCTGAAGACAGGGCGCTATGGCGCTCATTGGGGGAGGCCTATGTCCAGCAGTGGACTGCTATAGGCAGCTTTTAGGTTCCCTATCCAGTTCAATATGAATTAAAAAAACAGTAGTTTTAACTTTAGTTTTAGTTTCGTAGTAGGTAAACTAGTTTCCGTTTGCGGTTTCAGTCGGTTCGCGTTTCCCTTTAGTTAGGATTACATGCTCGTTATCTCTCATGTTTCACTTTAAAGTTTTTTTGCTCTTTATCAACCGTATAACGAGGTTGTTGAAAGAGGATCCTAGAAATAAGAATGATTTATAATAACTTCTGCGTTAGGTCTGGTGCGGCGGCAGATTCGGCTGATGATCTCAAAAGGCGCAACTATGCAGGTCTAGACAGAGACTACGTATTTGCTCTACTTGGAGTCAAGACCATGGGTCCGGGGGTACCTAAGTCCTCTGTCTTTTATTTATATTTTATATTTAACTAGCCCGCGGCTTCTATAACTTCCTCTTGAATCATCCGTTGCGTAGTTTTAAGATCTAAGTATACATAGGGACAGACAGACAGCGGGAAGCGACTTTGTTTTATACTATGTAGTGATATAATACGTAAGTAGTAATGATAGTGAAACGGGCACTGTGTACATTGATCATAACCAAGAAAAAAAAATCAACTATTTTCTGTGTCGTGATGAAAAGCCAAAACTACACTTACCGAAAACTTTTTGATTTGCAACTCTTGCTTCGACAAGTTACTCAATTCACTAAAAACACTAATAACGGGATATTTTGTAAAATTCCTGTTGGTTGTTTCTCGATATTTGGACACGGTAGCGTGCGCCATGATCACGAAATAACTGAACTCAAAGTCACTTCCAAGGTATTCATTAACAGATATTCCTTCATTTTTTATTATTTAGGTTATTTGAAGTTGTGAAAATTGCTTTCATCGTCAATACCGTGGGTTTTCGAACTGAAGAGACGAAAGGAGCTCTCGACAATGTCAGACAAGCACTTGGGGATCTTCTCGAGTATTTTATTAAACTAGCTGTTTTCCGCGGATTCGTCCGCGTTAAATTCGAATTTCACATTTCTAAAATATAATATAGCCTAGGACTCACCGGAAATAGTGTAGTTTCCCAACGGTAAAATATTTTTTCAAATTGGTCCAGTAGTCTTTTTTTGGAGTTTCGGAGTTTCGGAGCCTATTCAATACAATCAAACCAAACATCAAATCTTTCCTCATTATAATATTAGTATAGGTATAAGATGACGTTAGAAAAGGATGTTTTTAATTATTTGCCTCATTCACAAAGAAACTTACTAATAAGCTAATAGATCTACTACATGCTTGCAATTACAAGTTGAGAAAATAAGTACACTACCGATGAAATTTATATACTAGCGTCTGCTATTGGCTTCGCACGCGTTTTTCCCGATTTAAAAGTAGAAAGCATACTATTTCGTCTACTGTGCAAATGCGAAACCGCGAAATTTAAAACAGATTACGTTTTTTATTGATAACATAAATTGAAATATCAGGAACGTTAGAGCGGTGGTCAATAAGCGACATTGATATTTCTAAGCCCTCTCCGTTTCTGCTCAATATTTGTAGAAAGAACGTATAGTTAAAACACTAACAGAAGACCGATGGGAATTAACTGAAAACCGTTAAAATACATCTTTAAGTGCTGTTCGCCATTTTTGTCACAGTGTTGTCTTAGTCCTGTTAAAATAATGAAATTCTTATAATTCTAAATCTTTCCTTTTCTGTTGACCTACAGCGAACAGAAATTAAAAATATGTAGTTAACAAACTTTTGAAACTATAATTGTTTACCATGACGGGATATTTACCATGATTTAATTTAATATCTCGGCACAGTTCCATGCGCCATGATCACGGAATAACTGAAGGCACTGTAAGTTTTTATTGGCAGACATACTGATAATGGTAAATTTCCCGTTATAATTGACCTTGGTAATATGTAATTTAATGTATATACATAATCTACATACGTATATATAAAAGAAAGTCATGTTAGTTACACTATTAATAACTCAAGAACGGCTGAACCGATTTAGCTGAAAATTGGTGGCGAGCTTAGAACCAGGAAACTGACTTAAGATACTTTTTATTCCGTTTCATAAAATTTCGAATTTCCACCCAGCCAGTTGTAAAAAACTAAAACAGAATCCCTTAATTCTAAATTGTTATTATGTGTGTTTTGCGAGAAAATACTAATCCTTCGGGAATACAATTCTTATGATAAGGAGGGATATGCTTTTTTTTTGAAGGAAAAAAACCAAACCTTAAAGCAAAATAATCTTTATTAAGGACCAAATAATTGGAAATCAAAAACAACCCATGCAGGCCTTGTTCATACAGATACAGGCTGGGTTTTTGCTCGCACATTCGAAAGCATACGTACAGCGGAGTGCTGGCTTTTCATCTATAAATAAAAAACACAATAAAATTAATTAAAAGTATAACAAAAAAAATTACAATCAAATCTTGTGAATAGAAAGTAGATTTTTCCTCTACAGAATCGCCAATTTTTGAAGTGAAACTTCTTTAGGCGCGTTAAACACTTTTTGGGTGAACAAAATTCATGGAACTGGCGTCATCGTCTCCGAACGCTTCCCAATATGAATAAAATATAAAAGACAAGTGCTTAATCGCTTAGTTTTCACTTCTATCGGCAGTCCCCAAAGATTACCCTGCATGTTTAGTAGAGACGTACATATTTAGTTTATACGAGGTGCCCAGATCTGAACTTACGCCATTCTGCGGGCTGACTATCTAATAATAGGTCACCAAACCTTCGATCTCCTGAGTTGACCAACTGCTGTGTATAAAGACCTTTCTCTCGCGCCACTTCTAATGGTCCTACGCTCTCCCTAGGCTAGAGTTACTCCAGCGTGAGTTTTTCCAAAGTATAACTAGAGGTCGCTAGTAAAGTTAAAGGAATACTGAATTGGTAAAGTTTTGCCTTTGAGGGACCCTTATTTTATTATTTTTTCGTAGATAACCTGTCTTCGAAACAAACAGAAATGTATGAAGAAACATCATGGTACATAATGTGTATGTAGTCAATGAAAGATTTCACACCGAAGGTTTTAAATCCCACTATGATTTTCTTAATCATAGTGGGATTTAAAGCCTTCGGTCGATCCATCAATCATTTTATCAAATCAAATTCTGCGAATGTATTATTTTTAGCCTTAGTTTTTGATAATAATTCTGATGATATCTTTTTCTTACCAAATGAGTCAATACCGTAATTCCTCTGCGCTGCCTCACCGACTGCGTTACTGCGGATTGACCGATTTATAAACGATGCCAGCGCCATGCTTGCAAAAATGGTGCAAATAAACAATACGGTCAAAAACTTCATGATTTAACTGTTCTCTTCTATGCGAAATCAGAACCTTTTATTGAAATCCGTGGATAAAAAACAATGTTCAAGTTAATAGCAATTTAGTTTTAATGTGAATAATAATGATATACAAATACAATACAATTTTATAATTCAGTTGGCTACAGCAATAATCGTAAATTGTGAAATTGATTAAAATGAATAAGTATGCGTTAAAAATCACTTATATAATAAGATAAACGCTTTTTTGTATTCTATTTTGTATTCTCGGGGGTGGAAGTGTCTAATGGCGTAATAGCGAGGAAACCCGCTCACGAGCAGTCTTCGTGATGGTGAAATCGGGGCCGCACCTCTCGACACCCCTCAGTCGTTTGCGCCAATGTTGTTCCTCTCCGGTAATTTACTCCGGCTTTTTAAGGAACCCATCCAGCATTCGGCAAGCCACCGTCTGCCACTCTTCTTAACATTATGATTGACTTGTTTATGGCAGACGTCCATCACAATAGCCTCGTTTTATTTCTTTCATTTTTCTTTGCAATAGTCTCTACACCTGGCGGATACCATCTTTGGGTGTATCATATTGTGCACCCGAGGATGATAACCGCTATGTGTAACTTCTCAAAGGGCCTCTGTGCTGTTGGCTTCGGCCCCACGCAAGCCTTCCAAAGGACCGGGTCACTTTATGGCCCGAGATCATGGTAAATGAGACTCATAATAATAATAATAGCCCACAATCTCAGCGAAGTAGCCACATCACTACTTACTCATCGTATGTCACGATAATGGTCGACGTTGTGTCACAAAGGCCTAGAAGACCTATTGGCTTTCGTTTTGAAGAGATCCTGGTTGTGATTGGCTTGTAAAACAGCCACATATACATTTTTTGCTGTGTATTCTATCAAACTAACTACAAAGACACTAAAATGATACAAAAGAGTTGTTTTTTTCCGTGTGATTTCATATTTGATGTCATCACTACAATATAATGTATAGTTTGACCGAAACCGCTGTACCGCGCCTGAGGTATGCGAGCGGCGAGACGGGGGGGGGAAATATCGGCCGCTCCGATCCATCAGTCTGCCGTCAACGCGTACTCTTGCTCGTTTTTCCTCGCCCCCCACCTCGCCGCACTTTCCTAAGGAGCGGTATAGCGGTTTTGGTCAAACTATAGTATAAAACAAATTCGCTTCCCGCTGTCTGTCTGTCCCTTTGTATGTTTAGATATTTAAAACTACGAAACGGATATTGATGTGTTTTTTTTTTTAATAAATAGCGTGAGTCAAGAGGAACCATTTGACATATAGATTTCCACGCGGGCGAACCCGCGGGGCGCATCCAATATTTATATAATAAGAATAATCCCGCCGGTCCGTGGGGCCGGTGTCCAAACCGTGGTGTACTTTGGGAGGATTTTTCTTCCTTTTGCGTGGCTTGAGTACCACTGCGGCCATGAAGGCCTAATTGTGATCACCACGTTATTCGTTCAGCCCATGTATCACAATTCGCCAGTAACCCTTTCAGCTGCTAGGAACAGTAGGATTTCCTTCGGGGTGATGTCTCGTAGCTCGTCTGGGCTATGCAGGTGCTTGCCCAGGTAGATGGACGTTTTTGCATCAGTGCTCCGCAAAAAGGAGAATTTGGGAATGTGGATGTCCACTGGGTACTCGTAGTATATTTGTTAAAAAAGAACCGAAAGTTTGAATGTAAAGTCAGACACTTTTCATCCTTTTTTTGAGCATGAATTAATAATAATAATGCTGGAAAATTCACACAGCATCATCTAGCCCCAAGATAAGCAGAAGACCTTGTGTGTGAGTATTATGTTTAGCAGTTATCTAGTATACCCACAGGTATACTAGATAACTGATAAACATAATACTTAATACAATTAATTAGATAGATATATATGTATTTGTTTATAATAATAAAAAAATGCAATAACCGCTATAAATTAGTTTATTTTAAAACTCTGCCATATTTCAACATGTGTAGACAGTTGCCGTTCAAGCACCAATGGTTTGCGCCACACTCACTATGAAAAAAACAAGCTTCTGAAAATAATATATTTTAAAGTTATTCCACTGTTACATCACCAAAAAGTTTCATCATCATCATCATCAGCCTATAGCAGTCCACTGCTGGACATAGGCCTCCCCAATGAGTGCCATAGCGCCCTGTCTTCAGCTCGACGCATCCAGCATAAACCTGCAGTCTTTCGCAGGTCGTCATCCCACCTGGTCGAAGGGCGTCCTACACTACTTTTAGCGAGTCGTGGTCTCCATTCAAGAACACGTTTGCCCCAGCGGCCGTCGGTTCTAGTTCGTTCGGTTCAAGTTTGAATATCAGCAATTAGTTGGTTCAGACTGACAAGCCATATTTTTAGGGTTCCGTACGCAAAGGGCAAACGGGACCTTATTACTAAGACTCCGCTGTCCGTCTGTCACCAGGCTATCTCATGAACCGTGATAGACAGTTGAAATTTTCAAAGATGATGTATTTCAGTTACCGCAATAACAACAAATACTGTTACGGAAAAAACTGCAAACTGTCAGTTATTGGTAATACATGTATTTGGATCGCTAGATCTTGCCATTTGTTGATGAACAACATTGGTTTCTTAAAAATGTTAAAAGAAATTAATTAATCAAACATCTTTACCTTTTTATGAACGTATAAAATAATAATTAAATTCATGTTAGCATGCATTCGATTTAAATGACATTATTGCTACAAGGCGCTTTCGATTAAGTTACACGTTTTTTTCTTTTTTTATTATTTTGCACAACGCTTGACTAATCCTACTAATATGAAGATATTTGTTACTCTTTCACGCAAAAACTACTGAACGGATAGAACTGAAATTTTCGAATTAAAATTTAATATCTCCATAGAAACAACGCGTATGAACCCGTGGGCAGAAACTAGTCGGTAATTCTATAAAACGAGGACATTAACACATTGATAGTGAAAATGCGCGCGAAATTGTAAAATATGTAAGGTACGGATTATGGAACTTATTTAATAAAGTTTTTTGAAAAACAGTAAAAAGTATACGAAATTATAATGTTTATTGTAAGCTGTGAAGTTATATATAAACTTACCTCACAAACACAAACGGAACTATCGTGAAGTGAACACTATAACTTAGGAACCCTGAACTGTTCGAGAGAAGAATGACTTCCCCCTTTCCGCTATCTGGAACCACGAATAACATTTTAATTTCACCATTGAATAGTATCACTACATAGTAGGTATAAAACTAAGTCGCTTCCAGCTGTCTGTCTGTCCCTATGTATGCTTAGATCTTTAAAACTACGCAACGGATTTTGATTTAAAAGGATGGTTTATATTCCATTTGACAATTTTCTAAAGGGCGAAGCGGGCGCAGCTAGTCTATACTAATATTATAAAGAGGAAACGTTTGATTTTTTGCTTGTTTGTTTTTAATGAATAGGCTCCGAAACTACTGGACCGATTTGAAAAATTCTTGCACCGTTGGGAAGCTACACTATCCCCGGTGAACATAGGCTATATTATATTTTCAAAAAAGTTAGGGATCCGTACTAAAACCGTACGAAGCCGGGAAGGTCCGCTAGTAATATAATAAAGTGAAGTTTGTTTCTAAAATCCAATAATGGATAGATGTTATCTAAATTTAGTAATACATCGTCACGCATTAGGTGAGAATGTGTTCAAAGGTCTTTTCAGGATAAAAAAAACCAGTCAAGTTTTTGCAAAAAAAATTGTGGTATACAAAAAACAGTTACTATACCTAGATTCACTGAATTATAGTCCCAATTGTATCTTGTGAGGTAAGTTTTCTTGCTAAATGATTTTTCAAGATATTTTCAGCAATTTTCTCAAATAACGAATATTTTATCATAACTTCAAGCTTCTCCATTACGCGAAACGAACACGAATTCCTAATATTTCGAAGCCTTGTTTAGGTACTGTCCAGTTTCCTTAAATGGAATTTCAGAATTATATGTATATACAGGTGTCTCAGTAGGAGTAGATAATACTGCAGCTGTGTGGGCGCAGTGACAGACAGACACAAAAATAAAAATCTAAGCGTTTGGGAGTAATTGAAAAAAAAAAGTTTAGGTAACAAAAGCAGTTTCGATACATGAAAATCTCATTAATTTGTATAAAATATCAAAGCGTAATATCGTTACTTTGCCAGTGAAGTATGGTTGTTACATTTATTTTACACCAGAGATGCTTAAACTTTACAGTATTTTTTTAACAAAATTAAAGTTCATGTTTGAAGTTGTCTAACAAATTACTGGTCACAAAAAATGATTTATAAGCACTACTAGTACTTTTTCATAACACAATTGATACAAAAAAACTATAGTTTACTTAAATTGTGGTGATCAATTTTTGCATGTCCCACACAAGCAAAAAAATTGTACAACATTTTCTAAATTCACAAGTAATTACATACAATTACATAGCTCCCAAACTATTAATTTTTGTTTTTTTTTGTCTGGTTAGACATACACACACACACGCACCTGCAGTATTATCCACATTATAGAACATCCTGTAAAAATAAAAAAAATGAAATGTCAGAGAAGTTATTAAGGTCAAAGATTATTTATTTATCTGTTTTGAATAGTATTATTTTGATGTATTTGTTTATTTATTGAGGAATAACAAACGACTACATTGTTAGTACCTTACAATGTAAAGTTGAGCGATATTAAAAAAATGTAGCCCACATCGCTATCCCCATATGAGTTATATACATAGATTTCACTTGCCTTCTGTATTATCCACTATATTAAGCGGATATCCAGAATATTCCTTCGTGCGTATAACAACAGCTTTTTGTTTAATATGTTGATTATCGCTAATATCGTTTGCGAACACCATCTTTACTTTAGCCAACGAACAGTTACATAGTACCGTGAATATAACCAAAAAGTTCCAAAACTTCATGGTGTAGGTTGACTTGTGTAGTAATGACTTGTTTCAAAGAATTCTCTGATAAGGATTTTCGCCATTTATATTTCGAAAAATCATTAAACAAGCACTTTAGATTAATACTAATTTGTAAAAAACAAGCACTTTAGATTAATTCTAATTTGTAAAAATCAAGCATTATTTTATTTTATTGATCAAGATTTGTTGATTTGGTTTGTGATATCGTTTTTATATCTGGGAAATCCATAAACTTTACAATACCTATAGCGGTAAATACTCGTATGTAAATATATATATTTTTTATAATATTATGTATTATGTTTGTTAGGTCATGACGTGTTCTTTCAAAATCAAATTAATTATTTAAATGGAATCTGGAAAAATATTTAGTTTTTCTAATATTAATGAATTTCGACGTTAGAAATCAATTTTGCATACATTAGACCCAAAAGAAACACAACACAACCGACACCAATACTGGCCAAGTTATTTCTTCCAAATGTCTCACTAAAATTTTATCACTGACATTTTTAGTAATTTTACTGCATATTAAAACTACTAATTATTACAACCAACATACTAATTATTACAACCAACACCGTCACGTTGAATAACACTTCATCGTATAACTATGATTACTGGTACTGTCCACGATCCTATCCAACCATGGTTGTCTGGTAGAGATCGCGAGCGATAGGACCGCCAATTGTATCTAGTTTTTTATTTAATATTGTTATTAAAGACTGTGCAATAAAGAATTATCTATATATCTATGAAATTGCAAGTCAAAATAAAGTGTAACTATCACAGCGGGATGGAAACAGTGGATGCTGCTGTGCAGATTTATGTATAAGCAAAGTTGCGGAATAAGCATTGTATTTAACTTTCAGAGTATGCCAGTGAGCTTGTCTGTCTGTCTAGTTCTCGAGTAAGTCATTAGTTTTACATCCTAGTTGTTTACTAACGAATTAATATATGTATGTATATTGAAAACCAGCGCCGCAAGTCTTGGCGTGCAGCACAATGCTGTGTTCAGCATTGTGCTGCACGCCAAGACTTACTGCCCTTGCCAGTTATCGGTCATTTATTACTGTGTTCAATTTTAGTTTAGGTTAATAAGTTTATAGGTAATAAATGATTTTATTATTTATTTAAACAATTACTGCTAGTATTTATACTTATTAAATAAATAAATAAATAATGCTGGACAATTCACACAGCATTATCTAGCCCCATGGTAAGCAGAGCTTGTGTTATGGGTACTAGATACCTGATATACATAATACAATACATTACATAGATAGATATTTTTTTATTATACATAGAAAACGCAATTGTTCCGAGGCGGGAATCGAACCCGCAATCTCCTGCGTCGCAGGCGGTCCTTCGCCCATCGCGCCACATCGGTCGTCACTAAATATTATTTATCGCGTACCTTTGTCCACGACCGTTGTAACGCGATAGAAGCGTAGGGGAAAATAAATAAATAAATAAAATAAACATTAAATCAAACCCTTTAATAAGGGCTAATATGCATGTCTTATGTAATTTTAAAATATACATCATTATCCTATTTCATAAAAATAACGTTACAACATTTAATCTACTAAGTGTGTCAAATGTCGCAAAAAAAAAAACGAAAAATGTTTCAAACGTTGTTAAAAGTAGCCGAGAGGCTTTTTAGGATCAAACAAGTTGACAAGCTATTTGCACTTGGTTCAATTTACGCCCTATTTCCATATGACAAACGTTATGTCCAACACTATTATTTTTTTAATTCTTACAAATAAACTAGTGCATCATCATCATCAGCCTATAGCACTCTTCAGCTTGCCGCATCCAGCATCTACCTGTAGTCTTTCGTAGGTCGTCATCCCACCTGGTCGGAGGGTGTCCTACACTGCGTTTACCGAGTCGTGGTCTCCACTCAAGAACACGTATGCCCCAGCGACCGTCGGTTCTTCGCGAGATATGGCCAGCCCACTGCCACTTCAGCTTGCTAATTCTTAGATCTATGTCGATAACTTTGGTTCTCTGTCGGATGTATTCGTTACGAATCCCATCCTTCAGAGAAACTCCGAGCATAGCTCTTTCGCTCGCTGAGCGACTTTGAACTGGTGGACCAGCCCTATCGTGAGTGTCCACGTCTCAGCTCCGTAGGTCATAACGGGTAGGACGCACTGGTTGAAAACTTTCGTTTTCAAGCATTGCGGTATGGATGACGTGAAGACTTGACGTAGTTTCCCAAATGCTGCCCAGCCCAGCTGGATCCTCCTTTTCTTCTCGATTTTTTTTTTAACCCAACTGCATAATCTGCCCAAGGTAAGTGTACTCGGAAACAGTTTCGAGAAGGTGACCATGTACGACCGCTGGCCTCAGATCAATGTGGCCATTAACCATGACCAAATGTATGATGTTGATTAACAAATATATAAATAATGTATAATGTAAGCAAGTGACCAGTAAACCTTTTCATACCGCAAAATGAAACGCCAAGCAAAAAGGCTAATAATTTACATTTTGCTGCAACATTTGTAAAAACGCCGACTATGTTTAGCATAACCACATGCGATAAACGTTTTGTAAATACATAAAAGTCGCATTACTGGCCGACTGACCGTCCACAGATATTATATTATCTAGGGCATCTGAATTATTTCTGACATAAAACAATAAAAATGTTTAATACTTAATCTTCAGAGTGAAATTTATTTATTTATTTATTGAGATAATAACATCATAACAGGTTTTTTTATTAAGCCCTAAGGCGATAATCTAAAGTTCACTATGTTAACGCGTCTTTTTATACGCAACTAGCTGTTCCCCGCGGTTTCACTCACGTTAAGCTCGAATTTCACTTAATTAGGTGATTACACCTTTGGTTACATTATTGGGGTTTTATTAAGGATCCCTAACTTTTTTGAAAATATAATATAGCCTATGCTCACCGGAGATAGTGTAGCTTCCCAACGGTGAAATAATTTTTCAAATCGGTCCAGTAGTTTCGGAGCCTATTCAATACAAACAAACAAATAAAAAATCAAACATTTCCTCTTTAAAATATTTTTATTTAGTATCCTTGTCGAGTTGAGATCTTTCCTTCAATAAATATTGCTTTAACTATATCTGAAAGAGATCGCTCTCAGCGATAAGGCCGCCCTTTATAATTCCTCTATTCTATGTATTTATTTCTGTTTTGTGTGGTATAATAAAGTCTTTTCTATCTACCTGAGGACGCCTAGCAAGTAAGTATTAGTTAATTGTGTCGTGGTTTGCTTACTTAAATTGTACATCAAGTTTGACTAGTTATTATATAATAAGTACCTATCTATGTACCTCTTAATTCGGCCCCAGTCTGGTTGTCCTTGGATAACATTCCAAGTGACAACTCTAGAAATATCACGATCTGAGACATCGCTACATAGTATAAAACAAAGTCGCTTAGATCTTTAAAACTACGTTATTTTGACGGGTTTTTTAAATAGACAGAGTGATTCAAGAGGAAGGTCTATAAACCATTTGAGACACAGATAGACCCGGGCGAAGCCGCCAGCGCAGCTAGTAGGTAATAATAGGTAGAACTATATTTATATCTATACATATATTATTATATTAAAACACGAGTGCTGGAAAACTTCGCGTTGAAATCTGGAGCTTCTAGTTGCAGATATCTTAAACGGTCTCCACGGAAGACCAGCGCTATGGTACGATCTGCTCTACCATAGCACATGCTGAGTGGAGACCGATTTTGTCAGTTTCTGTCTTCTATTAATCTAAGTTTAATTTTTAGAGTCTCTGTTCTGACAAAATAAAAATCATTATTTTACTTTTAAACGCAGCGGGAGCTTAAGCCAAAAACCTATATCGGTATAATAAAACGGGTATTCCCGCAGTAGTTTTTCTGCACATTTTTCCTTGATACTCAACAAGGTGGATAATCTGAGTCGTGCGTGTTGAATAATAATTAATAACGGTTCCGTACATTATTATGATGCAAATGGGAAGCGTGCATGACGAATTAATTCAGTAACAGGTTTAATGTAGGCCTTATTATTGTTAAGAGAACTCTAGTGTCTTGATAAACCTATGTTAGGATTTAAGATGCTATAAACAAAATGTAACAAATTTGTATCAATAAATAAATATATATATCTATCTAAGTGCCTGAAGTAGCGAAACTTTATTTATTTACATCAGCTTTTTCTTTACTAATATTATAAAGAAGAAAGGTTTGATTTGTTGGTTTGTTTTTTTGTTTGTAATGAATAGGCTCCGAAACACTGTACCGACATGAAAAAATCTTTCACCGTTGCGAAGCTACACTATCCCCGGTGAACATAGGCTATTATTATATTTTCAAAGAAGGTAGGTAGATAAGTACTAAAACCGTGCTAAGCCGGGAAGGTCTGCTTGTTATGATATAAAACAGAACCTTCTAGCAAAATAATTATTTAAATACCTGTTGTTTTTCTCATTAACACCTACATAGCTACGTATATTCTAACACGAAATACCTAATAGTGTAGATACCCAATCATTCTGAAATATTTATGTAATAATATTATAGGTATGGGACGGTTATATCCACAAATGTTAGCAGGTTTCCCTTTGACTTCTCAATGTTAAATATCATAATCAGAATGAAAATAAAATGGGGATCTTAGTTAACCGACTTCAAAAATTGAAAAAAGGAGAAGGTTGTATGTTCGACATGTATTAATTTTTTTCAGAAAATGATCCCGAGTTATTCCCATAAAAGTTATATTTCCGAGAGATTAGTACTTATCCCGTGCCACTTTAATAAAATCATTATTCATTTGCAAAATCACGACTAGCTACATCAGTTTTTAGATTTGAAGATTCTTACGTTGATAGCGGTTGATTTTTAAACTTTCTTTCAAAAGTTTGATCTCGAGAAATTAATTATGTCATTAATTATAATGTGCGATAGGAAACACAAAAAAACATCATAACATGATAATTTTTACAATCGCTGGTAACTAATGATTTCCATGGCAACGGACGTAAACAAAAAGTCTACGTTGAAAAATAAATGTCAAAATTTACGGATTGCAAATCGCTGGAGAAGTTCAAATTCAAATGTTTTTATTTTCTTTACGCTTTCAAAATAAGCACTTAGACAAGTCAAGTTTTATACTATTCATTATTATCAAACAACATTACTTTAATGATCACTTCAATTTTTAGTCCACAAGTGGCAGAAGTGAAAAAGAAACCACTTTTATTTGCTTATCTAAATCTAAATATAGTGCGATTTCAGATACATGTCAATATTTTTAAAACTAAGCATAACATTGAATTTCTTACATCCTATTGGAGCTGGCCATGGTGGTTTACACGAGGACAAGAATTTCTACAACAATGTCATGCGGTTTTCGTCTCCGCCAACGGTACCCTAAACTATGACATTTCCTGGAAACTACATATTTACAACAAGACTAGTAACAACAAACGCATCTTGCTCCACCTGTTTTACTTAAATATACCAATTTACCTGTTCATATATATTCATCTGTTTATACCTATTTTTTACCTTATAAATGAAGAGCCTCTGGTTCTCGCGCAGTCGTCTTCACTAGTTAGTTGAAGGTTGCAAAAATGAAGTTCTTGTTTGGTGAGTGCATTGTAAAATATAATCACTACTCACACCTTTAAAACCAGCTACTAAAGTTGAAGAGTGGGTTTTCCACAAAGGGCATTCTTGTGTATTGACCGTGAACCAGAGAGATTGCATGTTAGTGCTAATTATTATTATTATTTATATATTATTATAATTATTCATATAATTTATTGTGATTTCATGCATACGGGTAGTTTCTTAGGTGTAGTCTTAGTGGGTAGGTACACAATGCATACAAACCCTGCCAGGGCACAACAATTTTGGGTTCTTTCTTGTTAGATGTAAGCTAAATTCTAAGCAATCATGTGTAAAGCAAAACCTTCAAACTATACCATAGTAAAATATAAATAAAATATGTTTAAAATCGGTCCATGATTAACGAATATAATATACAATATATACACCGTTTACTCAAAAAGAAACGAAGAAATAACCAGATGAAGTAGTTTTCATTAAAAAAATAATTAAATCGGCTTTGTTTTTGAGATAGGTAACATATCATTTTTTATTTTTTGTTTTTTATCGATAAATATATGTCGTGTATCCGCACATCTCGTTTGATCAAGGTTCGACAATACACATTGTATATAAAGTTTTTATAATAATCTAGGAGCAAAGTACTTGGGAAGACAAATTGAACGAACCCAAACTCGACGGAGTTTATATATAAGTAGCTAATAATAATTAAGTAGCTTCGTTCAGAAGTTTCTATGGCCATCTGTCTCCGTCATCAGACCAGCTATGGTACCGTAACATTGCATTGTCACCGGAATTACATAAGTATGCAAAATTTTAGCTCAATCGGTTGAGGATAACTATTCTAAAATTCAGTTGGAACATTTTCCCACACAATCTATCAGGGCAAGTAGAAAAAAGGTTGTAAAAACATTAATACCTAATTTTATATTATTATACTAGCCCGGAGTGTCCCACTGCAGAGCAAATGCCTCCCTCCCCTTCTTCCACTCATCTCGGTCCTCAGCAAGGAGAGCCCACTCTTTGTTGTATAGGTCGAGCACATCCCGCCATCTCCGCCTAGGCATTCCACGTGGCCGTCGTCCCTCCGGGACCCAGTCAGATGCGATCTTCGCCCACTGCTGGTCATACGCCACACGTGTCCAGCCCAGTCCCACTTGAGTTTGGCGGCTTTTTGAGCAGCATCAGCTATTTGCGTTTTGGAGAACCTAAAGTCAAACAAAAAGCCTCCTACAGTTTCTAAGATTCAACCTATTATAAACTGACATTGAAAAAATAAGGAAGTTATTAAACTAAATTTTCTAAATAATCATACTGCCGATCATTATCTCGATACAAAAGTATTCGATATCTAAGTAACGAATTCCCTAATTTCTACATAAAACTAAACAAAAACCGCTTTGTTCGCTATTTTCGTAGCGTAAGACAGGCTCCGAAATAAGCTTTTAGTTAACAAAGAAACTAATTACCCAGCAACAAAGGCTTAGGTTCAAGAATCTTAGAGGTACTTACCTGAACTATTAACCCTGGAACCCTACACTGGTTTTACACACCTAGTTTTACTACATGGGGTGCTGGGGCACCCCAAAGTAAAGTATAATGTTTTATATTTTTTTTAAATACAAACTGTTTTTAAAACTATGTTTTTAATTAGTATTTATTATGAACTGAGGTAACGGAAATCACAAACCAACTTTAGAATCAAGATAATCTGTTGGTTTTGAGCACATTTGGCACACTTTAACTTAGTTTAGACGACCGATGTGGCGCGGTGGGCGAAGGTCCGCCTGCGACGCAGTAGGTTGCGGGTTCGATTCCCGCCTCGGAACAATTGTGTGTACGATCTGCAGATATTTGTTCCGGGTGTTCTGGTCGTTTTCTATGTATAATATAAAAAAAATATAAAAAATAAAAAATATCTATCTATGTAATATATTGTATTATGTATATCAGTTATCTAGTACCCATAACACAAGCTCTGCTTACCATGGGGCTAGATAATGCTGTGTGAATTGTCCAGCAATATCAATATATTATTATATTATTAGTGTTCCAAGTAAATTGGAATATTGCACAAATGTTGCAGTTAGTCTTGGACTTGCGATCTTTATTATTTGGATAGAAACCACAACGTCCGGTGTGATGTTCCATAGTAGAGCTTTGATCCTACATAAGTTTTTTTAGGATTCCGGAAACCATTTCTCTTATACCCCTCCTCATAAACATGGCTTTTCAAGGCGATATCCCAAATTTTCTTTGATAAGCTTTATTATTAATTTTATTAAAAATGTATTCTTTTATTGTCAGATTTTTCAGCTATTAATAGCAAACGATACACCATAGTTTCCTCTTCCTCTTCATGCTTCATCCAGATTCCCTTTCATATGTTGTTGAACTCTTCATCTCTTAATGCCTTAGTGAAACAGAAACGATCTTCGAGCTCTAGATTTTGTTAAATGCATTTTGTCAGTATTTCATGATTCTACATCAAATAGAAAAACAAAATAATGTAATATTCATTAGGAAACAATCATCGTGTGAAACTTAAAAAAAAACTTATGATTTTCCTACTGTGGGTGATGGAGCACCCCGCAACATACTTGCACACTTCCAAATTATCAGGAAGTTGCCGCGTTACTAACTAATGAGGAGCAGGTGACTCTATAGTAAAATACACGGAAGCATAGACCTATCAATTGAACATTAAAAAAGTTATTCAAAAAACAAATACTGCTGGGGTGCTCCAGCACCCCTAGTAGTGTTCAAGGGTTAACTAACCTAACATCCCATAAATTACTAGCACTTCGCTTGGCGATTACGGAGATCATAAACTCAGGAGAAACCAATTTTAGCTGAAATTGTCGAGTTAATTGTCAAGAGGCTTGCTACTTGAAAACCTTGGAAAATGTATCTTATTTTAATCACCTTAGCAAAGACAAGAAAAAACATTTTAGTCACTTATAATGGTAAATAGCCGTATTCATTTTCATTGCGCATGAAACTGTGTTGAAATAATGGAAGACTCAAAAATCAAATAATCTTAAATATTCCGTTTTAAATGAGTTTTGGAGCAAATCTCGTCCCAAGCGTCGAATGATAAAGTGTTTGTTTCCAGTGTTCGCCATAATCCTGATGCTGGGCTCTCTGGTGGGGGCCGCAGCACCATGCGTCTGTACTTTTGACTACAAGCCAGTGTGCGGGGTCAACGGAAATACATACAGCAATAAATGCGGGTGAGTATACTATCTTCACGATGGTCCACCAATTCAAGGACGCTCAGCGAGCTATGGAAAGAGCTATGTATCTACTCGGAGTTTCTCTGAAGGATAGGATTCGTAACGAATACATCCGACAGAGAACCAAAGTTGTCGACATAGATCTAAGAATTAGCAAGCTGAAGTGGCAGTGGGCCGGCCATATCTCGGGAAGAACCAACTATTATTTGCGAAGTTATATTTATTTTAAATATACACAAACAACAAGTATAATAGAATAATGAGATGAGGTTACATCTCATTATTGTATTATACTTTAGTCTAGTTTGTTTGTTTATACACTTCCTCTATCTGTTCCATTACCCTTAGGTTTACTGGAAGAGAACTCTTTGTTAGGGTTAAGCTCGCCTATGTACATATCCTATTAAATTTTTTAAATGTATTATGCGTGTACAATAAATAATTAAAAAACCTTTAATGATTGTTTCAGTTTGACCTGCGCGCGGGTAAAGATGGCGCACACGGGCTCCTGTTAACGTATACAAGATAACGCCTGATTTGTGATTCAAAACAGAATTAATCATGTCATGTATAAATTCACGCGAAATCAGAAAGGGGTGGGAACTTTTCGAACTAAACAAATCGGTAGGACATTAAAGGTACAAGATGGGCTGCAGACTGCAACCGCAGGCGGCATTGCGGCTAGACGCTGCGGTTGACCGTAGTGCTGTCTGCGGTTGCGGTAGCTTTTATTTCCAAGCTCGGTTCATGATAACACTGGCGTTGCAGTCTGCGGTCGCTGCGCGCCGCGGCCGCAGGCCGCAGAGTTGCCGCGCTGACAAGTAGTGTCGCTTGCAGCCTGCAGCTGCAGTTTGCGGCCTACGGTCCATCTTGGAATCGCAACTTTACTTTGGTAACTTTCCATCCCATTTTGACAAATTGCGGAATGTATAAGGGTCGGTACATATCTGACGGAAAATGCTTCGAGCGTATCATCGGTCGCTTCTTTTCGGTCAAATTAGACCTGCCACATTACGTGTCTAGTCAGTTCGAACGGCCTACACAAACGATCTCCGCTGATGTTACACCTAGTCTGAATGCATCAATCAAAATACACGCATCTCGATACGTTACGCCGACCGACTATGCGTTGACGGAAACGTAACAGACGCTGTACGCTCGACGCACTAACGCATCATCGGTTAAGTGTGAAAGGTTGAATGTTTTATTATATAATATGCCTGTTCTGACGTAACGCGACCGATAATACGTGACGCATTTTCCGTCAGATATGAACCGACCCTACGTCATCTCTAATGTTGTAGTCTCTGGTGTGAATCAAACTGAGCAGGACAGCATGATAACTTCATATCGATCCCGTTCTCTAAGCACTCTGGTTATATCAGAAACATTACGAAAAATATTGCAATAAAACTGTAAAAACTCTTTAGCTTTTTCATTCATTTTGTAACGAAAATACATTTACCAAAAATTCCTTTGATCTAATTATTTAGCCTAAGGTAGGGTAGAATAAAAATTAAAACAAATAATGTAAGTAACAAAATTATAATTTTGTTGAAAAATTACAATTGTGGAGGTTTTTTCATCCATTATCCGTATAAGGAAGATTGCCTCTTGCATGGTCCATAATGCAACAAATCCTGACCAGCACACTTCATTCTACAAACATATTCAAACACATAAGATAAGTTGTCTGGAAGAAATAGCTGTTAGCGATAAGGCTGCCGATTGTGCCACTGTATTATGTAGGTATATAGTTAGTATTAAGTTATTTATTATGATTGTTTTTGTCTAGATTGGGCGAGTCACATTTTGATTGCAAAATTAGTCATCATCATCAACCTATAATTAGTCCACGGCTGGACATAGTCCTCCCCCAATGAGCGCCATAGCGCCCTGTCTTCAGCTTGACGTATCCAGCATCTACCTGCAGTCTTTCGCAGGTCGCCATCCCATCTGGTCGGAGGGCGTCCTAGCTGAAGTGGCGGTGGGACGGCCATATCTCGGAAAGAACCGACAACCGACCTATACGGAGCTGAGACGTGGACACTCACGATAGGGCTGGTCCACCAGTTCAAAGTCGCTCAGCGAGCTATGGAAAGAGTTATGCTCGGAGTTTCTCTGAAGGATAGGATTCGTAACGAATACATCCGACAGAGAACCAAGGTTATCGACATAGCTCAAAGAATTAGCAAGTTGAAGTGGCAGTGGGCCGGCCATATCTCGCGAAGAACCGACGGCCGCTGGGGCAAACGTGTTCTTGAGTGGAGACCACGACTCGGTAAACGTAGTGTATGACGCCCTCCGACCAGGTGGGATGACGACCTGCGAAAGACTGCAGGTAGATGCTGGATGCGGCAAGCTGAAGACAGGGCGCTTCGGCGCTCATTGGGGGAGGCCTATGTCCAGCAGTGGACTGCTATAGGCTGATGATGATGATGATGATGATGACACAAAAAAAGACTTACGCGCATTCGTTACCGTAGGTGCATCCGATTTTGGAACAAACCGGGTTCCATTCAAAAGTACAGACACAATCAGGTTTTTTATTAGTCGGACAAACCCTGTACCCAGCCTCTGCTAGTACCACGAAACCGGCCAGGAAGACCATGAGAAGACCTGGAATATTTTACACCAAGGGAAATAGTTCAGTTCAGTTGTTTATTGATAAGAATTTCTTATAAGTCAAACATAATATACATTATTATAAGTATTGATACAACAACGGGTATTTTTCGCGTTTATTTAGCTATTTTTCCCGACGTTTCAACGAAAGTAGGTAAATAAACGCGATAAATACCACAATACTTTATATTATGTGTTCAGATCGCGTAAGTTTAGAAATAATATATGTACATTGGCAAAAAATACATAACAAAATAACACATAATCACATGTATAGTACAAAACAAAGTCGCTTCCCGCTGTCTGTCTGTCCTGTATGCCTCGATCTATAAAACGCAACGGATTTTGATGCGGAAAACATAGAGTGATTCAAGAAGAAGGTTTATAAACTATTTGAAACATTGATTTCCACTAGGGCGAAGCCGCAGGGTGCAACTAGTTAAGTGTATAATATACAAAAAACTCTTTGGCTTTCTACAAAGAAAATTATTTTATTCATTACTTTCTTTGAATAATTGTAAGTGTGTAGGTAATACCAAACGATAATTTTAAACTTGTCACCCGACTTGAGCCGAGTATATACCTCGGTTCGGTTTTTTTTGCTGCTTAGAATTTTTTTTTATAGATGTTATCACTTCAAAATGACCCAAAATGGTGCATATTGGAGTCGACACACCAATGTGGGTGCGCCGACAACTTGACGAAACGCTATCCCCTGCCTTCAACATTTATTCATACACTAAAATGGCAGAAGACAATATAATATTTTTTTGGTTTACTTCAACGTAATGGCATTTTTGTCGTTTTTTATTTTTACCTATGTACTTTCGTTAGTTTTTGAAAGTAAAATCTAACAATTTATCTAAATCAAAAATGTTAAAGCTGTTGTACCTAAGAGTTAGTTACAGTTACAGAAGTTACGAACACCATGATATCTCTTGGTGAAGTCAAATTAATAGTTTAGGTTATCTTCATCTGATTGGCACCATTTTGAGATTATTTAAGTAGGTTCTAAGTAAGATTTATGTTACAAAAACTATTATAAGACTGTTTTAGTTTTGAGAATTTGAAGAAGTTTTTGATCCCTATTTTAATAATAAGTCTAGATGACGATGTGTTCTGACGACACAATGACTTTATTAGAGAAATAATAAATAGTTTTGTTATTAAAATTACATAGTTTTGTTATGTTTATTCTAGATGTATATACTAGAATAAACATATAGCTCTAATGAGCTGTATTCATCTAATTTCTAATGTAAGTTTAATAACAAAACTATTTATAATGTATTACCAGTTGTTACAAATTTATTAAAGGACTCTAATAAAACGCATTAATCACTGTCTTGTATAAATGCAATATTGCTAACTAATTCGATGTACGACCACTTTAAGTATTCTTTGACACAAAACATTTAAACAAAAGTTGCCTTACCCGCAAATACCTTCATTGTGTTAGTATTGAAAGCACCTGAACAACTGAAAATACGTTTGCAAGACGCTCTCTTTATACTTATTAGAACGGATATTGTAATGTAAAGAATTAACTTTATCATCAAGTTTATTTAAATCGCTTCCTTAGATCGTAAAGGGCAAAGTTTTATCAAAGTTGGAAGAGGTGTTTCCAAAAACGTGTTTCAACTGCAATGCAGATAAAATTATCAAGCAAGTAATCCAAAGTAACGAAGTAAATAACCTACACGACTTGAATTTTACACGAAGCGATAAAGATTCTCAAGTTAGTAACTTTCGTACTGTTCTCTAAAAATATTCGAAGCTACGGTCGCGTCGGTATATTTCAATTTATTTTGTCGAAAGTTTGTTTCATTTCGTTTGTACTTTAGAGTACACGAACCTTTTCACGAATATGGGCATAAAAAGCTTCATATGAAATTTATTAAAACTGAAATGCAACTGTAGATAGGAGTAGAATATTATTTTCAACATTTAACATCATAACATGGATCGTTTATTTGTTTACAAGTGAAATGAGTCTGCCGAATACACCCTATCGTTTATTGTCGCACTATGAGTGGATCCAATATTATTATAACGCTTTTATTAGCTTCACCTGTATGTTTGTTTGAGTCGGCAAGAAGTCGAGTTTTTATGTAAGAGAACGAATGCTTTGTACGGGCTGATGATTTTAGACAAAAATTAAAAAGAAAAAATACTTTTTAACTTGAGGTATTAAACTCGAATTTTAGGCCCGCTAAGCTACACTATTATGATACACTTTTTGAGCAAGATTATTTTAATGTAATACTAATTAGAATAAATTTTAATTAGATTAAGAAATTATTTTAGTGTAAAACTAATATTATAAACGCGAAAGTTTGTATGTATGTATGGATGGATGGATGTTTGTTACACTTTCACGTAAAAACTACTGAATGGATTTTAATGAAACTTTACAATAATATAGCTTATACATCAGAATAACACACAGGCAACAATTTATAAAGATATATTGTATATTATCCAAAAGATCTATCACCACGCGGGTGAAACTGCAAGGTGCAGCTAGTTCTTTTATTCTATTGTTATTCCTGTATTGTTTTCTGTTTTCTGTTTGTGTTCATGCAGAAGATACTCTTGCGCATCAAAGCAGTGCGTGAGTTCGGCATGCAGACTTTGTATTTATCACGTCGATTTCGAGGAACAGCATTGGAAAGCTGACAATATAAATCAGGGTTATTTTTGACAAACATAGCCGTTTCGTAAATATAGAGCGATGGTAGAGTAAGGATTTTATGTTGTGAAAAGTAAGGTTGACAGGAATCTGTTACCTTAAGACGAAACATAGCTCGCACACAGCGCTTCTGATACTTGAAAAGTAGGTTCTTATGTATAGATTAGTATCACAATGTGAACCCTATTGGACGTGAACAACAAGTGGAAGGGAGACCGAGGTTGTTTTTAGTAAAATATAAATATGTAGGTACTAAGGTATGTAGTACCTACTTGTCTAGTAAATTTAGTAATGATTATATTTTATTTGCCTTATCATAATGTCAGTTTTATTTATTTATTCTTTTAAAATTGTCAATTTGTCATTTAAAAATTCTTTTATTACATAATAGCAAGTTTAGTTCGATATTGGTATCCACGAGAGTTTTGGTAAGAACATAATTAGGTAATGCAAGGTATTTGTTATTATTGTGCGTAAGCCTCCATAGTCAGGGTAAATTGTAAGAAATCTTTGGGAGCTGGGAAGTATCTGGCTGATACGCTGCGGGGCAATGCAGACAGTCTTGAGGATGCTGTCGACTGGTTGATATTTGCAACAGTCTGTACTAAAAACTAAAAATACTAAAATAATGCTGAACAATTCACACAGCATTATCTAGCCCCATGGTAAGCAGAGCTTGTGTTATGGGTACTAGATAACTGATATACATAATAAAATACATTACATAGATATATATATTTTTTATTATATATAGAAAACGACGAGAACACCCAGGACAAATATCTGCAGATCGTATACACAATTGTTCCGAGGCGGGAATCGAACCCGCAACCTCTTGCGTCGCAAGCGCCCACCGCGCCACATCGGTCGTCAAGCTAAGTCTGTAGTTAGCTCAATTGTTTCAAAGGCATGTAAGTAATGGTTCTAATTATATAAATAGATAGGTTTATCTAGACACTAGAGTTCTCTAGAGTCCGAAGGAAGTCCGAAAGTTTTTCGACTCGCAGCGCAATTGGAGTACATTATGTACTGTTTTCATTTTTGTCGTTTTTTGGACCTAAGTGAAGGGACCATGGCCACCAATATACGCCACCAAATAAAACGAACCAGTACCGAGACGAATGTTTGCCAATACTGTGATTTAGTCAATGCGGCATTATAGTGCTGCGTGGTAGCGGCGTTGGATTACTTTACGCAGAGCTTTATAAGTCCTCTACTTAGGCAAGCAACGAACGACACTATTTACATAATACATAATCTTTCCTTCGTGGATATAAAATCCCAAAGACGATGATGATAACCTCAATAGTGGTGATCGATAATAATACGAGTACCTAGATATACATTTATCGTTATAATTTTGTTACAGTTTATTGTTGATAGCGTCTTTGTTACCTAAGACGTACCTTTATTTAGACTCTAGGGTTCTCTTTATAACAGTAACTTAAATAATGCCAATATTTACAATTTGGTGGTGTTTCATGGATAAACCCGTATTCCGTTTTCAAATAATGTTGATTCATAAATCAAGAAGGTTGTAAAGAATAAGGTTCTTACCTGCTCCTGCTTGTGGTCCTTCCGCATAGACCCGCCATGTCCTCCCGTGCTCTGGACCGTGTTCATCTCAACAACCACTCAACATTAACAATGGACGAGGTCCGCTACAGAGGCACTTCAGTACATTTCACAGCACATTTTCACTTTGATGTGATGTTTAACACATTTTTATATTAGGTAACATTTTAAAATATTATCAGGATGGTCAATAAAATATAGGTGCAACGAAAAATCGTGTAGCTAGTACCTAGCACAAAAATAATAATGCCCAGAATGTTATACGAAATGAATAGATGGATGAGGTATTATTAATTAGTCGCTATTTCTTCGTTGTCTGTGCATTTTTGCGTTTGTTTGAATGTGTTTAAAATAAGGCTTTACTATTTATTTTTGTTAATAATCTGGAACTGATTTAAGACGAGGTTTATTTGATAAATTATAATTATTAGCTTTTAGAATTAGAGTTCGGACATTTGAATTTCTATTTAAATATTGCTGACCTCTTTGAAGCTGGCAGTAAATATTGACCAGTGAAAAAGAAGTGTGAAGTGTTACCGACTTAACAACATAATAACTATTATGAATCCGAAATGTATACTTCAAAATTATTATACGTGCTAGAAGCACATTGTACAAAAACAAGCAGCAAGAGCTTTTAAAACGTCTAGTTTAAAAATATTTGTAGACATTCTTAACTGTCGGAAAAGCAAGCTGTTGGCTGGACCCTCTCCAAAATACATAATGGCAGCGCATGTCTTTATGTCGACAAGGTTATATATAGAATGTTAGGTGTAAGGGGGAACCCAACATCTCGTCTCCCAAGCCAACCTAACCTGCACTAGGTACATAACGTTGCCCTGCTAGATAACGAACTAGGCTCTGGTGAAAATATCAAACAATCTTCAAAATTTGATAACTCAGATAATTAACAAATTATTTTCCATTACTTGACACTGGCAGAAATGTGTCCAATCAGACACAGTTACATACTACCTGCGAAGGACTGTAGGTAGAGCTAGATGTGTCAAGCTGAAGACAGGGCACTTTGGTGCTCATTGAGAAGGCCTATGTCCAGCAGTGGACTAATATAGGCTGATGACGAGACACAGTTGCCATACTAGAATATCAAGTACCAAAATCCCGCTTTCTGCAATTCCTCTCTCATCTCGTGAAGACGACCTCGAATTAAGATGAAATATTAAAACTGGTGACAGAAGACGAAATTACGCTCTGATTAAAATAATTTAGTATATAGACTCGCTTCTGTCGACGGCTCTGCTCGCGCTATTCCTAGTTTAATACAATACCCATTCTTAATTTAAACCCAGATATATTACTTCGTCTTTAACACAAGATTTAGTCTGTTTGTTTCGATTAATGTATAATCTTCTAAATATGCCCTTTTCATTAATATACGTTACATATAAAAGCACTTTCAGCGGTTGGTCTTGCGCCTGACCTCTCCACACATTTCGGTCTGCCTTCCTATCGGGTCATGCGAGCGAGGGAACGAGAGAGTAATTAAATTATTAATTTATTTTCAATTCCAAAAATCATTAGTCTAGTGTAAATTTAATCCTAGAATAAATGAGCCTAGAATGCACAAACATAATACAAAAAAATAACTTTTTAGAAGCTAGGGATGCGCTTATCTAGTGTAGTCGCAACTTATGTAGGTGTTTTTACCTTCCAGGCCGCTGTGTTCAAAAGGCGATGTTGAAATATAATAAATAAAATAATAATAAATAATGCCGCATTTCGCACAGCATTATCTAGCTATGAGGTAGGTACTAGACGACTGATATACATAATATAATACATTACACATATTTTTATTATACATAGAAAACGACCAGAACACCCTGAAAAAAAATCTGCGGAATGATTGTCCCGAGGCGGGAATCGAACCAGCAACCTCTTGCATCGCAGGCGGATCTTGGCCCACCGCGCCTCTAAGGTCATCAATGAAATATGGAAGAAAATCATTCATTTCGACCATAAAAACTGAACAAAAGGTTCATAAGAAATTCCTGAAATACCAGACAAAGTGCTTTCTGTTATCGTTAAAAATTCAAAAATTCATTCGTGACTTTGAATCGCGTGATAACACAATCGCTTTATGCTAATCCGAGATGTCTTCCGTTTCCGGTACATTAACGACGGTCATACGTCATTTCCGGCAATTTAGGTACTTATTTTATTTATGGACCTTTCGGTGGGTCCTTTTCATCAATATGTCCTTGGTGAAAAGGGATTTTTGGCTTGTAATTAAATATTTTTATACCCCAAAAGGGATCGGCTACTGATCTTGCGAGCGATTGGTTAGAATATAGAATACTGGCGGACCGTATTCGAGTTTTAATGTATTTTTTTACACCTTTGGTTACATTATTGAAGTTTTAGTAAGGATCCCTATTTTTTTTGAAAATATAAGTAAGCGTTCACCGCGGATAGTGTAGATTTCCTACGGTGAAAGAATTTTTAAAATCGGTCCAGTACTTTCGGAGCCTATTCAATACAAACAAACAAAAATAAAACCTAGGAAAGGTTTGATTTCTGTATAGATTAGCCTATTCCTGCTCCTTTGCTCTATACTATTTAAATGTTTATACTATTAAATGTTTGTATTTTTGTTAGTCACTTAAAACGGGATATCGCCACAGTTTCGTGTGCCATGATCACAGAATAATTATTCCGTGATCATGGCGCGTGAAACTGTGCTGAAATATTGGATAACTCAGCAATCAAATGATGGTAAATATCCCGTTATAAATGACTTAGTTAAATTGTATGACTGTATTCGAAACACAAACAGTTATTACGCAGGTATTCAGTTAATTAGTGCTGAATAATTAAGTTAATTGCCGATACTGGATTACTGAAATTGCGTACTACCCTCATTAAAATAGTATACTACGTGATTGTAAACTTCCGATTAACGATAATGTTTGTCTGTCAACTTACTTATTTCTGTTTATTTTTGTGTATTTTTTGTTTTGTGAATAAGTAACATACATACATACAAACTTACCCTTTGTATTATTAGTTTGTTACTTGTACAATTATTTTACTTTAGAATAGTATATAGTAAAAGTATGACTGGTATATTTGTTCTAAGTAAATAGGTAATTTCTAATTCTTAATTTTTTTTTAGACAGGGCGCTATGGCGCTCATTGAGCGAGGCCTATGTCCAGCAGTGGACTGCTATAGGCTGATGATGATGATGATGTGGTAATTTCTGAAACTGGTCCAATTATGATAATTATTTTACGTATATACAATATATAGAACGTCAGCGAAGCCATGGGATGAAGCTAGTTAGTTATTACGATTTTGTGGAAATGGACTGTTAGTTGCTATTCGAGTTACCTTTTGGATAAAATCTCCATTTTGTATTCAAAAAGTGTTCAGACTAGACCTTTTTAGAGGATGAAAATATGCTTAAGACGAAACTTTTAAAATCGTATCTAAATTTTATATTGAGTACTTACCCTTGGCCATTCTGGTATGAATAACATTAACTAGAAACTAAATATTCATGAATTCAAATTTGTAAGATTTCTACTTAGTTAATTTTACGGATTGGCCCCACTCATATCTTAATAATACCTACTATATATTAATAATTAGGCCTCCTCACCGTTTTCGATGACGGCGACCCTAGACATCAAGAATGTTTTCTAACATAAGCCCTAATATGGCTCGCTAGACCATATTACTAGACATCTTAATAATAGGACGAACGGGGAAAAACTAATATTACTGCCTTAAATAATTGTACCTATATTATTGGTCCCTCTAAAACCTACGTTTAAATTCCACGAAGCTTTGTAATATTGACTTTCATCGGTTCCTGGAATTTGTACACGAGTTTCAATATTCACAAACGGAATTTTACTAAAGGAAGACATATTTTTTTATGATACTAAAATTTTAATCTGTGATGATAATATGCGTTAGGATAATTACTATTTTTAACCGACGACCTCAAAAAAGGCAGAGGTTTAATGTTTGACTGTATGTTTTTTTTGTATAAAATTCGAAAAATTTGTTTTTATGTTTAATTGTATGTGTGTATATAATAAATGTCGGTTGATTTCTTCGTCAATAATTGAATGATTTTTCTTTTGAAAATAAATTCGCACAGTGAAAATAATTCTTTTGAAAGTAATTATTGTATAGAAAATAATGGTGGTCCCGTAAAAAATATTCTCGAAAGAATGTATTTGTTCGGATTTTTAGTTTTTTCAAATCAATCAAAATATATCTAGTCAAATTATTTAGCTGCTAATAACTTTTTCAGACTAAATTTTTTACATAAATTATTTTATATAAAAAAATGTAAGTGAAAAGAAATTATTTTATTTTAAATTATTTCGTTTTTAGTTTTTTCAAATAATCAAAATATATCTAGTCAAATTATTTAGCTGCTAATCTATATATATAAAAGAAAGTCGTGTTTGTTACAACACTTATAACTCGAGAACGGCTGAACAGATTTAGCTGAAAATTGGTGGAGAGGTAGCTTAGAACCAGGAGTCTAACATAGGATACTTTTTATCATTTAAACTATTTGACACATAGATTTCACCGGGGGCGAAGCCGCGGGGCGCAGCTAGTAAATTTATAAAACTAAATATTTTACTTAAATTATTTTGTTTTGTTGAAATAATTTACTTTAAAGCTATTATATTTTTGATGGAATCTAAATATTATTCTAGGGGTGATGGTGAATTGAGTAACAACATACATTATCTTACTCTTAGAAAGCAAAACATTAGCTTTAGAGCTATCTAATGTTATCACTAACAACAAACACACAGCACTGAACAATCAACTCTATCCATCACAGAATAAAGTCTCATCCCCACCAATAATTACAACCACCTGTAGAATTGCGTAAATTTCATCGATTTTTGAATTTTGTTTTTTTTTTTATTATTGTTGCCAGTTCGTGTTCTGTTTTTAAAAGTGACAGCCGGAAGGTGGTTGGAGGATGTGACGTGCGGACTGGGTGGCGGCGCGACTTGCACTGACTGAAGTCTGAAAATGAGGAGCGTAGGATGAGGACCTCCACTAGTCGAGGGATAAATCCAGGATTTTAAGGGACTCTGGCACCGGGTTTTGGCAAACTTAACCAAACCATAAGTTCGAATGGGTAATTGAGTAATTTTTAAAGTATTTTTTTCCATGGCCGCGCGTTTGTTGTTGCGCAAAATGTGCTTACTGAATTCTTTCTTATGTTTTATCTAGTTTAGGTTTATGGAAATATAAAAATAACGTACCTAATTTAAATCTTTACATATTTATATTTGGGCATAATTTAGCATCGATCAAGCTTTGAGTTATCTGCAAGTTATGTCAACCAATAAATCCTACTAATATTATAAACGCGAAAGTTTGCAAGTATGTATGGATGGATGGATGTTTGTTGCTCTTTCACGTATAAACTACTGAATGGATTTTAATGAAACGTTACAATAATATAGCTTATACATCAGAATAACACATAGGCTACAATTCGTAAAGATATATAGTATATTATCCAAAATATATATTACCACGCGTGTGAAACTGCGGGGCGCAGCTAGTACTATAATATAGTACTAGTACTATAATAAAAACTAAAAAACCCATTTTTAATATGTTATTTTCTTTAGTTGTAAGATTTTTTGACCGAATCTTAGGCAAGTGTACTCTTGCAGAAGTTCATCATAGTGGCAGTGGAAATAATATGTTGTATTTTTTATAATGTTTAAATCATGAGTCCCAAATATTAACCATCAAAGTTTTTTTTCCTTTAGACCTTACAGGACTCATGATTTAACTTGAATTTTGTGACGTGTCCAACACGTCACAAAATTCAAATGACATAAGGTAAAACTAGGAAATAAGTGATCACTTCGATTTTTAATCACTTCAAACTTTTTATATAATTATGTTGATTATATCTTTAGTAAATGTTAAGTTATTGTATGTCTCACAAATATTTTTGCATACCAAAAAAAGCAAAATATTGGTCAAGCATTTAGATTCATAAAATACTTGTTACCTTACACGTTTTTGGCAAATAAAAAAATCTTTATCCTTAATATTAATCATCCAAAAGGCATACACCGCTAAGGGCGGGCCATTTCAGGAAGTAACGGACATGACACAACAAAAAACCTGACATCATTCTTAATTCAATTCTAAAATTATAATGTACCTACATGACTTTTAATTCTTTCTTTTACTACTATTATTGTTTTAAAATTGTACGTACTTATAACTATGTGATATGGAATAAAGCTCTTTTTATTTTATTTTCATCCAAAAGGTCGTAGAATGTTCAACATAATTGCTTAAGTAAGATATACCGGCAGATCTTAAGAGGCACTCCCGTGTTTGTGCGGAGTCACCACAAATAAGGAGTGGAGTGGAAGGTGGAATTGAGGGGCTGATACGTGCCCACAGTGGGGACAACGCAGTGGGAAGTCAGCACGGAAAATAACTACGCACCCGGACTCAGTAGGTCTGGTCGCAGTAGTTCGGTGACTTACGCCGGGTCCTGTAGATGTTATAAATAAATAAATCATCATCATCAGCCTGTTGCAGTCCACAGATGGACATAAGCCTCCCCCAATGAGCGCCATAGCGCCCTGTCTTCAGCTTGCTGCATCCAGCATCCTGCAGTCTTTCGCAGGTCGTCACCCCACCTGGTCGGAGGGCGTCCTACACTACGTTTACCGAGTCGTGGTCTCCACTCAAGAGCACGTTTGCCCCAGCGCGGCGCGGCCGTTCGGTTCTTCGCGAGAAATGGCCGGCCCACTGCCACTTTAGCTTGCTAATTCTAGAGCTATGTCGATAACTTTGGTTCTCTGTCGGATGTATTTGTTACGAATCCTATCCTTCAGAGAAACTCCGAGCATAGCTCTTTCCATAGCTCGCTGAGCGACTTTGTACTGTGAAATAAAGAAATAGTACTAGACAACCACACCGCATCATCTAGCCCCAAGCTAAGTTTTGTTATGGGTAATAGATGTCTGATAAACTTAATACAATAAAATAGATTACATAAATAGATATTTTTTATTATACATAGATAAAGACCAGAACACCCGGAACAAAAATCTGAAGATCGGACCTACACACAATTATTGTCCCGAGGCGGGAATCGAACCCGCAACCTCCTGCGTCAGGCAGACCTTCGCCGACCGCACCATACACATTATTCTATTGTTTACTAGCTGCGCCCCGCGGCTTCGCCCCCGTGGAAATCTATGTGTCAAATGGTTTAAATGATAAAAATTATCCTATGTTAGACTCCTTCTAAGCTACCTCTCTACCAATTTTCAGCTAAATCGGTCCAGCCGTTCTCAAGTTATAAGTGTTGTAACAAACACGACTTTCTTTTATATATATATATATAGATATAGATTTCTGTTTTGTGTGGTATAATAAAGTGTTTTCTATCTTTCTATCTATCTAACAGAGTAAAAGTCATTACTTCGCCTTTTGCAAGGCTATCTAAAGTTGCTCCGTAATAAACCGACTTCTTATTCCCTCAAAAGACTTCCACGTCGGTAAGTACCCACCTAGATTGCAAATAAGAGAAGTTTCAATAAAAGTGCGACGCCATTTTAATAATAAAAAGCTAACCAGGGAATATCTTTTTAATTTTATCAAGAATAACCTTTTTTGTTTAACACTTTTTTCGACGAAAGCGAACTTTTTTTTAACCTAAAAAATTCGTGCTACACAGCGGTTGTGTTGCGCCGCACATGCGTTTCGTTCGAAAAATATTACGGCTTTGCTGAGTCACACAGATCTGTATTTTCTCAGCCGCTGCGCTAGTGTGGATTTACGCATATTAGTCACTTGTAGAAAACACATACCGTGTGATTTAACTATAAAAATGCGCGCTTTACAAAATGCTGATACGACGTAATTATTTTATGTAACTTTTGTTTAAAATTTGTATAATTTGAGTATTTAATGAGTTAATAAGTGTTAGTTATTATAAATAGTATATCTATATCTATACTAATATTATAAAGAGGAAAGGTTTGATTTTTTGTTTGTTTGTTTGTAACGAATATGCTCCGAAACTACTGGACCGATTTGAAAAATTCTATCACCGTTAGGAAGCCTAAATATCCGTGGTGAACATAGGCTATATTATATTTTCAAAAAAGTAAGGGATCCTTACTAAAACTCCAAAAATGTAACCCAAGGTGTGAAAAATGTACCTATAAAATTCCTTGCATATCAATACGCCATTTTATCTAAATAAACGTGGTTGCCTAGCAACGCTCTTTTGACAACAAAGGTTTGATAACAATTTACTGTATGGAAACTCTTTTGTTAGGTTGAACGCCTCTTGCATATCAATACGCCATTTTTTCTAAATAAACGTGGTTGCCTAGCAACGCTCTTTTGACAACAATAATATAATAAAGAGGAAAGGTTTGATTTTTTTGTTTATTGTTTGTATTGAATAGGTTCCGAAACTACTAGACCGATTTGAACAATTCTTTCACCCTTGGGAGGCTACACTATCCCCGGTGAACATAGGCTATATTATATTTTCAAAAAAGTTAGTGATCCTTACCAAAACTCCAATAATAATTAAACTCAAGGTGTAAAAAATGTACCTTAAAAATTCCAATACCCGTGCGAAGCCGGGACGGTCCGCTAGTATTTTATAAATGGGTCAAATAATTTGATGTCAGTTCTAAAACATTGAATAACGTTATTTTTCTACTCTGATAAATACTTCCCAACATAGGGGCGGAAGCTACAAGGTAGGAAGATATATTTATATCGAAAATAGCAATATGAAAGTTAGGTCGTTGCGAAGTTAGTGGCATCGGGACGCAACAAGCAAATTGCCCGAAATGAAACTTATCTACTTTGCTCTACTAATAGTCGATTGAGTCGATTTAGTTTTATTTTAGTATTGAATTTGGTGTTCTGGGTCCCAAAATTCGTGAAACTCATTTGAACCAATGTAAGTTCTTACTTTAAGAACCCTCTAGTTTCTGCCCGCGGCTTCGCACGTGTTGTTTCTATGAAAACTGATTTGTGGAATAAAAAGTAGCCTATGTCTTATTCAAGGCCTGCTACTACCTGTATGCATAATTTCAGTTCGATCCATTAAGTAGTTTTGTTTGAAGTTACAAACATCCATCCATCCATCTAAACATCCAAACTTTTGCATTTATAATATTAGTGTAATTATGTACAATGTTTTTACAGTCCAGTCCATCCTAAGGTTTCCTGGAAAATATCGTTCTCAGCGATAATGCTGCTTGATACTTGCTCTGTTGTAAGGATTATTCTTATTATTTTATGTTTTGTGTGGTATAATTAAGTGTTTTCTATCTATCTACTTTTACTACTCTTTCATTCGCATTAAAAAAACATGATTAATGAACCAATAACTGGCAAAAAATGTACGAGTGAGTGACACACTACCTCTGAATCGACCAAATACGAGTACACATCTAAAATGTAAACAATGTATGTGTACGCAATAAATTTATTTATTTATTTATTTTAAGGAAGGCCTACAGCTTAAATAATACAAAATAAATGAATATGAATATTAACAATTCTGTAACCCCACACTGTGTCTTGGAACCTTTTAAGGTGTACCGCTTACCGGAATGAAATAAAGCGCTGAAAGGGCGCGAACATCAATCAATTCGCAGTCAAATGTGATACAGAAATGGCGTAAATTATTTGTCAAAATGTGGAGTTGGCAATAGGTAAATGTGAAGAGATTAGTATTTGTATGAAGTGCCACAAATGACGAGTGTACGCACGTAAAAGCCACAGTACACATATAGAATACTTATACTGAGTAAAAGCCGAAGGGGATTGATTATTATGGATTTTGGCAAAGTACCTACCTAACTACATAGATATAAACACCGTATTTGTGTTGCAGAAGAGGGCTGTTCGTGCGATCTATAATATGGGTCCCAGAGAATCCCTGCGTACTGTCATTATGTTTATATCTTTGAATTTATCAAAGATATAAACATAATGACAGTACCATGTCAATATATTTATGAAAACTTGCTGTACACTCATAAAAACATCAATCGGTTCGCTAAAAAAAGCGATACATAATGTAAATACTAGAAATAAGCATAAACTCGCTGTGCCCACAACTAGACTACATAGATAAATGTATCTTTTAAAGGGCAATGTATACGTTTCTACAACAAAACTCCAAGTGAGTTGCAAAAATTATCAATAAATAAATTTAAAAAAATTGTGAAGCATATTCTTTGTAATAAGGCTTATTACAAAATATCAGATTATCTAGAAGATAAAAAAGTTTGGAACGAGTTTTGCTCCAACTCAAAATCTACCAACTTACAGATAAGCAAATCATATGTACTAGACACATAAGTTATGAACATACTAGTGGTTTCTTCTCACTTCTTCCACTGGTGGACAAAAAATTAAAGTGAACATCAATATAATAATGAATAGTATAAAATATGACTTGTCTAAGTGCTTATTTGTAAGCCTAAAGAAATAAAGTTTCATTTCGTTTCTGTTCGTGTACCATTGCGAGCGAATAGCTTTTTTTGCAGACTTGTTGTTTTTTATTTTAGTTATTAATTTCGGAGGATCTTCATGTCAGCTAGGTCTAATACGTAGAAACCACCAAAACTTTTAAAGAGATTTTGTTATTTTAAGAAATATATTTATAGTAAGTTTATAGAGTAGTTACCTTACTTACAAAATATATTTTGTTACTATCTCTAGTTATCTAAGTTAGTAACTATAAGTACTTTAAGATTTAAGATAAGTCTCATTTATATCTTAGATATAAGGTGTTTTGATGAATTAACTATGTTTTATTTCTTATTATAGACTCTAGCCTCAAACTAATTTATTTATTTATACTGTTTGCACGAAAAACATAACACAAAACTTATTCTAGAAAATTTAAACAAAGGCGAACTTAACCCTAAAAAGAGTTCTCTTCCAGCAAACCTTATTGGGAGAGAGAGACAAAGTGAAGAGAGAAGTGGGTACATGTGCATAAATAAAATAAGAAATAGACAAAAGATTAAATTTTAATTCTAATTGATAGATTAGCATTAATCTGAATGAAATCAGATCGTTTATTTTCATACTTCATACAAATAAACAAAATTACACAAAAAATACTTAAATTAAATGAGGCTATGACTCGACATATCACGATATATGTACATATTATATAGTTTTTTCCAAGTAGTCATCTTTCGTTATTAAAAAAAAATTACTCAGCCTGAAGTTATTACAAAGATGTTGTAAACCTTATTTATTTATTTTAAGCCATTATTGCCCCACTGCTGGGCAAAGGCCTCCCTAATGTTGTAAACCTTAGATGACTTTATACCTAGTCTACCCTCTACTTGGAAAATTAATAGGCAAAGTACTATGAAGATGAGCCGTTTTCTGGTAAGCTATACCAGAAAACGGCTCATCTTCATAGTGAGACATGAGTGCATTAATTAGAACTAAACGATCGTTATACTATGTTTGACGTTATAAATATATTTGAATTTGAATTCATCATCAGCCTATAGTAGTCTACTACTGGACATAGGCCTCTATTAATGAGCGTCATAACGCCCTGTCTTCGCTCAGAAAATGGTTAGTCTATACTAATATTATAAAGAGGAAAGGTTTTATTTTTGTTTTTTTGTTTGTAATGAATAGGCTCCGAAACTACTGGACCGATTTGAAAAATTCTTTCACTGTTGGGAAGCTACACTATCCCCTGAACATAGGCTACATTATATTTTCAAAAAAGTTAGGGACCCGTACTAAAACCGTGCGAAGCCGGGAAAGTCCGCTAGTATAGCATAAAACAGAACGTTCTGTACATGTTAATAAATTTAAAATCATGGAGCACTGAGCTGTCCTGGCTGAAGCTATTTATGGCTATTTTATAATGAACACTTCAAAAGTCCTGGACATTTTTTAATAAGACTATCCTACCTACAGATCTACACCTGTTTGCCTAACATTGTGTTTTCGGATCAAAAACGCATATAAAGTATGTTTTATTAGGGTTCCGTATACCCTTTCGATAACAAAGAGTTTTTGTTACGGAACCTGGCCTCTCCGATCGGAATTAGATCTAGGTACACACCTACTTATAAGACTATATGTTTGCGACACGACTGCTTCTTTGGTCGTACGATTTCGCTGCGTTATATTTGTAACGCAGGACCTTTACCAGAAAATAAATTTAATGAATCTACTTGAGCCTTCGTTGTCGTGTCTTGTAGTTTTTTCCATTGAATTTGAAGAAACATAAAAAAAAACTGCTATTCTATCTAGGCCTCTGTGATCAAATCCTACTAATATTATAAACGCGAAAGTATGAATATATGGATGTGAGTAACAAACATTTATATATTCATACTTTCGGATTGATTCGGATTTCACGCAAGAACTACTGAATGAATCTGGCTAAAATATTGCATACGTAGTTCTAGGCTTTTTTATCCTCTGAATCAGTTCCTATGCGAGAAGCCGCGTGAAAAATCTACTGTATACAGGTATATTTATAATAAAAAAATCAATGCAGACGCATTGATTTTTTTGTCGAAGCGACACGCATGACCTAAGAGCTGGCGCAGCGCATCAGCATTGCCATACAGAGCGGGGCAATGCAGCCAGCGCAGCGTCTTGGGGACACGTGCCGACTGGTATTGATAATACCTAATAAGAATTAGTCATGCTTCCTGTATATTTTGTACAGTCTGCAGTTAGCTCAATTGTTTCAATTGTAAATCCTAGTTCTAATTTGTTCCTATTCCTTTTTGTTAATACATTACTAAAATAATAATACAATTGTCACTAAAAAGGCAGAGATAAGTGGTTCTAAAGCGACGACTATCGCAAGATTTCGCGTTGCGACGCTTTTGTCGCATCGCACATGTGTGGTCTATAAGAGGATGAAAAACGGGGGTTTTTCTTTTATTTCATTGAAATAACATTTCTCTTCAAGTTGCGTAATTGAATTCTTGGCTTTTTGCTGAGGTCTTTGTAAATGTTGGTTTTAGAGATAATTTTGTTTCCTACCTACTAGGAGTACATTTAATATTATTTTCATAAAATAATATAAGGAAAAGTTAATACAATACAAAAGTACTTTATTTTACACCAGATACTGATCGTAATGAGAATTACAATGAGCGGCCTTATCACTTAGAAGCGATTTCTTCCAGGGAACCTTTGGATGGAAAGAATTATGTGAATTTAAGAAAGGCTAGGGGCAGTTAAATATGTCTTTCAAACATAAAGTAGTGCATCATCATCATCAGCCTATAGCAGTCCACTGCTGGACGTAGGCCTCCCCTAATGAGCGCCATAGCGTCCTGTATAAAGTAGTTATAATTAATTCATAGTACATGATGCTGTGTGGAGTATCCAGCATTATTCATTTATTTATTCATATAGACCTTTTGAAGCCAGTCTGTTTCTCCATTTGTCGCAGTACGACAAGCCACAGCCCCTATGTAAATGTTACCGCGTGAAAAGGGCACCGCAGGGCCGCATTCAGCATACTAAGTGACACCTCTATCAGATTGTATACAGCCGCAAATGAAACCATTGCATCAACCCTTTTTTTCAGGACTTGTTGCTGCCCGCGGCTTCCCTCATGTTGTATCTACATTTGTCTTCTATCCTTTATCTACATAACCTTGCTAGTCCACATACCTCCCTATATCATCCATCATTCAGTAATGTGTACATCATCATCATCAGCCTATATTAGTCCACTGCTGGACATACGCCTCCCCCAATGTGCGCCGTAGCGCCCTGTCTTCAGCTTGACGCATCCAGCATCTACCTGCAGTCTTTCGCAGGTCGTCATCCCACCTGGTCGGAGGGCTTCCTACACTACGTTTACAGAGTCGTGGTCTCCACTCAAGAACACGTTTGCCCCAGCAGCCGTCGGTTCTTCGCGAGATATGGCCGGCCCACTGCCACTTCAGCTTGCTAATTCAAATAAATGTGTACATATTTAAGTGAAATGGCAAATAAATAATTTTGTATGCCCGGCCTTTTTCCCAATTCAGTGTTTATTTATTTATTGCATTAGTAATTTATTGAAGTAATGTAAGCTTTGAAGAATAAGATGTTAATCGAATAAATTCGACTGAGAGACAAAGTTATCGACAGTGCTCGCAGCGATGCAGAACGCGCAGGGCAAGAACAGCACTCACCTAGAAGTCTCTGGCTACGAATGGACGTTGGTGTTCCTCCAACACAAACTACATAGGTTCATAGTAAACCAGCTTACATTCATAATTATTGTTTTGACATTTCTGAAAGAATCAGCAAGCTGCAATGGCTGGACGGTCAATATCGCCCGAAGAACTGGTGGGGAACGTGTGTTGGTTGGTGATCATTATACAGTCTTCCCATTGAATATCGCGAGGCATCCTCGATAAATGTCTTCAGATCTAGAGTCTATAACTATTTTCTTTCGCAAGAATAATTCGGTACATTATTATAATTATATATTAATTATTTATATAGGTATATATATTACTGTTTAAGTATAATATAAGTAGCTTAGTATCATTATGAGTAGTATATTTGATTATCTCTATTATATAGCACTACCTACCAAACTGTTGTCCACACTACCCAAAGGTTAGCAGGTAGAGAATGCTATCTAGCATTATGCTCGCCTATGTACAACTTTTTGTGCAATAAAGTATATTCTATCTATCTATCTATCTATTATTAATATCAAAAAATCATACACCTACTGATTTGACGCAGCCGTTAAGGACTTCTACGCTGTCATTCGTCACAAAATAACATCCTTCAGACACAGGATGCTGGGCAGCACCGTTAGCTTGCTAAGGGTTCTGGTGGACAGACATTGCAGTAGCCTGCAAAGGCTATTTTAACTTTAAACGCTAATTTTAACTATAAACGCTTAATATGGATGTAATTGTCTGAATTAATAAACGAATTTAAGTTAATTTAACTCTTGAAATAAAAAAAAACATCGAACACAAAACACATAACTGTTCAACGCACGATTTAACAATACTTTTCCGGGACCTATGAAAAACCCTCTGAAGGTAGATACTACAAGCTGATGTCCCCAGTCCCCAAGTTAAGCAATAACAATAAAATTAAATGAGCGGGTTGGGAAAACACCTCCTAATGTTATTGTAATAAGAAGTCGTGTCGAAAATCAGAGCTGGTTTTTATCCGACTGGAACGGAGAGAGTTACATTTATTATGTTTCACAGTAAGTATATTTTATCTCAAAGCTAACAATTATGTTTGTCTAAAAACCTTATTTAGTATCCACCTATACATACATACTTACCTACCTACTGTTGTAACTAATGTAAATAGTTAGGAAGTATTTTTTTGTGTCTTCGATTGTTTAGACTGAATAAAGAAACTGTTTCTTAGAAAAAAAATATTATCTCTAATATCTCCATGCTAAAAGTTGGTCAAAACACAAAAGCTTAAAATTTTGCTGATTAAGTAAATGTATGACTAATAAAACTTGTATATCTAAGAAAATATAAAGATCTAAAAACCTTTGAATTAATTAAAAATTAAAAATTGAGAAAATGTATATAACTAATAATTAATGGCTCGAAGCTAAGATATTTTCCCTAAAGCGGTTAACAAACGCTTTTAATTAAGTCGTGGGCCAGCTTCCGCCCTAAAAAACAAAAGAAGACGAAAAGCAATGCAAAAATTGACTTCGTATTTTTTGTAAGCAAAACCTATTTCAAGACCAACAATCCATATTATTCCAGTGATCCCTTTTAGTAGCAGAAAGTCGTGAAATTCTGAAAAGCTCAAGTATCATCTCGGCTGGTAACTCCAACGCAGTTGCAGTGAATGTCTCGTTTACGCCTTGAAGTGTATGTATAAAAGTACCGAGGTTACCTGTCCACGCTTTAGTAATAAACTGGCTACCGAGCAAGACGCACGTTTCATTTATTAGCGATATACCATTTGACGACGAGGTCACTATCTACCCGCGAATAATTAAAAATGACGAGTTTTTTCGGTAATTTAGGCGTTTTCGACTACAAATTACACGAATGGGAAGTGTTTTTCGGTAAATTGACGCAATTCATCAAATTGAACGGCATCGGCGAAGAAAAACAAAGTGCAGTGTTGCTGACGCATTTGTCCGACGACTCGTACCGTCTGCTTCGGAATCTTGTTCACCCGAAGAAGCTCGATGGAACTACTTATAAGGAGCTAGTGATTGTACTCAACAAACATTTCACGCCGAGAAGGTCAACATTCGCCGACAGGGCGAAATTCTATGAAGCGATAAAGTCCGATGGGGAAAGCAGCGCCGAATGGGCAGCAAGGCTGCGAGGGCTAGCCGTTTTTCTGCGACTTTGGCACAGAACTGGACACGCTATTGCGGGACCGTTTCGTGCTAGGCTTCAGAACAGGACATGAGCGTGATAAACTGTTTGAATGCGACTCCAAAACCTTGACGCTAGCGCAGGCGTTGGAGGTGGCACAAAAGGCATCGTGCGCGCGGCAGGCACGCGCAGCAGGCGTGGGCGCCGAGGCTAGTTCCTTCGTCGTGAAGGAAGAGCCGGTTTTCTACGCGCGGGCAGGTACTCGCGGTACCGGCAGCGGCAGCGGCTCGAGCGGCGGCGGCGCCGCGGCGGCCCAGGCGGGCTCGCAGGCAGGCGCGGCTCGGACTGCTGATAAGGGCGGTAATCAGTCGCGTTGCACGGTGTGTGGAATGAAGAACCACTCGGCAGATATGTGTAGGTTTAAGAACTACAAATGCCTAAAATGTGGACAAAAGGGCCATCTTAAAAAAGTGTGTCGATCAACGAAGTGTTTATTACACAGCATTGGTGTTGAGTGCGCGGAGTCTCCTGCCGAAAGTGACTGCAAGGAATGTGAACTTTATAACTTGAGGTATGTAAACTATAATCCTATAAAACTGACAGTAAATGTGAATGGAATTGAGTTGTGTATGGAACTAGACACGGGATCGGGCACTACGGTTATATCGGACAAATTATATTCAGAATATTTCTCCAGGTTAAAATTGCATAAGAGTGATATTAAAATGTGTTTATACAACGGTCATAAAATCACGCCTGTAGGTTGTTTTACAGCTGACGTTAGGTATTCTAACGTTTGTAAATCTATCAAAATATATGTCATAGAAAATGGTGGGCCACCGTTGTTAGGGCGTGATTTCATGACACATTTTCAAATTTATTTTGCATCATCAAATAACAATATTGAATGCACGAATAAAAACACTGAAGAAGTGAAACGCCTATTGACAGTTTTTCCAGACGTGTGGAAAAATGAGTTAGGATGTTTTAATAAATTTGAAGTCGAGTTGCAATTAAAAGATAATGTCAAACCGAAATTTTTTAAGCCACGATCCGTACCTTTCGCACTTAGAGACAGGGTCAGTGCAGAACTTGACAGATTAGTAGGTTTAGGTATTTTAGTGCCAGTTAACCATTCGGAATACGCCACCCCAATAGTACCAGTACTGAAAGAAAATGGTAAATTGAAAATTGCCGGTGATTTTTCATGTACTCTGAACCAAGATCTAAAAATAGATAAGTATCCGTTGCCACGCATAGAAGAAGTGTTTTCTAAAATAGGTGGTGGCGAGAAATATTCCAAGTTAGATCTAAGTAATGCCTATAACCAATTCAGATTGTCCAAGTCATCTCAATCGTTAGCCACAATATCGACCCATAAGGGCTTATTTTCCTACACTAGGTTAGTGTATGGATTAGCCAACGCTCCCGCTATTTTCCAAAAAGCTATGGAAACACTTCTATCAGGCCTGGAAGGTGTAAGCATTTGGCTTGATGATATTTGTGTAACAGGTAAAACCAAGGAAATCCACTTGTCAAGGTTGCGGGAAGTTCTTAGAAGGCTACAAGATGCGGGGTTACGGTTGCAAAGAGATAAGTGCGTATTTTTTCAGGATAGTGTTACCTACCTCGGCTATGTTATAGATAAAAACGGACTAAGAACTTGCCCCACTAAAGTTGAGGCAATAACTAATGCGCCCGCGCCTACCAACGTTTTAGGTGTTAAACGATTCCTAGGTGTAGTAAATTACTACAGGAATTTTATTCCTTCCGCATCGGCGGTATTAAATCCATTACACGAGCTGCTGCGTATGGGCACTGAGTGGCAGTGGGGAGAGAGGCACCAGGCGGCTTTCGAGAGCGTGAAGCGCGAGCTGGCCAGCGACCGCGTGCTGGCGCATTTCGAGCCGGAAGCGCCGTTGACGCTGACCGTAGACGCGGGCCCGCACGGGCTCGGCGCCGTGCTGGCGCACAAAGATGCCGACGGCGGCAGCGAACGTCCTATTGCGTTTGCTTCGCGTTCGTTATCGGCAAGCGAGAAGAACTATAGCCAAATTCAGAAGGAAGCTACGGCCATCATTTTTGGGGTAAAGCATTTCCACCAGTACCTTTATGGCCGCCAAGAACCTTTTATTTTAAAAACCGACCATAGGCCTTTACTTTCTATCTTTGGAAGAGGGAAGGGTATTTCAGTGACGGCCGCGTTACGTTTGCAAAGGTATGCTATTATTCTGTCAGCATATAACTATATAGTGCAGTATGTAGACGGTAAGAATAATCAGGTCGCAGATTATTTCTCAAGGTCACCCTTATCAGACTCGATCAGCGATGACACCGCAGGAAGTAATAGGCATTTCTTATTCTTAGAAGCTAACGTACAGCCGGTTTCATTTGAAGACATTAAATGTGAGGTATCTGCCGATAAGGTTTTGACTATGGTGATCAAATACATGAAATATGGTTGGCCTAGAAAAATAACATGTAAATCTGTTTTGCCATATTTTCAGTGTAAAACTGATTTAGAAGTAGTAGATGGATGTTTGTTCCGCGGCCACAGAGTAGTTATTCCCGCCGTCTATAGAGACAGAATGCTAAAAGAATTGCATTCTGCACATTTCGGCATTGTAAAAACAAAAAGTGCAGCGCGCAGCAGAATGTGGTGGCCAGGAATAGATAGTGATATCGAGCGATGGGTAGGCGCATGCAACGCTTGCGCCGCCGTCCGCGCCGCGCCGCCGAGCGCGCCGCCGTCGCCGTGGCCGCGCCCGCCGGCGCCGTGGCACCGGGTACATATAGATTACATGTCTATAGGGCAGGCTGTGTACTTGATTGTGGTTGACGCGTATTCCAAATGGTTAGAATGTGTGTTTATGGAGCGTGGCACTTCTACAAGTGTTCTTATTCAAAAACTAAAAGATATGTTTTCTAGATATGGCGTGCCTTGTGTAATTGTATCGGATAACGATGTCAAAATAAGCTCAGCAGAATTTCATGATTTTTGTAAGGTAAACGGAATCCAACATGTAACTTCACCCATATATCACCCGGCTAGCAATGGCCAGGCGGAAAATTCTGTTAAAACGTGTAAGAAAATGATAAAATGTGTAATTTCAGAATGTCAAAATCAAAAAGAAATTCATAATAAATTACGAAGCTGTTTGTTTGTTTTTAGAAATACAGTACATTCTGCGACCGGCGCCACGCCGGCTATGTTAATGATGGGCCGTAATTTAAGGTGTAGGTTAGATTTAGTTTTGCCTGTTGATAAAAATGTCAATGAAGTTACTTACCTAAAACCAAGTCGACGTTTTAGTGTTGGTGAAACTGTATGGGCTAGGTGGTTTGTTGCACGGAAAAGTGTTTGGAGTGTAGGTATCGTTAAAAAGATAATAGGGAACCGAATGTTTGAAATTTATTTTAAAGATAACGATACTAAATGTAAAAGGCACGTTGATCAGATAAGGAAATATACTAGTAATAATATTGGCCAAAATGTGTGTGTGGTCAGCACCAGTAGTCCGGTGATGTTAGACCCGCCGCCACCATCATCGCCGCCTTGCACGCCGCCGCCCACAGCGCTCCTCCAGCCGCCGCCGCCGGTGGAACCTAGTATAATCATAGAACAATCGTCGCCGCCTTCAGTAACTATTGCTGAGGAGGAAATAGAGAGGTCTGTCGTGACCGCCCCAGATAATAGTCCAGGGCCTGATAGGGACGCGGACAGGGACGAGTGGGCGGAGGCCTGCGAGGTGATGATGGGCGAGCCGCGACCGGCGGAGCTTCAGGTAAATCCTAGTGGTGAAGGTCCGAGCACCGAAAACTCCAGCCCGGCCGGACGCTCTAGGAGACCTAAAAAGCCAATTGATTATAAACGCTTTTGTTAAGTAAATAAAGTAAGTTTAGTAGTAAGATTTTAATAAGTTAGTTTATAGGAACCTTTACCTTGTTACAGGTTCCCAAATTAATGTTGGAGGGATGAAGTGTATGTATAAAAGTACCGAGGTTACCTGTCAACGCTTTAGTAATAAACTGGCTACCGAGCAAGACGCACGTTTCATTTATTAGCGATATACCACGCCTACCCTCTCTTGTCGTACAAAAAGATAGTTTCCGTGAAGAATTTTACAAAGAGCTTTGAAGCGAACTATCCTTTCCGGTACAGTGCTGTGTGGGTGGCTTGGTATTCTGATCTATTTCTATTTATAAAATATAGGTGTAGGTAGTTGGTGTAGGTGGGTAGTAGGTGGTGAGTGCTTCGTATTTCATAAAAATCTAATAAAAAGCTTTAATCCTTAAAAAGTTAATACTTTTTAAGGATTAAAGCTTGGTTAAATCAAGCTTAAATCCTTTTTAAGTTTAGGCAACAAAAAAAAAAGAAATATTACATTATTCCAAGGTGGAATAGTCCTTATAAATCTTAGTTATAAATTGTTTTAGAGTCTTGTCATCCCAGAAAAATACAATCGACTCTACAATGATGTTGCGGTGTGTGAGTGTGTAGTATGGGACTACATTCGAAAAGTGCAGACAGTTTTTCGGAATTTTCTTTATTTAAAGTATCAATTTACCAGAAAATTTTTTTGTTTTTTCCCGGCTTCAGGAAGAGGTTCTATGTTAGTAGGTGTAGGTCACCGTCCAATACGTGCCGATTAAAATATTTCGCTATTGTATAGAGAGTGATCTCTAATTGGTCCTATAAAAAATATTCCCGAGAGATTAATATTTATCACGCCAAGCTGGAAAAAATAACACAATTATTTAGAAAAATCACGACTGGCTAAATTTTGGATATCTTCGCCAAATCTCAATAGATTTTGATGGGTTGTTCGTTGTTGTTTAGAAGTTGTTTTTGAGGTGGTCTCATGAAGGTTTGGTCCTCGAGGAATTAATATTTGCTCATTCAAACGTATCTAATACATCATGAACATGATAATTTTCACATCACTCTTGGCAAATGGTTTCCATGGCAACGGTCTAGTAAGTATTTTTCAATCGTCGTGCATCACTCATCACATCAATCTTAAATTAGACTCGAATTTCAACTAGATGTCGCTAGTTGAAAAATAAGATCGCGATGACGTGGTCATTTTCACTATTTAGTATTTTGAAGTCAGCAAATATTGATGTATCAATAGCTAAAACACTTATGTTTAGCCAGCCTAAATACCATATAAAAAGAAAGGTCCAGGTAGGTAATATATCTGGAAGTATTTTGCACACAAAATAGCAAACAAAATCACACTATCGAAAAACCTCCAAATAGCCCTAAAGAGCGTATTCCGGCCTAATTAAGCGAAACGACCACGATAGCGAAGTCTACTGCAAACGGTAACTTTTAGCGGTTTAACGGAACCTACTACTTTAGTGGTTTTAACGGAATAGTCTATAGGAACATACCGTTTCGTTTGCTCACCACAACTATGTGCATAGTGAAGGGATTGGCCACTTTGTTTTAATTAGTTTGTGCAAGTCTAGCATACTTCGGAGCTTCTCTATTTGTCTAGGCAATTAATTCTTATTCACTTCTCTCTCTAGCGTACAAAAAAGTTAAATAAATAGAAAATGAATAACACTTTATGTGGTTCTTGACAATATGATAAAATAAGACTTCTCTAAGTGCTTATTTTGTAAGCATAGGTTAATAAACTTATTGAAATCTCAATGTGAATAGCAAAACAAGACTGGTTGATAGCGTCAATAAAGTCCTGGACACGAGCTTGTAGGACTAAGTTTTAGACTGCATTTTTCGTAGAATTAAGAGAATAATAAAAGCGAGATTGTGAGCGAAAGCGGTTTATGACAACTATCAAAGAAATTGTTGCGTGCCTGGTCGCTTTTAACAGCAGCATCCTGATAGTCTTAGCTAAGAAGATCTATGCCTGTCCAATACTAACACCTCTAGGCGAAATTACTTATACTCTAGATTTAGTTTAATTTCGCTGTAATTGTATTTTATTTTTTTGTAATTTTGTCTTTTCTATGAACCTTTGTTGTCTGAAAATAAATAATTTGAATTGCCCAAGCTACGAGCTACCTAAAAATTGAATTTATTAGAAAATGATTAAAATCTGCTACCATTCTCAACGCGAGCGGGGGTGTGAGTTATAAAATTCACGAAAACTACATCTAAATCGACCTGTAAGCTATCCACTCCGCATCCCCGGTCTGATTTAAAAGAATGTCCGTAAATAACTAAAGAAAAAGAATTGCATAGCTTCCCCTATCAATCTCCCTAATCCCTAGGCTCGTGGATCATCCTAATCTATCCTATCCCCGAGCTTCTATCTTTATCTCTTGAAAAGCTAAACGCAAAAACTGTAAACTATCCTCAATCCGTCCGTCACTTCCGCCGGAAATACGTCATTACCGGCGCGTCATTACGCGCATTTGGGTCAGTTCCACACCGCGAGCTGAAGGTTTTGCTTTTTACTGTCCCGTGGGTAGTAAATAGGTGTCTTCTGTGCAAAAATACCGGGCATTTTACCATGGATGGTTGATTTTTTTCATTCCGTATTAGGATGGGTCCATTTATCGGTCACTTTGGCTATTTCTTTGTTAATCTAAAGATAAGTAAGGTACTTGAAAAGAAGCTCGGCCGGTCTTAGATATTTCTTGTAATATATTTAATCTAATAATTCGTAACCCTTTAAGTTCCAAAATCAAATTAATATATTACGAACAACTCTGGTATCAGCGGAGCACGACGGACGGCTTAGGCTTTGATTCATAAGGTTGGCAACATAATATGTAAGTATGTTTTTTCTGTAGGTTTCGTTCGTCGATTTCTCCATCAATTATGAGCAGGTGATAAACGTACGCTCTCAAATATCTAATAGAGACAGTTAAAACTTTTGAAACTATCATGGTTATAAACACAAAAGTCATTTATTACGAGATATTTATCATGATTTGATTTTTGAGTTTTTCTTTTGAGCTCAGTATTGCTTATTCGGCGTATGAAGCGCCGAATAAGCAATATTGGAAAACCCAACAATACAATCATGGTAAATATCCCCTTATAAATAACTTGAGATACAAATACGTATTATGTGCATGAAACTATTATTGCAAAATGAATGATCACTTTATAATAACCAGTAATGAAGCTAGGCCTTTGTCCCAGCTGCCTATCAACATTCCACTTGCCCCAAAGACATAAGATCCTCATCTCAGTCCTATTCCTCGTAAACATTTCAGCGTCATCAATATTTAACTAGTCCCTTTGTAGGTCCTCAAATACTCCGCTCAATAGCAACAAAGCAAGGGTATTTCTGTTTCCTTTGAAGATGGAGTTATAATTTCAATGCCTGGGGATATCATGATACTTGCTGCTTAGTGAAGGTCCGAGATGACGCTTTCTTGATGTTTTAAGTTACAACCGCAAACCGTTAAGTGTAAAGGGAAAATCTTTTACCTTTTAATTATTATGGTGTTTGGAACTCTTTATTGACTGAAATAAATAATATTTCGCTAAGACTAATCATTATTGTGTCACTGTATATTTAAATTATTGTCTTATTTTGAATTTAAATGTCTTTTTTTTAAAGAAATTATTTAACTGGCTAAATGAACGTTATCTTTATAATGTTATTGAATTTATTGATTTTAAGCCTTCATAAAGTTATCCTAATCACCTTTTAAACCATGTTTCATGGAATAAATATATTACTTGTAACTTGTTTCTGGACTGGTTTCCGCAACTTGGCCGCCGGTGGGCCTTTTTTGCGTGTCGGGTGGGGGGGTTGCTAGTCTAACCACCCGATGTCCTCCAGGAAGGCTAGCAGCTCGCTGATGTCGATGCCTCCTCAGGCGTCCTCGGATATATTAATTATCAATCATTTATCTTTTTATTTACCGTACAAACCGCATACTAGCAAATATGTACTACACTACATATTCGTAGTATAACACAAAGTCGCTTCCCGCTGTCTATCTGTCCCTATGAATGCTTAGATCTTTAAAACTACGCAACGGATTATGATGCGATTTTTCTTTAAATAAAGTGTTTCAAGAAGTTTATAGCACATAGATTTTCACGCGGGTGAAGTCGCGGGGCGCAGCTACTTAAATATAAACAATACGTATTTCTTTTACGAATATATAATTGAAAATTAGTACCTACTTGAAATATCTCCAATCCCAAAACCCGGATAGAAGCTGCAGTAGTTGATAGAGAACGTGTGGACGTAATGGGGGTTGAATTTATAGCTTCCTTGCGGGATGTTTCCGCTATGAATGAATGGGGAGGAAATAAGAAAATCTATATGTTATGAGGTGGCTTGTTATACCTATTTTTATTTATGTATTGACATACAATAAATAATAAACAATTAGGTAACTAAATGAATTACAAGAGTCAATTATTATCTAATGTTCAAATCAGGAAATTAAATGAATTTCTAAAAAAATAAATAACTTAATTAACTAATTAAGATTTGGGGGAGGCCTTTGCCCTGTGAGACCAATCAGGCTAAATAAAAAAAAATAATTACAAGAGTCAATACTTAAGGTCTCAAATAATACATTAGCCCGTGTAACTATGTAGTAAAGAAATACGAGTGGGTTTAACTACAATAAAAGTATAAATTATATAGTTTTCTAATTTAACCTTATAATGTAGGTAAATATAATGTTTTATTAAACATCGAAGTTCAAAAGCTTTTGTTGTGCCGCCACGAATATTTTCGGTTGTATTTTTCCGATGAAATTCTTGTTTTTGTAGCAACATGGCTAAAAAAATATACGAATTTTTTCGAGCGGTCAGTCGAAGTTTGGGAATTTGAGCATTTTTTGTGTTATAACCACAACCGGTAGTTATTACTTTGGTCCTGCCTGATACAAGAAATAAATAAAAATGGCTTTACCAGATTAACATCATCGTCATCATCGCAGGTCGTCACTACATTTACCGATTCGTGGTCTCCACTCGAGAACACGTACTAGATTATATTAGTAAGTAAAACTACAAAGGTAAGGTACCTACTGAACTAGCTAAGAATGAAAGCCGCAACCTCCTGCGTCGCAGGCAGACCTTCGCCCACCGCGCCACAGAGGTCGTCGAATTAATAAACGAATATAATTTTGCCTCCCTATAATAATAATATGCCTATAATCTCCTAAAACACAATCAAAACCGGTTTAATTTGACGGCAAACGTTAATTTTGTTCTGTCGTAAAGATGTCGCGACAGTAACTCCATTAAATGAAGCTTTATTTCGAACTGTAATTAAAGTGGAAGAGCCTGGTGTCCTGGCGGTGGAAGATGAAACGGCCCGTTACACGGAAATCTTATAATTTGATTGTTTTGGAAAAACGAAAAAATTACTTCAAATTCCTTAGTTACACTGTTTTTTTATGTTTTTCGGGACAAATATTTATTACAAACAAATATTTTGAAGTGAAAACTAATTTAGGTGCGTTGAGCACTTTTTGGGTAAACAAAAAGTGTGAAACTCGCGTCATCCATCGTCATCGAACGCTTTTTCTAACTGTGTATGTCGTATCGACGACCTCTGTAGCGCGGTGGGCGAAGGTCCGCCTGTGACGCAGGAGGTTGCGGGTTCGATTCCCGCCTCGGAACAATTGTGTGTACGATCTGCAGATATTTGTTCCGGGTGTTCTGGTCGTTTTCTATGTATAACAAAAAATATCTATCTATGTAATATATTGTAGTATGTATATCAGTTATCTAGTACACATAACACAAGCTCTGCTTACCATGGGGCTAGATAATGTTGTGTGAATTGTCCAGCATTATTTATTTATTATTTATGTGTAGGTACTTTTTGGGTGCACAAAAAGTGTTAAACTCGCGTCATCGTCACCGCACGCTTCCCAGTATAAATAAAGTATAAAATTACTTAGTTTTCACTTCTATCGGCAGTCCCCAAAGATTGCCCCGCATGCTCTTTATAGGACCACCTAGATATCATTCTTAATCCATCCAAAAGCGAAAGAACTTTTCAAATTTGCGTGTAATTGTCGGAGAAATCGACGAACATACAAAAAAAATATGATACATTACAGCCAAACATAGAACCTCCTCATCTTTAGTTCATCGCCGGTTAAAATAGACTTAAAAGGCGGCAGTCAGTTTCAACTGAAGCTAGTCAGGTGCGCAGGACATATAGTGCACAAGTGTGTGCGCAAACACATATGCACTCACTATTCTTATAATCCAATGGAACGAGAACAGACAGACCGACCTGATCGGCTTGTTTACGTATAAACTATGTTTAAAACGCAATATTCTCTGTTTTTTGTGAGAAAAATAACTTTATTTTGCTCCTTTTAATTTGATTCTCTTAAAATTCCAGGAGTAAAACATTGTAAGTACAAAAGTAATCTTATGCCATTGAAAAGTCCTCGGCCACAAGTCGTGGCGTTCATTAAAATGTTGGAATAAAACAGGTTTTGGTTAACGTAATTTGTTCGCTACCGCACTCGCCCGGTTGCCATTAAGGGTCGGTGCAAACGGGCCACTACCTAGCGACATGTGACAGCAAATAGACAGTACAACCGACTAGGATGGGGACGGCTGTTTACAATGGTATATCTACTTCTATCACCAGCACAAAATCCATACAATCTTTTAAGGTACAATTAAAGAAGTGACTGATAGCCCAATCGTTATACATATATGTAATTACAATGTAATATATAATGTATTTTTGTGCGACTACGACCGTTATTCATGGTTTACCTATGAACATTTTGAAAAGAAGGCGTTTTCTTTTGATTTCCGACGTCATCGTAAATATTTTTATGAAAAAACAAAAGATAATTCGCGGCAATGTTGCCTTTAAAAAAAACCTATTTAAATGAGCTGAAAAAAAACAAAACCTTTTGAGTTAGTGTAGTGATAATTAGTGTATGTGCAGAAGTGATATCTTAAAGAACACATGAACAAAGTGTCTTCCCCTTAAGTATAGAGACAATAAGAAAAGTGCCAATGGACACGTTCTTAGTAATATGTTGTTATAAAAATAAGTTAGAACTAAATTACCCATTAGCCAATTCTATGGCTAGATTGTAATTATACTCTAGTGTATTTAACATTTATAAGTATGCTAGACAATAAAAAAAAAAAAAAAAAAAAAAAAAATGAGCTGAGCCGCAGATCATTTAATTAGATAATTAATTCAAAAATATAAAGTTGCTCAAAAATCGCTAGCCAGCCGCTCGTATGCGCCGACACTAACTGCTCTCATCCCGTCGTTCAGCGAAATGAACGAAATTCGTTTACAGTATTTGATTACTGTAGTTGTAAACGTTGTAATGCCAAGAGAATTACTTTTAGCGAGAATTCCAGTAGATGGAGGTTTTCTGACCAAAATGGAGGTAAATATGTGCGGCGGGGAAGTTGGTCCTTGACTTGATGGCGCTAGTGGTATTGGAGTCAGGAACCATATTAACTCTATGGAATCGAGGTGGTCAATTCTAAAGAGTTAAAAAATGAGCAGGATAAAATTACTATATTTCACACAACTTTCATCATTCGTTCATCATCATAATCAGTCTATGTCCACTGCTGAACGAACATAGGCCTCACCAAATGAGCGCCACAGCGCCCTGTCTTCAGCTTGACGCATCCAGCATCTACCTGCAGTCTTTCGCAGGTCGTCATCCCCACTGGTCGGAGGGCGCCCTATACTACGTTTACCGAGTCGTCGTCTCCACTCAAAAACACGAACACGTTGATGATGATGCAAGTAAACAGTAGTCATGGGTTATCGCGAGGAAAAATTAAATGTAATGTTTACTATCTTCGGTCCACTATCCATAGTTTTATTTAAAACCTCTAATCGAACTGGGTACCTTATCCGAGCTTGATACGTGTGGATTAGTGTCACCGTCTCTATAATCCGTCCCCCCATCTACCCCCCCTTATCCCCCTAGGTAGGGGGAGGTTTGTGGTAAGCTCGTTCGCGGTAAGCCGTTGATTTTAGCGGGAACGGTTTTTCAGTTTTAAAGAAAGCTTAGGTGACTTAAAATGTTCACTTCTTTTGAACAATTTTGAAATTTTGCAGAGATATGTGATGACTTGAATGAAAATTGGTAGGTTGGTAGTTATTGTTCTGGTTGGTTGCCATAATCGGCTCTGGCGACATCTACGGGCTGAGTTGGGAGGTCAGGAGGAGGACACCTCCGCTGCCGCATCCGTCATGTCTGGCATCATTATAATAAAATTATTATATCAGTGCATGGACAAACAAAACTCCTTAAACTAAACGGTTTTGTGATTGTATTAAAAACGCATATAAGTATGATGCCATGCTTAAAATAATGATGATGATATATTTTTTTTATATTGTAGGTTTATCCTATCTATATTATCTATGGTTTTAGTAGGTGACAATAAGACCAGCTTCGTATATACCTACTTATTTAGATTTGATACCTCATTTAGCAAAATCGCTTGAGCCTTTTTAATGCATCACAACAACCAATAATAATAATTTAGTATTTGTTCCTGAAGTGGCTAGCTGACTGGAAAAACCCTAGGCCCCATTGAAAATTGCTTACACTAACTTATACTCACGCCATCTATCAGAATACTCTTGAACTACCAACCGTTTCAGGAGCCTTCCGCCTGAAGCTTTTGTGCGCGTAAAGTGGTACTAAGTTCGATAACTATACAACAGATGGCGGGTTTTGAAAACTGCTTCACGTTGAAACTTAAGATGGCAGTAAGTGTTTTTTTTTTTTCAGAACCAACTTTAGTTGGTATCTTCAGCCACATTCTGCCACGTGTTTATTTTCTTTGAATATACAAATATTTTATAGGCACGTACCTAATCTGTCAGCTCTTTTTATCGAAGCTCTCGTAATATTGTTCGTTCCGATATTTTCGAGTCGGCAGATTTGCATCATTATTTTTATAAAGAAACAGAGTATGAAAATATTGCATTTATTTAATCAAATAAAATCAGTTTAATTAGGTTTTTTGGCTGTAATTTCCTTCAGTTTTTAGTGTATGCTAAATAACATTTTATTTTATTCTATTGTACTCATCGCTGGTGCTAAGTTGGCCTTCGTAACGTAGAATAGAATGTGTAATGTTGTGTGAATTGTCCAGCATTAGTTATTATTTATTTATTTTTAGAATAGAATATAACTTTATTACACCATCAATAAAAATAATAATAAAGGAACTTAATACTAACTATATCTAGTGGCACAATCAGCGGCCTTATCGCTAACAGCAATTTACGACGTAAGTAAGTATCTACAACAAAGTAAAACATTGTTAGATCAGTATTCATGAATGCACCAGAGATGGAATGACCGGCTCTGGGACACCAATCCGCGGCGTCACATCGTCTCGATCTGATTTCCCGAGGGACTCTCTGGTCCTTGGCAGGGCCGGAGTAAGGTATGGGTCAAATCATCATCATCATTAATAATCATTACTAACAAAATGGATGTTTTGTCTAAATAAATAAATTTTAAATTTCAATAATTATAGCATGCTAGAATATAGTGAGACATGAGTGCATTATTTAGAATTAAACCACCTTTATACCGTGTTTGACGCATTAAATATATTTGAATTTGAAATTTGAATCATAATCATCAACCTATAGTAGTCCAGTGCTGGACATAGGCCTCCCATAACGCGCTATGGCACTCATTATGAGTGGCATTACATAGCGCCCTATCTTCAGCTTGCCGCATCCAGCATATCTACCTGCAGTCCTTTGCAGGTCGTCTTCCCACCTGGTTGGAGGGCGTCCTACATTACGTTTGCACGTTCAATCAGCTGTGTATTAATTGAATTGTTCTCTTTATGACTCCTCGAAAGCTGATTCCCGTAACGTCGATTCTTGTTAAGTCAAACGCGTCGGAATTCCCTTCACGCCGATCTTGCTTTTTTCGTGTAAGTCTGCAGTCGCGTAGGGAAAGTAAATAAAAACGTTATAAAGCTGATAAAATTACATTAACTACGTTTTTTCTTTAAAATATTTTATTAATTAACGTATTCACAGCCCAGCCATTGATACTTAGCCCCTTAGCCCAAAATACAAAGGCCATTCAAAGGGCTTTCAAATGACAATAATCTGGATGCGGAAACCGATCGGAAACAACTGTTGGTGATTCCTTCACGGTCTATCCACCATCATTGTATCAAATATGTTTACTTTCTACATTTTGTAAGATTTAATCTATCCTAATATATTGTGTCTGCTCTCGTTCCATCCCTGGCCGTTACCTACCATTCCTATCGGCGTCATTTATTGCTATGTGCTTATGACTCATGGATATCGCAGCGTAACGAGCGGCTTGCCTTACGTACCTATTAGGTATTACGTAATTTAGTGGTTTTTTTTTGTGCCCTATGAGTTCTGTAGCTGCGGTTATTGCTTGATTAGGTAAAGGTAGTTAGGTACCTTTAGGGCAAGCTGATTTCGGTCAGTTAGTATGATCGATGTATTGTTTACTATGTTTTGGTGCAGCAGCGCCGCGAAGGTGCAGCGCAGCACGAATGATAGTTTTTGGGATTTCCTAAGACAATTATTTATAAAAAAATATAATATGTTTTAAGCGAATCTGTTGTCTAGAAACGTTTCTAGAATATTTAATTATGATCCCTTTGATATTTTTATGAACGCAAATACCAAGTAATATTAAAGTAAAAATTGAAAGCAAAACTTTCGCTCGACAAACTCTGAGTCTGCTCTCGAACTTCAAAGAGAAAGTTTCGAGGTAAATCCGCTCATTCGATTTAAAAGTATAACGCCTCAAACTTAGGACATATTTGGTGTCCCAGAAGGCTTAGTATAAAGTATAAATATACTCTACTCACAGCAACACAATTAACAATCTTAAAACGATTCCATAGAAACAACAAAGTGCGAAGCCGCGGGCAGAATTTAGTTTTCAATACTATAAAACTTTTAAATTATGGTTATTAACGAAAAAGGCATTTAAATGGGAATATTATCATCATCATCATCAGCCTATAGCAGTCCACTGCTGGACATAGGCCTCCCCCAATGAGCGCAAAACGGAATATGATAACTACATGATTTGATTTTTTTCTAATTCAAGCGAAAATTTTTAGCTTAAAACTCAAATAGTAATTATCCCGTTTTGTTCGACTTTTGTTGTAGGTAGTATTAGGTACATAATTCAAGGCCTTGTATTTATGTATAGGGTCTAGGGTGCCTGCTATCGGTACATCAAAGACTAGGATGGCGTAGTGACAGATGAAAGAAATGCTGGTTCAATGTTCGCGTTTTCACATAATTTTTGCGAGATATGACTTTTTATAAAAACATACTTCATTGAATTTTGTTTACTTTAGTCTTGAATATCAGTAATTCTGTTTGTAATTCGGCCTCCCGCGATACAGCGATACAGGTTCTGAACCAAATGCCCCCGCACTAGGTTCAGAACCTGTATCGTGGGACCACCAGTTAACTGTAGAAGCATTTTTTGTATTAGCAAAAATTTATTTGCTAATATTAATATTAGCAAAGATTTATTTTTATTTGTATTTAGCTATTATAATATACCAGCTGCGCCTCACGGCTTCGCCCGCGTGGAAATCTATGTGTCAAATGTGTGTCAAATAGTTTATAAATCAACGTCTTGAATCACTCTATCTATTAAAAATAACCGCATCAAAATCCATTGCGTAGTTTTAAATATCTAAGCATACATAGGGACAGACAGACAGCGGGAAGCGACTTTGTTTTATACCATGTAGTGATCCTGTTTGTAATTCGGCCTCCCGCGATTCGGGTTCTGTACCGAGACCACCAGTTCATTGTATAAGCAATTTTTGTAACGGCTATGATTTTTTTTTCATAAATTAAATTTGTATTTATACTTATGCAGTCACCGAATGGTGGCCGAGCGATATGAGTCGGCGCCGAGGCAGACCACCTGCCCGATGGTCAGACAACATTGTGAGGGCTGTAGGGAAGCAGTGGATCCGACTGGCACAGGACTGCCAGGGGTACAGACAGAGATAAGGAAGAGGGCTATACTCAGCAGTCGGTGTTACCGACTAATGAGATAGATTTATATCTGGATTTCTTAATGAAAGCTGCTACCGCTCTCGCTTTTAACAGAAAATGCACCTCACTGGGTGGGTTTTCAATTGTTTTCAATTCCACTGCGATACATTTTGCTACCATGCCGCGAATTCTCCTATTAGTCATCTGTCGCACACACCGTTTCCAAATGTCGTCGGTTTCAACGACAAATAAAACGAGGCAGTGAAATATAGCTACCATTTATACCTTTCAGATAAAATGAAATATAGACGTAAAACCACTGTACCTATAGGTATCGAACATATATAATAATAAAAATCTTTATTTAGAACATGTTTAAATAGAAGATTATAGATACCTATTGTAACGATGACACTACCTAAGCTTTAGAAACGGTGTGGTAATGTCAACGCCATACTCCTAGATATCTAAATAAATTAAAAATTACGAACTAACTAATATTTAAAAGTTAACATTATAATTACATGTTTGTTTTTTGTTGCTAGCTATTACAAATTCCAGTCCATCTACTTTCTTTAAATCGTCTTCCCATCGCTTTATCTGTCTTCCCCTGCTAGCTGGACCGGAATGGTTACGCATAGCAAAAGAGTGGAAAGCCTTAGAGGAGGCCTTTGTCGAAAGACAAGCTGGAAAAAAGACGGGAAACGAAGCACCGAGAACATCAGTAGTTTATATTTTTTATTTAAGTGTTTTTGTAATATTAGTATTAACTGTTAACTGTGTCAACCAGCAATAAAGCCTTATTTTATTTTTTATTACAAATTCACATGGAACATAGTATGGGTTGTAAGTGTTTCTGTATGTGTATATCACCTACCACAGTCGGCATACTAAAATAAACACGATTGTATCCACTTACAGAATTGCAATAAAATTTTAAAGCACATAAAACACGCTCCGATAAAAATAAAAACATCAACAGAGAACCATTCCGATGTGATGCATTTCATTTTCGCTGCCGTTTTTTGCATAATAAATGCTAATTCGATAAAAGGTGCGAGTGATAATTCACTTTTCAATCTGACCAACGTATTAACAAATCTTTTAAAAACTGGTAATGACACAAGCCCAAGAATAGATGATCTGAAATCTAAAATAGATATTATAAATAAATTCACTCTGAATGCTGACAAACTGTCAAGTCTACTCAAGAATATAGCGAGACAGTCCAAATTAAACAACACAAATTTCTTCAATGCGATAGTCGAGAAGGACCACTTGAGATCAATATTGAATAATTCTAAAAACCTGTATCTGAAGTTAAAAGAAAAGCTAAATAGAGATGATGTTATCAACATATTATCTGAGAAAGGAAATGTCAGTAAGATGGTGAAGCAAGCTCGGAGGATGGGGGAAAACCTGGTTGGGACGAAGGAAGATATCGTCAATGAAGTTGTTGATAAGATGCTGGCAGAAAAACCTAATGATGACCACGTGTTTGATGCTAAGGCTAACATGACGCCTTATTGGGGTAAGTATTATCTATGGCATCAATTTATGCTCTTTTCGTAAAAACATAGGGTTTCAAGCGTAGTCTACCTTCTTTACTATATAGATTAAAAAGATCGGCGGGAATTTATCGGCACTTTACGAATGCTATTTATAGCATAGGTAGAAACATTTGATTTTAATAAAACGTAGGGCAAAGCACTCAAGTTATTTGATCTGTCTACTATTTCAAATTATGAACCCAGTTGTAAATAATAAAACTTAAAACTATCATGGTTATTAACACTAAAGTCATTTAAAACGGGATATTTACCATTATTAGATTTTTGAGTTTTCCAATATTTCGGCACAGTTTCATGCGCCATGATCACGGAATAACTAACTCAAAAATCAAATCATGGTAAATATCCCGTTTTAAATGACTCCAGTTGTAAATAAATAAAATAGCACTAGACAATCCACACAGCATGATGACATCACCATCATCAGCCTATGTTAGTCCTGCACTACGTTTACCGAGTCGCAGTTCTTATATTCAACACGTTTACCCCAGCGGTTGTCGGTTCTTCGGGAGCTATATCGATAACTTTGGTTCTATTTCGGATTATCTCTTTACGAATCCTATTCTTCAGAGAGACCCCGAGCATAGCTCTTTTCATAGCTCGCAGAGCGCCTTCGACTGGTGTACCAAAATTAACGCGAGTGTCCACACTTAACGTGTGTCGGTCTAATATATAGACGGGACCAAAAACTTGCCTAATGGTTCGTACAAAGATACCAACTAACTGTTATTGCGTCGCCCGTTTCTTTCTGAACATGGCTCACGCTCTAGCGCGCGTCTAACGACCTCAGCGGCGTGGTGGGCGAAGGTCCACCTATGACACAGCAGGTTGCGGGTTCGATTCTGGACTCGGGACAATTGTGTGTACGATTTGCAGATATTTGTTCCGGATGTTCTGGTCATCTATGTATAATAAAAAAATATCTATCTATGTAATCTATTGTATTAAGTACTAGCGGACTTTCCCGGCTTCGCACGGTTTTAGTACGGATCCCTAACCTTTTTGAAAATTTAGGTAGCCTATGTTCACCGGGGATAGTGTAGCTTCCCAACGGTGAAATAATTTTTCAAATCGGTCCAGTAGTTTCGGAGCCTATTCATAACAAACAAACAAACAAAAAATCAAACCGTTCCTCTTTATAATATTAATATAGAATATCAGTTATCTAGTGCCCATAACACAAGCTCTGCTTAACTTGGGGCTAGATGATGCTGTGTGGATAGTCCAACATAATTTATTTATTCCTCTATCTACCCCAGACCCTCAGGGAGAATTAAACGACCTACAGGAGCACCACCGTCACGACGGCCGCCGCATCTACAAGGGTGAGCGGACCACCATCCGGTACTACCCTTTCATGGTGTCCGTCCATGTGATGGGTAGGTTCTGGTGTGGGGGCGTCATCTACTGGCACGACCTGGTGCTGACTTCAGCGGCTTGCTTGCAATTGTGAGTATTTTTAGCTAAATTTAAAGGAAAATACTCTTTTTTATATTATAACTAGCTGTGCCTCGTGGCTTGGTCCGCATGGAAATCTGTGTCAAATGGTTTATAAACTTTCCTCTTGAATCACTAAAAAAATTGCATTAAAATTTGACTTGTCGTGTTTATTTTGTAAGCCTAAAGAAATAAATACTATTGAGCTTTAAGTTTGAGTTAAAGTAGGTTAATGATACTACTATACACCTTGCCAAAATTCAGGGATGCGGTTTTAAATTTTTTGGATAGGACACATAGAAATATGTAAAAAGGTTTATTTTAAGTTTAATATTAAGTGGTAGTTAGTAGCGTGTCGGCGCATCTTATAAATGTTAGTTTTTAGTTGGTGTATTGTTTAAGTTTTTTTATTTCTTTGTCGCTTTCGTGTCCTGTAAAGGCATTGTAAATATTTTATCAATAAATAATATAAATACTTATCGTATTCGTCCTCAGAATGCACAACAACCGTTTCTTCCGTGAGAACCCCAGAGCACTGTCAATCAGAGTAGGCAGCAACCACAGCCGAATTGGAGGTGAAAAGATTGACGCACTTGAGGTAAGAAACTGCTGCTAACTATTTAATGATAGATTTTAGTCCTTTTTATTAAACATTGCAATTAAAGAATAGAAACACATAAAAAACACATATTTGAACCCTATAGTTAATTAAAAATAGAGCGGCAAAATGCTCCAAACTGCGCCTACTCTAGGGTTAATTTAAAACAGTAACAGAGCTAACTGCAGACTGTTGCAAGCTATCTTGAGTCTAAAGGTTGCTCAACTTATCGATAATTAATATCGATAAGTTGAGCTTATATAACAAGGGACTAATCCTACTATTATATTATAAATGCGAAATTTTGTGAGGATGTTTGTTGCTCTTTCACGCTAAAACTACTGAATGGATTTTGATGAAACTTCACAGTAATATATAGCTTACATATCAGAATAACACATATTAATAGAGATAAAGATTTAAGATACATGTATATTATCCAAAATATCTATCACCACGTGGGTGAAACCGTGGGGCGCAGCTAGTTTGAAATAAAGAATAACATAAACGCATTTATCTAATCATGATTCAAAAATTTAGAAGAATTGAGCCCTGTAGCCTGAACAGCGTCTTCTGATGTGTACTTTTGGTAGTAAGTGGTTCTTTTGTAATAATTATTTCTTCCTCAGGTCTACTTCCACCCCTCGTACAACCCGAAGAATCTCCGGAACAACATCGCCGTGATCCGTCTCCAACGGAAGCTGTCCTTCAACCACCACCGAATCCCCAAGATGATCGGCATCTCGCATGAGACCGGCACCGTGCCTAGTACTGCCGAGGTGATGCTTCTAGGATGGGGAGTATCGAAGGTAAATTGGTAAATGTTCTGTGTCATCCTCAGCGTCATCACTACATAGTATAAAACAAAGTCGCTTCCCGCTGTCTGTATGTCCCTATATTGTATGCTTAGATCTTTGAAACTACGCAACGGATACCTAAGAACAATAAATGAATATGAATATGGATTTGGATGCGGTATGTTTTAATAGACAAAGTGATCTAAGAGGAAAGTTGCTAACTAGCTGTACCCCGTCGCTTCGCCCGCGTGGAAATCAATGTGTCAAATGGCTTACAAACCATGTTTTAAAGACATAGCATACTAAGATAGACTAAACACAGACAGACAGCGGTAAGCGACTTTGTTTTAAAATATGTACTGATACTGTCAGCATCAGATAAAGCAACATCATTCTTCATCAACAAGCACGGGTTAACTACGAACCTGTTTGTGTTGGGAGAACACCAACGTTTCATCAAACAACGCGGAACTTCCTCAGGAACAGCGTAGTTTTAGTCGCGCGCGTTTCGCGTCTCTGCGTCCACATGCATGTTGCAGACATACCTAAATGTTTTCGTCATCATTAAAAGCAGCGTCTGAAGACCCCTGTGGCGCGGTTAGCAAAGGCCCGTTTGCAACGCAGGAGGTTGTCTCAAAAATAAGTATAAGGTTCCGCGCAAACGAGCCACCGACTACAGCCACTGGTGGCCAGCGACAGCCACTTAATATACTTTTTCATATATTTTGTATAGACACACCGCATACGTGTAGCCGGTGGCGGCCACTCGCTACAGCGTATATATCGTATGTATATATCGTATCGTGGTAGCGCGCGACAGCCACCGGTGGCTGTGGTCGGTGGCCCATTTGCGCGGAGCCTTAAAGGATAGAAAATGTGGGAATGACACGCAAAGTCGTGGGCAGAAAATAGTTGGTATATTTTGACGCAAGCCAACCACAGTCATTACAAAACCGTCCCCCTTGTAACGAGTCCATTGTCAGTCTGATTTCACCAACTCTCTTTCAAATGGCTTTTATTCTAATAAACGAAGTTCTGAGAACTGATTAAAACTAAAGTTTTCTGATCGATTTGTGGCGAACGAAACGCGTAAAACGTTTGCGTGCAAGCGATTTGTATATTTTGGATAAATTCGTCGAACCAACAATCGACGTTGTGACAAATTGTATGATAAATAATAAATATATAATACTGGACAATTCACACAACATTATCTAGCTCCAAGTTAAGCAGAGCTTATAGAAAACAACCAGAACACCTGAAACAAATATCTGCAGATCGTACAAACATTTGTTCCAAGGCGGGAATCGAACCCACCAATCCTGCGTTGCAGACGGACCTTCGTCCACCGTGCCACAGAAGTCGTCGATTTAGAATTGGAGAAATATATTGTGCCTCATAAATTAAGGGGCCATCTATGTCCAGTTAGCCTTTTCTGAGCTAAATCTATTACTTTAGCAAAATCTCAGTGTGCTATCTCTTAGCAGATTTCTATGGACCGGATTTCTCCCCACTATTTTACCTCTAGACAACTTAATAGCCGTAATAAAACGGACACTCTGTATTAGGAAGCTAGGGTCTAATCACGCGTGAAAAGCTATGGGTATGGCTATGGGTTATCGGAGAATTGAAGAAAAGGTCAAGAGAGTGGACAGAAACTAAATAAGTAACCGTGGATGGTTAGACCAATGAGTTTGGCTGTATGTGTGGTTTATGTAGGTTTGCCGATTTCTCGTCAATGAGGTCGATTTTATTTGTTCTATTACAAGGTTAATAATTAATATGTTATAATATAATAATGCTGGACAATCCACACAGCATTATCTAGCCCCATGGTAAGCAGAGCTTGTGTTATGGGTACTAGATAACTGATATACATAATACAATACATTACATAGATAGATATTTTTATTATACATAGAAAACATCCAGAACACCCGGAACAAATATCTGCAGATCGTACACACAATTGTTCTGGGGCAGGAATCGAACCCGCAACCTCCTGCGTCCCAGGCGGACCTTCGCCCACCGCGCCACATCGGTCGTCAGTCGTCATTAACTTTAGTAAATGTTAAGATAATGCAAGTCATTCTCTCTCAAATATTTTTGCATACACTACGTCTGCCCGAAGGTTTAAACTATACCCGCAAAACTAAAAAAAACAACATTGTAAATTGATAGAAACTTGAAGTTAAACTATCTTAGTTTGACAAACTCACTACTGATGAAAGCGCGTTAACCACGAATCATAATGTATTGGAAAAACACCAACATTGCATCCCTAAACTTTGCTGTTATTGCAACACTAATAAGGTTGGTCAAACAGTAGTTTGGAGTCCAAAGTATTTCAAACTCTAATCGTATCGTGTCTTGGAAATATAAAGTAGGCACCTAGATTAAATTTCTTTCTAATTCTTAAAACGTTTTTATAGACGACTGTACATAAATACGTCAGATTTCACAAACAAGCGAGTTGACGACGCAAAAAATAGGTAAAATCGAAAAGTGCCAACTCGCGGATGCGAGTTTCAAGCCCGCGAGATGACGAATAAGCCGAACGTCCGCGATATCACCTTGTCATGTTTTATTTGTATTGTATTTATTTATTTTCATATCTAAAACTACATTACTTACATGTGTGTTCTGTGTAACAGTTTGGCGTTGTATCGCGGGCGTTCACTAGTTTAATTGATGGAATATCGATCAATGTCCGTTATCGAATTCCAGCCGATCTCTAGGGTCATCGCCAAGGGACACAAGTTGGTGTGATCTCGTATATCTTACAAAAGATGTAGGTATCTAACGTTTTGCGACTTGTAACTTGCTTCATTCATTGTTGCCTGAACTTTTGTTTTATGACTATGAAAATTTATGGATTCATGTCCAAGTTTGTTCAAGAATTCGAATTTATGATATTCTTTGTCATACATCAAAGCCTACTAATCATACATCAAACCCTACTAATGTGTTTTTACTTAGAAATCAGTAAGTAAATAAGTACCGTATGCCGGACAATTCACACAGCATTATCTTGATAAGCTTGTGTTATGGGTACTAGAAAACTGATATACATAATACAATACATAGATAGATATTTTTATTATGCGACGCAGATACCTGTGTACGCGACGCAGGAGGTTGCGGGTTCGATTCCCGCTTCGGGACAAATGTTTGTACGATCTGCAATTATTTTTTCAGGGTGTTCTGGTCGTTTTGGGTTCTGGGGGTAGATAATGCTGTGTGAATTGTCCAGCATTATTTATTTATTTTATTTACTCTTATATTTCTGTTGCAGATGTCCAATAAGATGGCATACGAGCCTATCTTCCTGCAGCGGAAGACGCTACCTGTCTACCCCAACTATTTTTGCAAGGAAGTGTACGGAGAGTACGTATTTTTATGAATAACTAGCTGCGCCCCACGGCTTCGCCCGCGTGGAAATCTATATGTCAAATGGTTTATAAACATTCCTCTTGAATCACTCTATCTATTAGAAAAAACCGCATCAAAATCCGTTGCGTAGTTTTAAAGATCTAAGCATACATAGTCAGACAGACAGTGGGAAGTGACTTTGTTTTATGCAATGTAATGATTCATACACACCCACTGCATATCAATGGAAGATGCTTTCCTGATAAATTGGCATAGTTAACACGCTTTAAACAGAAACCACTCAGGGCACACACACCATAGCCAAATGCGACGTGAAATACAGTACAATTACACTTTATAGTACACCAAATAAAACAGATCCTACACTAGACAGGAAAAAGACAAATACAGAATGTGTTGTACAATGGGCGGCCTTATCGCTTAGAGCGATCTCTGCCAGGTAACCTTTGTATGAACATGAAGTATTAGAACAAGTATAGACGGTGGCGTTTTATACTAAATAATATTTAATTGGGACATACTAACAAATATCTATTGATAGCTATATGTATAAATACATACATAAATATATATTTATATTACTTTTCAGCAAATTCATCACCCAGTCCATGTTTTGCGCCGGTACACTGACTACTGGGGAAGGAGCGTGTGACGTAAGTATTTACTAAAACATAGACACCTCGTAGGTCCGAATAGACACCTACCTACTGTATTATCAATGTGCGGTCGTAGCGTAAGAATTGGCCCTTTGGACTCAGCTGTGGAATTACTGAATAACGTAAGGAATTTACACTTTATTGTAATGAAAAAGAAACCAAAAATCTCAATCTAATAGTCTCGCTCTTAAGCGATAAGACCGCCAAATTGGTAATTTTTTTGTAATATTTTATCTTGTTTGTTGTATTTTTAAGTGTGCAATAAAATAGAATAATCAGAATAAAGAGTATATCTCTATCTCAATTTAAATTATAAACAGTTCAAAAGGCGGCCCCTATCGCTGAAAGTGATTTCTGTTAGACAACCTTGGGATATAGAGAAAGATACAGATAGCTGGAGAATAATATGCGGGTGTTTAAAGAAGCGTCTGAGGATCCTGAGGGAGCAAAGGATTGTTTTGTGAGGTAGGTACGTCCAGTGGACGGAATAAGTGCTTACAGGACGGTATATGGGATATGGGTTTCTTCAGCAAGATGTTTGACATCGACCCAATTTTATACCACCATTGGGCAAGGCGACACATGACTCATGACATGCACATGACTTAGGTCTAGGTCAGGTCTTGATCATCATCAGCCTATATGTCCACTGCTGGACATAGGCGTCCCTGAATGAGCACCATAGTCAGATCAGATAGCAGATCGTAATAATTGTGTTTTATTCTGTTCTATATTTTCTATTATTTTTATAGCACTTTATGAAATGTCAGAATTCCAAAGACAAACAATTTAAATCCAACAAATAAATTAATTACAGATTGTGTCAATATTTGTAAAACTTTGATAATTGAATCAAAACACAATCGTTTCAGGTTTAATTATATTTGTTGAAATATAATAAGAGCGGAAGAACTTTCAATTTGAAACCTTAAGTTCCTGCACAGATGGTGGCTTTTCGGCTGAGCTAGCAAATCGGCTTATTGCTAAGTGGCAGCTTGACCGTTTACTCCGTATCGAGGTCAGCTTCCCTCGGGATCGTTTCAAGATAGAGAGGAATCACTTGCATTCATACTGTTAATAACTTTGAAATAATCTGATAATAATTAAGCTTAGAAATAATCTGATAATAATTAAGCTTAGAAATAATCTGTGAATTATCTGGCTGAGAAATAATCTGTTAAGTGCTACAAGAACCACATTGACGTATGGTCGTTTTTTGCTTCGAAACTTATTTCTTATTGCGTTAGTAAATTAAATATATAAATAAAAACTCGTAATCCATAAACTTTATTTCACTATCTCTCAGGATACCTGTGCATTAACAAATATTTGATTTATCTAACCTTTCTATTTACTGCTATATCCCGGCAAACCATGTTAGGTAACAGTATCTGTCCTTTCTTAGAATACGAGCCAAATATTATGATCACTTCAGCCGTTGGCTTTGGCGTCAATGGAGTCGTAAGCCTGGCAAATAGACTATTTCCAACCAACCACCCACCTCTTTCCACCTCCTGCATCCTAAGGTTAATCCACATCTGAAGTATAATGCATTGAGGTTATCATCGGTCGCGTCTATTCGGTCAAATCAGACCCGTCACACTACGTGTCTAGTCAGTTCGAACGGCCTGTACACATACGATCTCTGCTGATGATACGCCTAGTCTGAACGCATCAATACATACTTAAAAGGATGTCCTAACAACGGTCTAGCATGTAAAGATACATTATACAAATAAACAATTTTCAATTTCAATCAATCAAAATACACGTGGCGCGTTACGCTCGACGCACTAACGAATCGTCGGTTGAGTGTGAAAAGTTGAATGTTTTATTATACATATATTGGCCTGTTCTGGCGTAACACGACCGATAATACGCGACGCATTTTCCGTCAGATATGAACTGACCCATAGTCAAACCATTATTTTACGAATATTCTTTTTTTCCAGCACGACGCTGGTGGTCCAGCAATATTAGCGGGCAGACTGGTCGGCATAATCTCCTTCGGACCCTCTCTCTGCGGCTACCCCAACGCGCCTACTGTCTTCACCCTGGTAGGGTTCTTCGCAGATTGGATCGAGACGGTCAACGAATCGGTAAATATAATATTTTTGTCGTCATCAAAATAAGTAAGCGTAATAGAGGAGGCAAAAACCCAGTGGTCAGTGGGTCCTCCCTTCGAATGCAAAATTAGGCTGTAAATCCAAAATTGTAATACCACAAATTCTCAAGCAACGCATCGACATTTGTTACACATTTGTTACATATTTGTTATACATTTGTTACACATTTGTTACACATTTGTTTTGTGACATGTGTTTAGTGTTAAGTTAGAGTTGATCCTTAGGTTGTAAGATGCCAATTCGATGTGTAAATTTTTTGTTGTTTCTGTGGTCTGCCACCCGTGTTGGCACGCGCCAATCAGAAAACCAGCGTTGCTCTACTTCTTGTGAAAAAGTAGAGCAACATTATGCTGAGACAGGACCAATTGGCTCGCTGTGTCGCTTGTTGCTTTCTTTGTCGTTAAGTAGTTAATTTTTATTTTATACTTTATTTTATACCATTTAGTAACAAGTTGTACCTACAGTGAATCAATAAATATATTTTCTTTCTTTCTTCTTTGTTTGTGCCTGTTTTATTATTTACTTCCTTATTTCTGATTCATAATCCAACAATGCACATACAAATTAATAATATGTTTTTTAATTTGTATGTGCATTTTTGTGTTTTAGACCAAATTATATTTTTTTACTTTTTTCTTCTCCAGATGCCAGAGTACTACCGAGGCAAAACCCGCACAACCACCACCACCCAAAACCCTCTCGTAGACTTCTTCAACACATGGGACCCTCATTACGAAGGGACGACCACCGTACCACTAGACGAAACCATCTTACCTATCCTGATTGACTACAACCCGGCGGTGCAGGTCATTGAGCCACCAGCCATACTGCCTCCTAGCCTACCAGCGGAGGAACCTGACGTACCAGCGGAGGAACCTGACGTACCAGCGGAGGAACCTGGCGTACCAGCGGAGGAACCCGACGTACCAGCGGAGGAACCTGACGTACCAGCAGAGGAACCTGTCGAGGGGGGCCGGGTCGCCATCGTGAGGGGTGTCAGGCCTGATGAGACTGATGATGACTGGAGCATTATGGAATAAATAGTATGACTTTCTTGGCTGGTTTTGTTAATGTTCCTGTGGCTACCATGCAATATATAAAGTAACGCGCGTTATCAGCATTATTACGATAATTTTAGCGCGATTAACGCGTGTTAAGGCGCATTTTAACGCGAATAACTCGTGAAAAGGCGTTATTAGCGTTAAAATGCGCCTTAACACGCGTTAATAGCGGTAAAATTACGTAATAATGGTGATAGCGCGCGTTACTTTATGTGTTAAATAGCCTGGTAGCCCCTCAGTATTCTTTTTTTTGAGGTTCCTTCAAGCGACGCACATTCGGTATAAATACAATAGTAGTAACGTACAGTATTATGATACTATTTATTGTATTTGTATGTATTATGATTAATCTATCTATGTAATGTATTGTATTATGTATATCAGTTATCTAGTACCCATAACACAAGCTCTGCTTACCATGGGGCTAGATAATGCTGTGTGAATTGTCCAGCATTATTATTTTTATTTTTATTATTATTTGACGACCGATGTGGCGCGGTGGGCGATGGTCCACCTACGACGCATGAGGTTGCGGGTTCGATTCCCGCCTCATGTAATGTATTGTACATATTATGTATAACAGTTATCTAGTACCCATAACACAAGCTCTGCTTACCATGGGGCTAGATAATGCTGTGTGAATTGTCCAGCATTATTTATTTATATTTATGTATTTATACTGTCGCCATAAGATACATATAACAGTCATAAGTCATAACATAGAATATTCTCGATATTATATTTTAGTATTTTCTTGAGCCTTTTGGTTAAGGATTTTAGTTTTTTGTCATCAATTTTTACAAGGGAACAAACCACCCTATTTTCTATTTCCCTTCTGTTCCATTTGCATAGTACAATTAATTATGCCACGTTCACCTTTATTTAATTTGTAGTAAACAAAAAAACAGTGATATCTCGCTAAAAACTACTTTTTTCGATACGCAAACGCATTCTACCATGGATATTATGTAAGAAGACGAATGTATTGTACTGGATGATGATTTCAGACAAAATTAAAAAGAAAAAAATACTTTTAATCCCCAGGAACTCGAGTTTTAAGGCTTAGCAACGCTATATTCTACTAATATTATAAACGCGAAAGTTTGTTAGTATGGATGGATGGATGTTTGTTACTCTTTCACGTAAAAACTACAGAATGGATTTAAAAAGATATATTATCCAAAATATCTATCACCACGCGGGTGAAACCGCGGGGTGCAGGTGGGTGACATTATTTTTGAACAAGAGAAGTGAAAAAATCATTTCTTTTAGCGTTGGTTTTACCAGTCGAGCTGTGTCCGTGAATTATCAAAGGACAGAGTTATTTTGAACGCTGAATTTTAGTAAAATGTGAGGGAAATTCCTCTAAATTATGGAAAAGCACGTTCGCCGCCCACTGAAAACTGTGTCAAAGATGAAATGCAACGTTGCTCTGTTTGCAGTTTCATTTATACAGATAGAAAACATGCTTATTTTACAAAAAAAATAAAATACCGCGATTATATACAGCCATCATAGTGTTAGGTTATTTTTCAAGGTGCTACTATCAAACCTAACATGAGTAACACAAGTCAAACGAAAGCCCGACCCACACGAATTTTTTAGGTAAAAAAAAAGATCGCAGTCGTCGAAAAAAAACCGCAGTCAAAGTGTTAAAATGATTATTTATAACAAAGTCGGATTTGTTCGATAACTTATACTTATAACTCAAGAGCGGCTGGACCGATTTTCAATTTGTTGTATGTCTCCGTCCCTAATAGAACATTGGAACTAATAAAACATTGGAAAATTTACGAAAAAAAATAATTAACAGAAAAAACATTTTCCCTTACAAAATTTTGATGGGTGAACTGTCAAACAATGACTGTTATTTGGTATACAACGTTCGCCGGGTCAGCTAGTAATTAGATAAAACTCGAAATTGACGAACTGAATGAACGCTTTTAGAGTCCAAAATACGCCAAGCTATTGGTTTCGGTTGGATTCGCAACGAACGAACAGAAGAATACGACAAAGAACCAAAGTTATCGACATAGCTCTAAGAATTAGCAAGCTGAAGTGGCAGTGGGCCGGCCATATCTCGCGAAGAACCGACAACTGCAGGGGTAAACGTGTTCTTGAGTGGAGACCGCGACTCGGCAAACGTAGTGTAGGACGCCCTCCAGCCAGGTGGGATGACGACCTGCGAAAGACTGCTGGCAGATGCTGGATGTGTCAAGCTGAAGACAGGACGCTATGGCGCTCATTGGGGGAGGCCTTTGTCCAGCAGTGGACTATCATAGGCTGATGATGATTTGTTCATCTACCAACGCTCCACTATGGTACCTACGTTCTGCTGAACACCTTGTTTAACTAAATATGAACTTCCCTCCTCAATAATGGCCTATTCAATAAGTTTCCTTCGACTATAGTATTTTGTCGAGCGCTCATTATTTCAGCGACTTGCCTTTTGTTCCGCTTCCGGTGGGGAAATGGCGACAGACTCACTCACTATTAGCGGTCTATTCAGTATAGATTGCAGTCGCGTTTGCTTGTAGATTGCTTATTTTTGACAAGAATTCTTATATAATAATGTAGGTACTTATTGCCCAAAATAATATTGATGATTTGAAAAAAAAAACAGAGTTTGAATCCTTAAGGGATTCGAATTTTTAAACTGTTTTTAAGTTATACAAAATAAATTGTCCAATAACTGTATTTTACTTATAATTACTAATGGTATTACTTTTTATATGGCTACTTCGGGATAATCCTCTATAAAACTGCAAAAAAATCATCCAAATTGTTTCATCAACGACAAACATACAGCCGAACATATGTACAACTGCCTCCATTTTGAAGTCGGTTAAATATTATTATTATGTTTTAATAAATAAATAAATAATGCTGGATTATTCACACAGCATTATCTAGCCCCATGGTAAGCAGAGCTTGTGTTATGGGTACTAGATAACTGATATATACGTACATAATACAATACATTACATACGATCTGTGAAAGACTGCAGGTAGATGCTGGATGCGGCAAGCTGAAGACAGGGTGCTATGGTGCTCACTGGGGGAGGCCTATGTCCAGCAGTGGACTATGATGATTACGTAGATAGATATTTACCTTTTTAATATACTTACCTTTTCTTCCTACACTCCTTTGACTTAAGTTCCAAGTAAGAGCTCATGGAGTGTTCCAGCTAGATGCGAGTACTTAGCTCGCAAGTGGCAGAAAAGTACATTTTTAATATCACTTACGCGGTCGAGGAGCACTTACCTGAAAATGAGAAAAGTTATCGTTAGTTCCCGGGGAAACTGTTAAGGAGAACGTCTACTAATGCTTATGGGTATTTTATGTTGTCGTACACTGCGAAAGTGGGGATTATACTTGTAATTAAATTATTATAACCAAGTCAAGCATTTCTTCAAGTTGGTCTTCACTGAAAATCAGCGCTGGGTGGACACATTAGTGCGCACCCAGCACAATGCTGAGTGAAGGCCATATTTGCCATGAACACTGCTACGCACAATAATTTGTAAGATATATAGTATTAATTTGCGTAGTTTTAAGTTTGTTGTGTATGGTTTTTAAGGTAAATAAAAATATTTTCTTTCTTTCTTCTTTCATTTTTTATTCAAACCCAATTTACGTTTGGATAAAAAATGCTGGAAAATTCAGATAACATCATCTAGTCCCGAAACAAAAAATAACATAATAATATGAAAACATAATGTATCCTCATAGGATACATAACGTGGGACAACTTTACGTAAAAATCAAGTGAGCCTACCTACCTTACATATACCTATTAAGGGGCCTCCGGAGGGACGAATTCTTCATACAAACGTAATACCAAAATTATTTCTAATTCAAGCATATTTCCACTATAATATTGCATTATATGTATTAGAATAGTATTTATCTAGGTTCCCAAATAGTTTTTTTTTTCAAAATACTTACCTAAAATGAAATGAAAGCCAATCTCATTTTGCACATTTTTATGCGAAAATGGACAAGCTTTCTTGCAATTTGTTTTGTATTAAAAACATCAATATCTTACTTTTTATTTATTAAGGAACATAGCTTATATTGTCTCGTTACAGAATAAAAATACTTTGTGAAGAATACAAAAAGTTTTCAGTCATGATTTTTGGTATTACGGAACAAACCAAATAATGAACGGCTAATATTGCTATCGCGCACGCATGTGGCGCGGCGCAAGGGTTAAACAGGGACAGCGATATTCGAAGCGATTTTTGCAAGCGAGGGTCGCCGGCACAGAACAGAGAATACATAGAAATAGTAAGTAGGCGGGGCCCGCGTCTCACCTAGTAGGCGCAGTACTGCGCACTTCAAGCTCCGCTTACATCAGTCGTGTTTTAATTTAGCTAGAGTAAACATACTTCAAAAAAAAAACAAATAAAATATAAAAATACCGTATTGTGCCGTTTTAGAGTGTAAAAACGAAAGCCGAACCAAATATTTAACGAAAGGGGGCATATCATATCAACTGTCAGCATTATTTTATTGTTTTTTTGTTAGTTTTGTTCAAAATGCAAAACCGTCAAACAAAAATAGAAAACAGACATAGAAAAATAGACTGTGAGTCATAACACTTAAGGTCGATTTTTCTTAAACCGCAACTTTCGCTACTCAATTAGGGATGTGCCGTAATAAACACAAATGTGCTATCGATAACTTTAATGGTTATGATTTCGTAAACATTACCCATTTTAGTATGTTTTAGGGCGTTAATTTTTGTTTTGTTTTTGTAATGATTTAATCTGGATGTATTTTATACTATGGAAGGGTAATAAAAAAATAATTTATAAAAATGAAAATATTACGTAAGTATGTTGGAGAAAAACTGTTCGAAAATATAAACTTTCATCAAGTCGGACAGTTTCCCGTATCAAACCATGTCAGTGATTTGATAAAAGCCATAAATGTGCGTATCCATCATTTATTAAAATTAAACGTAAAACTTACGAAAAGACAGTTATTTAACAAGTACGTCCCATTTCAAGGACAATAAATTTTCATTAATTGTCATTAAAGAATAAAAGAAAAGGTAAGCTTTTTATTTCGACCACCACAAATATAACCTGACGTACCTATTTCGTTATTCATCAGTAGGTAATAATCGATATCGATGGATTCGTCTCGTATTCTCATTGGTACATCACTAAGGCAGTAGCTATGTTTTCTGGGTAATCGATAAACAGCCATTGTATTATCGATCTTATGGCCCCTTGTTAGAGACTATAATAAAAGTCGATAGCAATAGCGCCAGCGCCATCTCTTGTTAAGTAGCTTTGTGTTGTGTATAATCAAGAAAGGCAGCCATTGTATTAGTAATCTTATTTGCTGGGAATAGAGACTATAAAAATATTTGGCAAAAGCGCCATCTTTTGCTAAGTAGACAAAGTAGATATTCATTTTTTATCGCTGTTTATTTTATTGAGTTTTGAACCATGTATCTACCGAAATAAGGTTTAATATCAATGAAATTAGTTTTATGGTTTTATGCCCTTTTAACGTACTCTTTCAACCAATAAGAATTTTTATTTCTATGTGTGTTAGTTTATACATGTGTGAGTTTAGAGACACTAGTTCTCTTAGTAAAAAGGCATCATGCTAATTCTATGTATTCTCTGTTCTGTGGTCGCCGGACCCTTAAGTATTTCCTCTATTACAACTTCAACTAAATTAAAAGTATTATTTAGCGGGTATTTATCTATTTTTCCCGAATTTTGAACATGCTTACACGCTACCATGGTCACGGGTGGAAAATAGGTAAATAAACGTGATAAATGACCGTTAAAGAGACTACCGGACTACCGGAGTCCATCAGAAAAGCAGTGTCCTGACCAGTTTTTAAAGCTCGCGTTAAGGTATTGCAGAATAGTGAATATAATAAATAAGTATAAATAGATAATAAATACTTATTTATTATCTATTTATACCTAAACTATTATATATATATACTATATTACAATTTTATTTATCTTTAAATATTCTAGATTATCCTTGGTACACCCCCTGCCTTTCTTAAATTCTCATAATTCTGTCCATCCAAAGGTTGCCTGGAAGAGATCGCTTCTAATCGATAAGGCCGCCCATTGTACATGTGATGTATTTTTAATTATCTGTAACTGGTGTACAATAAAGTATTTTTGTATTGTATTGTATTGTATTAATGAGTACATTATTTATTATGTGTTCAGAAAACATAAGTTCCAAAATATATTTTTTTCTATTATTTAAAAAGCTTAGGAATCTCCACACCTGCACGAGCTGCATTGCCCCGCAGCCACTGCTGTATGACAATGCTGATGCGCTGCGCCAAGTAGAATACGCACCTGCTCTCGGGTCACGTGTCTCTTCGACCTGATAACACCCTGATAAAACTAGCAGAGTACTGAATAAGCCTACCACGACGCTTCAGTGGAGGGTGTACTCGTGTAGTTTAGTATGCAATCAGCTGCGAGAGTGGCTCCTAATGAATTTGTGATGGACGATGAATTAGGCAGAGCTACCAGGTGTGAAGCGTGCCGGGTAACTAACTGATAAACTAGACGGACATCTGGTTTTCATAAATTATGTATTTATGGAAAAAATATAGATGAACTTGAATGCTGTAACAACGCAAATCTTTTTCAGAATTAAATTGAATACTAACTTCGCTAATCACTTTCCGAGTAGCAGGAATGGGCTTCCTGAAGAAGATGTAACAGCTGTCTCTGTGAACGGGTATATAAATAATGCTGGACAATCCACACAGCATTATCTTCCCCAAGCTAAGCAGAGCTTGTGTTATGGGTCCTAGGTGACTGATATACATATACATGTATATCAGTCTATATAGATATATATATACATCAACCTCCTGCGTCACGGATTTTCGCCCACCGGTCGTCAACTAACAAATATCAAAAAAACAAATTCATCTTTACTATTATTATAAAGTGGAAAGGTTTGATTTTTTGTTTGTTTGCTTTTAATGAATAGGCTCAGAAACTACTGGACCGATTTGAAAAATTCTTTCACCGTTGGAAAGCTGCACTATCCCCGGTGAATATAGGCTATATTATATTTTCAAAAAAGTTAGGGATCCGTATTAAAACCGTGCGAAGCCGGGAAGGTCCGCTAGTTATATATAAAACAGATGTCAAGTTCTTGTTTCTCCCATCCTACTCAAGTACCTATTGTTGCTAAGCCCGCCTGCTATATAAAGATATTTAACTAAACTGCTCCTGTTTGCGTTAATTTAAGTTTCCCGGGGGTTGTGTACACAGCCGTCTGACTGTTTGTTGAGGCCCTACACGAGCCTCCACTCATTTACAAGTGCGGTTACCAAGGGTGGGCGATGTTAACTGTTCAGAGACGGATTTTTTTTTCTTTATTGGCTGAAGCTGATTTTTTATATCAAACTAGTGGACCGTCCCGGCTTCGCACGGGTATTTATTATTTTTATTGTTCATAATTTATTTGCGGTCGTTTATTTCCCGTACCCGTAGCCCAGAGACGCCTATATCGCATAGTTATAGTTAGCCGAGTGTGAGCCACGCGACTTTTTCCTAATACTTACATTTTTGAACTCGTAATATCTTTCGAATGGAATGTCCGAATTGAATAATTCAAAAAGTTATATTAAGGTATTCAAGCAGTCTTAATTATAAAGTAATTTATTTTGATTAGGATTTATACCACGATACAAATAATCAATTCGTTTCTTGTTAATTTCTTGTGGTCGCATTCTAGAACGTTTTTAGGGTTCCGTACTCTATGGGTGAAAACCTTATTACTTAGCCTCCGCTGTCTGTCTATCTGTCAGCAGCTGTATATCATGAACCGTAAAAGGTTGATAGTTGCCAATTTCACAAAGCGTGTATTTTCGTCTCGCCACTAACCAAATAATAAAAATAAAAACACCTAATTATTATAAGTACATAACAAGCTGAAAAACAGTCTTTTTCAACGATCGATCAACCAAATCAGTTTCCAGGGTTTCTCTTGTTTTTTTTTTGAGAACGTAACGATTATGTATGGTACGAAACCCTTCGTGTTCGGTGGACATAGGCCTCCCTCAATGAGCGCCACAGCGCCCTGTCTTCGGCTCGACGCATCCAGCATCTACCTGCAGTTTTTCGCAGGACGTCATCCCACCTGGTCCGAGGGCCTCCTACACTACGTTTGCGGAGTCGTGGTCTCCACTCAAGAACACGTTAATAATAAATACCACCATGTAGGTTCATAAAGCATAAAAATAAAATATCTTTTTTCAATCTTCACACAGCAGACTTGGAATAAAATTACCTTTGATTTGCGATTCTTTTCGGCCGCAGCGTGAATTATCTTCGTGTTGCTGAATAAAACATGGTAGGAGCTCGAGATCGATAGTTCAGAGTTGTGGTTTTAACTGAGTTAAGTACTGTCAGCGGAGTTAATATGTTGAGCAAACAGAAATAGCGGTTGTGGATTGTAAACGCGGAACTATGAAGGTAACTAAAGGCTTTGTTCTTTGTCTGAGCTTTGTATTAAAAATATCGGGGTAAACTTGTTTTTAAATGGAGACCAGGCCTCGGCAAAAACTCCGACCGTGTGATGCAGATGCTGGATGCGTCAAGTAGAAGGCAGGGCGCTATGGCGCTCATTAGGGGAGGCCTATGTCCAGCACAGTCCAGTGGACTAACGTAGGCTGATGATGATGATAATGATAGTTATTAAGATCAAAAATTTATCGGGATCTCTTCAAAACAAAGGTGAATAGGTATCATGTACCTATTCACTTTGGCTTCTAGACCTTCGTGATACATCGTCACTTCCTTTCAGGAGATTCAGGAACAAACAAATGAAGAACGGCTTTTTTTCTTTTTTTAAATTTTATCTAATACTTCGTAGACTGTGTGGTACCGGCCTAGATATAATAGCACCACCCCAACTCTTCCCGTGGGTGTCGTAGGAGGCGACTAAGGACATACACCGGGGTACGGGCAGCAGCGTCCCCTGAAGAAAACCCAACTAACGAACTGCGATCCCCAACCCGCATGCCCAGCGTGGGGATTATTGGCATTGAACCCCATGAATACAGGGCGCTATGGAGCTCATTAGGGGAGGCCTATGTCCAGCAGTGGACTGCTAAACGCTGATGATGATGATGAATACTTCGTACATCACATTACATTCTTAAAATGTAAGAAATATTATTTCTTACATTTTAAGAAAATTGCGTAGAATTTTCCACACGGGCGAAGCCGCGGGGCGCAGCGGGAAACATTAATATTTCTTCCAAGCGTTCGATCAACCTTTCTATCATCATTCATAGCCTATGTTTTCCCTTTGTTAATTTCTCTGCATAACAATATCTACCTGTATAAACCCAGAACAAATCTAGAGTGAAAAGCATTCCAGCCATTTCAAACAAAACATTGCTACAACAATTTAAAACTCTTAATACCTTGCCTTGCCCTTGTAATCTCACAAGTTCTTTTTAAGTTTATTCCAAGTAAATTCTTGTCCCAAACATCTTAATCCTCACTTTAGCCGGAGAAGGCAATACAGGCTCTTTGCTAAAGTGGGCTTAAAAGCTGAAATACTTTAAACTCTACCTCTCGTATTGTATCGAGAGTTCGCTTTTAGATTTTTACAAAGTTAATAATAATATATATAATGGTGGAGAATGTACTCAGCATCATCAAGTACATGACATAGATATATTTTTTATTATATATAGAAATACCCAGAACACCACGAAGTGGGAATCAAACCCGCAACCTCTTGCGTCGCAGGCGGATTTTCGCCCTCCACGCCCCGGTTCGGTGTAAAGATAGTTATCGAGTCGTCGCCGTGTCGTCTCATTATTCTGCTAAGCTATGAGAAACAGTAAAAATATTTCCGTAGATGAAACATAAATTCACTACGTTCACTCTCAACCATAATGTCGATAATTTATTACAAGAATCTGCTCAAATCGAGGTTGGTTCTCAATCTTTTAATTCTGTTTTTTTTTGTCTTTCACCACATCTCAACTAATAAAAACTGACGATGTGACCGACGACGATATATCACGAAGGTCTAGACTAGAAGATACCCATTCATTATTGATTTAAAGAGACCCAGGTTATAATTGATTAAAAAACAAAAGCAGTATTTCAAGCCTTAGGGATGCAATTGTTTCTTGACTGACGTAACCAAATACCACTTGGCTCTTGCTCTACAGGCAATACGTTTGGAGTTTCAGAATTCCACTCCAGGTTTGACAAGTTGACGTTTTGTGCATCCGACGATCTGACGTCAGGGAATTCACTCGCTGCGACTAGGGATGGGCTATTGATATCGATAGAATAAAAAATATATAATAATAATAATCACGACATCTGTGGCCCCGAGTATACGTTTGTTTGTTACGCAGATTGTGCGGCTTCGATTTTGTTTGATCGAAACAAACATTTGAATGATTTGTTATTCGTTAAGACACTGGCATGAGAGATAGGTCATAGTTATTATCCATTTTACACAGGATGCTAATGAAATATATTTCTAATGAAAACCAGGCTAGGCGTATGTTAAGATGCAGGTGACACAGCGCAGCACAGTATAGATTTGGCAGCGCAGGGCAAGCGAGACAGACATAGTCCATGAGCGTATGACATACGCACAAAATAGAGGTTATTATTGGGATACAACTAAGCAGGATCTATTTAGGGTCTATGCCATTTAATTTGAAAGACCCTACGGAACGTAGGCTTCTAAAACGACTGGATAGTGACCAAATGACCTTTTTAAATAGTGATTTTCTTTCTTATTATCAAATTATAAATAAATCATTCAATCTCTTGCCAATATCAATTTGCGAGAGATTAAACCGTTGATTCGTAAAATTAAAATGTTTTGTTACTGTTATTTTATCGATAATTATGAGACTTGTCCATTATTTGCATCTCTAGTTGAACAATATGCACCTGGGTTGGAAAGTTGAATGCGCAAAAGTTATTTTTAGTTCATTAAAATGTGTTGTAAATAAAAGTGTTGTTTATGAAAGGTTGGATATTTTATCTTTTAACGTTTTGTAAGAGATCAAAATTTTGTAGTGTATTTCAAGAAAAAACTTGACTGATAACTAAGCGAAACTAACTAAGCAAACCCGCAACCTCCTGCGTCGCAGGCGGACCTTCGCCCACCGCGCCACATCGGTCGTCAAAATGGACGATGTTGAGCGAATGCTCGCTGTGTAACATGTTACATTACGCTCTGTAACGCTGGTCAGTATGCCCTTAGGTAATTTATTTCGTCTATGATAGATACAGATAAATTAAATATTTCACCAAGAACGTCACAGATATACACAAGCAAAAATGGTACAACAAACGAATTTGCTTACATACCATGTTTCGTTAATCGTTATTTTAAACATAAACGGAGCTAATAAAATAAAATAAAGTTAATTAAACATTAACGTTTTAATTACCTACTTTATTTTCCTCAATTTGATTCTGCAATTTTTTCTGTTTTGTTAATAAGTCCCTAGAACCAAGTTCGCTCTGTTTTATAAATAAGTCCCTAGAAGCAAGTTCTCTCTGTTTTATAAATAAGTCCCTAGAAACAAGAACGTTTTTCCTATAGATCAAAAATATGTGTCTGATTTATCTATTCTATTCAGAATTAACATGATTATTTAAATTTAAACTGGTTTATGACCAAAGTGAAAACTATAGAGTATGGTCTTCTAGACCTTCGTGATTCATCGTCACTTACCATCGGGTGAGACTGTGGCAGCGAAGGTCTATTGGATCAAGTGCATCATTTAAAAAAATAAATGTTTTTATCCACCTGCATTCTGAATTTCAAATGCATTTAATACAATAAAGTGTTCTTTGGTACATACACAAAAAAAAAGAAAATGTCACTAGAGGACTGAAACCTTTTTATAAAATGAAGGAACATGTCAGATGGCGCTCATTAGGGGAGGCCTATGTCCAGCAGAGGAAAGCTATAGGCTGATGATGATGATGACGTCCCATTAAAAATGACCGCACTGGAGGTATAACACTTTATACCACAGGCATCCACTTCTGCCAACACTAACTTCATATTCCCAAGCTACCTAAATCCTGGTCCTATTTGTCCCCTAATAGAATATTCTAGAACGCTGCAAATTGCCCTTGTCCCAGTTAGCGAAGTCGAGCGAAGTCTGGAGAGTGCATTATGCACGACCTTGTTGCTACCTGAATAATGTTGTCATGCAAAATAACAGGAGATATACTTATGTGGTGTAGCATGTTGATTCTCAAAATGTATGTTATACTTGTTACCTTACATAACAAATCTCTTAGGCAAAAAAAAAAAATCTTTAATAAAAATTAATAATATTATTATTGTTCTACTGTTTAAAATCCTTTATTTATTTTATCATATCACAAGTAAGTAAATTCACGTAACCTAGTAACAGGTAACTCAATACGGGCGACCTTCGTCTGGGTTGGCGCGCTACGCCGCGCCGCCGGCTACGAGCCGCTACGGCGTAGACCCTCTACGAGGACCTACGAGAATCTGTTGCTATGTACTTACTATTTAATTACAATGTACCACAAACAATGTTTATGAGAACATGGGGTAATCAACTTTAATAAATAATTGTGGACCATCACCTAGCCCCCAGCTAAGTACAGCTTGTGCTGTACAACCGCACTGGTCTTCCGATAGAGCCGTTTGGTATCGCCATTCACCGAGTGGCCTTTGATTTGTATTTTATTATACTTGTAAATATCCAATCGCTACATATATCCCTGTATATCATACATTATCACAGTTGCCTGCTTTAGCTCCTATAAGCTAACCACTGCCGAGATGCTATCTATAATGTAGCGGCTGACAAATTGCCCGGCGAGCCTGAGGCCGGCAATTACTCATACGATGTTCAAATACCCATACACGTTCACTTTGATCTCCATAAAACCACATGATAATATTATTAAATGTTAGTCCACTGCTGGACATAGGCCTCCCTATTTGGATATGTCTATTATGAAGGATAGCATAGAAAATACATTTATTAGGACACAGGTACAAAATACAGGTATAAAAACTACAACGAATGTTTTATACTATGTGCTATGTAGTGATTAAGTACCTACATATCATCAGTCACCTAAGACCCATAACACAAGCTCTGATTCGCTTGGGGCTAGATGTTGTTGTGTGAATTGTCCAGCTGTATTTATTTATTTATTTACTCCTCTGTCACACTGGTCCACGAGAGAAGCTGAGGTAAGTGACAGCGATCTGAACGACCGTGTATGCTTTATAGAACTCAATCGAGTAGTGGTATGGCGAGGTATGAATATGCATGTTGACTAATGAGAGATTATGTTCAACAGAGTAAAGTCAAATAACTACCCTGTTTAATAGCTTTTGGCTACGGTTTAACTTACGTGATAGATAAAGGTGATAGTTCTTAAAAGTGCTTTCTTAAGTTTAATTTATATATTAACTTCAAACACATGGAAAATACAATAATTTATATAGTAAACAAGTAAAAACTAACATGAATAAAACAAAAAAAGATAATTATAATTAAAATCAAAGAAGATTGGTTTTAATTATGAGAGAGTTTACAGTGTAAGAACCAAATCTCTCACTATCTTACACAAACTTAACTATAAATCTATGTTATGACTTAAATATATGAAAATGCTTTTAAGCATAACACTGGGAACGCGATAAATAAATCTTTAATAACTTTAATAAATCGCGAAAGTTTTAAAAGTTGTACCTTTATGTCAATTGATCATTACAAAGTTAAACTTTAATCCAAATACTAGTTAGTTAAGTAAACTACTGGGAGAGGCTGCGAGAGGGGAAAGCTAAAGTAGGTAAGAACCCTCCCTAGAGGGTGTTCTTTAAATATTACGACTTCCCGGACGAAGTTCCCAAGAGACTGAATTTAATCAAACAATTTAATATCTGCTTGCATGGAGCGCTGCACATCTGGAGGATTCAAATGTCAAGTTATTGGGTAACGGTAGCTATTGCATTTGATAGTTGGTATGATTGACGAGGCCGGAGGGACGAATTCTTCATACAAACATAATACCAAAATGATTTCCAATACAAGCATATTTCCAATATAATATTGTATTATTTGTATTTGAATAGTATTTATCTAGGTTCCTAAATCGTTTTTTTTTCAAAATACTTACCTGAAATAAAATGAAAGCCAATCGCATTTTGCACATTTTTATGCGAAAATGGACAAGTTTTCTTGCTATTTGTTTCGTATTAAAAACATCAGTATCTTACGTTTTATTTATTAAGGAACATAGCTTATGTTGTCTAGTTATACAACAATACTTTGTGAAGAATACAAAAAGTTTTCAGTCATAATTTTTGGTATTACAGAACAAACCAAATTTTGAACGGCTAATATTGCTATCGCGCACGCATGTGGCGCGGCGCAAGGGTTAAACAGGGACAGCGATATTCGGAGCGATTTTTGCAAGCGAGGGTCGCCGGACCCTTAAGGCGGTACCCCGAGGCACACCTAGCATCGCCACCTATTTAATCTTATTACTAGATGCACCCTAAAACGAAATCTATGTGTAAAATGATTTATAAACCTTTCTCTTGAATCACTCTAACTATATAAAAAACCGCATCAAAATCCGTTGCGTAGTATAAAAGATCTTAGCATACATAGGGACAGACAGCGGGAAGCGACTTTGTTTTATACTATGTAGTGATAGTGATTATGTTGAACAAAGGAAATTTCTAAAATTACATGTGATGGATGGGCAGCTTGTGATACCTATTGAAGTTTTTTTTATGCCTCTGTAATAGTTTTATTTTGTGAAGTTTAAGCAGATATGATAAAATAGAGTTGGGTGGCCACCAAGGGCAACTTCTTATCTCACATGTGAAATAAGGCCTCTGACACGAAACAACGGAAATTAAAAATAATATATAAAAATTATGTTAAAGGAGCACTATTTGTCCTGCTGTCATTAACGCATAACTGAGTCCCTATGTATATAAGTAGTATGTAGTATATTTCCATGTAAGTATTATAAGTATTTTATTTTATTTTATAAAATATGTATAACCTGCAAACACACAGATCCCCTGGTACTGTCCACGATCCTATCCATCCATGGTTGTCTGGTAGAAATCGTTCTTGAGCGATAAGACCGCCAATTGTATCTAGTTTTTTTACGTTTTCATTTTACATTGTCATTTTATACTTAGTGTGCAATAAAGAATTATCTATGTATCTATCTATCTATTAAAAGTGTAACATTGCTAGGTCACCTTGTTTGCTAGGTAACCTCAAAATCCTCAGGGATAAAATAATAAAAACAATTTCTTTGAAATTAGATCTTGAAAAAATAGCTCGATTTGTATTGGTATTGGAAGTTTCACAATAATTCAGCGAGATAGCAATCTTGAACTGTAATTGATCCATCGCCCCGGGACGATTGGGACACAGGGTAAGGTCATAGATTTTACCAAAACGTTTGTACAATGAAGATTATTTGTTTATTCCTACTGCGTTTATCGTATTTCTGAGTGGACACTACGATTCGGCAAACGTGGTGTAGGATGCCCTCCGAGCAGGTAGAATTACGACCTGTGAAAGACAGGTGCAAAGACTGGCCGATATGGTACGCATTACGGGAAGCCTATGTCCAGCAGGCCAAGAATTTCAAGGAATAAAACATATTTCTCGCTAATTTACGAACATGTATTATATCTACTGTTATTAACATACAATCTTATAATACTACAAGTAATCCTGCGCTACCTACAATATAGTTTACTAACTAGACTAAGATTAGCCGAATGCACCCCGAGAGGTCGGCTAATGCTGCAACACCCTGGGTCCCGGAAAGAAGCCGCGGGCGAGGTCGGCCAAGAAAGCGCTGGCGAGACGACCTTAACGCCTTCCTCGGAGATTGGTGGGAGATCGCACGTGACCGCACTGAGTGGAAAGATTTGGGGGAGGCCTTTGCCCAGCAGTGGGACGCAACAGGCTTAATAAAAAAAACTAGCCTAAAATCTCTTTTCGAATACCTATCTAAAACCTTTCGTCTCAGTTATTTACACTGTGCGATCGCGAGCACATCAGCGAATAATTATTCACTGAATATTGATGACCGTCCTCGGAGACAACTCTTGAACGTTTAGGGCGTCTACCGCAAAAACGATTTATGATATAATCGAATCAGTATTGTATTACACCACAATATAGAACCCAATAATAATGAAACGAAGAAATTTAACAGAAATCCTATTACTCATTTTTAAACTTACGCGATCTCAACATATAATTATAAGTATTTATACAACGAATTAGCAAGCTGAAGTGGCAGTGGGCCGGCCATATCTCGCGAAGAACCGACGGCCGCTAGGCAAACGTGTTCTTGAGTGATAACGTAGTGTAGGACGCCCTCCGACCAGGCTGCAGGTAGATGCTGGATGCGTTAAGCTGAAGACAGGGCGCTATGGCGCTCATTGGGGGAGGCCTATGTCCAGCAGTGGACTAACATAGTTTGATGATGATGATGACAATATGGAACCCAATATGGGTTACGTATTCGATATATTATTGGAACGAAGAAAATTAACAGAAATTCTATTACTATTTTTAAACTTACGCGATCTGCCCACATAATTATATGTGATACAACCTGTATTTATCGCGTTTATTTACCTATTTTTCCCAACACGACAAATACCCGCCGGGTGATTATGTAACTCGTGACCGGTTTGCGACAGGCGTAAATTAAGCAATCAGTGCTGTCAAACGTTAATTTTGTATTAGTTTGACACCAGCTACGATGTCAAAATTGTTCAAAATTGGCATTTGACAGCACTGATTGCTTAATTTACGCCTGTCGCAAACCGGTCGCGAGTTACATAATCACCATACGGTTGTATCATATGCTTTGTTGTTCCTCGTAATCTGATTTATATACCTCTTACATCCAGCTGAGTAGGCCACCTGACAATCCTTCAATAGACTCTCAAGATATCGAGTATTTGCATCTCAAAGGTAAAGGGCCTTTTTTGCGATTTCGGGAAATTTAAGGAGTTTTTCACTTGAGTTTTTAAAGGTGAAGGTATCTGCTGTCAAGTTGATCATTATCATAAGTTTTAGTCACTCGTGCTTAGTTTAGTGAATCCTACTTAGTTATTCCGTGATCAAACTCAAATACTGGTAAATCATCATCAGCCTATACATGTAAATAAATAATAAATGTCCACAGCTGGACATGGGCCTCACCCATACGACGACGCTACGAAGAAAACAGCCTTTAATACAGAAACAATACCAACTATGTGCACCAATCAATAGATTTCTTTCCGGCCCTGGTGGGGCCACAGAGAGAGGCCTCGAGGCTTGGCCTCATTACCCGGGCGTCAACTCGAGGGGTGACGACCCCTCGCTCGGTCCTTTTTTTATATATATATATATATTTTTTTTTTTTTTTAATAAACCCCTTTGCACAATAAACCCGTGCACCTATAGTGCATTAAAAAAAACTCATAATAGGTATTTATCACAAACAATAATAAAAAAAAATTAATTCCATATCTTTAACGTAATAATAACATATAATCGGATGTTAAAATAGATGGCGGCGCTAATGCGTCCCGAGTGTTTACACAGTATTTCAGTTCTTTATTCAGTCAAAGAAAATAAACGCGTGGACGGAGTATAGCTGTTTAGTTTTAAGGCCGTCTGAATTGACCCCATTATAAATAAGTTGTATGCCTGCTTAAGGTGAACTGAGTCCCAAAACCCACGTTTTGACTAAACGGAAAATCAATTGAAAGGGATCAAAACACCTATTTTTCGAATATATTTTGATGAGGAACAAAAGTTTAGGATATTAACTAGTAAGTTATTATGGGAGTCGAAACACGATTGACTAAACTTGACTCGATAGAAAAAAATGCCAAAGTTTCCTCTAAATCTTCATTTGTACAGAGATATCTCTACGGGAAAACCAGTTTTATTTGCTAGTTATTTAATATTATTGTAATGAAATTTCTTCTACGTGTTCCCTAATATATACTTTAGACAATTATGGTTTTCGTTTTTTGAGAAACTGTATTATGTTATGGTGGCACTTCACATGGTTATTTGTATTTGTGTATTTGGCATACTTGGCAAACAATTACCATGTGTGGACAGTTTATTTGACAAAGTGTTCGCCTTTTTTGCCTATTTGACAAATAAGTCCAATACCAAATACGCGTTACCGTGCGCTTGTCGGTTTCTCGAGGCACATCAAAGCAGTCAAATAGGCAAATACGCAATAAGCCGTCCACACAATGGCCGTATTGGCACCTTGCGCTCTGCTCAGTCTGCTGCCAAATGTTTGTGTGTTTGTTATTTGTGTGCCATGTGTGGATGGTCGTATTTGCCTCTTTTTGCATGTTCGTCTGAACGTCATATATTTTGCCAAATACAACAAACACCCAATAGCGAACACAAATAGCCATGTGAAGTGCCACCTTTAGAGCAATAACAAATTAAAAATAAAAAGCAGTGAAATTGCGCACGGGCCGATCGTTCTGCCGCTCTTGCCTCCCTTTCTCGCCTTCTCCGCGCGGCGTTCGTTCGTCCTTGTCTCGAAAAGACGAACTCATTTCGCCTTAACTGGTCACCACACAAATCGTTCCCTAACAACTAAAATCCGGTGGACTTATTTGCGTGGCCTGTTTGCTGATTAATTCCGCCATTGAAGCGTCATCACATGAGTTACCGAACAAGCCTGACTCGATAGCTCGTTTGTAATCGATAGGCTTGTAGTCTCACCACGCTACCTGTGGAATCAGTGGAAATTAATTGGGAGAATAATATATATAAATAATGCTAGGCAATTTTTGCAGCATTCTAGCCCCACGATAAGCAAAGGTTGTGTTATGAGTACTACATAAATAAATAATGCTGGACAATCCACACAGCATTATCTCTAGTCCCAATAGATACCGATATACTTCATAAAAACATAAGGCAAAAAGCATTTATTCTGTATAATAAAATTACAAACGAAATTAGTGCGTATAAATAAAAGTTACAATCTTATATCAGCCCACACACGTCCACGGTTGGATATAGGCAACCCCGATGCGACGGTACAAAAACCCGCCCTGAGCGGCCTCCATCCATCAGCACTATTAGACACTCATTTCACAGATATCTTTGTGGCACTATAGCCTACCTACACCGTGACGCAGCGTGGCATATCACTGTCAATTATGATGATGTACACTGCGTGCTGTGTGCCCACTAATTTGGAGGCTCGCCAAGCGGCGCATCATTGGATGAGGGTGTTGGGTTTCAATCGCAACTGTGGCACCAATAATACAATCTAACTCTACATAACAATAATGACACAAAAATCATTTATATCGAGATATTTACGATTATGATTTGATATTGGTAAAATCAAAATTCTAATCATGGTAAATCATCATCAGCCTATGTTAGTCCACTGCTGGACATAGGCCTCCCCCAATGAGTGCCATAGCGCCCTGTCTTCAGCTTGCCGCATCCAGCATCTACCTGCAGTCTTTCGCAGGTCGTCATCCCACCTGCTCGGAGGACGTCCTACACTACGTTTACCGAGTCGTGGTCTCCACTCAAGAACACGTTTGCCCCAGCGGCCGTCGCGTCGGTTCTTCGCGAGATATGGCCGGCCCTCTGCCACTTCAGCTTGGTACTACTTTTTACCTACGGTGGAATAAATTAATTGAATTGAATTGAATAGGCCTCCCGCATACGACACCACAATAGGGGTCCTAGGATCCGTCACCATCCGTCGTCTCCTATCTACAGTATTTCATTACAAACAAAAAGTGGTGTCAATTATGTTTTTGACCGCAACAGAGCCAGTGTCCCCTTTCTTTCTAAATGGAATGGTTACTTTGAAACCTTTGATACGTTTGATTCAGCCCTATTACATTCAGAAATAGCTTTTCCGACATATCTAAATAGAATCTAGATTATCTCTCAGTCGAGATTTAAGGGAGGTATGCTGTGTGGTTTGAAATAGGTTTCGCATAGTGTAGGGTGGTTTTATTAGATAAACTTTTTTCTGTATAAAATAGGCCTTATTTTATACATAATAAAGTTTATCTAATGTGTTTAATTATCTTATTATAAAATTGTAGAAATGTGAAAGTATTTTTTTAATGATTAATAAATAAATAATAAATAATGCTGGATAATCCACACAGCATCATCTAGCCCCAAGGTAAGCAAAGCTTGTGTTATGGGTACTATATGACTGATATATGAACTTAATACAATAGAGTACAGATAGATATTTTTTATTATACATAGGTAAGAACCAGAACACCCGGAACAAATATCTGTAGATTGTACATACAATTGTTCCGAGACGGGAAACGAACCCACAACCTGCTGCGTCGCAGGCAGACTTTCGCCCACCGCGCCACAGAGATAGTCAAGATTTATTTTGAATACGTAGATTTCACTGTATTTATTTTGAATACGTAGTTTTTTTATTAAAATTTTCACGGTATCGCGCTAAACAGCAGGCTTATTACGCTAAATCAAAAATCAATTCTTTAGATCAGACTTCATAGGTCCATAGTTCAGTAATTTGTCTTTATTAATAAAATCCCAGTTTGTAGTACCCAAATAAACTTAACCCGGGCGAGAGCAAATTTCAATAACGCTGTGACATCTGACCTTTATACAAGTCTATTTAGAGCCGTGAAGCAAAGGCATTGAATAGTTAATTGGGAGCTCCGGTATCATTCATACAGACTGAAGACGTTTGGATTAGTGGAGCTAGGCGTGAAGGTGGGGGTTCGATTTCCTTGCTTCTAGCCTTGAATGCGAAGGATATTCAATACTCAATGTTTTATTAAATAAATAAAAATAAAAATCATTTATTTCAGACCAGGTCCATAGAAAAAAACAATTATTACACATTTAAATAAAATAAAAACATTCCACACCATCAATCAAATTAAAAAACTAATTATATAAAATTAATTAAGTACAAAAATCTAAAACTATAAAATTAAAATTAATCTAAAATTAAATAAACGCAGTGGCCTAACCAGATCATTGAGCCACCAGCGATGATACTGGTTTCAGCATCATCATCCAGTGGCCCAAGTTTCAGCATCGTCATCCAGTGGCCCAAGATGCCAGAGTGGAGGTCCTGCGCCACGGTGCGGCGGCCAGGAGGCTGTTGGAGCTGCGACGCATGCTCACCACCAGGGATGCGACGCGCTTGCGCATGATGGCGATATATTGCTTATATGTGTACAGATATATAAGATTTAGGATCAGACTCCACCATAGAGATTCGCTCTCCACGGCTGGATAAGCATATATAACTTGTATTTCTGTTGCCCGTAATTTAATCGTTAGCTAAATTCATTTTATGTTTTGTTAAGCAACAAACGCACAGTTTATTTATTTCCGTGTTAAAATAATCCACATTCATAAATGCAAAATTATGTGAAAATATTTTGAATGAAAACTTAAATCTCTATATAGGAAAGGCGCAAATTATATCCTAGGTAACGATATAAATCTTCAAGCATGAAACTCGCAAAAGAAGCGAAGTCACGAGCGGAAGCTATATGTTCAGAAACATCTTGAAATTGAAACCTTACGGATGAACAATCAGAAATATTTACCACAAACTTACTCGTACCTTTCCCTTTTCCAACAAACTAATAAAAGTTCGCAAACTTTCATAAAAGGATATTCGGAACTTTTATGAACTTAAAGTTTGAAAGTTATGTCATTTAATTGCACTTCTCAAAGTTGCTACGAGTTGCTTTTGAGCAAATTTAACTGAACTATGCCAATTTAACTGAACTATGCCAATTTAACTGAACTATGCCAATTTAACTGAACTATGCCAATTTCTCGTTGAAGAGACTCTTCATAATTTGTTGAACAGTTCGTCATCATCTGCACGCTGAAATACGTTGAATTAACTTATTATGAATACGGGAGGTACAATTAATTATAAGTAAAATCAAGTGAATAAAAAAACTAACAAGTAAAACCTCTCGGCTATTTATAATGGTTGAATGGTTTTTCAATACTTCTACGAAAATTACTATAAGTGCTGTAACTTTTTGGTACGAAAAAGTCACAGGACTACGTTTTATTACATCTGGCATGTTAACCCATACTAATAAAATATTAACTTGATGATATTTTATGATACATCATATAATATCAACAAGTAAATATTTTATTGTTTTTTTTAGTACTTACTGTAAGTACTAAAAAAACGGATAGTTCAACTTTAATCACTAACAACTTTTATAATTCATGGCCATTCTATGGATACTACGTGTATCAGAGCTACGTAAAAAACATAAGAAAAAAGGTGTTTATTAAAAAAAAACCTTTTTTTACGGATCCTAAATAACTTTATTTTCTGATTTTTATCGTGAATTTTTTGTCTAATTACCGCCCATTTCATTTGATCAAGTTTCGAAAACACGTAGAATGTTATCGAAGGTTTGGAGTGCTTGTACTACATGTGGTTACGAGTACCTACATCCGTCAAACAATAATAAAATCCGAGTCTTTGTTATTGCAAGAAATGAAGGTAAATTGGTATTATCTTCACTCAGATGTACGATGCATGGTATAATAGAAGTAGGTATATATATGTTTATCTACTATATATGTACAAAGCGTAACAAAGTGTATGGACCAAACTTCCAGGGATGGTTCAGTTCTGACTCGGTCATAACCCGAGGAATATTATTTTCCAAAATTCCCTAACAGAAATACAGAAATACAATTTATTCATAAAACCACTTTCAAGTCAAAAATTCGTTTACATTTTGTATAAATTCAAATAAAATAAATCATATTAAGTCGAATAAATAAAAATAATGTCATAACTAGGTAATTGTCTAGTCTAGTGAACATTTTGTTTTTCTTTATGTTTCGACAACTATAATAGTCGGGTATTTTAATAACGATCTGTGATGAACCCCCCTAATAAAGATTGGTAACCTTTTGTTTCTTGTATAAAATAAAACTTAAAGTTTTTTATTGAAGATTTCGCACACGCCATGACACCTTCTTAGCCAAAGTATTGAAAAAATATTTGGCTATGCCTAGGTTCAGCTATTTTATCTTTATTTGTACGTTTTCAGAGCAAGAAATTAAATCTAGGTAGAAATTATGTATTGAAATCGGCCCAAATCTAGACGCTATAAACGTTAGTTCAGAGCACACCAATAAACCTGAGATTGTGTAAAGCTGCTCGTAACCGGCTGTAACTGGCTATAACCGGTTCAAACGGGTTCAGCTACGCCATTATTGTGGTTCCATTATGCCGCCATTTTGATGGTTTTAGACTATTTATTGTCATCTCAGAAGATTGGGTATATGGACTGAATAAAGGAAAGAGATATAAAATCTTGGATAATGGCATATAAGTACTAAAATAAAAATTTTTTCCTAATCTACTCAGGGAAACTATAATAATACTTAAAGAAAGGAATTTATATCTACTCATTTAAATGGTATTACTTGTTTCTGTCCCATGGGAACTGTTTCATGAGATAAAAGTCATCTGGACTGTAATTCCAGGTCGAAACTTGTACGAAATCTTTACTTTACTTTTTTTGCTTTGCCGGAAGACCAGCGTTGTTTGCTAGCATGCTAGTCATCCAACTCATGCTGAGGCAAAGCCATTTTGTTACTGGACTTACACACTCACCAACACGTTTCCTCTTAGTTTAAGTTTATTATGTTCTGTGTAAGTCTAATAACAAATAAATTCATTTCATTTCAATTCAATTCATTTCATTTTCATTTAATTTCATTTAATGTGGATAGCACAGTAATCAAAATGTAAACTTGTATTATGTTAAAGTATGGAAACTTTATATTATTTAAAGGTAATAGTCATTTACCTCCGACCAGGTGGGATGACGACCTGCGAAAGACTGCAGGTAGATGCTGGATGCGGCAAGCTGAAGACAGGGCGCTATGGCGCTCATTGGGGGAGGCCTATGTCCAGCAGTGGACTAATATTGGCTGATGATGATGATGATAGTCATTTAATAATATTGTACTTACAATGTAGTCGTTTGTCATTGCTTAAATCAAATAAATAAAAACATACTCAGGCACTTAATCGAAACGAAATAAGATGTTTATTCCAGCTAAGATATACGTATATCAAATTCACATCATAGAATCATTTGTTCCAGTCTCGAAATAACGAGTCTCTTGGTTCGTAGGGTTTACTTTACTGAATGGAGGCCCAGGGTTACGACGATAATGTGGATGCCAAAGTACAACGATGCCTCGTTTTAATTCAAGGTGTATTATTGAGTGTTTCACTTAATGAGACTTAAATAACTATTATGCATTGAATAAGATGAATAAGAAAATTATTTATTGGACACAACACACAAACTTAGTTTCCATGACAGTTTATATCGATGACATAACTACCTTCTGGTAAAATCTCATTATTTTCCGCTCAGCCGTTTGGGCGTGAAAGAGTAACAAACAGGAGTGAAAAGGTACTCGAATTGTAAAAAAAATAAACATAACATAGTACTTAGTCTTTTTATTTATAATATTTGTAACCGACTAGCATTCGTATAAAAAATTATGTTAAAGATTTTTTGTGTGTATAGAATATAAGTAAGCGTAAAAATAATGTTGAATTAACTAAATTTTAAGTTTTATTTAACTTTACAATATTTTTGTCCATGACAGCTACTGCCGACTGTGAAACTGTCTTTGGCAGAACCTACACAAATGTAATGTAGTTTAAGTTATTAAAATAAATAAATACAAAATTGTTAGAAATATAGATAGTTCATAGTACTATAGGATACCTAACACATTGAATATACACTGGTATAACTAATGGTATTTTCGTCGTATAGCAGTCCACAGCTAGACATGGCCTCTCCTAATGAGCGCCGTAGCGCTCTGTCTTCAGCTTGCCGCATCCAGCATCTGCCTGCAGTCCTTCGCAGGTCGTCATCCCACCTGGCCGGAAGACGTCCTACGCTACGTTTGCCGAGTCGCGGTCTCCACTCTAGTACACGTTTATCCCACCGGTGGTCGGTTCTTCCTTAAAACTACCTAAATCTTAAAATTACTCAAAGAAAGCCTAATATTTTTCTCAGCTGTCCCGTAAATTACAGTTTAATCTTGAATTATTTCGCCAAATTAAGCCCGGAGTGGTACAGGGTCGTGAAAAATGGCGCTCTCTGATACCATCTCCCGAGTAGATTACTGTGATGTGAGCGCGCGTAATAACATTGAACGTACGGGAACAATCAAGCTTCAGTTATATTGTATGTAGACTTGCTGCGCGCTGCGGCTTCGCCCGCGTTGTATACTATGTGTCAAATAGTTTATAAAGCTTCCTCTTGAATCACTCTAAGTATTAAAAGAAACCGCATCAAAATCCGTTGCGCAGTTTTAAAGATCTAAGCATACATAGGGACAGACAGACAGCGGGAAGCGACGTAGATAGAGATAAAGCGAGACCTCTCCCCTATTGTCGTGATTACTCCTACTAGGTATTATATCTCCGAGAACTCAAGAGAATTTGTATTAAAGCGAGTACTTTTCTGTTATTAAAATACAGCAAAATAAAAAAGTTACAAGCGATTATGGTAATGAATTTCTTATGTTTCCATTAGACAAATCAAGACAGAAACATTGCTCTTGAGGAAAAATCAAGATTTTTATATATAAGATATAAATCAGCAAAGTATTTCAAAGAATATTGAAATACATTACATTTGAAGTACTATGTGGCACCTTGCCGGGCAAAGGTCCGCTTGCTACGCAGGAGATTGCGGGTTCGATTCCCTCGGGATAAACATTTGTACGATCAGCCGATATTAATTTCTTCCGGGTGATCTGGGCGTTTGCTATGTACAATAAAAAAATCTATGTAAAGTATTGTATTAAGTATATTAGTCATCTACATAGTAGCCATAACACAAGCTCGGCTTAACTCGGGGCTTGATGATGCTGTGAGCATTGTCCAGTATTATTTATTTTATTTATTATTATCACTAATCATATTATAAAACAAAGTTATCTCCCGCTGTCTGTCTGTCCCTATGTATGCTTAGATCTTCAAAACTACGCAACGGATTGCGGATGCGTTTTTTTAATAGATAGTGTGATCCAAGCAAAGGGTTTATAAACCATTTGACACATAGATTTCTACGCGGTAGAAGCCGCAGGGCGCAGCTAGTTAACTATAATAATGTTTTTTTTTTTTCATACTTTGTGGAACATGATAGGACTTCAACCATGCAGCGAAATCCCTTTTATAATATGAACGAGTTATTATTTAGAAACACGAGAGAGGTCCTTACACCCTCCAAACCGTATTTACGCTCTTCTGGGAATCGGGGCAAACGCCCTGTCTTCCCTCAGTAGGGCTGGGACAGGACTCCGGTGAACAAACTCACTTCTATTTATTTATTTATATTAGATCGGCTAAAAAATACATGAATGAATCATCATCATCAGCCTATGTTAATCCACTGCTGGACATAGACCTCCCCCAATGACCGCCATAGCGCCCTGTCTTCAGCTTGACGCATCCAGCATCTACCCGCATTCTTTCGCAGGTCGTCATTCCACCTGGTCGGAGGGCGTCCTACATTACGTTTGCTGAGTCGCGGTCTCCACTCAAGAACACATAAATGAATGATGCTGTACAATTCACACAGCATCATCTAACCCCAAGCTAAGCAGAGCTGGGCAAAAACATGGGACGATCGCGGGACCAACTTCTACAGAACTGCAGATGCTGGATGCGTTCATTGGGGGAGGCTTTTGTCCAGCAGTGGACTCTATAGGCTGATGATGATGATGTTTATTTTGCGAAATTGTTTTGTACGATGTACGGAGGTCTCCGAATAAAGTGAAACTCGTACTTGACCGATTTTATTTTACTCTTCTAACGCGTGAAAGCGCTCAGATTCTACTTATTAATTTTACGAAAACTCCTGAAGTTTAGGGACCATATTAATTTCAAAAGCCAGATCCTACAGCTTTTAACTATCTATTGAAGTAATTAGTGGCAACACTTGACCTATTGGTAACTCAATTTATTCAGCGAGGGCCAAACGTTTGAACTTATGAAAAGCTACTTGCTATTTAGCTTTTAGCGTTAAGGGTTAACTTATCAAATGTGCTTTTTAGTTTTAATTTAATTTAGTAAGATTTAAATCACGTGTTTTTTTAACACCTCCACTGCGATTACTGGTCCGCAAGCTAAGTGTTGTGTTAATAACAAAAGTCATCTCGTTTTGGGGAGGACTATTGAACGTAGTACTTATAAATAAATAAATAATGCTGGACAATCCACACGGCATCATCTAGCCCCAAGCTGAGCAGAGCTTGTGTTGCTCATGAGTACTAGATGACTGATGTATCTACACAGATATGTTTTATTATACATAGTATATACTCTGAACAGATAATGCAGATCGTAAAAACATTTGTCCCAATACGGGAATCGAACCCACAACCGCGGCGCGCCACATCTCGGTCATCTATATATTATGCTGATTAAGTGACCCAAAACAAGACTCCAAATCTTTTCCCCTCCCTAGTTGTATTATAAGTGTTTTTTATAGACTGCTCGCAGCGCCCCCTGGCTTATTAGAACGAGAGAGCTGAGGTTGTAACACCTCACACTAGGTAGTATGTACAGTACAGTGTACACCCATACACCTGTGTTGTTTATTGAATTGTTTCGTGGAACATTGTTGATAATAACGTGGAAATCTTGTGGTTATTGTATATAGAAATATTTTCTTAACTAAGTAGATATTTGGTCACTGGAATTTCCTAAAATTATTAGTAAATAACTTATAGTGTAAGATAACATGTTCATGATATTAACGGGTTTGAAAAGTACTGTTTTTGAGCAAAACTGCGCATGGAAGGCGTATACGCTCTTTACGTGGGATTTCCTTATATGTATATCTTATATATTTATATATCTTAAGCTGCTTACAAAAGCTCACCCTTAACTTCTTCCCTACAAAAGTTTATCTAGAACATTCGCAGCCATGCATTCAGCTAAGCGCACATTCCGGTGTAATCTGGTCCAATATCTATGTAAATGATGCAAATGCACAGTTATATGGTCAGCGTGCTATGCATGCTGAGTTTGAAATGAGTTTTAAGTATCTATAATAAATAAATAATGCTGGACACAATCCACACAGCATTATCTAGCCCCATGGTAAGCAGAGCTTGTGTTATGGGTACTAGATAACTGATATACATAACAATACATTACATAGATAGATATTTTTTTATTATACATGGAAAACGACCAGAACACCCGGAACAAATATCTGCAGATCGTACACACAAGTTCCGAGGCGCGAATTGTACCCGCAACCTCCTGCGTCGCAGGCGGACCTTCGCCCTCCGCGCCACATCGGTCGTCGAATGGTTCGTTGATCAAAGGAAGAGGTCAGAGGAAATGACGAGGTGAGATAAGAAATGTTTTTCTATAATTTGAATTGTTTGAAAAACGAACTACTCTTATCTCTCAGATACTACCTAAATTTTGCAGTTAAACACTACCAGTTTTGTAGCATAGAAACGAATCCCTCGGGAATAACATTTATTTGATTTATTTTTATTTGTAACTAGCTGCGCCCCGCGGCTTCGCCCCCGTGGAAATCTATGTGTCAAATAGTTTAAATGATAAAAAGTATCCTATGTTAGACTCCTGGTTCTAAGCCACCTCTCCACCAATTTTCAGCTAAATCGGTTCAGCCGTTCTCGAGTTATAAGTGTTGTAACAAACACGACTTTCTTTTATGTATACATATATATATATAGATATCAACAAAATGTTGCAATTCTCGAGAACTTTACTTGTAAATAAGTCTTTTCAATAAATTATTATACTGATAAGATTCCGGTCTCGGTAAGAAATATGATAATGTTGTATAGGTACGAGTATAGTTGAGCTATACGTGTATGGAACCGCTCACTGCGCTCTCCCAACAACGTGAAGAAATCGCCTTCACTTTCCCCACAAAGAAAGGAAATAAAAACCCCATGGCTCACCCTAATCCCACCAATTCCACGCCCAATCCTATACGGGCAGCGAAAGTACTAAATCATTTATTTCCAAAGTGTCGGCCTCTTATCGTGTTACCCGCATAAAGGAACCTTGTAGGATGTAGAGTATGTATGTATGGGTATGGTATTATTGAGGACTAGTTTCCGCCCGCGGCCTCACACGCGTTGTTTCTATGGAAACGTTTTATGGTTATACATTATGTTCCTTGGCAACTGATTTATTAATACATAATATAAAAATTTGCAAATGATTTATCCCAGGCCTGAAACAAGTTGTCGTAACGTTGTTGTTACGTTGCCGTTGTGGTTACCTGTATGCAGATAGCAGAATTTCAGCCCGATCCGTTCAGTAATTTTGGCGTGTAAAGGTACACCCATCCATCCAAACATCCATACTTTCTGATTTACAATATTAGTGTGATTGCTATAATATTAATTGGTCGAACAACCTTACGTTTTGTTTTATCAATTGTTATTTTGCCAACCTTAATTCGTAACTTATGAATTACTAGCTGCGCCCCGCGGTTTCACCCGCGTGGTGATAGATATTTTGGATAATATACAATATATCTTTATGATTTGTAGCCTATGTGATATTCTGATGTATATTATTTAAGGTACATATTATTGTAAAGTTTCATTAAAATCCATTTAGTAGTTTTTACGTGAAAGAGTAACAAACATCCATCCATCCATCCATCCATATTTACAAACTTTCGCGTTTATATATTTATTTTATATATTTTTTTTATTTTTTTTTATTTTTCGCTTATGCCCATTTCTAAGATGCATCATCCTTCTAATATAGAAGGATGATACATCTTAGAAATGGGCATGAGAATGTTATAAATCTTTTCAACTTTCTTGATTTGTTCACATATTATAGATTTGGGTATTTATCGCGTACCTTTACAAATACAATACAATATAAAAATACTTTATTTTACAGCAGTTACAGATCATTACAAAAAACATTACATGCGACAAGTATAATGGGCGACCTTGTCGCTTAGAAGCGATCTCTTCCAGGCAACCTTTGGATGGAAAGAATTATGTGAATTTAAGAAAGTTGTAGTGTCCTTTGGTTTCATTTTGCCCTACGTTTCCACCGCGTTAAAGCGATCATGGTAACGGGGCTTTAGATATGTCCACCAGCCCCACCGCAAGTCTTCATCTTCAAGCCTTAATCAACAGTGATAAGCATAAAATCATGAACTTGGAGTGATTCGTCAAATAATTAAACTTTCTTCAAAACTTTGCATAATTAAGTCATTAATCAATGTTTACTTTTCACTTAAACCACGCTAACATTTTACGGGGTAATATTTCGGCGTGGATACTCGTATTGAACCAAGTTTAACGACATAGCTCTAAGAATTAGCAAGCTGAAGTGGCAGTGGGCCGGCCATATCTCGCGAAGAACCGACGGCCGCTGGCGCAAACGTGTTCTTGAGTGGAGACCACGGCTCGGTAAACGTAGTGTAGGACGCCCTCCGACCAGGTGTGATGACGACCTGCTAAAGACTGCAGGTAGATGCTGGATGCGTCAAGCTGAAGACAGAGCGCTATGGCACTCATTGGGGGAGGCCTATGTCCAGCAGTGGACTGCTATAGGCTGATGATACAAGTGCACTCTTTTTTACCGAGACGGATTTTTTGCGCCGACCCGAAATCTAGATAGTGTTTGTGATCGCAGAGGGTTTAAACTAGTAATCAGTCTGCCAACTGGCGAGAGAATTGCAAATGGTCGCGGTAAAGTTGTTAAAAGTTGCAAATTAAAATGAATTGTCGCGTTAAGGGTTTAAGCTTTAAGAGTCTGGGTTTTTGTTAATCCTATTAAGTTTTGAGATTTTATTTGATTATTTAGTATCTCGTTACTATTTTTAAAGGCTATTGGATTAAGGTTTTTGGTATTATAGTGCTTAAGCTCTCGCACTCGGGGTAATCCCTAACAACGCTAGAGTCGTAGGGTGTCCTAAATTATTTTATGTTATGTGCAAGTAACCCTACTTATATTATAAACGCGAAAGTTTGTGAGGATGTTTGTTGCTCTCTCACGCAAAAACTACTGAATGGATTTTGATGAAACTTCAATATAGCCTACATATCAGAATAACAAATAGGCTACAATTCATAAAGATATGTATATTATCCAAAATATCTATCACCACGCGGGTGAAACGGTTTTTTTAAGCTACCTACTTTAGATTATAAAATATAATGTTTGACATTTTGGAACGTATGTTATTCTGTAAGTCAAGTCTGAATAAATAAATAAATAAAGATTTTCGACTCGTCCGTCACTTGATTTCGTAGCTCAGCTGCAGAGAGCGTCCCTGTACTGAGGGGAAGAACGCGGGTTCAATAAGTCCCATCAAAATCGTTTTTTCTTTATTAATTAATTAAAGTAAGACGGTCCAATAAAATAATATCAAGATATTGCATCGGCATGGGAATTTTTTAACTTCAAAATATTATTTATTACGAGCTTCTGCGACTTGACTTCACACACTCTTTTCGAGTAGCCTGTCCGTCTCTGGGGTACCGTCTACTTCCCTGGCAAATTTCATTCACACCAATTCAGCCGCCTAGGCTTGAAAAATTACAGACAGACAAACCGAGTTACTTTAGAAATTAAAAGTTGGGATGGGAACCAGCTTACTTGAACGCGTACAATATAAATAAATGAATAATGCTGGAAAATTAACACAGTATTATCTAGCCCCAAGCTGAGCAGAGCTTGTGATATGGGTACTAGATAACTGATATACAATACATTACATACATCATTTTTTTTTATTTTAATATACTTAAATAATGACCAGAACACCCGCAACAAATAACTGCAGATCGTACAAACATTTGTCCCGAGACGGGAATCGAACCCGCAACCGTGCACACAGTATTTTTTTTAAATTACCCTTCTCACATGTTATCTTCTAAATCGATATTATACTGTGACACGATGATAAATCCTCCGCCAAGTGTAGGATTCGAAACCTCAGGATGCTTCAGGCTATCTCCTCTGAAGGCGTTTCCGGTAGCGTTTCCGTTTCCGGTTCGCAATGGCGCGGGAAATACGTTAGTGCGGTATACTATACTATACACTCGCGTGTAGTTTCAATAGGACATCCGTAGAATGGCATAGTACAGTGAATACTGTACTTTGCTTTATTTTGTGATTGTGATTGATCATTAGTAAGGTTTATTTTACAAATAATTGAAAACATTTGCCAGCAATTTTAGTTTTAGCATATCTTTTAAAGGCTGAACCGATTTTCGATAAACACAGCTAAGAGAGAGCTAATTAATTTAGTTCCTGATTGTTTTCTGTATTTTTCTATTACGTAATTATGTTTTTGCTATGTGCTATTTGCTATGTGTAATAAGTCTATACTGTGTGTAATTATTTCTAAGTAGGTATATCTGCGGAAACGTGTACAAAGCCAAAAAAAGCACTGGTCTATCCAGGCATGTTCTATAATATATATAATGTTTATAGAGCATATGTTATACATATATAAATAATAAATAAAAATGAATCGCTGAATGTGTTGCTAAGCTCAAATCTCGAGAGCAGCTGAACCGATTTCGCCAATTCTTTTTTTAGAATATTCCTTGAAGTACGAGGATGGTTCTTCCATCATCCATCCATCATCAGCCTATATCAGTCCACTGCTGGACATAGGCCTCCCCCAATGAGCGCCATATGGTTCTTACGGAGAGAAAAAAGATAAAAAAAAATTGTCTGAAACAAACGACCACCCGGGCGAAGCCGGGACGGGCCGCTAGTAATGTATATACATTTTATTTCAAAACACATAATTATATCGTCGAAAGTGTTCTTGTCTATAGCAGTTACTCGCATTATATTCCAATATAGACACCTCAAACCTACAACAGTCCTTTTAGTCGAGGATTAATAAAAATAACAAGACATGAAATGAATAATCTTCTATCGTAGAAAGAGTAACCTTACAAGGGCGCGGCAGAAAGCGCCTCTTAATTGACTTTTTGTAGCGTCTTCAAGATTAAGTAATTAAAGACTGAAGGAAAAACTGACTGGAAATGAATAACGGACGATTGATTGAGGCTGCGAGAATTTAATGGGCTGGGTCACCGAAACTAAGGTGACGTCACACTGGGATGAACAAATGAACAAATGAAAAGTTTTTTATTTCTTTAGGCATCTTATTTGTAAGATGATAAGATGGTGTCGCAGCGTTGCGCGCTGGACCGCTGAAAAGACACGCAGTGCTTCCCGTGTGGTCCCATTTCAATTTGGTGCAGTTCTGACACTGGCATCCATGAGGAGGAAACTATATAAGCCTTCAATTTGCATTGAGTATGTGCGTGAAGAATGGAACTAAAGTTATCGACATAGCTCAAAGAATTAGCAAGCTGAAGTGGCAGTGGGCCGGCCATATCTCGCGATGAACCGACGGCCGCTGGGCAAAACGTGTTCTTGAGTGGAGACCACGACTCGGTAAACATAGTGTAGGACGCCCTCCGACCAGGTGGGATGACGACCTGCGAAAGACTGCAGGTAGATGCTGGATGCGGCAAGCTGAAGACAGGGCGCTGTGGCGCTCATTGGGAGAGGCCTATGTCCAGCAGTGGACTAATATAGGATGATGATGTGTGTGTGATGGATGTGACGAATAGACGAATAACTCAATATGCCGCCAACCGATTTCTATGATTATTTTCTAAAAAATAATGTTTTATACCAAATTTCATTATTTAGTCAGTTCATAGTTTTTAAAAAAACGCCAAATTATCAAGCTTTATTAGCGGTACTGTCTTATATTTTAAGTTTATAGATTTTATAATGTTTATAGTTTATTTTATGATGTTTATAGTTTAAAATTATTTGGTTCTGAAAGTTCTGGTAGTCGCGTTTCTGCGGCCGATGCCATCCCAATGTGTATAGGTCATTTCTCATTTGGATATATTTTCTGTTTTCGCTATCTACCGTCGTGTTTAGATATATTTTTTAACACTGACGGTCCCTGACTTCCCTCACCACAAAAATAAAATACAGAGTAGACATTTTTATGACAAAAGTACAAAGGGCGGTCGAATCGATTTGTGTATCGGTGTGTGGCATCGTAACTGCCTAACGAAGATATCAATATACGAATACATTGCGTTTTTGTTGGTAAAAAAGAATCGATTCAATGTTGAAATATCGAAGTGTTATTATTAATTAAGATAGTTACAATCAAATAATATAAACATATTAAAACTAGTATTTAGAATTGAAACAGTTGAGGGAACTGCAGACTATTACAACCAATCTACAGGTAGCTCAACTTATTCATAAGTTTAATTAAGTTAGACGGACCAACAAGTGTTCAAATCTAACTGAATCACATTTATTTCTTTCTTAGCTTATTTTTTGATTTTTTCATAATGTAAAAAAGTCTAGGGGTCTAGCAAATAAAATCGCGGGCGGGTTTGCTTTTTTTTACGTAGTCATACATTTAATGAAAGTTTTTAGTCTTCAGTTCGTTTTAAACTGTTTAGTGTTTATATCAAGCAAAGCCATAGGTCAGACCTAGTGTAGAATATCAAAGAATAATTTCCAGAGAATATTTCATATAAAATGTGCCCCGAAGGCTTTGTTTGGTACACGAAGCGGTATTTTCAATTATGAGAGGAATTTTATTTCAACAAATCCCGTATTTTCGGAATATTGTTTTTAATATTCGGTCCATTCGCCAACTGGTTTTATTAGTCTCCATGCCATATTATTGCTCGTATAGGTTTTCAATTAGGTACAACATGAGCCACAGATTTTGTGTTTTTTTTATTTTCTAAATGATAACCTACAAAACAGCGTATATCGTAATTACCTACAATTGAATAATGGAATTCTACAATACTACTATCACTTTTAATTAGATATATGAAACAAAAATCACAGATCAATCGATGAGAATCATTAGGAAATAATTTCAAATCTGAACTAAAACTTATTTTTAAATCATACAACAATTTTTATTTCAAAAAGATATTAAAAAAAAAGTAAAGTAGTCTATGTGTCAAATAGTTTATAAACCTTCCTCTTGAATCACTATATCTATTAAAATAAACCACATCGAAATCCGTAGCGTAGTTTTAAAGATCTAAGCATACATAGGAACAGACAGACAGTGGGAAGCGACTTTGTTTTTTACCATGTAGTGGTTTATTTGATTTAGGGTGACATCTATGGTCGTAATCTTCCAGGAACCCGTAGATATTTTATTTTATATTTTACTATGTATTAAACATTGCCTGAACCTAGTATATAGCACCTACTAAGGCCTGTAGATGTAATTAGGGTCAAATGGCTTGCGAAGGCCTCCGATCAATCAATTAGACGCGATGGCGGCGCACCCATTGACCTGCCTTCAGCTATCTGCTGGTTAACGGCTATAAAGTAATGGAGGATGAAGATAATGGTAAGTGTGGGGCAAATTAATACTAGACAGAGTAGGAATATTATTCAATTCTGCGTCCACGCATTTATTTTTTGAAGGAATTAGCCAAGTACAAGGTTACAGAAGGCGAGCAGCGTGTATTACACGAACCATTTGGAGCCTCTTCCGACCCCCTTATAACTCAAAATTTCAAATAAACAAATCCAATTTGGCTCATATATTAACTAATTGCGAGATACATGTGCTTTAAATGTAAAAAAAACTCATCAAATGGTTATTTAGACATATGTATGTACATTATGTATATGCGTATGTCTAAATAGTCAGTGATAAAAATGTAATTCATAGACGTTATCCATAAATCGTCATTTTTATCGCTGACTGTATTCTTTTTGGGATTTATCAATTTAAGTCTGTTCTTTAAAAGCTTCTAGTTTTTCTTCAAATAAATGTATAATGAGTTTAGTTCTTGTACAAATCGATGTTCAAAGGGTTAATAAAATAGCCTGAACTTAAAGAAGATTGGTAAACTTACAGAAAGTTTTAAAGAGCTCATTTATAAAATCGAGGGCGAATGAACTAATTATTCAGCTTCGTAATCTCTTTTATAAAGCTATCAAGTCAGTGGCCCCGCTAATCTATACAAATTAACTTACGTATTTGCAAGTACCGAAAGGTTTTATCATTTTCATCGTACTTATATTGCATATTATTGCTTATAAACTCCTTCCTCCCTCCGCTACGGTCGGATGCAACTCGTATATATAATAGGGTGCTTTAGTCCCTTATAATTCATTATAATTGTAAATAAATAAAACACATTCATAATTCATTTATTTACCAAAAATATACATACATAAGGATTTCTAGTGAGACCCAAACTAAGCACAAGGCTTGTGTCTTGGGTGTCAGGAGAGCACTAGTTAAGACTATACAATAGTTTTCGTGGACGTAAGTAGGTACATTATTATTATATAAAGAAGTAAATATTAAGTTAAAACAAAAATTTACATGGACGCATAAAAGGTACATAATTTTGTATTTCACATACCTGATTTGCAATTTTTCATAGCAAATTCCATCAAACTAGAGACCGGAGTGAATGATTGTCCATCAGAAGTGATGACCAAAGTGTGTGAGTGTCACGAGTGTCGAATCAGTTCCGACGTCATCGTTAATCTATACTAGGTCTAAATGCCATTTACATTTAGCTGCTCTAGGCGCTATTGTGATCGCTTATCGTTTGGCGTTGCGCCAACATTGTTTTTACAAGCCGATACGATTATATTATCTTTACCTAGGTATTCCCCAGGCTTCACACCTATTACTGGCATTAGATTTTGCGCATACGAGTTAAATATGTCTGGGGTCTAGAAACGTGCAAAAACTTCGTGGCATCAACGATGTCGTCTGGACTGAAATGGTAAGGAACCGAAAAACTGGCGAAAATTCTTAGCGGCCAAAATCCAATTGCCTAAAACCTAATAGAAAGGTAGGTACTTCCGAACCGAAACTGCGAATGAGGAGGTCGCGGGTTTGATTCTCGCTTCGTGAAAAAAGTTTATACGATCTGCATATATTTGTTCAGGATCGTTATCTATGTGTATTTATCTATGTAATGTATTGTATTATGTACTATATCAGTTATCATGTACCCAAAACACAAGCTCCGCTTACCATGGGGCTAGATAATGATATATGAATTGTCCAACATTATTTCTTTATTTATTCAGAGAAGTGGGCGGGCATCAACAACTATGCCAAAGTGCACCCTGGCATAACAGACATCCAAAACATATTCTAGCTACAAATTGTCGTATCGTACGTTCTAAAGCTAACTTATAGCGCTGTCCAGTCATGGATACCGGCTCTATAGCGATATGAGAAGTAATAGAGGTACAATGTGCAGAGTGCACCGGACCGAGATAAATTAATAACCATCAGTTATATCATCACTCACAGCCTCCAAGCTCCTATCAATCTGAATCTACGTTAAGGTGTCTCCGTAGACTAACAGAGCAGGGTCGGAACCGGATGCAAGTGATTTTTTCTTCCAAAGTTAAAATTCAATAACTAGAAAAAGAACGTTTTTTTAAATTTTTCGGGACAAATCCAATCCCTCGCGAATCTAAATCGAAATATAGAATCTCGAGATAATTTTTCATGCAATACATAAAAAAAATCGAAGTAATAATTGATAGAGAAATAGACAAACAAAAAAATACATACAGCCAAACATATAGAACCTCCTCCTTTTTTGTTCTTCGTCGGTTAATTAATTGAGGTCAATGGCCTAACCTCTTTGCTCGATAATGGCTCGGATTGACAGCTTCTTATCAATCGAATAGAATCGTGTATATCTCTCGAATCGATAGTTTACTAAAGAGTCTTGTTAATAGACATGTTGTGCTTAGTGTTGCGTAGACAGCGGCATTTATCAGATGCAAATAGATTGCAAATACAAATAGATTCGATATCCGTTAGCGAAATTAGATTAACTATACGGATTTTATTCGAATCGTAGTTAATTTCGTATTATTTTGTTTTCATAGGAACAAGGAAATATTTTGGTTTGTTTTAGGTACGTCACCGTCCGGTGACTTGTAATTAGAATTTTGCATAAATTATGTGACATATTTTTCATACCACATTATTATTAGTACCAGTTTCTGCCCGCGGGTTTGCACCTTTACCAGCAAATCAGTTAAACAATTCAGAGAATACTAGGCTTAGACATTGTACGTTGTATGCAACATAGTACAAACGAACTCACCCGACCTTCAAAAAACCAATTTCAACTTCAATCGCGTATTTCCCGCCCGTCCATCTCCCGGATTAAAGGGAATTCGGGGCTCGGCGACTAATTGAGGTCACTGCGAGGGACGCTTTTTGCAAGACCTAAGGCATCGGCCGCACTGCAAGACAGCTTGGATTGTAGGCTAACGCAACTAGATCATGAAATACTATAAAGTTCAACCAAAACCACAACTTTTTTATTAAATTCCCGGCCGTCGCGTCGTCGTCGTCACTGCTTATTCTAAGCCCTGAAAGTAGCTTGACCCAGTCACCCACTGGAACGAGTGGTCCGCAAACTGGACTGCCTATCCCAATTTATAATACCCAAATATCAGAATCTATACGATAAAAAAGCGGGTTGCGGGCGGTGGGACGGGTTTTGCTGTAACTCGAAAAATAACAACTAACAGACGAAAGGTTTCTTAACTCCCGCTTAACTGGCTAGGCTAGCCTAACCGCCAACTTACCACCCTGTAGTGCGGCCGTTGACTAACAGTCTTGGCCTAACGGGTGCAAGAATGGGCTGGCTTAACGGGATTAGAGGGCTAACAAGACCGAGGAGTTCGATTCTCACAGCTGCTATTTTAGAATCATTCCTGCTTTGGAGATTGCGTAGAAGTTGTAGAATTTATCTACAATCTCTAAGCAAGTGCAGTACATATTAATAACAAGACTAATCAAGCCAGCCTGGCTTAGATTTTAACGTTGTCCACGCAAGGACAACGTGTGGTAAGACCCATTTAAAGCGAGTGGCGGGCCGGTTTTGTGCGAAATGGTGCGACCTATTTGTGATTTTTCTTTAATGATGGTGATGATTCTTTATAAGTAATGGCAATTGTGTCTGGTTGGACAGTTTCCTGCTATTGCCTGCCAAGTAATGGAAAATCATTGTAAAATTAATGAGTTATCAAATTATGAAGATTGTTTGATATTATACCAGAGCCTAGTTCGTTATTATTATGTTATTCCACGAAAAAGAAAGAAAGAAAATATTTTTATTTACCTTAAAACTACCATACCCAACGAACTTAAACTACGCAAATTAATACTACATAATGTTACAAATTATTGTGCGTAGCAGTGTTCATGGCAAATATGGCCTTCACTCAGCATTGTGCTGGATGCCCACTAATGTGTCCACCCAGCGCTGATTTTCAGTGAAGACCTAGGTGCAGGTTCTTGGGAGAAAAAATGTTGGAGCCCCCTTTCCCTGCTTTTACTTTGAAAGCAACTGAAAGATACAGGCGTAAGAATTGAGTTTTCAAATGACAATTCGAATTCAATGGGCAGAAGAATTCGAAATTATCGATAAAGGACGGAAATAAATGACAGAACGAATAATGAACAATCGAGTCGGCCAATCTGCGCTCATTGATTAACTCCATTGTTCATTACGTTTTATGATTTATATAAAAGGAACTTTTCGACTGTCATTTATAATTCGCATTATTTTAGAGCTTATAAGACAGACCACAAAACATCACAAAGACTTTTTTTGCGCGAGGCCTTTACAGTGGGACGAGATAGGCCGAAATGAATTAAATTTATTTATAACGGGATATTTACCATTTTCATTTTGTGTTTTGTTTTGTATAACCATGACAGTTTCACAAGTTTTATTGAAATAAATAAATAAACAAAAGCTAGACTGACATATATAAGATCTTTTTGGTGTTCCATTTACAAAGAAGGTACATTTCATTTGAAAATGGAACTAAAAGGACCTTCTTGGTTATTGTTGGACGTTTATAAGAAGGGCGATTCTTCCTCCGTGGTAGAATGCGTGAGTAGGTACTTTGCGAGGCCCTAACGAAGACAGACAAAAAAGTTTGGTATTATTGCGAAATCACTGGAATTATTTATTTGCCGTAAATTGAACTAAAGGTGAACGTGGTTATTTTAATTTTTGTAGGGAACACAAGGGCAAAGTAATATGTTGCAGTGGAAATCACGTGAAATATATTCAAAGACTTACGACAAATTCGTGAAGTAGAGAAGTAATAAGTGTGCAATATGAAGGTAGGTAAGGTTTGATTATTTTATTTTCTCGCAATGAAAGTGAAAACCACAGTTCTTCACTCGGGCCAAAACTATTTATTATAACTCGGCCTAGTAATCCTCTCTCGCTACCATCCTCGTTTACAATGGGCTGGTTTGATCCCTTGTCTAAAAACATAAGTACTATTAAAGGGCAATCAGCAATCATAAAAGTATGACTTGTCTAAGTGCTTATTTTGTAAGCCTAAAGAAATAAAATATTTTGAATTTTGAATCGGTTGTCTTATGGCTGAAAAGCAACCGTATAAAAGTAAGTTGTCTGTGAGAACCACGTAGTATGATTTCATAATCATCATCAGCCTATGTTAGTTCACTGCTGGACATACGCCTCCCCCAATGAGCGCCACAGCGCGCTGTCTTCAGCTTGCCGCATCCAGCATCTACCTGCAGTCTTTCGCAGATCGTCATCCCACCTATGTAGTACGATTTACCTACCGTGAAATTATTTCCACCACTGCGTAATATTTGATAAAGTTCTATGAGCGATATTTATAAATGGAACTCTGTCTGTCATTTCACAGGGTTGAAAATCCATTCGAATACGTTTCTCTCGTACCATGAAAGACCGATTTCGTTTGTTCATTTATTTGATGTCCATTTCAATTCCGTCGATCCCTCACCTGTCGTAAGCAGCGCACGTGTTAAATTGAATCAACGTGTTAAATCTCGCTTCGAACGTGCATTGCGTAAATAGTTCACGTGATTTGTGGGCGAGACTCGAACCTATATCACACTACGCATGGGTTATGTAGATATTGTTTAATCTAACGAGATGCGCTGAGCTTAGCTATGAATTAAGCGTTGTGTGGTTTGAAATGTCAGCTTAATTTTCCTTGTGTTGGAACAAAAGTTAATTATATAAAACTGTATATGTCCGACCGGTGGTGGGATGACGACCTGCGAAAGACTGCAGGTAGATGCTGGATGCGGCAAGCTACAGACAGGGCGCTATGGCGCTCATTCCAACAGTGGACTGCTATATGCTGGTGATGATGTATCGGCAGTCTAACAACTTCAAAAATGACAGATCAAAATGCAATTCATAATTAAAAAAAGACCTTATACGGAAGGTTTGTATTTGTACTGATAGCCACTTGCGTGTCATGGGCCAAATAATATTTATTGATAAATAAATTAATAATATATTCACATTATTTCACTTTTCAGTTACTGGTGAGGTAAATGAACTGCAAACGGTTAATCAAATATTTAATAAATAACTAAACATCAAAAACAGAACTCTCAAGTTCCTCTATTGAAGCTGTCTGTCTATTTGTCATCCGTTAAGTGAAGGCACAGGATGATTGATAGGTAAACAACTCTTTGTTTGTGCTCTTGGCGGCTCCGGCCTATCAGTCATGCAGTGCGGCCTGACACTGGGGAGATATTTCGGAAACTTGCGCTTGGCAACAGCCAAATCTTTAAAACTTAAGCGTTGAGATAGGTTATAAAGCAGGATATGGCAGCTTTGTGCCAATGTGAGGATTTTTATTTGCCTATAGCGATTAGTTTGGCGACCGATGTGGCGCGGTGGGCGAAGGTCCGCCTGCGACGCAGGAGGTTGCGGGTTCGATTCCCGCCTCGGAACAATTGTGTGTACGATCTGCAGATATTTGTTCCGGGTGTTCTGGTCGTTTTCTATGTATAATAAAAAATATCTATCTATGTAATATATAGTATTATGTATATCAGTTATCTAGTACCCATAACACAAGCTCTGCTTAATATGGGGCTAGATAATGCTGTGTGAATTGTCCAGCATTATATTATATTATATATTATAGTTTCAAATAGCTCGACAGATATCGATTGGTAATAACTAATGCCAATTACTATATACAATTATGAATTTTAGTTGCACTTTAGTCATTTTGTCATCACAATGTACCCTAAACAATAAGTTCTGTTTCCAATAAAGATTTTTTGTACAATTTTTTACTTCGTCAATCTGCCAATAAAGCGACAAAATCAATAAAACTTTAAATATATTGTTTTTGAGTGTAACGTCTACCTTATTTCCTTAGATTCAAGTTGGTTACTCTGCAAGTCTATGACTTACTTAGGAAGCAGCCACAATAGATAATTAGCTGGAAACCTTAGTAAGACCTACAGGTGACTCGCCAACAACGCTCCGAGGCGCTAGACCATAAAAATTCTTAATTTGTGAATTAACCTTTCGAACGCAATAGCAGCTTTATTTAATTTCATTACGAACGTAATGAAATTAAATTAGGTAATTTTATTTCCGACATATTATAATTTTTGTAGATTTTACTTGTAAATTATTTATAAATACTTAGCTTTTATTTTCTTGGGATCCATGGGATCCATCTTTTTAAACATTATCTATCTAGATAGATAGACAATAATTGTATTGCACACTTAAAATTAATATAATACAAACAAGATAAAAATAATAATACAAGATATGTGACAATTTGGCGGTCTTATCGCTAGTTAAAGCAATACATACGTTTTTCATATACTGGTCGATGGTCCTCACGGCGGCGGTCCGTCCGAGCAGCAGTGCATCCATTTCGCTTTCCGGCAGTGGCACCACTGCCACTGTAGGCTCGGAGCCCTTCATGCTTCCTACACTCATCGCTGTAGTTTAATCTAACTGTTAGTTACACAACACACCGTATACAGCTCCTTTTTTGTCACACAAAGGTTACTTCATCATGATCCAATTGTCTCATATAGTAAGTTCAACGAACTGTTAGTTTTTCAAAAAAACACCTTTTCATCCACTCTTTTTTTATCAATTTTCTGTAATATTTTTAATAAAACTTGAAGTCCAAGTCCAACACACCTCTGTTGTAAAATTCTTCGTGAATTCACACGAATCTTACCAAGACTCGTTCATAGTTTTTGTACAATTTCACACTTACACCACTCTGCTTCTGTCCTGAAGATATGTGTCACGCATTTAACACTTTGTTGCGTTGATTTAAAATCGATAACGTCGCACATAAATTGTCAAGCTAGGCTAGTCCTTATAAATACTGAAATACGAAATTGCGTCGTCTGGTTTATTTACGACACCAATCTACAGGAACATACCGGGTTATATTTTTCAAATAGCCCTATAAAAGCCTTTTTACGTTCGAATTGCACTTTATTGTGTTGACATAAAGTATATCGTTCCTTTTATCACATTTCAGTCTAATTTTAACGAAACGATTTTATTTTTAATCAGCTAAATGGCTACAAAACTATTTATTTATTTTGGAAGTACACTGTTTCAAAGTCGATATGGTTTTGCACTATTTAGTTTTGTTGTGTATTGTCGTAATTCTCCTAGATTATACAGTTATCTAGATTAATTTCCAATTTTTTATGTTAAAGTATTTCTAAAATTCTTATCACGATTTCCTATGTGAATTTCTATTTTTTCACTAGCCACTACATTTTATTTCACTGATCGTAGTTTTGGTTATATATAAGTTTATTAATTTTCACTGTTTCCAGAGTTTCACTGTATTTTTTCACTGAACTCCATAAATCGTAATCCGTTTCACATTGATCCCAACTCGAGTCAGTCTTATCTACAGAGATTTATCGTTTTTGGTTCAGCATTCCGTTTAATGTAGAAATATATCTTGGGACATTTGCTGAGGATACTATTTGTGATAATGGTATTAATGTGGAATTGTTTTATCTTTATTGTCTTGTTTTTTTCGCTTGTTTAATTTATTTATTTATTCATTTGTGGAAATATGTCTTAAATAATGATTTTTTTTTGACTTCTTGGATGGAAGCATTCCTTCGTGAATTGAAGATTAGCGAAGCGGTATTTAATTTCAAAATTTGATATTTTTTGGATTTTTTGTGTAAGTAGGTACTTTATTAACAAATAAAAGTATAATCAAATAATAAAAACAATTAATATTACTATTGACAACGCAGCCTATGTTTTATTCCGGGCCTGGAACTACCTATATGCAAAATGTCAGTCCGATCCGTTCAGTAGTTATTGCGTGAAAGGGCAACAAACATCCATACTTACAAACTATCGCGTTTATAATATTAGTAGGATCATATCTCGAAACTAAATAGACCGTATAATTTCTTGTGTCAAAAACAAACAGTATGCTTGCTCGAATGTCATAGCTGAGCGATCATATTATCTGTGTTTGACGCTCTTCATGCTTCTAACATTTTGTTGGTAGAGAAAAGATAGATAGATAGATAACACTTTATTACACCACACAAAAACAGAAAATAATACAGAGATAAAAACTTAGAATAAAGGTATAAAGGGCGGCCTTATCGCTGAGAGCGATCTCTTCCAGGCAACCTTGGGATGGACTGGACATGAACGAACAATATAGACGGTGGCACTTTAATAAATAATTGGTAACAAATACACTAAATACCTACAATACAAACAATATAATAAACTTACATAGACATAAGATAAGGAGAGACATTATTACCAACCGTCACTCTAGTCTAGTAGGTCCCTTTTAGATGACGGTTGGATCTAAATCGTGTCAACCGCCACCCTAAATGACATGGTGCCGTTTTTGACTGTGACAATTTTTAGTTTAACACGTTCCCTGTACATGACCCATCGGTGGTACATATTGAGGTTCTGATTATTATGTGCATGACACACATCCCAACAAACATTTCTGTCATATAAGTTCAAGTTACGCGGCTCAAAATGCTATAAACATCGTATTGAAGTAATTTTTGCGTGTAATATGACGTTAGGCCTCTTTAAGTTTATACAACTTGTTGTCGTATATAGACATCGTATAAACTTCTATATGACTGTTTTAATGACAATTATACAACTTTCAGTAGTATAACCAATGCTGAAATCTTAGTAACGTCTATACGACTTTTCACCGGCATTACTCGTGTTAGAGTTGAGATAACTACTTTTACGTGACGTTCGTGTAGAAGTGATCAATCGTACTCTTATACGACTATAATGTCAATCGTATTAGAGTCGCTAGAACTACTTTTAGGTGACAATTGTATAAGAGTGGTAATTTTCTCTCTTATACTATTTTAAGTAAATATGAACACTTTTATCCTACTCTTTAACGACTAGATGTACTACCATATTTTTGTAATATACAAGTGAACTGTAAAAAAACTGGAGTTGGTTCTGTACAAGGTTTAATTTTGAACTCAGGAGATTTGAGTTCGGTGCAAAGTTATAATGTTGCTCAACGCACAGAAATGAGATCCAGTGGTTCTATAACAGTAGAGTCAGAAGAAGATGAAGTAGATTAAATTTTTGATAAATTATGTCTTGGTTATAGTTCCGATTATAAAAGTGAAAGCAAAGCCAGTAAAAATGATATACTTTGGGATGATTTAAAATTTAAAATCACTCATTCATACTTTGAAATAAAAGAAAAAATGACTATGGGTGGTTTTATTTATTATTAACCAATCAACATTTTATCACATGTAATCATAATCATTCACAGTATTTATTTAATTAATAAGGTAGGTAGATTCTCTCGGTACCATGGGTTAAAACTAATTAAAGTTTAACAATCATAAAAGTTTACTATATACATAGAAACCCCTTTTTCAACAACTGAACCCAAATTTCCTTGGCTTTCCAATATGGCTGACCCAAAAGAAGCGCACATAGTGAAAAGTCGTTAAGAAATTGTATTACGGTCGTGTCATAATCTCTTAAGTCGTATAAAGGCAACTGTTTACACATTCGTCAAATTAGAGTAAAATTACTGCTTAAATCTAAATAATTTATAAGGCGCGTTCATTATTTCGAGGTTACTAGCGCATATTACTCGTTAAAATTAATTTCCCAATTGAACTATTTATTTGAACATGAATTTCGACGATGTACGTAATACGTAATGATAAAATAAAATGGCTTCCTTGCAAGATTAATTCTATCACAGTAAAAATAAATTGTGTCATTTAGTTTCATTCACTATCTCCACTTCACAATAAAATCCCGTAAAAAAAGTCGTAATTAACACTACATAATCGATAAAATGCCGTCAAGCAATGGTAATAAACATCTTAACTCGATTAAAAGTGCATCACACGACATCTATACGGCCACTACAAGACCATATTGCGATTAATACGACTGATACACGACTCTATTATGACACTAACTCGTATAAAATGGGCCCTTTTTGGGTCGTGTTAACGTGATAGCGACGTATTTACTACCAAAGTATAAAACCAAAAGTTAGAATCGGCACGTTGTGGCGACTTATGAAATGTTTGTTGGGATATGGGTCGTAAGCCCTTGCAAGTGTAAAAGCTTGTAAAAATTTACAAGCGTGAGTTTATCCACTTTTATTGGCATACACGTGTAGCCAAATAACTAAAAAATAAATTGTCAAGAAACCCAGAGGACTTTTTATTTAGACTTGACAGTATCCTACCATCAACAGTTAAAGTATTTTAGGTGAAAATAAAATAAAAAATGCGTTACACGTATGTGATCGACTCCATAATCTAGGCTACACAGGAAACGTGTTAAATGTCGCAATTATAAGAATAATGTCGGTTCCCAATCGCTACCCTGTGTACAATTGACGACTGCACCCTTAAGTGGTAAAATAGACTCTGAATCATTCCCATTTTAGTTCTAATTCTAATAACAATAAAATGGTTTACGAGATGGTGGTCCAATCAAACATGGTGGTTTAATCAAACATGGTGGTCCAATCTAATATGGTGGTCCAATCTAGCAGACCCTAATAAACGAAAGGTGATTTTATTGCCTTTTTATAGTAGTTTGGTACTTGGTCATGTCAAGTTGGAGAAGGTAGCTAGAGTTTATTTTTTATTGGAAAATTTTTCCAATAAAAAATAAACTCTAGCTACCTTCTAGAATAAATATAAGTTAGTGAAAAAGAGGTTGATTGGTTCCTTTTGGAGTTGGTTCGGCAACTGACGATAACTAAAACTTTAAATTAAAGGATTCATTAATTAATTAAAATATTGATTAATTTAGGTTGCCTGGCAGAGATCGCTCTAAGCGATAAGGCCAACCATAGATAGATAGAATATACTTTATTGCACAAAAAGTTGAAATGTTTTACATAGGCGAGCATAATGTATTCTCTACCTGGTAACCTTTGGGTAGTGTGGACAACAGTTTGGTAGGTAGTGCTATATAATAGAGATAGTAAAATATACTACTCATAATGCTACTTATATTATACTGAAACAGTAATATATATACCTATATAAGGAGCTTACGGTCAAACGGGATAACCGTTTAAGTTAGCTTTTAGATTAATATGCAATTATTGTGAAATATAAATAAAATTAAAAAATTAAATAAATAATTAACCATTGTACAACACATTCTATATTTGTCTTTTTCCTGTCTAGTGTATCTGTTTTATTTGGTGTACAATAAATTGTAGGTAATTGTATTGTATTAATTGAGCTATAGCGGTCGTTTGCAACAGTTTTCATTTAGTTCAACTGTTTCAATTGTAAAGACTAATTCTAATTTGTTTAAGTTCTGAAATCCTTCAAATTGTACCTAAATAGAAATAACTAGCGGACCTTCCCGGCTTCGCAAGGTTTTAGTACGGATCCTTAACTTTTTTGAAAATATAATATAGCCTATGTTCACCGGGGATAGTGTAGCTTCCCAACGGTGAAATAATTTTTCAAACCGGTCCAGTAGTTTCGGAGCCTTGTCATTACAAACAAACAAACAAAAAATCAAACCTTTCCTCTTTATAATCTAAGTATAGATTAACGGACTTAGAAATTAATACTGCATCGGTCATAAATTACCGACTGAGATAGAGATAATATTATAGGTACTGGCGTAGCAAATCCCTTTCCTTTCTTTGGGTTCCGTATATTATTATTCCTACCCAGACTTCAAAGGAACCCTAAAAACAACGGAGTCGTAATCTCCTTGCTCAGCGAATCTGTAAATCCTACGACGTCGTACTTTTGTACGTTCCGTTTTACGTAAACGTTCCAAATAATATTTTTAATAAAGACAACGAGAAATAATTTCAGCGAGAGGCTTCGCTTATTTTATAAATACGGAATATAATCACTTCGGTCAAATATATATATTTTAGAATATTTTATCAACAAAGAAATTATAACAATACTAGCTGCGCCCCGCGGTTTCACCCGCGTGGTGATAGATATTTTGGATAATATATGTACAATATATCTTTATAAATCGTAGCCTATGTGTTATTCTGATGTATGAGCTATATTATTGTAAAGTTTCATTAAAATCCATTCAGTAGTTTTTACGTGAAAGAGTAACAAACATCCATCCATCCACCTATCCATCCATACTTACAATCTTTCACGTTTATAATATTAGTAGGATGACAAAAACAACTCTCGTTTAAATATATAGTACTAGTTTTTACAATTGAGCTAGCTGCAGTCTGTTGTCAACAATCGAGAGGTAGCTCAGCTGGTCCAAAGCGATTTATTTTTATGATGTTTAAAAGAAAGTTCTTAAATCCTACTAATACATATTATAAACTTCAAAGTGAATTTAGTCTATTTCTATTATTTTATGTTTTTTCGTCGTCAATGATTTTCGATTACTTTTGTCGTAATCATAATAATAAATTGAGTGGTACTAAACCTAACTGCTTGTATTGTTTTTACTATAAAATATATCTTTCTATTATATTCTACTACCAATAGGTATTCTAGAATATTGCTGAATTCTGCTGTCAAGCATTTTATTTCGCATAGTTTTCATTATTACCGACTTACTTCCTTCTTTATAAATAAGTAGGCGGGTAATTTTGATTCTTATTCGAGAACATCATAAATCTCCGCCCATACCGTCTCAACGCGTCTCAGCTCGAGAAGCAAGGGCGGGCGGGCTTATCTACTCATATAATAAGGTAGAGAATGTTTGTTTGTTAGATGACCTCCGGTTCAAATTATTCGATACAAAAATAATAACGTTATCTGAATAAATTCAAATATAAGAGGTGTAAAATTTTATAATTATACAATACAATAGAATACAATAAGTCTTTATTGCACACCAAATACATAAAATACACAAGACAGGAAAAGAATAAAATAAATAAATAAATAAAAATAAATAATGCTGGACAATTCACACAGCATTATCTAGCCCCATGGTAAGCAGAGCTTGTGTTATGGGTAAGGAAAAACAAATACAAAATATGCTGTACAATGGGCGGCCTTATCGCTAAGAGCGATCTCTGCCAGGCAACCTTTGGATGGACATGAAGTGCTAGGACAAGTATAGATGGCGTGTTATACAGAAAAATATTTAATAGGGACATACATAAAATACCTACTGATATACATAGCTATAAGTATAAATACATACATAAATATATAATATACAATAAATAAAATAAAAAATACACATATATAAATATATATAGGTATGATGTATATAAATATATCAATTAACAGTTTGATGTCGAGGTAAGGAAGTGTTCATAGACCATATGTTTGAATATAGGGAGAGACTTAGCTTGTCGTATAGAAATGGGTAGGGCATTCCACAGTTATCTTAATTATCTTATTTGCTATGTTGTAAAATTGTTTTATTAACAATTTTAATCCTAAAGATAATGAATCTGTCGTTATATAATCATAAGCCCATTCTTCGTATTTGTAAAGGTCATATATGATTCATCGTCATCATCATCAGCCTACGAGTATATATATATTCGCTCGTGATTGGTGGATCGCCTGTGTGCGGCTGCCAAGCCATGCAGCGGACAGCGAAGTCACTGTGCTTCTTGCGGAACTGCCTACCGCGCTAATTACTTTAATTTTAGTTTTTAACCTTATTATTGTTAAGATAACTTTAGTGTCTAGATAAACCTATTTAAGATGCTATAAACAAAATGTAACAAATTTGTATCAATAAATAAATATAATCTATCTATCTATCCACTGCTGGACATAGGCCTCCCCCAGTGAGCGCCATACCCAACAAACATTTCATAAGTCGCCACAACGTGCCGATTCTAACTTTTGGTTTTATACTTTGGTAGTAAATACGTCGCTATCACGTTAACACGACCCAAAAAGGGCCCATTTTATACGAGTTAGTGTCATAATAGAGTCGTGTATCAGTCGTATTAATCGCAATATGGTCTTGTAGTGGCCGTATAGATGTCGTGTGATGCACTTTTAATCGAGTTAAGATGTTTATTACCATTGCTTTACGGCATTTTATCGATTATGTAGTGTTAATTACGACTTTTTTTACGGGATTTTATTGTGAAGTGGAGATAGTGAATGAAACTAAATGACACAATTTATTTTTACTGTGATAGAATTAATCTTGCAAGGAAGCCATTTTATTTTATCATTACGTATTACGTACATCGTCGAAATTCATGTTCAAATAAATAGTTCAATTGGGAAATTAATTTTATCGAGTAATATGCGCTAGTAACCTCGAAATAATGAACGCGCCTTATAAATTATTTAGATTTAAGCAGTAATTTTACTCTAATTTGACGAATGTGTAAACAGTTGCCTTTATACGACTTATGAGATTATGACACGACCGTAATACAATTTCTTAACGACTTTTCACTATGTGCGCTTCTTTTGGGTCAGCCATATTGGAAAGCCAAGGAAATTTGGGTTCAGTTGTTGAAAAAGGGGTTTCTATGTATATAGTAAACTTTTATGATTGTTAAACTTTAATTAGTTTTAACCCATGGTACCGAGAGAATCTACCTACCTTATTAATTAAATAAATACTGTGAATGATTATGATTACATGTGATAAAATGTTGATTGGTTAATAATAAATAAAACCACCCATAGTCATTTTTTCTTTTATTTCAAAGTATGAATGAGTGATTTTAAATTTTAAATCATCCCAAAGTATATCATTTTTACTGGCTTCGCTTTCACTTTTATAATCGGAACTATAACCAAGACATAATTTATCAAAAATTTAATCTACTTCATCTTCTTCTGACTCTACTGTTATAGAACCACTGGATCTCATTTCTGTGCGTTGAGCAACATCATAACTTTGCACCGAACTCAAATCTCCTGAGTTCAAAATTAAACCTTGTACAGAACCAACTCCAGTTTTTTTACAGTTCACTTGTATATTACAAAAATATGGTAGTACATCTAGTCGTTAAAGAGTAGGATAAAAGTGTTCATATTTACTTAAAATAGTATAAGAGAGAAAATTACCACTCTTATACAATTGTCACCTAAAAGTAGTTCTAGCGACTCTAATACGATTGACATTATAGTCGTATAAGAGTACGATTGATCAATTCTACACGAACGTCACGTAAAAGTAGTTATCTCAACTCTAACACGAGTAATGCCGGTGAAAAGTCGTATAGACGTTACTAAGATTTCAGCATTGGTTATACTACTGAAAGTTGTATAATTGTCATTAAAACAGTCATATAGAAGTTTATACGATGTCTATATACGACAACAAGTTGTATAAACTTAAAGAGGCCTAACGTCATATTACACGCAAAAATTACTTCAATACGATGTTTATAGCATTTTGAGCCGCGTAACTTGAACTTATATGACAGAAATGTTTGTTGGGTAGGGCCCTGTCTTCTGCTTGCCGCATCCAGCATCGACCTGCAGTCTTTCGCAGGTCGTCATCCCACCTGGTCGGAAGGTGTCTTACACTACGTTTACCGAGTCGTGGTGTCCACTCGAGAACACGTTCACATTTGTGATTGATGAGTTGTAATTTTTCAAGTTCGGTCTGTAAAGATTGATTTTTAAATTTCTTTAATTCGTTTAGATTAAATCTCTTACTCACCTTTCCTGAATTATGATATGTTTCAAATTTGTTGAAAAATTCAATAAAAAATTGTCAAAAAAAAACATCATGACGGCTGGTTAAACTCTGAATAGCGTTTTCGAGTGTTTGAAAGTTGGAAATATCTAGTATTTCCTAAATTCATCTGAAATAATGAATAAAAAAATAAATAAATAACCAGGATATAAAATATATACTCACAATAAGCTACCTACCTACTACCTAAGTTAGCTCCCTTCCCGCAGTATCCTCTTCGTATGTATACATGATGCAGGTAATGTAGGTATCCTAGGTACCCTGCAGTAGCTTAGTTCCCATGAGCAAAGCCGCAGACAGCCGCTAGTAACATATAAATCAAGTATTCCCATACCGTCGCGTCCCACAATATGTTGAATGTTATTTATAGCCTCTAAAGATACCCAATAAAAGATTATCCGCCTTTTATGTGGCAACACTAAGGTTAACTACGGGAGGAAGAATTTTGGAGTTACGTGTTCCTTTAAAACATTTATGTTATGTATTTTAATATGTATATCAGTCATCTAGTACCCATAACACAAGCTCTGCTTAGCTTGGGGCTAGATGATGCTGTGTGGATTGTCCAGCATTATTTATTTATTATTATTATCGACCAGCTGGCAACAAAGCTTCTTGCAGAGCAAATGTACCACCAAACTGCTATTTTCAACTCGCATGCCCAGCGTGGGGATTAGGGGCATTACCTCTCATAAAATAAAGCCAATAAGGTGCTTTATCAGGGCTTGCGTCCAGCAGTAGAGGGGTTTGAACGGGTTCGATACCCGTGTAAGTTCAGTAGAAAATTTGTTTATTTGCTGCTACTGTATTGTATTGTATTGTATTTTATTGTATTGTATTGTATTGCATTGCATTGCATTGCATTGCATTGCATTGCATTGCATTGCATTGCATTGCATTGCATTGCATTGCATTGCATTGCATTGCATTGTATTGTATTGTATTGTATACGCACTTAGTCAAATAGCGTTTCTAAAATAAAAATACAGCCTACCTAGGTACATAACCTAGGTACATGGTATACATTCTTCAACATGTAAACATGACACAACAAAGTGCTTTATTACCTGTAGACCTTACAGACTCCTTAGACAGATTATATGCATATAACTAGGAAATAAGTGATAATGATCACTATGATTTTATGTTCACTTCAATCCTTTTAAGGTAAAGTAAAGAAGCGAACAAGAAACCTTTATCTTGTTAGAATGTTGGTTACCCACAACCTCCATCGTCTACGGCAAGGTTATTCTCGGGTTCGTGATAAAGTTTATTTTATGTGAGTAAATGATCGGTAAGGCCTCATTCACACGAGACTTTAAAAAACGTTGCGTTAAAATCCGGCGCGGAGTTGGCGCTTATATAACGTTCTCGATGTGATTGTTCATACGAACGCTTTAAAATCACTCTTGTTTCGTTTCTCGCAGACGTGGAAATGGTTTCTGCTAAAGTACTAGCAATAGCGATTTGTGTTGCTAGAAGATGAAAAAGAAACAAAAGGCATTCTGGGTTCATACTCTGAATGAACTGATATACATAAAAGGACAATTTGTGACACTAGGCATTATTCTTCATAATCTTATTTGAGGAATCTGGCAATATTTTTGCATATAGAAGTGGACGAGACTCCTCTATAATTGGGATTTCGGGATCCACAACCCACGACATCGTAACGTCGCTCTGCTAACGTAAACATAATACGAAGTTTCATATGATATATTCCCTTTAAAGCCCAACGCCCAGCGCTCAAAATGCAACACAGCTCGATAAAAAAGCGTCGCGTTTAAAAAGCGCTGTCGTTTGAACATAAACGTGGAAATGCGTTTGTTCTATTTGAACGCTTTTTTAACGGGCGTTAAAAAACTCCCGTGCGAATGAAGCCTAAGTTTACAAGAATTATAAAATGAAGAGCTACAAAATGTTTTTATAAAAGAATTCGTTTTAATTTTCAGAAAATTCTGCGAATAACAGAGAATACGTGTTTGCAAATCTGCCGCGAGGCAGACATTTTATGGTCGAGATATTATTTAATAATGAGTTATTTTTATGTAGAAAGTTTTTTAACTTTTCAAGGCCGATTTTTGAAGGTGTTCGTCGAAATATCATAGCAATAGAACAATGCACGAAAAATGTATGTCAGTGAAATAAAATCGTTCGATTACCTTTTCTTAGTCTAAAGTTAGCGACATATAGTTCTAAGAATTAGCAAACTGGATGCGTCAAGCTGAAGACAGGGTGCTATGGCACTCATTGGAGGAGGCCTATGTCCAGCAGTGGACTAACATAGGCCGACGATGATCTTGTCTAACCTTTTACTTAGTAAGTTCGATATAAATCGACTGGTACTTGGTTTCACTTAGAAATGTGAAACTGTGTAAAAGGGTTGTTAAAAAAACATTTTATTATAAATCAATAACTTTTTACTAGAATCGACTACATATTTCAACCCTCCTTTGTTAACAACACAGTCGGGTAAAACAAGTTTCGAACTTCACCCTTACGACTCTATAAAAAATGGCTAGACGATTTGAAGAGCCCAACAAAGACGCTCAAAGGACCGAACAGATGTTTGGGTCCTTTTTCAATCTTGTGGTATAATCAATTTAGTGTTGGTTGGAGTATATTAGAAACACAGGGTGGGTTTTTGAGATGGGAGTGGATGGATAAAAGTACAATGAGTTTACTGGCCTATCTAGCCATGGATTAATGGTGGATTTTATGGGTTCAAATACCTATGCAAGTATGACTTCTGCTATACTAATATTATAAAGAGGAAAGGTTTGATTTTTTGTTTGTTTGTTTATTTGTAATGAATAGGCTCCGAAACTACTAGACCGATTTGAAAAATTATTTCACCGTTGGGAAGCTAGGAAGCTACAGTATCCCCGGTGAACATAGGCTATATTATATTTTCAAAAAATTAGGGATCCGTACTAAAACCGTGCGAAGCCGGGAATGTCCGCTAGTTTGTCATAATTGTATGGTAGCTATTGTATTTCTTTATTAATCTAAAACTCATACTATTATTTTCTGTAAGACATTAAAAACCAGAGAAGTTTTGTGTAGCGTTACAGCGTGTTGCCATAGATTTTAAATGAAATTACGAACAGCCGGAATCGAATCCGCAAACTTTCGTCACAGGCGAATCTACGACCACTACGCCGAAAGGTAACCAAATCTATCTAACATCGTCTACGCACATGTAGATATAGAAAACGCATCAACTACCTAAGTCCCGAGTCCATTTGACAATAATAGCGAGACGTGATCTTGAGGACGCATATTTGTATGAGATTTGCGTAAATTCCTGTCTGCATAATAGAGGAGTTGTACCAAAATATGACTTGTCTAAGTACTTATTTTGTAAGGTTAAATAAATAAATGCTATTGACTTTGACTTTCACTTTGAAAACCTAAGGAATAGATAGGCGTGTTTTAAAAAACTATAAACCGAATTTAAATTCTTTATTAGTGAAAATGGGTTTAAAACTTAATCGGTTAACGTGATATTGCGTTATTCATCCATTTGACGCGCACATACTTAATACAAATTTAAGACATATTTTCTCGTAACAAAAAAATTTAAGTTGAATTGAGAACCTCCTCCGTTTTTGAAGTCGGTTAAAAAGGAGAAATCACTATCACGTCTCGTATTATCGTCTAAAACGATTCACCCCGACCACACCCGACTCACTCTCAACCGATAAATTTTAATGACCTAATCTAAAAAGTACCTGCAATAAAATTGATAGTAACCTTATTTAAAAGTAATATTAAAGCATTACAGTCGGTATACTAATTAATTGTATTAACCTATAAACAAAACCTACAATAAAATAAAGTAAACCTAGTTTAAAAGTAATATTCAAAAGTATCCCGGTGTACAGAGCTTGGGTCTGTTCCACCAGCCGCCTGACCTACATTGCATATTTATGCATTTCGTCTTCGCGGTTTATTTTATCTAGGTTCCACCGGTCTCTTTGTTTTATTCTACCCTTTAAACTCATTGAGTTTCAAGGTATAATTTATTAATATTTGCGTTTTTTTAATAATTACAATGAAATCTAATATAAGTTTGATGAATCTAAGGTGTAGTGTATCTATAACTAACTATGTAGATGACCCCGTGAACTTCTGAATTAGCAAGCTGAAGTGGCAGTGGGCGGACAAATCTCGCGAAAAACTGACAACCGTTGGCTGGGGTAAAAGTGTTCTTGAGTGGAGACCACGACTCGGTAAACGTAATAGAAAGAAAGACAGAAAATATTTTTATTTACCACGTAAACTACCTACGTTACGTAATGTAGGACGCCCTCCGACTACATACACAGGGCGATATGTCGCTCATTAGGGGAGGCCTATGTCCAGCAGGCGACTAACGCTGATGATGATTAATGATTTCACGTCAATACAATTAGGGATAAAACTATTTGAAAATATATTTGATCATTGAAGAGTTAATAATAGTACGAACAACCGGTTGTTCAGTTATCTATCTGTCTTGCAACGTTTTTATGTATAACTGAAGTTAAGCTTAATAAGTAACTAACATCTAGGTTCTGTAGCCTGGAAGAGATACATCTAAGTGATAAAGCAGCCAGATTAGATATTGTCTTTATGTAACTTACAGTGTAATAGAAACGAAATGAGACAACCTAAATTTTCAAGGAATTTCTAGAGAAAATCAGCGTGTTTAATTAAAAAAAGTAAAATCTAGATTTACACGAAAATAATGGTTTTAATTTAAAGGCAGGTTAATTAAAGACGACCTAGAAAAAGGCCTTAATTTCTCGGAACCTTAGGTTTTTAATAAAAATGTCAGCTGCTCCCTTGTTTGTTCAGACTTGATGAGACCTCAGCCTAGGTAGGGCGTAGGGTAGGGGTTCGGACTTCGAATTTGAAAATAATAATTAACAAGCATGCTATGTTTTTTCGTCGCTTCTTTACTATAACAATCAACATAGCTGTCGAACAAAAAAAAATCCTAAAAACTATGATTTGCATGACTATTCATTTTATATTTTAACTAGAGATGTTATATTAGGGTCATTTTTAGGTAATCATATTATTGAATATATTAGTTAACGCATATTATGATACCATACCTATTACTGGGTATTAGTCAAATATTAGTGAAGAGATTCATTATAGCTACTCAATCTAATATTGATATCTGCTTTTATTCTCTGAATATGAAATACGCCTATTACAGAAGTAAAACTGTGATTAAATTTTCCATACTTTAACAGGCTTAGGACTGTCAACGTTGATTATGTTGGCGTATTTAAAAAGTTAATCACATATGTACAATAATAATTGTTTTTTTCTGTATTTTTCTTAAAACATACCTATTACTTTTTTGATTTTGTGTTTTTTTTTTGTTTTTTGCTTCATAATCAAAACTAAATTCCTCAATAACCACAAAAAAACCACCACCAAACCAAAACCTCCACCAAAAATAAATACAAAATAGCTACTAACTTAATAGGTATTAGGTAAATATTATCAATCACTGCGTGCACGTGCTATCTGAATACAATATGGAGTCGCTGTGAGCTTCGGTCACCACAAATATTATAACTAATATTCGTATTAGATTAGCGAATACACATTACACAGTGTTCATCACTTCATCTCGCTCACTCGCCCGCCTCGGGTCGGTTTAGGTGAGTCTGGCGTTCTCACTCACTCGTCGGTGAGCGAGTGAGTGAGAGAATGACGGCGGTCGGCAAACAGAACAGTAGCTAATAGACTAGCGACCTCGCTATTACGCGTCCCTAATATTTGACTAATACCTGGTAACCTATTACTTTATATTCGCATATCCTAATATGAATTGTATTATAATACCTGTACCTATTATGAATATATTAGTTACACCTCTAATTTTAACCGACGAAATGAAAAACAAAAGAGGAGGAGGCTGGATGTTCGGCTGTTTGTTCGTCGATTTCTTCGCAAATTATGGACCAATTTGAAAAGCTATTGTATGGAAAAAGATCCCAAGATATTCCCACAAAATGTATTCCCGAGGGATAGGGTTTTTTCAAAAAAACTTTAAAAAACTGTCTAATATGTGTAAAAACTGAGAAATTTCAGGCCAGTTTTTAGTTTTTTTCAAAGCAAACCCTCATATCTATATCTATATAGTATATCTATATATATAAAAGAAAGTCGTGTTAGTTACACTATTTATAACTCAAGAACGGCTGAGCTGTTTTGGCTGAAAATTGGTGGGGAGGTACACATAGCCATTTGACACATAGATTTCCACGGGGGCGAAGTCGCGGGGCGCAGCTAGTAATATTATATAAACTACGATTACTTTCTACGCGTGTATCTTCCGCTGCGGCACAAACTCGTGTAAGTATAATATTTTTTTTAAGATCTGTGCGTATTACGAAGGTGCCTACATCAGAGATCCTGGTACATACCCATAACTCAAGCTCTGCTTACCTTGGGGCCAGATAATGCTGTGTCAAAATGTCTAGTATTATTTATTATCTAACTAGCCGCGCTCCGCTGCTTTACCCTCCTGGAAATCTTTGTATCAAATAGTTCACGAACCTTCCTCTTGAATCACTCTATTTCAAAAACGCATCATCGCATCAAAATCCATTGCGTAGTTTTAAAGATCTAAGCATACATAGGGACAGACAGACAGCGGGAAGCGACTTTGTTTTATACTATGTATGTTGTGATTTGCATGTTTTAACATAAAATCTAATAAAAAGGCCCACACTCCAGTTGAATAGTTTAGTTACAGTTCCCCACCAAACTAGATAGACGGCTGGACAGACGCCGCTGGCGATCTATTGTATCCATCTCTTATCTACATTCGGGCACATAATAGCCTTACATATCGCCAGGTTCGCCATTGTCAGATTGGATAAGGGAGTGCATTGTGACAGACGCTGTGACCGACTTCGGGGCTGATGCGCCAGAATAGTGAGTAAGATTGTGTACTGTTATAAGAGACACATATTAAAATTAACGCTCCTTCATGCTGCATATTTGATGAAAATATCAATAAATAATTGTGATGCCGGACTATTTATACAGCATTATCGAGCCTCAAGGTAAGCAAAGCTTGTGTTATGGGTACTAGATAACTGATATATATAATACAATAGATATAATATTTTTTATTATACATAGAAACCGACCAGAACACCCGGAACAAATATCTGCAGATCGTACATAGTAGGTAAAGTAAGTAAATAATTTATTTGTCACAAACACACATACAATTGGTTCACTCATACATACATTTGGCCCGAGGCGGAAATTGAACACGAAGCCTCCGGCATCGCAAACGGACGTTCAGCCACCGCGCCACAGTGGTCGTTAATTGAACCATGAGTGTGAATTCAGAGTAGATTGAATAGACATTAGAATAGACAACCCCACCTGATGTAATTGACGACGTGGTCGTATGCGATGTATCACGTAGGTAGTTCTAGAAGACACCTATCATTTTTTCGTTTGTTTAGATGATTTGATGTATTTATTAATGTGCAAGTTACTATTTACATTTAACAGACGAAACTAAATCCAAAAGAGGAGTTTTTCTGTTTCGACTGTATGTATGTGTTCTGTATTTTCGTTCTCCGTCAATTACGGAGCGATTTCAACTTTTTTACGAATTTAAAGCAGGTTTTTAGTTTGTTCAAAACAATAAAATTTGTAGCATATAGCTGTCCGCTGCTGGACATAGGCCTCCCCTAATGAGCGCCATAGCACCCTGTCTTCAGCTTGATGCATCCAGCATCTAACGGCTGGAGGTCCTCCTACACTACGTTTCGCAGTCTCCACTCAAGAATACGTTTACCCCAGCGGTTGTCGGTTCTTCGTGAAATATGGCCGGCTCACTGCCACTTCAGCTTGCTAATTCTTAGAGCTATGCCAATTCTTACAATTATTCTTTTATGGAGATATCCGGAATTTTGCGGAGCAAATCAATTATTTTCTTTTATATTTCGTATGAAATTCGGAATGAAGTTCGGAGTCCTGTCCCATCTCTAGTGCGACCACAACGTGAGGCAGCTACAACCGCGTACTTGTGGGCATACGCTGGCATGTTTATGGAACATAAAGTGGGATTCTCTTAGATGACGACCTCTATGGCGTAGTGATTATATAAAAGATTGATTGATGTAGAAGGCTCTAAGAATGAACAAGTTGAAATGGCACTGGTTCGGCCATATCTCGCGAAGAACCGACAACCGCTAGGGCAAACGGGTTCTTGAGTGGAGACCACGACTTGGTAAACGTAGTGTAGGACGCGCCTTGAAGGCTGCTGGATGCGTCAAGCTGAAGCCGGGCACTATGGCACTCATTAGGAGCCTATGTCCAGCAGTGGACTAACATAGGCTGATGATGTTATTCAACATCCGTATTTACTTGTATTATAAGTACCTCTCAAATATAACCTAGTTTCGCGTATTAGCACAAGTTATATTGAAAATTTGCAGTCGCTTTGTTTGACTTCATTTATGTGACCAAGTATTCGTTATAAAACGTTTGCCTGAGATACAGGTTTTACACAGAATCTTTAGAAACTCAGTTATTATTATTCTTATGTCAATCATTTGTAGCGAGTAATTTTAAATATAATCTATTTTTTGGTGATGATTGATGAGGATGGAGGATAATTTGAAATTAAGGGGCCTCCGGAGGGACGAATTCTTCATACAAACGTAATACCAAAATGATTTCTAATTCAAGCATATTTCCACTATAATATTGCATTATTTGTATTAAAATAGTATTTATCTAGGTTCCCAAATAGTTTTTTTTTACAATACAAAATAAGAATACAAAAGTTTTCAGTCATAATTTTTGGTATTACGGAACAAACCAAATTTTGAACGGCTAATATTGCTATCACGCACGCATGGGGCGCGGCGCAATGGTTAAACAGGGACAGCGATATTCGGAGCGATTTTTGCAAGCGAGGGTCGCCGGACCCTTAACGAGTTATCAATGAAAAAGCTAGAAAGTTTAAAAAAATTCCAGCGTTGATAAACATTTGACCATTATGAATTGATATAAATGTACTTAGTACCCGTAAAAAGAACAATAGAAAGTCTTAATTAAGTTACGATTATTAGAGCTCTGTTAATACCTTTAAATTGGACATTAAGGCCCTAATAAAACGTGAAAACTCATTATTTCGGTACGAAGGCAGCTTCGTGTTCATAAAAGTGTATACCTAACATTACGTTTTTATAGACGTGTTTGATTGGAAAGAAGAGCCAAGCGTAGGTATCTATTGTCTCTTGTTTTAGGGTTTATTGTTTTGAAAATGTCTGTCCAAAAAAACAAACAAATCATTATCCCTATTTTTATTGGCCAGATGTCGCTCAGTTTCGCACCGACAATAGTATGTAAGTAATTTTTGTTGTGCAAAGCTTTACTTAAATATTGACATGTATCGAATCATATTATATTTAGACTTAAATAGGCAAATAACCATGTATTAGACATATAAGAGATGAACATGCTAGTGGTTTCTTTTCACTTCTTCCACTAGTCGACAAAAAATTTAAGTGAACAGTAAAATAATTTTATTTGATAATAATTTATATATAAAATATGACTTGTCTAAGTGTTTATGTAAGCCTAAAGAAATAAAATGATTTTTTACTTTTTTTTTTTACTTTTATTCATCGTTCATAATTAAATGGTAGCCATTTTTTCCTCTGCTTGTAATGAATAAGCAATAGCCACCCACGTAGAGGTCCTAGAAAGACGAAAGAGGTCTCAGCTCTGTTTGATAGCTTGTCAATTTATAATGTAGACATTCAATTTGTATCAATTATAACAGTTAGACGACCGATGTGGCGTGGTGGGCGGAGGTCCGCCTGCAATGCAGAAGGTTGCGGGTTCGATTCCCGCCTCGGAACAATTGTGTGTACGATCTGCAGATATTTGTTCCGGGTGTTTTCTATGTATAATAAAAAAAATCTATCTATGTAATGTATTATAAAGTTCTGCTTACCATGGGGCTAGATAATGCTGTGTGAATTGTCCAGCATTATTATTTATTTAGTTTTTAAATTTCTTTTTTGATGAAAGATCTAAAGAAAAGTAAAAAAAAAATCTTATAAAAATTAAAGTAATATATCGTTTTGACTTTGCGCAAGATGTTTTTTTTTTGTGGTTTGAATTTTTTACGTACCTACAAGGAACAAAGCTGAAAGTGATTTGCCGCAAATATTAAGCCATTTTTACTCCAACTAACTTCACTTTGACCGTTAAATTGGCTGTTCCAAAATAGATCAATCACAAAGAGGTTGGTTTTCTGAGACGGTTTCTTTGAACCTCATACTAGCTAGTGCCCGAGGCTTCGCATGCATTCTAGAGCAAAAAGAAGCTTCTTTGCTATTTCAGATCTACAGTATACCTCTGTTAAATTTCAGCCCGATCCGTACTGCAGTTTTGATGTGAAGACGAAACAAACATACAGTCTGTGCCCCAAATACCTTGTAATCCCCATAGTGCGAAAACTTAATTAAAAATGATCGACGAATATGCTTATATATAAATATATATATTTAGTAGCTACCTTACACTATACACTATACAGGGTACCTGGCTACCCACCGGTGTAGGAGACTTTGGGTGGGTGAAATACGGGAAATTTTATCGACAAATCATTATCCCTATTTTTTCATGCTCCCCAATTAAATGGCAGCCATTGGTTTTCATCTGATTAAGCTCACGTAGAGAAAGACGAAAGAGGTCTTGTTTTGATAGCTAATAAATTAATAATTAAGACATTCAATTTGTATCTATTATAACAACTTTTTTTGATAAAAGATCTAAAGCAAAGTAATAATCTAAAAAAATTTTTAGCTTTTTGATGGAATCGAAACTGTCACGTAAATCAACTTCAACTTCTTGCTAGATGGCTCTGCGTCTGGATTGACGCAATTCTGCCAGTGTCCGTCTCACGGTAGCATCGCAAGCTTTCTTTATGGATTGCACTGGGTGTACTGGGTGTATCATCATTTCTAAAGAAAAATATATAAAAATATCGGTCTATCAGAGTGTTTTTTTTTGTCGGCCAGGTGAAATAATGACACGCGGGCTATCAAGTCGGTAAACAGTGAATGAACAATATCATTAGCGGTCACACGGGCGTAGAGATATAGACTGACCTAAATACCCACCTAGAAATAAATGAAACTAAGATTTTTAACACGTCAGGTAGTAATCACGTGTTGGTCCAAACTCCACAGTTCACAGCCTCACCTTTCACTTTGACCATTAAATTTTGTGTTAAAATAGATCAATCAAAATAAAAAATAAAAAAAAATAAAAATAGTTTATTGCTTTAACTTAAATTAATTAATATATTACAGTGGTATGGGACCCTCTTTTAAGTAATGTAATACCTGTGCTAGAGGGTCTCGCTCTGCAGCTATCTTAAAGATAATTAAATTAAGTTTAATATTTAATATAGATACTTAAATATGTAAATATGTCTCAATCAATCACAAAGAGGTAGTTTTTTGAGACAGTTTCCTTGAAGAGGCTGTGGACCTTGAGGATACAAGCTAGTGCCCGCGGTTCCACTCATAAGGTATGTGCAAACAACATATAACACGAAAATATTGTATCTAGCTGATATAAGAAAGAAAAATAAAATATAATAAAGGAATTGGATCAGAAGTTCCGGAGATGACAAATTAGCTTCATATGTTTTAAAAAATGCTTCTTTATAATATCTCCGATATCGTACTTTTTGTATTTCAATTACAATTGATAAATAGTTCCCGAATCAACACATTACAAATCTGTATTATGCCAATGTGTTATAAGCCCTAAATATCGTCGACTATTTATCAAATCTAAGCCCAGAACTTACATTTACGACGATGCTTCTTACTCCATCCTATAATTATTCCACATTCGAGTTAATCCTATTAGCTAGTGCATGTTTTTATTTGTTTTCAGAGCGCTGAGAATCTCATAACTTTAAAACAAACAAATATACGAGCAAATATAGGTGTAGATACCGTTTTAAGCTGTAGGCATTATCTCTGCTATCATTAAAATTATAACAGAAAATTCGCAAAACGTTACCTGTCCGAATACCGAGCATTCTCACAATGTTATGTAAATTTTAGACGTTCTACCCATTGTTTTAGATTTATTTGTATTTCTACTTACAAATAAAACAATTCCACACAAAATCCACTATTCTAGGGGTGTATAACGGGTAAAAAACAAGTATAAAATAATATTTTCGAAAACTTTTGGTCGCGGCGGGCGTGCGTGCGGTCGCCGCCCAAGTGAGACGCGCACTGGGCGGGCGGCAGAGTTTGTTGGTAAATACAGCCTTTGGGATCTTGGGGTGGGTTTTTTTAATTTTGTTTGATTGGGACGGATGAGAAGGTCAAGTTTACGGTCAGTTAATCAGCTGTTTAGACAACGAGGCTTCGTTTTAACCTGTAACTTACAGGTTACCAGGCTTTTTCGTATCATACCTACGTACATAAGTTACCTAACGCAGGTATGATACGAAAAAGCCTGGTTAGCGATGGTTGCAGTTTATTAGGCGAAATTAAAGTGAGAAATACATATTTATACACGTTTTTACACTTCTATCTTCACTTTGTCTCTCTCTCCCAATAATGTTTGCAGGAAGAGAACTCTTTTAGGATTAAGATCGCCTTTGTATAAATTTTCTAGAATAAGTTTTGTGTTAAGTTTTTCGTGCAAGAAGTATAAAATAAATATATATTTGTGTTCCAATGCTGGATAATTTCAGTACTTAATTAAAAAAATACTTAAATTATGTTAAAGTTTGAAGTATAAATAAACCACTGAAACCAGATCACAAAAAAATTATAAATGTTGTCGACATGACTTTCAAGGAATTAATTTTATTGTTTCGTATATTGTTTGGCAAAACTATCTTGCGTGAAAATAAAACTAAAACTTAAGTACTCAGATCATTGTTCCAAGTAATATAAAATTATCACCCAGCTGTTCCACCACTACGCCAATAAAGCCTGCGTCTACACAATAAGCAGCTCTAAGAAAAAGCAGTTTATTTATCTTTGTCTAGAAACATTTGTTTGAGTGACTCGACTCACGAACCTCGTATAAATTCTAGCTTCCCGGGCGCCCTTCATGAGTGTAAGGATCTAACTCGGGAACTATGTACCTCACACTATTTACTTGGCTGCCCACTGCGGCTTAGTCATTTATCACAGTGCCTTCAGTTATTCCGTGATCATGGCGCATGAAACTGTGCCGAAATATTGGGAAACTCAAAAATCAAATCATGGTAAATATTCCGTTATAAATGACTTAAATATCTTACTTCCAATTGGTTACTATTCAAAAAATAGTAACCAATTGGAAGAAGTATTTACAATTAAGCATCTGGTGAAAGCGACGCGTGACGCGAGAGCTGGTGAGTATCTGGCGCAGCGCATCAGCATTGTCATACAGCGGGGTAATGCGGCCAGCGTCTTGGCGACGCGCACGGACTGATATTCAGTTCAGTTCAGTTATTTATTGATAAGAATATTCTTATATTCTTATTCATATGGGTCAGTCGAGCTATCTGTAGATTGTTTGAAACAGTTTGCAGTAAGCTCAATTATATCAAGTTAAATAATATTATCAGGACGCGCTAGATTTTAAATGAAAAAAAAATCTCAACTATCTGCAATACTCTGTAATACATAAAACTAGCCACTAGCAACTAGCCTATAAATAGCTATTATGTGACTAAGTACATCATCAAAATGATGGTTGGCCACACCATAAATAAGTACAAAGTTGAAACCAAATACGGGCCGGCTAACAATGTCTAGACCCTATTGTACGGAATGCTGAAAAGTCCGACCTGCCAACAAAATTGACTATGAAGCGCTACATTTTAATTAAACATTGTTTCATCTAGAACTGTAAGTAACAAAATAAATAATGTTTCTATACCGTATATTGACACAGCAATCCCAATCAGTTTCTGCGAATCCTATCGCCTCCGAGAAAACGCCCGGAGCGCCCCCTAGCGACCTTTATTAGCGGATAATTTCAGTAAAATCTTTCTTTTGTTCTATTCACGAGGTAAAAAAGGGTATAATGGTGTACAATTTTTCAGAGAAATCTGCGATAAAAATGACATAACCTGATATAGAGGGGTAAAAATTTACGACGAAGCAAACGGAAAGAAAATTATCTTTCCTTTGAATGTCTCAATGTTCCATCAACTTACTTAATTATACAATTAACTTACTGATACAATTAATCTTTAGTTCAGAGAAATCCAATTACCTAACAGAACCTAAATAATTTAGCAAAGCGCCATCTTTCCTATTCCGTATGAACCACGTGGCAGCCTATGAAACTAAAGGCTTCAGGGGTTTCAGCCGGAAAATAAAATGAAAATAAACGTGCGAAGAGAAGTGAGAGTAGTAGTGTTAGAAGCTTTTCATAGATGGCGCTACAGATCAGTGAAGTGTTTATATCTGGTTTTTGATCCTTGATAAAAGAGTAGCAAGCTAACTAAATATTTAAGAGTAAGGACAAAAGGTTCAAATTAAATTGCAGGGAACAGTCTCACCTCAGACATCACAAAAAATCTGGTGATTACGATATCTTTACGACAAACACTTTTTATCGCTCTTTTTCTTTTGGTAATATTTTCATTTCGTTTTACGGTTTATAAAAGCTCGGTCGTAAAATTATGCTTACCTTTTGTTTTACTTTACGTTTATGGGTGAAAAATACGTTAAAAGTACCTGCCATAGCTGCCTGCCCTAACATTAGAAAGTAGATAAGCAAGTAAAGCCATACAAAAAATGAGCAGAATAAAACATTCTGTGTGTAAGTAGTGATAGTGCGTCCACTTGACACTGACATCTGATTTAGCGGCACATAATTTGGCATCATCAAGAATCTAAGTCAAACCTACGAAATAGCGCTAACAGGTTGAAAATGTAATGGCAGGAACCTACTTATTGTGAACGAGGTGTCGAAGTACCTAAGAACCTTATACAATATTAAGGCTTTATTATCGTACTACATTTTTTTTTGATTTCGTAATATTAGAACACATAGTGAGAGGTAGTCCAGCTGCCTGGAAGATATCATATCGCTACGAATGATATCTTCCGACCTATAGACCGAACCTTGGTTTCCTCCGATTAACATACATATGTAGGTATATTTTTTTATTTTCATTCTAGAGCTATGTAGTAGGTACAGTCAACTGTTTCTATCTAGTTTTATTTTGCGAAAACAAACTAATCCCGGGATCCTTTGGTAATTAAGCCTAAGATTTTATAGCCGCATTTGCCAGTAACATAAAACAAACAACAATTATACAGGGTAGCTACCTAAATACAGGGTGCGGAAATACATAAATAAACAAACATTATACAGCCACGTACTTACCCACAGGATGGGGAAGTAAATGTGGGTATTTATGGCGTACCCACACCTTAGCTTCCCACATTTTCCCATCAAGTCATTTTTAAAGAAAATTTATGGAACATTTAAATGGATGTTTTAGGGTCAGAGGTTTTTCTCGCTCGGATGGGTTTGTTAACGTTAAAGCTATGGGAAAGATCTTCATCATCAGGTACCAAACGTAGTGAAGGACACAGGCAGATGCTGGATGTGTACAGTGGACTACTATACAGCCTATAGTAGTCCACTGCTGGATATAGACCTCCCCTAATGAGCGCCATAGCGCCCTGTCTTCAGCTTGCCGCATCTGCCTGCATCCTACACTACGTTTGGATACCGTCACCGTTGATACCGTCAGGTATGTTTCGTGATCGAGCTGCGTTCGATAATGAAACCGGTGGTAGTGGTAACGTTCGTATCAAAAGACAAAAAATGAGCATAGATTATGTCTGCCAGTGAAAACTTACTCGCAGTGCTTTCATATTCCATGATCATAGCGCATGAAACTGTGCCGAAATATTGGAAAAAATCAAATCATGGTAAATCTCAAAAAGACCATTTATACCAAGTCACATGAGAACAGGGTTCTTAGGTTAAGGTTATACATAGGTTGTGGTCATTCAATAGCTGGCTCATTTCATGTGTTCACTTAATAAGAAGTGAATTATCATTTATGATATGTTTTTGAGTTTGAACACATTAAATGAGCTTAAACTTTTAAAAATTTAAATATCCCGGTATAAATCGTAGGTAGGTACGAAGTGTTTATTCGGTAAGCAGGGCCGTCTGTGAACCCGTAGGCAGAAGCTAGTTGTCCTAAAGTTTCGTGTAAAACCCATCCGATCATATATTTTATCGAACCCGTATTTGTACGCACTGGTGTTTTTATTGCGTTTTCAACTTCAAAGCCGCCGTAACATTCGTTAGTGTGGCGAAATGTTTCGAGCCTTTACAATAAATGTGGGAAAATTTGTGTGGGTAGTCAAAAATGCGTGGTTTTGTGTGAAAAATTGATGTTTTGATATATTTGTAGGTAAAAATTTCAGAATAAAAACTATATTATTGTAAAGAGATGCAACATGGACATTTCCACATACCTACTGTGAAAGTTTTTAAATGCATAAACACTTTTTAGGATTAGAAAAATAATAAAAATATCTTTGATAGAAATCGAAAGTATGAACAGTAGTATAAGGCTGCCTGTGATTTCTCCTAGGCAACCTTAAGGAAGGAGAATTATGACATTCTTTTAAACAACAAGTTAATATTTTAGGGTTTATCGATTAATTATTTAGTGTTGCTACTTCTTCATGGGTTAGTAATGTAGGATACGGACAGTATTAATTGTATCACTTCACCGCAAAATATCAAGATGCTTAGAAATGTATGGTGGAAGCCTATGCCCAGCAACGAGATGAAAAAGGAATGACTTACCTCCGCTGTCAGCCGATGCGCCCCTTTGCCTTTATCCGGGGAGTGGCGGAGGTTCTTAGAGTCGATCTGCACGTTCGTCTGCATCCTGCCTTATTCACTTGTATTACAGTTCAATTTACAACACACTGTTGTGTGTTCTTTTTTGTCAGAACATAGTTGTAGACAGTTTCTAGGCACCTGAAACAAGAAAAAATATTTAGAGCAAACAGCCTTGCCTACTTTGATGTTGGAGCACTTGGGAAAAACCCCATCCTCTGTGGCGCGGTAGGCGAAGGTCCGCCTGCAACGCAGAAGATCGCGGGTTCGATTCCCGCCTCGAGACAAATGTGTGTACGATCTACAGATATTTGTTTTTGGTGTTCTGGGCGTTTTCTATGTATGATAAAAAATATCTAACTTTAACGGTGTATTTACAAATTTTTCTTTAAAAATGAAATAGAATCTGATTGGATAATGTCCCAATGATTGATACCTAATGGGCAAAGATGCCATACTTGACGGTTCATAGTTAACCCACATACATAACGAACTTTACTTATTCCTAACGTTACCCGAGGCCAGTTTCCACTAAACACTAGCAGAGGTGTGTAAAAACAACCAAAATCACCATAAAACACCTACGACATGAACTCAACATTCTATGGTTCTTTTCACAAATCTGTCCGCTTCGGTGAAAACTAGTGTAAAGTTTAAATCCTAAATCAACAAGCATTTTTAGGTCACTGTAACTTCTACTATCATAGATTCTATTACAAACAGTCATGAAGAAAATTGGCGCCAAGCGACAAAATGGCGTCGCCTCTAAAATGGCGCCTTTGTCGTGGGATTTCAGAGATTTCGCAAACAACATACGGCCATTTTCGCTTTACGCTGCTCCGTAGGGATAAATTAGGATTAGAGCTGAGACTGTAGTTTAGTAAATTGTACAGAAATAAACCCAGAAGCCAATAATACCTTTATTAGTGTATAGCAGATTGGATCTCTGTGCTTTGTAATGATACCTAAGTGCTTTGTGCTTCTCATGATTAATGTTTCCAATTTTATTTTTATGATAACAAATCCCACTTAGAGATAGAGAACCCTTTGCCCTGCAGTGGGACCTATTCTATGAGTGTGTCTTTTGTTAATATATGTTGATATCAAAACAACTTTTTATTTCTATTACTACAATACAGGCTGGAAATGATTACTTATGCTGAATTTCCCAAGATTGACAATTTTGTAACAGTGATTTGATTACCTACTAATAACTTTTAATATATAGGACAAGTAGAGTAAAAGTTTATAAAAAGAAACAAAACTACTGAAACTACATAGCAAATAATTTATCTATGGAACCGAATTTAATATTTTAAATAATACATTTCGTGGTCTTACACTTGCAGAACGAATGTTACCAACGAACGCTTACGCTTTCACCATTGTATTGTACAAATACAAAATATATCCAACCAATAAAGAGCCTACTCTCTTATAAAAAATCTGCATCAGTAATGTAAGCTCCAGCTGAACGGAGCGACAAGGCTACAGGACATTTTGAGAGCACAATGGCAGACGCGTAGAGCGGACAAAGGGAAACAGTTTCAGAAGGACAATTACACGAAGTTTAGTATAGCTTAAAAAACAAGGTAATATAACAGGACAAATATTAATACTCGATGCATAACAATATTTCAACACTATTTTACTATAGGTATCAGAAACCTAAGTATAGCAAGTTGACACATTGCAAAACCATTCTGAGCGTCGATTTTGAATCAGTATTTTTCTTTCTTATGACTTAAGGGCTTAAGATTAACTTTAATTGTTAAAGCTTACTCAGTCATCAATCTATGCTTATGTCATAGAAAACCGTTACCTACTCAAGCAAATATCGTTGGGAAAGCTTTTATAATATGGGATCAGATGATAAAACTCAATGTTCCTTATAAACAACCTTCCAACATTCAAACGCTACCACTTTACACTAGATATCTGGTCAAGGATAAATTATACTTTAGACAGGCGCATTAAATAAATCTATACTATTTCGCATCTTTCCTTCTGAATGCTAATATTCGTTCATTCGTCAAGTCGCCTTACTTGTAATTCTACGCTGGGTCCCGCAATATCAATCGAGTGGACTTGTAAACAAGCTCGTAAATATGTATGTGGAATAAACCACTGTAAGGCTGATGTATGTTATATATAATAATATATGTATGACGCGAAACGACGAGGGCACGCTCAAGTAATCTAATATTATGGCTAAGATACTGATATGTGAGATATACAGCGGTTTTTATCCAAAGAGATTATGTTTTTTGAGTGCGTATATCAAAATGTATTTTTTTTTTAGCAAGCTGAAGTGGCAGTTCACCGGCCATATCTCACGAAGAACCGAAAACCGCTGGGGTTAACGTATTCTTGAGGGGATACCGCGACTCGGGAAAAGTAGTGTAGGACGCCCTCCTGCTAGGTGGGGTAGGGCATCGGTCTCCAAAAGACTGCAGGCAGATGCATAATATGTTCTGTGCACCACCATCAGCCAACTACCAGACCAGCTAGGGCTGGTCTTCGTTGAGACTGGCTGCCGCCATGGCTGAAATTGTTAGTGAAGACATGACACCATCACATCGCTTCGTCATACATTGCACACATTATTGAAGTTAAAGTTTTTTATATTTTATGTACGCTAGTTTTAAGGTATATATTACTATGAGCCTGGAGTCACAAGGTCCACCGCGCCCACGCCCTATTGTGGTGCGTCTGGCGAGGCGGGTGACCCGCGACCAGCTGATCAAGGAGGCGCGCGTCCGACGCGACATCACCACCGAGGGCACAGGCCTGCCAGCCCCATACAGGCGCTTCTATATTAACGAGAGGTTGACCAAACTGAACCGTCAGTTATTTCGGCTAGCGCGGGATGCTGGAAAGCGCTTAAGCTGGAGGTTTGTCTGGAGCCGAGACGGCAGAATCTTCGCGCGTAAGCATGCGGGCCCGGAGTCGTCGCGTTACCAAATCCGCTCAGAAGCCGACATCCGTCGTGTTTTTGGTCGGTATCGAGGGAAACCTATCTGCGTCCACAAATTAATCAACTCTCTGTATCTCCAATTAACTTCTGCTCGCCTGGTACTTTTGCATCATCAAATGCCTTGAACCTAGCACAACAGAGAATTTTCAGGACTACTTCAGGATTTTCGACCTCTGACACAGGAGGTTGCGGGTTCGATTTCAGCCTGGGGACAAATGTTTATACGATCTGCAGATATTAATAATGTATTGTATATCAGTTATGTATCTAGTACCCATAAAAAACACATCTGCTTACCTTGAGGCTAGATAATGCTGCGTGATTGTCCGGCATTATTTATTTATTTATTTTCAGGACTGAAACTACGTTTTAAGTTACGCTAGGGTTTCTTGCCTCGTGTAAAGGGAGTAACTAGGTCGGTATCGAGGGAAACCCATCTGAGTCGGCAAATAGGAACAAGTTACAATTTGCATCTTGATTTATGCGGTTTCTATGGAGATTGTACTTGTACTTGTCTTGCTCGACGTGCACGTAGACTGTAGATACTCCACACTGGGAGAGGAATATTCATAAATCAAATATATATTCTGTAGGCAAGTAAATTGTATTTTGAAGATAGAGGATAGATTCAGGTATCGGATTTCACATCATATTTCACTATCTTACTAATATTTTAAAGTTTGGATGGATGTTTGTATGTTTGTTTCTTATTCACGCTAAACGACTTTTTGTCCCATAAAATCAGTTCTAATGGGATGAATGTCACATTTGAAAGTTTTCATAAAAAATAATACGTTCTTTTAAGGAGTACTTAAATATTAGGTGCCTACACATAATAATGGTTCTAAGGCGTAGAAATGCTACGCCGTAGAGGTGCTACGCCGTAGAGGTTCTACGCCGTAGAGGCACTACTACGTAGAGTTGCTATGCCGTAGAGGTGCTGCGCTTATGAAGTGCTACGATGTTGAATTAATTCATTATATTTTATCTTTTTACATCTAAGGGTGGTTTTGACCAACACCGAGCAATCCACTATTCTCTAAAATATACAATGGTATTGTATATTTTAGAGAATAGTGGATTGCTGTATTGTAAAGTTTTGGTAGAAATTTCGATTTAGGCAACAATATGTAACTGCAAAAAAGTTTTCTATGGTCAGTACGCAACAAGCATTAACATTTGTTTGTATCAAAAAGTCATTGTAAATTTAGTTCTTAGTTTCCCCAAACCCATGTCACGGCCCAATGGTTTATCCGTCTGTAAATAATCATAAAAACATCTCTAGCACTATCGACATCGTCCATAATAAGCGAGTAATATCATTGATGCCAGTAATAAGTTAACCTCCCGGCGGCTGTGGCACCCGATCGGATCCGAGCCAATTACTATGGAGATTATAATAACCAGTAATGGTACCTACGGCGTCCAACAGGTTAATGCGTTCAGCTATATACCTCTATAGCGTGGTGTTATTCATGTAGAAAAATAACATGATGCTGGAAAGAAGAAACACTATTTCGCCATTGTAGTTTATTTATTACTAGCTGCGCCCCACGGCTTCATCCTCGTGGATATCTATGTGTCAAATGGTTTACAAACCTTTCTCTTGAATCACTCTATCTATTAAATAAACCGCATCAAAATCCGTTGCGTAGTTTTAAAGTTCTAAGCATACATAGGGACAGACAGACAGCGGGAAGCGACTTTGTTTCTTACTACTCGTATGTAAGTGCTAGGTAGTGTTATTCGTGTAGAAAAATAACATGGTGCTGGAAATATCGAACAATCTTTCGCCATTGTAGTTTATTTCTTCTTTTTGTGTTACGTCGTGTCTAAATATCAAAATATTTTATTATTATAGGTTATTCCCAACGTCTCATCAAATTTATTTCCCACGCCTCACGAGAGACATTGCCTATCTCAGCGTCTCACGAAAAGTCAAAGAGCTTCTTATTAAAATAAATATAATTATTATTGTATTATATTCTTTCTTTTATTCGAAAGTCAATTTATGAAACGCATTTATCCATTAATTTAGTCGATTTTCGGAATTTCATATCATTTTGGTATTTTTGAGGTTTCTTTCTATTTCATGGCTTGAAATCAAGTATGGTGGGGAAATTAAAGAAAAAAATGAAAGAACACAAAAAACAATAAAACAAAAAAAAATATACAAACGAAATACTGACAAAAAAAAACATTGAGAAGGGGGTAAAAAAAAGATATTCCTTCAAAACCCAAGGACCGAGGGGTCGTCGCCCCTCAAGTTGACGCCGGGGTAATGAGGCCAAGCCTCGAGGCCCCTCTCTGTGCCCCCACCAGGGCCGGAAAGAAATTTATTGATTGGGGAAATTAATGATATTTTTACGTGAACAAACACTGAGAACGTCAATCTGCTCTACCCAGCCAAAATTCTATTATACGTTGTAAAATAGCTTCTCTATTCTTCATACTCGACGTAACAAGGCCAATATAAATACCTCACAATCATTCAGCAAGCAAAAAAAACACTTATTCTACTTGATTTTTTAGCCAGAAAAAACAGGGTCCTCTATAAAAATAGACGCTAGCTAGGACCCTCTGCAGTCAACCATAAACCAGCTCGACTTTACGAGAAAATAAGAAAGTTGAAAAAGCAATAGCAGTCCGAGTCCTTAGATGTGTGCATAGTGTACAAAACTATTATCGTTTTCGTTTCCTTTTCATACATTTATCGACTTGCAACTTGCTATTTGCGAATTGCTTGAGTGGAGACCACGAGTCAGTAAACGTAGTGTAGGACGCCCTCCGACCAGGTGAGATGACGACCTGCGAAAGACTGGAGGTAGATGCTGGATGCGGCAAGCTGAAGACAGGGCGCTATGGCACTCATTAGGGGAGGTCTATGTCCAGCAGTGGACTGCTATAGGCTGATGATGATGATGATCGACTTGCAGCGCCACGACTAGATAGAAAGGAACCATTTTCGTAGAATGACAGCGATCCATTTGTTTTTGAACGTTTTTGTATTATTCGTTGCATTTAAACTTTGATAGGTCAGCGGTAGCAATCGGAATCTGTTTATTTTTTAAAACAACTACAAAAGAGGAGTTTCTATGTTTTGTTTTCTACTTCTTAATTCATCATTCAAGAATGTGAAGTCGGTTTACAGTTTTTTAAAACACGCCAAATTGAAAAAACCCATACTAGCCCCTCAGGTATATATGTCATTCTATAGGATGCTGTGGGCCAGCGACCGCATTACCTCCATTGTGACTGATTCGTGTTTGAACGGCGTGAGGCTACGAGACTAGCGTGAATCACACGCTGTATAATTAAATTAGGTTAGTTTAATATTTTCTCAAATAAATAGATTTTTGTCAGTAGGACAGACATCTAGCTCACAGCAGCTCAGCTTGCAAAATGTTAGTCCGACGATTTACCTGAGCTTCTTATAAACGTGCTGATACGATTTTAATTTGACAAGTGGGAGAGAGGTGGACGGTATAGGCGAAAATACATATTAATAGATTTTTCAATCTGAAACAAAGCCGTTCATCCAGTCCCATTTTTTTTCGGTGAACTATAATGCTGTTGACCTCAGATGGCTATGACAGCGTTACCGGACTTCATTAATTTATCAAGATTCAGAAAAGTAAAGCATTTGTAGCTCTGGTTTCATAGCCACAATGTGTCACCACACGTAGCTAGGACTCAGCCAATTCTCATTCACTGCGGATTGTTTGATTTGTCCGTGGAGAGGGCGCTGCGCTCCTGTGTGAGCTCGGCTTTATATTGAACTGGTCTGCCCGCGACTTATATAGATATATCACCACCATATGGTGGTTTCTTTTTCACTTCTTCCACTAGTGGACAAAAAATTGAAGTGAACAGTAATATTAAAATAATTTTATTTGATAATAATGAATTGTATAAAATATGACTTGTCTAAGTGCTTATTTTGTAAGCCTAAAGAAATAAATGCTATTGACTTTGACTTTGAGATTAAAATATATTTGGTACTAAAGACACACACACATACAATTAACACGTTAGCTGTCCCATGATAATTTGTGCACTGTCCATGCACTAAATGTAGTGCATGGACAGCTAACGTGTTAACATGAGAGACAGGGTCCCCATCTCTGCAAAATTTCAGCCCAATCCGTTCGCTAGTTTTGGTTTAAAGTAGTAAAAAACAAACATTATGATTTTTAGTGGGATAATTCATCTTCAAACATCTTACCCACACATATTTTAATTTAATAATTGTTTGCTTTTTCTTATTTTAGTGAACTGTGTTTTATGTTTTTGTTTTCCAGTGCAATGTATAATTATTGTATTTTGTATGTGTGTGTCTGTAGTCGGTAATAAAGAGGTTTATCTATCGTTTTGTCCCGCCCTGTATAGAGCAGCTTAGGATCGCAAGGCACCGGCCTAGTGGTGGGGTGTCCTCTCCATTGAGTGTCTAATCCCTCCTCTCTAATTGCAGACTCTGCTAGCTTGCAATTCTAGGAATTGAGTAAGATCTATGGTTTAGTGTGAAATTGTGCTTTCTGACTGTAGGTATTGTATTCTCTTTGGTTTCTGTGAGGGATGGATCATCTAACGTAGATGAATTCGAAGTTACGAAAGTCCACATTGGTTTTCTTTTGATTCTCATACTCTGACTTTTTTAACATTCTAATTACGGTCAGAAATTGATTCTTTTAGTTAAATCATTATATAATAAAATCAATTTCATCAAGTATTACTTATGGATAACTGAGGTATTTATTTTAGTTCTTTTTATCTAAATATATTAATAAACCTTTTTTACATATATTAATAAACTTTTTTTGATTGCATTTCCTGTTCCTCTTACTTAATCAGAGACTTTATGTATCCTTCTTTTAAATTAACATTATTGTGTTTTAGTTAGGTACCTATATTGTTTGTGGAGCTGCAGGTAGATGCTGGATGCGTCAAGCTACAGGGCGCTATGGCGTTCATTGGGGGAGGCCTATGTCCAGCTAGAAAGACTAAGAAAGGCTGATGATGATGATAATACTTGTTTGTGGACAACCCAAAAATTGGTTCCCAAACATCTGCGTCATCAGATATCCCTCACAAGGCACAAGAGAGGATATACTAAAGTCATTTAAAACGGGATATTTACCATGATTTGATTTTTGAGTTATCCAATATTTCTAATGAAACCGGTGGTAGTGGCAACGTTCGTAGCAAAAGACAAAAAATGAGGGTAGATCGGTATGTCTGCCCATAACAACTCGCAGTGCCTTCAGTTACTCCGTGATCATGGCGCATGCAACTGTGCCGAAATATTGGATAACTCAAAAATCAAATCATGGTAAATATCCCGATTTAAATGACTTTAGTATTAATAACCATGATAGTTTCAAAAGTTTTTAAAGAGAGGATATTATGTCAATAATTTAAAATTTGTAAAACTATGCTAGCACACGATCATAATATGATTGAATTAGACTCAAAAAGTATGACACTAAATTAAATCAACTCTTGTAGCATCTTCCGATGGTGGATGAAATCAAAAATCACATCATCTCAGCGATAAGGCCGCCCTTTATACTTCCTTTATTCTAAGTGTTTATTTCAGTATTATTTTCTGTCGTTATGTATGTCATTATGTCTGTATGGTATAATAAAGTATTTTCTATCTATCTATCAAAATAACATAAGAAATATTACACGAGTAAGCACTTGTACCTTAAATGGAGAAGCAGTAATACCCACATACATAATTTCAGAAAGCGCTCATCCACTTCAAAGATAACACTGTTCAGAGAAGAGTTTATTCATTTATTTACGTTTAACGTTAACCATAAATCACGTAAATGAGCCTCCCGAAATATTATCCAATATTAATTGCCCGTTAAAATAATACGATCCGAGTAAAATTACACGCTTCGGGAAAAGCCTGAAATTCCTTTGTAATGGATACCTAGTTGTACCTACCTACCTAGTTGTACAATGTACGTAGCTTTTTATGTATTGTTTTGCTTTATGGTTTATTCAGAAATGCTGTCTATTTATATTGAGTTATTTTATTATTAATATCAATAAGGGCTATTCTCGTTTTTATTGATCAGAGGACATATTCGATGTTATTTGTTTTAAAAATAACATTTGAAGTGGCAGTGGGCCGGCCATATGTCGCGAAGAACCGACGGCCGCTGGGGCAAACGTGTTCTCGAGTGGAGACCACGACTCGGTCAACGTAGTGTAGGACTCCCTCCGACCAGGTGGGATGACGACCTGCGAAAGATTGCAGGTAGATGCTGGATGCGGCAAGCTGAAGACAGGGCGCTATGGCGCTCATTGGGGGAGGCCTATGTCCAGCAGTGGACTAATATATGCTGATGATGACTAACTGGGTACTACTGGGTACATGTTGCCTAAAAGGGTCTATGAGAACAATGGAAGCCTAGCTCAAATAATAAATTTCCATCAACATCTTGCAAAAAGCTTTGGTCTGCAGCTTTTGGGCCGAGCCTTTTTTGCTCTCTAAAACTAAAGGGGTCGCACAGTTCATGAAATTTAAGGTTATTAAGGACTAGTTGCGCCCCGGCGGCTTCATAGAAATCTATGTTTTAAATAGTTTACGCCATAATGACAAGCTCTTTGAGTAAGAAAAGTGAAAAAACTTTTCACATATGAATGTAGCTAGTCATCATCATCATCATCATCAGCCTATAGTAGTCCACTGCTGGACATAAGTCTCCCCTAATGAGCGCCATAGCACCCCGCCTTCAGCTTGCCGCATCCAGCATCTACCAAAGTACAACATAGCTAGTCCAAAGTTGGGATCATTAAAATGCGAGCATCCTCCAAAAATTTTCCGCAACATCGCAATTTTTCCTTATAAAACATTTCTTCCAACATTTCTGCATAGAAGTACCTTCCAACAAAAAGGTCTCCTTAAAATACCGCAAATCACCATCCCCACTCCATATGCTAATTTACCCTCCAAGGTGTACCCCCACTGTCCCGTCACTTCACTACATAGTATAAAATAAAGTCGCTTCCCGCTGTCTGTCTGTCCCTATGTATGTTTAGATCTTTAAAACTACGTAACGGATTTCGATGCGGTTTTTTAATAGATAGGGTGATTCAAGAGGAAGGTTTATATGTATATAATAGATGCATTCACCTGTGCGAAGCCGGGGCGGGTCGCTCGTTTATTATAACTGACAGTTGTCTGTATGCTTCCCTGTTTTCAGATGACATGACTTAGTTTTCAGAGCAGTTCTCCAGAGAAACCCACGGGTGTCATGCTCTATTCATGGTGCGAGGTAAAATGTACACATTTGTATTCAGTCCACGTCCATATCTCTACTAATGCTCCCGCCTAATGTACAGTCTGCCGCACTTATTGTAGTTATGGGTGGGGATGTGAAATAGGGAATATAATGTTTGGTACTTGCAATGTACGTGCTAGCGGTTAGAATTTTTATTTTCTACTAGGTGAAGAAAATAAATGCCCTGGCACCTGTAAATCCTTATAATAATAATAATGATTGACTTGTTTATGGCAGACGTCCGCAATCTCCCCTATAGCCTAATTACCCAGTCCATCCATCCATCACAATAGCCTGGTTTTATTTCTTTAATTTTTCTTTGCAATATTCTCTACACCTGGCGGATAACAATTTTGGGTGTATCATATTGTGCACCCGAGGATGATACCCGCTATGTGTAGCCATCGCCTTTAGATTAACTTCTCAAAGGGCCTCTGTGCTGTTGGCTTCGGCCCCACGCAAGCCTTCCAAAGGACCGGGTCACTTTATGGCCCGAGATCATGGTAAATGAGAGACATAATAATACCTAACCTGCTGAACCAAGCCCCTCTGACGCGCACCACACAGTTATTAAATCGGGTAGCGGAGACCATTGATGTATTCCACTGTGCACAGAGCGAGTTCGCAAGGGCTATATACTATTAAATTTATGTTATTGTAAATAATGATATTGTTGTGTATGCTACTGACAATTGCATTTATTTTGCTCACTAATGTATTGAATCATTTTTCTTGAGGACGTTTGTGATTGTATTTTATTTTGCTTATTGACATGTATATTGGATTATTTTTGCTCAGTGACATACCTACATATTATGTATATTTCATTATTCGTTTTATTAAATTCGAAATTAGGTTGACTGTATTAGGTACCTGTAAAAATAATGGTTTAAATAAATAATTATAAAATATATAATTCGTGCCTATAAAATCGTCAGGAAGTTCCTTTCTCTGCAGCCCTGATTATTTTCTTTTATTTTTTACTGTAGAATAGATTTATAGCATTTTATTGTATTTTCTATAGTAAAAACTGTATTTTTAACGATATATTAAATAAATGACGCGAAATAATAATAAATAATTTATTTCAGACCATAGAGAAGTAAGATATCTTATTTAACATATACCGCACTCACTCACGTGACACGCAATAAAATATATTAATTTATTTATTTATTATAAAACCTTGTCATTTCATAGGTACTCGTATATAATTCACTATATATTTTTTTATAAGATGAAACATAGGTACTTATTTGTTTAATTTGCGGAGGAGAGCGTTGAGTCCGCTACTCAGTCTTTAACTTTTGCGGCAGTCAGCCCACAATTGTATCGTATACAATACAATACAATACATTTATTCGTAACACCAAGTTATACGTCGAGTACAATAGTAGTAGTGGTTCTATAAAAACACTAGGTACTAACTTCTAAGTACATTAATCATTTATACACTCAAGAAATTCATAAAATAATTAATTATTGATTGCTTTATTTATTATATTTATTTGCAATTTTAATATTATTTTTCACAAATGGGCAGTTCGTAAAACTCGTCAATAGAATAGAACGAGTTTTCAAAAAGCCATTTGCGTAGCCTCGATTTAAAGGCCGTTGTGGAAGTTGCATCCTCCCGGATAGTGGCCGGCAGCCTGTTATAGACTGAGGGACCCATGACGTACACGGACCTCTCCGATTTGCACAGTTTGTGGGTTGGTGTAACTAGAAGATGGGCTAGTTTATTGCTTCGGAGAGCTCGATTTGCGTTCAAGCCTCTACGTTTAAAGGTATCAATGTTTTTGTGGGTGAACATGGCCACCTGGTGGATCAGTTCGCAAGCGAGCGTCATTATCCCTAACTCCTTGAATATTTCGCGGCACGACACGTCGTCCGGCACACCAACGATGGCGCGCACTGCGCGCTTCTGCATGACGAAAACTCTATCTACATCAGCTGCGCGCGCCCAAAGCTCCACGCCGTAGGTAATGGTACTGTGCACTGTCGCGTGGTAACAGGCCAGCACCACGCTGCGGGTGGCAGTCGCGGCGAGGCGGCGCAGTGCGAAGCATGTGCGGCCTAGTTTGGAGCAGAGCTCTTCTATGTGGCTTTCCCATGTGAGACCGCTGTCGATTTGGAATCCTAGAAGTTTCGTGGATTCTACCATCTGTAGGGTGGTGTTTCCAGCAGTGACAGTGAACAGTGGCTTGGGTGTGCCGTTCAGACGGAATGTCATGTAGCAGGTTTTATCTCTGTTCAGCGCTAGACCATTCGAACGGAACCACCGCTCGAGACTCTGCACGATGTCGTTCAACTTAACTTCCAGAGCGGGCGTGTTCGGCGCGGCCACAATGACTGCTACGTCATCGGCGTACATATAGGCCTGCGCCCCGTCGGTGGCTTTTGGGAGGTCGTTCAGCAGAATGCTGAACAGCGTATTAGAAAGGCATGAACCCTGCGGTACACCTATGGTGTTCTTCAGCTCAGCTGACTTCAATCGGCCTTGGTCGCCTACTACGGTCTGCGTTCGGTTGGACATGAAAGAATTAAGCAAGCACAGAGTCGGGCCCCTTATTCCGTAGAAATTGAGTTTGTCGGAGATGAGGTGATGGTCAGCTGTGTCGAAGGCGCGTGACAGGTCACAGCACAGCAGCGCTACGCATTGGCCGTCTTCGCGCGCGCACAACACGCGCCATACCACCTCCCTTACTAGGTCTGTGGTGCCGCGCCCGGCTCTATACGCGTACTGTCTGTCTGTCATAATGTCACGCTCAGCAATAAAAGACAGCAACCTTTTATTGAGTCCGATCTCGAAGATCTTGCTGACGGCGGGAACTAAAGAAATCGGCCGGTAAGATTTTAAATCAGATTTTTTCCCTTTCCCTTTGTACAGAGGGGATATTTTTACTCTTTTAAGGGGCTCGGGGTATATTCCCGCCCTAATGCAGATGTTAAAAAGGTGAGCGATAACTATGGCGATTGATCTTGCGATAGTCTTGAGTAAATGAGATGATATACCGTACACGTCGGTGCTGTTTTTGGATGCTATGTATTTATTAACTATTAGGACTATTTCATCCGGCGAAAACAGTTCAAACCGTAGCGATGCGTCGCACGCGGGTGCGGCGGCGCTGAGGGAGGCGTAAGCGCAGGCGAGGTCAGCCATCTGGGCCCCGCACTTGCTGGCCGCGGTTGTGAACTCAAGGTTCAGCGCGTCTACTAGCTCTGTCTTGGTGCGAAAAGGGGCGCCGTCAGAGTTTCGCAGGAGATCGGTATAGTCAGCCCTTTCTTTGCTCCTCCGCCCGAGTTCAGTATTAACCACATTCCACATGCATTTGGATTTATTCGGGTGATCGCGGATCATTTTACTATAGTAGTTAGTACGTTTTGCTTTAATTAGGTTATTATATTTATTTGCATAATTTTCGGCTATATTATATATAGCCGAAAATTATACTATAGTATATACTATAGACTATAGTATACAACAAGTTCTGTTTCAACTAAAGAATTTTGTATTTGTATTTTCTATTTCTGAACTGTAGTAACATGTTTGACGTTTATCCAGGGTGTACGTCACAATCCCATCCGGGTATATCCGTAAATCTCGGAGATCCCGGGCCGGGTACACTCGTTTCTTTAGATTTACAAACGCTCCCGGAATCCACGTAATTGCGTCGACGGGTTAACAAATAGACTGGATTTAGATGCAATAGGGAATAGGGACTAAATTATAGGTAAGTTGTTATAAGCTGGTGCGATTGTCTTTTGTTACTTCGAAACAAGCATTGAAATTGTTGTTAATTCGTTAGCATTATATCGTCGCTGTAGATGAAAAATAAAATAACTAACATATTTTGCGAAATCGTCTTTATCAACTAATCGCGTTTTTCACGAGATTTTGGTTTTGTCAATTATTTACATTTCCATCTACAGCGACGATATATATTACAATAGGAATGTTTATATTCCATTGTATAATAGACGTTGAAAGTGTATAACTTCTCATAACATTATAGTACACCTTAATATATCTGTGATTATAAATAACATGCTAGATTAATTGTACCTCACTAGAAACTAGAAATAGTTATACGTCTAGTTAAAAATCCATTGTAACCAAGGGGTCGTGACAAGATCACTCGTTAAAACCCAAATTGGTCGAAAGAGATGTCAATGCATACATCAAGCCATAGATTATATCTGATTTTTTTATATGTACAGCGTCGTCGGGCGTCGTTTATGAACGTACCCCTGGGGTGCGTTTTTTCAGTGTCCTCTATCCAAATACACATATAACTTTCATTCTGCGCCGCCATTTTGAAAAAATAAAACAAAATGGTGGCCGATGTTAGGGCCAAAAATCTCCAACCTCCTTTCTGAGCAATTTCATTTAAAATGTTCCTCTAAAGCCGTAGACTACAGCTATTATAGGTACCTACGTTAAAAAGGAAGTTATTTTAGGTACCGACGTTAAAAATTCATTGTAACCAAAGAGGTTGTGACAAGATCACTCGCAAGAAAACCCAAATTGGTCGAAAGAGGCGTCAATGCTTATCTACATCAAGCCATTCGGCCAGCCCTTGAGGTCCAAGCCTCTTTGTCACGCCCCGAGCCCTCAGATTAGGGACTTAGTGAAGGGTAGTAATAACCCACAGGGATAAGACATGATCTGGGTGATCGTGCTTTGAATGTTTAAGGTGTTTAAAAGGGCAAAGTTGGAAGACAAGCGATGTAATATTCCGTACGTTTTTGACCGCGAGATCCCAAAGTACATTTGTTTTTGACGTTGATACTGAATACTATGATTTTGTGTAAAATATTGTGTTTACTAGCTGCGTCCCGCGGTTTCACCCGCGTGGTGATAGATATTTTGGATAATATACTTATATATTATCCAAAATATCTATCATTCCTATCAATATTATCGTTAGGAATTGTAGCCCATATGTTATTCTGATATGTAAGCTATATTATTGTGAAGTTTCATTAAAATCCATTCAGTAGTTTTTAATTTTACGTGAAAGAGTAACAAACATCCAAACTTACAAACTTTGACGTTAATAATATTAGTAGGATAACGCAAAATAATTTTTTGTATTTTGTTGCCTAAATAACGGCCTTGCCAGTCTCAGACCTACCAACTAACAGAAAATATTAATATTTTTTTGCTTGCATGTTCGTACACTCATTTTTAGGTCTAAATGCCATTCACTTAGAGTTCATTAGTTATTTCGTCACTAGGTTATATACATCCATCCTGGAGAGGCATTGCATAACTGAGTTCGACTTTATTAACATGTTAAAGAGAAATTTAAATAATAATATAAAAATATACATAATTTAAACAATAAAATACAATTCATGGAATAAAATAAGTTTCGCACCATTTCTTGTTTCCGGACTTTTCAACTGAGTTACACTAATCCTGGCATGTTAAAATACAATTAATTATTAAATTCTACCTCGGTTACATTTTAACCCGCAACACTACACCTCAGCTATCAGCTACTACGCCACTGATGTTGCATTTATAGCAACAGTTTTTATGGATTTTAAGAGTAACCGCAAACTAGGGTACTTACAGACACAGTGGTCTGATGGGTCCTACTTTAAAAAAAAAAAAAAAACTACGCAACTGAAGTCGTCAACAAACGTTCATACGTTCGTTTAAGTCCCTTATTCTTACTCCGCGGAAGCCACCAAGTACCCTCACAGGTGAAGTACTGATATATTGCTTACGAGATAAAATCTGGGGTGATTTGTAACAACCCTTGGCTTTTGTACAAGTCCGTACCGCCGCACCGTCCGCACTGGAAGTTTGAATGCGCTGTTAGCCGCGGAATAATTTTGTTTTTTTTAATACAGAGTGCCCTGACGGACACGTTAGAATATAATAACATTTATTTCGACACAAATATGAAAGGTAAAAAAAAATACATACAGCCGAACAGAGAACGTCGCCGCGTCGTCCTGAAGACGGTTTAAAAAACAAACCAAACACTGCCGTTATATAATGGAGTTGGGAAGGAAATGCGTTGATCACGTCAGGTAATTTAAATGAGTGATTTCATCTATAAATAGAAAAATACCATGTAATATAATAATACACCTAGCGCCATAAGAATACAGTTGTCTATTCTGAAGCTAGTGCCAGGCTTTCATTGAAAACTATACCCTACGCCATACAGTAAAAACTCGCATTCTAAGCCCTACGGGCCTATTGCGGGAGGAAGCTCCCACAGTCTACATAAATTGCATCGCAGGTACATGTAGGTTGTGTCATCTTCATACAGAAATGCTTTACTGCCATCAGTACAGCATAGCGTGGAGGGAAATTACCGGTTTGATGTTCAATGCTAATGGGTTTTTAAACGCTGATGTCCAAAAGATTGGTTGCGAATGTATTCTATAAGACACTTCATTTATATATTTATGCAATCTGATAGGTCTTAAGTTTGTCGCGCACCCGAAAAGGTGCCATATTCGAGCAAGTCATGCGTGAAGCAATCCAATTAATCTCGTTTTTGTACGTAGCAAGCTCGTGGTTTGCAGTGGACCTTATCACATACATTTTCTTGCAAAGCGAAGCTTTGCTATGTACATACATTCGTAGACTCTCCGTGCGTGTTTGGTGGGTCAGCTTAAGATTGGCTCAATAACTGGTCTAGTTCTGTCCGCATCCAGCGGTTTCTGTCTAATGTTATGGCGATATTAGGTTTAGTTTCGACATTCTCGTTTGTAAATAAAAACTAATTGCTTTTTAATTTAAATGAAAATCTATCTGATTGGGGACAGTTGAGTTATCGCTAGATGGTTAGCAATAATGCAGATATTTCAACCGTTTTCTTTTTTTGTTAATTTTGTAATAAAATACGAAATTTAATGCCACGCGCTATCTATAGAATGGCGCTAGCAATAGAATGGTGCACAATTAGAACATGTTACCAGAAGATATTATCTGCCACATCAATAAACGCCTTCAAGAATAAACTCGACAACTGGTTACGAGACGAAAATAACCAACTAAAAGAGGTGAAGCAATGAATAAATTCAACTCTGTGATATAGACATATCAACCACCGGCTGCTCGTCTATTGTCAAATAAAATACCTACGTATTAAAATAGAATTTTACCAATAACTAGCAAGCTAAAGTGGCAGTGGGCCGGCCATATCTTGCGAAGAACCGACGGCCGCTGGGGCAAACGTGTTCTCGAGTGGATACCACGACTAGGTAAACGTAGTGTAGGACGCCCTCCGACCAGGTGGGATGACGACCTGCGAAAGACTGCAGGTAGATGCTGGATGCGTCAAGCTGAAAACAAGGCGCTATGGCGCTCATTGGGGAGGCCTATGTCCAGCAGTGGACTGCTATAGGCTGATGATGATGATGACGTATTAAAAAAGAATTTTACCAATGACTAGGTACACAAATTGATTTTGGATGAGAGCGTAATAATTATTTTGAAATGATTACAGCATCAGCACTATTCTTGTTTTCAATGAAACTTACAAGACAACAACAACTTACTTCCATAACTAGGTAGATATATGTGTATTTTTCTTTGTTAATAAAGTTATTTTCTACTTGATTTTACCCAAGCTACTTGTTACCTAAGCATGACAATCAGTTAATTAACAACCTGCCTGTAAATAAAAACACTAGCGGTTCATTTCTAAGGCTTTCTCGATGTAATAGTTATTACAGTAAGTGATTTACGGAGCCAGCTAACTTCTGTAGTCACGCAAAAGGTAGAGTGACCAAGTTTTAGATTATGTGGGATATTTTAGTAAATTTGAATAAGCGTAGCCCCGCAAAAAAACAAATAGTCAATGTATGGCTTTTCGTAAACGAGATCTTTTTGCATGTGATGAAAACACATAATTTTTTCGACCTTTTTCCATTCCTAGCTAAGAAGATTTTTGACCAGCAAGTTTTTTTTATTCATATTTATTATTAAGGACTTTTACTTCGTTAAGTATGCCAGTCTTATCATAACCTAAACTTATAACTAACAAACAAAACAAAATAAACAGCAAAATAAAAACATATAAATTGTGGCTATGTTTAAAGGGAGTCACTGATGCATAAAAATTTTGAACAATGAGACAGCCGCTGCTGAATCTGGTTCCGCTAAAATGTTAATGAATGTACCTAAATCAAATCTATTTAAATTAAGTTCAATCATCAGCGCCTCCCTTGACCAGCAAGTTGCATACCAACTATGTTATTACACGGCGGCGGCGAGGTACAAACCGTGTATAATATTTTTATGTTTTCTCGCAATTACTTTACAATTATTTTGTATTGATTTATGAAAAGATACGACCTATCTACATAAAACCAATTAAATTTTAGGAATTTAAGCCAAGTTTTAACGACTCGAGTTTTAAATTGATTTGAAAGTAAAATTAATTAGAAACAATTACGCGCAAAGCCATCAACAGATACATATCTCAAATAATGCATTAGTTCATCTTATCAGAGAAGGTTTTGCGCGGAATTGTGTGTAAAGATCTTCCGTCTAATATTTTGCAATAGATGTCCGCAAAGTAATACCTAAATATATTTTGTCTCTAAAAGAGCGGAGCCATGGTCGACTAGCATGCTAGTCAAGTGGCCCCAGCCCTATCAAAGCATAGTGTAGGTATTACGGTGGAACCGTACTGAAGACTCGAGTAATTAACTTGATTAAAGTATCAAACCATGTTTTCAAAGGCTGAATCATGGAAGATGGTGAAAGAGCCATAAAAAAAGTCCTATGTTCTATGCGCGTACCTATGTATGTCCAGCAGTGGTGATATGATGATGAGCTACCTCTAGGTTAATTCAAACAGTCTGCTTTATGGCACATCAAATACAGAAAAAACAAACAAAGATACAGTTGCACAATGGGCGGCCTTATTGCTAAGAGCGATTTCTTCCAGGCAACCTTTGGATGGACACAATATTACTGTGTGTTCTATCCTGGTGTGTATCAATTTTTTTAACATCTGCACTAGGCTAGGCGAATACATTATCTGTTTGCCATGACTGTCTTTCGCAGGTCGTCATCCCACCTGGTCGGAGGGCATCCTACACTACGTTTGCCGAGTCGTGGTCTCCACTCAAGAACACGTTTGCCCCAGCGGCCGAGTGATTTGGCGAAGTGTTTTGCATAAAACCTTATTCGAGCTCACCTTTGTAGCTCAGCCCCTATTCTTCAATGAGATGCCGTTTATGATAGCCGGCGTATATTTACGGAAGGTCAGTGTTTATGCGAATAGGAAATTAAGCTCTGTAAAAAGAAATGGAGCTGTTTTCCCCGAAACGGAAAAAAACACGCGTCGCGGTTTCAGTAGGCAGAGGTTAACGATCAAACATCTAAGTGCTTTATTTTCTTTAGACCCTAGAGGACTCTTGGACACGTCACTAAATTCAAATCCTACTTATTATAAACGCGAAAGTTTGTAAGTATGGATGGATGGATGTTTGTTACTCTTTCACGTAAAAACTACTGAATGGATTTTAATGAAACTTCACAATAATATAGCTTACATACCAGAATAACACACATAGGCTACAATTCATAAATTATATTGTATATTATCCAAAATATCTATCACCACGCGGGTGAAACCGCGGGGCGCAGCTAGTGTAACATAAATCTAAGAAATAAAGTTTTTATAGAAAACTAGAACCCTCCAAACATCTAACATTAATGTGTTTTATTTCCTTTAGACGTAGTTTTTTACTCTAATTTCCTAGTTTAACTTGAATAATTTGATTTTGACATAGTTTTTGTGACGTGTGTCTTCTAAGGTCTAAAGAAAATAAAACACGTTGATGTTAGATGTTTGGAGGGTTCGAGTTTTACTTCCAAATTTTTTTTTATTCGTATCGTGTAAAAGTAAGTAATCATTTATTTGTTTAGGCTTACAAAATAAGCACTTAGACAAGTCATATTTTATAAATAAATTATTTTACTGTTCACTTCAATTTTTTGTCCACTAGTGGAAGAAGTGAAAAGAAACCACTAGCATGTTCATCTCTTATAATGTCTAATAGTACTAAGACATTTGGACTGGACACGTCACGAAATTAAAATTAGATTATGCCCTTTCCAGTTTTCTCATCCACATAAATCTCTCATAGACCTGTCCCGTATTTTCCCTGCACCATTTCTGGTTACGCTAATAGTGCGTTTGTATTAATTTATATACCTATATAACTGTGGGTGACATTGGATGGTTATTACCTATCTAGGTACTTAAAGGGTTGGTTTACTCTTCTGAAATCGTCATGCAGTCAACCCTGAAGTTCGCTGTCATTGCACCGATCTGACGTTCGATGCAGTTGTCGCTTGACCATAAAAAAAGCCTCCGAGCGACGCCAGCCGGAACGGACGTCTCAAACCAAGGAATCGTCGCAGTATTTGATTCCAGATAATATCGCCTCTCCAACTAAAATATTGTTGTCGAGAGAATTTATTCGCTAATATACCCGCGGGTCGCGACTGAGTGATCTATCCTCAAGAACTGAACATTGTACCTAACCTATAAACTTTGTGCGTGACGTGTGACCCTGGATTTACAGCCGTGAATTGATGGAGATGCCACGCTGACGCCCAGACAGGTAAGCCTTCCCAAAGTATCTGTCGGGGGTTAATTATCCAAGGTCATCCCATAGTTTTTAGATGCTGTAGTTTTCTGCAAACGAATTAGCACCCCTCGTCGAGGGGACCGCGGCGTCATTATACGCATGGTGTACCATTTCGCACCATTTTGATCCATTCGAGCCGTATATATATATATGTTGGTCATTAAAACCATATTTAATTGTTCCTATCTATAAAAATCTAAAAATTATCGTCATAAAATTGCATATCGTTTTAGGAAGCTCGACCTTATTGCGACGTGCGTAAGGTCTAGTATCATCTGCATTCTTTATCGAAGTTCTGTGGCATTTCATAATTATAGTTTGTTATTTCGCATTTATATTACTAAAATCATAACGTAAGTTAATCAGTCATTTAGTACAGTGATTTGTGTCGTAAAATATGGTATTTTCCAAGAACTACGCATAACATTCCATCATATTTTGTGATAGCGGGTAGGAAATTTCTTCACTTCGTGAACGTAAAAGCCAGCGTGGTTGGGGTTCTCACATCGTGTGTGTTGAATGACCTACCTTTTGCACTAACATTCGCCGTGATTCCAGGAACCACAATTATTATTGTTGATCGGTCATTGAACTTTGTCATATTGAACTCGGTTAGAACTGAAATCTTATAGGTAAATGTTATTCTATTTAATCGCCTCGTATTATACGAGTATATAATCGCAATACAGTCCACTTCGCATTTGATTAAATTATTGCAATTTAGTTAAATTAATCGCACTCAATTTCATGTTCTCAATTCTTGTTTTGGTAGGTAAAATTGTGTATCTACACCGCACCTACTTAACGCTACGATTGTAAGATCGGATAAGTTATTTCTGTATTACATCTACGGGAAGTAGGTTTCCTCATGGTTGGTTATTATTTCCATACCTAAAAAAGACCTAAGTTGTTCTTTGAACTTTGGTTCTTATCTCGCATCGCACCTACTATAAGATATTTAGGATTATTACGGTCTACTTTTTTCATGAGTTTACCGTACTGAGTTTCGCATCTAGGTACTCAGTATTTTATTAAGGTACTTACTACTTAGGTTTATGTTCGCATTCGGATTTTATCTTTTATTTTCTACTTTTGATTCTAATTGCAATAATTACCTATTCGGATAGTTTAGTACGGTGCATATACCTACCTTTATACTTACCGAAAGGGTGTTATTGTGCAAGGTTGTCGTCGTAGTTTCCTTTAACTGTCACTAAGTTATTGTGATTGGTTATCGCGCGGTCGGAAGAGTGATTCCGTACCTATTACTTTATATAACGTTTGTTGCGCATTCTAATTAAGGTTCCGTAGGTAGGGAAGTTAGTTCCGTTCCATTTTTTTAAGTGATTTTTTGTGAATTCTGATTTTTGTTGGAGATTCAATTATCCTTTGAAATGGAAGATTTACAAAATAAGTTAAAGTTGTATGAAGGCAAACGCGCCGCATATTTTTCTCGTGCGCAAAAAATATTTGATTCAATAAAATGTCTAGATAATGAGAGATCGCGGAACACCTTTATTGCGCAGGCTAAAACAATCGATTTAATGCGTAATGAAATTATAACAACGATTGATAATATAAATATTATTTCAATGAAGGTTGATCCCAAATATGAAGTTAATTATAACTCATTGAATGCCTTTGACGATCTTGCGTGTGAAATAAAAAATGTTTTGAATTCTTTAACCACAAGTAACGAATCATCGGCTAGCGGGAAGAACTCAGGTTCTCCGCATATCAAAATACCTAGAATCGAGCTCCCTACCTTTGATGGTGACATTCAGAACTTTCCGTTCTTTTTTGAGACATTCAAACGCGTCATTCATACAAATTCTGATTTATCGGATTCTGATCGCATCCATTATTTATTAGGTCACCTAAAAGGCAAAGCCAAAGGCGTAGCCGCTGGAATTGTCCCTGCTGCAGAAAATTATCGTGTTATATGGGACGCGCTTATCGCTAAGTACCAGGACACACACGCATTGGCTGTGAACTATTTAGATCAGCTATTTTTGCTAAAGCCAGCTGGTTCGTCGCCCGCTAATGTAGAAAAGGTTTTTGATAAATACACCGCTATTGTGGCCGGACTCAAACAATTAAAAATCGCCAACATGTCTGATTTTATCTTTATGTACGCGGGTCTTAAGTTAGTAGACTCCGACATCGCGAAGCATTACGAAATGTCACTTCGCACTTTAAAGGACCCTCAAAGTGTTGACTATGATTATTTTGTGAAGTTCGTGCGAGAACAAGTAAAAATTCTTTATCGCACAGCTCCGCAACGGCCTGAGCGCTCGGCTGCTGGCACCAGCGCTCGTGTGCCCCCCGCACCTTCATCTAAGGTCTCGCAGGTGTATGTAGCTACATCACCTAAATGTTCGCTCTGTCGTTCGGTACACACAAACTTATACAAGTGTAGCGCTTTTTTAAAATTAAATACGAATGATAAATTTAAACACATAAAAGATAATCGTATCTGCGGTAATTGCCTAAGTACTCAACATACCGTATCTAAATGTCAATCAACGTTCACGTGTAAGAAATGCAACGGTAAACACCATTCCCTGTTACATTTTGATCAACCACCGCCACCACAATCGAAACCCACGCCTGCAGTCGGCGCCGCGCCATCTGCCAGTGCTGTAGATCAGACCTCGGATGAAGAACGTGTTTCTTTGTGTACGCATTCAGCTTCGGCTCATAATAGTACTCGCACCACGGAGGTTTTAGCTACTGCGAAAGTTTTAGTGGTAGGTAGGAAAGGGAAGGATGTTGTCGTTCGCTGTCTACTGGATCCGGGTTCTCAGAAGAACTATATTACCACCCGATGTTGCCGTAGGCTTGGGCTACCTATTCGTGACGACTCTATAGTCACGGTGAAGGGTATCGGTGGTACTTCGCAGTCGGTTCGCGGTTCAGTCGACTTCACCTTCAGCTCGCGCCTTTGCGCCCAATCCAAGTACTCCATTGATGCGCTGGTACTCGATGAGATAACCGGACAGCTTCCATTGTGCTCGATAGATGTTGCTCACCTCAATCATATCGGGTCGCATTTATTCGCGGATGATACTTGGGGAATGCCGGGGAATATTGACATCCTGCTTGGAGTAAAGTTGTTTGCTAAGCTATTGCAACCAAGTAAAGTTACTTCTACTGTTGGGTATCCAGATGCTTTAGAAACTGTCTTAGGCTATATATTTATGGGAGAAGCGCCTATTATAGACCCTCCTACCGCTACGATGTCATTTTGCGCGACGTCTTCTTTGGAAAGCTGTGACTTGCGTAAATTCTGGGAAATCGAGGAAGTTCAGGCTTCTTCAATAACAAGTGTGGATGATAAACACTGCGAGCAGTTTTATTCCTCTACCACTACTCGCTCCCCCTCTGGGAAATATGTCACTGCTTTACCACTTAAAACAGACGCCTCTGCGTTAGGAAATTCTTTGGAAATCGCACGTCGTAGGTTTTTTAGCCTCGAACGTAAATTTAAAAATCATCCTAACGTCAAACTTTTATATGATAACGTAATTAAAGATTATCTAAAAAATAACTACATTTCCTTAGTGGAAGGAGTACTTCCAGGGGAAGTCTCGTTCTATATCCCGCACCATGCTGTTATTCGCGAGGATAAGACAACCACCAAACTACGGGTGGTTCTTGACGCAAGTGCGAAGTCAGACAATGGAATTTCGCTAAACGATATTCTGTATGCAGGTCCCGTTCTTCAAGCGGACTTGCTGAACATATTGTTGAACATGAGAATTTTCGCTGTGGCAATAACTTCTGACGTGAAGGCTATGTATCTCAAAATAGCCATTCGTCCTGAAGATCGCCCTCTTCAGCGTATAGTCTATCGCTTCCACGAAGATGAACCTTTGAAAATTCTTCAGTTTTCAGTTCTTCCCTTTGGACTTAAGTGTTCTCCCTTTGTCGCAATCCGTACAATCCAACAGTTGTGCAAAGACGAAGGAGAGCAGTTTCCTCTCGCCAGTAAGATATTGAGCAGAGATATTTATATGGACGATATAGCAAGCTCTTCCTTCAATGTCGAGCAAGCAATAGAGTCTTCTCGTCAATTGATTAAGTTATTCTCACTTGGTGACTTTGAATTGACTAAATGGTCAAGTAATAGCGCTGAAGTTCTTCAAGCTATTCCCGAGTCATTGCGACTCTCACACAGTGTCGATCTAAATAAGGATCCGACTCTGAAAATTCTTGGTCTACGCTGGTTTCCCGACCAAGACTATTTCGCCTTCCAGGTCAACCCTGATGATCGCCCCTGCACAAAAAGGAATATTCTGTCGTCCATCGCTCGCCTTTTTGATGTATTGGGTCTAGTCGCGCCCATGATCCTTTATGCTAAGTTATTGATCAAGGATCTGTGGCTTGCCAAAATAGGATGGGATGATGTCCCACCAAATCGGATTGTTCGCTTGTGGGATCAATTTCAAGCTGAGTTACCTGAAATATCTCAGCTCCAATTCGCGCATCATATTGGCGTTGTTGAACATTGTAAAGTTTCAATAGTTGGATTTGCTGATGCCAGTGAGAAGGCCTACGGTGGCGCTGTCTATACCCACGTAGTTAAGCCAAATGGTGACATTGTCGTTTCACTGGTATGTGCAAAATCTAAAGTCGCACCTCTTAAGGTTATATCGCTTGCTCGTTTAGAGCTATCTGCCGCTCTCCTGTTGTCAATTTTGATTAAACGAGTTTTCGATCTCTATTCCCCTCGATACGCCATTGAGGCGGTTTTAGCTTTCTCGGACTCTACTATCACTTTGACTTGGATTCATTCCTCACCACATCGCTGGCACACGTATGTGGCCAACCGCGTCGCTAAAATTCAGGAAAATCTTTCGTCAGATCACTTTTTTCATGTCAAAGGAACGGAGAATCCGACTGACTGTCTTTCTCGAGGTTTAACTCCGGCCCAGTTAGTTCAGCATCCACTGTGGATGAGTGGACCTCCATGGCTGGGAACACCCCGATACGAGTGGCCAGTGACGCCATTTTCATCCGCAGAAATGCAAGAACTGACCGAACTGAAGCCGGTGGCTCTACCTGCAGTACCGACGGCAGACATTTCGAATTCCGATCCCAGGTGTTCAGCGGAAGATCTCCTGTATAGCCGGGCGAATAGGTTTTCTTCTTGGATTAAATATCTGAAAACCATTTGTTTCGTTTTTAAATTCCTTAAACGTCTCCCTAAAGGACCCGTTACCGCATCGGACTTGGAGTTCGCTGAATTAGTAGTGTGGCGCTCTGTTCAGCGAATCCATTTTGAATCAGATCTTGATCGCTTAAACCGCAAACAATTATGTTCTAAGCCACTACAGAAGCTTAGTCCGTTTCTGTACAATGGACTTATTCGCGTTGGTGGACGTTTAGCCAATTCTGAGTTGGACTTTGACTCTCGTCACCAAATTTTACTTCCCCGACAGGACTACGTAGTGGAACTTCTAGTTTCCCACTATCATGTCAAAAATTTCCATACAGGTCCAAACTTACTTTTGTCCCTCCTGAGACAACGGTATTGGATTCTGTCCGCACGACGTATTGTTCGTCATATAACTTTTAATTGCAATATTTGCTTCCGCGCTAAGCCACGACCGGTTTTTCCAATCATGGCTGATCTGCCTCAATCACGAGTTGACGTCGCTCCTAAAGCATTTTCACACACTGGGTGTGATTACGCGGGACCGCTCATGATAACGTCTGTGCGTGGCAGAGGCCAAAGGAGTCGTAAGGCTTATATTTGTCTCTTTACGTGCTTGACAACGCGTGCTCTGCATCTGGAAGTTGCCTCAGATCTCAGCACTGCGAGCTTCCTGTCAGCACTAAAACGCTTTCTCTCGCGCCGTGGTCCCGTCGAATGTCTATATACAGACAACGGCACCAATTTCATCGGCGCCAGATCTTATCTTCGCGATCTCTACCAATTCCTATCTCAAGAATACCGCCCCTATTGGGAAACCGCACTGACGGAGCATAAGATCACTCATAAAACCATCCCCTGTAGAGCTCCACATTTCGGTGGATGCTGGGAAAGTGAAGTAAAGAGTGTCAAAACGCATCTGTTGAAAGTCGTCGGTCAACAAATACTCACCTTTGATGAGCTTAACACTATGTTAGCTCAAGTCGAGGCTTTATTAAATTCCCGACCTCTCTATGTACTTAGCTCAGATCCGTCAGATCCTACCGCTCTTACACCTGCACATTTTCTTAATACAAAACCGCTTGTGTTTTTACCCGCTCGCGAAGTTACTGAAAAGCGTTTACACCTTATTTCACGATACGAATTCACTGATCAACTCGTCGAGTTGGAGAGGCGATATTATCTGGAATCAAATACTGCGACGATTCCTTGGTTTGAGACGTCCGTTCCGGCTGGCGTCGCTCGGAGGCTTTTTTTTATGGTCAAGCGACAACTGCATCGAACGTCAGATCGGTGCAATGACAGCGAACTTCAGGGTTGACTGCATGACGATTTCAGAAGAGTAAACCAACCCTTTAAGTACCTAGATAGGTAATAACCATCCAATGTCACCCACAGTTATATAGGTATATAAATTAATACAAACGCACTATTAGCGTAACCATATTCCCCGGCTTGAAAGATCCTACTTTCAAAACACAGAGAAAGCGAAATTATATTATTGAGAAAGAAATTAGAATTGTTTATTTATATAAAAATATTATAATTGCATATCGTCGCGAAAGCTCTACCCCAGCGGTGTGAGTAACAAATTTAAATTTATTTATATATATAGGATATTATACATATACGAAGCTACCAATAATAATAATCTAAATAAGGTTTACTGAGTTGGGAGCGGGCACAATTTAACAATCGGTCTGCTCTGAAGCATTCCACCTTTTACCTTCACGGACGCTACTCTACATATCCCTTTCTTGTCCGGAAAGATTTCTGTGATTAAACCTAACGGCCAATGCAAGGGCATTACATTATCCTGCATGGAAATAACAACCATCCCAACACGTACTGGGTTAGAAGGAGTATTCCATTTTTGTCTTGATTGGAGGGTGTGCAGAAACTCATTGCGCCACCGTTTCCAAAAAGATTGGACGAGTTGATCAGTGAATTCGTATCGTGAAATAAGGTGTAAACGCTTTTCAGTAACTTCGCGAGCGGGTAAAAACACAAGCGGTTTTGTATTAAGAAAATGTGCAGGTGTAAGAGCGGTAGGATCTGACGGATCTGAGCTAAGTACATAGAGAGGTCGGGAATTTAATAAAGCCTCGACTTGAGCTAACATAGTGTTAAGCTCATCAAAGGTGAGTATTTGTTGACCGACGACTTTCAACAGATGCGTTTTGACACTCTTTACTTCACTTTCCCAGCATCCACCGAAATGTGGAGCTCTACAGGGGATGGTTTTATGAGTGATCTTATGCTCCGTCAGTGCGGTTTCCCAATAGGGGCGGTATTCTTGAGATAGGAATTGGTAGAGATCGCGAAGATATGATCTGGCGCCGATGAAATTGGTGCCGTTGTCTGTATATAGACATTCGACGGGACCACGGCGCGAGAGAAAGCGTTTTAGTGCTGACAGGAAGCTCGCAGTGCTGAGATCTGAGGCAACTTCCAGATGCAGAGCACGCGTTGTCAAGCACGTAAAGAGACAAATATAAGCCTTACGACTCCTTTGGCCTCTGCCACGCACAGACGTTATCATGAGCGGTCCCGCGTAATCACACCCAGTGTGTGAAAATGCTTTAGGAGCGACGTCAACTCGTGATTGAGGCAGATCAGCCATGATTGGAAAAACCGGTCGTGGCTTAGCGCGGAAGCAAATATTGCAATTAAAAGTTATATGACGAACAATACGTCGTGCGGACAGAATCCAATACCGTTGTCTCAGGAGGGACAAAAGTAAGTTTGGACCTGTATGGAAATTTTTGACATGATAGTGGGAAACTAGAAGTTCCACTACGTAGTCCTGTCGGGGAAGTAAAATTTGGTGACGAGAGTCAAAGTCCAACTCAGAATTGGCTAAACGTCCACCAACGCGAATAAGTCCATTGTACAGAAACGGACTAAGCTTCTGTAGTGGCTTAGAACATAATTGTTTGCGGTTTAAGCGATCAAGATCTGATTCAAAATGGATTCGCTGAACAGAGCGCCACACTACTAATTCAGCGAACTCCAAGTCCGATGCGGTAACGGGTCCTTTAGGGAGACGTTTAAGGAATTTAAAAACGAAACAAATGGTTTTCAGATATTTAATCCAAGAAGAAAACCTATTCGCCCGGCTATACAGGAGATCTTCCGCTGAACACCTGGGATCGGAATTCGAAATGTCTGCCGTCGGTACTGCAGGTAGAGCCACCGGCTTCAGTTCGGGCAGTTCTTGCATTTCTGCGGATGAAAATGGCGTCACTGGCCACTCGTATCGGGGTGTTCCCAGCCATGGAGGTCCACTCATCCACAGTGGATGCTGAACTAACTGGGCCGGAGTTAAACCTCGAGAAAGACAGTCAGTCGGATTCTCCGTTCCTTTGACATGAAAAAAGTGATCTGACGAAAGATTTTCCTGAATTTTAGCGACGCGGTTGGCCACATACGTGTGCCAGCGATGTGGTGAGGAATGAATCCAAGTCAAAGTGATAGTAGAGTCCGAGAAAGCTAAAACCGCCTCAATGGCGTATCGAGGGGAATAGAGATCGAAAACTCGTTTAATCAAAATTGACAACAGGAGAGCGGCAGATAGCTCTAAACGAGCAAGCGATATAACCTTAAGAGGTGCGACTTTAGATTTTGCACATACCAGTGAAACGACAATGTCACCATTTGGCTTAACTACGTGGGCATAGACAGCGCCACCGTAGGCCTTCTCACTGGCATCAGCAAATCCAACTATTGAAACTTTACAATGTTCAACAACGCCAATATGACGCGCGAATTGGAGCTGAGATATTTCAGGTAACTCAGCTTGAAATTGATCCCACAAGCGAACAATCCGATTTGGTGGGACATCATCCCATCCTATTTTGGCAAGCCACAGATCCTTGATCAATAACTTAGCATAAAGGATCATGGGCGCGACTAGACCCAATACATCAAAAAGGCGAGCGATGGACGACAGAATATTCCTTTTTGTGCAGGGGCGATCATCAGGGTTGACCTGGAAGGCGAAATAGTCTTGGTCGGGAAACCAGCGTAGACCAAGAATTTTCAGAGTCGGATCCTTATTTAGATCGACACTGTGTGAGAGTCGCAATGACTCGGGAATAGCTTGAAGAACTTCAGCGCTATTACTTGACCATTTAGTCAATTCAAAGTCACCAAGTGAGAATAACTTAATCAATTGACGAGAAGACTCTATTGCTTGCTCGACATTGAAGGAAGAGCTTGCTATATCGTCCATATAAATATCTCTGCTCAATATCTTACTGGCGAGAGGAAACTGCTCTCCTTCGTCTTTGCACAACTGTTGGATTGTACGGATTGCGACAAAGGGAGAACACTTAAGTCCAAAGGGAAGAACTGAAAACTGAAGAATTTTCAAAGGTTCATCTTCGTGGAAGCGATAGACTATACGCTGAAGAGGGCGATCTTCAGGACGAATGGCTATTTTGAGATACATAGCCTTCACGTCAGAAGTTATTGCCACAGCGAAAATTCTCATGTTCAACAATATGTTCAGCAAGTCCGCTTGAAGAACGGGACCTGCATACAGAATATCGTTTAGCGAAATTCCATTGTCTGACTTCGCACTTGCGTCAAGAACCACCCGTAGTTTGGTGGTTGTCTTATCCTCGCGAATAACAGCATGGTGCGGGATATAGAACGAGACTTCCCCTGGAAGTACTCCTTCCACTAAGGAAATGTAGTTATTTTTTAGATAATCTTTAATTACGTTATCATATAAAAGTTTGACGTTAGGATGATTTTTAAATTTACGTTCGAGGCTAAAAAACCTACGACGTGCGATTTCCAAAGAATTTCCTAACGCAGAGGCATCTGTTTTAAGTGGTAAAGCAGTGACATATTTCCCAGAGGGGGAGCGAGTAGTGGTAGAGGAATAAAACTGCTCGCAGTGTTTATCATCCACACTTGTTATTGAAGAAGCCTGAACTTCCTCGATTTCCCAGAATTTACGCAAGTCACAGCTTTCCAAAGAAGACGTCGCGCAAAATGACATCGTAGCGGTAGGAGGGTCTATAATAGGCGCTTCTCCCATAAATATATAGCCTAAGACAGTTTCTAAAGCATCTGGATACCCAACAGTAGAAGTAACTTTACTTGGTTGCAATAGCTTAGCAAACAACTTTACTCCAAGCAGGATGTCAATATTCCCCGGCATTCCCCAAGTATCATCCGCGAATAAATGCGACCCGATATGATTGAGGTGAGCAACATCTATCGAGCACAATGGAAGCTGTCCGGTTATCTCATCGAGTACCAGCGCATCAATGGAGTACTTGGGTTGGGCGCAAAGGCGCGAGCTGAAGGTGAAGTCGACTGAACCGCGAACCGACTGCGAAGTACCACCGATACCCTTCACCGTGACTATAGAGTCGTCACGAATAGGTAGCCCAAGCCTACGGCAACATCGGGTGGTAATATAGTTCTTCTGAGAGCCCGGATCCAGTAGACAGCGAACGACAACATCCTTCCCTTTCCTACCTACCACTAAAACTTTCGCAGTAGCTAAAACCTCCGTGGTGCGAGTACTATTATGAGCCGAAGCTGAATGCGTACACAAAGAAACACGTTCTTCATCCGAGGTCTGATCTACAGCACTGGCAGATGGCGCGGCGCCGACTGCAGGCGTGGGTTTCGATTGTGGTGGCGGTGGTTGATCAAAATGTAACAGGGAATGGTGTTTACCGTTGCATTTCTTACACGTGAACGTTGATTGACATTTAGATACGGTATGTTGAGTACTTAGGCAATTACCGCAGATACGATTATCTTTTATGTGTTTAAATTTATCATTCGTATTTAATTTTAAAAAAGCGCTACACTTGTATAAGTTTGTGTGTACCGAACGACAGAGCGAACATTTAGGTGATGTAGCTACATACACCTGCGAGACCTTAGATGAAGGTGCGGGGGGCACACGAGCGCTGGTGCCAGCAGCCGAGCGCTCAGGCCGTTGCGGAGCTGTGCGATAAAGAATTTTTACTTGTTCTCGCACGAACTTCACAAAATAATCATAGTCAACACTTTGAGGGTCCTTTAAAGTGCGAAGTGACATTTCGTAATGCTTCGCGATGTCGGAGTCTACTAACTTAAGACCCGCGTACATAAAGATAAAATCAGACATGTTGGCGATTTTTAATTGTTTGAGTCCGGCCACAATAGCGGTGTATTTATCAAAAACCTTTTCTACATTAGCGGGCGACGAACCAGCTGGCTTTAGCAAAAATAGCTGATCTAAATAGTTCACAGCCAATGCGTGTGTGTCCTGGTACTTAGCGATAAGCGCGTCCCATATAACACGATAATTTTCTGCAGCAGGGACAATTCCAGCGGCTACGCCTTTGGCTTTGCCTTTTAGGTGACCTAATAAATAATGGATGCGATCAGAATCCGATAAATCAGAATTTGTATGAATGACGCGTTTGAATGTCTCAAAAAAGAACGGAAAGTTCTGAATGTCACCATCAAAGGTAGGGAGCTCGATTCTAGGTATTTTGATATGCGGAGAACCTGAGTTCTTCCCGCTAGCCGATGATTCGTTACTTGTGGTTAAAGAATTCAAAACATTTTTTATTTCACACGCAAGATCGTCAAAGGCATTCAATGAGTTATAATTAACTTCATATTTGGGATCAACCTTCATTGAAATAATATTTATATTATCAATCGTTGTTATAATTTCATTACGCATTAAATCGATTGTTTTAGCCTGCGCAATAAAGGTGTTCCGCGATCTCTCATTATCTAGACATTTTATTGAATCAAATATTTTTTGCGCACGAGAAAAATATGCGGCGCGTTTGCCTTCATACAACTTTAACTTATTTTGTAAATCTTCCATTTCAAAGGATAATTGAATCTCCAACAAAAATCAGAATTCACAAAAAATCACTTAAAAAAATGGAACGGAACCAACTTCCCTACCTACGGAACCTTAATTAGAATGCGCAACAAACGTTATATAAAGTAATAGGTACGGAATCACTCTTCCGACCGCGCGATAACCAATCACAATAACTTAGTGACAGTTAAAGGAAACTACGACGACAACCTTGCACAATAACACCCTTTCGGTAAGTATAAAGGTAGGTATATGCACCGTACTAAACTATCCGAATAGGTAATTATTGCAATTAGAATCAAAAGTAGAAAATAAAAGATAAAATCCGAATGCGAACATAAACCTAAGTAGTAAGTACCTTAATAAAATACTGAGTACCTAGATGCGAAACTCAGTACGGTAAACTCATGAAAAAAGTAGACCGTAATAATCCTAAATATCTTATAGTAGGTGCGATGCGAGATAAGAACCAAAGTTCAAAGAACAACTTAGGTCTTTTTTAGGTATGGAAATAATAACCAACCATGAGGAAACCTACTTCCCGTAGATGTAATACAGAAATAACTTATCCGATCTTACAATCGTAGCGTTAAGTAGGTGCGGTGTAGATACACAATTTTACCTACCAAAACAAGAATTGAGAACATGAAATTGAGTGCGATTAATTTAACTAAATTGCAATAATTTAATCAAATGCGAAGTGGACTGTATTGCGATTATATACTCGTATAATACGAGGCGATTAAATAGAATAACATTTACCTATAAGATTTCAGTTCTAACCGAGTTCAATATGACAAAGTTCAATGACCGATCAACAATAATAATTGTGGTTCCTGGAATCACGGCGAATGTTAGTGCAAAAGGTAGGTCATTCAACACACACGATGTGAGAACCCCAACCACGCTGGCTTTTACGTTCACGAAGTGAAGAAATTTCCTACCCGCTATCACAAAATATGATGGAATGTTATGCGTAGTTCTTGGAAAATACCATATTTTACGACACAAATCACTGTACTAAATGACTGATTAACTTACGTTATGATTTTAGTAATATAAATGCGAAATAACAAACTATAATTATGAAATGCCACAGAACTTCGATAAAGAATGCAGATGATACTAGACCTTACGCACGTCGCAATAAGGTCGAGCTTCCTAAAACGATATGCAATTTTATGACGATAATTTTTAGATTTTTATAGATAGGAACAATTAAATATGGTTTTAATGACCAACATATATATATATACGGCTCGAATGGATCAAAATGGTGCGAAATGGTACACCATGCGTATAATGACGCCGCGGTCCCCTCGACGAGGGGTGCTAATTCGTTTGCAGAAAACTACAGCATCTAAAAACTATGGGATGACCTTGGATAATTAACCCCCGACAGATACTTTGGGAAGGCTTACCTGTCTGGGCGTCAGCGTGGCATCTCCATCAATTCACTGCTGTAAATCCAGGGTCACACGTCACGCACAAAGTTTATAGGTTAGGTACAATGTTCAGTTCTTGAGGATAGATCACTCAGTCGCGACCCGCGGGTATATTAGCGAATAAATTCTCTCGACAACAATATTTTAGTTGGAGAGGCGATATTATCTGGAATCAAATACTGCGACGATTCCTTGGTTTGAGACGTCCGTTCCGGCTGGCGTCGCTCGGAGGCTTTTTTTTATGGTCAAGCGACAACTGCATCGAACGTCAGATCGGTGCAATGACAGCGAACTTCAGGGTTGACTGCATGACGATTTCAGAAGAGTAAACCAACCCTTTAAGTACCTAGATAGGTAATAACCATCCAATGTCACCCACAGTTATATAGGTATATAAATTAATACAAACGCACTATTAGCGTAACCAGCTGGCCTAGACAATGTAACAATAGATTAGCGAAAGCGATAGTAGAAAAGTCCAAAAATGTATGGGTTTGACATAAGCCTTAGATATGTCACGTGATCTGTTTTTAACGTATAGAATAATGGTAGACAATGTACATACTTTGCGATTCCACCAAACGAATCGACAACATCGAACGATTATTTCCATACAAATGCGTAGCCAAGTTACACTTTTGACAAGCGATTTCGCTTAATAGTCGATTCTCTTGATGGAAACGCCAGCGAACGCTGAGACCCTGTAGTTATCGAAACAAAATGGCGATTTTATAAACAGACAGCTGTAGAAAGAAATCAATAAGGATCAATTGGATGTGTATATTGCGTTGTTTGTTTTGTGATTTTAAAATAATTTTAGTGCTAGTGTTACCAAGTGTTACATACCTAGTTCAAGATGCATACGCTGCGTTTGCTGTGGTCAGCTCAAAATGAAAATGTTTGGCTTAGACGCCACAAAAGATACCTTTCTCGACAGTAATTGGAAAGTGTTTTAGACTCAGCAAAGCTTTATTTAAAAAGCTAACACCTCTAATGCTGAAAACCAAACTGATCTAATCTGAGGCAGAGCAATGCTCAATCATTTAATCAGCAGGTTGTGATGAGAATGAGAATTCTAAGTTGATTATAAATAAAAGTACATAGTTAAAGTTCCAACATTTTTTATTTTTAAACATATTTGGGTACACATCTGCTGTATTTACATTCATAATAGTCTTAATATTTAATATAATACAATCATAGTCTTAGCAGTATTAAGCTCACTTACTAAGGGCTCATATACACGGACGGCACGTTGTCGACAAACTCACTCACTATCAAGCCGTACCGTTATATCGCTGTCCCTAGCCCTACTTAGATATTGTTGAAGTAAGGCTTCAGCAATATTTGCGAAACGGCCGAGAAGATTGTTCCGCTCATTATCTACCTCTACCCTACGGGCTTCAGTCTGTGCCCGTCTCTCCTCCAACTGAAGGCGTCTGTGCTCTATGGTCACGAACTCACTCGTTGCACGGTCAAATGGAGTTAGCGCCCGTCTTCAGCGCGCTCTCAAATGTCGACGATGGGGAGTAGCAACACTGGAGGAGGAGGAGGGGTGGTAGGCACAGGCGGGAGCGGGTTGGTAGGCACAGGCGGGAGAGGACTGGTAACTCCCGTCGGTGAGCAACGCGCCGCCGGCCCCAGTGGCGCTGCCAGCTGCCGCCGGCGCTGACGACTGGTACACGAAAGAGTGGCAGGCGCCACTGGCTCTGGCGATGGTCGAGTCCTTGGTGGTGATGGAGTAGGCAGCGGCGGCAACATTTCATATTGATTAATTGCTGAAAAACAATTTATGTAAGTTACTAAGGAGGTACCTACTTGGATAGGTTTGTTTTTAAATAGTAGGTTAATTAATTTACTTGCTAAAATCATAATAGTACTCTAAGTACTTGTAAGTATGTAGGTACCTTTTTCCACTTGTCCAGTCTTTTCGACACCACCACCAACAGAATTTAAGGTGTTAGCCAGCTCTTCCCACAAACGATCAGACCTCAAACGTCCCTGCGCACCAGGCTGAGGTTTAGCAAGGTCACAGTGGCTGTAACATAACATTAAATTAATTAAAATTAAATTTATTTCTGTAGTTTTACATCAATTGTTTACATTACACCGTTGTGGAGACCTTCATTTAAGTATAAGTACTTGTGTTAGAAGGTCTCTTCTATAACAGACATTACATAATACATTACAGACTTATTTGCTCATTTAATGTACAGAAACAAAATTAAGATTCTTCATCTAATAGTAATCTAGCTTAGAATCTAATTAAATCTAGTTTTTAACAAAGAATTTATTTTATTATGATATATATGTGTGACATAAATAAACTAATGAGCTCTCCTTCCAAATATTTCTTTGTGAATCGCGTCATTGTTTACAGTATTGCCTTCCAACTTGAAACTTTTCAAGTGTTTTATGATAAGTGCGCTCTTGTTTATGTAGATATTTAAATCTTAGAGGTAGGTAGGTAGATACCTAGATACACTAGCATATTATAGTTATAACAAAGACAGGTAAGTAGGTAGGTAGGTACTAAATTAATATCTTACCTTTCCATATACTCCAAAAGAGTTGAAAATTGTTCAACACTGGCCCGTGCTCTTGACTCCATTATCGTTTTCTTATAAATACTTAAAATATATATATAACACTGAGGCCAAAAAGAATATTATAACACTCAGGCCAAAAAGGTATCTTTTGCTCAAATAAAAATTACAATTTAAAGTCGTTTTCATTCAAGACCAAAACAAAACAAGACACAACACAACACAAACAACGAAGCAAGCAAGCACAAGTAGACGTTCTCTGACATGACAGATGTACTGCGTTTCATTTCAACTGACTGAGATTGTTTTAATAAGTTGGTTCGAAAAATCAAATAGTTTTTATTTCAATTTCAACGTATTAAATTATGCCGTAAAATTTTAGTAACCCACTCAAATTATCAAAAACTAAATATAATAAGCCTCCACACGTAATAAAAAATAGAAAACCTTTTCATAAATAAAATCAAAGATATATTAGTTTTGCGTAGACTGGAACGTAATCGAGACGGGCTAAATAAGCGAATGACACATTTGACGTTTGATGTAGACAACCATAGACTAAGCCCGGTATTTAGCGATCGAACGAATAGAAAAGGCGATCGCCACGCGAAGGTTACTTTGTCTACCAATCGAACTTCGCCATCGCTTGAGCCATGACGATTGTAGAAATCGAATCGCTCCATAGCGAATGCCGGTTGTCTAGACCTACAGTGTTAGAACAAGTTATAGACGGGGGCGTGTTATATAGAATAATATTTACTTGGCCTATGTTTTCATCCAGGTCTGACCTATGCAAAAAACAGCTAAACTTTAGCATTTAGAATTTTATTGACCTAACTGTACATTGTTTATAACAGTCTGCAGTTGGCTGAATCGTTTCAATTGTAAATACTAGTCCTAATTTGTTTATATTTTTTATTTATAATATTTCTTTTTTATTAAATGTACCTCCAACTTAAGTTGATTTGTTATTATTTTGAAGTTTAGGAATGTGCTTTTGCTTTATATTTTACATTTTCAGTATCTTAAAGGTAAATATTCGAACTTACGTTTTACGCAAGAGAATCAGCGTGCAAAAACTAGTAACCACGTTTCATCTTTCAAAGTGCGAGTTTCCTCAAGTTCATGTTCAAACGGCTCGTGAAATCTAATAACAACTTACAGAGTCAAATTAGATGAGTCGACGGAACTTGAGCTCAGTCCAGGACTCCGTACCTAATCATATTGACGGGGAAGGTTCTCTGGACTTGCGAGGAGTATTATTTATCATCCTACTAATATTATAAACGCGAAAGTTTGTGAGAATATTGGTTCCTCTTTCATGCAAAAACAACGGAATTAATTTAGATGAAACTTCACAATAATATAGCTTACATATCAGAATAACACATAGACATTACACAATTTACATAAAGATATAGTATACTAGCTGCGCCCTGCGATTTCACCCGCGTGGTGATAGATATTTTGGATAATATACAATATATCTTTATACATCGACATAGTTCTAAGAATTAGCAAGCTGAAGTGGCAGTGGGCCGGCCATATCTCGCGAAGAACCGACAACCGCAGGGGTAAACGTGCGAAAGACTGCAGGCAGATGCTGGATGCGGCAAGCTGTAGACGGGGCGCTACGGCCCTCATCATGCGAGTCAGTCTCGCGCACGAAGGGTTTCGTACCATTATCTTTAAATAAAAATGGCAAAAAATAACGTTTGTTGTATGGAAGCCCCCTTAAAAAAATATTTTATTCAGTTTATAGTATCTGTTGTTAAAATTTCAACTGTCTCACTATCACGGTTCATGAGATACACTACATTATTCTCATATATATTAAAGTTTAAATCCCTACTACTTATGTTGTTCTGTATTTTGTGTGTTTTCCTTTTTTGTAACTGTTTATTATTGTGTGTTGCTATAAATAATTTATTTTATTCTTTTTTTAAATACAGCCTGGTGACAGACGGACGAACGGACAGCGGAGTCATAGTAATAGGTCCCGGTTTACCTTTTACGTACGAAACCCTAAAAAAAGAAGAAACAGGATATGAAGAAGACATTTTGTTGTTGCTTTGCAGTATCAACTAAACAGTTACATCGCAAGTCTAGCCTGTTTTAGTACCTACGTCTACATTTTCCGCGTCATAAAGCGACTCGGGCCGTTTTGTATGTGTTAGCGTGCTCCCTTGGCTTGGCTTACATTGTACTCACATTGTAGGTTAAATACAGGCGTTTTGGTCTAGTGCCAACGATTTTGAAGATTGCTTGCTATATCAAGAAAATGTATAGCCTGAAATTGAATATAATACAAGGTTGCCTGCAAGAGATTGCTTCTAAGCGATAAGGCCGTCCGTTGTACTTGTCGCTTCTAATGTCTTTTTGTAATAATCTGTATCTGGTGTAAAATAAAGTATTTTTATATTGTATTGAATAAAATATCAAAGTGTACACATACATTTATTACGACCTCTATGGCGTGGTGGGTGAAGGTCGCCTGCGACGCAGGAGGTTGCGGGTTCGATTGTGGGACAATTTATAATTTTGTTTACTATCTGCAGACATTTGTTTCGGGTGTTCTGGTTGTTATCTATGTATAATAAAAAAATGTATCTATGTAATGTATTGTATTAAATATATCTGTTATCTAGTACCCATAACACAAGCTCTGCTGAGCTTGGGGCTAGCTGATGCTGTGTGGATTGTCCTGTATTAATTATTTATTTATCCTACTAATATTATTAACGCGAAAGTTTGTAAGTATGGATGGATGGATGGATGTTTGTTACTCTTTCACGTAAAAACGACTGAATGGATTTTAATGAAACTTTACAATAATATAGCTTATACATCAGAATAACACATAGGCTACAATTTATATATATATATATATCCAAAATATCTATCACCACACGGGTGAAACCGCGGGGCGCAGCTAGTACTTATTCACACGAAATCTATTGCGGATTTAGTTCATTGGCCCTAAGTTTCTACAAAGGTTTGGGCTGCGTATTGTCGGTCCAACATTCTCACAACTGTTTGATATGCATAGAAATAAGAACGAATGAATATTTGTATAAGTTTCAGCCATCGTCCCTTTCTCCGCAGCCGAATCAAGAGCCTGTTTTAGCGCCGTTTACGAAATCGTAAAAGATTTATGTAAGGAGAAGTAATTCGTCTCTATATCTGAGACTTCAAAGCGAACATGCTCAGAATAACAAAACTATAACCTGCATAATGCGTACTTGTAGAAAAGGGATTGAAGATGACGTCATTTCTCAGGCTGTCTTGCTCAGTTAGAATCCGATGGGAGCCCCTACGTTAGTCTATTGCTGGACATAAGTCCCCAATGAGCGCCACAGCGTTCTGTCTTTAACTTGACGCATCTACCTGCAGTCTTTCGCAGGTCGTCATCGCACCTGGTCGGAGGCAGCCAGGTTGTAGATAAGTAATCTAGTTTTTATTCGGATTCATGACATGATGGTCAAAAAAGTGGCCTATGTTTTATTCCGGGCATGGAATCTGTATGCCAAATTTCAGCCCGATCCGTTCTGTAGTTTTTCATGAAAGAGTAACAAACATTCATACATACTTTCGCGCTATATATTAGGATAGGATTTTCAACCCATCAAAGGAGTCCCTACCCCGTCTAAGTTTCACCTGAGACGTGCCTATCTGAGTCTTGTCTAGTCTCGAGCATGACAATACGCGTAGAGCCTACAAGACTTTTTAAAATAATGATCTTAGATTTCATCGACGTAGCACCTCTACGGCGTAGCATTGCTACATTGCTACGACGTAGCTAAACCTACGTTGTTGGCGTATTTTTTTACTGTGGATTTTACAAATGCACCCGATTGGAGTATATTTTACTGTATGTATTTTTAGTAAGTAATTGTCCCGAAAAACTAAGAAAAATATGTAAATACTAAGGAGTTTGACCTAACTCAGTTTGTAAACTTTTCAAAACAATATTAATAACAGGTTTTGTTCCCTCTTGGTCGTATTACGTTCACGAACTTTCCATCAACACTTAGTTCATCATTTCCATGCTCCTCAATCAGCAAGATATCCATCTTAAACCCATTTGGAGCGGTCCAATTACGTTGACCCACAGTGAGTTGTACTCAACAATACGAAGTTTGGAACTTTAATCGAATCTGTCTCACGCAGTCCTCGGACAACGAATACGCAGCCTGGTTCTTAACTAGGGAATACGATAATCTAAGTTATTGGGATCAATATCGCATTTTAATAGGATCAGCCACAGAGCTGGCTCCTTCGTTAATTGAACCTATACTATATGATAATCACTACATAGTACAAAACAAAGTCGCTTCCCGCTGACTGTCTATCTCTGCATAGATCTTTAAAACTACGCAACGGATTTTGATGCGGTTTTTTTTAATAGATAGTGTGTTTCAAGAGAAATGTCTTTAATTTTAGAAACATAATATTTCTACGCGGTCGAAGCCGCGAGGCGCCGCTGTTAAGATACATATTTAAACGTACGATGTTCTCTTGTTTTTTCCTACAATTGTCCACGCCGACGTCACAAATCCAGGTTGGTATAGTTGTTAAAAAGTAACAGACATATAAAAAATGAATCCTGATGACCTACCTGACTGAAAATGTATAGTACTTCTAGAATCGACAATTCACTAAAATTTGAGTTAAAACTAGTGACTTAAATACTCTGTTGTTAAGACTTTTCACAAGATTTAACAAGAAACTGAACAAAACCACAGCAAGCTTTTCAAAGAAAATTGTCTGTTTTCTCTCTTCAACATTTTTCTCTTCTTGACAGAACCAAACCCACAATGGCCTCCTGCCGCTAGAGAGCTTCAAGTGGCCACCTGTTGCTAACATTTGGTAACATTTAGCTAGCTACCTTCTTGCTTTGGGACCATTTATGGATATCCTGAATTTATCAAATAGATGAACATATTACTGTAGGCCATTTTCTAGAAATGGTCCATTAGAACTATTTTTAACTGGGGTGAATAAAGCTTACTTATGATTTGAAATATAATATGTCTTTTGTTTTATGAACAGCGGTACAGGTGTTTAAAGTATACTAAAAGTGTATTTAATACACCTAGGTGAATTAGCTCGGGTGAATTAAGTTAATGTAGCGATAATGCTTCGTAGAAAAAAATGTGGTCCTGACCCTTAGTCACCTTTATAGGAGGATTTTTATTAGTTTCGGGAGGACAGTTTTTGCTTATCCTACTAATAATATAAACGCGAAAGTTTGAATGTATGGATGTTTGTTAATCTTTCACACAAAAACTACAGAACGGATCGGTCTGAAAATGCATATAGCTAATTCCAGACCCGAAATAAAACATAGGCTACTTTTTATATCCATAAGTTCTCATGGGAAAGAAATAACCTTCAATACAAACAACGCGTGATAAGCTGCGAGCAGAAACTAGTAAACTATAAAGATTTTATAGTTTATTTAAAACATTTGATTTGCATTCAAAAAATATTGTTTAAACAATTTATCTTAAATAAGAAGCAAATAATTATGCATTTAATTTCGACTTAAAAATAGAGTATAGTAAATTTACTCCTTATTTTTAATTTTTGTTGTTTTATTTTTAGGGTGAACATCATCACTTTATTTTTAACTTTTTGACAATAACTTATCTTTATACACACTTCACAACCACCTCGTGTTCCAAAGCCCAGGCTGGGTCGGTTGGGTTTCCGATCTTTATTCTGTTGACTTTTTGATTCTGCAGCAAATTTTGGCGGCTAGCCAGCGGTACTTCTACAACAAAACTCCAAGTAAGTTGCTAAAATTAATAATAAATAACTTTTAACAAATGGCCCTTTGTTAAAAACAAATTGTCAAACATATGCATTGAAAAAGGCTTACTACAAAATATCAGATTATCTAGACGTTAAAAAGATTGGGATAAGTTTTGCTCCAACTCGAAAACAACTAAAAACTAACCTAACAATGTAAAGGATTCTTGTTCGCTTCATTACTTTACCTTAAAAATATTGAAGTGAACAAAAACAAAGAGAGCACTTTATTTCCTAGATTTACTTATGTAATTTGTGACGTGTCCAAGAGTCCTGCTAAGTCTAAAGGAAATAAAGCACTTTGATATTTGATATGTCGTACCAACTGCAATTGGTCTATTGCCTCCATCGCAAAATAGGAAATTCTGGCCGCCATTTTCATAGAATTTTCCACCGCCATGACACTTAATCGAAAACCTATCATGCATGTTCTCCCATTATTTTACTTGTAACTAAATGCAAATAGCACAAGCCTTTGTGCGGAACCCGCGAATAGTTTACATATATCAGGGTTCCGCGTAATTGGATAGCCCTCAATTAGTCAGCTGGCTGATAGGAGCAATCAGCGCCATCTAGTGTAGTGGCGTTGAATAGTGGCTGCAGTGCGCTTTGCAAGCTTTTTTAGTAGCGGCCACTTTTTGTTTGAGTAATCAAGGGGTTTTATCAGTTCCTAGGTATATCTGGCTGATAGGGTAGTAAGTTCATTTACTTTCTTTGATGATCATTATGCAGGGTGCTACGAAAGGTGTGTATTGAGCCGAAAATGGGTGATTCTGGACCGAGGCCGAGGGACCAACCTTTTTCTAAGTTTTTTAAATTTTGGAACATTTTTTTGGTAAAAATTTGTGACTTTCACATCATACGAGTATTCGTGTATTTTATGTTTATTCTTACCATTATTGTGATTGTTTAGAAGTTTCTAAGGATTTATTTTTTTGTGATAATTACACTACAAAATACTGCTTTAGACAGGTAAACAGTCACTTTTTGTTTTGAATGTAAGTCAAAGTTAAATATAGTTTTTGAGATTGGTTCAGAGACTTTTGGAGAAAGTCTCATCTCATGAATGATACGCGGTGACCTTACAGAAGGTGCATACAGGGTGTTCAAAAACACAGTTTTATTTATAACATAAATATTATATACGTAACTATAACTGGCTACGCACAATAATTTGTAACATATGTAGTATTAATTTGCGTAGTTTTAAGTTTGTTTTGTATGCTAGTTTTAAGGTAAATAAAAATATTTTCTTTCGTTCTTTTCTATCTTATATAAAAATGTAATTTCTACATTAATTAATTATATAAATATTAAGTATAAAAGTTAGCAATCTGACAAGAACAAACACAAAAATTTTTGCTCTGACAGGGTTTTTATGCATTGTGTACCTACCCACTAAGATACTACACCTAAGAAAAATTTTCAGTATCCATAAAATTTCAATAAATGATAAAATTAATATGTTAGTCACATTTCAGGGTTCTACTAAAATGACATTTCAAGAGCACGGTACAAGAGGACATTATAAATGGCACATATTCCGTGGCATCCTGTAGCGGTGCATGCTGGGACGTGGCATGCGTTGAAGACGCCGCAATCTCCAGCTCTGAATTGTGTATGAGGTGTCTCGGTGACCATGCGTTTGGGAAATATCAAGATAAATGGAAAGGAGATAAAAACTTTACCTTTTGCAGTTTTAAAATCTATCTAACTATAGAAAGAATAGAAAATCCATTATTGCACTTTTATAAAGGAAACTATGTGTAATAAAATCGTTAAAATTATTTACAATTGGCGGTCTAATCACTCAAAAGCGATAAAATAGGAAATACGTCATTGCAGGCGTACTATAAAATAGGGGCAAATATTTATATGGTATATCCTTTCTCACGCATTTAGTGGGAAAGAAATGTGTTTGGAAATCTGGAAATCCATTTATTAGAAATGGATTTTTAGATTTCCAAACACAGGTTGTGTTATATTTTTTTATTATCCTGAATTATCAGCCTGTAGCTGTGGTTTATTTTCATAATAACGTAGTCAAATGATAAAATTTTTTTACTCCGAATCAACCATATAATATCGGCCTCTTCCTTAATCGGAACAATTATTCAAAAAAGAGAATCATGTGCAAATCGCACGTGAGCGTATTTATTGCCATATATACAAATAAGTTTGTTTATAATAATTATGTATATATAACTTAGATAATCAAAAAAATATTGCTGGAAAAGCCGTGTTCCACAAATAGGATTTTCCGTTTATTTACTTTAATCTCCTTTGTTTTCTTAAGATATACGCAATTATGTACCTCCTGTGTTATAATGTTTCCTTGGATAAACATTATAAGCAGTAGGCACATAATTTCACCCTTCTTTAGATGTACCGCTCTTCTTGGTACAGTTAGAGACAAAATTATCTGTATTAATTTGCTGCAATAATAAGTCGTTACCGCACCGAGCGGAAATATTTCAAGGAGGCCTGTACCCTATACCCAGCAGTGGGGCAAATCAGACTAATATAAAAAATAAAGTTGTGGATTTTGGCTTGCAAAATCCACAAATAGCGACTAAATAAATAGACACAAGACTACGCAACAGTGGGGCGACAGTGGCCTAATTGGTCGGTTTAGACCTCATCGATAGGCCCTAATTGACCAATTAGACCACTAAAAGAATTAAAAGTGCTCAGTCCGAGGTTATGACTTAATACCTAATTATAAAGCTACTTATTGTCCCGAAATTATCGTGTTCTTGAGTGTAGACCGCGAATCGGCAAACGTAGTGTAGGACGTCCTTCGGCCAGGTGGGATGACGATTTGCGAAAGACTGCAGGCAGATGCTGGATGCGGCAAGCTGAAGATAGGGCGCTATGGCACTCATTAGGGGAGGCCTATGTCCAGCAGTGGACTATTATAGATTTATGATGATGATTATAAAACTACCTACATTATATCCACATCAACTAGCTTCACTATTTTTCCCATCCGCATCAAATAACTTTAAGCAATAAATTTATATCTTCTAAGAGAAACTGCTAAACCATAATTGATTGAATAAATGTTATTTGAATACTGACGAATGGAGCTTAAAACTTTTAGAATTAGTTAAGTTCGAAACCCAGAGTAAATTGATTTATGCCGCCGACTGTACCCGTGTTTTGATAAACTGTGTACTTTATTAATTGGAGGGAGGATTATTTTATTAACTTAATTAGAGCATATAAATTGGCTTCCTAATTAAACTGTCAAGCGGAACAACAATTAATAATAATATATATTCTGTGCATTGATTAATAACTATAGTAGTTAAGGGTTGTTATTTATATTTAGTGATACTTATATATTTACTCATAGATAGAAGATTCTTTATTGCACACAACACAACACAACAAACAAGATAAAAAATACATTGGCGGTCTTATCACTCAAGAGCTATCTCTATCAGACAACCGTGGATGGATAGGATCGAAGGATTGATGTATGATATTATTTTATTCCTTTGCATTCATTTGGCATCCATACATTTCTTTGCGTGCGTATATTGTTCGTTCATTCTGTGTCCTTGTGATCTTTTATTAAATAGTCTTTTAAATCATTCATTAATATGGTATGTATTCATAAATTTATTTATGAATCATTCATCTTATGGAAAGGCAATGAATATGGCGGCCTACCATAGTCATTTGCAAAATGAACGACATCGGCATCGACTAAAACTTCCCCAAATTAAATTAGCCAAACTACAAAACAAAATTGAATATACAGGGCGTCCCACAGCCATGCCACATGGAGGAAAAGTACCTTAAATATTGTAGATAGAACATGTTACTGAAAGAAGACTTCATTTTGAGTTTAAAAACAATTTAAACTGCATTTAAAGATTATTGAATAATCGCCTGTCTGAACCAGGAACCGAATCCGCCAAATTGTAAAAAAAAGTCACATCAAATTTAACGATTCCGATCAAAAGGCTCAATCGTAAGTATTATTTTTTTCCAAGTAGGTAACATAGCATCTAAAATAAAAGGACGCCCTGTATAAGAGTGAAAATATATAATAAACTGCCGGACTCTATAACCAGCGCCGCGTCAACCGCAATATACATGAACAAACTGAAGAGAATCCTAGTGGGCAGGGCATACTACAGTTTAGAAGAGTTTCTAAATGACAAATTACATGACGCCAATGTCGCTGATCCACACTTATAATATTTATTATAACTTTGATTTGAGTAACTCACTATTGGTAAAATTACCAAAGAAATTATTGAATTATTTATTATAAACTCATGTACTTAGATTTCGAACTATTTTGTATTTTTCTTCTTATTTCGTTATGTATTTTCATTGTTTCCTATGTATTATTTATGTGTGATATATAAGAATATTTCTTATTAATAAAGAACTGAACTAAACTGAACTGACCATTATTGAGGATTATATTGAAGAATCTGCGGATTGCATGTTCCTGGTCACCGCAGCCTATCTCGCGAGGCACCACAAGGGCGCACGATGCGCTAACGGGACGTGTCATCTCGACATGACCTGGCTCTACGAGTTTTAACAAAAAGTGTATGAAAAAAGTGTGTAGGTCAGGTTAGACTTTTTTTGTTAAAAGTTTGCACTATGAATTGTCAGAGTCAAGAGAACGTAGGACTATGCTGTGTAAGAGTTATATGAGAAATTTCAAAATCTCTGGGGAAAAACCAATGGGCGTAGACCAATCAACCACCCCAGGTGTAGAGAACCATAATATCGCTGTATTATGGTTCTATCGGTACTACCAAAATCTACTTATGTCGCTCACCCACAAGAGTAAATAAGAAAGAAAGATTTTATTTATGATATTCTAAAACCTTTGTCCAGAGTCGGGGCCTGGTTGAGTGATTCGCGTACTTTTTCTCGTTCATTGCTTAATGTACTAGAATCGCCGAGTCACAGCGTTGAGTTCACGTTTACTAAGTAGACAATTTTGAACGTAAATGTAGTGAATTATCGCTTCAAAAGAGATAAGGTACAACGTTATGCCAGCGTGAGTGGGGAAACGTTCTAAAAAGCTCTAAGAGCGTCGCATATTAGCCTGGGAGAAATCGCTGAGAGAGATAAGACCGCCTATTGTACCTACTGTTAATGTGTAATATTTAGGATATAAGGTGTTATTTTGTTAGTTTAAGTGTAATAAAGTGTCAATTCATTCATATTAATTTAGTATGCTATGTTATTCTGTTATCGTGTTATCTTCTATTTATATTTGATATTGTCGCGACATTTCTATTATTATGTATTCTTGTTAGGTTAGTAGGTTCTGTTATATTTAAGTTTTATCAAATTATATCATTATTTAGTCAACTTTTTTATTTAATCTGATTTACTGTTACTGTTATATTATTTTTGTATATTTTATGGGCTGTAAATCCGAAAATACACTCATTTATTTATTCTGGCTTTATAACCCATAGTAGCTAACTAAATCATAAATATAAATTAATATAGGTTAACTTGTATTGTTGCCAGATTGTTCGTTAACTACAGTACCTAGATTATCAATTTATTTTTAAATTAAATGAGAACTATAGTGCTAAGACAAACCTAACATAGGCTTTAAGGAACTACTAACTTAATGATGTAACCTATTTGTATGAATAAATAATCTATCTATCTATCTATAGCTCGTTGAGGGACTTTGAACGAATTTTCTAAGTCTAGATACCGTCAAGTAAATGTATATTTCATAACTAACTCATGGTTGTTTGTAGACAATGCCGGTCGCGATGTATTGCGCATTGAAATGTAAAACAAAGCTTGATCCGCGCGAGATGATAGATGGCGCTATTTGTCCTCTGACGGGGCGCAGTAGAGCGAAATAGGCAGTAGCGTCAATTATTTTGTATTACAATTAGAATCAAGAAATCGAAGAAAAACTGATATTATTTTCATAATATCCAAAAACTTTTTCTTGACTTCGACGGTGCTTGATCCCCCAAACTTTCCTCAGTGGGTACGGAAATTAACTAGATATTTTTTTAATATTGTTTTTGTTTTTTTTTTTTGCTACAAGTTTACCTCGGTCACTTCTTATAACCGACGTAAACTTAAAGCAAAAAAAAACTTGAGTCAATGTTAGAAAACTTGTTAGGTTGTGTGATTTTTATCAAATCTGATTTTCATTCAGCACTTATAGAAAATAAATTGGTTTTGCATGTCCTTCCTAAATGTGCTACTTAAAACTCACACAAAAACGCTTTTCACAAGTATTTGTATTATCTCATGCGAGTGTTTTTATGGTCAATAATAAAATGAAAAAGTAGAAATTTGATATTAATAAGTTTCCCATTAACAGATTTTCAGCGTGACCTTACCTACTGTAACCACCACACCGTGCTTGTCCATTTGGCGGGCATTAGGCGCGCGGCGTGACGGATGACCGGACACGGACCATAATCGACCACCGCACCACTATGCAGGAGGCGCTTCCGATTGAACGAACATCGATTACAGCCGTGGATAGTTTGGTAATCGTTTTTAATATCTACGAGTACGTGACGTAGCGGAAAAGCCAAAATAAATCACCTCTGGTTAAATTAATTATTTTACTTTTGTATTTAAAATATTTAAATAACAGAGAGGTTGCAAGCTTAAGTGGCAGTGGGTATAAGAACTAACAACCGCTGGAGTAAACGTATTCTTGAGTGGAGACCGGGACTCGGTAAACGTAGTGTAGGACGCCTTCCGGCCAGGTGGGGTGACGACCTGCGACAGACTGCAGGGAGATGCTGGATGCGTCAAGCTGAAGATGATGCTATGGTGCTTATTAACGAAGGTCTGTGTCCAGCAGTGGACTAACATAGGCTGATGATGATGACTATGTTAACTGGATTAGATACTCTTAGGGACTCTGCCAAATCCGAAACTATGACTGTCGGAGTCAGTCAAAGGTCGTGAAAGGAGTCATAAACACAAATTATGAGAAAATAAATACTACTTTTAAAAGTTGGTTTTAAAACTACTTTTAATAAAATCTACTAACCATGAAAAGAATCCATAAACAGTGATCTATTAAAAAAAACACCAGCTAAAAATCCCGCGCTTTCGCGATGTCCACGCTACTTACTGTAGTAGGGGAGAATCCCCAAGAGGGCATTTACTACACGGGATTTACTAAAGCGCGGCAGATTAATATAAGGGGGTTACCCGGTACCCGGTTAAGTACCTCCACCGTATACATCCCTGGAGGCTTCAAAATTACTCAAATACCTTCAAAGCATCAGTCTAATTATTTTCGTAGATACACTAGCTAAAGCCTAACTCTACAAATGACCCCCAAATGAAATCCCGTGTAGTATTAGAGTCCGTGTGCTAATAAATATTGTGATCTCACCATGTTTGCAGACAGAGTTTACTTGCACGTACAGTCAGCAATGAAAGTCTATTAGCAGTTGCAGTTTTTCAAAGCTTTCTTAAACCGAATCTATTGCGAAAACTATTAAAATCCAAAATTCAAAGTGCTTTATTTCTATAGACCTTGCAAGACTCTTTGACACGTCACAAAATCTAAATTACATAAGTAAAACTAGGAAATGAAGTGGTAACTTTGATTCTGTTCACTTCAATCTTTTAAAGGTAAAGTAAATAAGCAAACAAGAAACCTTTACCTTGTTGTTATTTTTCGAGTTCGAGCAAAACTCATCCCAAGTTTTTCAAAGTCTAGATAATCTAATATTTTGTAGTAATCCTTTTTACAAAGGATATGTTTGACAATTGAGGAGAAACTGATAACCTAAGCTTAACATAGTTATTGTGTATATAACAACCATTGTTATTGTGTATTTAACAACCATTGTTATTGTGTATATAACAACCATTGTTATTGTGTATGTAACAACCTTTGTTATTGTTTATTTCTTTTTCAATAAATATTTTCATTTCATTTCATTTCAACAACTTTGGTTCGCTCATTATTGTGATGCATGACGTCACTTTAAGTTTTAACATTTTAAAAAATCCCTTGAAGTTCCGACGTTATTTGAGTTTGAGAAAAATGAAACGTAAGGTACTTTTATTGCTGACTGTAGAAACTTACCCCGAGCTCTATGCTTGTCTATGGTACCTAATTACTTCTCTACGTAGTTGGTTACCTCATTTGAGAACTTTAGTAAGATGAAACTTCTGAATCTATTTGCTTAGTAGCGTATTGCGACGACAAAATGTATGTACCTACGTCATAAAAATGTTTAATAATAAATAATACATTTATTAAATTTAAAAAAATACTACTAAATACCGCGACTGCAACTCGCAAACGTATTCCCGGCTGTGGGATAACGACTTCCGAAAGACTGCAGGTAGATGCTGGATGCGGCAAGCCTAAGACAGGGTGCTATGGCGCTCATTGGGGGAGGCGTATGTCCAGCAGTGGACTATAACTACCTCTATTATAGGTTGATAATTATTTGCTTAAACTCAATGAGTCACCCAAGATGGATAAAGATAAAAAAATATATTTGCAAAGACATATTTTATGTAAAATAACAAGTAGTTACATCCTACTAATATTATACACGCGAAAGTTTGTAAGCATGGATATGTATGTATGTTGGTATGTTTATTACTCTTTCTTGAATTTTAATAAAACTTTACAATAATATAGCTTATAAATCAGAATAACACACAGACTACAATTTATAAAGATATTATTGTATATTATCCAAAATATCTATCACCACGCGATGAACGGTGAAACCGCGGGGCGCAGCTAGTAATTATATATTTTATGATTCAAGTATGTAGGGAATAAATAAATAAATAATGCTGGACAATTCACACAGCATTATCTAGCCCCAAGGTAAGCAGAGCTTGTGTTGTGTATGAATGATTAATTCCATCTTAAAGTAACAAAGAACACCCAGTACCATTAGTTTACAACTGTATTTTCTCCGTGTCAAGGTTGTCAAACAAACATCCAAACTTTCTACAACATTAGTGTCCCGACCTCGGAATAAAGAAATCCTTTGTGCAAATTCATAGGAATAAGGAATTTAAATCATCCTCTTATCCGTTGGCTTAAGGCTCAAGTTGGCTCAGCAAGGATTGTTCTGATTAAAATGTCCAGTGGGTATCTTTATGTAGATTTGTCCAATTTAGGGTAAAAGCAGACGAGTTAGTCATTTGTGGTCGGCAAATGGAATAATTTGACGTGTTTAAAAAAACTATATACCGACTTTTAATTCCGAAATAATGAAAATAGGTTTAAAGTAACGTTTAATAAAAGAGTTCTTTGGCATTAAAATAAAAACAAATTACGGAACCTTACGAAAAAAAATTATTTAATTTATTTCTTTATAGCGTTTAGAGTAAGTAGTAGTGTATTGTTTAGTAAAATTTAATTTACCACGACAATTAATAGATTTATCGATTTAGTAGACTTATATCCTTTCCCCATCCTAAGGTTGCCTGGGAGAAATCGCTATCAACGATAAGGCCGCCTATTGTACTGTTTGTTAATATTTAGATATAAGGTTTTTTGTTATTTTTTTAGTGCAATAAAGTGTACATTCATTCATTCATTCATTCATCCGAGCGCAGCGAGCATTCATTCGTCCGAGCGCAGCGAGCATCCATTTGTACAAAGACGATTTTCGCTTTTACGTTTTAGAATTCTACTTTCAGTCACAGATATGGCTTATCATTAAAGAACTCATAAAAGAAAAACTGTGGAAAGTCCCTATTCGTTTGCTCATCTGCGCCCGCCCTTAGGGCTGCATAATGGTAAAATCTACTTAGAGATTTTACTTTGAAGGGTGTCCCGAGGTTAAGAAAGCTTTCTGGACGAGTGCGCTAATAAGGTTCAACTAAAGGTCCCGGGCTATGTCCTTTTTACATCCGACAGAGAACCAAAATTATCGACACAGCTCTAAGAATTAGCAAGCTGAAGTGGCAGTGGGCCGGCTATATCTCGCGAAGAACCGACGGCCGCTGGGGCAAACGTGTTCTTGAGTGGAGGCCACGACTTGGTAAACGTAGTGTAGGACGCCCTCCGACCAGGTGGGATGATGACCTGCGAAAGACTGCAGGTAGATGCTGGATGCGGCAAGCTGAAGACAGGACGCTATGGCGCTCATTGGGGGAGGCCTATGTCCAGCAGTGGACTGCTATAGGCTGATGATGATGATGAGATGATTCGTTTTTGTACGAAGTACCCAAAAACGCGTCTACGTATTTCTCACAAGTCTTCCGTTACCTTCAAATAGTTCTCGGTACAGCTCGGTTCATTGTTATTCCGCGGCGGTCTACGCGACGCAACACGATTCCATCTTCAAAGACACCGTTTCTCAAAGTAATAGGTGTCTAAGGAGTTTAGTTTTTTTAGATTTTATATTGATTCTTTGATGTTATTTTTATATAATTTATATAGCATGTATATTGAGCTTTTGCCCACGTCTTCGCATGTTTAAAAACTATATACCTGGTGGGTATTGAACAGGTAATAATGGTTTGTTCTCACAAAGACAGACGCTCAAAAGGGCAGAAAAGCTACAATTCACCTGTTGCTTTTCTGTCCATTGGGATGTGTCCAGTTAGATGTCAATAAAAACTTGTGTGCCAGTGCCTTCAGTTATTCCATGAACATGGCGCATGAAACTGTGCAGAAATATTGAAAACTCCTAAATCTAATCATAGTAAATCCCATTTATAAATACCACTGACAATTTTTTGAAAAGTGTCTTACGTAGTTATTGTGATATTGTAAAAAACAAAAAATAAATAAACAAACCAAATGCAGCCAAAAAAAAACATTGAGAAGGGGAAAAAAAAAAGATATTCCCACAAAACCGAAGGACCGAGGGGTCGTCACCCCTCGAGTTGACGCCGGGGTAATGAGGCCAAGCCTCGAGGCCCCTCTCTGCGCCCCCACCAGGGCCGGAAAGAAATTTATTGATTAGTTATTGTATTCTCTTTGGAAAAGAGCTTAAGGAGTTATTTTGTTAATTTTACCTCTAGATTTTAATAAGCTGAATCTTATTAGATCTAACAACTAGCGGACCTTCCCGGCTTCGCACGGTTTTAGTACGGATCCCAAACTTTTTTGAAAATATAGTATAGCCTATGTTCACCGGGGATAGTGTAGCTTCCCAATGGTGAAAGAATTTTTCAAATCGGTCCAGTAGCTTCGGAGTCTATTCATTACAAACAAACAAACTAAAAATCAAACCTCCCTCTTTATAATATTAGTATAGATATGCTTATTAATATATATAAATTTTTAAAACTTACTACTGTAACGATCTAAAATTTGTAACAACCCCTTAATTTTTTTGACTTACTAAATCTTAACCGCCGGCTCCTTAACTTATTTTGTCGCTTAATTTAATTCCTAATTACTTTACCTAAATCCCAATGATCTACATGATTCCTCATACCTACTGAATCGTAGTCTATTAAATGTAGAATTAATGAATAATGTGGCCAATGATCGTCGATAAGTGGTAGGACTCTACGTTGTGTGTTGATAGTAACTCGGTTCTTTTGATGCCAAAGACAAACGGACTAATGCTAAGGTTAATTTAACTTCTTACATTCCTCGTAATCATTTATTGTCATATATTAAGATTAAAAGTATTATAAACTTAGAACAATTGTAGTATGAACATCAGATAGATTTCTTTAATTACCATGCCTAGAACTTGGACTGCTAGTAACGTATTAGTAAATATTGAATTTAACAATCTTATTTTGTATAATTGATTTTATTACGGCTAAGGATAGAGGCTCCACCTGCCGCCCCTACCAGTGACCCTCGGCTCCAGACTGGACAGGCCCCCTCCGTATATAGTCTACAAACTGCAAGTTCTCTTTCCAGTTTGTGACAAAATTGGACAACATATCACAAATAATTATCGGGACAAGAGGACTTTATTTTTTATCAAAGCTCCTATGTCTAGTCAGTGTCTGTCGGAATTTAATCTAACTTAGTAAAGGGGAATATTAATTTGTGATATTTTATTGAAACTAATCATTCATATCAAAAAGTCAGTCCTCTAAGTTTATCTGCGGGGCTTAACTCTACTAATCTAGATATATGTATAATATCTGACCAGTACCGAAAAGCTCCTATTTTCTCCCTCAGGAGTACTCATATACAAAGGCTTCTTTACACAGCCAAAACTCTACAGCGTTATACCGTAGTATGGTTCTAGTTTCAAGTTTTTCTACTTGATGTTGTAATCCAGATAATTCCAGATATAGAGGTAATATAATGATTCACCCAACAGAGAGCATACGTCTCATAGTTCATATGGAAGGTATCACTTTCGGATTGTATCCATGGTGACTTACGCACCGAACTATTGTCAGATTGAAATCAAAATATTGATAGTCTCTCACCTGGAGACAACTGAATATACAGTTAAAATTGTATTAGGTCATTCATATCCATACTTGGAACCAGATCATACCATTATGGTATTTATTTTTAGTAATTATTCAATTTACATAATTATGTCTTATAACTCGCAATGGACTTATCACTTTCGGATGTTTCCATGGTGCTACTGCAACGAGCTAATAAGATAATTTCATTATTAAAATATAAATAGTCTCGTCTTTTGGAGACGACTGAAAATACAGTCAATATATTAATAATCTCTCTCTTGGAGATAACTGTAAACACAGTAAAATTTCAATAAACAATAAATACAAATAAAATAAGTAATTGCAGTAATTTGTCTAAACAAAACTCCTTTGCTGAAAATAGGTACACATTGAAATACATAATGTAATAAGCGTGAAGCGATGATACGTGTGATATACGTCAAAATCATTAATTAAATAACCTATTACGAATTATTTAGAGTCTGGCTATGAAAATTGTTATTTTAGAAAAAGTTATAATTTGACAAATATCTGGCGAATAAGTAATAAAACATGCAACTTAGCTCTGGCTGTTAACGGCCCTCGAGCGACTGTTCTTAAACTGACTTTACATTACACTGAATTAATCACATAACAAATGTTATGGATCCAAACACTGGCTTTATATTTATTTATTAGTAAAATTTGCCTTTATTTTATAAGATTGTTAGGCAAAATTTATATGAAATTTATCACAAACTGTTTGCTAATGAATTCACTGAAATTATAATTAATTCAAATCTACACTGAATTTAATCAATTACTTTAACTTTCAAATATCAATTAGACCGCGCGCGATTGCGTTAGTTAGGGGTCCGTTGTCCTAGACTCGTAAAACCCGACTGTCCTCTCCAGCTTCCCGAAAAACCATTCCTTCAGGGCGACTCCCGCGCACATAAAGTCCAAATTCCCACCAAAAGTTTCAGGTATTTCGCTTATCGTTTGAAAGTGATCCGTTTATTTATATTAAGAATAGGGTCTGATTGTCCCGCCCGTGGGAGTCCAAACGTTATCGTTTAATATTTTAAATAATAAACAAAGCTGAGTTATGGTTAAGTGGAAATAGAACAATAAATCTGGCTATTTTATTAAGGTCGGTAAAACCTGTGAAACTTGATTTAATCATTGACAGATATTTTCAATTTGCTATGGGAAAATTCCCGCTAACTCGAACCCCGATCTTGTAATTATTACGAATACATATTAAATCCTATATTTGCGAACAACAGGCAGATTGAATCCTGACGGTTGTTACAATCGACCCCAAATCTTTATGCAGGTGGTAATTAGATAACCGAAGTAAAGATTTCCTAATAAATTTAACATCGCAAATATAACTTTTGGATTGTCTCCTCATTCTCAAATATAATATGAACTTTACTAGCTCTTAATCTGTTGGACCTTGAAATCATACATATTGTGTGTGTGTGTGTGTGGTGTGTGTGTGTGTGTGTGTGTGTGGTGTGTGTGTGTGTGTGTGTGTGTGTGTGTGTGTGTGTGTGTGTGTGTGTAAATCCAGATTGAAAATGATTGTTTTTATTTTTGTAAGTACCTACATTTAGAGAATAATTTAATACGTGAAATGTTCATGAGCAAAATGTAAATTAAATCAATATTGTTTTACCAAGCTCATTGACAGAATAAGTACAGTTGACTTCGGTACCTCGGTTGTGAGTCGAGATAATTCCTAGTGAATAGTAAGCAAACGATTTCTTTGTGATCTTACATTATGATTACGCACGAAATGCTCGCTAACTCCTGCACAACTGTCCGTTATCTGTATTCCAAATCGACTGATAACTCAATTTTGATTTATCCGAAAACAACCTTTTCCAACTCTGGAATGTGTGTATAGTGTGCTTAGTTCGAACCTAGCGTGTATAGTGTGAAATTTTATGAAGTCAGCCGCAGCTGTAATTTAGATCTCAGATTCATTAAATTATCTGATATGATCTTTAACCTAACACCAAAATTATTCCTTCATAAAATTTATTTGTGGTGCATGTATGATTCCAACTCCATCAAATCGTCAAAGGTTCTGAAATGTGATAATCCAAGTGGGCTCTCTAGAAAACTATAATGCACACAAGTTATTCACTCACTTCTCTCACGCAAGCTAAAGCTATAAAGCCTAAAGCTATGTCTAATATTCACTCAGTACAAATGAACAATCAAATCCCTCAATCGCTTCACTCATCCTCCCAATTGAATTAGCACACCAGTCTAACCTGTGACACAGAGCTTATGTGATTTACAATCCAAGAAAGTATTCCATTTTTTTTTAATTTCATCTCTTGTAATCTTAATAGAGTGTCTTTTACACGTACCTGATTCTTATATGAAATGTAAGTCCAATATGTTTCCAATCAGACAAACTGAACTGTGCAATAATTAATTCTACCTCAAGCTGCTTAACATTCATATATCTTTAGATTTAATGTCCGACTGATCCTTATTATTTTATTCTCTTAGTATTTGCGGATAAACTAATCTCCCGGACTGAATAAAATGAAATATCATTTATTAGTTTACCTCCATCTATACTTTTGAAACCTGCGGCAACAGCGGACATTTTCCAGATGGGAATAAAGATCAACGTTGAATTTAATCATAAACACGTCACCTAAGTATTTACTAGAGCGCCTGTCTATTCTGAAACTAGTATTTCTTGTAAGATACTTTGTACGTTTAAACAATGTTCTTAGACTAGTAGCAAGATGTCTAAATACGTACTGAAATGAAATCGAACCGTGACTACTCACTCTCGATAGGTATTGTTAAGTGTATTGGGAACAATGACTATTTCATCAGAATTATAATCGCGTCTTAAGGTTCAGATCAGCATCAAAATATTCCGGTATTATTTATTTATTTAAAGTTGTGTCAAGTGCTCTTACCTTGTTTTTTCCTAGCAAGACCTATGGGAAACACTTATCGCTGTGACCCAAAATATTATCACGAGTACCTGTTACTTAACTTATTCGTCGACCCATTAACGTCATACTTCAGCTCAATAGAACCCTGTTAGTTATGAGTGTTCTCAAAATATCAGTTAATTCTCAAGTGTCCAGATAACCATAGCTCTTAACGTTAAATTTCAATAGCTGTAAAAAATGCCATAAATCTGTTTACTTTATTATCACCCTATGTTTATCGTAAACTGAGCTATTTAAATTCTCATTAAAATATAAAGAATCTAAAATCAAATAGAAGTAAAATATAAGATTACCTAAATAAATTATTCCCGACCCCAGAGTCTAATAGTCTATGTCCTTAAATCCTCAATGTATGTAGTTGTTTACCTAATAAAGTCACAAACATTTCTGACGTTTCCATTGTAGATTTTTTTCAAATACGCCGAAGTATTTCTACCCTCTAATAATCGACCCCAAAGTAAGCTTAGTTATGTATTAGTTGCCTTACCATATACTTATTGTACCTAATATCCACAAGCTGGAACTTGAATCTGTACTGAGTCAGTAGCTTATAGTCAGTTAATCAAAACAAGGCTTACTTTTTTTTATAAAACGTATTACTAAATGAGGTAATAATAATAATTATAACAATGCTGGATAAAACTCCCGGAACAACCACTTGCAGATCGCACCAACATCTGAAAAGGCGGGAATCGAACCCACAACTACATAATTATAACTGAATGAGTTATAATGATAATAACAATGCCGAGTAAAACACCCATAAACCCCAGAATCAAGGCAGGAATCGAACCCACAACCACATATTATAACTTAATAAGGTATAATGATAATAACAATGCTGAGTAAAACACCCATAAACCCCAGAATCAAGGCAGGAATCGAACCCACAACCACATATTATAACTGAATAAGATATAATGATAATAACAATGCTGGATAAAACACCCATAAATCCCAAAACAAATACCTGCAGATCGCACAAACATCTGCATCAAGGCAGGAATCGAACCTGAGTAAAACACCCATAAACCCCAGAATCAAGGCAGGAATCGAACCCACAACCACATATCCGTATTAAAACTGAATGAGATATAATTACTTATAACCAAAATGTTGTATAAAACACCCGTTAGTCCCAGAACAGATACCAACAGCTCGCACAAACATCTTTATCAAAGCAGGAATCGAACCCGCAACATCTGATAACATTATAATAATTCAAAGTTAGTTACGTCTCTAGATATCCCTAATATATTCCGTTTGTCTTTAAGCACCTTCCATTTCACAAGCAGCAAATTGTGCGAAAGATTCGCACTTTGGGTTTCTACCTATTATAATTTAATATAAAATAATTTTCCCTACTTTATTTTAATTCAAAATTCATATTTTAGTTCTATACGACCCCCGTTCTTATAACATAAATCTAATTCTGTACAATTCTACTGACAAATAACTTATCAGAAAAGGTATACCTATTCTTATGTAAATTTTATATATATTAACTTAGTTTGATCCTAATTTAAATCTAAATATATATATATCCTGGTCACGGCACCAAATTGTAACGATCTAAAATTTGTAACAACCCCTTAATTTTTTTGACTTACTAAATCTTAACCGCCGGCTCCTTAACTTATTTTGTCGCTTAATTTAATTCCTAATTACTTTACCTAAATCCCAATGATCTACATGATTCCTCATACCTACTGAATCGTAGTCTATTAAATGTAGAATTAATGAATAATGTGGCCAATGATCGTCGATAAGTGGTAGGACTCTACGTTGTGTGTTGATAGTAACTCGGTTCTTTTGATGCCAAAGACAAACGGACTAATGCTAAGGTTAATTTAACTTCTTACATTCCTCGTAATCATTTATTGTCATATATTAAGATTAAAAGTATTATAAACTTAGAACAATTGTAGTATGAACATCAGATAGATTTCTTTAATTACCATGCCTAGAACTTGGACTGCTAGTAACGTATTAGTAAATATTGAATTTAACAATCTTATTTTGTATAATTGATTTTATTACGGCTAAGGATAGAGGCTCCACCTGCCGCCCCTACCAGTGACCCTCGGCTCCAGACTGGACAGGCCCCCTCCGTATATAGTCTACAAACTGCAAGTTCTCTTTCCAGTTTGTGACAAAATTGGACAACATATCACAAATAATTATCGGGACAAGAGGACTTTATTTTTTATCAAAGCTCCTATGTCTAGTCAGTGTCTGTCGGAATTTAATCTAACTTAGTAAAGGGGAATATTAATTTGTGATATTTTATTGAAACTAATCATTCATATCAAAAAGTCAGTCCTCTAAGTTTATCTGCGGGGCTTAACTCTACTAATCTAGATATATGTATAATATCTGACCAGTACCGAAAAGCTCCTATTTTCTCCCTCAGGAGTACTCATATACAAAGGCTTCTTTACACAGCCAAAACTCTACAGCGTTATACCGTAGTATGGTTCTAGTTTCAAGTTTTTCTACTTGATGTTGTAATCCAGATAATTCCAGATATAGAGGTAATATAATGATTCACCCAACAGAGAGCATACGTCTCATAGTTCATATGGAAGGTATCACTTTCGGATTGTATCCATGGTGACTTACGCACCGAACTATTGTCAGATTGAAATCAAAATATTGATAGTCTCTCACCTGGAGACAACTGAATATACAGTTAAAATTGTATTAGGTCATTCATATCCATACTTGGAACCAGATCATACCATTATGGTATTTATTTTTAGTAATTATTCAATTTACATAATTATGTCTTATAACTCGCAATGGACTTATCACTTTCGGATGTTTCCATGGTGCTACTGCAACGAGCTAATAAGATAATTTCATTATTAAAATATAAATAGTCTCGTCTTTTGGAGACGACTGAAAATACAGTCAATATATTAATAATCTCTCTCTTGGAGATAACTGTAAACACAGTAAAATTTCAATAAACAATAAATACAAATAAAATAAGTAATTGCAGTAATTTGTCTAAACAAAACTCCTTTGCTGAAAATAGGTACACATTGAAATACATAATGTAATAAGCGTGAAGCGATGATACGTGTGATATACGTCAAAATCATTAATTAAATAACCTATTACGAATTATTTAGAGTCTGGCTATGAAAATTGTTATTTTAGAAAAAGTTATAATTTGACAAATATCTGGCGAATAAGTAATAAAACATGCAACTTAGCTCTGGCTGTTAACGGCCCTCGAGCGACTGTTCTTAAACTGACTTTACATTACACTGAATTAATCACATAACAAATGTTATGGATCCAAACACTGGCTTTATATTTATTTATTAGTAAAATTTGCCTTTATTTTATAAGATTGTTAGGCAAAATTTATATGAAATTTATCACAAACTGTTTGCTAATGAATTCACTGAAATTATAATTAATTCAAATCTACACTGAATTTAATCAATTACTTTAACTTTCAAATATCAATTAGACCGCGCGCGATTGCGTTAGTTAGGGGTCCGTTGTCCTAGACTCGTAAAACCCGACTGTCCTCTCCAGCTTCCCGAAAAACCATTCCTTCAGGGCGACTCCCGCGCACATAAAGTCCAAATTCCCACCAAAAGTTTCAGGTATTTCGCTTATCGTTTGAAAGTGATCCGTTTATTTATATTAAGAATAGGGTCTGATTGTCCCGCCCGTGGGAGTCCAAACGTTATCGTTTAATATTTTAAATAATAAACAAAGCTGAGTTATGGTTAAGTGGAAATAGAACAATAAATCTGGCTATTTTATTAAGGTCGGTAAAACCTGTGAAACTTGATTTAATCATTGACAGATATTTTCAATTTGCTATGGGAAAATTCCCGCTAACTCGAACCCCGATCTTGTAATTATTACGAATACATATTAAATCCTATATTTGCGAACAACAGGCAGATTGAATCCTGACGGTTGTTACACTACTGTATTGAAAATGTATATAGGACAAGAGTTTACTTATATGTATTACAGTAAAAATATAATTTGTTGCATTTGAACAACAAGTTTCATTGAAAAATGTCCGCTTCCGCCCCTACCAAACCGAACCCTACAACTAGAATTATGTACCTACAGAACCCGTACTCGGTTAATAAGAACTGGGTACCCGCAAGTTGATGAAGGTACTTATTTCCCAATAGACCGGCGATGACGTCAAGTAGATTTCTAACGGAAAGGGCATATTCCTGAAATTTTTCCACAACCTCTATTGCCATTATTCCCTCGCGTATGCCGGTCACGACTGATAAAAACCAATTAATCCCAACCTTATGCCTTTGGAATAAGGTCTACTGATTTTAAGTACGTAGAGTTTAGATCTTATCCGAGTAAAGGTTGTAGCTCATCTATGTCACCCTGATCCCACAAAGCACAAAACAGAGTTTTTTTATTTTAAATTAGATTATAATTTTCATGATAATTTGTTGTTGTATAATTTATACATTATCAAAATTTATACAACATAATTCTGTATTCTCATTAACAAGTGTTATTGGTTTTAATAAAATCGTGCTAGTTAGTAAGTAAATAAAATAAATCAATCAATTGCAATGGGTTTATGTCCCTTATCTTGAGATAAAAAGCGATAGCAGCATGCAAATGCAAACTTGCCACTACCTAGCAAATCATTGGTATACCTTGCTAACCACAAGCTTCAAGTAAATGGCGCGCTCGCTGTAGCCGTGCGGACCTCTTTCTTGAAGCACGATAAACACGGCACTGACCATCACAGACCTACACAAAATTGAATTTTAGACGTGTCAGTTTTGTTTCAATTAATGTATATTATTAATTATTTACTTTTAAGTCTTTTTAAGTCGTGCTTTATTTGTTTACTATAGTTAGATAATTAAGTTTTAGCTCTATCAGATTAATTATTTTCATTTCATTTCAAGCAACTGATCGTTTAGTGTGGAGTTAGGTCGGCAAAGTGCCGACACTTTGCCAACCTAACTCCACACTAATATTATGTGTTACTAGCTGCGCCCCGCGGTTTCGTCGAGAGTTTGTCGATCACGAATGTTTCTTATCGTGAAAGAACACCTTAATGCGTTGAGATAAGGCGATAGTTTAGAGATCGGTTCTTGTGCGTAAGTGCAAATCTACATGCAAATAACGTTTAGTGATACTATTGATAAGGTTAGTATGTAATAGTACGTTATACAGATAGGGAGATTTTCGTTTAGTCGTCGTGTTTTAGTTTTTGAATGTTTGTTCTTATAATTCAGTCACTTTTGAAAAACTATGAGGAAAAACCGACTACAATAGTTAGTTCCGATATAAGTTTCATATATCAAAACAAACAACATAAAAAATGAACAAACTTCATAATACAATACAAAAATACTTTATTGTATAGGTACAGATACTATATTTAGCTTATTATTTACCATGATTTCATTTTTGAGTCTTCCAATATCCCGTTTTAAATGACTTTAGTTTTAATAACCATGATAGTTTCAGAGACAAATCATTACAAAAAGTCCGGACAAGTGCGATGGACGCGCGCACGAAAGTTTCCGTACTATCTATAAGAACGGAAAAAAATCTTGTCTCTTGTATGGGAGATCTGAAATATTTGATTCCCACTGAAATATTTGTTTTATTTTAATTTCATTATAAATTTTTAAAGTGCATATTATAACTAAATCTCCTGTGAATATTTCAAGCGTCTACCTGTTATTGATAACGATCAAAATTAAGCAAAAACAAGCATAGCATTTTTGTACAATTATGCATTTTTTTCGTAGCAGTCTTCTATTAAATGTCTATTCGATTTTTACTTAAAGATCGCTACGAAAATGCTACGTCGTAGATCTCTTACTCAAATCTAAATACTTACAACGCGTAGCAGTTTCGTAGAACTATGCCTTTTTCTCGTAGCAGCCTACGGCGTAGCATTTTTCGTAGCGATCTCATAAGGGGTGGCTTCGTGACGTTAGGTGACGTATTTGTTTAACTTGATTGAATAAGGTCCGAATGTTATTACTATTTGATAAAGAAAGCAAATATCCCTGAAATACATATATGATTAGTATTGTGAATAGAGATTTGTTTTCGAGAGATTTTCGCAAGATTTTGGGAAAACATTAGCAGTTGTAACATTTTTATTATACTTAACTGCGCCCCGCCTCTTCGCTCAAGTGGAAATCTATGTGTCAAATGGTTTATAAACGTTTCTCATGATTCACTCTGTCTATTAAAAAAACCGCATCAAATTCCGTTGCGTAGTTTTAAAGATCTAAGCATTCAAAGGGACAGAGAGAGAGATAGAGAGAGCGGGAAGCGACTTTGTTTTATACTATGTAGTGATTAGAGCATGTCTATACATATATCTACATAGGTTCTCTGTTTATTCAATTCCAGGTGGCCAGAATCAGGACGTTTATTATACTAGTTCCTTCTCACAACTTTGCACGCGTTTTTATGAACAAAAATTGCATATGTCCTCGCATAGAAACTATTTCCATGTTTAATTCCAATTTAAGTCATATCATAATAATAAGATCATCTCAACTCATTTATCATAAAGAGGTAACAGACAGACAGAGATTTTTCGCATGCTGGTATAGATTAGACAGCCGATCGATCAATATATAAAAAACACTCCAAAAAGGCTTCTTCGATATATCATACACGTCTTCCAAGCTTCTAGTAAAGACAAAAATAGAAACTTACCGACAAATATTGAATTATCTCGTTCCAACACTAAAGGTTCCACAGATTTTAGCAAAATCCTAAAGAACTCTAAATTCTGTCTATTTTTAGAGTAAAATATTAGATTGTAAACTCTTGCACATGCACAACACACACTTTATAAAGTTGGTTTATAAAGTCAGAATGCACTGCTTGATCAGTTTTTACAGAGATAGAAGAACATAATGCGAAAATATTTATAGTATTTTATTATTTTTTTTAACTATTTATCACTGAAATCACTATCATACTATATAGTTTTTGTGTGAACTAAAAAATAGTTCTCAATTCTGGTAAAAGACACAAATAATAAAATCATTTAAAACGGGATATTTACCATGATTTGATTCTTGAGTATTCCAATATTTCGGCACAGTTGCATGAGCTATGATCACGGAATAACCGTGGTCATGATGACCGTGATATATCCCGTTTTAAACGACTTTAGTGTATATAAATATAGGGGTATATAGCTTCAATAAAAACTATACATAATTGCCAACAAGGAAGTCACGTTATCCAATCTCTTTTCCACAACAAAACCCCGATAAACTAACTTCTCTTCTCACGTTCTACTTCAGAAAACCATCGTTTATTGGATGAGCTTCAGTTGACTAGGTAAAGGAGGCTATCCACTGGACATTTTCATTTCTTCCAATAAAAAATGACAAAAAATTTAAATGAATTTTTGACAACTCATATAAAATTAGCTAAAGTACTCAGAAATGTTCTAAAACTGTGAAATAGGTGCGAATAGGTACATAGCTCCTTAAGGTTGTTGTTTTTATAGCGCTAAAGCCTCAATACTCATAATATAAAAAAATATATAATAAATAACCCAAAAATTTGCAAAAATGTTTTTTATATATTTTTTATATACAGGGTTATTGGTAATTTGACGTATTCCCGTTAGGAGGTGATAGGGGTGACTATTTGCGATAATTTTCATCCCCATGTGCTTCGAGCAAAAGTGAACCATTTTTAAGTTATCATGATTTTTAGCTTTTTTCAAAATAAGTCAAAAGTGCAACATCAAAAATGTATTTAAAAAAAACTGTCTATTTAAATCTATTTTTTTCTTCTGATTTATAAAAACTAATAAACACTGGTTATTTATCAATATTAAAACAACAATTATCGCTCCAAATTTAAAAATGCGAGATGAAAAAGGATATTATTTCATTATTCATTGATATTTTTTTCCACTAAAATGCCTTAAAAACTAAAAAAAAACGTTATGAAACTTGGCTTGCAGATTATTTCAAAAACATAACGGTTTTTTTAGCTTTCCAATAATAAATAACAACTATGAACTTATTTCAAAGAAACTGAAAAAAACATCGTTACAAAGGAAGCAGGCGGAAATTCGTATACGAACTAAACCTAAGGTCGTTCTATAAAATTTCTATAAAACTAACTTAAAACAATACCCAATGTAAATAAAACGAAAAAACATATTTAAAATAAAATTTAGAACAGTTAAGTAGTAACAACATTAAAAAAAATTAATAATAAGTAACAAATAGGACATTTTGTAATTTAGCCTAATTAAAGTTTCTTGCTCGAAGTGAAACGCAATAGGGGGCGTTTATAATTATTGTTTTGAGTTATTCTGCGGAAGAACACAAAATAAGAATTATAAACGCAGCATATGCGATGCGAAATTTGACTACTTCGGTAGTTAAGTCACAACTCAGAAAAATAATATAATGCTACTTTGCGAACGCAATAGGGGAAGTCAAGAACTTTAATTAGGCTAAATTACAAAAGCCTTGATTATTACTTATGATTGTTACTACTTTGTTGTTCTAAATTTTATTTTAAATATGTATCTTTCTACTTTACTTAACTTTTATTAGGCTAAATTACAAAATGTCTTAATTGTTACTTATTATTAATTTTGTTTATTGTTGTTACTACTTAACTAATTGCTAAATTTTATTCTAAATATGTATTTTTAGTTTTATTAACATTGGGTATTGTTTTAAGTTAGTTTTATAGAAATTTTATAGAAAGACCTTAGGTTTAGTTCGTATACGAATTTTCGCCTGCTTCCTTTGTAACGATGTTTTTTTCAGTTTCTTTGAAATAAGTTCATAGTTGTTATGCATTATTGGAGAGCTAAGAAAACCGTTATGTTTTTAAAATAATCTGCAAGCCAAGTTTCATAACGTTTTTTTTAGTTTTTAAGGCATTTTAGTGGAAAAAAATCTCAATAAATAATGAAATAATATCGTTTTTCATCTCGCATTTTTAAATTTGGAGCGATAATTGTTGTTTTAATATTGATAAATAACCAGTGTTTATTAGTTTTTATAAATCAGAAGAAAAAAATAGATTTAAATAGACAGTTATTTTTGATGTTGCACTTTTGCCTTTTTTTACAAAAAGCTAAAAATCATGATAACTTAAAAATGGTTAACTTTTGCCCGAAACACATGGGGATGAAAATTATCGCAAATAGTCACCCCTATCACCTTCTAACGGGAATACGTCAAATTACCAATAACCCTGTATGCCCGGAGTGTCCTTTCCTTTGCTCTGCAGTGGCAGAGCAAAAGCCTCCCTCCCCTTCTTCCACTTATCTCAGTCCTCAGCAAGAAGAGCCCACTCTTTGTTGAATAGGTCGAGCTCATCCCGCCATCTCCGCCTAGGCCTTCAACGTGGCCGTTGTCCGTCCGGGACCCAGTCAGAAAAATGAATTAGATACCTAATTATTTTTTCAGTTATCTTTCACCCTGCCCTTGAGCAAACACTGCTGAGTATTAATTCTCCTTTTCTCCTTAATATTCCTTTGTTAGGGGACGCACGTTCACCATTGGACGTATGTCAGGAGGACTATTACTACGTCTCTCCATTTTATATCAAAAGATCAAAAGAATGGCACAGGACTACCGTACAAAAGCCCGATCCAGTGCAATCATTTCTGTTAGAATAGCAAAATGAAACATTTTACCTAAATTCTATACCATTGTAAAAAAGTAAAAGTATAAAGTTTTTTATTTTGTCAGATCAGAGACTCTAAACTTAGATTACCAGAAGACAGAAACTGACAAAATCGGTCTCCATTCAGCATGTGCTATGGTAGAGCAGATCGTACCATAGCGCTGGTTTTCCGTGGAGTTTTGTTTGAAAGATTGATCGCAATTGAACTGCTTTTGTTGCAAAAATATAAATGTATGCACAAAAGTATGAATAATAAATAGTAATGTACGAAATAATTCATTATTGATTTATTGCATGTACTGGGAAAAAAACGTATTTTATTTGTCAATATTTTTTATATCCGGTTAGATTGGTGGCAAACGAACGTGACTTCTGTAAAAGTTTAAAAAAGATCTCCACATTGGAATGTATTATTATCTGAAAAATAGGATAAGCCAAAGGTATAAAAAATAAAGCAAATTCCTATATAAGTATATTACTTATGTTATTATTATAATTATATCACGGGTTATCTACTCATACTTGTAACGTCCAGTCTCACTCACATACTCGTATTCCTAACCTATTCCGTACCGAGTTCTTTCGAGCGATTCTCGCACGTAAGTTACCACCGTAATTCCTTTGTTTACGTAAACAAGGTGTCGTTGCGCGAGTCGTGCATGCGCCAAGCCGGCCGGCGACACACTGCCGCGACGGTGCCAATGCCATGCTCTGATGAATGTAGGGGATGTAGGGTAGATGCGTTGTTGGGGAATTAAAATTTTTTTTTTTTGTAAACTAACGCTCTCAGGAGAGGAATAAAGTTTAGGAACTCACACTGTGCGTACCGGTACAATTCCTCAGTTTTGTATACTCTTTTAAAGCATATTATATTATACCATATTATGATGATTCTTTGATAAGAGCAATTGAGTTGGACACTTTTCTAAATTTCTATATTTCAGAAAAGTGTCCAACTCAATTGCAACAATAGTAAAATTGATGAGTTATCAAATTAAGAAGACGGTTTGATATATTCACCAGAGCCTAAGTTCGTTATCAGGGTGTACCTCGTGCAGGTAAGATTGGCTTGGAAGACGAGATGTTGGAGACCCTTACACCACCAATAATATTATTTTTATTCAATTCGATTATATGTATAATATATATGTGTATATAATATAAGTATATAAATATGACCTGTAGACTCAGAGATATTCTAATCAAATCTGAAAAAGATTTCAATCGGTTCTTCATCACGTATGAGGGACCTGAAAAATATTATCCAAAATCACAGCACAACTATTGTATTACGAACGTACCAAAATAAAAAAGTAATTTATTACGGGATATAATGTATACCATGATTTAAACAAATAAACTGATAAATCCATTTATTTATTTTAAAATATCCCTTCGTGTTAATAACCATGATAGTTGAATTTTTTTTAACAAAATCAATAACACTGTTTATTTGGCTTTTTCGTCAACGTTTCAAATACCTCGTCCTTAATTCTTTCAATATCAAACGGCAGTATCGCCGCCGGACCTATAACTTAGTTTTCTCATCGAGACACGAAAATAATAAAAACTTCCTCATTCCTGTCGTTACAGTCAGCTAACGACGTAACGACGGAACTTGCCTGTCCTTGCGGCATTCTGTAACGGAGTCAACATTCGTTGTACAAGTGCGTTTGTTCAACGTTAGTAAGTAAATTAGCACTCAATGTAGGTAACTACTATATTTAGGTATTCATTAAAGTATCCAACCGGTACCTAGAGTACATATTTGTATAATTGATACACGTTCGAAACCCACTTAAATAAAATAAATAAATAATGCTGGACAATTCACACAGCATTATCTAGCCCCATGGTAAGCAGAGCTTGTGTTATGGGTACTAGATAACTGATATACATAATACAATACATTACATAGATAGATATTTTTTTATTATACATAGAAAACGACCAGAACACCCGGAACAAATATCTGCAGATCGTACACACAATTGTTCCGAGGCGGGAATCGAACCCGCAACCTCCTGCGTCGCAGGCGGACCTTCGCCCACCGCGCCACATCGGACTTAAAGGATCCTGTTTATACAGACTTACTCGATCTTTATCGGGCTAGGTTTGCATAATTCAAGAGCGCCAAAGTTTTACAATCGTCTATCTATAACAATAATAAAATAATAGAATATTTATTTACCAAAAACACATGCGAAATAATTTAAAGTATAGTGGTAGTGGAACTAAAACTAAGCAAGAATGCCTGTATCTTGAGGTCCGTCTATCATCATCTATAATGAGATGTTATTTCATAGTTGCTCAAGGACATTCTGTAATCGCTTTTTTTACAGAATAGCTCTGCCCTTGAGCCGGACGAGGCGTGAAGTGAATGTGTTTCTGCGACTGACAAACTACGCCGTAGTCCGTTCGTTTGAAATGAACAAACTTTAGATTACCTTCCTTAACTTCACTCATTAATATTATACAATGGTGGTTCTGATGAAGACAAAGAACTGGCTGGGATATCGTCATATTTTATGGTTTAGAAATTATGACGACTTCGCAGTCAGTCCCAGAAAAGCTCCACGTGATTCTCAGATAAAGTTATATCGAATCGATAAACGGAATAATTTCTCTTCGTGTGATCTATTTAACTACTCTGCTGCACGTGCGAAGCTGGTGTAGGAAGCTAGTTTGCAATAAAATTAAAAAAATTCCCATGTGGTTCCTTATTTGTTAATTAGGTACAGATCATTGTTAATTCTAAGTAAAAACTTATTACTAAGGCATCATCTATAGCTACCTACAACGACTTATCCAACTGATGAGCTAAAAATAACACTTAGGAACCAGGTAGGTAGAACTACTTTATTTAAAAAAAAATCTAATAAAGTTTAGCCCAGAGCAGAGAATTGCAAAATGATTGCCTACTAAACTCAAATCATTATTTTGAATATTTCAGAAAGGTTTCCTTCAAAATTGTCGAATCGTTACACAGTGACGCGTATAATCGATGAACAAAGAGATTAGCCGGTAATCCCCTGATCCCCGACACCCTGGAATCCCCTCGGATCCCCAGCTATCCTCGGAAGCCCTTAATGAGCCTACACGCTCCTGTGCCACAGGCTTTACACATCAGTAGCATAGTAAAACTATAAAACATTTCAAAGGTATTGAAATAATCTAAACAATGTGAGAACGCAAAATTAACCCTTATTAGTTAGTGAGGTATTTTTTGAACTTCAATAACTCAATTGGTTAAAGTTTAGGGTATCCATTTTTTTACTTTATCTTTTAGTTTAATATTAAACTTTGGATGCTCGTAACTCTTTTTTTAAAAGTAGTAAATAGTTAGAAGTTATCTTTATTTATCTTCTATAATATAAAAATGAATCGCTGTATCGCTAAGCGCAAATCTCGAGAGCAGCTAAACGGATTTCGCTAATTCTTTTTTTAGAATATTCCTTGAAGTACGAGGATGGTTCTCAAGGAGAGAAAAAAGAGAAAAATTAAAAAAAATTGCCTGAAACAAATGACCACCCGGGCGAAGCCGGGACTAGTTAGCTAGTTTATGATAATATAATATATAATACTTTGAAAAATACATCACATGTTATTTTATTATAACTAAACTCTTAGCACTCTTTCTTTTCTTTGTAGCAACCATCACACTTTCGACATTGGGTTTACCGGAAAATGTAGTCTATAACCCACAAACTCCCAAAAAATCAAACATCCTTTACATATATTTATTTCCCTACTGATCGATGCGACATTTCCTTTCCACTGCGCCTCCGGGTAGAGTGCTAACGACTTCACTAATGCTTCCAGTTTCACCGCAGCCGCTGGACTAGGTACTAATGTTTCAATTCCCACCCGTACCTACCCATTGTCAGTGTTTCAATGAATACTATTAGAGTTCAACTTAAATTAATTATGATCGTAAAACGAGATAGTTATTGAAGGCCATAAATAAGCGATCTGAACACATGATTATAAAAAAAAAAAAAACAAATACAAAAAATTTATAAGTATTGATACAACGGGTATTTATCGCGTTTCACTCTGTCGTGGTCACGGGATGACTGGGGTAGTCATCCCGTGACCACGACAGAGTGTAAATCTGTTGAAACGTCGGGAAAAATAGGTAAATAAACGCGATAAATACCCGTTGTATCAATATGTACTTATAATTATTGGCCAGTTTCTATCAAATTGGAGTTATCGGAGATGAGGAAACAAAAGCATCGCTGTGGCTCAGTGGTTTTAGTGCCACTGAACACATAAAGATAGATAGATAGATAACACTTTATTACACCACACAAAACAGAAAATAATACAGAGATAAAAAAATAAAGGTATAAAGGGCGGCCTTATCGCTGAGAGCGATCTCTTCCAGGCAACCTTGGGATGGACTGGACATGAACGAACAATATAGACGGTGGCACTTTAATAAATAATTGATAACAAATACACTAAATACCTACAATACAAACATTATAATAAACTTACATAGACATAAAATAAGGCTATCAATATTTTATATGGATAAATAATGCTGATGCAGCAGTTTTTTGAAGATAGGGAGTGATTTTGCACATCTGATGTCCAGAGGGAGAGCATTCCATAGACGGGTAGCATGAATGATTTGTCATAGAAAGAGAGAGTAGAGTGAGCAGGGACTTTCAGGATGAGGGTTTCAGAGGTACAAGTCCTAGATTGGCTGCAGACTGCAACCGCAGACGAGATTGCTAGCGGCTGCGGTTGACCGCAGTGCAGCCTGCGGTCGCCGTTGCTTCTATTTTCAAGCACGGTTCGCGAGACTACTAGCGCTGCAGTCTGCGGTCGCATATGTTCAAAAAGGTATTAAAAACAAATACATTAATGACTATTCTAGTCACGTTTATTTTGATGTTATGATCACAATAATTAAACTTAGCACTAAAATGATTATGTATGTTGCTAAAGTTTAAAACATGGTTAAACGTTTAGGTTCTAAAAGGTAACATTAAAAAATACGAGTTCATAAAAATGACTATATTAACTTCTGTTAACTACCTAATACTTATTAAAATCTAAGTTTTGTTTATTGCGATTTTGAAAAAAAATATATTATTTAGTCTAAAAACGATAAAGCACTGTACTTCTAAGTAAGTACAATGTTTTTAGTATAAATTTAGATCATAGTAAGTTAACGTTAAGTTTAGCGTTAAATGAATGTTTTAGCTTTATGCAACTCTTTGGAACAATACAAGTTTATTATTATTATAATATTATTACTTCCTATTCTAGTCACGATTGATATACAATATACGTACGAGTACATGCTGTATTTTCAGTAGGAAGCAGAAGTGGGGTCATTCAGATTTTGGTCAGTTTTCAAAGAGTGTTTCTCGCACGGACAAAGGATCTATTGAAACTATGAAAAGCTGCTAGCACACCCACTCGTCTAGAAAAATACACACTCTCTAACTAGACGATAACGAGAGAGCTGTGAGAATCGAATTTTCCTTATAAATTAATAAGAATTGCTTTGCGCCAAGTCTGATAAAACTAATACAAATAAAAAGGCGACGAATAATTCAAATTCATTTGTTTCAATTCAGTTTCTTTGGCTACCTAACGGTCTGGATTCCTATTGTTTAGAATTTTGAAATTTACCTTTGATGAAAGAAAAAACAGATGGAGTGACGCGTGAAACCATTCTATCACGCAGTATATAGAGTTCCTTTAATCTGTGGATAATTCTACGATGATACCATTGTAGTGAAGCGGTTGGTAAGCAAAGTTCGACCCATGTTCAGAAGTGTTCGGTAGTTTTGAGAGTGAGCCTGTCACAGCTGCATAAACGAGCTAGGTCCTCCGCGAAGCCAGCGTCGCCGGAGGCCTTTGGGAGACAGTTGAGGCACTGATGAGAGGTCTCAGTGTGAAGTGTGAGCCTGCCTCAGCTGCCTCGCTAGCCAGGACACGCCCTCGGCGAGGCCAGCACCCGAGGCACCACTTGAGGCGCAAATATGCCACGGCCGGTCCGTTATACGCTCCAAGCATAGTGCTGAAACAAACAAAGACATTCGTAAGTCATTTTACATGAATATTTTCTTTCAAAATACCAATCTGACGACGGCTTCGCGCGGGTTTTTCACGTATACAAGTGATTATAGATCCAGATCGATGTTAAGCAACTTTTATCTACAACATACATGTTGGGGATTTCATAAACATGATCAAGTGTTACCATAATATTAAAAAAAACTAAAACATGATCAATAGTGATCACGTTTTTATAGAATGGTCATCAACAATAAATCAGTTGAACCTCTAGATTGCTTGCAACAGTCTGCAGTTAGCTCAACTGTTTCAATTGTAAAAATACCTACTAGTTCACTGTAGAATTACCTACAGGTTTAAGTCAATATTTTCAGAACAATCTTTACAAACTTTCATCTTTAAAATATTAGAGATCGTGAAGTAATATAGAATAGAAAGGAAGTACTTCCGGCAAGTCCTTGTAAATTTCGATGGATCATCCATAAACATTATTTTTAAATGTTAATTTTCGATTTGCTATTCAAATCCTCGATTGCTGTCGCAACGTTTTCCGAGTAATGTTTGGCAAGAGACGACGAAGCTCGCTATTTAAAACCTTGACGCAAAAGAAGTATTTATCTGTTGATTTCTTTACATAGTATAAATTATGCATATAAACATTTCTCTTGAATCATTCTATCTTTTGCTGAAAACAGCATGAAAATACGTTGAGTAGTTTAAAACATCTAAGTGAACAGACAGCGGAAGCTACTTCACTATATAGTATAATACGAAGTTGCTTCCCGCTGTCTGTCTGTCCCTATGTATGCTAAGATCTTTAAAACTACGCAACGTATTTTGATGCGGCTTTTAAAAATAGATACAGTGATTCAAGAGGAAGGTTTATAAGCTATTTGACACATAGATTTAGTTATTTATAACCCGTTTCAATCCCAGTTTCAATCAACGCAAAAAGCTTTAAAACCTTCACCAACATGTGTCATAGGCACTTGGGCACTTGTAGTATTAATGGAAAGTTATTAAGATATAAATCACCTGCGGCAATCTGTGCCGGCGCCAGAGCGAGCTGGGCGTCGCACTTGTTGGCGAGCACCAGCAGGGGGAGCCGTCGGCCGAACATGTCTGGATGGGCTAGCATCAGCTCCAGCTCTTCACGAGCCACCACTGGAAACGTGAAAAGAGGTTTAAGATTAATAGGTGGGACGATGACCTGCGAAGGATTCTAGATGCTGGATGCGGCAAGCTGAAGACAGGGCGCTGTGGCGCTTATTAGGAGAGGCCTATGTCCAGCAGTGACTAGGGTGATGATGATGAATTGACTTTTGTGTTAAGAACCAAGATAGTTTCAACAGTTTTAATAAGATATTATGATGTTACTAAAATTGTGGAATGAATCATCACGAGGTTGCGTTGAGGTTGGGTTCGGTTCTCGCCTTGAACAAATGTTTTTCAACCAAATGTTTTCGGGAATCGAACCCTTCTGCGTCGCTGGTGGACCTTCGCCCACCGCGCCACTTAGGTGGTCAAACCCACCAAGCCTCAGGTGGTCAGTGGAGTCGACCACGAAGATGACGGCATGCGCGCGCCGGTAGTGCCTCTCCCACAGCGCGCGGTGCCGCGCCGCGCCGCACACGTCCCATGCTGTGAACGACACGCCTCCACCTGGAAACGAAGAACAATAAAATACAATACAATACAAAAATACTGTAAACCAGATACAGATAATTCAAAGATCTTCTGACGACCGGTGGGTAAGGATTATAATTGTGGAGGAAAGACACTTTTATCGGGATATTTACCGATTGAGTCGATATTTGAGTTTTCTAATATTTCGGCACAGTTTCATGCGCCATGACCACAGTACTGCACTGCGAGTAATTTTTTATTGGCACACATCGATATGTCCGGCAAATAATAATAAAAACTGACTAAATTAAAGAAGATCAAGAAGGGTAGATCGGTATCCCTCATTTTTTGATCATTCATTGCAAGCAAGGACCGTTTCCGCGACCACAATAATGTGTATTTATTTATATATTTTGTAGGTACCTACACAATACTGTTCATCGATATATCTTCTCATTAGAAGCAACACGTCTTCTTCAAAACGCAAAAGTATTGTAAGGTATAATATATATTTTAATAAAGAAACCCTCCAAATACCTACTTACGGTTCGGGGAAAATTCCAGAGAATTCCATAAGCTTTGATCCAAGATCTCTTCCATAGCAACGAGTAATTTATGCCATTATAGACCTTGTAGTCGTGAAAATAAGGTTGTGTCTTCAGTTTGAGGAAAAGCCGTCGAAAAAAGGCAAAATGCGAAAAATATACGAGTGTTGATAGATCAATTCCCTTGGATGTTTGTATTCAATAAATAAATTACACTGGTCATTTTCACACGGCGACATCTAGTGAGCAAAATCCCAAAGTAAGCAGAGCTTGTGACATAAAATTCCCAACGATTCCTCCTCGAACAATTTATGTAATTGTTTGAGGGCCGATTTGACCAAACACAATTTTAAGGTCAACAGCAAATTTAGTTTAAACTGTGTCTGTTACGATCGAGGGACTTGATTGTCATTTCAAGATTCTGAATACGAAGTTCCTTAGTAAATATTCTGAAACATTAAATTAGTTAGTTCAATCTCTAATCATAAGGTATTTATAGTGTTATACATAACATTCTAAGCACATTGGCGGACAGGTGGGTTAAGTTAATCCAGTGCCCCGTAAAAGGAGAGTCCTTTTACGAGGCACTGGATTAACTTACACGCAACCCTTTTCTCGCGTCCGCATAGTTTTGTTTTTTGTCCATATTTTTAATATATTTTATTTTATGTCATTGATTTGTAATTAAGTATGTGAATTTTAATGTAATTTTTTGTATGAGTCCTGTGCTCGAAATACACTTTAAATTTATAATAAGCAATGACGACGTGACCAAGAGATATTTTATACAATGATATGACATATTACTATATATTTATAGTGTATATATAAAATACCTGACCAAAGCTCATAGATTCCATTACTAGCTACGTTTAGTAAATAATTTTACGGACTTGTTCAATTTTCTGTTTAGGTTTACGATCCTTGACGACCTTTTAGGAGTTTGGTGAAACTAGGCTTATTATGTAGGTTTACCTATTGTAACTCTGTTGCCATGGGAACAAGCACAAACGTTATGATATTACCATAAGTTTACCATTAAAACAAGGAAGTCTAATTTCACGGGAATTTGCTCGGTCCCTGTTTATTCCCTTGTTGCAATGAAGCTGTTTCCATGTCGTCTTCATCTGTAGATAGATGGTTATTAAAAATAATACGGAACCTATTTTTTAACACTTCGATATGGAACATTATTATATTTTTGAAAGGTTTTCAATCATTCATCGTCAAAGTTAACCGTTGAATCTGATTATTGTCGGATTACCTTTTTGTAGACATAACAGAGGCATTATTGTGTTTAATAATAATTATGAAAAAGTAAATTTTCGATTCGGTTGGCCGAAAAACCCTTAAGAAATTTAACACCACTTAAAATTACTAGTATCCTTCTATACATCCATTGGTCAAAATAAAAAGCAATTTTCAGTGCAGAGCTTGTACCGTATATAAACAAACAGAATCGACCCTTGAATACATCTATAATATAAAAATGAATCGCTGAATGTGTTGCTAAGCGCAAATCTCGAGAGCAGATGAACCGATTTCGCTAATTCTTTTTTTAGAATATTCCTTTAGTACGAGGATGGTTCTTACGGAGAGAAAAAATAAAAAAATGCCTTAAACAAATGACCACACGGGCGAAGCCGGGACGGGCCGCTAGTAATAGATTATATATTATATTCTGTAGAGTACATGTCAGTTTTTCAGCTACGTTTGCTCCGACATCTTATCTAGGCTTGCTCATTACCGCGTCTCTAGGTACAGCTTCATTATCTGTAAAACGAGTCTTTGTCCTTTTATTCGAGTTTCACAGTTACCGAGTTTAGTTATGATTGTACACTCCCTTTGGAGTTGTACAAAGTGAAGTTTTATAGTTACTGGTTACCATGGACGAATAAAATAAAGGCCCCTATTATTATAAGCCTAGTACATATTATAAAAGCTTGCTGCAGTCATCGTTCATATGTGACTAAGTTACTTGTAATATACATATAATTTAGGACACTGCCTTCTGGTGTGTGCTGGAATGGTAGGGAATGAAAAAGAAGAAAGGGACGTCAAATCAAGAGATGGGAAGATGACCTACCAAAAGGATGGTGAAGATTCGCTCGTGAGAGAGATGATTGGAAGAAGCTAGGGGAGGCCTATGTCGAAGGACTACCTCAAACTGGTTCCTGAAGAAATTAAGTTAGTTCTTAAATGATAGGATCAATAAGATATTTATTTTTAATAATACTTTATTTATCATTATCATACTTTGGTCAGTGAATAAAGGCTATTTTTATTATTTATTTTATTTTATCCTTCCGGTGAGGGCTTAGGTTTTTAGGAAATAAATATAAGTGTGAATATCAGTTGTAAAGTTTTATTCTGTTATTGTCTTAATAAATGAATTTCCATTTATAATGAAAAGGTTTAATTTTAAAATATTCGAGTTGTAATTTATCCGATAGTCTTCTTGTGATCTTTGTAAAGTACCTTAGTACCAAGATAGATAGATAATTATTTTACGCATAATTATTAGTGTAATAATTATTTAATATATATCATCATCATCATCATCATCATCAGCCTATAGCAGTCCACTGCTGGACATAGGCCTCCCCCAAAGAGCGCCATAGCGCCCTGTAATATATATATAATATAATTATAATTATTTAATTAATTATTTTAGCATAATTATTTTCGCACATTGAAAAATAAAACAAAAAAGACAGAATAAAATACTAAATATGTGACAATTTGGCGGTCTTATCGCTCAGGAGCGATCACTACCAGACAACCGTAGATGGATAGGATCGTTGGATTGTACATGGGGATGGATCTGTGTGCATTATAATTAATTTATAAAATATTGCATGAAAATACGTGATAAGATAAGAGTTCTATAGGATTTCACGAACTCCTGCGGGATTGAGGAAAGAATATCCCGAAATCCCGATGGAGATTATCAAAATTACATTTAAGACACTTACGACGATGACCAAATAATCTAAGCATACCGAACTCGAGTATATTTGAAGGAAGGCTCGAGGCACTACAGACGAGTTTGAGTGAAGGATAAGTTGAAGAATCATCTAAAGACTAGCTGTTCCCCGCGGTTTCACCCGCGTTAAACTCGAATTTCACTTTATTAGGTGTTTTTTTTACACGTTGAGTTACATTATTGGAGTTTTAGTAAGGATCCCTAACTTTTTTGAAAATATAATATATGTAGCCTATGTTCACCGGGGATAGTGTAGCTTCCTAACGGAAAAGAATTCAAATCGGTCCAGTAGTTTCGGAGCCTATTCAATACAAACAAACAAACAAAAAATCAAACCTTTCCTCTTTATAATATTAGTATAGATATGGGGTAAGTCTGTGTGTACTCATAAATACGTACTAGTAAAGTTCTCCTGTACATTGCCAACCGTAGGCGTCACATGGGTCGCTCGCAGCTCTGCGGGCCGCAGCGTGTTCAGCAGAGTGGACTTGCCGCTGTGGTCGAGCCCTAGGACCAACACAGTGACTTCAACTCGGCCCGCGCCAAACCACGTGGAGATCTTGTCTAGGAGACCCATGGCTGGTAGGATAACTAATAATAAGAAACAACAAAAATACTTTAAGTATGTGAAAATTTCAACTGTTTAACTATAACGTTTCATGAGATACAGCCTGGTGACAGACGGACGGACGGACGGACAGCGGAGGCCTAGTAATAGGGTCCCGATTTACCCTTTTTGATACAGAACCCTAAACAGAAAATAACTTCATAATATTTTCAAATATTAGGTAGGTAAGTAACACACATCGTCCAAATCTCTGCTTGAAAACAAATTTCATTCTAACGCCTAGTTTAATTTGATCGCCTACAAATGGGTGGGGAATTTATTTTTATTAGGTACTTACCAACTTCCAATATATCCGCAGTACAAATCACTCCATCATTGTCATCATTACATTACAATTAGGTAGATATCTATTAATAAATAACAAAACATTATCATTCAATATCGACGTTCTAACCACAGAAATTTCTAGATTTTTGGTTGGACCTGTCGTTCAGGTATAAAATCAAAATGGTTAACTTTTAGGAATGAGAAGTAGGTACTTTGAAATTAAATAAACTGGTTATTTATAAGACTATTTCAAGTTACTCAATGCATTAACAATATTGACTGCCCTGTTTCTAGATTCCAAGTTTTGCGTAACTATGGCGTGCGTTTCGTTGCTACGGCAACCAAGTGTAAACAAATACTGGGAAATAATATTTCGATAAATTTACAAGGATTTCAAGGAAAGAAATAAGACAATTTAACGATACTTTTTATTTTAATTTCACTAGGTATTTACATATTAATAAATTATTTGTATTTAGATATATTTTTTATGTGCAAATTCAATTTTATTTGTATTCAATTATTTAGGTACCTAGTTCCATTTAATTGAATCGCACCTTTTTACACTTTTAAAGCACATTTTAGTCTGAAACAAAGCAAAAAACGTTTGTAGCGGAAGTTTTAATAATATTACGAAGATATTAAAAATGCAATTACATTACTTCCAAGCAACATCATTTCTGAGTAATACAACACAATGTTTCGAAAAAAAGCTGCTCTACATAATTTAGGGTAAAATAAAGAAAAATATTTCTCTTGTACTTTTACAAACATACCTAAGTCTTACTATTCTAAACAATCTACAAAGCGGAAACGGACTTTTAGTCCGCTCAAGGTAGATATTCAAGGTTACAAAAATTCGCACAAAGCTGTAAATTGGTATGATTGTTTGAAATACCACAGTGAACATAATCTGAAAGATTTTGAAAGTATTTTTTTTATTTACTGTCCATTTTCTCAAATAATTATGATCAGGTTCATTCATACCAATATGGAGCTTTACGCTATTCTTTATTTTTATAGGGCTACCCCTCATTTTCGAGCTAACCAGTTTGGACTAATCTTTAATTCCTTTGACAATTGTATGAAATCCGTTCTAATTAGCAAATTAGTTCTATGTATTCAGAGATTTCCTAAAAGCACCATATTTTCAAAGTCGGCACTAAATCTACATTGTGAAATTACCTGATTTGTGACTTGTTTAGGTACTAATGAGATTCATTTCAATATTATCACATCTTAATATTTTCTGTTTCTGTATTAATTTTGACATTATTCGGCGCTGTGGTTTCACACGAAGTTGAAGTAATGCCACTATTAATATTTACTATGTTTTCATTATCAACATGTTCTAATGATTTATCATCACTTAAATCTTTAGTTTTATCACATTCTTTATTCACATCACTTACTTCTATAGCTACACTTGTTTTATCATCACTATTTATCATTTCTTTAATGTTTTTATCCACAGTTTCTATCACTTGGCTTTCTACAATAGCACTTCTACTACCGTATCTTTCATCATTTACAACTTGTACTATTCCATTTGCTCCAACACGATCAATATCCTTTTCTTCAACTTCTTCTAACGTCACTTTATTATTACTACTTTTATCTTCATCTACATTAACTTCCACGCCACTAACATTATCAATGTCAGTTTTGTCCACTTTAACATTGCTCGGATCTGCAATCCCTGGACAGATAACCTCATAGATCTCCTCCGGGGTTCGATCCATGGTTTCCGGGACAGTGAAGAAGGCGAAAGTAGCCATGGCCAGGGTTAACGTGGCGGCCACGGCCAGAGCGGTGGCTAAACCAGCATTGTGGACGATGGCTGGGAAAATGACGATCTCGATGGCATTTGCCAGGTCTGAAACTGCTGTGACCAGGAGACTGGCGCAGCCACGGTACTGGAAAGGACAAAATGGCATAGATTACTTATACGTTTGCGATATTTTTTCCTTATTTTTTAATATTAAAGAATAAACTTTATTGATTCTGTTTCATATCATATCATTTACTAGCTGCGCCCCGCGGCTTCTCCCGCGTGGAAATCTATGAGACATGGTTTATAAACCTTCTTTTTGAATCACTTTATTCCTAAAAAACCGCATCAAAATCCGTTGCGTAGTTTTAAAAATCTAAATATACATAGGGATATACAGACAGCGGGAAGCGCTTGTTTTGTACAGTGATTGTGATTTTATGCATACAGGAAAACGTTCTTAGGTGTAGTATCTTAGTGGGTACTGTGGGTAGGTACACAATGCATAAAAAACCTTGTCATGGCACAACCATTTTTGGGTTCGTTCTTGTTAAATTGGTAACTTTACTTTTATTTTTCATATTTATAGAATTAATTAATATAATATATATAAATATATAATATAATATGAATATGTCATTTTGAAAAAAATATTGTTTAAATGAGGCAAGAATAAATAGTAATAACAGTTTCCTTATACTTTCCAGCGTGTCCAAGAGTCCTGTAAGGTCTAAAGGAAATAAAGCACTTTGATATTTAATATCAAAATATTAAATATCAAAGTGCTTTATTTCCTTTAGACCTTTAGACAAACAAATATCAAATTTTGTTATTTGTTAGTCTTCAGCTAGACACAATTATTATTATTAACAAATATCAAAGGGCTATGGGCAAAAGTGGCGTTGGTTTTGATGACCCGCCCGCGACCAGTTAAAAAACTATCGCCATTTTTGATATTTGTTTGTGCGTCTAATTTTAGTCTTGATAAAAATAACTAGTTTTCATTCAACATTCTAAGAAGCCTGTCTATCTAGTGACCGTTTTATCGCTTTAACCTTGATAATGAAGTAAGCTTACAATCTATACGAGTAACGTCGTTATCTCTTTGAGCTCCTAACATTTGTGAGCCAGATTTAATCATGTTGACCTCTGTTTCAGAATCGAGCACGTTTAGTTATAATCAGTAATCATTTATATATTTTTAAGATTGTATGATTTACCCATCTCGATTGTTTTATACCAATGGTATAGTCCAGATGGGATGACGACCTGCGAAAGACTGCAGGTAGATGCTGGATGCGTCAAGCTGAAGACAGGGCACTATGGCGGCCATTGTGGGAGGCATATGTCCCACTGTAGACTAACATAGGCTGATGATGATGTATCTCACCTGATAAGTAAACATCTCAGCCAACAGCGCGTAGGGCGCGGGCTGCATGCCCGCAGAGTCTGCGAACACGGCCGTCGCCAAGGCAGCCAGCGCGCCAATCCTAGAGCCCACAGCCACGGCTGCGGCGCCCCCGGCCAGGCATAGGCCTGAGACTATGGCGCCCCAAACCAGCAGCGGCTGAAGGAAGGGATAGGTTCTTATGATTCACGTTGATAGAGTCAGCATATCTAGTCCACAAAACAAACGGACTACACGACCTTATGGGTTAAGAAACTATATAGGTTTGAATTGGTGACTAAGATTTACTTTAGTATCTAGTATCTATCACTTTAGGATCAGATGAGTTACTGAGCCGCAAGAGAACGTACCTATAACCTATACCTATAACGTATCTACACCTGGCAGTCAGTGCATGCATGTCTGGGTCACTACTTATAATTTTTTTTTTATTGTATGTAAAACACTAAAATAAACAACTTTTATTTTAATTGTTATAAGACCGTCTTTTGTTCGTATTAATTTAGATGTAGTCTGTAGATCGACGCCACTCACCCGGCGTCCAATCTTCTCCACCAAATACAAGGCCAGCGCGGAGGCCACTAACTGCACGGCCCCCAGCACCACGGCGTCACTAGCGGCCTTCCTCCCCTCTGACTTCCCTCCTCTGATATCCCCTGGAATTACAAAGATAGACAAGTATTAATGCTAAAATCCCCACAAATGGGTAAACGTGTTCTTTAGTAGAGACCGCGACTATGCAAACGTGGTCTGGACGCCCTGCGACCAGGCGGAATGACGACCTGCGAAAGACTACAGGCTGGATGCGGCAAGCTGAAGACAGGACTCATTAGGAGAGGCCTATGTCCACTGGACTATTATAGGTTGATAATTTAATTGAACGTACCATTCTCTCCTGCTGCTAGGAAGAACACCCGCTCCGCAAACTGCAGGAGAGTCATCAACCCGCACATTTCCTGGCCCACCACGGCGACTAGTGCTATGATGAAGGCTTTGCGACGGCGGACGTCGCTCACTGAAACAATTATATACAATACAATCTCTAATGAACATGAAAAGGTTTATGACTAGAGGGCGAACAGACAGCCCCGGAACTACGGAAAAATACTTGATCTGTGTGTTTATAATATATAGATAGATAGATAGATAGAAAACCCTTTATTATACCATACAAAACAGAAATCAATACAGAAATAAAAACTTAGAATAAAGGTAGGTATGAATTCAAAGACTAACGGAGCGTATGTATGGATATACAATAAAAAAAATGTTTTCTCAAACATATCATATATTCTGGTCGTTTTCTATGTATAATAAAAAATATCTATCTATGTAATGTATTGTATTATGTATATCAGTTATCTAGTACCCATAACACAAGCTCTGCTTACCATGGGGCTAGATAATGCTGTGTGAATTGTCCAGCATTATTTATTTATTTATTTATTATATAAAGATTCGATTACTTGATAAAAACCTATGAGATTGTAGGAAAAGAGGCTTCACTTGTTCGATATTTTGAATTCTTGTCTCAAGGATTGGGCGCCCCCATGAAACTGCCGCCGTTTCTGCGTCACATTTTAAATCCTTTTACAACTCTTTCGGTTTTTCCCGAGGTGGTGCAGCGGTGGGATGACGCCTTCCGAAAGACTGCAGGCAGATGCTGGATGCGGCAAGCTGAAGACAGGGCGCTATGGTACGCGCGCTCATTAGGCGAGGCCTATATCCAGCAGTGGACTATTATAGTTTGATAATGATGACCATGTAAGTATTCTTTATTCTCTTGCAGCTTGCATACTTCAGAAGGTGACTAGCTCTCACGCTAGGATTATAGTTTTTTTGTGAAATGAAATAAACGAATTTTATATTATTTATTTCTATAGTAGGCACTTACACATATCCTTAGCGAGTCTGAAGGGAGACACAGGTTCCAGGTCCGGTTCAGGCAGCGCCTTCAGTTCCACGTCCAGCTCCGAGCTGGTCGTGTCCGCGGGGAAGCCCCGGCACCACGCCAGGGATGCACGGGCCTCCTGTAAAAATAGAATAGAATAGAATGAATTTATTTGATATAAGACTTACACAGAACATAATAAACTTCAACTATGAGGCCTCCCCCAATGAGCTATAGCGCTCATTGGGGGAGGCCTATGTCCAGCAGTGGACTGATATAGGCTGATGATGATGATGATGATGAGGAAACGTGTTGGTAAATGTAAGTCCAGTAAAAAAATGGCTTTGCCTCATCATGAGTTGGATGACTAGCATGCTAGCAACCAACGCTGGTCTTCCGGAAAAGCAACTTGTTGGCGTTACGGACTGACTACTCACTACCGCTATACACACAAACAAAAACACACTAATATAAAGGTAATCATCAAGAGTACAAATAAAAGATTTTCAAAGATTTTTATTTAGAACAGAGACGAATAGTATACCTACGCACTTGTATAAAATGTAACCTTAAATTAACAGAGTAACTGGCCGATGTGGCGCGGTGGGCGAAGGTCCGCTTGCGACGCAGGAGGTTGCGGGTTCGATTCCCGCCTCGGAACAATTGTGTGTACGATCTGCAGATATTTGTTCCGGGTGTTCTGGGCGTTATCTATGTATAATAAAAAATATCTATCTATGTAATCTAATGTATTATGTATATCAGTTATCTAGTACCCATAACACAAGCTCTGCTTACTATGGGGCTAGATAATGCTGTGTGAATTGTGTCCAGCATTATTTATATTTATTTATTTATATATTTCTTTGTTTTTTTAATTTATTTATGAACGGCAATTTCTAGTGTTCATTTATTAACTCTTGAGATTTCAGTAGGCTTGCATGTTTCCAAATAGCGTGGATACAAAGGCTGGCAATAATGAAACATCCGAACCAAAACCACTATGGCTCCCTCGGCGCGCGATGCTTGTAAAGATGTAGGCACATGTATTTAGACATGAGACACAACTCCATATTAAATTATAGTAACCATCTTTACCTTGTACTTCCCATTGGCAGCCAGATACGCTGGCGACTCCGGCACGAAGATGTAAACGATGAAATGCGCCACGGACAGACCCAGGCAACACAGTAGAACTGTTCTGAACAAGGACGCACTGGTTAGACGGTAGATAATAAGGGATTTCATGGAGCTAGGATGGACTGAAATGTGTCAATAAAGAGTTTACCTACACACCGAAGTTAGCAACACAGCCCGGCGGCAGGTTGGGCAACATTTCATACAACATTTCATTTTACGGCGGAGGTATTACGAGACGAGACTTGGCATAATGTTATGTTATCATCATCATCATCAGGGTATGTTAGTCCACTGCTGGACATAGGCCTACACCAATGAACGTGTCGTGGACACTCACGATAGGGCATATTATAGGGTATCCTGCCCTATCGTGAGTGTCCACGACTCAGCTCCGCAGGTCATAACGGATAGGACACACTAAAAACTTTAGTTTTCAAGCATTGCGATATGGATGACGAGAAGACTACGTAGTTTCCCAAACGCTGCCCAGCCCAGCTGAATCCTCCTTTTGGCCTCCTTCTCGAAATTGTTTTTATCTAACTTCAGTATCTGACCAAGGTATGTGTATTCGTAAACGATTTCGAGAAGGTGACCATGTACGACCACCGGCCTTGGATCAATGTGTCCATTGATCATGACTTTGGTTTTATCCAAATTCATGCCAAGACCGATACATCGGGAGGCTGAGCCGTCCAGCATCTGGTTCAGCTCCTCCATGTTATGTTATACATAATGTTATGTTGACATTATATGTATATAGATTAATGTCTTTGTTTTAATTTAATTTAATGTTTTATTCTCACCGGTCTGCCAGTTGGGCGTCCGAGGCTATATACATCAGCAGGAAGCCCACATTATGCGCCAACACTAGCGCCACCGCTGCCGCGCCGCGCACGCTCGAACAGCACATCTGGAAGACCGTAGGCATTCAATGAATTAATGAAGGCACAGCTATGTAGTTAAAAATAAAATAGATAAAAAATAATTATATATACAGAATATGTGACAATTTGGCGGCTTCGCGACAATTTAGGCATACCTCATTAGCTAGCATGGGGGGTATGACCCATGCGGCGGTGCCCCCCAGGCCGGCAGCCGCCCGCCCGATCACTATGCCGAAACCACCGAATAGCTTCAGGGTCCAGCAAATCTGGAAAAAATATAGATAGATAGAAAACACTTTATTATACGTGATTATACCACACAAAACAGAAAACAATACACAAATAAACAATATAATAAATAAAGTACACAAACAGAGAGAGAGTATTTACTATGACAATAGTAGCGTCGCAGAGATGAAAGAAAGATATAAAATAAATAATGCTGGACAATCCACACAGCATTATCTAGCCCCAAGTTAAGCAGAGCTTGTGTGGGTACTAGATGACTGATATACATAATACAATACATTACATAGGTAGATAGATATTTTTTTATTATACATAATAGATTACGACCAGAACACCCGGAACAAATATAAGCAGGTACACACAATTGTTCCGAGGCGGGAATCGAATCCGCAACCTCCTGCGTCGCAGGCGGACCTTCGCCCACCGCGCCATAGAGGTCGTAAAGTCATCTATCACCTATACTATAATAAGTACTCACAATAAAAGCTCCCGAGGTAGCCAACATAGCCGGCTTCCGGCCCGCAGCGATCGCCCTGGCCGCCAGGGGCATGGCGAGCGCGCCAGCCAGGAACGTGGCCGCTGCGGCCCCGACCAGGCCAATGCCAGCTTCCTCCCCCTCCGCCCCCTCTCCACTCTCGAAGGACACCCAGCCCATCGCGAGCCCGAACGAGATTGATGGCACGTTTACTGCAAGAGATATGTAAGATGTCTTCTAGACCTTCGTGATACACCGTCGTCCTCATTGCCACTTCATCATCAGCCTATGATAGTCCACTGCCGGGCATAGGCTTTGCCCAATGAGCGCTATAGCGCCGTCTTCAGCTTGCCGCATCCAGCATCTACCTGCAGTCTTTCGCAGATCGTCATCCCCATTGGTCGAAGGGCGTCCGACACTACGTTTAACGAGTCGTGGTCTCCACTCAAGAACACGTTTGCCCCATTGGTTGTCGGTTCTTCACGAGATATGGCGGCCCACTGCCACTTCAGCTTGCTAATTGCAAAAATTACTACATAGTATAAACAACGTCGCTTGCCGCTGTCTGTCTGTCTCTATGTATGCTTAGATCTTTAAAACTACGCAACGGATTTTGATTCGGTTTTTTTTAATAGATAGTGATGAGGAAGGTTTACAGGTAAACCATTTGATACATAGATTTCCACGCGGGCGAAGCCGCGGAGCTCAGCTAGTTATCAATAAATAAATTCAAACAAATAGTTAAAGATATCCTTTGCAAAAGGCTTACCTACTACAAAATATAAGGATATCTAGACGGTAAAAAATTGGGATGAGTTTTGCTTCAACTCGAAAACTAACAGCTAGATCAGTTTATTTCCTAGTTTTCCTTATGTAATTTGAATTTTGTGACGTGTGCAAGAATCAAACGACCAGAACACCCGGAACAAATATCTGCAGATCGTACACACAATTGTTCCGAGGCGGGAATAGAACCCGCAACCTCCTGCGTCGCAGGCGGACCTTCGCCCACCGCGCCACATCGGTCGTCTCATGGTCTAAAGGTAATAAAGCACTTTGATATTTGACTTACCATCAGGTGAGATTGTGAACGAAGGTGACAAATACAAATCGTAGGTCACTTGAAATTTAGTAAAATACAGAAATGTTGTTATTGAAACTTGTTTTCATAGGTAAACTAAATTTATATATTGTTGATTTGGGGCTTTTGCTCTCAAAGAGAATACAATATCTATTATACGTAAGACTACGTAAGAGGATATTCATTATTCCCAAGAAAGTGCCGTATATGTTTTGAATTTGGAACCTCAAAATTTGTATGGAAATATTGACCAAGGAGATTCCTACTAAAAGATCTTAGATCTGTTTGAATTTGGTAAAACTTTCACCTTTTTTACGTACGGCTACATGACGTGGGTGCATATAAAGTGCGTTTTACGAGCATAAAATGTGAAAACGAATTTATTTCTCCTCTAAAAATACATCGGCAAGTTTATATATCCGGCGCACATTAGAATAGTAATATTTTATTGGTTTCTCAATAAAAAAAACAAATGTTTTTGTTATTATAGTGCGTAAGTGTGTTTTCCCTGTAGGTGGAGCTAACGGCGTCCGTAGGAAGTCTCAAAGATTTTCTACTCGTCAGTTACTTGATTTCGTGGCTTAAATGGGTAGAGCGTTCCCGTACTGAGGGGAAGATCGCGGGTTCGAGACCCGCCGAAAGCAAACATTTTTGGGGTTTTATACAATTTATTTTAAAATAATAGACAAATCAGACATATTATAATTAGATAGATAGATAATTTTTTTATTAAACACTTAAAAATAAAACAAACAAGATAGAATAAAGTACAAAATATGTGATAATTTGGCGGTCTTATCGCTCAAGAGCGGTCTCTACCAGACAACCGTGGATATATTAGATAGATAGTAATGAGTCACAATACGGTCTCTGTCTCAGCATGAGTGGTATTAGCCGAACTAGATTAAATTCGCCGTACGGTCTACGCTCAATCACATGATTGAATGATTACCCCAAGCAGTCATCGCTAGATTGACCAATTGCTGGCATTTACACAACAAGGCAAAATTGTACAGGTACTATGTACTTCCTGAAAGTCTGAGGACCTACCAGGTTTGGGAGACTGATAGTTACCGCCGAATGTTCGGCCACGGCGCGGCCAGTCTCATCGGAGATCGTAAAACCGGCCAACAAAGATTTTATTGATTCTCGCTCCCATATTGTTTCATCATCAGCCTATATTAGTCCACTGCTGGAAATAGGCCTCCCCCAAAGAGCGCCATAGCGCCCTGTCTTCAGCTCGCCGCATTCAGCAAGTACCTGCAGTCTTTCGCAGGTCGTCATCCCACCTGGTCGGAGGGCGTCCTACACTACGTTTACCGAGTCGTGGACTCCACTCAAAATCTCTGACTGCAGGTAGATAATAAGAAATAAGAATAAAAAGAAAGAAGACTTTCATTTCTGAGCAGGTTTTGAACTGGTGTTCAAAACCTGCTCAGAAATGAAAGTCTTCTTTGAATGAAAGTATACCACTTTTCAAAGATCTATTCTAATATTATAAAGAGGAAAGGTTTGATTTTTTGTTTGTTTGTTAGTTTTTTTGTGTTAAATAGGCTCCGAAACTACTGGACCGATTTGAAAAATTCATTCACTGTTGGGAAGCTACACTATCCCCGGTGAGCATAGGCTATATTATATTTTCAAAAATGTTAGGGATCCTTAATAAAACTCCAATAATGTTACCCAAGGTGTTAATAAATCACCGCATCATCCTATATTAGTCCACTGCTGGACATAGGCTTCCCCCAATGAGTGCCATAGCGCCCTGTCTTCAGCTTGCCGCATTCAGCATCTACCTGCAGTCTTTCGCAGGTCGTCATCCCAGCTGGTCGGAGAATAAATCACCTTATAAAGTGAAATTCGAGTTTAACGCGGGTGAAACCGCGTGGAACAGCTAGTATTATATATTATCTGTTAGAAAGAAAAAAAATATTTGCACAGCTAAAAACCAGCGCTGCAATGGCACAAGTGGAATTTCAACTGAGCCGGTAACCATTTTGGGTTATTTATTTTAATTTGCACAGAATTAGCAAGCTGAAGTGGCAGTGTGCCGGCCATATCTCGCGAAGAACCGACAACCGCGAGGGTAAACGTGTTATTGAGTGGAAACCATGACTCGGTAACCGTAGTGTAGGACGCCTTCCGGCCAAGTAGGATGACGATCTGCGAGACTGCAGGCAAATATAAAATATTTTTATATTAAGAATATAATATGCCTCTATCTTAACTTTATTTTCAAAGACCTTTGTAAAATTCAACGAAAATACAAAACGATATCCTTAAAATACTTACCTAGGTAGTTCTAGTTTTCAAAATAATTTAAGTAGTCCTGAGAACTTACTGAGTACAACCAGGATAATCTGCGTGAGGAACCTTCTTATTTTCACTGCATCCACAGCCATTATTTTAGTGGTTGGTAACACTGTCATCACTTCAACCACCATCAACCCCTATTTAATAATAATAATTAATAATAATAATAATGCTGGACAACTCACACAGCATTATCTAGCCCCATGGTAAGCAGAGCTTGTGTTATGGGTACTAGATAACTGATATACATAATACAATACATTACATAGATAGATATTTTTTATTATACATAGAAAACGACCAGAACACCCGGAACAAATATCTGCAGATCGTACACAAAATTGTTCCGAGGCGGGAATCGAACCCGCAACCTCCTGCGTCGCAGGCGGACCTTCGCCCACCGCGCCACACCGGTCGTCAACAGTGGGTTGCCATCTCACACTTAATTTTCAGTTTGTTTTCTGCACGGTACCCAAATCAAATTTTATCACATCACATTCAGTTTTAACAATGAAAAATAAAAACCTTATGAAGGTAATTTAATTACCATACTATCTAACTAATAAAAATACATGTTAATGAGATTTTAGCACAATCACTTCAAATGCACGTCGGCAGCACTAAAACTAACACTAAAATCCCCAAAATTTTACCATCAAAATTACATTCTATTATTTTTAGACTTGCTAGAGCACTCGCTTAAGTCCGGGTAGAAATGCAAACAGCAGCCTATCTTGTGTACAAAACAACTGAGCTGTGTGGCCTGGTCCGATACATCTGATATACTGGTTGAATACATCGCCGAGACACGTGCTTGATTTGAACAACTTTGAGATAAACTTTGACCTTTTCGTCTAATGTCGATGATTTTGTATTTATTGCTTCACAACATAGGTAGGTATAATGTAACGGGATTCTGACAATGACGTAATGTTTTTTGCAGAGGTAAAAAACTTGGGAAATTAGAATCTCTGAGCAAACAATAAACCGCAAAGCACTAGGTAAAACTTGACTTTTTGTGGATGTAGGTAGGTATTTCTAAAAAGGGGTACCTAAAGTAGGTAAAAAACGTAGGAAACCCGAAGAGAAGACGTAGGAGCCGTAAAAAACGTAGAACATCTCCGTAGACTTGTACGGAGGTGTTCTAAGTTTTTTCCGGCTACTTACGACATACTTTTTTAGGGTTTCTCTTTTTAGAACAAAACCCTTATGGCCTCGCTGTGTCCGTCCTTTTAATAGATATCTCAGCAACTTCCAAAAAAAGGTTTGGTGCCTGCCCAGAAATGCACCACCCAACTCTTCGTAAGACGCGACTACCAACCGAGTACGCAAATGCAACTCAGATTTAGAGATATTAGAGAAAGAGGATCTTAATGAACTCCAATGAAATGAACATGACAAAGCTCCGATACTGACTAAAGATGAGATCGACTTCCTTTCACCTAGGTAGGTACCTACATCTGAAATGTATCTTTGAAACATCAAAATAATTTTTTCAGGACAATTTCAAAAATTTTATAAATAGTTATTTTTAGGGGCTACATCGCTTGACCAAAAATTATTTAGATACCTATGCCAGAATAGTTTTCTTTAAATGAGAGCTGATTTACTAACTCTGTCCCAGTTTAACCCTTAGCCGTGTGTGTTGTCGTGTTTTTGAGTGACACTACCACAGAATGGCGGTCATGGTGACCGCTTATTATTTTCTATTTTATATATGAAAAAATAATAATAATGACAAAAATCACACTGTATTTATAGTGAAGTCCCTAACCTTTATGCTTTAACCGTCTGCGCGCGAGTCATACTCCCACTTGACGGATCTTGATTAAAATGCCGCTGGGGAAGCCCGGCATGAGCTTTATAAATAGCTTCGTATAAAACAACACTTGGTTTGCGGTTGAATGCATGAGTAAGCGGTAATTATAGGTAGGAAGACCCTAATAATGATAAAGTACTACTCGATACTAAATCCTAGATATTATTTATAAACAAAGGGTTACTGACACACAAAAATCAAAAGAAATATTGGTGGAAAATATTTTACGACTTTAATAAGATGTGTGAAACAGTTTTTGGTTTTGGCAGCTTCCTTTGATAATTTAATTTGCCTAACGTCTGTCTGTTTAGTGCTCGAATGTGATCCTTTGTTTGCTGCGCATGTGTAATTAAAATTATAATTACCTAAGTTGTTAACGTTTTTTTTTATGGACTAAAAACATTTGTCCATATTTTTGTTCATTGTGTTGAGTGGTTATCATTGTTTTCTATTATTTTTATAAGATTTTGTGAAGTTTCTATACACAAAATAAGTATATCTTTGTTGACATAAAATATATTTGATTCTAGAACCGAGTAATCTATGGCTGGTGGTCCTTACCTATTTACATATACACCACCTACTCGATTATACCTACTCGATTATACTTCCTTAAGCACCTAAACCTGCGCTAAAACATGTTGATGTATCCTACTACGCAAGGCATTGCAGGTACCTACTTAACTTGGTAGGTACCTGCAATGCCTTGCGTAGGTATTCGCCCTAGGTAATTAATTCACACTTTGTGCTTGTCCACACGCGGTCTTATCCACAGAACAGCAAAATTACCTTCCAACCTCTTACGTAGTTCCTTCATACTCAAATAGATTTTTACAAGATTTAGACTAATCAATCAAAAACATGACAAAGGATGCTAAAAAAGAACCGAACTAGGTACCTAAATAAACACGACGAAACAATGCTGTGTACCTATGTACCTACTACGGTACTGGCAACTTTCACCACAGTATCCTTACCTTACAAAAACTAGCTGACAATCGAAGACGTAGGTACCTACGAAATAACAATTTAATGCCAGCCTCTAATGATAATACTTCAACAGCCAACAAAACTGGTATTTACGCTCCACAACCTAACTAGGTCACCTACGGAAGGAGTCCTCAAGTCGTCCTGTCCAATTGTACTGATGAGGCAACAATAGAAGCTATTCCGGTAACTGGGGCTGAATGGACTGAGCCAAGTTCGACTCGTGGGCTAGGTACTACCAGGGACCAGATATACAAATCTGGTCCCTGGTACTACCAATGGTACTAGGTATTATTTAGAGCACTTAGCTTCTCCATTGATGTTTGTACAAATTGGTGCCTTGCCTTTGCCTTGATTATACGTAACGAGGTAGGTACCTTGATTCAGTTAGCTGTGAGAAATGAAGTGCCTGCTGCTATTTATTCGCACTAGGCGTGTATTAAAATCAAAACAATTTGTAGATAATAAGAAATATTTATTCATGAATTCATTGTACCTACTGACATATCAAACAGACGGCACTTAGATAGTATTTAAAATAGACTGTTTTGTTCAATACTATAGGTATTTTTTTCATTTATTTTCTCACACAATTTACAATAATAAAAATTTAAAAACCGGCCTATATTTATTTGTTTGGTGTCATCTTATTCTTCAAACGTGTATATGTACATACATTTATCTACCTTAGATAAATACTAATGTAGGTACATTTTGTATATTTATTTTTATTTTGTAGATACTACTCAGCAAATTCAAGCCAATAATGCAATCATTGATGGCTTATATCCGGATATATCTGTCGTGGCCAAAGTAGATTTGCTCACTTCAGGAAATGCTCGAGAATTTCATGTCATAGTCGCATTTCATGAAGTAAGCAAATCTAGGATATGGCCACGACATATCCATTAGAATATAAGCCATCAATGATATTGTGAATATAAATATAGCTATAATATTGAAATAATAGATCTACGATCTATACAGATCCTAACGTCCCTTCATCTCATTCTCATGCTCCGTCTCCAACAGCAGCTGCGCGAGCGTGTGCCTCGCGCCCAGGTCCAGTACATCCAGGTGCAGGGCTCTCGTGCAGGCGGCGGAGGCTGCAGGGGCTGCGGGGCAGGGGGCGGGGCGCGGGGGCAGCAGCGCGGCGGGGTCCGGCGCGCGGAGGGTGCGGAGCGCGGGGAGGGACGAGAGCAGAGAGGGGATTGAAGAGTGAGGGCTGGGGTGGGATGATAACGCTGGAATTAAAGATGAGTGTGTTGAACAAAGAATTGAAGTGAACAGGAAATCAAAAACTCCTTATTTCTTATCACCACATGGTATAAATCAAAGTCGTTTCCCGCTGCTATGCAATGTATGGTTCGATCTTTAAAACTGCGCAACGGATTTTGATGTGTTTTTTTTTTAATAGATACAGTGATTCAAGAGGCAGGTTTATAGACTTATTGACACATAGATTTCCACACGGGCGAAGCCGCGGGGCGACGGACAGAGAGAAGCGACTTTGTTTTATACTATGTAGTTATATCAGTCATCTACCTCTAGTACCCATAACACCAGATCTGCTTAACTTGGGGCTAGATGATGCTGTGTGGATTGTTCAACATTATTTATTATTTTATAAAGACTTACCTTCAATATAGTCGCTGTTATAGAAAGCAGCGATGATATGCGAGTGTACGTTGAACCGGCCCGTGTTGGTCTTCCCCGGCGCGCGGGCGTACGCGGCGTGCCGGCTGAAGGGGAGGGGGGAGAACCATTGCGCGCCCGACACACAGTTCATGCGGACCTGGAGTATGTATACAGCATTATAGCACGAATTATTTAGATGGGCTATAACTGTACTGCATAACTCAGAACAACGCGTAGGTATTTAGAGCGTTGTATAAAGAGTAATGAATAATGACCGAGTGCCATACTTACCTTTCGGTCATATTATGATCTAAAGGTGGGTTACATAATTATGTACACTTTATTTTTAGGATTGAAACCCGAGGAATGTAACATTCGGGTCAAACCTACGGGTTTAAATAGTGTTAATATAAGAAATTATGTATATTATTTAAAAATAAATAAATACAATAGGCAATTGCATAAGCCTATAATATGTATATAACGAAATGCCGAAACCCCTTTGGTTCCCGCGATTTGGGCCAGTTCTGGCAATGGCAACCATGAGACAACCATATAAGTGTTAATTTTGCATTAAGTATTGCGTGACAAATGGACGAATAACTCGATAGCACGCCAAGCGATTTCGATGATTCTGTTTTTAAAACCCATTTTCATTATTTAGGAATTTGAAGTCGGCTTATAGTTTTTAAAACACGCTAAGGCTGCCTTCACATAAGGTCGCAAGCAGAGCGGCAGCCGCGCGACTTGTTTGGATTAACGTCGGCGCGGCAGCCGCGTGCGATCACTTATCGATACAAGTCGCGCGGCGGCCGCTCTGCTTGCGATCTCATGTAAAGGCAGCCTTAATGTTTGTAATAAAAGCATCTTCTTCTTGGATGAAGACAACAGTACCCACACCTACAGACTCACCCTATTCAGAAAGTCCTGGTTGAACTCTAAATGCGGCACCGCTATCAGCACCAGTCCGTCCGCGCCGATCCTCCCGCCGATGGCTTGCATGGCTTCTCTCCCGGCTACCGAGTACAGGGCCACTTCGCCCCCCTCGAACCCTCCTGTTGATATGACAAAGAAAATTAGGTTTAGGAACAATATTGTCACGTAAAACAGAAGAAATATTAATATTTTTATGCATTGAACATTTTGGTGTTAGGTGAGGTTAGATTAGGTTGTCCTAGTCTTTGATCTGGTCACAATGCATAAAAACCAAATATAACAATATAATACTTTAACTCTATGTAGAATGTTTGTCAACAAACCACCTATACTTAACCTATAATTCACTCACCGCTCACGCAAAAAGCTTTACCTTCTAATTCTCCCCCTTCTATAATTTCCACAGTTTTCTGTGGGGAAGCGAGAGCGGCTACAGCATCACGGATGGGTGCGAGCAGGACAGACGCTGTTGTCTTGTTTAGTTGGTTGGGGAATGTTACCTGTGGTGGAAAAATATTTTCAGCTTAGACGACGATATACATAAATAATCATACTTAAAGTTGTCGCAGATCTGAGCCACACTGCTACCGCATAGCACGAACATTTGCACTCAAATATGGGCTTTAACTCGTAACATTAAGGTGCAATTTTTATTAACGCCCGATGTGGCGCGGCAGGCGAAGGTCCGCTTGCGATGCAGGAGGTTGCGGGTTCAATTCCCGTGGTAAAATGTGTAAACACTGTGGTAAATCAGGCGGACACAAAACCGCGAGGGAATGGTTGCCAAGCAGAGTAACAACCATGTGATAAAAAAAACACGTTTGTTGTATGGGAGCCCACTTAAATATTTACTTTAATCTGTTTTTTAGTATTTGTTGATATATCTTTTTTCAATATCTCTTGCTATTTTGTGTTTAATACCTAGTTTAAGGTTCTGTATCTACTAAAGAACATACAATTAAGGAACTCTGTAACCCTGTATTCGGAGGAGGGCGTTAATGCACGCGACACAGTTATATAACTACTGCGTGTATTATCGTTTTCACACAAGTTATCTATTTCCCATGTATTTATGTTCCAAATAAAGATTATTTGATTTATTTGATTTGATATATACGAGATACATCATTTGTGAAAATTTCAACTGTCTAATTATCACGGTTCATCAGTTAGGTACAGCCTGGAGACAGACGGACGGACAGCAACAGAGTCTTATTAATAGGGTTCCGTTTTACCCTTTGGGTAAGGGACCTTAAAAAGGTAACAATAAGTTGTATACTTACAATATACAAGTTAGTATTAGTGTCCCTCTGCGACAGCTGTGTATATCTCTCGAGGAAGGCCTGGCCGTCCGTCAGTGCGGTGGTAGTCAGAGGTAGTGGCAGTACAATGTTGACTCGTGCGCTCTCTGTGACGTAGCGTACGGGCACGAGGCGGGCGGAGCCGAGGGCGCGCGCTACTTCCACCAGCCGGAGCATCTGAGGGTTTGAGAAATGTTGGTATATTAGTGTAGAGTATTTTGGTGGATTATTATATTTAGTGTGATGTAAAATGGCTCAAAAAACCCTAAACTGTAAGGTCACGACAGTATTGGCTAGACAGCCGCCTAGGCACCTAAGCCTCCGAAGCAACCCGCCAACCTGGCTAGGTTAGCCCACCAGGGTTGCTTCGGAGGTTGCTAGGCACGTGGCCATTCTGATGGCCCAAGGATTATCATCATCTGAACTACCAGGTATTATCGTTTTATCTCCCACCCTCGAGGTTTTATTGAAGTGAATACTTCTTTAGGCGCTATGAGCTTTTTGGGTGAACAAAAAGCGTGAACGTCATCGAACGCGAAATGTTGTACAAGTTTGGAGGTTAGGTTTATATGGTAATAATGCTGGTTCATCTCACCCCTTGAACAGGCAGGAACATTGACACATGAACATGAATAAGTATCTTACCCTCCGTGCACCAACGTCAGCTGACACCCTGATTACGACATCTACACGCTGTCGGCGGCGTTATCATAAAAAGCGTGTTCTTATTATTTATTTTTACCGCAGTGCCATCAGGTCCGTACAGCTTCAGCAGCAGTCTGTATCTCAGCGCGGTGGGGGGCTCCCACTGCCATGCCCCCTCCGCTAGCTCCACGCGGGAGGCCCACGCCCAGCGCTGGCGTGCCCACGCTATTGCCGTGTCCAGGACCAGCTGGAAAAGGAACAGTTTTAGGATAAGTTTTCAGTGAAGGACGTTGGGGTAAAGCTTGCTATCAAATGTCAAAGTGCTTTATTTCCTTTATTATGCATTATCTTCTTCAGAGACACTCCGAGCATAGCTCTTTCCATAGCGACCTGAACTGGTGGACCAGCCCTAACGTGAGTGTCCACGTCTCAGCTCCATAGGTCATAACTGGTAGGACGCACTGATATACACACGCACTGTCTATAACCCTACTTACTTGCACTGCATGAGTAGTAGGTGCGGTCATAGCACCGACAGCGCGATGTTCGTCCGGCATGAAGGCGTGCGTTTCGTTGAATAGCGTCCAGCGGAGGTGGTCAAACCTGCGACAATTATACTGTTTACTATGTGATTTGGTTCAGGAAAAGGTATAAGTGATCACGTGTAAAAATGACGAATTCACCGCAATCCCATGAAGGACAATGGTGCAGCAAGTAACTCAACGTAATACTGTTATTTTTACTACTACCTGGGACCCTTTCATCAAAGTTTTTTCTAAGAATTTTAACATCTGCAGCATAACCGTCATAGATATTTTTAAAAATATTTCCTAGCTAACAAAATATTTTTTGTAAAAAATATTTATAACTTATCAATCGTCTACCTACTGCAACCAAGTTGGTTAACTACAATTTTAGTGTTAAGAATAAGAACGCAACTCATCTACTACACATAAATGGCAAACACAAATAAATCAGAGGCCGAAATCCAAAAAAACAATAGACTATTAGACAAAAAAATCGGTATTTTTTTAAAAAACTTCAAATTTCAATATCTTGAAAATGATTAAGTTTGGCGTAGATATAGTCAAATCAGTCAGGAATTATGCAGCTACCACCCCCTCCAGGGTCTAGGTCGAGTTAACCTGTAACCCTGTATAGTGATGACTGATGATGTACTAGCAACTTTCCCGTATTCATCATCCATCCACCAGGATGATGAATGCGGGAAAGTTGCTAGCAGATGTATGTGATGATGATGCTGATAATGTTACCTGGAAGGTGGAGTCGGAGGCGCCAGACCAGGGTCAGAGCGGAGCCCCGCGGGCCAGGTGGCGTTCCGTGCGTGCGGGGGGTGGCGCGGGGCGAGGTGCCACATCTCCCCGCGCAGGCGGAGCGCGGCCGCGCGACCGCGCTCCAACCATATCTGTGACATAATAAACCGACTTCAAATTCCTAAATAATAAAAGTGGGTTTTAAAACTTAGTTTTAAAAAAATTCATCGAAATCGGTTGGCGTCATATTGAGTTATTCGTCTATTTGTCGCGCACATACTTAACGCAAATTTAAGATTTATATGGTTTTGCTCATGGTCAGAACTAGACTATATTGAAATGGGACTACACGGGAAGCACCAGCTTTAAAAAAAAAACAATCATCAAAATGAGTTCACCCAGTCGAAAGTTCTGAGGTAACAAACATAAAAAATGAGAAAAAAATATATAGTCGAATTGAGAACCTCTTTTATTATAGTTTTTGTAAAACAGGCCAAATTATAATTACCCGTGATACGTAAGCATGCAAGCGATGCATGTCCGCAGGCTCCGCTGGATGCGCCGTCACCGCGTCGCATAGCGCAGGCTGTAGCGCACCAGACGCGGACAGGTGCACTGACTGGTAGCTTTCACCCTGGGGATAACAAACTAATTATTACATTAGGTATTTGATTCTAAAATAAACCTTTGGCAATACAAATTTGTATGTACCACATGCATTTATTGTGCAAGTGAGACAGTTGCGAAATGACTTTATGTTAGCTAACTTTATATAGGGCGAAGGAAAAAGCTGAGGGAGATCTTTATCATGTCCAACTTTTCCATCTGTATAAGACGTCATTATGCTTTGGAACCTAGCGACCGCAATTTATGCGTAAATATAAAAAAAAAAATTAAACACAATGAAGAAGGAGAAATCCCAATTATTGAATCATAACCAAACAAAACTTAACACAACATCGATAAAATTTTGTACAAATTACACAAATTTATTATACTGCCGGACCCATCACATGAGTTAACTTTTAAGACTTCGTGAGGGAGCGGGCGGAGATTTCCTGCAGTTACCTGGTGATGCTGGTTACAAGACAGATGCGCAGCGTGTAAGACACAGCGGCCTAGGTTCTCGTGGTGATGCGGTGAATACGAGTTGCGGACGCACCAGTCCAACTCGTTGTGGACCGCTCGGAGGACAGAGTTCGAGATTATTATACCGGCGTCTGGAATTAACTAGTGGCAGTTAGTCAGTGAGAAATTATATCAGTGATATGGTTGAACGGGGAAGGATAATGTAACCTGTGAATGTTTTGGAGCGATGATGGTGTATAAAGTCGAAATATGAAACCGTAGTTCACGTGTCGTGCCAGCTTTATTCGTTCTAGCGAAAACTCTGACTAATTATGACAAAAACTGTAATATGAGAAGGCTTTACATATAATTTACCGGACCTTCCCGGCTTCGCACAGTTTTAGTACGGATCCCTAACTTTTTTGAAAATATAATATAGCCTATGTTCACCGCGGATAGTGTAGCTTCCCAACGGATTTTTCAAATCGGTCTAGTTCTAGGTCTAGTTTCGGAGCGTATTCATTACAAACGAAACAAAAAGCATCTGCGACTTTAGTAAAAAGTTTGTATAAGAAAGCCTGTGTTTTCTCTCACCAAGTGAGCAGTAATGGCTGTCATCTTCAGCCACGGTCCCCATGTACACCTCCTGACTGACACTGAGCCTCGAGACCAGCTCGGTAAGTCGTCTAGCGTTCACAAACGCTCCATCCGACACGAGGAAGAAAAAATCAAACTCTTCTAGGTAGTTGTCGGCTAGGTATTTCAGTGCGTGGAAGGGTTTTAACATCTCTCGCGTGTCGGTAAAACCTGGAATAATTAGTAATAATGTCAAAACAAACTAAATATCCCTTTATAAGTGACTTTTGTGTTAATAACTGTTATGTATTTGAGAATTGAGGGTGGATTTATAAAATGTAACCTATTTGAAGGTAGATGATTAAAAGTCAGTTTTGGTAATGAACTCAATCATGGCGTTATCTTTTAATAACCATGATAGTTTCAAAAGTTTCTGCCTGCAGCTTCGCGCGCAGTTTTTGGAAATGTTTCAAGGTTATTTATATCCCATGGAACTTTTTTATGGAATAAAAAGTAGCCTATGTTTGATTCTTGGCTTATAGCTACATCTATAATATATTTTGGATAATATACCTACAATTATATCTTTATGAATTGTAGCCTATGTGTTATTCTGATATGTAAGCTATATAGTGAAGTTTCATCAAATCCATTCAGTAGTTTTTGCGTGAATGAGCAACAAACATACATACATCCTCACAAACTTTCGCGTTTAGAATATTAGTAGGATAATTAGCTATTAATAACAGTACCTACTTAGATACTTAAGGCTATATTGAAAATTTTTGAAATAAATATTCTTTATCTTTATTCTTTAAAATGTTTCTTACCAACAACATTAGCAAGCCCTGGTTCGTTGCTCATCTCACTGGCAGTGATGAAGAACTTCAGTGCTGGCTGCAGACGCTGCATTGTTTTGTTGAGAGCTGGGACCCGCCCGGTGAGTGCTCCTTCTGAAGTCAGGACTCCAGAAAGTAGGGAGCCTGTAAGTGGAACACAGGTAGTGCTGAGTTTTTTGCCTTACTTTTCTTAGGCACTACCGCTTGGAACTACCAATAGTGTGAAGGGAAATTTTACTTGCCATGGCACAACTGTTAGTGCTACAGCAAAAGTACATTTCCAGTATCATTGCCAGTAGTTTCACTGGAAATATTATGCTCCATCCCGTGGCATGAGTGAAGGGCTATTAAACCTTTAGCATAAATGCAATTTTAATCAAATTGGATGGAGGAAGGTACTTACTGGCACTTAAGATGAGTGGATAAGTAAAAAATTACAATGACAATGTTATCATACAACTTGAATCCTAATAGTCTGATGCCCTGAGTTCAGTTACGAAAATTCAGTTTACTACTTCTTTTGTTTGGAGTTGTCAAATTAAACAAATGCAAGAGAAACAAATGACAACTTTTTCACAAACTATATTAGTAACAGAGGTTAGTTAGGTAGGATCCAAAAAATGGAGTCTATAATACTCAGGGAACTGACCAAAAACTGCTTTAAATACTTACTTGAAATGGATAAACACTTTCTTACTAATACCTACATAAAATAGGTAGACATACCTGACCTGCCAAGCAAAGCAAGGATGGTAGGTAGGCATCTACTTAAATATCTAAAGCACAATTTTTCAGATTAGGAGAAGGCTCAACAGGCAGTAATCTGATGACTAAAACTACTTTCAAACTCAACTAGCACACTATCAGAGGCTCCAATTCGTTAGCACTGACCTCTCATACCAAGCTCCGTGCTATAATACCGCGGGCGCTGCACGCTCCGCCCGGAGGCCTGCCCAGCTGGCCCTAGAGGCCTTTCCTCCCGCTGCGGCGAGTATTCATCAGGAACCAGAGGCACCACCACCCCTTCTGAACACTCCGGCACCTCCTCATCTAAAGGAATCGCCACCAAGGAGATCCATAGCCCCAGCGCCACGCCACAAAGGAAATAGGAATTGTGCTTCACTTGCGTTTTTACGAAACGGGACCACATTTTGATGGAACTTTACGGTATCATAGATTAGAGATTCTGGATGCGCGTGCGGTTGGAACGAAGTATAGTAATTGGTTTATGGGTTAGCACATTCTAATCTTTATAAATGATGTAATTTTAATCTCTCAAGGTAAAACCGATTTATCGATCTTCATCAAAAATCAACATTACATTAATTTGGAATAGATGGCTATTTTACCGATTTTTTCTATATACAAACGACGGAGTTGTCATGGTGTCACTACGTAGGAAGATTGTCTGTCACTGTCACGACGTGGACTTGGGTGGAGCTATTTCAACCGACATTCAAATTAAGTACAAATTTTGTACTACAAAACAGGTACCTATAACATTTTTGAAATAGAATCAATTTAAATAAGCGCTAATATATATATTTCAGGAAATACCACAGGGTATCTAAGTAGGTACCGTATCCGATTGTTTTTATTATTACTGGTAGACACCGAGACCGACGGTGGACCTACTGAAAAAACTAAGCTATTAAATTGTGGTCGTTTACTGACCTAGATACTTATCTTATCTACCTACTTTATAATTAAAATTTTTTTTTTTTTACTCATGGTACATTATTAAATTATGATTAAACGAAAAACAAGGACTAGTTGATGTTTCGACCCTTTCAACCATGAAACCTAGGTAGTTACATGTTTTGAGAAGTACAAACTGCCTACCTTTCATTTGATACACCACTCGGTATGGTAGCAGTCTAGCAGTAATTGCTTAGATATTCAAGAGGAAAAAGACGGACTAAGCGAGTAGGGTTTCGAAACTCTAGAAATAAAAAGCTATTAAAAACGACAAAATGCAGTTTATTTAGGTTTAAAACATAAACAGTAATAATACTAGAGTTAACGAGATACCACCTCAGTGGCTAGTTAGTATATTTACATACCACAACCACGCGCCGACATACAGTTACTAATAAAATCATGACGAAATAGAATTTATTTATATGCTCCGTTTACATTATTCTAATGGCCAGCTTGCAAGTGTACTAGACGTAGCACAAACAAAATAATAGTGTTCTTAAAAGCCCCAAGGGTGGCGCTAGTGGTCAAACAGTTTACATTTCCACGCGTCTTCTTTATTCAGTTAGCTAGACTGGCAGCTTACAATGTAAAATAAAGGGCCACATTTATCGCGTAAACGATTACGCTTTACATTCGAATATTCAAACACAAATGTAATCATCCCTCAAGTGGCGATTTTATGAAAATCTGTTGCGAGTATTAGGTATCCATTAAAATGTGTTTATAATTCATAAAATAATCCCGTGTAATATATTCTAGACTTATATCAGGCACTACAGCTTTCCCAAGGTACTTATAGCATAACCTTAACATAAGTTTGCTTTTCGTTTCACAAATCACTTAAGAAACATCTAAAATTAATGAAAATTAAAAATAAATAGCCACTTTAAGCAACATGAGTCACTACAGTCGTCTGACCCCATCCCAAATGCAATATCGAACCTGCGAGTTTTTGTCTAGTTTAGGACTGACCTAAGTTACGGAGATGTCAGCGCGATGTCGAAATCCAACCGATAGAGCCTGTGCAAAAAGAGAAGTCTCTTAGGAATTGAGGGCGCGCGTGTGCCAATGGTCTACTCCAGACCTCTTTTTGCACATACTCTAGTAATATCGCATACAACAGGTGTCCTACGGATGTAGAAATATCACTTGCCACATAAAAGTCAGCGGGATATGATATCACTATATCGTATGCGACAAAGTATTTCTTCTCAAACAAACATTCGGACCGTACATTAAGATCTTAAAATTAATGTCTTTTCTATAAAAATAAAGAAAGCGGGGTGTTCGTACGCCGACATACTAATCAATGATCAAATCAACTGTCAAATAAGTTATTTCCGAATTAACGTTGACAAAACATTCGATCATTGCTTAATTATTAGTTAATTAAAGACCAGCGTACAAAAAACCTGCAAACCTACCATGCTATTTAGCACAATCGTTATCAGGGTTATTTTATTACGACAATTTTATCGTGCATATCGCGTGAAAAAGCGTATTTGAAGCCGCCACACACAGAAACCGTGGCCGCGCCGAAGGCGAAAGCGTGCGAGTTGTTTCATACAAATTTAGGTGCACCGCTTAGCCTCCGCCCGGCGGTGTATGTGTTGTCTTTCATATAAATTCGTATGATACAACCCGCACGCCTTCGCCTCCGGCCCGGCCACGGTTTCTGTGTGGCGGCTTTTAAGCGTGACTAATGCCTTTTCACGCGTTATTCACGTTAAAATTTTACGTTACGTTATGTGCTAAATAGCGTGGTAGACTTCCTGCTGTACCTAATTGAATAAGGAAGTGTGTCCTTCATAATAGTAGTTTAGTGTCATACATCTAAATAACCTTATGCGTATTTCCATCAAAGCGGAGTAAAGTTGTGTAAATAAACCAATAGAATCTCGAATCCACGTTGTGTTGGTGATCCATGTGACGTGAGAGTGTGTTATTTTGACACCATGCTACACTTATTAATCGTTATTGTGCCTACACGATTCCACATCGTTCCGCTTTGGTGTAAACAGGCCCTTATGTTAGGTGAAGTGACGACATAATCTAAAACATTCATAGGTACAAGTTTTATTGCTCTTTTGCATAATTAGAAGTTTTTTCAATCACCAAAGAACTTATTTGAGAAATTAAATTTGCTATTTGGCAGCTAGTACTGTATGTAATATTTGTTGTGATTTTTATGGTATACTAGCGGACCTTCCCGGCTTCGCACGGTTTTAGTACGGATCTCTAACTTCTTTTAATTATAATATAGCCTATGTTCACCGGGGATAGTGTAGCTTCCCAACGGTGAAAGAATTTTTCAAATCGGTCCAGTAGTTTCGGAGCCTATCCATTACAAACAAACAAACAAAACATCTAACCTTTCCCCTTTATTATATTAGTATAGATACTTGGTTAAAGTTTGCAAACAGAGTAGCAGTTGTTCCGATGATTGAAGAATTATGTCTCGGTAGATTTTAAACAATGAAAATTATGATTATAAATTAATATTAAATCTATGGAAGTAGGCTTGACAGTATTAAAGTTAATCTGTGACGTAAGTTAAGGCAGACATTCCACAAAAGATCCACCATTAGATCCTTTGATTTTTATAGCATAACTTTAGTGGAATATCATGTTTTAGAAGATCATGCCAACATACAAGTAATTTCCAAGGTGCTTATGTTTCAACATTTAAAATGTTTCACAATAACTAAACCACTTCACTGAGATTTTTCATTACTCTATTTAAAAAATAAAGTTATTCTGGTACACCTAAAATGGAGCTTTGTAAACTTAAAAAAGTTTATTAAAAAGTGCAAAATATTACTAATATATCCTACCTTTATCATAAGTTATTGTATTGGTACAAAGTATCTCCACTCACACAGAAGCATTGCTTATAATATTTTATAGCATCTGAGAACATGTTCTAAAGTCTTACTGCTTTAATATTATTAACCAGGTCTAGGCTTATTTATAAAACTGTTTTATTAGAATACAAATATTGCTGTCAAGTTGTTTTAACCCCGAAACCATTTTATGGTCTTCAGCCATGCTTTTCCTAGGTCTTAAGGGTATGTTCCTATAATGCGGATTTGCCCCCGCGTGTTAGTCAGCCAAAACCTATAATTTCAATGTTTTTCCTACCACGCGGGGTACACGCACGCGGATTGGCTGTAGCTATTTATAATCGGGTGGCCCGCACGCGGATCAGATACGTAGTCTGTGCAAAAAGAGAAGTAGCTTAGGAATTGTTGTTGCGTTAATATGTTAGTCCACCGTTTCGCCAAGAGATTTCTCTTTTTGCTCAGACTCTACGCAAGCTCAAATCCGAATGACAGGAAAATATTTCTTATGTCATGATGACAGTTAAATGTTGACATAATTTCTACAGAATAAATGTTAAATGTCATTATAATCATGACAACATGTAACATTTACCCGTCCGTAGAAAATACATGGTGTTTTTTGCCTTTAGGATAGATCAAAAAGATTGAGGGATAAGATTTAGTATTGAAGAGACAAAAAACAAATGTAGTCCGGGAATATGATAAACATCTTTATCTCTATACATATAAAGCTCAATATTTGATTGCTTTCATTGCTTTACTTTCTACCTCGGGCGCCATTTTGTATTACCCGAGCAATTTCATATATAAGGTGACAATAATGATGAAATCTAACTGAAAGCTCTATTGAAATAATATTCATAGAAATACCAAGTATAAAAAGGGACAATGTAAAATTTGGATCCGGGTACCGGAATGTTTTTAATAAAATGCAATATAAATACATCTAATATACAATACAATAGGTAAATGTATAATTTAGTATTAACTCTTTAGTGCCGATATATACAAATTTTAAGCACGCTACAGACCAATATACGAAAAGCTACATTGCAATTTCATATTTAACTCCAAAAAGTTGATGGCAACATTTCCAAATCATTGTTTCATTCTTCCCAAAGATAAGATCTGTATAAGTAGTATACAGTATAATACTACTATATAGATATGCCAAAAACCATCAGCTGTGGTATTTATTAAAATAAATGCACAAATGTAATGAAATACATAAATAAAACAAACTAATCCAACATTGAAAATCTTCAAAGGCCACCGTTTACTACCGGTTTTCAAAATGGCGGATTATAAAATACTAGCTACTATACTTTTTGGAGTTAACTGTTCTTACACATACGAAGCCGCGTGTAAAAGCCTGCATATAAAGGCTGTAATTGGTACAGTCAGCACAATAGGCACTGCAGCGTGGTAATAGCAAAGGAACGACGCGAGCGCCACTTTATAGTCGCTCGATTGTTGCTCGTATGGAGAAGTTTTGGACGGTATTTAGAAGAGAAATGGGATAATCACGTTTACGGTGATGTTCTTTGAGAGATAATGACAGTAACTCCCATTTGTTCAATAAGACTGTGACGTCATAGAACTGTGGAAACAGCTGTAGTTGAATGGTAGGACTGGTTTTCTGTTAGAGAAAACTTGCTTTGAGTTCTTTTTATTGGCAAAATTGTGTCTCGTTTGTCACTTCTTTGCCAGTGTTCATGGAAATGTTATAATCAGGCAATGGAGTCATGTATAAGATAATAATTGGCCGTCCTTATATATATAATTAATTTTTCTTATATTGTTATGTCTAGCCGTAAGTTTTCCTAATATAAATAAATAATAGTGGTCACATTTGAAAATCTTTTCAAAGGACTATTTTACATTTATGTATTATTTCATTTCCACGCATTATACGTCAAGTTAACTGAGAACGGCTCTTAATCGTCTAATTATCTTTCATTGAACACCACCTTTGATATTGCAGAAATCATCAATCATCATCAATTAGTTCCATACCCAGTAGGACCACGGTTATTTCCCTTACCCGTTGTCCAACCAGTTGTACATTGGTCTCATCTTTTCATTCCGACAAAAGAGCGTTAACTTATTAAATGTAAAGGGTATCTAAAAATAGGTATCTTTAAAAAGTGGGGGGCGCTCGCGTCTTGTTCTACTAATTTTGAGGTAGTTAGAGATCTACATATATGAGGGCCTGGGAGTGAAAACTTTTGAAAAGGACTGTGAGATTTCGAATAATTTTTTTTAAATTCACATTAAAATACAGTAAAAGCTCATTTTGTATTGCGAATAAATGTTTGACCATAATCTCACCTGATGGTAGGTGACGATGTGGCCGACATTGTATCACGAGGTCTAGAAGACACCCATACACTTTAGGACACGTTCCCGCTGTGTCGTAAAAGTAAATTATCGTTGAACGACTATCGTCTCTAGTTGTTCCCATTAGAACAACTGTTTGAGTTCATTGTGAAGTGTGATTTTTATCGTTGAACGACTATTGTATACGATTCCGGTCTGATTGGATCATGAACACGTGAACAATTTTGAGATACTGTAAGCATTAAGTTCTGTTGCTCATTGGCAGAGCAGTTTTCTGATTGAAGGAGGAGAGTTCGTGCTAAAATATTTGCTTGATTTTACATCTCCCATCATCATTTTAGCATCTGCAGGCAAATGCTGGATGCGGCATGCTGAAGACAGGGCGCTATGGCGCTCATTAGGAGAGGCATATGTCCAGCAGTGGACTAATATCGGCTGATGATGAGGATGACATCTCACAAATCCAATTCAAAAGCTCTCATCTCGTAAGGCTCTTACAATCTAGCTTGAAAGGCTATCCACCCAGAAAGTCAACTGAGAATAAAAGAAAGCCAGGACAACTAACTAGTGCATGTGACGAGAAATTCTTAGACATATTCAAACGCGGTATTCGCTACCGAGAACGGCTGCGAAATTTTCGCTTGGTTTCGCGCATCATCCCACGAGACATTTTGTTACACAGCAAGGCTACCATTATCGTTATTACGCTAATCTTAACGCGTATACCGCGTGTTAACGTGCATTTTATCGAGAAAATGCTTTATTACGCGTTAAAATGCGCTTTAAAACGTGTTATTCGCGCTAAAATTAGCATAATATATACACGTTATATACACGAGTTGAATAGCATGCAAGCCTTGCTGGTCTTTACGCGATGCCCCAAAATGAGTATGCAGTTCCGAGTTCGTTTCCCTTTAAATAAGGCCCTCCCTTGTATCCAAATAGACATAAACCTTGTTATATTGAAACTTGGCCGGTTCTAAGTTAGCTTTCTGGGTGGCAAGAGCCTTAGCTTATTGTGTGTATGACAAATGCACATATAAAAATATATTGAGTATTGGTGTGAGCGATCGCTCGTTACGGAATGCTTAGTGTGCGGCGGTCGCGGCCGTCTGGCTGTCTGTCCGCTTCTCTGGCGCATCCTGGAAGTATAAGAGAAGAAAAAACATAGTACCTTGTTTTAATCTTACTATTACAAATTGAGGTGGAAGGGTGAGGGCCCAGGATGAGATGGCGTGATGAGCTCGAGGCACATCTTCCATCATGGCCTGTTGCAGCGTGGGATCGCGAGGAGTGGAAGGAGAAAAGGGAGGCCTTTGCCCAGCAGTGGGACAATAATGGCTCAAAATAAAATAATATTACAAATTCGAAAGTTTGTTTGATTGCCCTCCTTTTAAGCCATAAATGAGCAACCAATCGACATGATTTCTGGCATAGTATTAGTTGAAAGTATGGAGAGTAACATGGGCTACTTTTTGTCCTGGTACAACATCAAATATCTATTGCCTCTGCATTTGACGTCCTCCGACATTCGTGCACCACTGACACCATTTAAAAACAAACCACTGCGTTTGACAGCTGTCACAATTTGAACTTGGAATCCGTTATCATCTACCGCGCACTTACAAAAGTTAAGCATTTACTCAAGGTCTCGATTTGTACAAACATTTCTACATCAAAAGACAAATCTAAGAGAATATTTACGGGAATATTCGTATTTTTATACGTAAAATAATTCCGTCCCAAACCTTTATTTGCGAAAAATAAGTACTAGTCCAGTTCTTACAAACTATGAGTGGAAACTGTCGTCAGCTTTATTTTCTCTAAATCTGCGAATCGATTGTTATCTTAATATAAGCTTTTAAATAAATAAAATTTAAAAAAAAACGGTTTTAGGTTCACGATCAATTCTAAGAGATGGATGAATTAAAAAACGGTGTGATGATATTTTTTCGTACTGTGGAAGCTGCTACTAATTCGCTGCTAAAATCTATTCAGTTCTTTAGTCATTCACTAATATATATTTACCTCGGAATGACCCATAGCGCCATCAACCGCCAACTTCTTCAAATCCTTCACCAAGTCATCCTTCTTAACAATCTCCTCCGCTATATCATTCAACCCCCCCTTTTCACCGCCCCCCTTGCTGCCCACCCCCCTCTGCGGCGTTGCATGCATCGCCAAAGCCGTCCACTCTCCGTCCGGGTGTACAAGACATTCGGCACAGGCTAGGAAGTCTTTGCCGTCGAAGCCTCCCACAGCGTATAGCGCTTCGCCTAGTACTGCGACGCCCGGCCCGGCGCGCGCTTTGCGGAGCAATGGGCCGGCTTGCCACAGACTTGCACCTTCTGGAAAGATAGGTAAGGTTAGTTATTAAAATGATATAAGTGATATGTATAATAGTAAAGTAGATTAAAAGACATCCAGTGTACGAATTTCAATTCAATTCATTTATTCCACTGTAGGTACACGATAAAGTGGAATTTTTTTTACTAAATTGTCGGTTGCTATGGAATACTGAGTGAAATTACGCGCAATACAATCTGATTCTCGTGCGAGGTGTTAGTGAGTAATTCTGATTCTAAGTGACCGTCATTAAACTGAAGTACTGGAGTAGGACTTTTAGTCTTGACAGCGCGTTTCAGGGACGTTACTATTATTACCGCACAGGGTAGTTGCGTTGTTTTCATAATAAACTGAATGAATGCCCCTCGATAAAACTGGCCAATCCAGCCCCTCTAAATAATAAAACATACCTTGTTGAACCTCCGGCTGCGGACTATGCGACGCCCAGGCGGCGTCCAACCAGTCCGTCCGTCTCAAACTAGCGGCGCCGTCCGACCCCCCCACAGACACTAGCCGGCCCCTCCACACCGTGCCCCCCACGGATCGGCGCGCTGTCGGCAAGGGGGGCCCGGCCGCCCAGCCCCCCTCGGTGAAGGACAGGAGCAGGCGCTCGGTGGAGGCGAGGCAGTGCCACGCGTCGCAGCCGCCCAACACCCACATGCAGCCTTCCCAGAGCACGCCGGCGCATTGCGCTCGACCTGATAAACGAATACAATACAATTGTTAAAACTTTAGAAACTATCATGGTTATTAACGAATATGGATTAGTTCCAGCTGAAATAATCATATGACTTAATGTTTCAGTTTATGATAGTTTATGATAGTGTCCATTATTTTTATTCTTAGTAGTTTCGTACGTATTGTGTATGGCCATTGTAGCACTTCCTTTGTTTAATTAGATTTAGTTTTCTTTTTTAAGCAATTTTTTTATGGACCCTTTTCCAATAATCATGGCAAACAGATTAATGTATTCGATACCCCGCGAAACAGGCCTAGCTAATGCGGGCGTCATTGTAAAATCAATATCCACCTTAACTAGAAACCACTCAATTCAAGAACCTATGTACATTATTAAGGTGTTTGTCTTTGCTCAATAAGCCATAATTTTTACTGAAGATTGTACGCTAACAATCTTCAGTAAAAATTATGGCTTATTGAGCAAAGACAAAGGTACGGTTACTAAAAACCATGAAAACCTACCTGTAGCCAGCGGCGGCGCTTCACTCCACACATCCTCCTCCGGGCTGTACTTGAAAGCGCGGCGCAGGTAGGTGCCCTGCGCCCAGCCCCCCGCCACGTAGAGGACCCCCGCGCTGGGATCCGCGGCCCCCGCCGCGTGGGACAGAGCCAGCGGCAGGCGCTTCACTCCTCGCCAGCGACCCTCGCTGTACGCATCTACTGAGTCGAGTTCTGCATGGCCATCGCTGCCACCTTAAAAAAAATAAAAATAAAAAAGTTTGACTTTGAAGGCGAATGTTACTAGAGCCATTTTCCAATGCCAATAATGAAAGAATGAATGGACTGTATAGTGTGATAAGACGGGGAATGAGTACATCACAGGATCATCATCCATCTGCAGATAATTGTTCCGGGTGTTGTGGTCGTTATATTATATGTATAATAAAAAATATCATCTATGTAATGTATATCAGTCATCTACTACCCATAACACAAGCTCTGCTTAGCTTGGGGCTAGATGATGTTGTGTGGATTGTCCAGCATTATTTATTAATCAACCCCAATCTTACCAATAACATAGACAGTGTCCCCCAGCCTCGCGGCAGGAAAGCGCGCCCTCTCGCGGCGCATGTTGGGCGCGGCGACCCACGTGTTGGTCAGCGGGTCGTACAGCTCCGCGGAGCGCAGCACCCGCGCGCGGTCATACCCGCCGCACGCGAGTAGGGCTCCGTCTACGGACACTGCTCCTAGAGCACATCTGGAAAATTTTAACAAAATATTCCATTACAAAATAGCCAACATTCGAATATCAATACAAAGTTCACAAAATACGAATTTGAGACAGAAGAGAGAACAGAGATTTAGACTTAGTCTCGCAGAGCCATTTAAAAAGAAGTTGAAGTTGAGTTGAGCTAGCTAATATTCAAGTAAATTTTAATGGTCGATATCAACATCTAATTCGTTATGATAGCCAAGATCATGTATGTGCAAATCTTTAATTGGCTCTCTGATGCTATTACTGAAAGTTATTAATTAGTTTAGGCTGTTCATTTCCGAAATAAATAAAAATGACTTCAAAGTCATCGACCCGCAACAACGAATTTGATCAAAGTAGACGTCAAGGTAGCGACATTAATTACCAAGTAAGATAGAAAAACATTAATTGATGCAAGCCTAATACAGCATACAATAGAATGGCACAGAGAGTGTACTAGTCAATGTACTGACCTGCCTCCATTGAGACTGGCGAGGCGGGCCCCGCCCTGTAGCGCCGCGCCGGGCCCCGCGGCGGCCCCGCGCGCGACGCCCGACCACACGGCCAGGGCTCCCGCGAGCCGACCGTTCACTGACAGCAGAGCCCTGCAACCGCCGCCGAGGCAGCCCCGGGCGCCTAGGACTGCGCACGCGGTACTAAAAAGAAAGGATAAAGACAATGAAAGTAACTAGGATAGAAATAGGCTGTTTTGAAGTTGATGCAAAATAAATAGATAAATGTATGTAAGGCTTTTGACATTATATCGCCGATTCTATAACCTACTATGTGGAGTGTGTCACAAGGCTATATTTTAGGTACTTATTATTCATCAGCCTACTTATTATTGCTTATTTGATAAACAACATCAGCTCATCATAGGCTGATAATGAGCATGAGACGAATGCATTAAGCTAGTCGAGACTAGCAAACTTAGTCCTAACTCGATACGAAATCGGCTGATAGGTTCATTTTTTTAAGGCCAATAAAGCCTCTCACCACATTGATGACTAAATCTATACAAATCACTGTGGAGTTACGTAAGGCTATATATCGGGACCTCTTTTAAATAAATAATGCTGGCCAATTCACACAGCATTAAGTAGCCCCATATTCTTTTATAGCTTATGTTTATAAACGGCATCAATATAGAGGAGTCAGTTACCCGTCAGTCCTAGCCCCCAGCTGCAGGGCAGGCAGGGGGCGCGGCGCGGGGAGCGGGACGGCGGGCGCGCGCTTGCGGGCCGCGCTCTCGCGCCGGTACTGCTGCAGCTCGGGGGCGTCCCCCGCCGCGGCCGGCAGCTCGCCGCAGTCGCGGAGTAGACCCCGCCCGTCCACGAACACTAGGTGCGGGCGGGAGCAGAGCTCTGTGAACTGAAATGGAAATATATTTATTTATTAATTTATTCATAAACCACTTTACAAGTCAAAAATTAGTTTACATTTTGTTAAAATTCAAATAATTGGAGAGAGGATTATGATGGTTGGGATAAAATGGTAGTTTTTCGCAAAGATGTATCTATTGAACCGGTGTGCGAATGCTGCTGAAAACGGTCCGTCCTGTATTGCATCATTCTGTCTGGTCCTGTTCTCCTTTTCCTGGCTGTATAGACGATATCTTATCCATATGTAAATAAATATTTTATGTTTTAACATTTTTAAATTTAAGTTGTAAATTGAATGTAAATTATTTCTAGGATAAATAATATCCTAACTGTTTTTCTGCGGGGGTAAGCGAGTGAGGTGTATCATCTACTTACATCTCTCTCTGTGGTCGGCTGTTCCCTCAGCCAAGCGAGTGCTGCATCCGCCACGGTGAGAGGCGCCTCGTCCCCGCCCGAGCCCGTGCTCTCCCGCATCACCTCGATGCGGATCTGAGGCAAAGTGGCGAGGGCACCGCAGGAACATAACTCGTCGAACTGAAATAAACATGTTAAAATAATCAATGGCTATCTACAGATGTGGATACTAAAGAAGATCACATAATTGTTACATTGATGAATGATTAGATTTCAATCGAGCTTTGGATATAGTTGCTATTGCTTTCTGTGTTTTTTGCAATAGAAAATAATGACCGTTGAGATGGAGTACTGCAAGGATGAATTTTAGGACCATTGCTACTAGAGTACAACATGTAAATAATTATATTGGTTCTGTACTGAACTCTTACAAAGGAGGAATAGCAATCACAAATCTTAAACTGAATATGTCTATCAATTCCATCATGAGGCAATAGGAATGGAAAACATTTCAGGTCTCAAGTAGACGTATATAAAAGTAGAATACTCACATTATCAGCAATATATTTGTCCAACACCTGCAACTGGTCACTCGTCAGCCCCGGCAGCGCGCGTACAGTCAGACAATCCTGGGGCTGGAGCCGTCTGAGCAGCTTCTCCGCGAGATGCGTGCGCGCGGCCTCCAGGCGTAGACGCCAGGCGGCGCGGTATAGGCGCCTCGCGTCTTGCGCGTCGCGGACCACCAGGCGGCCGGTGTACGCGTATTCTACCAAGGCGCGTAGGGCCTCACCCTCCACTTCCTGAAGAATATATACCAATCGTTATTATTACGATTAAGATCTACATATAATAAGTTTTATTTAATTATTTACTTTTAAATTCATTATTACATTACTAAATTTGTTTAATAATATTAAGAGCCTTTATTCCTAAAATGCGCAGAAACAGTACTTTTCAAACCCGTTTATATCATGAACCACTTGTCTTACAGTATATGTTATTTACTAATAATTTTAGGAAATTTTAGTGTCCAAATAGTTTGACTATAAAATATTTCGATTAATATAGTATGTACGCGTTCTATCAAGATAACTTGTGAGAGGTTTTCATAATTTCCCTTTCAGCATCAGTTTCGAAGCTCAAAATAATAGAAAATACTGACATATCTAATTAAGAAAAAAATATAACCTACTGATGAGATCCTTGGCTAAAAATCTAATTAGATAGATGTTTGGTTTTGGTATCCTACTATGAGAAATTAAAATTAAAAAAATGTGAAATATTACGAATATTTCACATTTTTAAATGATGTTTTTACCGATATACCTTATTTAATTTAATATAATAATAGCCTACCAATAAAGTGGAGCATCTTTTTTAAAATCATACATTTAAATTTTTTATGATTTTGTTGCTATTATTTTTCTATAAATATTTAATGAGCGACGTGACCACACTCTAGAAAGCCTCGCGGCGGACTGATTTTCGCGCAGCGTTTTATAGTAGTTTTAAAATATTTATAGAAAAATAATAGCAACAAAATCATAAAAATTTTAAATGTATGATTTTAAAAAAGATGCTCCACTTTATTGGTAGGCTATTATTATATTAAATTAAATAAGGTATATCGGTAAAAACATCATTTAAAAATGTGAAATATTCGTAATATTTCACATTTTTTTAATTTTAATTTCTCATAGTAGGATACCAAAACCAAATATCTTTCTAATTAGATTTTTAGCCAAGGATCTCATCAATAGGTTATATTTTTTTCTTAATTAGATATGTCAGTATTTTCTATTATTTTGAGCTTCGAAACTGATGCTGAAAGGGAAATTATGAAAACCTCTCACAAGTTATCTTGATAGAACGCGTACATACTATATTAATCGAAATATTTTATAGTCAAACTATTTGGACACTAAAATTTCCTAAAATTATTAGTAAATAACATATACTATAAGATAAGTGGTTCATGATATAAACGGGTTTGAAAAGTACTGTTTCTGCGCATTTTAGGAATAAAGGCTCTTAAGCAATTGTGTATCTTTGTAATGTATTGTATAGTAGCTTGAATATTGCTGTGTGGATTCTCCAGCATATTTCAGGATCGTAACAAATATTATTATTATAATGTAGTACGTAACAAACAATGATTATTAAAAACATAAGTAATGTTTCGTACTATAATTTTGAAGTGAAAACTACTTCAGGCGCGTTGAGCACTTTTTTGGCGACCGAAAAGCGTGAAACTCGCATCGTCACCGCACGATTCCCAGTATAAATAACATATAAAATTACATAATTTTCACTTCTATCGGCAGTCCCCAATTACTGCCCCGCATGTTTTTTTGTATAATCTACATAACATGTTTGTAATATATCTTGATAAGTTCGAGTTGATAATATTGTTATAAATACTGGTGCAGAGACAGACAGTCTTTTAATAAATGATAAACGATTTATCAACACTGTCAGTTCAATGACATGTTGTACATTAGCATTATTAATATACAATCTTATCTGGCCTCTTTTAATGCAAAGTAAAGTAAGCGTGCTTTGATATGTGGAATTAATTATTGCTATTATGTTACTATGCAGAAAAAAAAATAGAATATCTATGTCATTCGTATCTTTTATGCCAACTTTAGTTTGACATCGTTGTGTCTGTCAATCTGCCTACCTTATCTCTATCTGATACTTTACCTATATTGTCTTTCTACCTGCCTTACAATCTGGCCTGTCTGCATCAATTATCTAGATATTTGATGCAGACAGATATTCTAGAATACTGTGTCTCTTTGTATGTACCTGTCTCTGTTTTCCTATCTGCGCGTTAATAAAGAAAACTGTCTGAGTAGTATAATGTAGTAGGTATCAGCCATCTAGTAACACAAGCTCTGCTTAGCTTGGGCTGATGATGCTGCGGATTACACATGATAATTATTATTGTTAGTGTAGCACCTACCTGCACTCTATAAGGCGCTCCAGGCGGCGATGCCGGTGCCAGCGCCTCCAACAAATAAGGCGAGGCAGCCGCCAGCACAGCCCTATGCGCCGGCACCTCCGTCCCGCCGGCCACTAGCACCACGTCGTAGTGCTGGCGCGACTTGCGCAGTGCGTTTAGGGCTCCGAGGGCTCGCGCGGGCGCTCCGGCGTCCACGAGCGATAGGTCTTCTGTCTCGCCGTCCGCTTCGCCCTCGCTGCCTTCTGAGTCACAACCATCTAGAAGGAATACAATACAATACATTTTATGTGAATATAATTAAAAAACCAAATGACAAATCTTAAATATCTATCTACGTAATATATTGTATTATGTATATCAGCTATCTAGTACCCATAACACAAGTTCTGCTTACCAAGGGGCTAGATAATGCTGTGTGAATTGTCCAGCATTATTTTTTTTTTAAATATGACCTCCTCCTCTGGCGTTTAGAGGGTAAACGCCTCACATAATTAATGGACGCCTCCTTAGGTACCTACTTAATAAGGGTTTCGCATTTCGTCGCCATAACATTAAGAAAGTAGAGTTGAGTGCCTACGCTAGTTAAAATTACTTATGCAGTTTCTTGCAAAATAAAGTAATAAATTGATACAATTAGTATTAAGTATTTGAATAGGTTAGTAAAAGAATTACAAGCACTTCAATAATATTGACTTTTACAGGCTTGGTTTGCTAATTACGATAAAACTGATATGTCTAAGATAACGAGTTGTTTGTGGTAAAACGTGACGGGCGACGCCATTGTTATGCCATAGGTTGCGCATATGGCTTCACTTGTACTCGCAGATAGGTAAAGTCAAGGACAAACCATCGCACTAATCCAATAAATCATACAGAACTTATATTATGTGTGTGGACGAAATGTCCGAACTGAATAAACAACTTTTTTTTTAAATATCCCAACAATTGTTCGATTACAGCGGGAGTAAACCTTCAAACTAACTACCTAAACTAAACTAACTACCTAACTTCGACGGTTGTCTGGTAGAGATCGCTCTTGAGCGATAAGACCGCCAAATTGTCACATATCTTGTATTATTATTTTTTACCTTGTTTGTTTTATTTTTAAGTGTGCAATAATAGTATTGTCTGATCTATCTATCTAACTTTGTTTCTAGCTAAGATTACCTAACTTGCAATTTGTAAGTTTTCTTTAGCTTAGTCATAAAATGTACCTTAACCGTATTAAAAACCAGTATTTCATAGCTTGCCATAATCTATCGTGTCACGGACTGATAAATTAGCATTATCCTTATAGCCAGTAGGTATATATCTAGTCTTAGGCCTCGCCAAATAATTTCTTGATGAAGCTTGAACCTCCCAAATCCAGCAAAAACTACTAATGGATTTTGATGAAACTTCACTATAATATAGCTTACATATCAGAATAACACATAGGCTACAATTCATAAAGATACATACATATATTGTATATTATCCAAAATATCTATCACCACGCGGGTGAAACCACGGGGCGCAGCTAGTAATATAATAAAACTCAAATATATATTATAGTAGGTATAAATAAATCACCAAACAGTATTAAATAATATTATAAACGCGAAAGTGTGGCTGATGGATGTTTGTTACTTCTTCACGCCAAAACGGATCTGATGCTGAAAGTTTTCACAGATAGTTAAAAAATTATATATTGCACACTTAACAAAAGAACAAACAAGATAAAAAATATATAATATTTGACAATATGCTGGTCGTATCGCTCTAGAGCATGTAGCTTTATACCTGTAACCAAACATAGGCTACATTTTATTCCATCAAACAATTTTCATGGGATAGAAATCCTTCAACATTTTCCTAGAAACAACGCGTGCGAAGCCGCGGGCAGAAACTAGTTTTCCATATAAATGTTTAATTTAAGCTTAAGTAAATAAATAAGGAAACATTGATGTCAATTTAAATGTCTACAAAAGTATTATACTAAACGACTAAATGAGATGATTAGCCCTTGCATCGCTCGGTTTACCACATTGCATTTACATTTCATAATCGCGGCGCACAATGATATTTTCACTTCTCTTGCTCTAAAAGTAATGTCATTATAGCGTAGCTTACCGGGCGCAAGACTCAAGTATACCTATAACTTTTTTTTATTAATATTCTTTTTATAATAAATAAATAATGCTGGACAATTCACACAGCATTATCTAGCCCCATGGTAAGCAGAGCTTGTGTTATGGGTATTAGATAACTGATATACATAATACAATACATTACATAGATATAATTTTTTAAATTATATATAGAAAACGACCAGAACACCCGGAACAAATATCTGCAGATCGTACACACAATAGTTCCGAGGCGGGAATCGAACCCGCAACCTCCTGTGTCGCAAGCGGATCTTCGTCCACCGCGCCACATCGGTCGTCAAATCATACGTCCTTGGGATTAGAAGTAGTTTTTCTTTAAAATCATCAGCTTATACAAGACATTTGTCCTCTTGCATATAAATACCCGACTTTTTGGTATTTTATTTGCATGTAATTTTATTGAAAATGGAACTGGAAGCGCCTTCTTGGCGATTGTTGGATTCTTATAAGGGTGATTATTCCTCCGTCTGAGCTGCTTCCAAGAGCACCAAACACCCAGGGAGCCTATTCTGCTAAACTAATTGCTTCACTATGACGCCATTGTCGTTTTAGAATGACGCGTATGTTATACTAGATGAAAGAATCTACAAATGGAGGGACGCACGTCATGATTGACAAGTTTGAAACAATTCTATCAACCTCTTACCATGACTTGAAATGATTTTTTTATGAACTGGACACTGGCAAAAAATTGGCAAACCGGACACATATTGCCAAAAACCTAAAAGAAGTCTAGTCAAGTCAAGTCTCCGTGTAAATAGCGCCACACGCACAATCTGAAGTTTCATAAATGAAAGGGACATATAGATTCTGCGTCGATACCATTGTCATAGTGAAGCGATTGGATAGCAGAAATAAGTCGCAAGTCGCCCTGTTGTTTGAACCTTGATGGAGTAAATTACAAGTGGTCGGAGACGCACGCGATGCCGTGACGTGACCTATTGAGAATCGGAGCTGATGCAGGGTTTAGAGATACCTAATTGAAGACATGGCCATGAGACTAAAGATTTTTTAAAAAACATTTTATGGAGATCCGGTTTCCTTCGCATTAGAAGGAAAGAATATTTATCTATTTTTTATTTTTACAACTAGTTGCGCTTCATGGCTTCGCCCGCGTGGAAACCTATGTTTCAAATGGTTTATAAACATTCCTGTTGAATAACTCTATCTATTAAAAAACCGTATCAAAATCCGTTGCGTAGTTTTAAAGATCGAAGCATATATTAGGACAGACAGTCAGCGGGAAGCGACTTTGTTTTAAATACTATATATGTAGTGATGTTTTTAGAATGTTTAGTCAATGTTATATGATACATATAAGATTAATTTGTCATTCATACACAATCTAAATTGTTTTTGAATAAATCTGAAACTAAAAGAGCAGTAAATTGAAAAACAGCGCTGCTTGCATAATAATGCAAATGAACAATTTAACGCTTGGCGAATTGTGGTTTGCAATGATAGGAAGTTCCGATATCGAAGGATCAAGAACCAATGTCGCTATAAACGCTTGGCTTCCAACAGCCAGGTACCAGATAAAAATCATCAAAATCTATTAAGAAATGGCGATGATATTACCAAAATTGTTGTAGCTTGTTGATTTTTCAAAAGTATTAATAATGTTGTTATTTAAGCTTGCCGCGATAAATACTCAACCCTACGGAAATATATTTTACTAGCTGCGCCCCGCGGTTTCCGCGTGGTGATAGATATTTTGGATAATATACTATATGTATTTGTATATCTTTATGAATTGTAGGCTATGTGTTATTCTGATGATATGTAAGCTATATTATATTCAAGTTTCATTGAAATACATTCAGTAGTTTTTACGTGTAAGATTAAAAACCTCCATCCATCCATACTTACAAACTTTGACGTTTATAATATTAGTAGGAAGGAGGATGGGACCGATTCGGGATCATAATCTAATCTATACATAGCGAAAGAATTTTAAAAATCGGTCCATAAGTAATTGACGGAGAAATCGACCGAACAAACATAACAAGCAGAGAACCTTCTCTTAACGTCAGTTAAGAGAGGATACTGACATTGAAATTTATTTTTAAACGAGTAAAGGTATTGTTAAGATCGTCTACTTAAACCAATTACCATATTCGTCTTCACAAAGGACAGAGTAATATCGCCAGTTCCCAAAAACAAGTAAATACAAAACAAGCAATATTGAAAAGCAATTTACCGTTCCAAAATGGACTGTAAGTTTTTACCTAGCGTTTTTGTTTAATCGATCTTTGTCGTAACTTGACAATGAGCGGTTACGGTAAAAATGAAATCTATTGAGGCTGGCTGAGTCAATAATGAAGGATATTTTATCGTCATTCAGCACATAAAAGAAATCAGTAATCAATAACGTTTATTTTATCTCTCTAAGCAAAACAAAACACTTAGACTAGTAAAATTTCAAATAAATACTATTTATAAATTTAATAATCGAATTTTAGACTAAATATACTGTAATTTTGGTAAATGTTTGTTACCCCCGGATTTCGAAAATTACAGATCACGCTGGGTTGTAAATTTAAATGAAAAAGTCAAATACCTAGAAATATCGCATTATTGCCGTGTCATTTTTTAATGGAAGGGGAATGCGAGAAGTCGATGTTTTTAAATGTACATTTATTGTATTGATAGAAATAAAGAGTTTTTGATTTTTAATCAGACTTAGGTACTAATGACGTAGGTAATAGGCGCTACTTTTTATCCAGGAAAGGTCTGAGCAATGTCGCAGATCTTTAATATCTCAGCCCAATGTCAGTTAGATAAAAAGCAATTGAATTGATTCGGCTGTGGACCGCTCCGCCACGCCGAGCTCAGGTTGTAATTGGCTCAATTGGACATCATAGGTTCCTGGAGACATGAAATAGGGACGGATTGTAACGTGCGAATTTCAATCAGAGTTGAGGGGAATGTTTGGATTTTGATTCTGTCCTCTGTCACATAGGTACCTACTTCAAATACACTAAAGCGGTATATTTACCATGATTAGATTTTTGAGTTTTCCAATATTTCGGCACAGTTTCATGCGCCATGTTCACGGAATAACAATAATATGGGTTATTCCGTGATCCTGGCGCTTTTTGAAGTACAGAACCCTAAAAATTATTATTTAAATCTTAAAATGCTATAAGAACATAGTAATGTATTCTATTTAGTATGTATATCAGTTATTAAGCTAGATACTGTGTGAATTGTCCAGCATTATTATTTTATTTAAAAGCTAACCTTATTGTGTTGTACCCAAGTATCCAATTCTAACTACTCGGAATCACTAGCATGTCCATTGATTGTAACTGAACTTCATTCCATTGCTTGCATACCGCTGGCTTGTAAGCTGAGAATTAGTAGGTAAACTGATACTGCCTTGAAGGAGTTGATTCCTGAACTTGGTGCTGACCTACCTATACTCAAGCCAGACTGTATGTGAATTGTTTAAACAAACCATTACGAAATGACTTGAACTCACTTGCTTGGCTTCATGCATCAGATACAGAGGCATCTACACCAGCATAAAATAATTTGAGGAAAATCGCCTACAGACAATAGGCTCCAAATGCCAGATACGAAAATCGTCCAGAGACAATAGACGCAAATACCAGATACAAAAAGAGAGACATCCTACATGTACAATGTACATCATATAACACTGTGAACCAACTCTACTGTCATATGTGTAGCAGAGTATTCAAGGCCAAGTTTGGTCTATTGAGGCATGTAGGGCTCATCATCTGAATCCGTAATCTCTAGTTGGTTGCCATCATCTAAATTGTTGAAGAGGCCTATAATTATATTTTGACCATTATAGTGAAGCCAAGGCCATGAGAGGCTATGAGTGAAGCCTTTGTTACTGTTACTAGTCTCTTCACTCTCGGTGACAATGGCTATCCTACCTATGATGATAAAAAGTAGGTACAGATGGGGGCATGTCAAATGTACAGCTTGAAACCATTGTACCAATGTCTCTCTAAAAACTAAATAGGGCATACAATGCTATGCCCTATCTAGTATCTTTCATCTAAGGATTCTATGTGACAATTCTGTGATAATGCCATTACCCTAGTAAAGCAGAATTGGACCTCTGAATATAACACAGCACTAGAATAATGTAGCCACTATTTATTAAAATTACCTGCAAATAGTTCTGGAGATTACAACAAACTTTAGGTAAAAAATTGCTGATTCTTTACACAATGATAAATATTAATAAATAAAATGACCTAAATTAAATTCATCAAGCATCATCAATATTCATTTGACTCACAATATGGCCTTGAAAAAACATTTATAAGATGATGTCCTACAGTGGAGTGGTAATTTAATTATAAACAACAAGCCAGTAAATTATTGCTGATAAGCACTTATGTTCCATTTAGAATACAAGCGTTTACTTTGATGATTAAAGGGAAGAGTTATCAAAAGACAAGAACTCATTTTATCTGATGAATTCATTACTGTCTTTTATACTGTATAAGGTTTTGTTGAATAAATTGAAGATGGTAGATACCTATTCCCTTTTATTTAACATTGGTTATAGAGTGAATTACTTGCAGAAAAATATATTTGCAAATACAGCAACAAGTTTTGATAAGCCTACTTAAGTAATTAATTGTCTGGCTTTCCTCGATCAATTTTAATTCTTATTACTTGCTTGTCCTTGACGAAGATCCAATATATTATTAAACTATGTAAGTTAACATCATAACTTTGGCTGAATATTATATTGTTTGAGTACCCACAGGCAGCAGCTTTTAGGAATACAAAATAGACATTAAACTAGATTGATTTATCAATAGGTAGGTAAGATAGATAAAAGCATCTAATAATTCATTCATTCAATCTAATAATCTCGGTTGACCATGAGATAAATTGAAGGTAGGTATAGGTAGGGAAATATAGTACCTACGCGTCGCAAATTCGCATGTTTGTTTTTTAGTCTTCCAAAGGTCAAGGTTGGTACTCACCGTCGCCATTGGTGTAGTGGTCGAGAGGCTTCATGGTGTATCTGCTCCTGTAACAACGGCGTCACTAAGTAGGTACCGCGAAGACCTAACCGGATTTATAAGGCACGTGTCTTCGACGGCCATAATTTAAGTCACATGGCGGGTATAAACAAACGAAACCAACCTGCAGTCAACTACAAATCAAAGATAGTACATTCCTTGTTATCTTTACAGTATTAAATATGTCTACGCGCTCGCAATTTTGCTAAAATCGAAGGCACCGCCCGCAACACGTCCGACCTCGCGATATTCCGTCTTGTTTTTATTTTGACGTTTGAAATTCGATTCGATTCAAAGAGTCCATATAACTGCCGGCCATGGCATGTACAGTCTTGGAAAATACGACCACGGCTTCAGCAGGCTGTACTGCGCAGCCTGGTAATTTGCTTACAAATGGCTGTGGTTTCCGGGCCGTTCATAACTGACCCGTAATATTAACTTACAACCTGTATCATTCGACCCAGTTTTGTTCAACCGTGGAAAGTGTGTCCAAAATGTACTGAGATCCATGTACAGACTTTCCACGGCTGAAAGTTCTTGTTACGTGTCAGTCATGTTCAGCCTGGAAATCACAGACTTTGAAACTTTGACCAGTGCTTGTGATTGGTTGGAAGCCTATGCTTCGTTAGATGCATATACAGATTAAAAATGTTACTGTCCCGTTCTGTAATCTAACAAAAACCACAGATTAAATAAATAAAAAATCAGAAACACACCTGTCGAACTTAGTTTGGCAGTTAGATGATTAATTAATAATTATTTCACCTACCTACCCATTAATACAAAGACAAGTATTTTATTTAGTATTTTTTGAGTAAATGAGTGGGAAGGTAATCGTACCTCACTAGAAGTTCAGATTTATGTAGATCGTATTGTTCCTAGGTAGGTATATTAAGTTTGAGTTTCGCAGAGGTAGGTCACACATCAATTTTATAACAACACATGTAACGTAACAAAAGTAAGAAAGAAAAGAAGGTACATAGCCTTAAACTTTTCCTGTAAATTCGTATTTCTTAATAATTCTATTTTCTCTGTATAATCGTTAATGTCACCAAGTAACGCCATCTATTTTCAACTTCATAAAACTGCAAGCACTTTGCTAAATAAATTGAAGAGTGGCTTATCTTGAGTTCTTGACACACATTGACACAGAATGGTTTTAAGTAAATGCAGCGGTTGCGGCAAAAATGTAACAGGTGGCGCTGCATGTTCTCAGTTTATGAAAGGTAATAAAACAATTTGAAAGCGTTTGGAACCTTTACAGGTTGAAAAATAGACCCGCGACCCGTGCACCCACTGGCTTCACCCACCGGTGGGTGTAGGGGTAATTTCTGTTTACCCTTGTACCCACTGCGATATGGTTGGAATTAATTATCGATGAAAAAAATAAAATAACATAGGAGTAGGAAGAAAATTACGGTCAGAGTCCAGTATTAAATACGTAATTTATTGATTGGGACGCGTTCTCATGTTGCGCATGTTTTGCTTTGATGATTTATCACATTACAGAATATCTATATGTATTCTGATTAGTATTTTTACTTACCTATGTATTCCGTAAATTGTGTGATATACATATTTTTTTTAAAATTATGCTTTGTGAAAATCGAAAATCTGCCAATAAGCCAATTTATGTGGCTTTTAGTTTTATTTTCATGGCAATCTAATAGATCCTTGGCATCCGCAGGTACATCAGCTTTCAACCACGGTGTCATACTGTGGAGTGACAGTACGGGCATCGAACAACTTTTATAACGCTAAATAAATAAATACGTATCCAGGGACGGGATGAGTAAAATTACTTGTCTCTTGATACATATCCTTGTAAATATTCCTCCGCGAAAATTCGGCAAGCCACTCTTTATTCAAAATAAGATACTTAGCTTATCCTGCATCCATACCTACATAAGTAAGAAGCGGCCATGTTTGTTAGAAAACATAAAAAAATAATTCAAAACAAAAGAAATAACTGTCATCATCATCATCAACCTATAGTAGTCCACTGCTGGACATAGGCCTTATGAGCGCAATAGACAATAACTTTAAGTACCAGACTAAATAAAAATATAATAGTAGGTAAGTACAGTAAGCGTCACATACCTATAAGTACCCCCCTATCTCTATGTATGTGGGTTCGAATCCTGCCGCCTGATTGGGAGATAAAAACTATACGTAATTTATAATTTTCGATTTTCTTTAATATGTTTAGACGTTCCAACATAAATTGTATGTTTTGTATCTTTAAATTGCAATTCATCAATAAAATATAATTTTCTTTCTTTTTCATTTGGTAACGTGACTTTAAATTTCGAACAAACTCACAAGTAGCAATTTGGCTCTGCGGCGAATATGTACAGGCAAATAAATGCAAGATATCAGTGACATGACAGGGTTCAAATCTCGTGAGCAGTGTGTTCTTTTTTAAATGAAATGTTATCTATTCTCGTAACATTATGCAAGATTTTTGATTAATATTGTTCCCCAAGTTGAGAGTCGGGTGTTCTGGTTGTTTTCTATGTATAATAAAAATATCTATCTATGTAAATATTGTATTATGTATATCAGTTATCTAGTACCCATAACACAAACTCTGCTTACCATGGGGCTAGATAATGCTGTGTGAATTGTCCAGCATTATTTATTTATTTTAAGTGCTTAATAGCTAGTAATTAAAAAAAACCTTTTTTTTATAGACGCCTACAAGAAAAGAAGATAAATATCTACTAAATGTGATTACTTGTGTGAGATTAAGTAACGAAATAATAGTTAAAAATTATAAATAATATTTGTGAACAGTGGAAGGTGTAAGGTAAGGTAAGGATTGTGATAATTTATTCAGAAATAGGTAATTTGTTTTGTCTCGGAGATACGCACAAAGCAAACCACACGAAATAATACGAGTGACTGTACGGTTTACATACCATACAGAGATACATGTTCCTGCGGGTCAGCGATTTTACGCTGAGCCGTGTCTCTAAGGACGTAAGGATAGTTGTTTTCGACTGTCGTTGAGTGTTTTCTGCGAAGCGTCATATAGCAAGTATGATGATTTGAATTACACTACAGGCAGCGTTTTTGGACTTGCATTGTTTGTCTTTTTGGTCGTACAAACAATTGTTACATATCTAGAGTCTCAGAGTAATAAGACGTAGAGTGATAATTTCACAAAACATTCCGCTCTAAGTTGAATCTAAAAATCAACCAATGTGTGCGTAAGCAGCACGTTATTACATGAGCCGACACGCACACAAGTGCACAAATAATGTTGCAAGCTATTAACATTTTCCCCATAAAGTAGGGAAATTGTAACATTTTGTACGGAGTAAATTATTATCATATTTATCACTTTTATGTTAAATGATATTTCATTAACAGAAAACGTCCTGTTAATATAACATACTCTATGGGTGTTTACATACAGGGGAATGTTCAGTTAGCGAACAAGTTAAATAGATAGAAATAAATATTATGGCCGAAACATTTTCATACCTTTGTTGGGATAGCACCCTCTCGTAATTTGCACAAACCACCTTTCGTGATATACTAGTCTTTTTCTTCAAAATATATAGAACATAATAATATCTTAGTGTATTTAGTTGGCTTCCAAAAATTTTCTTTGCGATTCAGTATAAGTTTTACAACCCATTGGGAAGCACCAGTCTATTTTATTTTTCGTGTTATTTCATTATTATTTTTCTTTGTTACCCTATGTATTATTTTCTTTGACATTATAAGAATATTCTTTTTAATAAAGAACTGAACTAATGTCGGATCAAAAGGAAATCTAAGAACGAATATAAAGACATTAATAAAACTAGGGTTCATCGTCTAATGAAACTAATGAAGTTTTTATATTTAAAGCCCGACACATCAACATCCGGACAGTCTGCAATAATCTATTTCCTTTGCCTGTGAAAATAAAACAGAAGTGATTGATTATTTATACCAAGCTTAATAGAACATAGGTGTGCATATTTAACTTAAAAATCTAGGTAAGTTAGGAGGTAACCCTAATTATATCTGGCAAATAAAAGTCCTACAAGTGTAAAGTAGAAATAGATTCAACAAATAAGTAGTTACCTATGGGGGAAAATAATTTTTCTAATAATAATAATAATATCAAAATTTTTATGTAATGGCGTCTGTTATGTTTATAATTTATTTTTGTGCCTAAACCAATGTTTTACTCAAGAATATAAGATGCCAGGTTTGCGTCACTCATGAATTCGGACAAGTTGGGTAGTTCTTGCGGTTCCTACACCGATTCCATGTACTCACTGTAGGTGTCGGGTTGGCATCGAGTTTCAGCGAGAGAAGGTACCAGGTACCAGGATAGCGTCCCTTGTTGAGATATCGACGCTGAGCTTTTCGATCGCGTTTATGCATTGGTTCGCCGTATCATGTAGTTTTTTGATGGAAGTACCTACCAGTTTGATTTTTTAGTGTTTGTAGGTTTAGTATAGGTAGTGTTAAGATGCGAAATAGAAATTTGTTTCTTGTTGTTGTACCTGTTGTTGAGTATGTCCCAGCATATCGAGTAGTTGTCAGTACTAATTGTTAGGTATTGTATTAGTTTTTCTGCTTCACCCTTTACCTTAGATTTTAGGTACTGCATCTTTTGTGCACCTGTAGTGTTCTGTTGTTATTGATTACCTCTTGAAACAAGTCCTTGAAAGATGTCCAGTGTTGGTAGGATCCATAGAAGAAGGTATGTAGATCCATTTTAGGAGTAGATTTTTCCATTTGAGAAACAGACCACATTTTAGTGTTTATGGCTTTCTTCATGGAGTGGCATTGTTCTTCGTAGGTCTCGAAGATCGGTTCGTAATCTTGGTCGAGCGCGTTTTCACAGTCGATCTCCTAGTGCAGGGAGTCGACGGTTCTCCACCTAGATTCGAGAGCTTTGAGGGCGTCCTCGAACTCCAAGTTCTCGTTTATTTATTCGATGTTGATTGTAGATAGTGTACTAGCAAAAGCCCTAAAGTTACTTTTCTGTTTTCGCAGTAGGTCTTCGGACTTGCTAGGGTTACCTTGGGATTTTGTTTGGTAGGCAGGGGCAACGTCACCTGCTCGTTGGTGCGATGTAGATGGTTCTCCCGAAGGCTGTTGAGTTTCCGATACCTGGATTGTAGGACTCTTCGCAATGAGAGAGAAGATCTTTCACTCGGCTGTGGAGAGACCGCATACTGTGCGATCAACGCTAGAGCTACAGCGTAGGTAAATCTGCCTTGTTAGTTAGAAGTGGTTCACCGTGAAGTACCTATACCTACCTACACCTACGCATACTTAGTTGCGATCTTTACATTGGCAAAGTTGTGGGTACATGGTTATTTTGAAATTCCTTCCAGTAGGAATCTAGAACTTCAAGTCGTTTCTTCACATAAAGCTGAGTTTTTCGCTCCATCTTTCTTGAAGTTGCCTAGGAGTCTTTGTATCTCCTCTTGCAGTATAGTTTGGTTTGTTAGAATATTCTGGATATCCATAGTATTATGTTGTAGTTATACCTAGTGTAAAGTAGGTAGTTAGTAGATGTGGGTGGTGTGGTAGGTACTAATCTTTCAGTAAATGTGCGACTTCTCAATCCAACCGGTAAGACCCGCTTGTGTGGGAGGCCAGTCGAACCGATCCGCTACCTATAGGCAATACATAGGTACCTAGTAAATACTCACTCACCCAGTTGTAGTTAGTGTCCTTATAAAACTCACCGCACTCACTGTTATAGTCACGATAGAGTTCACAAGAGAAAAAATCAACAAAGTTGTAGGGAGCGTAGTTTGCCACTTCGCCAGATTCGCCACCTACAATCCTATGAGTTTAGATTGTTCGAAGTAAAGTTAAAAAGAGTTTTAGTTAGTTGTAGTTAATATCGACATTTATTTAAATCTAAATCCGAACATTTCAGTAACTAGGTACAATAGACGAAATAAAGACAAACTAATTTTAAATCAAATCAAATCGTTTATTTGCAAGAATACAAAATTATACAATGTCAGATCTTATAACTAATTTAGTCAATGTATTCAGCCTGCATGCAGGCGTGCAAATGTTATGCGAGTCATATTATTATAATTATATATTAAATTAATTATATTAGTCATTATAAGTAACAATTTAAATCTCTAGATATTCGTTCACAGTATAAAAACATTTTTCAAGTAGCCATCCTCTTAACTTTTTCCTAAATATATTTCCATTTAATTATTTTAGTTCTTCCGGTAATTTATTGTAAATAGTTATGCGCATGTTATACACATTTCTTTTATAAATATCTTTATGGCATTGGTGTTTATAGAGTGCATTTTGAAACTTCGGCCTTTTTTGCCGGGTTATTACATCGCTACGTTTTTGAAAATATTTTGTATATGATTTTACAAACAGACAAACTTCCCTTATATACATACATGCGAGAGGAAGGATCCTGCAGTTCTTGAAGAGCTACGCTTACTATGCTTTACCTACGAATACCCTTACACAATTTAGCAAAGGTCTTACTCGCGATTAGATTAATATTTATAATAAAATACCTACCTAGCTCCATAAAATATATTAAAAATGATTCGATTTTCTGTAAAAACCTAAGGAAATTCCGTGTAGTCCCCCGACCAGTACACGCGTTTATTCGTTGCAACTAATTACTCGCCAAAAATAAAAAATACGGACTAATCCAAAAACAATTCAAAGTGTATTGAAATATAAGTGAAGTTCGTTTGTGCACCACTATTTACGTCTTCATAGTTCCGAGAAGCCGCCACAGAGAAACTCATAGTGGCCACAGCGCAAACGCAACCAGCAGCGGTGCGAAAACGAGACACTATCTCCCCTCTCGTGTTACTAGCATTGTACGGGGTGGTATCGGCGTGGCGCGGCGGCTACATAAAAAATGTTTACGAAACACTCACCAAAGAACAAAAACCTACCCGCTTCTGTTTCATCGGAACCCCACCTCGAAGACATAAATATATGTACACAATATCCTACCCCGAAGAATAAGAATCTCCACGCTGTTTTATCTGAGCCCGACCTCCGCTCACCAGGAATCTCAGATTTCCTTACACCGACCAGGGATTTTACATTATTGATATTCGCGATAAAATAAAAAACCTAGAGAGTGATATTCAATCAATAAAAACAACTTGCCAACAAAGCGAGCCCTCGACATCGATGGAGTGGAGCACCCCTTACACATCACATGAAAACATGTTTCGGGAACTCGAGGAGAGCCACCGCCGCATGAACAATCTTATCGTCGTGGGTATTCCTCAACCTAATGAGAAGAACCCAAAGATACGACAACAGCATGATCAAGGTCAAGTCTTGAAAGTACTTGAAAATATCCATGACAATAAGGACTGCCCTACACTACACCTACCAAAATTCGATGAATTACAATGTATTATAAAGGCAATGAACTGTATCACCCACCTCATAGTAATAACAGAAACTTGGCTTAGATCGGACGAACAAGCCCAGTTGTTTACTTTACCAGAATATTCGCATGCCTACAATATACGAAAAGACAAAAAGGGAGGAGGCGTTTCTATATACATACACAAAAGCCTTTCTTACGACCTAACACAGAACACAATAATAGATGGAATCAACTACCTATGGATATTCATACAACGCTACAATTTTCACCTGGGTGCAATCTACAAACCTGATAAGAATTATACCAAGCAATTTCTAGAAACCTATTCACAGTAAATAGAGAACCACAAGAATAGTATCCTGCTTGGCGATTTTAACATTGACCTATTGACTAGCAACGACAGCGACACACGAAACTACCTTCTAATGCTACAAGAAAGCGGATACCAAGTCCTGAACAAAATCGAGCCGGATTACTGTACGTACCCGTCTGAGTGCCACTACGAAAACGATCATCGATCACATATGCACAGACATGTACAAACTCCTCATACAACGTTACAGATATAAACTCAAGCCTATCCGACCACAAACAATTGACCTTAGAACTCGTCAAACAGAAGCACTGTCATAAGCAAAGAATGCAATACGAAGCCGTAGACTATACCCGACTATACGTAGACATAGAAAATAATGTAATATCGCTAGAAATTAATTGTACCTATTCTACTCTAGAGTAGGTATTTTATAAAAGGCTATTTGGATAAAAATAAAACACTAAAAACAAAATACTGAACGGACCTATGTATGTCTAACGACGTGACACGCGACCGACACTAACTGCTCCGCGTTAATTATTAACACCGGGCTGGACGGAATAAGCACCAAATCAATTAAATGTATTTCCCACACAATTAATTATACCGACATTAACAAACTGTATTAATAAATGCCTCCAAGACGGTATATTCCCGGATAGTTTAAAAATTGCCAAAGTAACCCCCTTCAAATCGGGCAATAAGTCCAACCCTGGTAATTATAGACCCGTATCAGTCCTACCCGCTATCTCTAAAATCTTTGAGAAAGTTATGTACAGTCGCTCGAGCTTCATCTTACGAAAATAAACTTCTTATACGAGCATCAGTATGGGTTTAGACCGAAGTCGAACACTTTGTCGGCAAGTATTGATTTAATTACCAAAATTAAAGTTAATATAGATGAAAAATCGTATTGTTTTTTTATTTACATTAATAAGTCAAAACCTGATATAGCGACATTGAAGGGACCATATACTTTCCGACGTTATGTCCGATAGTTGTTATAAGCAATACATAATACACAAGTAGTTATAGGTATCTAGTATGGGTATAGGTTATGTACCTATGTGAACGTATTGTCAAATCAAATGTCAAAAAATAAATAAAAATATTTATTAAGAAAAATGTAATTGGAGTGCAAAATGTACTTAGATGCTTACAGTACGGGTTATAAGATTACACTAGTTTTTAAAGTTATCAGGCATTTTAGTCTGTTTATTTTTTAGCCCAGTCTCAAATATTTTTTGCATTTTACGTTTCATACTCCTCAAGGTATGAGTATCATCATCAGTATTATAAATCGAGCTGTCACTCACGCGTCGTAAGTCAATTAGCGCACTAAACAATTGGTTTAAAAAGCAAGGTCAAATGGCTGGGAAGAGGTTCGGATGGGGTGGGAGAAAGTGCGTAGGTAGATAATACGCCTAAATATTCCTTCGAAGTTTAGCAATAAGATCTAAATCGTTCGTATTGTTTTGTTTTGCTGGGACAAGAAACGGTTGGTCGTTATTTATAATCGATGAATATCGATACAGTTTCGTCGTTGTAAGCGATATGTCGCTGTATCCGATGTTGTTATAGGCGGTATGTTTACTGAATAGTTTACTAGAGATTCGGCCGGGACCTTTCAATCTGGCTGTAATAATAACCGATTGGTCGTTGTAAATGATGTCGTTATAATCGGTTTCGACTAAGCAAAATAGGACTAAAGGGACACCGTGTCCCTTTAGTCCTATTTTGCTTAGTCGAAACGGCAAGTATCGTCGGCGTATAAAGTAACGTGTCCCGGACACGTTACTTTATACGCCGACGATACTTGCCTATTTTACTTCGGCCCGAACCTCAGCGAGCTGGTAAAAGATGCACAGGCAGATTTATTTAAATTTAACATCTGGTGTCAGAGCAACCTAATGACAGTCAATGTAAAAAAACCTCACTCATGATTTTCGCAGCAAAGAATAAAAAAATCCCGCAATTTCCGCCACTTACTATAGGTGGTTCGATAATACATCGCTCGCACCAAGAGAGGTACCTAGGTCTCATACTAGACGACCGCCTGAACTGGCAACCTCATATTGAACATGTAAGAACTAAACTAGCCTCACTAACGGGTGCACTGCGTAGATCCGTGGGATGCCTGCCTAAAGCTAGAATGAAAATTTATAATTCCTTAGCTAAATTTCATTTACAATATCTTCTGGAAGTGTGGGGAACGGCATCAGTGTCAAATCTAAAATCACTACAAATATCTCAAAATAAATAAATTAAAGTTCTATACAAATACGACTACCTAACTAGCACTCCTACTATTTACAAAGAAACCAAAATTTTTAATATCAACCAACTATGTATATAATTACCTCACTTGCATCCTTGTTAGGAAAATAGTAACTAATAAAATACATATCACACTTGCAAAGAAAAACTACACCTACAATTTAAGAAGTAAAAATAAGTTAAAACTAAGGAGTCCACGGATCGACTATGGAAAGCGAAACATAATGTATGAAGGTGCACAGATTTATAATAACTTACCTGATATCATCAGAAACTGTTTATCAATGCACGTTTCTTAGAAAAAATTAAAACAACATATAGGTATATGACAAAATTTGTTAATTATACGGAACACAATGTCTTTGTAAAATAACTTAAACTACTAGATAACTACCTATGTAAAACAATACTAGCATAATATAATTCGTTAAGATAGTAAGCTTAAGTATATTGTATATATTATTCTCATTTAAGTGAACTTTGTTCTTTTGAGTAATAAAATCTTTTAACTGAACTGAACCTGAAAGAATATCTTATTTCGAAATCCTATTACTCCGTTGACTAATTTTAAATGATAAATCTAGACTATAACTATTTAGCTACCTTAATTAATTATTGACATAACATACCTACCTTCCTTATTAATGAAATTAATTTTGATTATTGTGAATAATATTGTATAAATTCTCGGATTACTATGTTACCTACCTATAAATACTAACTAAACTATTGTTAATATTTATAAATGGATTGCTGCGCCCTTACAAGGTACATGTACCTACCTCTAAGCTAAATGACACCTAAGCTAATATTTTTGTGACAATGTATGTGTATGCAATAAATGAATATGAATATGTATAAGTTCATGAGTAATTGTTTATTTTGTTAAGTTGATGAATCGCGAGTTTACGCCGTGACATGTTGCTCTAAGGACAGTTGTGCAACGAAAGCCTAACATGAGCGTCGACAACCTCGTAATCATACATGACTCCAATATTCCCCCGGGGAAATGAGCCCTAGGACAAGTGGTCGAGCTTTACGGAGGAAAAGACGGCTGCGTTCGCGTGGTTAGTTTGAGAACAAAAAATGGGATTATGAAACGACCTATAACAAAATTATCTAAACTACCAATGAGATCAAACACGGAAGAAGAGGAAGATTTCACTACTCAGGCTAACCAAACAGAGCTAGAACAACCACAAAACAAACGAACTCGAAGGAGAAACAAAACTTCATGCAATTTAATTTGGGTGGTTTTATGCATTTTTGCGATAATAAATCCCGTTCGGTGTGACTACAGCCTAGCTAACATAAACAACAACCAAAGTATGTACTTTAATAAGGTCACTGATATGCATCTAGTACGCTATGAATGGAAATTAATCGTATACTACGATATGCAACCTTATTGGCAAGGAATAGAAGCTTTCAAAAGCTACACTGCGACAAACATGTACTAACATCGAAACACATAATCAATTTAACTTAATACTACTCCAGTTACAACACGGCCACAGACACGGCTATGCGGAACTAATGCATTATAGCGAGATGCTTTTGGACCGAAAACGAATGAACAACTAAGTTCGGAGGGGGCTCATCAACGGCGATGGGTACCTACCTCGCCAACAGCTTGTTCGGAGTGCTGGATGAGCACTTTGGCGAAAAATACGAAAAAGACAGCATCCGATCTAACGAACAACACCTCGCTTCATTGTGGAAAAATCAAACTTCCATTCTAGAAGCCGAGAATAACGTAATGAAGAGAATAGAGAACTCTTTCGACCAACAACATAAAATGTATAACCAACACAATTGATAACACTGAATAAGGCCGTGAACACACTAGCGATTGAAATGAGAGACGTCAAAATAAACAATGACTTTACTATGATGTCGATTGTCGCGTACAACATTATGATGAATTTGAAAGGTCTTCAATAGATACTTTTGGAAACTGTTACTGAAATTCACTATGGAAAATTCAACATCCATATATTGAGTCCACAACATCTTACGGAAGAGCTCAACATAATATCTGGAAAATATTCAAGTGGATCTTCGGAAACTATATCATCTACTATTGTAAAGGCAAGGCTGACTCTGAAGTAGATACTTTATATTCGAATTCAAAATTCCTTTGATAACTCGGGATGCCTACGAGATTTACAACCTTATCGAAAACCCTCAACTTTTACACAAATATTTCCATAAATCTACAAAAGGACGCCTACAAACCGATGTCCGAAAACGAACTACAAAACCGCACACCATACATGTGCAAACTACAACGAACTATCTACCGACTGAAGTCTGAAAACAGCCTATGTACTATGAAGGAAGAAATGGAACAATACGCAATAAAACATACAATCTGCGGGGACGTGTAGATTGAGCTTTACAAAACAAATACCTACATGTACTTCTGTTGTGCTCAACGAACGATAAGAATAATATGCGAACGGCAAGTAACAGCTGAGTGACTCAACAGGCCGGCATTATCAGCCTTGGGAATGGATGCGTCATCAAGGGCGAAAGCTTTACTATTTAAGGGGCCTCCGGAGGGACGAATTCTTCATACAAACGTAAAACGTAACCAAAATGATTTCAAATTCAAGCATATTTCCACTATAATATTGTATTATTTGTATTTGAATAGTATTTATCTAGGTTCCTAAATAGTTTTTTTTTTTAAATACTTACCTTAAATTAAATGAACGCCAATCGCATTTTGCACATTATGCGAAAATGGACAAGTTTTCTTGCTATTTGTTTCGTATTAAAAACATAAATATCTTAAGTTTTATTTATTAAGGAACATAGCTTATTGTCTAGTTACAGAATAACAATACTTTGTGAAGAATACAAAAAGTTTTCAGTTTTAATTTTTGGTATTAATTGTTTCATAACAAACCAAATTTTGAACGGCTAATATTGCTATCGCGCACGCATGGGGCGCGGCACAAGGGTTAAACAGGGACAGCGATATTCGGAGCGATTTTTGCAAGCGAGGGTCGCCGGACCCTTAACATAAAATCTTATTGAAAAACTTTTAAAATAGTTTAACATAAAATCTTATTGGTCATACTAAAATACCAATTAAAACGATAAACAATTTATAATTTAATGATATTCAAGTGATACATTTACTAATTTATCAAAAGAAGTACTAGGTATTAAAATTTCTTCAAAATGTAAACAATAGCGGTACATGTATTTTGCCAACATGGCCGACCATTTTCATGGATCTAGATACGAATGGATGTGGCATTGCGGTATAGCAATCATCATCATCATCAAACAAGGCGGCTCATGTAGGAATAAAATCATACGAAATATGTGAATCGCAGACGGGGTATTTGTGGCATTTTGAAATCCATTTAACATTCTTACATTGCATTTAATTGTAACCGTTTTATTTAATTTAAAATTGTTATTTTAGAATCGTGAGCTACAGTCCTCCGCGTCCTGCCCTTCCGATATATTTTCAATGCTCTATTTCGGTATGTATAACTTCTATTGTAGAAGTTATCATTATGTGTTATGATGTCATATTAAAAATAACATTTTTTTTTAACCAGGAAGCGACGAGGAGTTTAGTGATGACAATGAGGAAATTTTAAATATAGCTATACCGAGAGTAGCTCAGTTCTCGATGGTTTATGTAAATGTTTTTTCCAGTTTATAAAATTCACAAAAAAATATTTAAAGTATTTTATTTTGTAAAAGACTTTAAAACTACAACCAAAAAAGCTCGATGAAAATATATTCATGCCGCATCCAGTAATATCCATTTTGTTAGTCTATCCTTGGCATTGTCATTGATGGTAATTTGAGAATTATGAGACTTTTGGTTGTTGAATTTCTAAATGTTTTTGTATAGGAATAGATGATTATTTTACAACAAATCTTTTGTAAATATAATAAATGTAAATAATTATATAATATCCAAAAACTGGATAAAAAAAATCTTGACATGTTGATAGTAATTCTTACTACAATACATACACGCATGGTGAACCATTCGCACCATTGTTAGTGTGTATTTGTTAAACGTATTAAAAGGGTTTGGTATTTAGTTTAGAAATCTCCAAATAGTATTCTAAGGATGTTTGAACCTTTGTCTGAGTATTGCTTATAAACTACTCTTGTGATTTGAGCCACAAAAGAGGCCACTTCACTCATGTGGAATTCATAAACAATCCTTAAATTTGATACTCTCGCAGCGGGCCGCTAGGGTCACGTCACGCCGACCTTAATCATTTTTTGTGGTTTTTTTTTGTAAAAAATTCCTAGAGATCTATGCTTTTGTTGACTCAGTAATGTAGCGTAGTGTATATATTTATAATAAAAGAGATACTTCACTTAAAACCTTTTTTTTTATGGTAACCCTCAAACATTTTGTACGTAAAGCGGGAATCTACCGGCGTAATAAATCTTTCAGTTCAAGTAGCAACATGTTCATTTGTGAACAAGTAATATTTACTATTGAATGGGTTAGAAAATTTCAAGACTATTTCAAGAAGGTTTATTACTTCATAGGCACAGTAGAAAAACGTAAAATTATCATCACATAAGTACAGCGCGGCGCAAAAGTGCGGACCACCCACGTAGGCCCCTTCGACAGAAGTGACAAATTATGCGCACTAGGATGCGCAGGCTAAGGGTTAAAAATCAATACTAAAAGGATCAAGCGTCAATCAATGTATTGGCCAATACTTCACCAGACCACACCTATATAGGTACACCAACACTCATATAGACCCGCACTACACGATGGGCAATACGAGTTGGCCAACGTGAGACTGAATTTAAATAAATAAATAATACTGGACACCCGGAACAAATATCTGCAGATCGTACACACAATTGTTCCGAGGCGGGAATCGAACCCGCAACCTCCTGCGTCGCAGGCAGACCATCGCTCACCGCGCCACATCGGTCGTCAAAAAATTAATATGTACATAATTATATTAAAACAAACATACAGACCTACACTTACTTTTTAATTGAGTGTGCATTACATCATCATCATCATCATCAGCCTATAGCAGTCCACTGCTGGACATAGGCCTCCTCCAATGAGCGCCATAGCGCCCTGTCTTCAGCTTGCCGCATCCAGCATCTACCTGCAGCCTTTCGCAGGTCGTCATCCCACCTGGTCGGAGGGCGTCCTACACTACATTTACCGAGTCATGGTCTCCACTCAAGAACACGTTTGCCCCAGCATTTTGCACAGCATACAGCACAGCAATCATATATATAAGCTGTAATGTACAATGCTGTGCTGCTGCACAGCATTACATATCTACATACATTATAATAAATAATAAAAATAAATAAATAAAAATGCTGGACAATTCACACAGCATTATCTAGTCCCATGGTAAGCAGAGCTTGTGTTATGGGTACTAGATAACTGATATACATAATACAATACATTACATAGATAGATATTTTTATTATACATAGAAAACGACCAGAACACCCGGAACAAATATCTGCAGATCGTACACACAATTGTTCCGAGGCGGGAATCGAACCCGCAACCTCCTGCGTCGCAGGCGGACCTTCGCCCACCGCGCCACATCGGTAGACATTAAAGTTAAGATTATGAATTTATGATGCAAAGGTGGTTTTATTTACTATCAATATTACAATGCTGTAATAGGTAGGTTAGATGTGGTGCATACATAAAATACATACAAAATAAATATGTATTTGAAAGGTTAGGTACCTTACGATAAGTAGGTACGTACCTATCTACCCAACAGTATTCGCCTTACGATATTCACTTTCAACTCGTGTCTCTACTTTTAAATCGCTTAGGTATATTGATAATATTTACAGTTAGTAGTCTATAGGCCCTGAATTTAGGAACTGATTAAATAATGGTACGCAGGTAAAGGCATAGGTAGGGTTTTATCCAATAGTTTTATGTTATATGTTTTATTAATAGTTTTATCAAATATAAGTACTATAAAAATATGGTAGAATTTTGGATGGGGCTGTAAGATCATTTTACTAGAACATAAATTAAGATCCATTCAAAGACAGATGCCTTCAGTCACTGGGTCCAGCTAAGATCTGTAGGTAGCGGAAGGACTGTCTTCGTAGTTCCTTCTTGTCGTGCAAAGCACTAAGCCTATAGATAAGCTCCAATTGGAGCATTTTTAAGTTTTGACAAATTATTCGCTAGTATGTAGCTAGTAGCGTCATCTCTGTGATATATTGTGAAGCATTTCAACACTATTCTCATTAAAAAAGTTAGGGGGCCAACTACACGGACGGAGGTTAGGCAGGAGTATTTAGAACTCCAGCCACACGGACTAGGCACACGGAGATTTAATTATTCAATACTCTGTAGAAACATAAATGTTATGTTTCTACAGAGTATACATTGACAGTGACATTATCATGTGATGCTATCCAAGTGTCAGCTTGCACGAGCTAGTGATTGTAAACGCACGTAAATGCAGCATAGGATAGGATATCACCTTGGCATTATTTTCCAAGGCTGTAAAGTTTGGGCTGTGAAAGGTTGGTACGTATCAATATCTGTCAGCCTCGAATAGTTCAACCTTGGTATATACAACCTTGGAATGCTCTGCCAATGGCAGAACTTTCCATGGCTGTAAGTGACGAGACCGTGCTATTAATGTTCAGCCCGTACTTTACATACTCAGATCTTACAGCCTTGGAATATGATGCCATCCATGTACAGATATTACTGGCCTGTAACATCCACGGTTGATCTTTGATTGGCCGTAAAAGCATGGCACCCCGATTCAAAGATTGATAGTTTGACGTTTAGTGTAGTGACGTTGACAGTAACAACATCTCTGTAGTGTCGTTGACATATTGGTGATGTTTGGAATGTTGTAAACGCGCCCCGCACTGTTGGTAGAATGTTAGCACTTTGAAGTCATACTACCCTACCCCGTAACACAAGGGGACAAGTCGTTGCCACATTTTACCGACTTACTTTACTCTTTAATCGTTGCGTGTTGTCGTAAACAGCTTTCTCTTGAGTCAATCCCAGTTTTCAAAGTTACAAAATGTAAAGCTTAGGTGTTGGAAAGAATAAACTTTTTTTACAGAGTGTACCTAGGTAGATACTCCAAAATTCATGGCCTTTTTGAAAGTCGCCGGCATCTCTGCGCATTTCAATCTTTTAGGTCAGCGGGGGGGAATAAAAGGAATGGAGGTGGGGTAGGGAATTGCGCACAGCATAGCTACATTCAGATCGGCAATAAAGGCTGGCGCGAGCTGCTTTGCTCTCTTGATAAATGATTTTCTCTGACCGAGATTTGATAATAATCTTTAACCTTATCAGGAATTTTAGGTTCCTACTTATTGTTGGTATGCATTAATTTTATTGACACGTTCCGGGTGGTTCTCATCTTAGCTTAAGAGGAAGTTTATGTACAAACTACAGGTAGGAAAGTATAATAAATAACGCTATGATAGCACTAGTAGAAAATGGAATAAAAAATTCATGAAAAGAAAAAATTGTGTCATAAGATTGTCAGATGTCCATTCTTTCTTTTTCGAACAGGCCTCCCGCTTAGTTCATAATAGCAGAAGAAAAAGTTTGCTATCTAAATATTTTCAGGCGTCACATAGATCGATGTTGCAGCACCTAAACATGCAACATAGTTTCTTTGTCACATCATAAAGTGAACTCCAATTGAGTGCATGTATCAGGGGCGCACACCGGTGGCGTACGTCTACCTAGAACTCGTAGAAGCAAGTCGGGCGAGGCTCGTCCCGGCCTGGGCGGGCAGTGACGTCACACCGCATCGATCGCCCCGGGCGGCGGCGGCGGCGGCGGCAGTGCGCCTCGCTCGGTCGGCGGCAACGCCCGATCCGCCCGACATGAGCGCCGTCCGCTCCGCTCCGCTGCTGCTTGCATTGCTCGCCTCTTTGCCTCACGCCAACCGTGTCGCGTAAGTGGAACTTCTCTATAACTCCGAACCTCCGAAGATCTGAACCCATAAAGCCCTGTCATCGATGCGTTCTCGAATCGAATAAATTATTCCGTTCGAAGCGCCATGCGCCACCCCTTTACATTACGTTTTTATGAAATCCATATTTATTAATCTGACGAGGAAAGGCGAAATCTGCATGATGGAGAATATCTGCAAAATGTTATGTTACAACAGCTCACACACATTCGTCTTTCTGACCAAATTAAGGTAGTAAGTATGTAATTATGAGAGGGTTGTGGGTAAGCTATCTATCAACCATGTCACATTGCAGATTTGCAGATTACCTTGTATGGAAACCGTAGAAATGCAATCTAATGCACGTAATGTAACAGTGATTAGCATTGATTTGTACGTGTATGCATAAGCAAAGCCTGGGTAATCTTTTGAGGTAACTCGTATGACAAGTAGGCACTAGGTAGATGCTAAAGAGAAGTGAAGATGTCGAGCGTTTGACAAGCCAAATGGCTGCAACGGAAACTCGTATTCCATCTCGCATCTTTGAATTCACAATCTGGCCTTCAGTTTCATCTTGTATGTTCATCATGTCCTTTATTGTGATTTTATGCATACAGGTAATAGTTCTTACGTGTGGTTCTTAGTGGGTACACAATGCATAAAAACCCCGTCAGGGCACAACCATTTTTGATTTCTGGTGAATATTAGAAAGGGTAGTAATTTAGTAAATGGGGGTAAGTAGGTACCGTCTTCGAACGATAAAGTGAACGTGTACAACTCCATCTTCAAGACTTCAGATCACGACTCTCTCAGATAAAAAACGATCATACCTACAAAGGTTCTCTTGTAATTGCTACATTCATATTTTGGTCTATTTAAGCTACTGTGGTCGTGTTTTCTATAGGTTATTAAAATGAACCCTAAGAAGACGAGTGCATGTCTGTTTGCTTGATATTTTGATTTAGTGAAAGCCTCCAGTGGTAAGAGCAGATGATGTTCTGAAAGATAGTTTCAGGATTGATTTCGGATTTGACTTACAAAGTCGTGGTCTATGAGAAGTAGGTACCTACACCTGGTTAGTTAGACCATGGGACAGTAAATATATAAATTGACCCGTGATCTAGCTAGTTAGTGTAAAAAAAGATAGCAAGTGAAAATTATGCCTATCCCACTGCGAAAGGGCGTTATGTATCTACTTAGCCTCTCCTACCTAGATTCCGTGCCAACAAAATCACAGAGGCATCGAAATCGAAACTAGTTAATGGTTTTCCGATACAATCTTGATCAGACAAAGCATATTTGTTTACCAACTATTGGGGCTAAGTAACCAAACCGCACAGAATAGTTTTCGAAGATTAGGTATAGACTATCTGCCATGATGGATTTTTTTATGCACTAACACCATACAAAATACACCCTAGCCTAGATTGCGGTGTATAATTGACACCTCCAACTGTACTCGTGGATGTCGTAAGATGTCATGTCAGGGAACCTATCAGAGGCATGGAGATAAATATGGAGTCATAGGGTAGCTTTATTCTGTGTATTTTTAACACCTGGGACAGCCTGCCGACTGCCAAGTGTGTGATTATAGCTAAACCACCTTTGTCTGTGGGAGGAACGTTCAGCAGTGAATGTGGAGGAATTTCAACATGTGCTGATGAGGATTTAGAGTGACTGTGCTGCGAAGGTTGCCTGCCCTTCTTTATTGTCTACTTTTGATTAGTAAACCTGTCCTTATTGATAGATTTACTAATCGAAAATAGAAAATAAACAAAAACCCTGAATACACCCAGAACCGCAACTTTTATTAGAAAGGAATTTTGTCTTGCGTTGGAAATCGAAACGTCACGCGTCGTTATCTACAAATTGGGATATTTGGCTTGATTGAATTTAACGTAGAATACTCTTTTTAAGGTATCTAGCTTTTTAAGTGATTTATTTACATCTAAAATGTGATTTAAATGCGTAAAATTCCGTAAAGCTGCACGTAAGTCTCGAGTGGAAATACTCGACCTATGTTATTTTTTCAGGGGTGGCGGCGGCGGGGGCGGCGGCGGCATGTTCGGAGATGTAAACATCTCTTCAATTCTGGACTCCTTCAGCATCAGCTATGATAAGAGAGTGAGGCCCAACTATGGAGGTCAGTCATCTTACAGCAAAGAGTTAGGGCAGCAGGGACGGCTAAAGCCACACAGGCAGGAGCTTCGAGATTAGCTATAGATTGTAGCTCGTTTTGAATAATTATTTATATTATGTTACGTGCCAAGTGCTAATTGGTATCTCCAATTTTCGAAATTTGGGTGCGAGTGTTTAACGCCGCATGAGATCTTTTACTAGTCGTACATCCGGTAGCAAGAGCCAGTGGCCAAATGCCAAATGGTGCTGCAAGGGCCCATTGCAATACAAAACTAGGCCGATTCCGCTGCTGACCTGGTAGTCTCAGCAGGCAGTGACGCCCCTGGCTGTGTGGCTCGGGAAGCGAGCCAGCAATAACAGTGTTTAATCTGAATGGTTTTACAGGACAGCCCGTCGAAGTGGGAATCACGATGTACGTGCTCTCGATCAGCTCTCTGTCCGAAGTGCAAATGGTATTTAGCATTAGTTGTACTAGGGTACTGTAGCCGGGCCATGGGAATGGGACACGGGGTGGAGCAGGGGGCACGCGTCACGCTCACGTCATCGGGCTCACGCGCGCTCGGCCACTCTCACTGTGCGCTTGTTGCAGGTCCGCCGGTGGAAGTTGGCGTCACCATGTATGTGCTGTCAATCAGCTCCGTATCGGAAGTGCTCATGGTACTGACCGTGCCGACTCTCGCTTCTGTCCCTCTCGCACGCACGTGCTCACATGCGCGTGCGAGCAGCCCCAGACTCGAGGCTGCGAGCATGTACGCCTTCCGTGGAGCGATCCGCTTTCTCTGTCTTAGATCCTCTCGAATATTCTCTTACGAATGAGGATAGTCTCTCTGTGTTTCTGTATCTGTGTTGTGCAGTGGTAGGGGGTCCCCGGCGCTACAGACCGGCGCCGGCGCCCGCGCCGCTGCGGCGGCCGCGAGCCGATGCGATCTTATCTGGCTGGCCTCATTTCAATGTTACCATTTCAAATTGCGCTTTCGTGACCGAACCTATTATGAATGTGACGTTTTTATGAATACTAACCTACTTTTATGGGAAGTTTACCGTGGCAACACGTCACGGGAGCCGCCGGGCCTACAACGCGGCGCCTCTGAGGTGGTCGAGGAGCCACGAGCCTCGAGGAAGGTCTCATCACTCGTAGTCTTCTCCATCTCACTCATCTTCATAGCACTGTCGCACTCTCTCATTCTTCTAACCATCCGATCATTCGAATGTATCGTGACACGCACCTATATCGAGCTTGACGGGCTTGCTGTTTCACATGTTTGTTAAATGTCGTGATGTGACCATTTTCAAATTTATTCCTAGCGTTAGTTTTAATTGTTTGATCGCTACGTTCGTGTTACAGGTCTCGCTTGTTTTGTTGAGTTGTGCATTGCGGTTTTTATTAGTATCTACTAATTATGGGTCATTGGGCTTACAGGACTTTACGCTGGACTTCTACTTCCGACAATTCTGGACGGACCCTCGGCTGGCTTACAAGAAGCGGCCCGGGGTGGAGACTCTGTCAGTCGGGTCGGAGTTCATTAAGAACATCTGGGTTCCCGACACGTTCTTCGTGAATGAGAAACAGTCATACTTCCACACTGCCACCACCAGCAATGAGTTCATTCGCATTCATCACTCTGGTTCCATCACGCGGTCCATCAGGTAAAACCTCCAGACGTGTGTGGCCAGCCTTGCATAGTTATGGTTATAGCTATGCAATGGCTAACTCATGTTTGGGTTTTTTATGCCGGCCTTTCACTGCGAAAACACAACCCTATAACATTGCGGAAAAATACACAAAAAGCAACTTAACAAGAAAATAGGGAAAACGTAGATATATTTATCAGATTTGCCTTACAAAGTTAGTTTTTAGCAATAACAACAATTTCCATCAAACCTCCCCGTTCCTCTCGCAGTATAAGGCCGGCCAAGAGGCGTCATCAAAAGATCCCCCAGATTCATAAAGTGTATACTTCCTGCGACTTCCAGGTTGACCATCACCGCGTCCTGCCCCATGAACCTCCAGTACTTCCCCATGGACCGGCAGCTCTGCCATATCGAGATCGAGAGTTGTAAGTATCTTCACGTTCGGCTGTGTGTGTTACAGTGTGCTATAACTTTGTGGTGTTATCATTGTGTGCTAAATAACTGTGTGATAAGTTTTATTTTACTAACCGTTTTCGAATATATCCGCCGTTGCTCGTCGAGCAAGGCGATGGGGGTCGATTTACAGGATATTAATCGAATCGCTCGGCGATGATAGAAAAATAATGTGTGTTTCACCGAAGCATCAGTCCGTTTCTCACTCTCACGGGCTTGTGGTACCCCGGTGGCGTGTCACGACGGCACGCAGACGCACCGCGCCGCCGCACGACGCGACCTGGCACGTGCCGCGACCTCGTCCCTCTCGCATACAGCACCCGCAGAGGCGGCCACCGCACCCGCGCACCCGCAACTCCAACCGCACCCGCACCTAGCTCGATACCGCCATCCGCACTTTCCTCTGTAGCGCAGTCTAGTGTAGCTTAGTGTAGCGTCGCTTAGATCCCATCTCACGCACGTTAGTCTAGAACTTTTATTTTTCTATCATCCGTGGGTTTGGAGGCGAGCCCCATCGTCGGCGATCCGTAAGTGATAGTGTTTGTGTGTTTGGCATGTGTGCGGAGTCGGGTACACGATGACAGACATTCTGTACGTGTGGAAGGACGGAGCCTCCTCCGTGGGCATGAGCAGCGAGGTGCAGCTGCCGCAGTTCCGGGTGCTGGGCCATCGCCAGCGGTCCACCGTCGTCGCGCTCACCACAGGTATATACAGCCTTGTTATAACTTCGCTACTGATTCAGTGGAGTAGCGAGTAATATAGATACCTACTTTAATTTTCGTTTCGTTTAAAGCTGTGATTACCAATACATATGGTCCTCGCAGGTTTAATGCATTTGAATCGCCGGCAATCAAAGCGTGGGTGATTTTTCGGCAGACACTGGAACTAGAGTTTGTGCGGGCTTTAAACAGTTTTCAATATGTGTATCCTTGAAGTTCTATGAAAAGCTTGCAGGTCCGCTCCATTGTCAACCGAATACAGTCAATGTGCTTCATTTTATTCGAAAATGAGACGCGTTGTATGAGATCATATCTAAATTAATAGTGGAGCTTATGTCCAGGCATGATTAGAACAAAATTACTCGCCACTCGACTAAATCACTAGCGCAGATAAACTAGGCTTATCAGCCTCCCCCCTCCCTCCCCCCTCGAGGCCGCGACACGTGCTGGACCGCGTCTGGTTGGGCCCCGACTCTGAAACCTCTCCTCAACGACAGTCGGCTACACGATGCGAGACATCAGATACAAGTGGAACGAGGGCCCCAACTCCGTGGGCGTCTCGCACGAAGTCTCCCTCCCACAATTCAAAGTGCTCGGGCATCGACAACGCGCTATGGAGATCTCGCTCACCACAGGTTTGTATAGCACTGCAGTTGCAAGCAATGATACTGCTTCATTACTGGTGGATATCACTCGATCCCAATAACAACACAAACATTTTGTACTTTAAATAATTAAAAGCTGCGCCCCACGGCTTCGTCTGCGTTGAAATCTATGTGTCAAATATTTTATAAACCTTTCTCTTGAATCACTCTTTCTATTAAAAAAAACGTCATCAAAATTCGTTGCGTAGTTTCTTAGCATACATAGGAACAGACAGACAGCGGGAAGCGACTTTGTTTTATACCATGTAGTGTCAGTGTTCTACAGAAGACTGCAGGCAGACAGCAAACAAATGACATGAGAAACTTCCATTGAGATTTAGAGCCGCATTTTATAACGGAGTTTAAACATAACAAAACACGGTTTGATGCAAACAATTGACGATCTCATCTATGAATACATCAATTTATATTGAAAAGATTTTTTTTTTCTATAATAACACTTATAAGGTCTGTTCACATTTTTTACGCGGTCGTCGGAATGAATCATCGTGCATTTCATCCTAGCGCGCCTTGTAGCACATTCCTCATCCTCATCCCCAACACAACAACCTATATTGGTCCACCGCTGGACACAGGCCTCCCTGATAAGCAATATGTCAGGTGAGATAGCATACATTTAAGCCTCGCCTACCGACGAGTTTGCGCTGTCGACTTGTGTACCTTTAAGAATGGGATCGAGTGTTGTCAACCCACCTTCCACATTCCAATCCACTTAACTACAACAAGTTCCTCTCGGGGGGGTGGGCTTGCAGGAAACTACTCCCGTCTCGCGTGCGAGATCCAGTTCGTCCGGTCCATGGGCTACTACCTCATCCAGATCTACATTCCGTCCGGGCTGATCGTCATCATCTCCTGGGTTTCCTTCTGGCTGAACCGCAACGCCACGCCAGCTCGTGTACAACTTGGTGTTACCACTGTCTTGACGATGACAACGCTGATGTCTTCTACTAATGCTGCGCTGCCCAAGATTTCATATGTGAAGTCGATTGATGTTTATTTGGGAACTTGCTTCGTTATGGTTTTTACGAGTCTTCTAGGTAATTGAATTTTTCTTATTCTAGTCATTTGGTTTAAATTACATTAAAATCAATCCGTTTTTGCATAAATATTCGAGTAATCTATCTAATTACTCGTTGAAATAAATTTAATAATTTTCGTTAACAAAGAATGATGAATCAAACAAAGAGAGAGACCCTGTCAAGACTTTGAAAGCTATGATTTTCCTTGAAAAGATAGATTGGTTAGATATACATGAAACCCCAAAAAAGAGGTCTCAAATAAACTAACACTTCTCCCCAGAATATGCAACGGTGGGCTACATGTCAAAACGCATCCAGATGCGCAAACAGCGCTTCGTGGCGCTGCAGAAGATCCTAGCGGAGAAGAACGTGCAGCGCGAGCCTCCGCGGGAGCCCCCGCCTTGGGACTCACACTCGCTGTCCAAGATGAGCACCATGAGTGGGGGCCGATGTCCCCCCGGCAGGTCTTCGGTAAGAAACTAAAGCTTCAGGCTACTGAGAACAATGTGCAGCGCGAGTCTCCGCGGGAGCCCCCGCCCTGGGACTCACACTCATTGTCCACATTAACTACCATGATTTACTATTTGGACCTGACCCCGGTCAGCTCCAAATAGTCAGTCTCGTACAGATCTATCATCGTATCATACAGATCTATCCTAGTTTGGGACCAATAATTTAATAATATTAAACTTTTTCAATAAACGTTTTTTTTTTATTATAGCGCGTTGAAATCTTTTGTGTGCTACGCGGGCTCGGCGGCGTAGCATCGTAGCACGGGCTACGGAGCTCTACACATTTTATTATTAGCATAAGGTTAAGGTGGCGGTACTCCTGTTTCCGCATTTGGACTCCAGTCGGTCCTTTATACGTGTTGTTTGCTAGCATAGCCAGCCCAACTCCGTCCAGTAGCGCATAATCTTCCTGGAGTCTAATTATTAGCATGTACAATGTACGACAGGGCGCTATGGCGTTCATTGGGGAGGCCTATGTCCAGCTGTGGACTGCTATAGGCTGATGATGATGACGAGTTCCTTAACACGTCCATTCTGTCCAGGAGGTCCGGTACAAGGTCCGGGATCCGAAGGCGCACTCCAAAGGGGGCACCCTGGAGAACACCATCAACATGAGTCGGAGTGGGCCCAGCGATGAGATGCCGCCCACCATGCACCCCCTGCATCCTGGGAAGGTACTGTGTCTTTTATATTTATCTTTAACTACCTACACCCCGCGGCTTTGCATTTGACACATAGATTTTCACGCGGGAAATCTATATGTGTTTGACATAGGAACAGACAGTGGAAAGCGACTTTGAAGTACTATGAAGTGAAGAAAATCACAATCAAATAATAATAAAAAATTAAATCATAAATTATTTATTTCAGACTTCATAGGTTCATAAAATAAGTACATAGTAATCAAATGTCACATCTGAAAATATTAAATAATTGAACACAACAACACGATAAAATCAAAACAAAGAAAACATAATATTTCCATTTTCATATACGAGTTTATTTTATGTATTTATGTGTATATTTTTTTTATAATGGAATCATTATAGAACTAGTACTTAAAATTTAAATAATTGAGAGAACTGCAGACTTGCAAACAATCTACAGGTAGCTCAACTGATCATATCAATATCAGTCGGAAGCGTCTCCAAGACACTGGCTGCATTGCCCCGCTGCATGTATGGCAATGTCTTGTATTACATTTTCATTATAATCATCTTTAGGTAGGTATATCTCGGGATCAACGTAACCATTTCAATCTTGAATTCTGTGGTGTTAGATGAAAAGCACTAAATCTAATGAAGTCGTATCTTCATAATAGAAAACAATTTATTGAAATTAGAAAAGTTTTAACCGAGACACAGTATACGTTTTCGGGGTATTGTTTTCTGGTAGTATACGTCTTTGGGGCTTGTATAACATACATCGAAATAGAAATAAACACTGAACTTTTGCATAGCATTAACGCGTGCAAAATCGCAGAAATTAGTTTACTATATGGATTTGAGGCATTTAGCATTACTCTTTTAAAGGCTTAGGTACTCAATGAATATCTGAGCAAAATTCTACACTTGTGATATCCAGAACACAAAAGCTAAAACATCTCCTCCCATTCCAGGACCTGAGCAAGTACCTCGGGATCACGCCCTCAGACATCGACAAGTACTCCCGCATCGTGTTCCCCGTGTGCTTCGTCTGCTTTAATCTCATGTACTGGATCGTCTACCTCCACGTCTCCGACGTAGTCGCCGACGACTTAGTACTGCTCGCTGACAAGTGAACGAGCCAAGCGAGCCGGACGAACGCCCCGGGAGGACGAGTGGCGGCGCCAGGGAAAACAAACGAGGGCAGAAAACCAACATATCACTAGGTAGCCCTCGATTGCCCACCCCTGGCGCTGGTATTACTCACTGATTAGTTATAATGAAAGTCTGATGCTCAATTTTCGCTTTATTTATCGACGAGCGATGATTCGCGTCGATAGTGAGATGATAAATAGTTTATCATTATTTTCTAGGTACTTTACGTACTCGTATTGAAATAGGCCGGTCGGAGTGCGCTCCGCGGGGTGCCACTGGTTAGTACAGCCTCCTTTTGTTTTGTGAACTTGTAAGAGCACGTATTCCATAGTTGTAAGTACGGTCGGACGGGCAGCCAGCGGGCCCGCGCCTCCACAGGGTTTTGATACATTGTTTACAAGGACGCTTGGCTGCGGGCCGCGATACGCTTGACTTGGCTTGCGGACCGGCGCGATCTCTCGACCACTCGCTCTATCGCTCACTTTACCTTCTCTATCTAACACACTTCGCTTCTTTTTGTATGTAAGACGAGAATGTTCCTTAATTTTAGAGCGATCGTATGTACTAACTAAGACTAGGTCTAGCTAGCCTAAATGTTACCTCGGTACCCACATAATTCGAATTAATTAGCACTTACGTCTGTAAAGCAATTTATTAAACTATAGGGTACGCACCTAGATTGTAAAAGACAGGTTCTAAATTTGTAAAGTGAATCAATTGAACTATAAAATGTAGTAGGTAAGTGTCGCTAGGTCGATCCTGGTGGATTTGAGAAACCCAAGGTAAAGGTAGTATTCTGTCAGCTCTTTCTGATCAAAATAGCTGACCGGTAACTACCGGCTTGGATATAGAGAATAAGGTATAAAATTATAAAACAAGTAAGTGCTAACCTCGTTTATAAAATGTAGTCAGAAACTAGAAAGCATTGCGACGTCTCTACGCGTCAAACATAGACGCGTTTTCGCGTCACAACGCCTTTGAGTAATAAATACCGTTCTTACCGACTGTTTGTTACTGTAGCCCACTAAATCAGATCGACCATCGGACCAATATCTTTGTAAACACGACTATTTTCATTTTACTATATTTGTGATGACAACTTACCAATTTATTTTTATATCGCTTTACTCGACTCATCTGTTTCCGCGAGCTGAGCGAGACGCGTGCTACACCTTATTTTAAAACTCTACTAAGCTAAAATTATTCATATTAAACTTTAGCTCTATTGAATCGACTGCTAGATAGGGCCGTTCGATAACTGACACCGAAAATTCGTACCAGGTACGAAATTCGTATTGACGTATCATAGACGTATTTTAAACTTTCGTTAACTGTTAAACTGTCTTCAGCTTTTCTTACTTACTACTACAAACAGAAGTTGAATAGATCAACAAGATTCCACTTCACTTTATGATAGGATCGAAACTCCCCTAAAATCTAGTTTTCATATTTCCCCCAGAAAATAATCCACTTAGTACTTATTCAGTAATCAGAAAAGTAAATTACCTACTAAATATTTTACATCTATGTTTGTTCAATGAAGCAGTACTTACCGAGTTTTTAAGTTATGTTATCAAGCTGCAAAAAATTGCTCACCTAGGCTTAGTAGAGTACTAAAATATAAGTAATCAAATCAAGTATTTGTTCACATCTGACGGCACGCTTCGCTCGCTCGTAGTGCATTCACTTAGCATCGCTTGGAGAACACTCAAACGGGCCACTTTACTTTAAAAATTAAGAACTGTCTAATAACACTACTACAATGTAGATACTACTATGTTAAAAATGCAAAAACATTTTTTGCATATCGTCCATCGCTCATACAGAGCTAAAATAAACTAACTGTGGGTTTTCATTAAATTGCAAAAATATATAATATAAGGAATTGGCTTGCTATAAATCCATAATTCGTTTGATTTGATATAATTATCGTAGTTGCCTCAAATGTTTCGAAAAAATATAAAATAGTATCGCCTATTTTTATTTGGCGTTTTAAATGGATTTTAACTTCAATTCGTAACAGAAAAAATATTAAATACTTATAAACTAAAAAATAAAAGTGGTTCGTTTGAACATAATATCTCGCGCGAGTCCTGCTGAAATAACACTCCTTCTTGAAACACTTTCAAGTGTACTTAGATCACTCTTAAGCAGACTTGCTGTCGTATCGACACGATTGCTATACGGAGACTAAGTTAAAAGTAGCTGATTAAGTAGCCACAATAACTTCATGTATTGACGAGACAAAGGGTTGAATTTTTATATAATTTATTAGAATATAAAAATTACCTTCAGTGTTGTGTGTCGTGATCGAGCTGTGTTCGATAATAATGAAACCGGTGGTGGTAGTGGTAACTTTCGTAGCAAAAGACAAAAAATGAGGGTAGATCGGTATGTCTGCCCATAAAAACTAACTCGCAGTGACTACAGTTATTCGGTGATCATGGCGCATGAAACTGTGCCGAAATATTGGATAACTCAAAAATATAAGTCAAAGTAAAAAAATATTCAAAAGTAAGTCATTTAAAACGGAATATTTACCATAACTAATTATGGTAAATATTCCGTTTTAAATGACTTTAGAATTTATTAGTTGCTAACTAAAACCTAAATGCTCATAAAAAATGCGATGTAACCTTATAGTATAGTCGCTGATGGTTTACTTTTGAATATTTTTTGGAAAAGGCAAGATAACCACAGAAAAGTTTTTCATCCAACATTATTGATTGGACAGTTTTTAGGTAAGCATTTTGATTGGCACATAAAATATTGGTGTTAATTCTTTTGTTGCAAAAAACTTGCATAAACTAATTTGTCAGCACTTGAAATGCTGCCTTTCCTTTCGTACTAAATATGTAAAAGGAATAGTGAGATTTTTAGTGCTGTCATTTAAGTATACTAAATACTTACATGTTTTTAACGTGACCTAAATAAGTATATATAATACATAGTTTCTTACGATGTTTGTCCGTCTGTTTCCGTAAAGTGGAGATACGTCAGTAAGTTCATGCTAGAGATACAGTTTTTGAATATGAATTTTAATAAACGTAAGTCAGGCACTGAATTATTCTAAATAAAGGTAAGTACAAATGTAAAAGTATGTATTATATTAACTTTAGGGATGTACCGATTTTTGTGATGTATGAACTGTTGTGATCTTGATAATTTTATGATTGAAGGAGGTGGGTGTGTCATGCTGATGATGGCGATGTTATGTGAAATTTTAGATCATTAAGAAGTCAATCACTTGTCTTTTTAGTTCTTTGAAATGAAATGAAATGAAAGTTTATTTCCTTAGGCTTACAAATAAGCACTTAGACAAGTCATATTTTATACTATTTATTATTATATTGATGTTCACTTCAATTTTTTGTCCACCAGTGGAAGAAGCGAGAAGAAACCACTAGTATGTTTATAACTTATGTGTCTAGTACATATGATTTGCTTATCTGTAAGTTGTTAGATTTTGAGTTGGAGCATATGCTTCACAATTTTTTTAAATTTATTTATTGATAATTTTTGCAACTCTTTGATAAATGATAATAACTCAGAATTCGAAAAAAATAATCTCAAAAAGGCATTTTGATAAGAAACGAACAGATAAAAGTTTTAAAAAAGTCAGTACTGTAGTTAGATAACAATTTAACTATTGTTTTAAAATAACCTAGTCGCTCTCTTGTCTTCTGAATTTTTTGTTTTTTTTTCACAATTATTTTGTTTTTGACGTATATATAAACGTTATTATTATATATAATTCTCACCGTGACCCACCCTCCTCCTTACGTTATTTTCACTGTATATTAATTATAGTAAACTATTTGTTTAATGTTAAGAGGAATAAGCAATAAGTCGAGTTTTCGGACAAATTCGTGATCAAGTCCACAATTTGTTTGGACTCGCTTTGGGGCTAGTTTTTGATTTCTTTGCGTGAGAGAAGTCTACATCTTATAGATTAAAAATAAAGATTTTTTATTTGTTATGCAAGGTAACAAGTATATATATATACATGTGAATCAACATGCTTGACCGTTAGTCGGTATGTGAAAATATTTGAGAGAATAACGTGCAATAATTTAACATGAACTAAAATGTATCATTGAATTGACAATATTATAGTAACACTTACAAATTAATAGCATTGAATAGATGGAAATCCTACTAATATTATAAACGTAAAAGTTTGTAGGTATGTATAGATGTTTGTTACTCTTTTACGCAAAAACTACTGAGGAGATCGGGCTGAAATTTTGCCCATGTTTAGTCCCAGGCCCGGAATTAATATTATTTCATCAATCAGTTCCCATGGGATGGAAGCAACCTTAAAACGTTTCTATAGAAACAACGCGTGCGAAGCCGTGGGCAGAAACTAGTACGTTTTTTGTAGGTACCTGCACATCCGCTAACAAATAAGTTAGGTACTTGATAAATACAAGTTCTGTGAGTTGTATAACTCTTAAAAGTATTTGTATTATTAACTTGCATGGTCTCAATGCAGGGCATCCCAAAAAATGTTGAACAACAACATCACCAACATATAACAGTCCACTGGTGGACATAGGCCTAAGGCAAGGCTATAACTCACGCGTAGGAAAAATTTCATCGGAGCTTAAACAAGAAATAAACGTTTTGAATTGAATTGAACAGCTTAAAACATTTTTTTATTATTCGTTTTTATCTGTTAAACAAAAAATTAAGGATTTGAATAATCGATTTGCTCAATTTTCATATAAAAATGTTTTTTTTTATTAGAATTTGTGAAAAGGTTTCATTTTATCTGGACTTCTTTCATGAAAAAGATATTGTCACAGTTCTGCCACATACATTAATAATATAATTATTATTATAAGATATAGAATAATAGTACTCGTGCGTAAGTATCGAAAAATATTCTAAATTGTACTAAATCTATTTGTAATTATTAGTGTCATCGAAAATAGACTCAAAATTAATAGAAATAAATAAAATTTTACTTAAGATAACTGAGTTTCAATTTCTTTACCTTCCATTTGCAGTTATTTTAGTGCCTCAATTAAAAAGGCATGTTGTTGATTTTATACATTTACCATGATCTCGGGCCATAAAGTGAGCCGGTCCTTTGGAAGGCTTGCGCGGGGCCGAAGCCAACAGCACAGAGGCTCTTTGAGAAGTTAATCTAAAGGCGATGGCTACACATAGCGGGTATCATCCTCGGGTGAAATAATAATTTAATTGAAAATTGTCGTTGTCCCCTTCTTAATAAGAACGCAAAAAACGCCCAAATTTGAAGCGTTCCTAATATTTTATTTATTAGTATAAAGTGCAGTTATAAAGTGCAACAACAGGATCACTGTCTTGAGTCGACGAATGAACGGCCGAGTTGGTACTCAAATAGTAAATATCTATATCTAATCTATACTAATATTATAAAGAGGAAAGGTTTGATTTTTTGTTTGTTTGTAATGCATAGGCTCCGAAACTACTGGACCGATTTGAGAAATTCTTTCACCGTTGGGAAGCTACTTTATCCCCGGTGAACATAGGCTATATTATATTTTCAAAAAAGTTAGGGATCCGTACTAAAACCGTGCGAAGCCGGGAAGGTCCGCTAGTAATCAAATAATAAATATTCCTGGACAGTGGCATTATATCTCGTGCATCTGTTTCAAAATATAGGAAAACAAAACAACACAAATCGTAGTAAATATCCAGTATGTGTGTTTTTAAGATCAACATCACTGACTCTGAATTAAAAATCAAAAGATAAAACAAGGATTTGCCTCAGAAATAGGTTAGGTATATCATCTATGATACTCACCATTATTGCCCTTTCTACAAACGACTGCCATCTAGCGTAAGTGGCTTGGGCATAGTAAAATGCTTGTTGTACTTCGACACTAACTATTACGTGGTTACTCCAAAAGGCGATAGATGTCACCACGTTTCTTATAGAATACACACGGCGTAGCTGTAATAGCTCAAAGAATTAGCAAGCTGAAGTGGCGGTGGGCCGGCCATATTTCGCGAAGCACCGACGGCCGCTGGGGCAAACGTGTTCTTGAGTGGAGACCACGACTCGGTAAACGTAGTGTAGGACGCCCTCCGACCAGGTGGGATGACGACTTGCGAAAGACTGCAGGTAGATGCTGGATGCGGCAAGCTGAAGACAGGGCGCAATGGCGCTCATTGGCGGAGGCCTATGTCCAGCAGTGGACTGATATAGGCTGATGATGATGATGAGCTGTAATAAAGTCGAACGAAAGCTACTTCGCATTATGTCTATGGAATGCTACGACCATCTACTACGTACTGCAAAAAATACCGAAGACGTAGAAGCTACGACGACGAAGAAAACTTACGTAGTGCTACGACGTAGTACGTCTACGAAGTGCTACGACGTAGAGCGTCTGTGAAATGCTAAGACAAAGTAGGTCTCCGTAATAATTATGTACCTATTGCGTATACATCTTGTTCACAGTAATGTAAAGTTTGGTCTTGAATAAACGAAAAACGTTTATAATAACTATTATGTAATGTGTCCAATTACATCAAATTACATAATAGAAGCATACTGTTTGACTATTCCTAAAAAAGAATAAGGAGATCATTCTGATTTGACGACCGATGTGGCGCGGTGGGCGAAGGTCCGCCTGCGACGCAGGAGGTTGCGGGTTCGATTCCCGCCTCGGGACAATTGTGTGTACGATCTGCAGATATTTGTTCCGGGTGTTCTGGTCGTTTTCTATGTATAATAAAAAAAATATATCTATGTGATGTATTGTATTATGTATATCAGTCATCTAGTACCCATAACACAAGGTCTGCTTCGTTTGGGGCTAGATGATGCTGTGTGAATTATCCAGCATTATTTATTTATTTATTTATGATTTGTATTCACTTCAATCTTTTTAAGCAATTATATTGCATTGAATTGTTTTCTTCTATTACTACTACAGTATTTCATTTGGTTCTGTTATGCTACTTCTACATAGTCCTATATATTTTGTGAAAGTTCAAATCGTGATTCGCCCAGTCCAATTACAATTTCCCTAAACAAACCATCTCCGTATACTAAACGATTAATTTAATCTATCAAGAAAGTAAGGAAGTTTCTTGTCAATTTGTAACTCTATAGTTTATACAGTAATGGTAATTGAGTTGACTCATGTTTGCATACTGGCAGACTAATCGCTTTCCACTCTTTTGCAATTTTGCAAAGTGCAAGTGTTTATACCTACCACCTCGTCGATCATAGATACCTACTACTGTGTATACAAATATAGAGTCATCATCAACAGCCTATGTTAGTCCATATAGACATAGGCCGCCCCCAATGAGCGCCATAGCGCCCTGTCTTCAGCTCGACGCATCCAGTATCTACCTGCATTCTTTTGCAGGTCGTCATCCCACCTGGTCGGAGGGATATTTTATATTATAAGATATAATTCTAATAATTATTATAATAATCGGAGAAAATAGGAAGAAAGTGAATGAAATAAGAACCCAAGATATTTTTTTATTTTATTATTATTTCATCGAAAGAAACATTGTACATTTTAAAGTATTTTTGTACTTTTTGCTAGGACCTTAGCTAGGAAGGAGTTAGGAAAAATGAGTATATTCTACTACTAACTAAGTTAATAATAAGCCAAAACTACATCTCGCACACGTGGATATTAAAATATGTTGCGCAGAGCTTCACAAGAGAGTCTACATAAAAAGTCGTCGGCCCGCCGACAATTTGACTAAACTCTGTCGACACAAAGACGGGTTCGGTATGTACAGTTGTTGACGCACCCTATAAATATACGTTTGATTATTTTTCAATGACAACATTTGACCACGAGTGCTTGTTGTAGCTTTACGCCGAAGCCTCTTTACTCTTCTCCAACTCTCTCTGATTCTCTTTTTTCGTCTTCAAACAATGCTGGATCTCACTAACAGTCTTCATTTTGGTCTCCGGAACTACCAGGATCACATAAATTGAAGCGAGTATACAGACAACGCCGAAGAAGTAAAACGCTACGTGGATGCCGACGGTGTTCGCGAGCGGCTTGAAGAACAGCATTTGAACGAAGTCAGCTAGGGATGCGGTGGCCATTGCTACTGCCATTACGGAGCCCCGGTACTAAAAGAAAGGGAATTATTGGATATTAGAGTAAGCCCCGCGATACAGGCCTAGCCTAGTGCGGGGGTCATTATAAAATCCATCACCTTAACTAAAAACCTCAGAAATCTACATGTATGTTATAATTAAGATGTTTTTTTTTGGTAAGCTTTTTGGTAAATAAATTTTTAGTATAGCATTTGTTGCCTATGGTGACGTTATCAAGTCAAGACATCATTTGCGGTGTGAGACTCAACGAGAACCAATGAATATCCTTGCAGACTTAATATATGGCGCTCCAGTGATGCTAATAAGATCTATGTCCAGCGGTGGAGGGCAGGCACCGCCGGGGAGGTAACCAAGGGGTCTCTGTCTATGTCTGGTCAGTAGCATATCAAATGTGGCAGGTGCTATGGCGCTCTTAGGATGAGGGGTTTGTTTGGCTGAGGACAAAAATGCTAATGGTATTTTTTATGGGAGGTTACTATGGCTTCATAAGGAAAGACTACTTTTTATGTATTTAGTCTTATAATATGGTCTATGTAAGTAATAATAACCTGCCTGTGACTAATAAATAAGTCAATATAATTATTGGGCACCTCATTTGCTCTGTGCTAGAACTGAGCTTGATCAATGAATGTTTTTCTATCTCTGTCTATGACGTAACACTGAGTTGCATTACTGATGTCTGGAATAAGAAAAATTAAGTGTTGCCAGTAATCGGTCCTACATTTACCTTGAAGGAGAACATCTCCCCAGTGATGACGACGGACAGTGGCTGAAGACCCGAGGAGTCGCAGAAGATGCAGAGACAGAGTGTGGCGACGGGGATCCAGCCGGGGGCCATGACGGAGTACTGCTTGCAGAGGAACCAGGAGGCCAGGATGCACATGCTGATGCCGGAGATTAGGGAGGTGGCGAAGAGGAGCATCTGGGGGAAAGAATACATTGTTAACTTGAAGACTTCGAAGGAAAGAATACATTGTTAGCTTGAAGACTTCCAAGGAAAGAATATATTGTTAACTTGAAGAATTCTATCGCGGAGAGATTGGAATCCTTTTTGAGACTTGGTTACTTGAGTATTTATTAGTTACTAGATGCTACCGAAAAGTTCGTTTCTCCTACAGTAATATTTCCCTATATTTTTTCTTTTCAATTAAGTAATAGCATAGGAGAGCAAATATTTTGAAGTTGTTGATGTTTTAAAGTTTTACCGAGTTAACAAACAGAAATTGATTTTTATATTGTATTAGAAGATATGGTTACCTGATTCTCGCAGCAGGACTAGGTTTGAATGCTTTTAGGGTAGTTCCGTTTTCTTTATATTCTATAGATATTTACTTTAACGAAATTCAATAATTCAAGTGACCCGAGACCCTTAAATATATCCCATTCATGCATTCATCAACAATCGTACCCTTTAAACCTGTTTAATGTTCATAGGAAGGCCGCGATGTTATGTGTTGCTGCATTTCGTATCTCCAGCATTTGGTTGCGAACTTAGGTCGCGATGTATGTGTTGTATTTCGTGTCTCCAGTATTGTTATATCGAACTTACCAACAGCTTGGACTGTTCTGTAGGAGCTCTTCCCTACTTTTGTAATGATTATAATATTCAAAACCCATTATTTCGTTACCTTTCTCCCAGTCTTCTCAATGACACTAGAAGCCAGCGCCGAGCCCGCGACCTGCACGGCCCCCAGCATCATAGCCTGCTGGTTAGGAGTGAGGATCAGCCCTGACCCCTCCCCCCCGCGGTGGAAGATCTCCCCCGCGAAGTTCAGCACGGGGATGGCCCCGCAGACCTCACGGGCCAGGGCTATGATGAGGGCTATGCGGAAGGCTCGGAAGAGGATCTTGTCTGTCACTGTGAACAAGAAACGTTGTATGATTAAGTAAGGCTGGTTTTATTGTTACGCGTTTTAACGCGATTTAAACCATTATAAGGAACGATCACAAATCGACACGAAGAATGCAAATTCAGATAACTCATTTGTAAGGTTACCATACCAGGGCGCTGATGACCCAAACATTGCCTTGAAGAGATCGCTTCTAAGCGATAAGGCCGCACATTCTACTCGTCGCATGTAATATATTTTTTGTAATGATCTGCATCTGGTGTATAATAATGTATTGTACAATTATCTACCGACCTTTCGTCATCATTATCACCCTCGTGACTTAATCCTCAGCTGACTCTAGAAAATTATCTTTCGTTTATTACCGGTATTTCCTATTTTACTGCTTGACTTGTGTAAATACTTAGTTCTAAAATAAAAGAGGTGTTGACACAGATGTAAGTATTATTTATGTTTTATTTATTATTTTCATTATGTTACAGATTTTATCTGTGTGCTCAAGTGTTTGTGTTGTTATAAAAATGGCGACCGAATTAATAAGTGTATTACTAGTAGTAAAATCGTAAGAACGCATACCAATTGATAAGACCTTGATAGTGTTTAGTGTCTCCGCTGTTTATTATTGATGATTAATTCTACTTGTTATGTTGTCTTCCTGTAGATTCAATGACATTTTTTTCTGGACAACGGGAAAGATTTTTTGTATATCATTTCCGGGCCAGAGTTTTCTTCGATTATTTATGTCTCGATATATAGGGCGTCCCACAGCGATGCCACATGTAGGGAACGTACCTTAAATATATATGGTCTTCCTTTTATTTAAGATGCTATGTTACTTGGAAAAAAAAACTTACGATTGAGCCTTTTGATCGGTATAGTTAAATTAGGTGTATTTTTTTTTACAATTTCGCGGGTTCGAATTTCGTTATAAACAGGCGATTTTTCAAAAATCTTTGATTGCAGTTTAAATTGTTTTTAAAATCAAAATGAAGTATTTCAGTTAAATGTTCTATCTACAATATTTAAGGTACTTTCCCTCCATGTGGCATGGCTGTGGGACGCCCTGTATAGACTGCAAAAATAAATAAATAATGCTAGACAATTCAACATTATCAGCCCCAAGGTACTCGTAAGCAGAGCTTGTGTTATGGGTAAGTACTAGATAACTGATATACATAGAAAACGACGTACATACATCTGCCACGAGGCGGGAATCGAACCCAAAACCTCCTGCGCCGCAGATGGACCTTCGCCCAACGCACCACAGAGGTCGTCAAAATGGTGCACTTTTAAACTTGCATTCATACCTATAGCTTTCAAGACGAAGCGGCTGCTCTCGTCGTCCTGCTTCTGCTCGCGTCTGATCTCATCTAGCTCCTCCACCACCGACGCATCGTCTTCACGCTTGCACCTCAGCCACGCCAGCACCCGTTGAGCTTCCTATTGATAGAAAAAATATATTTAATCTGTAATAGATGTTGTCAGATGAAAATAAAGACGATTTTAACCTGCGATTTGAATTTTGATTTATTTCATTTATTCTTTATTAAAGGGCTCAAAGGGCTTATTATGAATCCGTATACACGAGAAGTTCATTGCAATTTCACTGACAACCACACTTTACCTACACACAAATAAAACATTTCACGATTACTTAGTGGCATACTAATTTTGTGGCGTTGCGTTGTTATAGATCGAAGTTTTAAAAATCTAGTCTTAAATGTCGAATAGTCGTAGTCATCAAAATCGGTTCACCCAGTCTAAAGTTCTGAAGTAACAAACATAAAAAAATAATACAGTCTAATTGAGAACCTCCTCCGAGTACGAATCTTGCCTGAAATAAGAAAGCTTGCTTAGTCATAGATATATGCTTGAGTGACGTTTATGCCATAGAAAAGCGTAGCTCAAACATAGATGAAGATGACTGAGTAAGCTATCATTATCCAGTCCTATGAATAATCCAATTATTTAAAGCATAGAGCTGTAAACACTGACCTCCAGCTTCCCCGACTTGACTAGATAGCTGGGAGACTCCGGCATCATCATGAACAGCACGAGATGCACCGCCGGCAGCGCCAGGCACGTCCACAGCACCGGCCGGTACGACATCACGTCTCCGATGATGAACAGGAACAAATTGCCGCTGGTGTGTGCTAGGATCAACTGGGGACAGAACACAATGTTTATCAAAGTGGACGTGTTATCTTGCAGACAGTTGGGATATGCAAAAGACTGCTATAAAATGCATGGTTGTAAAAACCCACGAACGACAAAATGCAAAAGTTTCGGGAAATCAATAAAAACTAGTTGGTGTAAAAAAAGTTCTAACTACCTACATTAATTTGTATATACATATATATATAAGGTTTTCCAATATTTCGGCACATTTTCATGCGCCATGATCAGACATATCGACCTAGCCTCATTTTTTGTCTTTTGCTACGAACGTTACCACTACCACCGGTTTCATTATTACCCGTTTTCAATGACTTTAGTGTTAATAACCATGGTCGTTTCAAAAGTTTTACTCTTACCATAGATCCAAGCAGCCCCCGAATGCTGTTCTCGCTGATCTCCTTGTTGTAGAGGGGACAGGTAACGTAGGCCCCTGCCATGGGGATGCCAACGAGAGCACGCGCCAGCACGAACGCCCAGGTCTCCATCGACGATAGCTTGATTACCCAGGCGAGCTGTTGGACGGATAAAATAAGAATATACAATACAATAGAATTACTCCTTATTGCACACCAAATAAAATCAGATACACAAGACAGGAAAAAGACAAATACAGAATGTGTTGTACAATGCGCGGCCTTATCGCTATGAGCGACCTCTGCCAGGCAACTTTTGGATGGACATGAAGTGTTATAGTTTGACCGAAACCGCTGTACCGCTCCTTAGGAAAGTGCAGCGAGGTGGGGGGCGAGGAAAAACGAGCAAGAGTACGCGTTGCCGGCAGACTGATGGATCGGAGCGGCCGATATTTCCCCCCCGTCTCGCCGCTCGCATACCTCAGGCGTAAGTATATATAGGAGGTGTGTTATAGGTAGAGAATAATATTTATACATAAAACATACTACCTATAATAAGTAGTTAAACTGTCCGTTTAGTTGTTTTAAGTACAAGGTTTAATTCGAAATTGTTAATTTAATATTGTATGTACAACTAATTGCAGATAAATTATATCTCTATGTCTAAAAGTTTTGATGGTTCATTAATATCATTATATGTCTATCTATGCGATTGAGATGAGAACAAAATCTATATGTATATGTTAAATCAACCATACACCGAACTGTTTTATTTCATTTAGAGACTGTTGGACACGTTACAAAATTCAAATTACATAATTAAAACTAGGAAATAAAGTGATCCCTTTGATTTTTTGTTTATTTAATTTTTTTAAGATTAAGTAAAGAAGCAAACAACGAACCTTTACCTTGATAGGTTGTCAGTTTTCGAGTTGGAGCAAAGCTCGTCCCAATTAGATAATGCTAGATTTTGTAGTATCGGACACCTGTCCAAAGATGTTGTATTAGGGACATGAAGAAAATGAAAATGAAAAAAGTTTTTATTTCTTTAGGCTTACAAATAAGCACTTAGACAAGTCATATTTTATACTATTAATTATTATAAAAAACATTATTTTAATGTTTACTTCATTTTTTTGTCCACCAGTGGAAGAAGTGCGAAGAAACCACTAGTATGTTCATAACTTATGTGTCTAGTACATTTGATTTGCTTATCAGTAAGTTGGTAGATTTTGAGTTGGAGCAAAACTCGTTCCAAGCTTTTTTATCTTCTAGATAATCTGATATTTTGTTGTAGGACTAAAATAGATCATGGAAAAGTCAGTCAAACATTTTTGGTCACTTTTCACATGTGTTATAATTATATACATAATATAATGATTTCGACCACCAGTTCTAAACCCTGAAAGTTTTATGAGATGCCTCGTGATTATAATGCTCAATTATTATTTTGGTAACCTAACAAGGTAAAGGTTTCTTGTTCGATTCTTTACTTTACCTTAAAAAGATTGAAAAAAAAATACAAAAAATTTATTTATCAAAAGTTTACAAATAATAGCACCTTAACCTAATTGATGTACGTATTCTTACATTTTAAAGTTGAATGATTGGGTGTTACAGTTAGCAGTGACCCCGCACTAGGCTAGGCCTGTTTCGCGGGGTATCTAAACATTTTCTGGTTGCTGGGAAGGAAGTGAACAAATAATCTAAGTGATCACTTTATCTCCTAATTTTTACTTAAGTAATTTGAATTTTGTGACGTGTACAAGAGTCCCGTGAGGTCTAAACTTGGTCTAAAGGAAATAAAGCACTTTGATGTTTGAACATCAAGAACATCCAGATATTTGCTTGTTTCGTCTTCAACTAGTAGGTAGACTAAAGCCTTACCACAGCACATGCAGATATAAAGAGCAGCGTCGGTTTCCGTCCAAACTTGTCCCCCAACCAGGCCACGAAGAAGTCGGCGAATATGCACGTGAGGTAGGATGCTGCGCCCATCAGGGAAACCTGGACAACAATACAAACCCAATTTTTTTCATATTTCATATTTATTTTATTGCATCATTGTGTACATTTATAGGTAGTTTCTAGGTAATGTATAAGAAACACAATGGTACCCAAGCAGGGTGTGGCAATATGTACTGTGAATGGAAGTGATTTTTAACCGAGCCAACCCCTACTTCGGCGCAGGGTCATGGAGGTAGTTTTATTTTCTTAATATTATCTATTTGTGTCACTTACCCCCACGATAAACTACTTTATTTGCCGTTTGTTATTAGGTATATGCCTGTATTTTGTACCTGTGTCCAAATAAATGTTTTCCTATTCTATAAATGAAGGTTGTCGCAGATATGGACAGCAACGCTGCCGAACGGCGCCAAAATGTGCATTCAAATATAGGCTTTAACTCGTAATATTTTGATGCATTTTATACTGATGTCACAGACAGCTCGCGGGCCATTCGTTTGAAACTTGTTGTTAGCCATTTAGTCATGGTAAAACTAAAATCAAGAAAAATCTAAAGATGATAATGTTTACATCAGTGGGCAAAAGCTTTGATTAACATTAATACTAACCCCCTAGCCTTAACTTCACTATCAAGATAAATAAATAAATATTGCTGGACAATCCACACAGCAACTAGGCATCACATCATCAAGCTAAGTAGAGCTTGCTTTAATGGGTACTAGATGACTGATATACATAATACATTACATAACATGGATAGATTTTTTAATTTAAGTAGAAAAACGACCAAAAAATAGTCTTAACCCTAGATCACTAACCATTCGTGTATTAGACTATGCGTACCCCGCGCATTTGTTGTTGTGGAAATTTCCCGGCCCCTGCCGTCCCGCCCATTTCTAGTACCTTCCTTATTCGCATAATTAGTGACCCGCAAACACTCATTGCGGATGCACGCTGCTCTGATTGGGATACAATCGTCGCCTCACAGACTTGATTGATTTTTTATTGAAGTTTTATTTCGTAGTCTGAGAAACGAATGGTTTGTGACAACGTTACTAGAAAATATGGTTAGTGAGCTAGGGTTAAAGTTGTCTAAATAAAGACATTTTTGTTTTTATATAGCCTATTTATCCGTGTTGTGTGCGCTAGCGGTGCATGTATGAGCTTTCTATGTTTGTTATCTGTTACGTCAATCTCCGACGCTATTTGTGAACCCTACACGAAAAGAGACATGTTATCAAAGTGACACTCATGTCAATTTGCCCCAACATTGTCACTAGCTCCAATTATTTTGTTTGAAAGGTTATTTCGCTATTGAAATATTTTTTGTCAATCATCACATCACAACACACATGGTGTAACATGGGGGGTGGATCATCGGTGGAGGGGTGCGGGACCTCAGTACCTATCGAATTTACCCCTCTGTATGTTTAGCGATATTCAATGGATCAAAAGTTATTTGGACTTTAGGTAAAATTTTATTTAAAATCAGATTTTATTCTTAATTTCGCAATTGCAGCCAAAATATTAGGTCTGCGACCCTGTATTTTTTTTAAACAGGATGAATAGTGGGCCTTTAATTCCCCTATACTCTTAGATTTATAAAAAAAACAAATATGAAAATTATAGCAAAATTTCTTTTAATTACATTACTTTATATGTTTATAAAAAAATATTTCACATAGTATTTTTTTCAGTATCATTTCCATTCCAATCCTATTTTTTTTAATTAAAGTTTAATTTAAATATAACTTCAATTAAATTAAAGTACACACTGTTAGCTTCCTAAAAACCCATAATGTCTAGCCTTGAACTTCGAAACCTTTACAGTGGCAACATAACAATAGAATGATATATAATTAGCTCGTTTCAGGTAAATCGGTTTGTGGGATTTTGAGCCAGTATAAAAGGTTAGGAGATTATTGAAATGACATCATTTGCTACCAACTTGCAGTTGTAGTATAAAACAAATTCCCTTCCCGCTGTCTGTCTGTCTGTCCCTATGTATTTTGAGATCTTTAAAACTACGTACCTAACAGATTTTGATGCGGTTTTTTTATAGATAGAGTGATTCAAAAGGAAGGTTTATAAACCATTTGACACATACATAGTTTTCTACGCGGGCAAAGCCGCATGGCGCAGCTAGTCATTTTATAAAAATCATCAAAGGTCCTCATTTTGTTTTGATATTTGGAAACTCCGCCGAGTCTAAAAATAAAGTTTTATAATTAACTGTATTAATCGCAACAATAAAACTAGTTTCTACCCAAGTATCCTCGCGTGTTGTTTCTTTGGAAACGTTTAACGTTTAATTTATATCCCATGGGAACTGATTTATGTGATATAAAGTAGCCTATATTTGATAATCATCGTCATTATCAGCCTATATTAGTCCACTGCTGGACATAGGCCTCACCCAATGAGCGTCATAGCGCCCTGTCTTCAACTTGACGCATCCATCTACCTGCAATCTTTCGCAGGTCGTCATCCCACCTGGCGTCCTACGCTACGTTTACCGAGTCGTAGTCTCCACTCAAGAATCGTTTGCCCGAGCGGCCGTCGTTTAGACTAAATATGCACAGACTGTTCTAGTTGCTGAGGAAGGTAAAGTCTAATTTCTTCTCCTTGCTTACCTCAAAGTCGGTCAGCGGAGGGTCCCTGGGGGAGTTGGGACCCTGCAGCAGCAGCGTCATAGGAGACATCCAACCCACGCTGGCGCCATACGCGAACACCGGTAGGTCGACTGGAGAACAGATGGTGTCAAATACATGGGGTCTTTGTTTCAAAGGAACTGAAGGTTTTGGATGAGGCAAGCTGCTTCGAATACAGCGGCTAAATTGTTGTATATTTTTTTTCGATTTTTTGTAATGGTTCCTACTTTTGTTGTAATAGGCAAACTCGTTTTATAATTTTTTGTATGTGATCAAATTGCATTCATACTAATAATTTTTGTTAAATAGTACTGCAAGAGTTATATTTACAAAGTTCAAGTGGAAACTGTAGTTAGCTTTATTTGCTCTGAGTCTGTGTTTTTAAGATTTTAGTTTCCCAAATAAATAATGCTAAAGTCATTTAAAACGGGATATTTACCATGATTTGATTTTTGAGTTATCCAATATTTCGGCACAGTTTCATGCGCCACGATCACGAAATAATTGAAGGCACTGCGACTGCGTTTTAAATTACTTTGGTGTTATTAACCATGATAAGTTTTAAATAAAATAAATTTAAAACTGGATGAATTGGAATATTTTTTAAGAATACATATGCTTAGGGTATTTAGTTTTGGTGAAAGCTGGTGTTGGTTTTGATTGATTCCCGTCAGTAGGTATTCCAATATCACAAGACACAACATTTTGAACGGTTTAAATTCACAAATAATTTAATAAAATAATAAATATTATACATATATATTTAATATATTATACAATATACCAACTGGTATTGATATGTGTCAGTTTAGCTAACTGTTGATTGTTTGCGTTAGCTCAAATGTTTCTACATTTTGGACGTAAGATGATTTTTTAAAATTCATGAAATAGTAACCTAAGGGGTTTTCATTTCTCGTTGCAGATCTCTAAGTTTTAATGTGTTTCGCATAAGTCACAAAAGTTGGTTCAACAAATTTTTTATCTTGCGTGAATACGCATACAAAAGAGAATAAACAGAATTATTAAAAAAAAATTGCATGTTTTGTTGTAAAAAAAGGCCACAAATCTTACTTAAAGAAAAAGATACTCACTCAAAAAAGCACATAACAGCTGATTGATCCTGCTTCCTTCTTTGAAAAAATAATAATATCGAAGCGTCATAGTTCTATCTTAAGTAATGCTCGTATAAATAAATATATTTCAACAAATGCCACCTAAAAAGGCTTTTTACATTGTCACAAATAACTATACGACAGTATTTATACTAGTAGGAATTAATTAACCCTAAAAGGGTATATTGCACTACTTTTTTACGTAGCGAATAGCGTCGAGCATTGGCACCGGCTACTGATTCGCTACTGGGTCCATCTGCCTATAGCAGAGGCGTTTAGACTCTATGCGCTGAACATCTTCACAATGAATAATTGCTGAGCGGTAGCGTATAAAACATGTTCAGCTACTTCTGAGGATTAAGTATGTAAACGATATGATAACGTAAAATGTATATTTAGTTACGGTGTGTTTACAAACCGTAGGTACGTAAACAAGTATCTCTACTCGTATTTGTATAGGTAAAACCTGTTTTATTAATATTTGTTTTAATTTGAGTGAAGATATAGGTACGTGCGCAAAAAAAATTAAAATATGTCGTTTATTTACACACATACTTACATTATATCTAAGGCAAACTAGACTACCTAGCTGTGCCCCGCGGCTTTGCCCGCGTGGAAATCTAAACCTTCGTTTGTTGTAAACCTTCCTCTTGAATCATTCTAGCTATTAAAAAATTGCATCAAAATCCGTTGCGTAGTTTTAAAGATCTATGTAAGGGTAATAAATAGGGACAGAAAGACAGACAGCGGGAAGCGAGTTTGTTTTATACTATGTAGTAGATAATAATACTAGTAATGAGATTGTATATCCCGCGGAAATGTGTTGGTCGAGGCTTTTTAAACGCCAAGACCCTACACAACCGTGAGGTATGCAATCTCAGAAATAATTTTTTACAAGTTGAATACCAGATGCATCGCGATGTGGCTGCAGTAGAACCTTACCCCTCTCTCTTTGGCTAACGAAAACTGGCGCAAACCTGTGGTGATGAGTATCCAGGACCGGAAGGCTATATGGGAGAGCAAAGAGCTGCATGAGAGATTCTACAAAGTTCTCACAGGACCTGATGTAGATCTCCAAAGCTCAGTGAACTGGCTACGCTTCGATTACCTCTTTGGGGAAATGTTTTGTTTGTGCAATTATGGACGAGGTGGTAAAGACGAACAATTACCGAAAGTATATCATGAAAGACGGCACGATCGATATTTGTCGAGCGTGTCATCTTCCTGGGGAGACCCTCCGTCATATACCTTCGGGTTGTTCGCACCTTGCTAACTCTCAGAACTTGCACGGACATAACCGAGTAGCCAAAATTATACAGTACCTACTCTTGGACTCGGCACGTGTCGTCAGGAAGTTCCTCTCTCTGCAGCTCTAGTCACCAGCCGCTTGAGCCTAGCGAGCGGTCGGTGATCTACCGTTTTGCCATATTTTTTTACCGTAGAATAGTTTAAGTTAATAGTTTAGTTTTAGTGCTTAGTAGAGAAACTTTTATAATAGTAATCTCCGTTTTTAATTATAAGTATTGATACAACGGGTATTTATCGCGTTTATTTACCTTTTTTCCCGACGTTTCAATAGGTTTACACTCTGTCGTGGTCACAGGATGACTGGAGTACTGGAGTTACCGCCTCAGCGAAGCGGGCGCTAGTTTATTTGAAACTACCCTCATTTCATTTTCAATAGTAGGAATGTCCATCTGCACACTCGGACGACACACAACTCTAACAGTGTCCGCGACGCAATGAGAGACCGGATTACGACGACTACACTTTGCTATCACTGGATTCCACGAGGCAGAGAGTTTGAACCCGTCTTCACGATTGAAATTAGGATATTTCTTAATTTCAATCGCTTCCCGAAACATTCTCTTGTAGTAATGCCTTTCATTACAGATGACCTGCGGTTTGTGTAGTTCAATCCAGTGATTAGGTCCTGAGTCTACTACATGCTCAACTATTGCCGACTTATTAACTTGACGATTTTTCTCCGTTCTTATTTTTATCCATTGTTGTTTATTGTATAATTTAATTCAATTATGTGACTTTAATAAAACTTCATCTAAAATTGCTAAGTACCTGTAGTTAAAACGAATGTGACGTGTTAGTTATTAATTAAATTTACGACATAAATGATTATTGATTATTATTATTCATATCTCACTAGGAAGTTGGATCAAGGGCTAGATCCAAAAGGCGGTACTTCTGGACTTGGCACGCATCGTCAGGAAGTTCCTTTCTCTGCAGCCCTACTCACCGGTCGCTTGAGCATAGCTTCGCGGTCAGTGATCTTTGACATTTTGATTTGTTTTGTCTGTAGAATAGTTTTATCATATTATATTGTATTTTTATAGTAAAAATGTATTTTTAATAACGAGAATTTAAATAAGAAAGATACTACTAATAATAGCGAGGAGCCTCGATCAACATCTGAAGAGACTCTCGCTAGGAAGTTGGTACAAAGGCCAGATCTAAATGACAGTCCCTGGACTCATCCCATATAAAGAGCGCTAGAGCGCCCTGTCTTCAGCTTGCCGCATCCAGACTTGACTCTGAAACACTTTTGCTGATCAACCAAAGTGTGAGAAAAAATTGAAAACATCAAAGAATTACCTACCCTATTACAAATACTCGGCCTATAAAATTTGCATCATTTTAATATGTAAATAGATTATGTAAACATATTGCAGTTGGTAGTTATCTAATTTATAAACACTTTTACTACTAGTGTATGTAGTACACACTAGTACAAGTCGATGTAGAATGTTTGTAAACAAAACTCTACTCAAAAATACTTACTACCCCAAAATGCACTCTATTGCCGCGTCACACGCAATTAACATTACTTGTCGACTTGACATCCTTCTTTCAATAAATATTGCTTACAAATTATGTCACAAATTCGACGCCCCGCGAGTTAAAATTTTTGTGTCATGGTTTGTTTACATAAACTTCAAATCGAGTCTGGCTAGTATATAGGTAGGTAGACTCTAGACATGATTTGCATTGTTATCATTAAATTGGGGTAGTTAAATAACCTGTATGCTAGACTAACTTTATTTTGTTTGTTATGTGTACATAAGGAATGATAAAAAATTCCCACTTATTATATAATTAGTTTATGAATGACGTTGGAAATGTGAATATAAGGATTATTTTAAATACATAATATACACACGTGAGTAGAGTAAATAATAGGTTATCTAATAGGTATCCTGAGCAACGTTTACCAATCACTATCACTACATAGTATTAAACAAAGTCGCTTCCAGCTGTCTGTCTGTCCCTATGTATGCTTAGATCTTTACAACTACGCAACGGATTTTGATGCGGTTTTTTATAATAATAACACCCATAACTTGCAGAGCACCATAGCAGAGAAGCTATCTAAATACGTAGATCTCAAGAATGAAATCATTCGCATGTGGCGCCTGCAAAAAGTATCTATAGTTCCAATAGTTTTATCCTCAACAGGAGTAATTCCAAAACAGCTTTTCCAATCCATTGATTGTTTAGACCTACCTAAAAATACTTACATACCAATGCAAAAGGCTGTCATTTTAAACACCTGTAGGATCGTCAGGAAATTCCTTCAAAATGAACTTCCAAGTGAAGTTGCTCCCCTTGAAGTGCACTTGGCTTAGGCCCGTGCGCTTCGGATTTTACCGGTTTAACCGAGAAGATTAGATCTTAACCCATAATAATATAATAATAATAAAGTATTTATTTAAAAAAAAATGGTTTCTAAAGGTTAACAGAGTACTTATCTAAAACTAATTACTATCTCTATAACATTTAAGTTTACCTTTAGGTAAAGTACTCTACCCTAAAACCTTAGTGCTGAAAATGCATCGACTCCTCGCTCTAACTAAGTAAAACTTGTGTTTAGACGCGAGGGCTACTCTGCCTCACAGACACCGGGAGTGCGACTAAAGTACAATGGTAGGTATAGTTTAAACATAGATTACGTTGAACAATTGGAAGAAAAGCGAAACTAAGTATAACCAAAACATCAAATCGAAACGAAAGTGAAACGAAATTCGAGGTTAAACAAAAATCAGTTACCTTATCTAAAAACTAAAACAATAAGTATAAGTAAAAAAAATAAAATTAAAATAAATATTTTTATTGTCTATTGTTAGTTCTATTTATTTTTTATTCGATGTACCTATGTCGAAGTTATAAGACTAAGTTATTTCATTTTCATTTATCCTCTGCAAGCAAGCAATTCTATAGCTACTATATGCGAGGACACATAAATGGTTATAGGTTTTTTATTTAAGTTATCTGTTAAGTTTGTAAAACTGTATGTCTTCCAAATAAAACAAAATAAAATAAATAAAATAAAACTAAAACTAAGATCAAGTCCTAAGCAAAAGTGTATAAGTATGTAGAGTTTTGTAAGTATAGATATGTGTATGCGTGCGAAAAATGTTGAATAAATTAAATGACCTAATAAATTTGTGTGTATATAAAATAAAATATAGAGTTAGAGAAATTATTTATAAGAGCATTATGCTAAATATGTATACAACATTGTGAGCAAACGAACAAGAGAAGAAAAAAAAAATATATAGAGTGTTTCAAGAGGAAGGTTTATAAAACATTTGAAAACTTAGCTTTCCACGTGGGCGAAGCCGCGGGGCACAGCTAGTATAAGATAAGGACACCATAGGTGGTAAGGCGACAAGTACCTGCCTATTGTTTTATAATATCTAACTGAACCTGTAGCGGGCGAAGGTCCGTCTGCGACATAGGTTGTGGATTCGAATGCCGCCTCGGGACAATGTTTGTACGATCGACAGATATTTGTTTCGGGTGTTCCGGGCGTTTTCTATCATATATTACCATCATTTCTACATAGTATAAAACAAAGTCGCTTCCCAGTGTCTGTCTCTACCTTTGTATGCTGGAATCTTTAAAACTACGCAACGGATTTTGATGTGGTTTTTTTAATAGACAGTCAAAAAACTACAGCCTCCAAATTCCTGAATAATTAAAATGGGTTTGGAAGTCGTTTGGAAGTCGGAATACTTCGATAGCGCCTATGTCCTATCTAGAGGTATGTAATATATTATATTATGTATAACAGTTATCTAGTACCCATAACACAAGCTCTGCTTACCATGGGGCTAGATAATGCTGTGTGAATTGTCCAGCATTATTTATATTAAAATAGAATAGAATAAATAGAATTTAGTTTGATGTGATCTGGTGGATGGAACGACGAATGAAAGGAGGCCTTCTTTGAAACAGGAAATATGAAGTTTCATCGAAACGCACGAAACGAACAACTGCTGAACGTGCAAACATTAATGTACGTTGTTTTGGATGCGTTACTTATAAATATTTTTAAACTTACGCGATCTGAACACATAATTATAAGTATTGATACAAATGGGCATTCCTACTATTGAAAATGAAATGAGGGTAGTTTCAAATCAACTAGCCCCCGTTTCGCTGAGGCGGTAACTCCAGTACTCCAGTCATCCCGTGACCACGATAGAGTGTAAACCTGTTGAAACGTCGGGAAAAAAGGTAAATAAACGCGATAAATACCCGTTGTATCAATACTTATAATTATGCGTTACTTATATAAATGAGTTTTTAAAGTTATTAAGGACCAACAGGATAAATAATAATCTAATCACAGCGATATACTTCCTCTTTGTTAGTGTGTGTATTGTCTGTATTGTTTGTATTGTTTTCGGTATTGTGTAGTATAATAAAGTGTTTTATATCTATCTAACTAATTACAATATAATAGAAAAAACAAAAAATCTTTATGATACACCATAATCAAATCATTACCTACAAAAATACATTATATGCGACAAGTACAATGGGCGGCCTTATCGCTTAGAAGCGATCTCTTCCAGGCAACCTTTGGATGGTTCCTCGACAACAATATTTTTATGGACCACTTCAGGATCGTTCTCTATAATAATAGAGAAATTATTTTTATAATTAGTCCATTATTGACGTATAAATCGACGAACATAAATCAGAAAAAAACAGAAACGAACACAGAACCTCTTCCTTTTTTTGTATTTTTGAAATCGGTTAAAAAACTGTATCTTTACTTTATAAAGAGGAACGGTTTGATTTTTTGTTTGTTTGTAATGGCTCCAAAACTACTGAACCGATTTGAAAAATTCTTTCACCGTTGGGAAGCTACACTATCCCCGGTGAACATAGTCTATATTATATTTTCAAAAAAGTTAGGGATCCGTACTAAAACCGTGCGAAGTCGGGAAGGTCCGCTAGTATTAGTATAGGTTCTCTCACGATCATGGGACATGGAGTAGAACCACAAATATTGAAGATAAGAAGTTTTACTGAAAGGAAACATTCCTTTACCATCTTTTTTTTTAAATAATTGAAATTGCATTCACAGAATTAAAAAAAAAATACTTGCCTTATCCATTATAATTGAACCCAAAAAAAAAGTAAAAAAAAAATTATTTTGTCAGAACAGAGACTTATAAATTAAACTTATATTAACAGAAGACAGAAACTGACAAAATCGTACCATAGCGCTGGTCTTCCGTGGGTACCTAATAATAATAACACTTAATCAATCTCCCCTATAGCCCGATTACCCAGTCCATCCATCCATCACAATAGCCTTGTTTTATTTCTTTCATTTTTCTTTACAATAGTCTCTACATCTGGCGGATACCATCTTCGGGTGTATCATATTGTGCACCCGAGGATGATACCCGCTATGTGTAGCCATCGCCTTTAGATTAACTTCTCAAAGGGCCTCTGTGCTGTTGGCTTCGGCGCCACGCAAGCCTTCCAAAGGACCGGGTCACTTTATGGCCCGAAATCATGGTAAATGAGACATAACACTTATATATTTTATGGCGAGGATTGATTGCAATGACTGCAGCAAATTGGTTTAACTGGTGTAAGCGAGCCAGTCAAACTGCTTCATCTTGTCCATGTTTATTGGACTGATCGGTGGTTAGTCATAGGACTCAATCCTATGACTAACCACCGATAGGACCTTTTTTTAGATTTTTAGTGGGTTTGATTAAAGGAGATGGCAAGTAATTTTATAAAAGTCTGTTTCCTTTCAGTAATCCAATATCTTAATCTTCAATATTTTTGCCCTGCATGGCCGCCGTGGGACACCCTGTTTAGCAAGATATACAAATTCCATAAATTAGGTTTGTTCTGTAATATAAGGTTTTTTGAAAAAAAAATCGGAAGTTAAGGGCAGGCCTAAGTAATCTAAAGAAAATTAAATTAAAACTGCATTCAATATTGTTTTATATTTATTAATTGGTACATTACATCTCGGTAGTATAAAGATACAATTTTAACTATTTTCTAAGATAACTGTAAAGATTGTGATGTAGCGAAGATAAGATAACACTTGGTTAAAATCGGTTATAAGTATGGCTTTTACATTAAATCTTAAGAATGGAGTAATAAACGTTTTAGTATTTTAGTTCTTAACGCAAAAATAAATAACGTGAGAAAATTCGCTAAATATTTACAAAAAATCCCTTAAACTAAGACAGAATAAATAGAAATAAATAAACAGTCAAAATATTAAAATCTAAATCACTAAATTCGTTACTAACAAGTTTTAATAAATGCGTAATCAACCATTTTGAATTTTCGTCCGCCATCTTACGACGGCCATTTTAATTTTGTACTGTTGTTCAAAAACTAAGCTTTAACGAAATTATAATTCAAAGCTTAGTTAGATTAAAAATCGAGTAATTCTAGAATATTAGAAGATCGAAAATTGGAAGACGAAATTTCTTTATTGGTCACTTATTTTATCTAGAGTTGGCACGAGCGGGCTGTCCCGAATGGAATGGCCTCGAAGGACCATTCGAATGAAATGGATCGATTGGCTCTATCGATACAAGTAGTTCTTCGGTTCCTCTGCGATAGGGTCTGTGCAGGTGCCCAGGTACTTCAGCTGAACCAGGCTCCTGGAAATAAAGGTTTTTTTTTTACTTAAAGTTCATCTTGGTTGGTTTCTTTATGGGATCAAAAGTAGCATATACAAATGGCTTGGTCCACAAATCCCCTTAGAGAATCCCCTACTAAGGGGATTTTTAGATTTTTTGTTTAAAAAACGCCTTACAATCAAAAAAAGCTGCAGAATGGGATTATTAGACAAATAACCTCCATAACCATTTATATACATCATCATCATCATCAGCCTATACTAGTCCACTGGTGGACATAGGCCTCCCCATTTATGTTCGCGGAAGGGGATTATTAGACAAAAATATACAAATCCCCTTCAAAATTTATTTTATCAAATCAATCCGTGTCTATCCACGATAAATACTTTTCGGGAAATGAATTTTATCTAAATTCATTCAGCCAGTTTAGCGTGAAGGGTAACACAAATACTCGTACATCCATACTAATATAAACTCTCGCCTTCATAATATTAAAAAGTGATTTAGATTCTTGTTGGTTTCAGTATATATCCAAGTATCGTGGTACCCTGAATAGGAATCGTGTGACGCATCACGACTTACGCCTGAATACTCAAAAGCATCTCAGATTTAAGCTCGTCTCAATACGCGACTTCTTAACAGTTTTCAATGAAAATCTATCAAAAAATCGTCATTATCAAATCAATATAATAGACCTATCATCAACAGGTGACCTCCCACGTCACATCATCAATCAACGGCGTAATAGTAGTTCTTACCTAGACCGGCAGTTCTCCATCTCCAAGAAGCACTTGTTGGAGTAGGTCTTGTCGTCGGTCCCGCAGACAGGGTCGTACTCGGGGGGGCAGACGCGCGCGCAGCCCGAGTACTGGAAGCGGGACAGGCAGCGCTTCAGGGGCACTACGAACACGTGCTTGCTGGAATGCAACAACAACACAGTTTAAGTGGTGAACCAGTTTCAGTTTATAAAATTACATTGTGTATGAATGAGGCGAGCGAAGCGAGCCTAGCTCCAATAAGACGGGAGTCATGTTGCAGTGAGCAAAGCGAGAGTCATACAGCCAGGCGAATGAAGCGAGCCCCGCTGTGTGATTGCACACCTACTAATATGGGTATCGTTTTACTCGACGGTGTAGATTTGTTATAATTATTTGTAGTGCTACAAACAAATCTTACAGGTGTATCATAACATTGACTAAAATTCTAAACACAATGAAACAAGTCGCTTCCCGCGGTCTGTGTGTAACGGGGTTTAATCGAAAAAATATTTACTGTTTCTACACAACCATGCGCAAGCGGGTACTATCTCTGGTGCGCAGAGTCGGGGCCAGCTCCAACAGCATTCTCAGCGTGTTCGCGAATGCTTTCTTTGTTTGATTAGTTTAGTACTTATTCATTAGAATACAAGTGTACTGTACGTACTACATAGCCTCCTCTTTCAGGACTGTTCTATTTTAAGTCTTGTTATATTCTAGCTAGAGTTTGATTTCCTTACCCGCAATTCTCTTTCTTCATGATACACTCGTTCTTATAGAACCTGTTGTCGGAGCCACACACGAAGGCTGGTGTGTCGGGACAGGTCTCGTGGCAGAGCACAGTGGTGCGGCAGTGAGCCATGGACGTGTTGACCACGTGCTGGCCGCAGGTGAGGCGGTTCAGTTCGTACTTACCCGCAGTTCTCCTTCTTCATGATACACTCGTTCTTATAGAACCTGTTGTCGGAGCCACAGACGAAGGCTGGTGTGTCGGGACAGGTCTCGTGGCAGAGCGCGGTGGTGCGGCAGTGAGCCACGGACACGCTGACTACGTGCTGGCCGCAGGTGAGGCGGTTCAGTTCGTACTTACCCGCAGTTCTCCTTCTTCATGATACACTCGTTCTTATAGAACCTGTTGTCGGAGCCACAGACGAAGGCTGGTGTGTCAGGACAGGTCTCGTGGCAGAGCGCGGTGGTGCGGCAGTGAGCCACGGACACGCTGACTACGTGCTGGCCGCAGGTGAGGCGGTTCAGTTCGCATTCGGATCTGGGGATGATAAAATAGTTCAATAATATCTCTATAAGACCAGAGAGATCTTTACAGTAATTGCGTCATACTGTTTAAAAATATGCATTTAATGAAAATGCGTATTCAAATAAGGGATTAAACTCATCTTTAGATACATTTTACAGTGGCAAAATGACTTCTGTCAAGCTTCAAAGTGGTCCGCGACTGTCCGCAAGCTGTCTGTCATGTAATGCCATTATAAAATACATCTAGAAGAGATCGCTCTCAGCGATAAGGCCGCCCTTTATACCTTTATTTTAAGTTTTTATCTCTGTATTATTTTCTGTTTTGTGTGGTGTAATAAAGTGTTATCTATCTATCTAAATCTTACGAGTTAATGCTAATATTTGAATGCAATTTTTGTGCTGTACTGCAGCAGTGCTTTCCAGGTATGCGACGAGCTTTAAGAGCGCCAGGCTTCAGTTGGTCGCATCCGACTAGAAAAATTTCTCATAATGGTACCATGTTCGCATAAACGCAAAGAAGTAAACTCACTTGTAAACGTTGCCATCAGAACCACAGACAGGCTGGTCCAGTGCATTGTCGCAGCTTTCGGGGCAGTCGGTCTGCAGTCGTGGAAGAAGGGTACAGTTGCCGAAGTGAGCCAGCTGGACGCCTTTGCTGGAAAGAGAAGAAATAATAAGGATAAGTGGAGTGGAGTAGGGGATGATGTTTTCAACTGGAGCTAAGCAGAAGTGTAGTCCAGATTAGGTATTTGTAATTTATATAAAATTAATGTTATGAAGACATAGCTAAGCTATGTCCCAAACAAAAACTTGCTTGATCCAAGATAGAGGAGGAATAAGGGCTGCGTTTGACACATTTCGTAATTTAGCAATTTCTACTTATACCAGAATTTCAAACGATGAATTCTAAATCCAATTTTTCGGTTCCAGTGGCGAGTTTGTCTCAAAAAGTATATAAATACAAGAAGAGGATAGGATATGCGTTTAAAAAGCAGAGACCTAACCGCCAACGAAACGGAATTTTAGAATCATAAAATTAATTTGCCAATTGAAGTACCTTACGTAACCTTAGAGAACTTAGTCGCTGTTTTATCAATCAATAGGAATCGAAGTATAATAAGGACCAGCTGCAAAAAGTGGCACAACAGGAGGTACTCAGCAGTAAGTGAAGTCGAGTTGTTGATGATGATAAAGTTTAATAAACATGCATACCGACACGCAAAGCCATTTAAGTTAAAAAAAAACAACATAATCAAAATCGGTTCATCCGTTCGGAAGCTACGATAGACAGATAGACACCTCAAAGTTATAACACCCTGTCTTTTTTGCGTCGGGGGTTAAATAAATAGAGAGATAGATAGAAATTTTTTGATCAAGCTCAGTATAAATGATTTAATAATTTTATAGACTGATTTATTAGTAACAGACATGTTAAGATTAATAACATAGACCGTATTATAAGACTTACCACCAAATACTCAAACGCAACTCAGATTTAGGCCCGTCACAAGTGACGATTTTCTGACAGATTTTTATTGAAAACTGTCCAAAAATGGCTACATGAGACATCAATCAAATTCTGAGATGCGTTTCGAGTATATGGGCTTAAATACTTTAAAAAGGTTATCTTAAAAAGTTAATATAAAAGGTTCTTAGTCACTCACAGACAAGTAGCGACCTTCAGGTGGCAAGGGTTGGAGTAGACAGTAGCGTCGGTGCCGCACACCGGATCGTAGTCCACGGGACACTTCACCTTCAGGCACTTGCTCATCTTGTTCTGACACTTCTGCATGTCCACCTTCTTCACTATCTTGCGGTTGCTGACGCTGTGAATGTATGAATGAATGAATGAACACTATTGCACTTAAAATAATAAAAAATGACTTTAATGTTTCCACCATGATATGTAGTTTCAAAAGTTTTCGTATTTCTGCAATCCTCCACAATTTCTCACGATCTAGAATACTCCGACACTCACCCACAGTTGAGCATCTTCATCTCACACTCGTTCCTGTAGATACTTTCATCAGAGCCGCAGACCAGTTTCTCCTTCTGACCCTGACAGTCCGTCGGGCAGGGCTCGCCTCCGGACGTTCTCTCCTGGGACACGCAGAACGCCATGGGGACTTCGAACACGTGCTTTCTGGAAGAGGGATAAGAAGCATTTATTGGAAAACGCTTAATAGAAGATGGTTTCCAAAATTATATGCTTAGGTAGGGAACGTAAATCTCCGAAAAGGAAAAACCTATAAAGAGTATTCCGTTCTCCCCGATGTATCAATAAATAATCAATAATCCCTTTAATAGTCATAATATGGATTCTGAGCAATGTACCCTAATTTGCACATAGATATTATTACTATCTTCCATTGAGTTAGCGACTAATTAGTCCTAGAACGCCTTCGTACTTCTGTTTCTTATTAAGGCTCTGATTAAATCACATGAGCAATTACTCAACACTTCTTTGGTCTTACAGAGTGGCCTCAATAACCTTTGCAATCAGTAATAGTATTTTCTTAGTTTTTAAGTCTTACCCGGAGTCAGCCTTCATCTTGTTGGCGTTTACGTTTAGCTTGCTATCGGAGCCATACTCGTAGATAGTCTTGTTAACTTGCAAGCAGACTTGCGGCACTGTCGGGTCGTCTGGCAGTGCTTTATGCTACAGTATTTGTCGATAGTGTGAACTTACCCGCAGTTAGTAGCCTTCATCCTGCAGGCGTTGGCGTACAGCTTGCCATCAGAGCCGCAAGTGGGCTTGGCGACCCGCCAGCATGATTCGCGGCAGTGTCGAGTCGTCTGGCAATGCTTCTTGCTGGTTCGCACTACGCCTTGGCTGGAATATCAGTCGTGAAAATTAGTACCATAATAAATCACTATGCACAAGAACTTCGGTGAAGATCCCAGATTTAACGCTTTTGGTGGAAGAATGACACACAACAAAGAAATGTTTTTTTCTACAGTCGACTCTCGATTTTGTTTCCCAAATACACGGCCCTAGTCAATCGCTGATTTTTATGTCAAGTGTGAGTGTCACAGAAAACTCTTCTGTTTTCGAAGCACTACAGTGAAATCACTTGTGGCAAGATCAACTTAGTCCGTACAGAGGTTTTTGAAAGAAAGAGATGACTAAAATAGCGACATAGATAATAAATAAAACGTCTTATTCGAATAATGGAGACACTTAAATACCATATGAGATCATAATTTCATCTAAATTACCATCTTAAAATCCGTTATAAGTGCAGACTTAAAAACTCCAACTCTCATATCATAACTTAGGAGCCAACTTCCATCTTTATTAGTTTAGCTTTTAAATTGCCGGCTATTTTGATTATAAAACCCATATAAAACCTGATTTTATCGTAAAATTCGCAGTGAAAGACCATTCCGTCTTCATTCAAGTTTATTTCCCAATTAGACTGTGCGAGATGTACCAGGACACAATGAGCCATAAACAGGTATTGTCCCAGTAGTTTCAGCATTATCTATAGAATTATAAATTAGATACTTTTATTGGCACTGTCACGAATAAAGGCCTAAAACCGCATTCCAACGAACCGTTGGTTCCCGATAGACAGGTAAGATAGAGGTTATATTGCTTCAATTTGTTTTGAAGTAATTGAAGGCATTTTTTGCATCTCCCTGTTAAGTAACAACTAACAGAAACTGTTTCTGTTTTATGTCTTATCTAGTTATAAATAAACATTCTTTACAATTTTTACGCTTAACTCCTTCAGACATTAATTTATTTATCAATTTCTCTTATAAATACCAGGATATCATAAACAGTCACTCACCCGCATGTCAGCAGCTTCATCTGACAGGTGTTCTTGTAAACGTTTCCATCGGAACCGCAGATGGGTCCGTCCAAAGGCGCCTGAGAGCAGTTCACTGGGCAATTCTCGCGGTGAGCACTGCCGTTATTGCAGGCGCCCAAGTGAGATAGACCGATGCCGACCCTGGAAGAGAGAAAGGGATATTTATATCGAAAGTTTCTTTAAATGAATATGAGATGGAATAGGCAATTTTTTGTACAAAAATGTCGCAAACCAAACGTATCATCGGAGTGTCAAGAAAGATTTTTCTAATAAATAGTCTCAGCCGCCCTTTGTCCTTGTCGCATGTAATGATCTTGTCTGTGTCTTTTTGTAATGATTTGTATTATAAAGCATTTTTGTATTGTATGTCTCATTGAATTTTCTTTTCAAATATTTTGTCCTGCTATACTAAATTGCTTTTGGCACACTAGTCATACAATTTATCAGGCTTTTTAGCCTCATCTCCGTACGTTTTCGGAATACTAATCAGAGATTATCAAGTTCTCAGAACTTATCACGGATCTATGACACTGTGCCAAGCTACTTATGATTTTTCCTGTCACAAACAACTGTACATTTTATTATTCGATGTCTACAATAGCTGAGCAAATTGTAAATATTTTCTGTTCAATTCTCCTTTTGTTTGCTATTAAGAACCCCAAAAGATTTTCAATGTACCAAGGACATCTCATCTGCAGATCGTCACCCACATTTGTGTAAACTGGTTCAGATATGTAGGTCCTGCCTTTGGGCCTACAAACCAAGTCTCGTTCGAAAGTGAAGCAGTTGTACACTTCGAATCCTTAGCGTAGGAACCCTGGTTCCCTCGCTCTAGTCTCTTCAGCCCCAAGTATTACTTCAAATTCTTTTCGTAATAATATCGCGGATATATCCCTTGAAGTACCAGGTCCGCATAAACTACGGAGAGGTTGCTCACCTGCAGATCTCGACTTGCAGCATACACCGATTCAGATAGGTCCTACCGTTGGTCCCACACACGGGGTCTCGTTCGGAGGTGCAGCGGTGGTCGCATTTCGAACCCTGAGCACGGGAGCAGGTGCCTTGGTCTTGAGCTAGGCGGACACCTGGAAGTAAGGGTTGGACGTTATTTCGTGATTTTCTGGCATCAATCGTAAAATATACGATAATGAGTCTATTAGCCGGGAAAATTAAGAAAGTTTAATTTCCTCATACCGCGAGATATCTGTTGTACGAGCCCAGAGCTGCAATTAGATGGTTTGAATTAAACCACTTAATAAATCAATCAATCGTAGTTGTATTGTGAAAAGTATACAAGTTTATGAATGATACTCGTCCGCTCTCATCCGCGGTAACTCGTACCTTTCCCGCAAGTCTTCTTCCGCATCTCACAGAGCGAGGGGTAGATGTACCCGTCCGTGGCGCACACCGGCTCGCCCTGCAGCGCTGGACCACAGATCCGTGGACAGGTCGCGTCTCGGGCTGCCTCGCACCAACTCGCTGCTGGAAAGAAAACAAACAACATTCTATTAATAAGCTAAGAGATGTCTTATTAAATTATAAGTTAAGTTATTTCTAAAGGCGCAGTTCCAAGATGGACCGCACGCCGGAAGAGCGACACTAGTTGACAATTTGATTCCAATCGCGGCAATACTGCGGCCTGCCACTGCGACTGCAGCGTCAGTGGTGTGCGAACCGTGCTTGGAAATAGAAGCAGCGACCACGGGCACCACTGCGGTCAACCGCAGCCGCTAGCTGCAATGTCGCCTGCGGTTGCAGTTTGCAGCCTAACTAAGAATCATCATCATCATCCGACGACCGACGTTTCTCGCGTCAGTAGTTAATATTGATTCTGGTAATAATAAATAAATACGATTTGATTCAAATCAACGTCGCGTTTCGTCGGCTCGCGAAAGCATCCAAAAATAATAAGAAAACCACTAGTTGTGTAATATGGCTTGTCCTCCATGTTCTATGTTTAGTTTTGTTTTTTAATGTACTTATGTGTGTATCGCAAATAAATACTTATTATATTCTATGGTAATTATTCAGAATCGACTATCGCCAAGATGTTTTCTTTACGTAATTCCTCCAAACCCATTGTAAATTAACAGTATAAAGTTTGAGATAAAGTACAAATAACTATGTAGTCTGATATGATAGCATTGACATACCACAACGTGGGGCCACGAAACAAGCGTTTCTGCATTACAGACGGCTTGTTAACTCAATGAGCAGTCGAGAGCAATATATTACGCGCTATAGGGCATGGCAATACATAATATGTACGTTTGCGTAATACGTAGACGGCTGAACGTATTATCGAAGGGGTTTTTGCTATGATCATCAGGCTAAGCAGGATTGGTAATCGCAGTGGAAGTGTTAAATACACAGAGGCTTCCATTTCAATTGCAAAGATATCGACAAACAAAAAAAAATGCGGGGCAGCCTTTGGTGACTGCCGATAGACGTGAAAACTAAATAATTTAATATTTTATTTATACTATGAAGCGTTGACGATAACGCGAGTTCCACGCTTTTTGTTCACCCAAAAAGAGTTCAACGCGCGTTGAAGAAGAAGAAGTTTTCACATCAATAAGACAGACATACTCTATGTCTTTGTTAGAGTTAAGCTCGCCTATGTACATATCTTTTAGTGAAGTTATTTTTTTGTGTACAATAAAGAATTAAAGAATAGGAACATAGAAACCTTCCTTTTTGGAACCTATTTAACTATAGATAATAAACCGTCGCCGTCGTCGCTTTCATAGCCCTCCCTAGTCCAAGTTTTAGAAAACCGAGCTGCGCCCGTCCCGACGACTAGGGAACTCCATTAGTGTCTGCACCGCACCAGACACCCTGTATGTCTCACGATAACGATACACCCTGTGCTTTATGAAGATACACTTTAAATTACTTAGGCAAAGTATCTACTTCATTCTTCATGTTTTTCTTATTACAGTGCGTAAGACCTCGTACATCTAAGTTCGTATCTACTTAATATAATAATATGTTTCACTATTTAGAAATTTGAATTATAGATTTATAAAACACGCCAAATTATTTACCTACATTACTTTTACCTATAATTTGACCTCTGTGGCACGGTGGGCGAAGGTCCGCCTGCGACGGAGGTTGCGGGTTCGATTCCCGCCTCGGGACAAATGTTTGTATGATCTGCAGATATTTGTTCTGGGTGTTCTGGTTGTTTTCTACGTAACATAATAAATATCTATCTATGTAGTGTATTTGTATTATGTACATCAGTTATGGTATCTACCCATAACACAAGCTCTGCCTAGCTTAGGCCAAGATAATGCCGTGTGAATTATTTACTCGTATTTATCTATTATATATAAAAGAAAGTCGTGTTTGTTACAACACTTATAACTCGAGAACGGCTGAACCGATTTAGCTGAAAATTGGTGGAAAGGTAGCATAGAACCAGGAGTCTAACATAGGATACGTTTTATAATTTAAATCATTTGACACATAGATTTTGGACGGGGGCGAAGCCACGGGGCGCAGCTAGTTTTAAATAGATATGTTTGACACCATTCTGTCGTGTTAGACGCGCCATAATCTCAAACCTTGACACCAAAGTTCAGTGTTCTATTAACGACTTGTGTTATGACTCCACGTGCACCCAAATAAATACAACGGTTATGCTAATGAGGTGCCTGTCTGCCTGACTGGATGCTTATCGGAACCTGTCAACATAAAATATTATAAACTAGTTGTTCCCCGCTGATTCACCCGCGTTAAATTCGTATTTCACATTTCTAGGGGGATAAAGAAAAATAGTCTATGTCACCCGGGGATAGTGTAGCTTCCCAACGGTGAAAGAATTTTTTGAATCCATTCGTTTCGGAGCTTATTCAAAACAAACAAACGAAAAATCTAATCTTTCCTCTTTATAATATTAGTATAGTATAAACTAGCTTCTGCAAGCGGCTTCGCGCGAGTTTTTGGAAATAAATTAATCTTATGTGGTATTTCTGGGTCCTGATCTGTTATATTGTGCAAAATATCAGCACGATCTGTTCAGTTCTTTTGGCAATGGCAATTTATATATTATTTAATTTTGTACAATATTTTTAGTATAGTTTGACAATGCCCTTATACAGCAGAATACTATGACATTTTATCTAATTTATTATTTCTTTTAACTAATTTATTATCTGTTTTATTGTGACAAATTATTATAAATGAATTTATTTAAATTTTTTAAGTAGGCATGTCGGTCTGCTTTTCTTTGCACAATGCCCTATGGTGTTTCCTTTGTCAAAAGTTAGTGTGTTATAATAAAAATGTAATTTATCTTTTAAAATTTATAGTAACGACATCAAGTGTAACATGGGTAGTGTACCTACGGTGAAAATAAATTGACTGATAAACTGAATGTCTTCGGTCAAACATCTTTACAACAACAGCAGAAACTTTCGCCTATATAATACTAGCTGCGCCCCGTGGCTTCGCCCCCGTCCAAATCTATGTGTCAAATGATTTAAATTATAAAAATGTATCCTATGTTAGACTCCTGGTTCTAAGCTACCTCTCCACCAATTTTCAGCTAAATCGGTTCAGCCGTTCTCGAGTTATAAGTGTTGTAACAAACATGACTTTCTTTTATATATATAGATTAGTAGGGATAGTTTGGACATTTCCACTCAATATCGTCTGACGACCATTTTATTCCAAACTAGCGACCCGCCCCGGGTTCGCACGATTTTAGATATACATATAAATCTTCCTCTTGAATCACTGCATTTAAATCCGTTGAGTACTTTAAAAGATATAAGCGAACAGACAGCGGAAGCGACTTCATTTTATACTATGTAAAGATTATTATACATAATAATATTAATTTAGTAAGGATAAATAATATGGACATTTCCACTAGTATCGTCTCAAGATAATTTTCAGACTATGAATAAATAATAAGTTAAATTGATAAACTTATTTTTTTTTATTCGTCCATAGCCGGATATAAAACCTGCTCCTACAACCTCCATCGTTAAGCTATGCCACAGGGTTCGTAATAGACACAGAACCCTTATATCATTCTAGGTGATTTAAGACCGAATATGCAAGGACTACATAATGAGTCACCATCATTTTTAACAAAGCATCACCTTAAAATCATCAAACATTATGTTCCTCCTGCCTAATTATAGTGGACTGTATCTTGCTTGGGTAGGGTGCGGGCGAGAAATGAAAGAACTTCTTTACAACTTGAAAGGGCGCGGCAGAGGTACAAAGCTTCGATCCGTTACTTGTGAGAACGCGTGGCCGACTGACTGTACAAAGCTTCGGTCCGTTACTTGAGAACACGTGGCCGACCGAAGGTACAAGCTTCGGTCCGTTACTTGAACACGTGTTCGACAAATGTGTCGGTTTACAAATACTTCTTTGTCCCGCGCCGTTATGCACATTGAGCAAATTTTATTCATAAAGTGGTATACATACATAGCTATTGTTTCTTAATTTGTCTATCTTATACAAAGCTATAGGTTATAGTACTATCTTAATACTATGTCGTGCACATTTCTCCCGCCGTCGCCGTCGTCGGCGCCTCCGCCGTCGCGCGATCCACTGGTAGCACGACGATCTTCTTGGTGGGCCGCCGCAGGACTCGTCCACTGCTGGTGATCACGTCCACGACGCGTGTCGCTCCATCCCGCCCTGGGTGTAGAGATATGACTCTAGCCCTAGGCCAAGTGTTGCGTGGTTGTGTTTCGTCGCAGAGGAGTACTAGGTCCCCGGGCTGGGGGGCCTCGCCGACGGTGTGGGGCTCCCGCCGGTGTTGGAGTAAGGGTAGATACTCCAGCATCCACCGACGCCAGAACTCGTCCGCTAGGTACTGCACGCGTCGCCAGAGAGCGTGCGCGCGCTCATCCTTCTCGGTGAATGCCCCCGGGGTGGGGACACTGCTGTTCGGGCCCAAAAGTAAGTGGTTGGGTGTGAGTGCTTCTGGTGCATCCGGGGTGACCGCGACGTGCGTCAGCGGTCGTGAGTTGACCGAGTATTCCACTTCCGCCAGCAGAGTTGTGAGCGTGTCGTCGCTCGGGTATCGCTCGTGCAGGGTAGTACGGAGCGCTTCCTTGACTGAGCGCACCATGCGCTCCCATGCGCCTCCCATGAAGGGAGCGGCTGGCGGTATGTAGCGCCACTGGATCCGCTTGTTTGTAGCGGCGTCTGCGACGCTATCCATGGCGGCCGCTCTCAGCTCGCGGTCAGCGGCCTTGAAGCACGTGGCGTTGTCGCTGTGTAGCTCGCGTGGGCACCCGCGCCTTGAGATGAATCTCCTTAGGGCGTTGATGGCAGCATCAGCGCTCAGGTTCGGCACGATTTCGAGATGGATGGCCCTGGAAGTCATAAAAAGCGCTACATATCTCTTTTCTCTATGTCGTCCGACTGTAACTTCGAGTGGACCGAAGTAATCTAATCCTGTGTGGGTGAAGGCCCTCTCATGATGGGCTAGGCGGGATTCTGGCAGGTCCCCAGTCGCTGGAGCTCCCGGCTTCGCTTTCTTGATGCGGCAGTACATACACTTCTTGATAACGTCCTTTACTATGGGTCTTATTCGAATTATCCACAATCGTTGACGCAGCTCGTTCACGACTGTCTCTGCGCCGCCGTGATGTAGCTTCTCGTGTACGTATTGTACGTATAATTTAGTGTAGGCGTGCCTACCGTCTAGGATGATCGGGCTAGCGACCTCTGGTGCTAGGTCGGGCGTCTTGTCGATGCGCCCGCGTAGTCGCAGCGTTTGGTCCGTCCCCACGACGACGCTCAGTGCTGATAGTTTGCCTCCTTTAGATATACCTTTATGTGAGTGAATGCGATCGATTTCTTCGCTGAAGCTTTCACGTTGGCTGCTCAGCACCCACAGCTGCTCAGCTTTGATGAGATAGTGGGCTTCGAGACCGATGTACTTTATTGCCATCTTTCTCTGGCACCTACTAGTTTCCGCGCTAACCTTCTTTTGGTGTTTCGCTTTTCTCCAGTCTGGATCACTATCTGCGTTTTTCTTAGTTCTTTTTCGCAGTGCGGCCACCGTCTCGTGCTTTTTCGCTCTGCAGAGTGCCACGAACTGCAGTACCCTCGCTGTCACTCTTATCAATCGGAGCCACCGTGAGAATCGATGTATCTCTGGAAGGTGGCCCGTTGTACTGACCTGAGTGACTGTAGTCGTGTAGCACATCTCTCTTTCCTCGCCGGTGATTACGGCCGGCGTGGGTGTCTCTCTTGGCCAGCTTTCTTCATCTCTGCGTAGGAAAGCCGGTCCTGTGTACCATCTGTGGTTAGTATCAAAATTTACCGGTGTGGATCTCGTAGCGTCGTCTGCGACGTTCTCTGCTGACGGCACCCATCGCCACTCGGTTTTCTTCGTGGTGTCCTCGATCTCGGCTAGTCTATGGGCTACGAAGGTTTTAAAGGTTCGCGGCTCGGCCCGTATCCATGCTAGGGCTGTCTTTGAGTCGCTCCAGTATACCTTTTTCTCGGCTTCGAAGTCGTGCTCGCGTGCTACCGTATCTGCGAGGCGCGCTCCCAGCAATGCCGCTTGTAGCTCCAGTCGCGGGATCGAAACGGGTTTTAAGGGATTTACCCGACTTTTAGCTGCCGCTAGTGCCACGCTCACTTCGCCGTTGGCCTTTGCAGTCCGCCAATACACGGCCGCAGCGTAGGCCTCCTCGCTCGCGTCGACGAATGTGTGTAGTTGTCTCGTGGCAGCCGGTTCGATCTCGTAACACCTAGGGATTCGTACCTTGTCGATGTTTTGAAGTGTTTCGGCCCATTCACGCCATTTTTCTTGTAGCGCTTCGGGCAGAGGCTCGTCCCAGCTCGTCCCGAACTTCCATGCGTCCTGCATCAGTCTCTTCGCCGGCGTGGTGATGGGCGAAATGAGTCCCAGTGGATCGAATAGTGACATAGTCACGCTGAGTGCCTCTCGCTTGGTTGGTGGCTTACCTCCGTTCATCAGGGAAGGCGGGGCCTTCCGCTCATTTACCCGGAAGCATATCCGATCACTGCGTACATCCCAGTAGAGTCCCAGTGCCTTCTCCACCTCGCTGCCACCGATGGCGACCTTGGCGTCTCCGGTGCGTGCTGCGAGGCTCTGAATGGTCCGCGGCTCATTGGATGTCCATCCCCGCAGCTCAAAGTGTGCCTGCCGGTTCACGTGGTCTACCTGTTGATTGACGCTCTCCGCCTCTCGAATCGTCGGGTAACTGGAAAGATAGTCATCCATGTACATATTTCGAGTTATAGCTTTGGTGGCGGCTGGGAACTCGTTCTCGTAATCCTGTGCGTTCTTATTCTTGATGAATAGCGCTGTGCATGGCGATGATGAAGCTCCAAAAACCACCGAAGTCATGCGGTACTCGTCCGGCTTTGCTTCGCCTCGTCGATCATCTCTCCACAGGAACCTGAGTGCGTCTCTGTCGGCAGGATCTATTTTCACTTGCATGAACATCTCCTTTATGTCGGCCGAAACGGCGTATGCGTGTTGACGAAAACGCATAACCACTCCCGGCAGCGACTGCAGTAGATCTGGACCGGTTAGTAACCTATCATTCAAACTCTTACCCGCTGACTTAGCCGCTGCGTCATGAACCATCCTTATCTTCGGTTTTGTTGGTGTCACGACTGCGAAGTGTGGTAGGTACCATGTCTTGTTTTCTTTGCCTGGCCCTTCTGCTCTTTCTGCATAGCCGGAAGTCAGCAGGTTCTCCATCCGTTCTTTGTACTTGGCCTTGAGTTCCACGTTTCGATCCAGCTTCCGTTCTAAGCTGTGTAGCCGCTTCAGTGTATCGCTGTAATTATTAAGCAGATGTACCTCGTTATCCTTCCACAGCAGTCCGGTCTGGAATCTACCGTCGGGCAGGCGTCGACTTTTCTCTTCCAATATTCGTAGAGCTCTTTGTTCCGGGTCGCTCGCATGTTTTCGTGGCGCTATTCCTAGCGCTTCTAGTTTGAAGAAGTCCTTCATCGTTTCTTCAAAGTTGTCTGGGTGTAATGCCGCTCCGACGTAACCACAAAAGCTCTTTTGTAACCGTCCGTCTAGGCGGCAGCCGTGTAACACCCAACCTAACTGTGTGAGTGAGGCGACCGGTAGATCTCTCCGTCCCTCTCGCACCTCTCTTGAAATTATCAGGTCCCAATTGTTTTGACCTATTACTATGTTGGGGTGAGCTTTCGTGTAGATCAGATCCTCCGCTATATCTAGTAAGTGTGGGCAATCTTCTATCTCGTGTCTCGTGATGGCTTGTGTGGTAAAGTCTAGCTTCTTCACTGTCTGAGCGTTGCGAAGTACGTGTTCCTGACGTTGGTTTCTCCCTCTGATGCGTATGCTCACCGTCTTACTATGCTCGTGCTTGACTTCACCTCCGTTAGCATCTCTGATCCACAGCGTATCCGTGGGGCCGTCGATGCCTAGCAGCTCGGTGATAGATTCCTCCACGAACGTGCACGTACTGCCATCATCGAGTAGGGCATAGGTACTTATCTTTGCTCTAGGTCCGATTAGTTCTATCGGTGCGATCTTTAGGTACGCTCGGCGTGGGCGGCCTGGTTGGGCATCTTTTCCTGTGACGCAAGCGGATATCTCTGCGCGGCGCTCCTCTGGTGCTGGCTGGGTCCCAACTGGTTCACTATGTAGTAATATGTGGTGTTTCTTACCGCAGCCTTCCTTAGCGCACGCTTTCGCTTGGCACTTGAAGCGACGATGTTTTTCCTTGAGACACAGGAAACAGACGCCATATTTCTTAGTCATTGCCCATCTGGTCGCCACGTCCGCCTCTAGGAAGTCCGCACAATCTAATAGCTTATGTGACCTGTGGCAGTGTTGACAGTTATTATTGCTCGTTCCTATTGCCGCGTAGGTCCTCTCTATCTTTTTCTTAGCTCTTCGTTCCTCTTCGGCGACCTCCGGTAGTGCGTAGGCTCCGCACTTGTCGGCCTCTGAGTTTAAAAAGGTAGCTAATCTTACCATCTCTGGTGTTTCCTCCTTTTTAATGGCGAAATAATCGTACCATTTACTGCGCACCATCTCGGGGTTTTGTAGGTACTCTTTACGACCAAGGGCCTCCACGGTAGCCACTATGTTGGCTACCTTCCCGGCGAAAATACACAAATCTCTAGGATTATCGCTCACCTTGGTCAATGTCCGTAGCTTCTCCATCTCCGCGATCACTAGTGCCTCCGGGCGCCCGAACCTCCTCTCGAGAGCCTCCATGATGGCCCTGGGTTCAGGTTGGCTGATGAGGAGACTGCTCACGGACTCGTACGCTACACCCTTGAGACTACGCCTAATTCTCATGACGTTCTCAATGTTTGAGAATGCACTCCTTGGTCCTCTCCCGGCGCCTCTGGAGCCTCCTTGGTGGCCTTGGGTGGCAGCGGCTCCTCCCGCCGCTGCTGTAGCCACGATGTCACCCTCACTGACGCCATCTCGTCCTGGACTTCGTTCTCGTCCGAGGAGTCATCCTGGATTTGTTGCAGTTGCGCCTCCGCGAGCTCACGGGCAGCCTCAGCTGCCTTCGCCTTGATCTGTAGCTCTGCGGAGCGCAACTCCGCCAGTTTGAGCTGTGCTTGAAGCACGGCCCTCTTCCGCGCGGTCGCCTTAGTTGACCGCGCTGCCACCGCCGCTGGCCTCGCGGTGGTCTTGCCGGTGTCCTCACTGTCGCTCGTGGCTTCGGTCCTTGTGACTGCCGACGTAGTGGCGGTGCCTCCACACTCCTGCGTCCACGTAGAATCCGTCGCGGACGTGGAGGTGGAGTGATCCTTTTCTTCCGCCGCTTGTCGTTGGTCACCCTCTCCGCTCTCCTCGGCGCCGACTCGCGAAGCCTCTTCCTTTCCTTGTCTGCCCCTTGTGACTGGCATTTTCTCTTAGGTTCGCTGATCTTCTATCCGGTTCGATGCGACCAATGTTCCTCCTGCCTAATTATAGTGGACTGTATCTTGCTTGGGTAGGGTGCGGGCGAGAAATGAAAGAACTTCTTTACAACTTGAAAGGGCGCGGCAGAGGTACAAAGCTTCGATCCGTTACTTGTGAGAACGCGTGGCCGACTGACTGTACAAAGCTTCGGTCCGTTACTTGAGAACACGTGGCCGACCGAAGGTACAAGCTTCGGTCCGTTACTTGAACACGTGTTCGACAAATGTGTCGGTTTACAAATACTTCTTTGTCCCGCGCCGTTATGCACATTGAGCAAATTTTATTCATAAAGTGGTATACATACATAGCTATTGTTTCTTAATTTGTCTATCTTATACAAAGCTATAGGTTATAGTACTATCTTAATACTATGTCGTGCACACATTACTTACTTAACTTCTCTCTACGGCACTTTTTTTACTTAGTACTAGCTGCGCCCCGCGCGGCTTCGCCCGCGTGGAAATCTATGTGTCAAATGGTTTATAAACATTCCTTTTGAATTACTCTATCTATTAAAAAAACCGCATCAAAATCCGTTGCGTAGATTAAAAGATATACCTAAGCATACATAAGGACAGTCTGACAGCGGGCAACGACTTTGTTAAATACTATGTAGTGAACTTTTGTCCCAAAGCTGGGCATAGGCAACCCAATCATCGCCACTATATGATTACGTAAATCATGGTTCTATCAAATTCATCGGCGAACTACCAGGAGCGCATAACACAGCAGGCGATTGACCAACTTGACCTTCGCACTCCCTCCTATTCATCAATTGACTATCAGCTGAGAATGTAACTCGGTGCAACTAGGTCACATCCCAATTTAGTAGTGCATTGCATACTCTACACGATACGACATGCCTTGCATTATTTTACCTGTCTGTACTTATAATCAATTTTAAAAGTCAAAAATCTAGATTATTTCCTTACCAAGTTTCGCGGTCGAGCGTCACGTTTTCGCGTCAACGCCAATCGGGTCATTGAAGAACACATTTCACGTCATAACCTCATAGCTATTGAATAGACTTAGTCACTACTATAAACGTGTTAAAATTTTGGTATTCTATACAAAAAACGTCAAAACTTAATCATTTTCCGTGAGAATGAGCTCATTTCCATGACCCAATCACAAGAACCTGTCAAATCAGACATCTTGGTTTATTGCTCATTTATATCGATTGACAACATTCCGACCCTATTTGAACTAACAGAGGTCAAGTGTTCAATATCACCAATCTCTTCATCATTTATGGTCGCCTGGTACTTCGTAGGCGGATGCGTCAGAAACCGTAGACGGGCTACAACATTGATAACATAATCACTGCTACAAAGTTCCGTAGACGACTGCGTCACAGCGATAGGTCGCTGATAATATTTTCTATAGACTTATGAGCTCCTGGTGTTTCGTAGAATGTATAGTTTTATATAATTTGTTTTGATGGACGATCCGTAAAATATGTAAATGCAGCAGAGGTGAAATTAAATGAATTATTTTTTTGCTGAGGTCCTTCAATCAGGTATCCGCTTGATCGATGTTAAAGACAATAGGTACTTTAAAATCGCGACTTATTGTGGACTTAACTTCTTTCCTAAAATCACCACGCATTCGATTATTTATACTCCCGAGCGTAGCGAGGGAGGATGGCAAGACCGAGTTATAATGGGTGGTTTTGGGCCGAGTGGAAATCACTGCTTGTACGTCTATTGCGAGAAAATAAAACAAACCTACCCTGTGGAAAAATCAGTCGTCACGATCACGTCTCGATACTATCTTCAAATAGTTTTGTTTAATTATTTCGTTTCAGGTTGGTTTCAGGTAAATCCAGGTCCGGAATAAAACATAGACTACTTTTTATCACATAAATCAGTTCCCATGGAATAGAAATGAAACAACGAGTGCGAAGCCGCAGGCAGAAGCTAGTGTTAATTTGCATAAAGTTTGTAAACCTAGCTGTAAGTTACGCCAAAATTTTGTAAAAAAGTACCTAAATAATAGACTCGGAGCTCTGAATAGTACGCAGAGGTGTTGCATGGTTTTAATTTTAATGTCAATAGATTTAAGAACCAAAATGGTATAGCAACATCGACGTAGTAGCTTAAAGCACACAGTGTAAGTAAATGCAGAAGTACCGCTACATACGAAAAGGGTCATTCGCCAGCGAATCCGTCGATCGAGGTAATTGCACAGACAATGGTTCCTTCACCTACTGCATTTCTTATTCTGTGCACGCGCGCCTCACAATTAGGGCTGAGCGTGAGTTGCATTTTATTTATGAGTTCTGTACAAATAATTAGGAAGAGCTTTTTAAATCTATATGTAGAGAAAAGTTTCAAGGCCGATCCAGAGAGAAGTCATACAATTAATAAAGTAAATTTTTTTTTCGAGCTTCTATACTTCGCTTCGATGACACCAATGCTTTGCAAAAGATATGCAGATTTTTTTATAGGAGTATAGTATGAGTGACACACTCACGAATACCTATAATTATCTGAATCGACTAGTTGATACTATTGAATGCTGACAATTTATCACAAATATCTAAAGGACTGATGGACTGATCCACCTGCACCAGTTCAAGGTCGCTCAGCGAGCTATGGAAAGAGCTATGTTCGGAGTTTCTCTGAAGGATAAGATTCGGAATATATCCTCTAGAGAACAAAAGTTATCAACATAGTTCTAAGAATCAGCAAGCTGAAGTGCCAGCATCATAGGGTGATGATAATAATGATGATCTAAAGAACAGCAAAGCTTGCGATAAAGAGGCCTAGTTTAAAAATGGCGTCTAGACTACAATAAAGGTTTGATGTCAAAATAGCCAGAACCCTAACCAGCGTTTGAATTTAGAAGCTCGCGCGGGCATGTACTTTCTCGCCCACGGCTTGTAATATTCCAGGGCTGCCAACATAATTAATGTTTATTCCGTTTACAAAACAAATGATACTGGCAACATTGCAACATTTAAGATGCATTGCTTGTGCTAAATACAAAGGAGAATAATTTCGAATCTGGCTGGACCGTTCATTGTGATTCTGGTTAAGATAACGGCCGTTTTTGATGTTAAGTGCTGTAGGCTTGCTTTATTAATTTCTATTAAGTTTTGAATGTATAGTTCTTGTTAAAAACATCAGTTATAAATATAAATAAAGAAGTGGTAAATAATGCTAGACAATTCACACAGCATTATCTAGTCCCAAGCTAATCAAAGCTTGTGTTATGAGTACTAGATGACTGATATACATAATACAATACATTATAAATACTGTAAAACTATCTGCAGATCCTGCGTTGCAAGCGGAGCTTCGCCCACCGCGCCATAGAGGTCATTAAATTAAACAATTCCAGATGCTTTAAATACAGCTTCTTCTACTAATAGAAATACTGTATCATGCCGTTTTATAAAAACCATGTGCTTATACTACGACTAACTATAACACAAGGGAACAGCATTTTTTTTGCATTAAATAAAAGCTATTATAGTACATTTTCAGGGTGTCGATTTTAGACCTGAAGACAGGTTTTTTGCTTTAGTTTTTGAGATAGACGATATACGCCTAGATTCATACCCGAATGCAAGGTTTCAGCCCGACTCGTTCAGTAGTTTTTTTGGCGTTAACTAACAAACATCCATCCAAAGACAACACCTGTTTATTGTATGTGTTTCTTACCAAATATTTTTTTATCTATCTATTTATCCAAACATCTAAGTATCCAAACTTTCGTATTGATAATATTAATATGATAATGTGCCACCCCTGGATCGCTCGGTCGTTATTTAGCCCAGTTTATCTGTTATCTGCGCCGATGCAGTTTGAGCGCGGCCTGCGCGGGATAAATAATAGTGTTGGAGACAACACTGAAGGGCATAAAATAGTGCCAGTTCTTTAGTGGGCACAGTGTTGAGGTGGAACGTTTGCTATACAAACTATTGGCCCACTTTAATAGACGCTTTTTATAATATAATAGTGTTGGATACAACACTGAAGGGCATAAAATAGTGCCAGTTCTTTAGTGGGCACAGTGTAGAGGTGGAACGTTTGCTATACAAACTATTGGCCCACTTTAATAGGCACTAAATTATTAACTAAAAGACTGCAGGTAGATGCTGGATGCGTCAAGTCGAAGACAGGGCGCTATGGCACTCATTGGGGGAGGCCTATGTCCGGCAGTGGACTAATATAGGCTGATGATGATGAAATTATTAACGAGTAAAATCCTTGAAAGTTCAGCTTCTAATGGGAGATTGCACACCCTTGTTTTTCATATATAAATCAAGTTAGGGTAACATTCAAGTAACTGATGAGTTCATAGAGTCATAAATAGAGAAAATTTAAATAAAAACCTTTAGACCAAGTTGGTTATCTATGTAACTTTTAATGAAAGAACTGTTTTATTCATTTTGCAGCTATTACAAAACAAACTTATACGCTAGGTACCTACTACGCCTGTATTTAGACATTATTTTAGATTAGTTAACGCGTTGTGTGCAATAACTGTTTGTATAGAACACTATCCACCGTAACGTGTCGTAACTTTCATGAGCTTTCTGAACAACAATAAAATAATATGAAATTTCAATTTAACATTGAAATATTATTATTAACTTTGCGTAAAATACTTGCTAAGGTAATTTACTTCAGTATCATAACACACAAATCATAAGGTTTTATTTTTGCCTCTCCGTTTTGGATACATTTTATGAGAAAGAATCTAACAGTCTAATAGTTTTATTCAATACTAGTTTTTGCCCGCGGCTTAGCACGCGTTGTTTTTATGGAAACATTATGCCATGAGAACTTTCGAACTTTCGACTTTTATTTTTAACTTTCGAACATCTAACTGTTAAAAACTATTACAAAGGCATTAAAAAATCAAACAAAAGTGGTCTGTGAGAGATTCCATTTTTCAAACATCAAACATCAAAGCGTTTATTTCTATTTGTGTGTCCTAAAGGTACCTACGTCCAGATGATGTAACATTGTTGTTTAGTTATAATAACTGTTATAATATCTATAAGCTGATTATAGTGATGAAATTGGCTGATTCGACGACCGATGTGGCGCGGTGGGCGAAGGTCCGCCTGCGACGCAGGAGGTTGCGGGTTCGATTCCCACCTCGGAACAATTGTGTGTACGCTCTGCAGATATTTGTTCCGGGTGTTCTGGTCGTTTTCTATGTATAATAAAAAATATCTATCTATGTAATATATTGTATTATGTATATCAGTTATCTAGTAGCCATAACACAAGCTCTGCTTACCATGGGGCTAGATAATGATGTGTGTATTGTCCAGCTTTATTTATTTATTTATTTAATTAGAACACATTTATCGACCTAATACCTAGTCAAGTCCATGTTAAATCAGTCTAGGCCATCTCGGACCACGCAGAACATGCTAATACCATGATAATGAACTTTCGATCTCTCGCATGTTGTTGAAGACTAGTTTCTTTTTAGTAGAAACCGAGCGCATGTTCTAGACTAGCTTTGATGCTATTTACGACTTCTTTGGCATAGTGGCTGGTCGCTGAGATGAATTTTTCAGCAATAAATGTTATACACGATCATATTATAAACTAGTTTCTGCCTGCGGCTTCGCGCGCGTTGTTTCTATGGAAACGTTTTAAGGATATTTCTATCTCATGGGAACTGATTTGTAGGATAAAAAGAAGCCTATGTTTGATTCCAAGCGTAGAGCTACATCTATGCAAAATCAGCCTAATCCGTTCAGTTGTTTTGGTGTGGAGAAATAAAAAATATCCATCCATACATTCATCCACTTTCGCATTTATGGTAATTTTTGTGAGATGTGATATAAGGCACTATGGCGCTCATTGGGGGAGGCCTATGTCCAGCAGTGGACTGCTATAGGCTGATGATGATGATATAGTGTGATAAGTCTGAGTCATTAGAGATTATCATCTCGCGCTAGGGTCAAATGTTTGGTTAGTTTGCATAAGGCCAGATTCTCAAAAGGACAGATTCTTAAAAGGACAGTTTCTCAAAAGGTCTTATTTTTAAGAGGTGCACTCACATTAGTGAAGTGTCGTGAACTTGGGTCTTATTTTCGAGTGGACCCCGGAAATAAGAGTCAAGTTCGCGACCTACATGTAGGTTCTCAAAGGTGCAAAATATCACACCCTCAGTCAATTATCAAGTGAATCCAGGTCAAGCAATCAAGCACAGTTATAAGCCCTGCGGGAAGAAAGTTGCGCTTCGTCTTTTGTGTGAAAATCAAAACGTGGGATTTATTGATAACACGTTTTATGTAGGCTGGCTACTTTGCTATACGGTGTCCGGTGGCGACCACTTGCTACAGAGGCTTTGCTACTACTTTATATTGTCTTTTAGCTGGTTGATTCCTGCCCGTAAGCCCAAGTAGCCTGCAACCGGAATTTCAAAACTAAGTTTGGTTAGCTCGCATCAGCGAAATCAATGGCTCGCCGTCGACGGGTTCGTCGTCATCATCAGCATCCTCGTGGCAGTATCCTCAAACCTCTCCGCATTCCTGTACCATTTTCCCCTCTCCTCGCCTGCTGATGCTGTATAGTGCAGCCTAAGAATAGCTAAATCCCCTGACGCGAAGTAGCTGTGCCCTGCGATCCCAAATCCTTCCGCAGAATAGCTAAATCCCCTGACGCGAAGTAGCTGTGCCCTGCGATCCCAAATCCTTCTGCATGCCCGTGGAGATTATGGCGTCAATAACGCATGGGACACTTTGATCCTATTCTTAGCAAGTGGTTTTGCAAATTTTTGCAAACACATAAACACGCGCTTAACAAAAAACTTAGTAGGTATTCATTTCTCATAATACCAGGCTTTCATAATGATAGAGAAAATAATCACCTAAACAAACATTTCTCCTTATTGCTCGGTTCTCTCTCACTCTCGCTTACAGTACCTAATTATGTTCTTGCTTACTTATGCACTCCTGGTACGTGTTGGGCATTTGAGTCACTTTCTAAAACATCGGTTTATGTTTAAGCGTCTCATGAGTTTACGTACTAGATGTTTAAGCTCAGTTATTAGAACTTACTACTAAGCTGATTGTTTAGTGTCATTACCCCCCTATGCCCTATTCCTATAAAAATAGCAAAATAATTAAAAGTAAACGGTTAGAGATATATCGATAACTTTGGTTCTCTGTCGTATGTATTCGTTACGAATCCTACCCTCGAAAGAAACTCCGAGCATAGCTCTTTCCATAGCTCGCTGAACAACTTTGAAATGATGGACTAGCCCAACCGTGAGTGTCGTCGTCTCCGTAGGTCATGACGGGTAGGACAAAATCATTGAAAACTCTCGTTTTCAAGCATTGCAGCATGGACGAGAAGACTTGGCGTTTTTTAAACGCTACCCAGCCTAGCCTTCTCGAAATTGTTTTAACTGGAGAATCTGCTCGGGTACGTGTATTCAGAAACACAATAAAAATTAAAAAGTATAATGTTTAATGTGTATATTCTGGGTATATTATTATTGTTGAGTTATAAACGAAATATACATCACAGACTCGCTAAGTTTTCAATTCTATCCATTAAGGGTGGATGGGATAGGTGCCAGAAAGAATATAATTTATCATAGATCGGAAAATCCAAATTGTCTGTTGTAAGTTTTATAAGTGCTGTTATCAACTCGTTACCGAGGGAATGTGACGCGGCGAAATTATCAGCTTGGTATTCGTTATGTCTGCTTATTACATTGGCAAGGAAACCCAGCAATGTGTTGTATGGAGCGAGTATTATTTGCAACACAGCGATCAGGCCAATGAGGACAGGCTGCTGGCCGGCGGGGAATCCCAGAGCCCTGTACATCACTGGGTACTTGAACAGCATCCAAAATGCAATGAAACTAAGCAACAAACTAAGCACGCTGATCACTAGGCCCAGGCCAATGTGATTGAGTTTCCAGTGACCCATTTCATGAGCTATGATACTAAGAACCTCCCGCTCGTTGCAACCAGTCGTTCGTTGGGTCTCTTCGTGATATTTCTCTAGTAAGGTATCATATAGAACTATTCTCTTTTGACCACATATTCCAGTGAAGTAAGCGTTGCTGTGGCTTGTTCGGTTGGAACCGACTTGGACGATGTACACTTGTGAGAGTGGGAATCCAATATCAGAGGCCAATTGCTCGATAGCTGTTTTTAAAGAGCCTTCTGGTAGAGGAATGTAACGGTCGAATCTGGGAGCTATACAAACTGGAAAGATAGTGGCCAACACAATTACACAAACCGTAGTAAACAGCCATATCCACAACACAAAGTTATCGTGAAGCTTTATTATGTATATGATCCCAGCTAAAATGGGCACTATGATAACAATGGTAATCACCATTGATTTTATCATATTTATCACGAAAGCTCCAGCTGAAGTTTTATTGAAGCCATATTTTGCTTCTATTCCAAATATTGCGAAAATGGCAAATGGCAAGACGAGCATTGTACTGCATATTGTCGTAAGTATGATCAAGAAGCAGCTGACCAGAATTTCACTCTCCTCTGGAACCACATTGAAGATAATTCCAGTAAGTTTTTCGCAGAAACTCCATACAAAGTACAACAATCTAAAGTATAATACTAAAGTAAGAAATATAATTCCATAGGTTTGCGTTAGACATACGAATATCAGTTTAGTCGATCCATACAATCGGGCCTTCTCAAATGATTCAGGTTTCACGTATTCGTATAGAAAGTCTGGTATTTCATTGTTGGTTCTGTACGTCGCTAGCTGAAAATAAGGAAATCGTTCTTTATATATACCTCTCGGTAGGTCATTCAAATATAATTATCTGTTGACCCATCGCGTCGTTGGGAAAAGATTTGTTGTTCCTGTCATTTGCATCGGTTTTGTGCCACTTGGGTGCCACTTGCTCAAGTCTTGGAGATATCTGTCTGGGTGTTTCCTCATCTGGGTGTTCTAGACCTGTTTTAAGTATGAAGCTAAGCGCAGAGATGGTTCAATCCACTTCTTCAGTCCAGCTCTACGAATCCTATAAGACCAAGCTTCCATTCTCTCGTTTCTGGGTCAGACTAGACGATTGCTTTGATTGGTAAATAAAGAGTCAAGTACCTACAAACCTGCCGGTAATCTAGATATCTCTCCCAAAGAAAGTGGCCCCAGAGGAAACTTAGCACAAGGTATAGGAAGGAGTCCTCGTCCAGCTTCATGTTAGCTGTTCGCTTTTAAATTCTGACGTTATCAGATCATAACATCCATCTTTTCAAAAGCTGACGACTCTTACGTAGTTATTGTATTCTCTTTGCTGACGACGCGACGTCTTTTGTAAAATAAAGGCAAAAATTTGGAAAAAAATGTTTTTGTAGACTATTTACCAATTTGGCCACAGAGTAGTATTCAACTTCTTGTTAATAGGCTTCGTGTTTGGTTTGACACAAAATATGTCAGTGTTCGTTTCAAGAAAAAATTGTAACCATGGAGTTATAATAGTACAAAGCCGCGCGGGGGAGACGTCAGATGGCGCGGCGGGGTCGACTTGGCGTTTCGTGGGGAGCTGTTTAGCCGCCACCGCGCCGCGTCGCCGCCGCCGCCGCCGCCGCCAGCCGCGCCCAACGTCAATATCGCGATGCGTCTAAAGTAGTTAATATGGCACTTTTATTTTTTAGAAAATGCCTCATTAGCATTTGATGACAAGCCTTGAAGAAACTCTATGAACAGTACAATAACATTATACCGAGCCATCAGCTGTACGAGAATGTTTTTCTGCGCTGCGCGGGAGTTCCACGCGAAACGTTAGCTTAAAAGTTTGGCCACAATCGTATGGGATCATCTTACCTCAATTGATCAACACGTACTACGTACCAACTTACTACCCTGCCAGTTTGTGCGTGTATAGGTATCATCATCAGCCTATAGCAGTCCACTGCTGGACATAGGCCACCCCCAATGAGCGCCATGTCTATTCATATGGGGGGAATGCTCATAATCCCGACGCTGGGCATGCGGGTTGGGGATCGCAGTGTAGTGATTGTGCTGCAAGGGACGCTGCTGCCCGCCCCCTGGTGTATAGATAGATAGATAGAAAATTCGTTATTGCACTTTAACTATAAACATTTTACAGTAAAAACTTAAAAATTAAGTACAATTGGCGGTCTTATCGCTCAAGAGCGATCTCTACCAGACAACCATGGATGGATAGGATCGTGGACAGTACTAGGGGATCTGTGTACTTGTGGTGTATGTCCCTTAGTCGCCTCCTACGACACCCACGGGAAGAGTTGGGGTGGTGCTATTCTATCTAGGCCGGCACCACACAGCATAGGAGGTGTATAGGTATTATTCTTTATCTATGGTATTAGCGATATACTAACGCATACATCATAATAATTGACCGCCAGACCCACTTTTTCAAGCGAGAGTCAGTTGGCAGCACCACGCGCCATCAATTACCGCTGGTCCACATCCGCCATCGATCCACATTGATCGATGACAGGTCCGCGCGTTCGTTCCGATAATGTGACATTCAATTGATTTATCGGCTCTTCTCATCTACGCTTTTATTTGCACCTGTTTTTTTTGTTTTGATGCTTTTTAGGGTTCCGTACTCAAGGGTAAAACGGATACCTATAAGCATTAAAGAAAGTAAAACTATTCATATTTTTAAAAATAAACTAAAACAAATTTTAATTGAGAAGGCCTATTACAATGTTAATGAATATCTTATGGACAAACTCTATAATAAGACAATTAATTGATTAATAATTAATTTTAATAAATTTATAATACCTAGATATATTATTGTGACTTTGCGTGCTGCTATAAAGCTAATCATGGTTGTGCTCCTATTTTTAATCTAAGATCCTTGTAACCCATGTTTCGCAAAATAAATGAATATGAATTTGAATTTGTAGTGGTTGTAAACTTTTTTATAAAATCTAAGAAAATAAAACTCCCGTAATGTTATCGCTTCGCACTCTGTTTTTCATGTAGGTATATTACGTAGGAAGAGGTAGGAAACGCCACATTGTAAGGACTTCATTATTACCTACTACAAAAACCGACACATTTAGTAGCTAGGTACACATATCACATTGAATTGAAACTCGTTCTGCTTGCTCTCGATAGGTCTGGCTGAAAATCAGTGCTTTCTTTTGCTTCTTTAGTAAATATTAAGCTGAGCCAATGCCCTTTTGACTAACTGCACACACATAAATTTTACCTAGATTTTAATTACATAGTATATCACTGTAAGTTTTAAATAGTCAAGTGTATAATTTAAGTACAATTTTTTTAATACTAGAAAACTCAAATATCAAAAAAGTGTGTAATAAGTATGCCTTTTGTCTACTATTTTACTAATTCTATTTTGGTTGACTGTACATACTAAAATTCACCCAAAGTAAAAATAGTGTGAGTTGCATTACGAAGAGTATAGCTTTTTTACGATTCGTCAACTCACACCAGTTGGGACAAGATTCTTGGTGTGAGTTGACGAACGACCCAATTATCACGGTATAAATGACTTTCATGTTAGGTAGGTACCTAATAATCATGATAGTTTCAAAAGTTTTATGAACTGAATAATTGTTTTATTTTCAACCAGTGCGTCCTACCCGTTATGACCTACGGAGCTGAGACGTGGACACTCACGATAGGGCTGGTCCACCAGTTCAAAGTCGCTCAGCGAGCTATGGAAAGAGCTATGCTCGGAGTGTCTCTGAAGGATAGGATTCGTAACGAATACATCCGACAGAGAACCAAAGTTATCTACATAGCTCTGAGAATTAGCAAGCTGAAGTGGCAGTGGGCCGGCCATATCTCGCGAAGAACCAACGGCCGCTGGGGCAAACGTGTTCTTGAATGGAGACCACGACTCGGTAAACGTAGTGTAGGACGCCCTCCGACCAGGTGGGATGACGACCTGCGAAAGACTGCAGGTAGATGCTGGATGCGGCAAGCTGAAGACAGGGCGCTATGGCGCTCATTGGGGGAGGCCTATGTCCAGCAGTGGACTGCTATAGGCTGATGATGATGATGATGATGAATTGTTTTATTTAGTATGTGTCTAATGTAGCAAATAAATACTTTATCTATGTATCTATCCATCTTTGTCAATATTTAAATATATGGTACAGATAACAATGGTAAGTATTTAGGCCAACACAAGTTATTGTATTCGCCTGAGGCCAACAGTACCCGAGCCGCAGAACAACTGCCAAAATATAAATTAATATGCAAACAGACCTCCTTCCACTTCTGGTTCCCTGGTAACGGTTTACTCTTATCTGATAACTCTGAAGTATCTGCCTCCATAAATAAAGGCAAGGAAGTACTTCGGTCCACGCACTTTTTAGGGTTCCATAGAAATCTTGGGTGGAAAATGTCTAATAGAAAGATACATAAAAAACTTTTAGTGTTTATCGTATTCCTATCACCAGAAATAAATATAAAAAATACTTAACCTAACCAGTCAAGATCAAGTCCTTACTAATAAAAAATATTTATTATACCAAGTCTTATCAATAAAAAATACGGTAAAAATTAGGTCAATAAAATTTCAAGGATTCGTCTTGGGGACGCTTCCGACTGGTATTGATATGAATCAGTTGAGCTACCTTTAGATTGTCTGCAACAGCAGCTCAATTGTTAATACTAGTTTTTTCCAATTATTAGATTATAACTTTCTTTGTTAATAAAGACTTTCATAACAAGGCAAACCCAAATAAAATGAACCAACTGTCAGAAAAAAATCTGAAACTGTACCATACAATTTGCACAATTAAGTACTGTTACTTACACCCACATATATAAATACAAACATACATACATCCTCATACCCTCATGTGTTTCTCGTTAGCCTCAAATAATGGCTAATTATAATTATATCTCAATTGGGCACGATTTTAGAGTTCCCTCGGTCAAATCTTTATTTCCAGCGAACGCTTTTGCATGTTCTAGAGATACTCGGTAAACTCTCTTGTGCCCAGGTAAAAGTTTCATGCCTATATTTGCCATATCTCGCGAAGAACCGACGGACGTTGCGGCAAACGTGTTCTTGAATGGAGACCACGACTCGGTAAACGTAGTGTAGGACGCCGTCCGACCAGATGGGATGACGACCTGCCAAGGACTGCAGGTAGATGCTGGATGCGGCAAGCTATGGCACTCATTGGGGGAGGCCTATGTCCAGCAGTGGACTGCTATAAGCTGATGATGATGATGATGATGATATGATATAATAATATAAATCCTTTTATTGGCTGTTAGTGATATTTATAAGATAAGTTAATTTATTTCTAAGTGCTGTGGATTTTGTTCATTAATAAAATAAAAAATAATCCGCTCAGTACTTTAAGCAATATACAAGAGTTTATTATTTCACTAGCTGCGCTCCGCAACTTTGCCCGCCTAGAAATCTATTTGCAAATAGTTTATAAATATTTAACTTAAATCACGCTATCCATTTAAAAAAACAGTTTCGAAATCCATAGCGAATTTTTAAAGATCTAAGCATATATAGGGACAGACAGACAGCGGGAAGCGACTTTGTTGTATACTATGTAGTGATAACACGTACGGAACCAAAATGGTAAAGTAAAGCTTGACCCCAACTGCGATAATTACAGATCGAGTGCCAGGACTGACTCGGGTACTTTTTGCCGCCAAAATCATTAATTAAACGATAAAATTATCATTTTAATGACCGGCTTTAAGAACCGTACGTACTAATGTGGTTCTCTCTACAACATTAGCACACATTTTTAATTAAACTTTAAAATATAAATATTTTGTTCTATTTTAATGATAAATGCTCATGTACCCACTTCTCTCTTCACTTTATCTATCTCTCTCAATAAGGTTTGCTGGAAGAGAACTCTTTTAAGGGTAAAGCCCTTTATTATAAATTTTCTAGTATAATGTTTTGTACCTACATATATTTTATCGTGCAAGAATAATAAATAAAATAAATAATAAACTTTACTGACGCCAAGTTTATATTAAATTTTCTGTGACAACAAATTCGAGAAGAAACATTCAAAGGTGGCGTGGAAGTTATGGCTCATAGTGATAAGGCTGCCTATTGGACAAAGTCAGTATTAGTATTTTCCTGTCCTATGTTTCAGTTTAATATCGTGCGCAATTAAGAGCATTTGTATTCTATTATGATTCAATAACTAAGGTTATTTAGTTATATCGGATAGGTTCACAAATTCAGTCTATTAAAAATATCGTTTGTTATGAAAAATACAGCATTTTTCCCAAACAAAAAACCCAAATGGTTAAAAAGTTATTATAATAGTTTCAGGATGAGTTAACTAGGTGCGTAGAAGTATGTTTTGGTACGTATGCTGCAGTGGACACGCACCTTAACTGAGATTTACTGGTTTCGCGTCGTAATGTGTTCTTGTAAGTCGTTTGTTTGATGTAAACAAGTAGTTGATGTAATGTGAGGCCATAATTTTGTTACGAGAAATATTGTGGGTCAACTGCTAACGGTGCTTTCTGGTCCTTTTCAAAATCTTTGCGTTACTCCCTCTGCGTCATCATCATCATCAGCCTATGTAAGTCCACTGCTGGATATAGGCCTCCCCCAATGAGCGCCACAGCGCCCTGTCTTCAGCTTGCTACATCCACCATCTCCCTGCAGTCTTTCGCAGGTCGTCATCCCACCTGGTCGAAGGGAGTCATACACTACGATTGCCGAGTCGCGGTCTCCACTCAAGCACACCAGCGGTTGTCGGTTCTTCGCGAGATATGGTCGGCCCACTGCCACTTCAGCTTGCTAATTCTTCATCTACGGTCAATTGATACCATTATCTGCTACTAAAATGATAGAACGGTTATTCCACTTTTCCTCCTTGACAAATCCCCCTTCAGAGGAAAACTGGAATCCCAAAAAATCTATTCCAATATTCCGCCTCACCGTTTTTTCTAATTCCATATTTGAACTATTGTATTGACGACCTATGTGGCGCGGCGCGGCGGCGGGCGAAGGTCCTCCAGGAGGTTGCGGGTTCGATTCCCGCATTTGCAGATCGTACAAGTAATTGTACGATCAAAATATTTGTCCTGGGTGTTCTGGGTATTTTCTATGTTCAGTAAAAATATCTATATATAAATGTATTAGGTTTGTTTGTATGTCAATCTTAGCCGAAGAAACCAGTTTTAAAACTCACCAATGAGAAACAGCGCCGCCGCCCCCACCAGTCGCGCGTTGACCTCCATCGTTAATCTCTAACCAGTCTTATTGCACAGTAACACGGATCACTTTCCACTGCCGCTAGTCGTACATGATGAAACTCTGAAAAGAAGGAAATATTTGTTAATAATTCAGTCTGAAAGAAGTAAGCCAGGCTTTAATTTGCGAAATAATTATACAATACAAGGATACTTTATTGTACACCAGGTACAGATCATTATTTTCGAATTCCTTGAGAATTATTATACAAAATTTGCAATTCCTCAAAGACGAACCTTTCCTGATCCCTACATGCCTAATGCAAACGAACTTATGTATGGCAAATCGTAATTATTTTAATTGACGAGAAACTGATAGCACCTGACCTTAGCTTAACAGAGTTAACCATTGTTATTGTTTATTTCTTTTTCAATAAATATTTTCATTTCATTATAAAAGACATCACATGATACAAGTACAATGGGCGGCCTTATCGCTAAGAAGCGATCTCTTCCAAGCAACCTTTGGATGGAAAGAATTATATGAATTTAAGAGTTTAAAGTTTTAAGTTTTTTACAATCAAGACAAAGCTTCTGCAGGATATATTATTAACTTTGCAGTTTTTTCTATAGAGTCAAGTTTAGTCAATCGTGTTTCGACTTCCATAACATACTAACCAATATCCTAAACTTTTGATCCTCATCAAAATATATTAGAAAAATATGTGTTTTGTTACCTTAAAATAGATTTTCCGTTAAATCAAAACGTGGGTTTTGGGACGTATTTCACCTTAAGTAGAATAAACAGCGAACAGAATAACTAATAAAAAAACTACACATCATAAAACTTTACAATCAATAAACTAATAAATTGTTTTAATTTCAATCCAATTAGTAAAACCAGTTTAATATTATTTTAGTCAATGAGATATCTTATCAGATTATATATAAATTATTTTATTATTATGTTGGTAATAACTGGACCATTTCTCATGAAACTTGTTCTACTAATTAGAATTCAAAACGGGACACTGTCTACAGATAAGAGATAATGCTAAATCACGAATAATTATTTGTCATTTTTAACCGACTTCAAAAAAGAAGGAGGTTCTCAATTAGACTATTATATTATGTTTCTTATAGAACTTGTAACTTTCGACTGTATGAACCGATAAAGTCATTTAAAACGGGACTCATGATTTGATTTTTGAGTTTTCCAATATTTCTGCACGGAAAAATCATGGTAAATATCCCGTTTTAAATGACTTTAGTGGTAATAACCATGATAGTTTCAGAATTTTTATTATATGAACAGATGTTGATGATTCTTTTATTATTTGAATGGTTTCTTTTATTATTTGAATGGCGTTGCTTCCCGTGTGGTCCCATTTCAATTTGGTGCAGTTAAAAAACAAAAGGTACGCGATAAGTACCCGATAATTTAATCTTTAATTAGTCACGAGGCAGGAATCGAACCCTCCTGCGTCGCAGGCGGACCTTCACAATGCGCCACAGAGGTCGTCAATATATACCTATGTATATGAGATATTTAGAATTAGCAAGCTGAAGTGACAGTGGGCCGGCCATATCTCGCGAAGAAACGACAACCGCAGGGGCAAACGTGTGCTTGAGTGGAGACCGCGACTCGGTAAACGTAGTGTAGGACGCCCTCCGACCAGGTGGGATGACGACCTGCGAAAGACTGCAGGTAGATGCTGGATGCGGCAAGCTGAAGACAGGGCGCTATGGCGCTCATTGGGGGAGGCCTATGTCTACGACTGCTATAGGCTGATGATGATGATGAGCTATTAAGCGGTATGAAGCAGCTCTGGTGTATCCATGTTTGCGGCACAAGCTCGAGCTTCATAAACCATCCGAGTACTCTCTACTTTCCCTTGGCCCTTTCTCCGCAGCGCTGACCTTGCGAATATATTTAATGATCATTGCTGTACCGAGCTTTTTGCCGCTTAGGCTGCCATAAGTAGCTTAGCATATCATCTATTTATTTATTTTAAGCCATTATTGTCCCACTGCTGGGCAAAGGCCTCTCTTTTCTCCTTCCACTCCACGCTGCAACAGGCCATGATGGAAGATGTACCTCGAGCTCCACGTCGCCTCTTAGAGTTACATCATCTATACTTCTATACTATATATCTATATAGTATATAGATATATAAGCATAGAAAAAAAAATAGCGTAGCTTCCCTAACGGTGAAAGAATTTTTCAAATCGGTCCAGTAGATTCGGAGCATATTCAATACAAACAAACAAAAAATCTAACCTTTCCTCTTTATAATATTAGTATAGAAGATAAGTTTTCACCCTAAACTGCGCAACAATAGCTAAGCCGCACGACTGTAACTCATGCTTGACAGTTATGCACCTATTGTTATATGTCAGTCGGTTTGACAGTTACTGCAGTGTGTCAGTCGGCCAGCGGTAATGATCGGTAAACGCCAATAATGACATATCGTGAGGTGATAGTGGTTGCTAAGTTGGTTTGTTGATAAAAAGGCTCTCAGAAAAGCTGTAATCAAACTCGTACTTAGTTATTTTATTTCTTATTTAACCATTTTTTAAGACAATCGATTTTGTTTATGAAGACATTGTATTTTGTAGTTGTTGCTCAACATTTTTTATTATTTTACTGACTTCACCCAGGCGTCTGACTTTGTTTTTAGAATCACAATATTCAATAGATTAAAATAGTATTATTATTGTTTTTATTTGCAACTTGCTTCTGCCGGCGGCATTACACGCCTTTTCCGTGATAAAAAGTAAGACAGTTGGATTTATTGTTATAACCTGTAATTGGTAGGTACCTATATAATTTTCAATACTTTTTCATAGAAAAATCATCTGAAATTATCTTGGTGACAAACTATGTCGGCTCGATAAAAATCTAAATCTCTTTCGTAAGTACCCACAATTTTCGTTTCGACAGGTTCGCATCTCCATCTTTCAAAAGTAACTGTGACTATGAAATACTTTATTCTGTCTTCATGTACTTACGAGTATATAAAAAACAGAAAATAAATCCGTGGACGAGCTATAAAGTGTATGGTGCACTTATAGTTTAGAAGAACATCCGAAAAGCCTATGGAGAAAAACTAATCTTGAGATTCGTTGACATTTCACTTATAGTTTATGGATAACCAGGCAATCAGAAAATCATATAGGCCAGTCAATCAGTTCATCGGTCAGCCTTGAGCTTTGTCTGCCAGGGGACGTCAACCTTTAGCCAACTGACTTCCTGTCGTGTTTTGATACAGTTAAGGAGGAAATACCATGGGTCATAATCATAAGATTTCGTAGAAAATCTGTATAAAAAATATCATCAGTAACAACGTAGCGGTCATGACAAAGAATCCTTTGAATTAAAGTTAATAATAATCACGTACCATACAAGTATTTTTCAAACACATTTTTATAAATTATAAATAGGTACATAGAAAACACTCGGAAACACAACAATCACAAATATTTGTCCCAATCGAACCCACAACCTCCTAAGTCTCATGCTGACCTTTGCCCGCTGCGCATCTAAGGTCTTTTTTTTACATAATATAATGGCTTTAACGAAGCAAAGTTCACCAAATTGCTTTGATAGCATTAGAACTAGCTAGACCAAATGTTGAGAGCGACTGCGACCCGCGACCCGGAACAGCGCATGCAGATGAAAGTACACACAATGCCTTGTACTTTCTCGTAGGCTATGCTCGCCTGGTACCTCGAATGCGAACACACTGTGCCATTTCGCACTATACGCTAAGCTCTTCTCGATTATGCTTGCTTGGTACTGAGCATGGAAAAGCTTTCTATAAAAGCGTTTAACGGTTTTTTTTCATAACCCATTCAACACAAACCTCAGGATTTTATGACTCTTAAAATTATCACAATGTTAGATAATTGCAAAACCAAGAATTATTGCAATTAACAAGTTACCATTATTAGCAATGGATGATTTCTAAAAATTTAATTGCTTCAGACATTAACTATTATTAGGTACGAACTATGGGGGAAGAAAGAGAAATCATAAAACAATCGAAATTATACGTCTGCGAAATAATCTAGACAACAGCAAAACAATTCAATATAAAAGTAGAAAATAACTGACCACGAAATGACCCAAAACAATTAAAACTAAACGACAAACAATAAAACCCAGCATTCAAATTAAAAATCCATCATCATTTTCCCACGGCAAGGCCGTTACGAGAAAACCATTACGACATTACGGCCGTCTGACCCCAAAGCTGTATATCCGAAATTTCTCCGTTTTTGCGACGCTGCAAAAAGTTTTATTGTCAGACAATTTGTCAGATATTCGTCGTAATATATTAAATAAGATTTGTTTTGTGGTTAGCGGTACTTTTTGTGCTATTCAATCGGGAAATGAACATAAACTTATCGATTGACAAAATATTCAATAAATCGACTAATAAATTATTTTCACAAATATAGTTTAAAAAAAGTTACGAAAATTGGGCAATAAAAATGAATAAACTGAAAAGCTTTAACCAACCTTTTACTTTAGTTTAAGCAAATATTACTAATACTTAAAATGAAATAACTACCTGCTACATACGTACATGTAATAAAATATTCAATCGTTTTATAAACAACTATCCAAAACGTACCTATAAGTAAAAAGTAAGTAAATTTTAATAATCCTATTCGTAATAAAGTACAATATTATAATAAATACCTACTCAAGTTGTAGACGTCTATTCTCACTATACTTTTTCAAGCATTTTTTGCTGCTACATTTATGTTTGACGCCTCAAAAGTATGTCAAATTATTAGCGATTAAGATCGGGCTTTGAATGAACCATTCATTTTTATAGAGTGGTCACCGAGCGCCTGACACAAATTCAATTAGGCGCTATTATGTTTAATATCTATTCATGAGGAAAGTGTTATCGGATGTCGTTTTTTATAGCGCTAGCACTTATAGCAAAATATTAATTTGCTGATTTAGATCTATTAGATCTGGTGAAAATGTATTTCAAAACTATAATTAAAAATACTTATTAATGCATCCGTTGATGTTGCTGGTGATGTTATTGAAAACGGTTTACTCATATAACAGTTCCTCAAGACGCTCATGAATAAATATATGGCATAAAATAATATATTGTACCTATTCGAATCGTACGGTACGGTTGGTAATACTCAAGACAGATCTTGAAAGACCTATATTTTCTGAAATGGCTAACAATTCCGAATGGCGGCGCTCTACAATATGACCGCTATTAAAAAGATATTACTGAATGACAATTTACAGTTAAAATGGAGCGGAGGGATAAATGGATACTGTAATGGTGTTTTGCTATAAGAGTGCAAATATGATATTTTTTAAATGTTTTTATGGCATCCTAAAACTAGATTATTTATGCTAGTTAAAGTTTGCAGAATGCTGATGGAGTTTGTACTGCATAAAATACAAATTGCCCTGGCAATATTTTAAATTAAAAAATAACAAGATTATCTTTGCTATCGTCAGACTAATTTGTCAAAACCATAGACGAGACGGGAGGTCGGAATATAGGCTTATTTTGCCTTGAGCGAACTGCATTGCAACATGCAGCCATTCTGTTCTGTCTGTCTGTTATTGAAGATTATTTAGAGCTTTCATTACGGATGTAAGCGGGTTAACTACGAACCTTCTTTGTGTAGAACACCAACGTTTCGCACCATAACGAGTTATATCTTCACATTGGCACATGGACAAACTTTATATTATAATTAGCTGTTCCCCGCTGTTTCACCCGCGTTAAACTCGAATTTCACTTTATTAGGTTATTTTTTTTTTACACCTTGGGTTACATTATTGGAGTTTTAGTAAGGATCCCTAACTTTTTGAAAATATAATATAGCCTATGTTCACCGGGGAGCTTCCCAACGGTGAAATAATTTTTCAAATCGGTCCAGTAGTTTCGGAGCCTATTCAATACAAACAAAAAATCAAACATTTCCTCCTTATAATACCTGTTAGTATAGATATAGTAACAGCACTACGTCGAAATAAGCTACTATTTTTTTAATATTATTTGACGACAGCACATTCTCCCATTTTCACTCCGAATGCAAATTCCTAAAATTGATCGAGACGAAAGCGATAAAGAATGGGGGGTCACTCTGAAGAGACAAATTTTTGACAATTTACGAAATAAAACTTGAAGTATAAAATCTGTAAGATGTAGAATCTCGAGGTGATTCCATACAAATTATAGGTTTATTTTGAAACCTAATTTCTAACGAATTTGAAATCGTAATATTTTCGTAAGCGACAAATAATTAATTATTATAAGGTTTTGCTATTATTATTATAGTGCGTAAGCCCTCGCACTAGGGACACTCTTTGAAATTATATATTCGTAATATCCAAAAAATCGATTTCGGCGGGATTTGAACCCACAACCCGAGTCCCGCAGAAATCTTTTTTTTAGGATATTATCAAATTTCATTTTAGTATTGTAATTTTAACGTAAAGGCCCGGATCAATGGAACTGAATCCACGTTCAAGGAGCGATCTATTTCCAAGTGCCGTTATAGACAACGGCTGTAACTGTTCCTTCACGGTTTAATCGACCACTTGATGAACACGTAATTAGTGGTCTACGTGCTTTATGGCTCGATTTAACGTCACTTTGATTTTTCAACTTAAATACTAAATAAAGCTGGAAATACACATGCAAGTAAAACGGACCAGTAGCGGGTATGCCAGTGTGAGTAGCTGGCACACAGTGAATACGTTTTCCAAAACTACATAATATGTAGTTTTGGAAAACGTATTTTTGATCAAATAAATTATTATTAATAAAAAAAAATGTATATTATACATTTTTTTTTATTAATAATAATTTATTAATACATGCATACATAGTAACACATCAACACAAAAGTCATTTAAAACGGGATATTTACCATGATTTGATTTTTGAGTTTTCCAATATTTCGGCACAGTTTCATGCGCCATGATCACGGAATAACTGAAGACACTGCGAGTTCGTTTTTATGAGCAGATATACCGATCTACCCTCATTTTCTGTCTTTTGCTACGAACGTTACCACTACCACCGGTTTCATTATTATCGACCGCAGCTCGATCACGACACACAACACTGACGGTATCAGAACGCGGCGCGGTTGGTACATCACTTCTTCGGTTTTTACACATTGTCACAACAGGGTTCCAGGTTCCCGATAATTGGAAACCATCTTCTCGGTTGAAGTTCCTGTGTTTCCTGTGTGTCGTGATCGAGCTGCGGTCGATAATAATGAAACCGGTAATAATGAAGAAGATGTCCAGCAGTGGACTACGTGGTACCTTAATTTGTCTAAGTTCAATCACCTGGTACCAACTCCTAACAGAAACTCTAGAGCTGCTGTGTAAAAAAATCCAACGTTAGATAACCAGCCAATACTAGGCCCGAGTTCAAAACGAGCAAAAACTAAAACAGGAAATTTTAAATAGGAATTTCCGGAGGCTGGAGTGCACAGGAGGCACTGGCAGCGTTCACAAACAAAGCACTGCAATCGTCAGCGGTTTACGGTCTGGTAAAACTATCATTGTCCTTGCTTCCCGCCATTAATGTTCGCCATTTTTAGGGTTCCGTACGGAAAGCAACCTGACAGAGGAAAGGATCGCTGGAGGAAAACTTTAAGCCCTGATCTCTTGATTTGACGACCTCTGTGGCGCGGCGTTCGATGTATAATAAAATATATAATATCTACCTATTAATGTATTGTATTACCCATAGCACAAGCTCTGCTTAACTTGGGGTAATGATTGTCCAGCATTATTTATTCTTTCTTCGCCTAATTTGCTGATAGATAGGTACTTATTTGTCAAATTGTACTGGCCGCCACAGTTCGCGCTTATTTGAGTAAAACTTTGGTGTCTTGATCACCACCATGAAGCACAAGCACATACCTACATATTCGTCCACTGCTGAACGTACCTCCCCCACACAAGCCCCGTTTTGCCATAATCACCACGGTTGGCAGGCGGATTGGTGCAGTAGAAATATTCAAAATAAACAGAAAGAAAAGTCCTTCGTATGTTCCCTTAGTCGCATGTTAATGTTACTTGTACTGGTGTACTATATATCCATGGACTAGTTCTAGGGGTATTTGTACGTCGCGTGACCACCACGGCTAATGGCAAAATCATGTGTTGATAAAACCTTAGAAACTATCATCTTTGGCACTTCCATTTATTTTCCCAAAACGATCGCTTCAGGTTTCATATACAGAACACTCCCGTGAATCCAGCACTCGCGCTTGGCAATCTTTATTGTTTTTATTCATTCTCTCGCTGTCATTATAAAGTTTTATTTTTTCGTTGCAAATTGCTGGCCGTGTTTTTGGTTGGAAACGTTGCTTTTATTACTAGGACTGCAGCGGAATACAGAATGTGTTTTTTGAGGTTATTGAACTTCGCCCTGGGTGGTGCATGCTCCATTTTATGGTCGGCTCTAGTGCTTGGTTTATTATTGAATTGCACTGTTATATAAGGTAGCTGCATCATTCAAATTCAATAAAATAGGATAATACAGGTGTTTTTTGCTAAAAATTATGTTGAATAGTCGCCGACTGACGAATTTCGAATAAATAATCTTTGGCCATTTTATGCTGTCACTTTATCAGAATTTGCTGAAAATTTGCTTTTTAAAAGCAAAACAAAAGTTATCATAGAAATATCATATTGTATATTTTTATTTCCACATAACGTTAGTATTCTTCCAACAGAAAAAAGGATCGTAGCCGCTTGCATCCGATTCGTCAAACTGTAATAATTTTGAATACAAAAATAGTTAATAATATTCAAATTACTTGTGGCGCTTATATTTTTTTTAAATTGCGTCGTTGGAAGGTACCCCTACAAGTAGGTCTTTACGACTTAGACGACGTCTTTACGACGGGTCTGCAATTATGTAATAGCACTAACGAGCAACTTACACATCACTTAGTTTATATTAGTTTTAATGTTAATGTGTTGTATAATGTGTGCTTAAAGATAAATAAAGATTTTATTATTATTATTATATCTCTCATTTACCATGATCTCGGGCCATAAAGTGACCCGGTCCTTTGGAAGGCTTGCGTGGGGCCGAAGCCAACAGCACAGAGGCCCTTTGAGAAAGTTAATTAAATAAATAAATAATAATCCGTTGAGTAATTAAATAGATCTAAGCAAGTAGACAGCGGAAGCGACTTCACTTTATACTATGTAAAGATACCTATAAAATTATATGAAATCTCACGTAAAACACCCAGCCAAATTGAAAACCTCCTCATTTATTTGATGTATGCAGTTTTTTCTCACTATTTGAAATGACGTTTACTAACCAACCAATAAACAAATAGGTACCTAAAAATATAAAAGTATGCCAACAAACACAAGCTCCGCAAAATCGTCGTCTAAATGCGAAGTCGGTCGTCGGATGATCACGGCGCATTCAAATCGTACGAAAGTGATACGACGCGATAAAAAAACGCAAAGTTTAAGCATGCTAAGCGCCTCTCTACTAACAATGACAGCTTTTACCGATACTTACGGACGGTAAGGTGCACGAACAAGACAGACATTTACGTCTTGTCTTGAGCTTTAAGTGTACCTACATTGATTTCTGTGAATTATCAACTTAGAAAATCTTTAAGAAATAACGACCCTACTTGCTTTGAGCTAGGTGCTGTGTGAACTTTTATGAAATGTAATTTTATTTCTTTTTGATCCTTCTACAAAACTTGCACTTTTCAAAAATGTATACGAGTAAGTCATGCTTACAAAGAACACACATAGCTTCATTAGTTAGAGAACTTGTAAGCTTAATAAACTGAACTTGATATTTATGTAAAACTTGTTTCTACCCACGCAGCAGAAACGGACGCATTCTGTAAGGTTAATTCTATCCCATGGGAACTGATTTATCGGATAAAAAGTATTTCAGGCCTTAGAAATAACTGTATGAAAAAGTTCAGCCCGATCCGTATAGTAGTTTTGGCATGAAGAGGCAAAAAACATCCAAACTTTCGCATCTATAATATTAATGTGATTAGCAGTAAAGCTGTGGGCGTAACAAATAAACACCGTGTTTGATTCCTTCCGGTCGGACAGACTTAACGGCCGTGTGTATCCGTCAATGTCAATGCCACACTCATTATAGACATAGTCAGACGCAGTAACGAGTATTTTGACACGTTATTACACTTAACCAAGTGAAAGCGTTACGTAGGTACATTAACTGTTCATTTAACTTTCTGTTTCGCACATATCTTTTTGCGAAAATTAAAAGACTTGCTCTAGATTTTTGTAGATCGCATCACATTAAATTCGTTAATTTTTGTATGGAAATTTTATATCGAAAAAGTTTTTATCAAATAACGGGATTCGACACCGTTATTTAATAAAAGTTTTTTGAGTTTGTTGTCGAGTGTATATCTTTCACAGTAGGTGTTTCGTGTTGTTACAATTTACTTATAGATTTTCCTTGTTGACTGATACTAATAGCTTCCATCATATTCATCTCCTGCTTCACCAGTATAGGTGATGAAGAAGGCGACGTGAACGCCACAGTTGGACAAATGCCTTCCCTAATGAGTGCGCGCCTTAGCGCATAGGGCCCTATCTTGCACATCCAGCCATCATAATTTTACATACTTATTAATAAAACTTTTCAATTATTATGATTAATAATTTCAGGGTTAATATCATGATTTTTCAAAACTCAAAAATCAAATCTTTTTGAGTTTTGGAAAGGATTGGAAACCTTAGGATGTTCTGGACATGTACTCGTAGGATCAATACAGACGATGGCACTTATGGTAAACAGGTAAATATTTAGATAAAAAAAGTTATACCTAATACCTACATTACAAACATTATAATAAACTTACATAGATATAAGATAAGGCTTTCAAACTATCTAGTTTATCAATCATTCAAGATCTTTGTTCGTAACATTCGTGAATCCAATCATGCACACGAACGATTTACAAAAAATATACATTTTTATTTGAGATAATTGCCCATCAAAAAAACGAAAAGATAATCTCTAGGTGATAATAGACTCGGACCGCTATTGTCAAAAGTGAAAGAGGCCCAATTAAAAGGCGAAAGTGGAGGCCAATTTACGAATTAAAGCTTTGATATTATGATCATTTGTTAGATTCTTCAATGGCTGTAATTATATCTGACGAAAGTATGATTTTAGAGAGTCATTGATGTGAATTACTTGCTAAATATTGATCCGACCTAAATAACCACTATTATAATTTGATGTTATTAAAAAAACCGACCTCGATTACAACTTTGAAATTCCTTTAGTTTTATGATAGATTTTAAAATATTTCGGTACAAATAAAGCTCCTCCCTCAGGAAAAAGTTTGCATAGGAACGGCCCGGATCTTTTGTTTCTGCTCGTGGCTTCGCACGCGTTTTTTCTATGGATACGTTTAAATGTTATTTCTATCATATAGGAAGAATAATTATAATATAATAAAAAGTAGCCAATGTTTCATTCCAGGCTAAGGATCTATGCAAAATTCCAGCCTGATCCATTCAGTAGTTTTAAGAATGTCATTTTTTAAATACATATATAAACGTTAGCGAAAAAGAAAAAGCTTATAAACGATATAACACATCTTATATCTACCATCTTAAATTTTATCTACATTGCACGCCCAGGGCAGAATACATTGTGATATCCCATGACTTATTATAAACTCACAAAGAACCAGGATTAAAAATCCAATATGAAAACATATAAATAAATAAATAATGCTGGACAATTCACACAGCATTATCTAGCCCCATGGTAAGCAGAGCTTGTGTTATGGGTACTAGATAACTGATATACATAATACAATATATTACATAGATAGATATTTTTTATTATGTATAGAAAACGACCAGAACTCCCGAAACAAATATCTGCAGATCGTACACACAATTGTTCCGAGGCGGGAATCGAACCCGCAACCTCCTGCGTCGCAGGCGGACCTTCGCCCACCGCGCCACATCGGTCGTCGAGTCATAAAAACGAGAAAGATTCGATCCCAGTGTTATTCCCCCACAAATCGGACCCTACAATAGTTTAAATCAAGCAATAGATATATTTATTATCGGGCAGTGAAGTAAATCGAATGCAACGCGGTCACAATGAGCTTACATCGCGGCGTGGCCAGTCGACGGTGGTCTCTTGCATTCCTGGTATCATCATCATTCGACGCATATTATAAATTCGACGCATATTGAAAGTGCTTAGTTTAATAGGATATATTTATTGCCAACACCGACCAAAAGTCAAGGAAAACTCCGAAATTAGTTATTTACTTGCTGTTCCGCGCGGTTTCACCCGCGTTAAACTCGAATTTCTCTTTATTAGGTGATTTTTTTACACCTTGGGTTACATTAATGGAGTTTTAGTAAGGATCCCTTTGGAGGAACTTTTTGAAAATATAATATAGCCTATGTTCATCGGGGATAGTGTAGCTTCCCAACGGTGAAAGAATTTTTCAAATCGGTCCAGTAGTTTCGGAGCCTATTTGTTACAAACAAACAAACAAAAAATCAAACCTTTCCTCGTTATAATATTAGTATAGATATACGAGTAGATATATTACTTATTTTTATATTGAGGTCGATTAAAGTGCATAAATCAGTTAACAACAGCATAATGCAAAAATTGGTTTTTGAGTTTACAGGTTTGCTGAATGAAACTGTGCCGAAATATTGGGATACTCAGAAGTAAAATGTATTTAATGGTAAATTTTCCGCTATAAATGACTTTTGTGTTAATAGCGATGATAGTTTCAGTTTTAAGAGCATAATGCTTTCACAATTATACAATTTATCTGTTTTGATGTCGACCAAAGGTCAAAGGAAAACACTGAAATAAATGGTTTGGTTTAATTTATCGAACGCAACTAGCCATAATAGTTTTAAAATTTCTGTTAAGTCCTTTTACATAATTTTAATGAGGTAAATCCTAGAATATATTGAATATTATATATAGCCTTATCTCACGTCTATGTACCTAAGTTTATTATAATTTGTTAGTAATGTAAGTTATGTACCTACGAGTAGTGTAAGAATTTGTTTTCCTATTTTATCTAAATATTTATCTAAGTGCCACCGTCTAAATTGTTCCTTCGTGTCCATCCTAAGGTTACCTGGAAGAGATCACTCTCAGCTATAAGGTCGCCCTATACTTCCTTTATTAAAAGTATTTATTTTTGTATTTTTTTCTGTTCTGTGTGGTATAATACTTATTTTCTATTGTTATATTTTAGTTTTTAGTTTTAGTGTTAGGTATATCTTACTTAGCTTAATGTGTTTTTTTAATGTACGTTTGTCTTTATTGTGTGTGCTAATAAAAGTTTTCTATTCTATTCTATAATAAAGTGTTTTCTATCTACCTATATAATATTGTATCTCCAAGGGGATCCCAAGGCTCAGCGCACACTGGTTGGCAGCAGTGACATACCTGCCACGTTACTCTGAGCTCAATAGCATTGTAGATTGCACAGCCTGTTACAGAAAACGCAACAATTCTGGTAAAAGAAGAGAATGATGTGTTTTTATCTGGACATCTTCTTTATGCAGGGTTTAGGCTGGACTCAGACATCCGGAATATCTCTCTGAATTCAGATTCTTAATTCAGAAAGCCCGGAATCTATACAATTTAGACATTCTCCATACACATTCAGATTTTTTCAGATTCTGACTTTATCAAATCGATCTGTAAGAATGATACTGACGAGCATTCTGCATTCCTGATCGGAATATTAAGATTCTGAATTAGAATAGAATAGAAAACTTTTATTAGCACACACAAAAAAGACAAAGATACATTAAAAAACACATTAAGCTAAATAAGATAAAACACTAAAACTAAAAGGTAAATAATAGAAAATAAGTATAAATAACGTAGCATGTCCTCAGTGCACGCTAATTAGGTCCAGCCTGAATTCAGAACGCGCGTAATTCCATACATTTGAATAGGGTGGCACACACATACTGAAATCAGATTCTTATAATTCAAAATATATAGTCAAAAGTATTCATTCATATTCATATCATTTATTGTAATTTCATGCATACAGGTAGTTTCTTAGGTGTAGTCTTAGTAGGTAAACAATGCATAAAAACCCTGTCAGGGCACAACCATTTTTGGGTTCTTGTCAAATGTTAGCCTAAAAATCTAAACAATAATATTTATAAAATTAGTTAATATAGGAATGTCATGGTTCATGTCGTGATTAGGTAGGTACTTACTAATTTAATCTGTAGGTGATAGCATGTCAGCTTTCGGTTTTTTGTTAGTAAGTAGTGCGATTAGCATTAATTCCTCTTCCTTCTACTTCCATAGTAGACGTTTGCATATGCTGTGCTCCACTAGACTACGATATTCTATTATTTTATGACTTCTTGTATTGCGTACTGTAAATTTTATTTAGTACTTTTGACAAATTGTTATCATTTTAATATTTAAAATTGTATGTAATTGTTAGTATGTACATTGATTTGTAGTATTTAACTTGTAAATTATAATTTTACCAATAAAATGCCTATCTGATAAAGCAGAATTTTTAAGATATGTGTGAGGCAAGGCTCCTGAATTTAGATTCTGAATTCCGTTTCTGAATTCAGAAAGACATTCCGGTTGTCTGAGGCCAGCCTGCAAGTGGTATCAGTTTTGATTTGATCTTCTTTGAATGAGATGTTTCTTGTCGACAGGAATCAGATATTGACTGCTCACGTGAAATGGCTCAAGGGTGCATGAACTCAAGACTGATAATTGATTATTGCGTGCGTCAGCGCATAAAAAGATGAATAATTTCTCAGTCATTGACATGTTTACAAGTTTTTTTAATAACGTGCAACTTCAGGGTTCTGCCTCTTTAATTGAAAGCGCTGTGCAGATCATGACATGATCTGCACAACGTTTTCAGTGTAGGATGCCCTTCCTAAATTTTGGACCAGTAGAATTTTCTTTTTTCATTCCAAGACTTTTTTGTGTATTTTTTATGTTGACGAAAACCAGAAAACACGAACTGATCGTTGTTCTCACAGTTTTATAAAAATTACCCGTATGAATAAAATCACAATAAATGATATGGTATGATATGATAAAAAAATGTTTACTTATTTTGCACTAAAACACCCTGATCCTACCAATTAACAAACTGAAGAGAAGCCTAGTGGGCAGGGCATACTACAGTTTAGAAGAGTTTCTAAATGACAAATTAGATGACGCCAATGTCGCTGATCCACTCTTATAATATTTATTATAACTTTGATTTGAATAACTCACTATTGTTTAAATTACCAAAGAAATTATAGAATTATTTATTATAAAAATTCTGTACTTAGATTTGGAACTATTTTGTATTTATCTTGTTATTTCGTAATGTATTTTCTATGTTTCCTATGTATTATTTATGTTTGACATTAATAAGAATATTTATTATTAATAAAGAACTGAACTGAAATCAAGTGAATATTGGTACCTAAAACGTCATAGGCTCACGCTAAAATGACAGATGACTATGGATGATAATGGAACGTCTGTGAAAACGGAACCCTAAAAGAAGATTCGTACTCTCACTTGTCTGTATTTTTACATAATTGCGTGCATTTCGCAGATGCGTGTATAATTTGCAATATTAATTCAGCTGAGAGCCGTTACATTTCAATTTGGAAAGAGGAAAATATTGGTTTATACATTTGAAATGTACCTACGTACTGCGTAACTTATTTATTGGACCGTTAGATGACGGTATAGAGAACGATTTACCAATGGTGATTTACCAAAGGTTGCGGGTTTTTTTTTTGTTTATTTCGACGTACAAAACAAATCACAAGAATTTCAATAATATGGGTTTAGAACTTGAAGAGATCGCTTCTTAGAGAAAAGCTTGTACTTGTCCCATGTAATATATTTTTGTAATGATCTGTAACTGGTGTACATGTTTAGGTTTCATAATAATTATTAAAAGGGTTTGTCCAGCGTTATTTATTTCCTCATAAAAGCCATCTTGGCCACAATTGCAGCTAAGTTCCCAGCCTCGACTGACATTACTGGTCTTTGTGCGTTGGATCGTTTGATTTGCTCAATACTTTGTCCGGAGTCCAGTATAATAGGAGCTACTTTATACGGCTTGTTGATGCCTGATAAGTATCGGATACGACTCTGTATGTTTTTTTTGCGGATGAAATTGATTCAGGGTGATTAAATTCGACTATCCTTGAATGATGATTGCAAATGAGTTTTTTGAATTATGAAATTGAAATGATTGCGTTATATTTTATCACTAAATATAATATATAGTATAGTACAAAGTCGCTTCTCGCTGTCTGTCCCTATGTATGCGTAGATCTTTAAAACTACGGATTTTAATGCGGATTCAAATGGAAGGTTTTTAAACCATTTCACACATCGATTTTCACGCGGGCAAATCCGTGGGGCGCTTCTAGTATTTTTATAAAGTGAGCATTACATGTTGCTCCACTGATGGACAAAGACCTGCTTTAAATAATTGTGGTAAGTAAAAAAAATCATCATCAACAATCACTACTATTTGGTACAAAATGATGCGAATTTTGTCGCAAAATCTCGTCAATTTGTAATAAAAATTATTGAATGTTTTTGATGCGTGAGTAACAAAATACCTATGGTTAGCCCCAGGCCATTTATTTAAAACGTCGTATAAAAACCGTTTTAAAACTCGCTACTGAAGTGAAAGCTAGAATAAGTACAAACACTTGCAGAATCTTAACTACCTTCAAAAAGCCTAAATCTTCTTTTCCATGTTTACTTGCAATTTATACTTTATTCAGTCGTAATAGGGACTGCATGAAGATCTAGATTAGTAAAAGCCTGATGCAAATCGTTTTATTGTATGTCGGCACTTCCAGATATGCGTATGCTAATCTCTTGTCGATTTCTGTTTTCCTGGTAGTTGAATACAGTTTTGTGTCCGCGATACCGTTTTAAGTTCTATCTGGACTTCGATTCTGTCCGAAATTTCTGTCTGTGGTTGTTACTCGTAATATCCGAGAAACAATCGTCCTAAATAACAACCTAATAAATATCGACATGGCGACCGCAGCACTTATTCACAGTGGTATCAATTAATAAATATAAGTAAATTTTGTAAATTCAAATTTTCATTGGTCAAATTTTAAACTAACAAATAATTAATATAAAGTGTATTGAATCTCTTTTTTTTTTTTGTTTTCTAGCGGATGAGAAGAATTGAAAAGAAACCACTCGTTTAAATATTATTTTACCCATCAAACGTTAAAGTTAAAGGTATAGGTTAAGTAGATACCATGTTTGTTTTGCCTATTTAAATCGAAATATTATGAAATTTAGACATAATTGATAGAAATACCGAGATTAAAAAGAAATCACATTATAGGTTATTTATTTATTCTAGGACAAAAGCGTGCAAAGTTCCGCGTAGTTTAGCAGTCCACTGCGGCACATAGGCCTCACCAATGAGCGCCATAGCGTCCTGAAACTACCACAAAGTACCCGTAAATCAATTCAAAATAATCTTTACTGCTAACTACGAACAATTTGTTTAAGTAAGGAGATTTATCGGTACTAAACTATTAATGGCAAATAATCTAAACGGTATTCGTAATTAGCATATATCTCTAACGGCGCTGTTTGGTTAGTGCATTCAATTATGGTGCACTGACCCTATCTCTGCGCATTCGTGCAGGGAATAGGGAAACCAGCTGGTTTGGTGTTACATAGCATGAAGCAAGATAAGTCCAGAAAAATAAGGTTTTTATTATTAATACCTGAGACAATTGTTTTGTTTCTAATAAAGATTTTTGTATTTGTATTTCAATAAGTAACACTTAATTTTAACAGCTTTTACTGGTAAAGCTTCGAAATGGCAACGATATTGGTTTCAATGACAAGGTTTCGCTTATTGTGGTCAACTTATTGTTATAATTTATTTGCTTTTGCCTTTTTGCGACAATTTTGATCCTAGGGTTGTGATGTTAGTCCGTTCTCAGTGACGGCCTACGCGGAGGCCAAGAAGAAATAAGTTTCTACATCTGGGGTCAGAACTGTCACTCCATCCTTTAGATAGTACCTAATTATAAAATTACTATCTAATAAGTAGTCTGTATCAATTAGTAACAACAATACATGGCAGAACATGGCGACACGATTTTGGTTACAATGGCAAGACTTACGAGACACAAGACACAATGAAAACGATAAATTTACTTTTTTGCATTTTTTAAGCTTTTTGAGACAGTTTTGATCGGTCCGTTCTCATTAGCGTAGGTTTTCGACTTTCCCAAGAGCTCAATAATATCCACCGTAATGACCTAGCCGTTTAGTTCTCACTGGGTCATATCAGCCCATCAGTATTGCTCGGAACAGTACACCCGCTCGTTTTGTAGCTGTTTCATGAAATATCACAACATTAACACAATATTATTATTTACGAATATTTCCTGAACGTGGCTTTATAAATATTGATACTTCAAGCCAAACATGTGAGACAAAATGATAAAATATCTCGACTAAAATCGTATCTACCAACATTGGTAGGGTTGAGTAGAGATGTCTCACTTATCGTTGCTCTGAAACTTCCTCAAAGTCAGGGCCCGGGAATTCAAAAAAGAAATATCCAGGCTAACCAAAATGGAAAAAATCTGTCTGATTATCCGATAATCAAGAACATAGAAACGGGAAACGTAGTGTAGGACGCCCTCCGGCCAGGTGGGATGACGACCTGCGAAGGACTGCTGGCAAATGCTGGATGCGTCAAGCTGAAGACAGGGCGCGCGGTATGGCGCTCATTGGGGGAGGCCTATATCCAGCAGTGGACTAACATAGGTTGATGATGATGATGATGATGTAGAGCATAAAACTAATAAAATAAAGAAAAGGATGATTATAATAAAATACCCCGCTTCCTTCCTTCTTCCATCGTAACTTTCTTTGATGTCGGTCTAATCGCTCCGATAAAAACAGAGATTGTGCTACACTAGGCTTGTCAAAAGATACTTAAATTGGCATGCAATCTACAGAAAATAGTGAAAATAATGAGTGTACCAAGCACAGGCTCCATTGTCTTCAGCACCAAGTTACCAGGCGCGCATAGACCAAAGGAGGTCGGCTCGACAACAATTTAATGGTCGAATAGCTCTTTAATTAGTCGTAGAACAATTGCTCATTGTTAAGTGAAGGTGCATCGACCCTGGTACATAAATAAATAAATAACTGTCACACAATATACCAAAGCAGTAAAAGAACTATAGAGTCAACAGTAAAGCATCACTTTGCATTTCACATTCACTCGTGTGATACATGACTTGAATTGCTTGCAAAAAAAAAATTTACTACACCACTAAATTTTTTGGGAAACGAGATGCAAAAAAAGACGTATGAAAAGAAAACTGCTTCAAGTTCGTTTCATGTGTTTGCATTGAGGTAATCTATCGAACATAACCCAACTTCAAATATTGAATATTATTCAGTGTAGCAGAAAATTTTTGTTTAGAAGTCGTTTTAAGCCCGGACCACTTTAATATAGCAATATAATTTTTATCTAGTGACAACATATTTTAGAATCATGAATCTAATTAAGTTTTATTATGTTTTTTTATAAGTCTTTTAAAAAAAGACCCCTAATCGCCCAATAACAAATGTACTAATCGCAAAAACTCATTTTTATCGACGGTAACATAAGAAATGTTGTAGTTATTCCACATAAATTAGAAATATCTACCAGAAGTTAAATTTTAGTACATAAGTAAGCAGTAAGTACATAACTTAGACAGTAATTTCTTATTAATTGATTGGAACGTCGCACACGAGATAAAAAGTTGTGAACAGGAATTCCTGAGCGACGCGAGACACGCTCTGCTGGAATCCGATCTGTAAGCAGTTGAATTAATTCATAACGAGACGGTGTGGGACTGTCGCGGGGAAAAGTTCTAAATGAATACCCAGAGTAATCAATTTATTGGTAACAAAATAAAATAGTACACGTCAGATGTATGTATGTCATCTTCTGTGTCAGCTACGACTTGAAAAAAAAAATATCGTGTGTTTTCGTATCATATGGGTTTCATGGCGCAAGTGTTCATTTTTATTTTACTGCGATTACATCGTCTATTGACTGATATTTGTTTATATCTTACGCTTTCGCATCCCGCTGTCTGTCTATCCCTATATATGCTTAGATCTAAAACTACGCAACGAATTTTAATGCGTTTTTTTTTAATAGAGTGATTCAGGAGTTAGGTTTATAAATCATTTGACACATAGATTTCCAAGCAGGCGAATCCGTGGCGCGCAACTAATGAATGAATAAATTGTTAAAATAGTATAATACTTATGATTAACAGGCTCACGAATACAGGTAAACTGACCGTCTGATATACTAGTTTCTCGTGAAGTACTTTTCTCCTCGCTTATACACACAAGCCCCCGATAGTTTATCAATGACACAATTAGGGTCAGCCATTGAGAGCGCATTGAGCTTTCTGATTTTGCTGACCATAGACCGGGTGCTGAGAAGCGATGGCTGCGGGTTCTATTCCCGCTAATGTACAAATGTTTACAGCATCTGTGTTGTATTTGTTCTGTTAGATAGTTGTTACTGTGAATTTTCTCATTTTTATTTATTGGGTTTTTTTATGAACTTACGTTTTTATTATTACATTGTGAAATCGTTTTCAGGATTGTCCCCTACAGCTCTCAGTTCACTATCAATTTAAAGTTTTCATCGTTTTTGGCCCAACATACATATGTAAGTAACACAATGTATATATAATAACACAATGTATTACACTAAATTTCAATAATTATTAATATTTTTCTCTTATAACTTCTCACCATGTATGTAAGTGCTAATTATAAGATTAAAGTGTATTTACTTATTAGTTTCGCTGTAATAAATGATTTTTATCTTTATCTTTTAAGTGTGCTTTTAAAACCTTGTATTTCAAAATAGAATTTTATTTTTGATATAATTAGTATAAAATTTATTAGATATATGTATATTTAGAATTTATTAATCAGATTGTTATTATTTTGTGTTTATGACTTGAATTTCAATGTTTAATGTTAAAAATTGACTTACTTTAGATTATAAAATATAATGTTTAAAAGTAAAAAAGTAAAAAGATTTTTATTTTGCCAGAACAGAACAGAGACTCTTATAAATTAAACTTAGATTACCAGAAGACAGAAACTGACAAAATCGGTCTCCACTCAGCATGTGCTATGGTAGAGCAGATCGTACCATAGCGCTGGTCTTCCGTGGAGACCGTTTGACGTTTTAGTGTGTATATAACTGTAAGTCAAATGTAAATGAATGAATAAATAAATAATAAATCAGACCCTATTTATGTTAAAACTATTTAACTAGTATATAAGCATTTATTTTTATTCCGAAATTAGATACGTACTCGCAACGTTAAATATTTATGATAAAGTGTTCTGACCGCGTAAGCTTAACAATACTTTTTTTAATGGATTAAAGAGAAGGCCTTTGCCCTGCAGTAGGACAAGAGTCTGAAAAATAAAATCATTTATACACCATGTGGCCACCGCTGCACCGTATCCACACAACGACATGTCGATTTTATATTAATCGGATCTACCTCGTATTAATAAACGATGCTTAAGTTATTAAGTCCGTCTATTCGATTTCCTTTTAATAACTATAAATCATAAAAATGTTTTCCCCGTCATCGTTAAAATGTGTTAAATTTATCTTTCGTATTAATAAAGTGTGGCTTGTCTATCATAAAATATAGCCCAGTAACCTATTTGCTCACTTATCAGTGTTTAGTGAAAGTGTGTTCGATTTTAGAAGAAAATTCACTCAAACTTGATGAAAATGACACCCATAAATTGGGTGGTTGTCATATTTCTCGTAATCTACAAGTTTTAACCGACACTTCGCAAAAGAGAAGGTTCCATGTCCGGCTCTATATACGTTTATTAATGTATTCAAGGCCTTCTACGTCAACTGTAGGTCGATTTTGATGACTATTTGGTCATCATCATCATCAGCCTATACATATAAGTCCACTGCTGGACATAGGCCTCCCCCAATGAGCGCCATAGCGCCCTGTCTTCAGCTTGACGCATCCAGCATCTACCTGCAGTCTTTCGCAGGTCGTCATCCCACCTGGTCGGAGGGCGTCCTACACTACGTTTACCGAGTCGTGGTCTCCACTCAAGAACACGTTTGCCCCAGCGGCCGTCGGTTCTTCGCGAAATATGGCCGGCCCACTGCCACTTCAGCTTGCTAATTCTTTGAGCTATGTCGATAACCTTGGTTCTCTGTCGGATGTTTTCGTTACGAATCCTATCCTTCAGAGAAACTCCGAGCATAGCTCTTTCATAGCTCGCTGAGCGACTTTGAATGAAAATTATTCAGTCACTAAGTAAATAGAGGCGACATGGAAGGCCCAGCATGAGATGGCGTGACGCGCTCGAGGCACATCTTCCACCATGGCCTGTTGCAGCGCTGGGTCGCGAGGAGTGGAAGGAGAAAAGGGAGGCATTTGCCTATCAATGGAACAGTAATAGCTAAAAATTAAACTAAATAAATACAATTATGAAATAATTGATCGGCGAAAGAAAGGTCTTTTCAATATCAGTAAAATAGTACTTAACACTTTGAGTGCTGAAATCACACGGTATGTGTTTTCTACAAGTGACTAATATGCGTAAATCCACACTAGCGCAGCGGCTGAGAAAATACAGACTGATCTTTGTGACTCAGCAGAGCCGTAATATTTTTCGAACGAAACGCATGTGTGGCGCAACACAAGCGCTGTGTAGAGCGGCAGCACGAATTTTTTAGGTTAAAAAAAAGATCGCAGTCGTCGAAAAAAAATAGCAGTCAAAGTGTTAACTAATAAGTAAATACACTTCAATCTTATAATTAGCACTTACATACATGGTGAGAAGTTATAAGAATATTAATAATTATTGAAGGGTTATAATTTTGCAAAACATTTGTCCTAAGTATGGTATGATCATGTACATTATTATTATGTAGATTGAGCAGGTAGATTGTTTTGTCGATTGTCTATTGTTTTCTTAATACATGAAGCTGACCATCTTCGAACCCTTAAACAAAATATTTGTGCTAAAGTCATTTAAAACGAGATATTTACCATGATTAGATTTTTGAGTTATCCAATATTTCGGCACAGTAATATTGGATAACTCAACAATCAAATCATGGTAAATAACCCGTTTTAAATGACTTTAGTGTTGATAACCATGATAGTTTCAATATATTCGTGAAATAATCTAATGACAGAAGCGCATATTATTGAAAATATAATAATATATAATTTATTAAGTCTTCTCTGGCGCCTCAGAGCTCGTAAAGTCACCTTAACCGACGCTACCTATAAATTATTATAACTAGCTCTCTGCTCTAGTGTATAATACTCGTTATAGGAACTTTACGTGGTATTTATAAAAAAAATGTTAATGCTTTACACCGTTCAAAATAGATTTAAAGATGATTCGAAGTCAAAGTCTAGCATTTATTTCTTTAGGCTTACTTAGCACTTAGACAAGTCAAATTTTATACTATTCATTATTATCAAATAACATTATTTTAATTTTAATGTTCACTTTAATTTTTTTCCACTAGGTAGTGGAAGAAGTGAAAAAGAAACCACTGGTGACATAACATTTAATGTTAATATGTCAATGTTCATTAATTTGTAGTAAACTTTTATAAGGTAGCTTTTTTATCGCAAATATACCTTCGTTTACCCATTTTATCACCTGATGGTACGAGTAAGGTAAACATAGTGTAGGACGCCCTCCGATCAGGTGGGATGACGATCTGCGAAAGACTGCAGGTAGATGCTGGATGCGGCAAGCTGAAGACAGGGCGCTATGGCGCCCATTGGGGGAGGCCTATGTCGAGCAGTGGACTGCTATAGGCTGATGATGATGATGCTGATGATGATATAACCACACACCATAATCCATATAATCACATTTTAAATATGGGTGAAGCCAAAAAACATCCTAACAATAAGAATTACTTGCAAAACCAAAACATAAGAGTGGCATCACTTTCACGCTATGTAGTCGGAAAGCAAAATGAAACGTTTACGCGAAAGTTTAAGTAATTTCTGTCAATCAATTTTTAAGTTGTTTTTAATAATTGGTGCATTTTGCAGTCCAGTTATACCACAGAATAACTATATAGTTTGTTATACGGGGAAAGTTTGCCGGATCGTTCGTTATTTTACGAAGTAAATGTTGGTAGAGATCGCTCTTGAGCGTTAAGACCGCCAAATTGTCACATATTGACTTGATCCTAGGTCAGTAGGTTCTGTGTTGGGATAGCGGTGTTACAAGTAAATACAAGAAAACTTTATTTACAGAAGAAAAAGTGATGAAAATGACAAAGAGACATTATCTATATATATAAAAGAAAGTCGTGTTTGTTACAACACTTATAACTCAAGAACGGCTGAACCGATTTGACTGAAAATTGGTGAGAAGGTAGGTTAGAACCAGGAGTCTAACATAGGATATTAAAAAAAAACCATTTGACAAATCGATTTCCACGGGGGCGAAGCCGCGGGGCGCAGCTAGTAAGATATACATAAGTAATTGTACTTATGTTTATCTAATATAATGTCTCGGACTTATCACTTAAATAAAAGCGATCTCTTCCAGGTTTGTTCTAGAAGGGTGTGTGTGTTGAGCGGTAGACTACCTACTAGATTTATAACAGAGCATAAGTGCATGAGTGCTCTCTCTACGTCCGGTTTGTCCCTCCTCGAAATATTACCTACACCTAATAGGCTAAAGTTAGAGCTAATGTTATCAAGCTTTGTGCCACCACACCAGGACCTGTCTGAAAATCAGCACCGCTACTATGTAACTTAGGCTTGTAGCGGCATAATGCTGTGACAGGGACCTTTTGGCCCCTCATGTAACACGTATTTGCTCTATTCTGTATGTCTTATCTATTCCTTGTAATTTTTTTACTTGTTTTTATTATTTTCTTACTATGTAATGTGTCGTGTTATGTTTTATGTATGGTGTCAAATAAATGTATTTTCTTTCTTTCTTTCTAAAGGTCTCTTCGTATTTTTACTTTAGTCTACATATCAAAACAACAGAAATATAATTAAGTACATATACTTATCTATTTATTTCCATGGCTCTTATAAGTTTTTTTCTTAGTGTATTAATAAAAAAGGATTTTATTACTTTTGATGCACCGCCAGTAATTTAGCTGGTAACCAAGTCTCATCAATGTTTAATAACTGATGAGAAGTATGAGAAGTATGTACTAGACACATAAGTTATGAACATACTAGTGGTTTCTTCTCACTTTTTCCACTGGTGGACAAAAAATGTAAGTGAACATCAATATAATAATGAATAGTATAAAATATGACTTGTCTAAGTGCTTATTTGTAAGCCTAAGGAAATAAACTTTCATTTCATTTCATTTCATTTCATGACGGTCAAATCGTTATAACTATTCTTTACAGTACCTATACTTCATGACGAAATACCTATTACTGTGACTGAATGTCTAATTCGAATTGAAATATATTATTTAAGTTATTTTTTTTTATTAAGACTAAACTCGTACCGCTATATTTATCTCGCGAAGAACCGAAATCCGCTGGGGTAAACTTGTTCTTAAGTGGATACCACGATTCGGTAAACGTAGTCCGATCAGGTGGGGTGACGACCTGCCGGGAGATGCTGGATGCGTCAAGTTGAAGACAGGGCGCTGTGGCGCTCATTAGGGGAGGCCAGCAGTGGACTAACATAGGCTGATGATGAAACTCACACCGAAATAAAGACGAAACTTGTACCGAAATATTTAAAGTCATTACTCGTACTAAAATATTGAAAGACTAAACTCGTACTGAAATAATCGAAGACTAAAATCGTAGCTCGTACGTTGATCATACACAAATGTTTATAAATCATATTGCAGCTAGAGTCTAATTTCGTTATTTGATAAACTACAAATTACAAGCGCAACTTGAAACTAAAGGAATCATCATTATTTATATATATATATATGTATGTTGTGTATATATATATGTTATAAAGAGGAAAGGTTTGTATTGAATAGGCTCCGAAACTGCTGGACTGATATGAAAAATTATTTCACCGTTGGGAAGCTACACTATCCCCGGCGAACATAGGCTATATTATATTTTCAAAAAAAGTTAGGGATCCTTACTAAAACTCCAATAATGTAACCCAAGGCGTAAAAAATCACCCAATAAAGTGAAATTCGGGTTATGTAAATGCGAGTGTTACCGCGGGAAACAGCTAGTATGACATCAAGATAGAATTTACTAAAGGAACGTTTGTATATTTTTTCCGTCATTCTCTGGGATTTTCTGAAAAACCTTCAGAATCCTAGCCTACCAGAAATTTAAACAATATATTGTTATAAAACTTTTGAAAATACCATGGTTAGTAACACGAAAGTCATTTATAGCGGGATATTTACCATGATTTGATCTTTGAGTTTTCCAATATTTCGGCACTGTTTCATGCGCCATGATCATGGAATAACTCAATCATCAATGGGAAAAATCAAATTATGGACTTTTGTAATATATTTTTTAGTATAAATTTCAAAATTTAATTTAATTTTTATTCAATTAAATAAAACTTTTGAAACTATCATGGTTATTAACAATAAAGTGGTAACGGTCGTAGCAAAAGACAGAAAATGAGGGTAGATCGGTATACCTCTGCTCATAAAAACGAACTCGCAGTGCCTTCAGTTATTCCGTGATCACGGCGCACGAAACTGTGCCGAAATATTGGAAAACTAAAAAATCAAATCATGGTAAATATCCTGTAAATATTCTTCATAGCATAGATAGTTTCTAATTTTAACTCTCTCTAACATCACTTGATGTGATAATGCGCTGATAATTTACGTAAAAAGCAGAGAAAAAAACTCAAAAATATTGTCACTGTTTTACTATAACAAGTGCAATAACGCGAAGAGCAAATTATGCCATAGCGCTAAAGTCTGTGCCATATTTTATTTTAATTTTATTGTTTTGTAACGCCTGAAGTCTAAGGGTATGGCCTTAAGGCTGATAGTGCTTCTGGCTAAGCTTGACCATATAATCTGGTGTGTGGTTGATGTTAACTACCCTGGCTGGTCGTAAATATTTAAATACCAGATTATAAGCTAGGCTCGACTGCTGAATTTGCAGTATTTTAGCGCTTAGGTCGTTAATGTAAGGACCGGGGTAATTGATTTTACTAGGCTTTTGCTCGTGGTTTTTCGTAGTGGAGAAAGATTTTCATTTATGGGATTTTGGTTGTGATGGATATGCAAACTATGTTCTTCAATGTTAGTTATCTATATTTCGTTTTCCGAAATTTTATTTATGGCAAAAGCTTTTATAAAATGTTCAGTTTTTTTACGATATAGGTCCTAGTGTGGGAATCGTTATTAAATAAACTAAATAAGTAAATGTTGAATTAAAAATCTACTTACACAGTAATTATTAATTCTTTAACATGTTTAAGTAGCAATAAACATATATTTTTTAAAATTTGGGTTACCCTGAAATAAAATGAACAAATAAAAATTTGTTTAACAGAAAAATTTACTGTTAAAACCGAGTTGAAAAAAATGACTAAATAATTATAGCATAATTATAAAAACTTACACCAAAAAATTCCCAAAAACCGCTCGCACACACAATCACTCGAAGTCGAATATTGGAATTCAAAAGTCTCGTCGAAGTTAAAATTTCGAAATGTATATTTTAAAAGCGCGCGCAAGTGTCTGCGTCGACGACCGCGGAGCGACTAAGCCCGTGGTCGAGCTACCACGGTATAATATAATCTTGGCTATCTCGACTAGTCTCTTTCACTCTGCCGGCGCTTTCTGGGTTAATGAGCACCGAGGATGCTGTTTTCTACGTTTTCGAATTGTGAATTGACGCATTGGGTGCCGACTGGCCGAGAGAGCTGCTCTCTTGTTATGCTCTCCTGGTATTATTTGTGGGTTAGCTGTTTTTTTCTAGCTTTTTTTACAATATATCATGTCGAGTGGTGTAGGTCAGTGTGTAGGTATGGTTACGGTGATATTATAGGCATAGATTTATTTATTCTTCTTGCACAATAAAACATGTACAAAAATAACATTATTCTAGAAAATTTATAACAAAGGCGAACTTAACCCTGAAAAGAGTTATATACAGGATGGTTTTTTGAGGAGAGCGGTAATGGCCAAGTCCGAAACTATACGAGAGTTAGAGAAAAGTCGTGAAAAGAGTCATGTCCTCGATTTATATAAAAACAATACACACTTCACTCCAAAGCTAAGATGAAAGAAATGGGCTGAAATTCCAGAATGATTTATTACAATGCATGTGGATAGAGGACACTTAAACAAATAAAAATGTTCTTTATGGAACAATTTTATGTTATCATAATGTCCAAATATGTAAATCGTGATGAATATTATAAATGCGAAAGTGTGTTTGTTTTTTTTGTCATGTGCGACCTAACTAAGCAACCAAAAACAGTGTAATATGGGAAATAGGGTCAAAATCTTCAAACACCTATATCAATATCTGTGCTGCTCTGCAAACACAAAGCACCCATGTATCGTCACTAATCTGTAACTCCTAACCAAACTATGCGGCAATTTAATTGGAAACGCTCGAACCTCTGTTTAAACTAAACTATCGGTTAGAGTATCGTCTAAACTTAGCCAATCTAAGTTAAACGGTGGAGCTTTGAACGATTTCCGGCGTTGATTCCTTCTGTTAGCCCGTTAAAATATTATACTCGTGCTTAGTCCTCTAGGTTAGTAGAATTATATATTATTAGAACACATTTAGTACGCTCAATAGTAGATACTACCACACTATTAGTTGAGAGTTTGCCACAGATGGCAACTCTTACTAAGTCGTAAAAATTTTCCTACGTTTGGTTGCTTACTCATTTTATTTGAGTTTTTGACTTTAGTTTACGAGAAATGTAATTCATCCGCTGCTGGCTACATTTGAACATTTCAAAAATACGAAACCAGCGAAACATTGCCACTAGGTACATAAAAAAACAGAAGGCTTCACTTATGAAAAGATTGAAGTGAACAAAAAATCTAAGTGATCACTTTATCACCTAGTTTTACTTATGTAATTTGAATGTTGGGACGTGTCCAAGAGTCCTGTTAGGCCTAAAGGCAATAAAGCACTTTGATGTTTGCTACTAACAAAATATTTTCGAATTATTGCAGATTAATTTATTCACTTTTAAGCATAACTGAATAAATGCACAGTAAATAGAATCACTCAATTTTGTGGTCTCATCTAAAAGAAAACACATTTTCCAAGTTTTTAGTTTATTAATATTAAAACACGTGCGTTGCCGGCAATGCAAATGTAACCTACCCGTAAATACATAGAATCACTTTTACATCACACTTCGTAAACGTAATAACTTAGCTACACGAGAGATTTATAAACAACTAAATATCGAATACCTAGCATAATTTAACAGCTTTAAATTTACCAATTATTAAATATTAAAGTCTTAATGTATACCTACCTAAGTATGGCAAGGATTAGTAGAAAAAATCTACGAGAAATTCGATTAATGCTTTCCAACTTCATTTGGAAGCTCTCTTATTTACTAAGCTCGTTATATCTTCGTCTAGTCTCGGAGATATTCATATTTTTCCGCCACAAAAGTAAAATGCTGCGTTCGCGCTAAAAGCTTTCGCTAGTGAGGCGTTTACATAATGTCAGAAATTAGATCGAAACAACTGAAAAGAGGGCGCTTTTTACGTTGGGCCGCCAAATGAAGGGACTTGACTTCTTTGTTATTTGTTATTATATGTGTTAGGTTTGCCACTTTTCTGTCAGTTTTTGCAGTTCGTGTAAACATAGTCATGGAATAGAGGCTTGGTTACAATATAAATGAGCGGTAAATTTTGCAAAAACCAATGAGGCATAGACCGTGCATATTTGGACATGACAATATAGCTCCTCTATAAAAATCCAAGCCGTCTGTTAGTTCTATGGGAAATAGTGTATTTTTCTTTGGATAACGTTCGTTCAATAAGTATCTATACCACTCTGTATAGACATCAGTGAAGTTGCTACCGCTACTCAACAGATGGCGCTATCACAAATTCAATAAACATCATTATTTTTGCTCTTTTTGCCGCGAAGTTTCGCCTGGATCTCGTCAACAGCTAGCCCCTTGGTTTCGGGTAACATGAAGATGCTATAGATTCCTGTCAGGACGCCCACTCCAGCGAAGAGGTAGAAGATAGCTCCCAGACCTATGGCTTTGACTAGAGGGTTGAATATGAAGAGAACCACTGAATTGCAGAACCAGGTCCATTCTATTACCAACATTGAGGCCATGCTCTTTACCTGGGGAGGAAAAACATATGAATAAATAATAAATAAATAAATAATGCTGGAGAATCCACACAGTATCATCTAGACCCAAGCTAAGCAGAGCTTGTGTTATTTATGGGTACATAGGTACTAGATGAAAGATGACTGATAATTCGTATAGCATCTAGATGTAAGGACAACGTACCTCAGGTAAGAAGACCTCAGCAACCAGTACATACGGCACCATCCCCTCTCCAAGGGTATACAACGTGTTGAAGGCGTACAAGTTGACAGCTATCAGCCAGTTGGGGCCCCATTTGAACTGCATCTGGAGGCCTAGGAGCAGGCAGGAGACGGCGGTCGCTAGCGAGCCGTAGATCATCAGGGGCTGAAGGGAGAAATATAAACTAGTAAGCCATTAAAACAATCAAGGTTTATAGATTTTTTAGATAAGTGCCTATAAAGGAAGGTTTTTTGGACGGAACAGTAAGGGGAAAATACCTTACCCGGTATAGCTAATATGAAAATGGTCTTGACTATTCATATTTTTTAGATAAATTTTAAAGAGCACGTTTTTCGATGCCCATAAGGCATCATTTATTAGTTAATCAGCATAATTCATTATTCAACATTAGAGCTAATAAAAACTCAATTAGGTACCAGGCAAGCATAAACACGAAAGAGTCACCCGTTTCCCCAGTTGCAAGAATGGGAGACAGGCTGGATATGGCTCTTTTTAATCTAGCGGCATTATTGGTTAAACTGAAACTCTCTAGAGCTCGTGTAAGAAAGTAGCTACTCCCACCATGATTTTCTCCAAGACACATAATTTGAAGAATAGGTAACTAGTGCCAGTAAAATTAATATATGTAGGTACATGTGGTCAAAATGAATCAGCAAATAGACCTGAAACAACCACAAAGTACCAGGCAAACATAACATCAAAAGAGCCTTACCCGTCTGCCAAGCGCTTCAGTCAAATACCCAGACATCATACTTGCTGCGACCCCCACAATTGCCATTATTATGGTCCCAAGAGTCGGAGACATGCTGGGGATGGCTTCTTCGAAGAGGGGCTCTGCGTAGACCTTTTAATAAAAATTATATTATTATTAATGACCTACTTTGCTGGACGACGTTCTCGCATCATCATCAGCCTATATTAGTCCACTGCTGGACATACATATGTAGGCCTCCCCCAATGAGCGCCATAGCGCCCTGTCTTCAGCTTGACGCATCCAGCATCTACCTGCAGTCTTTCGCAGGTCGTCATCCCACCTGGTCGGAGGGCGTCCTACACTACGTTTACCGAGTCGTGGTCTCCACTCAAGAACACGTTTGCCCCAGCGGCCGTCGGTTCTTCGCGAGATATGGCCAGCCCACTGCCAGTTCAGCTTGCTAATTCTCAGAGCTTTGTCGATAACTTTCAGCCTCTGTCGGATGTATTCGTTACGAATCCTATCCTTCAGAGAAACTCCGAGCATAGCTCTTTCCATAGCTCGCAGAGCGACTTTGAACTGGTGGACCAGCCCTACCGTGAATGTCCACGTCTCAGCTCCGTAGGTCATAACGGGTAGGACGCACTGGTTGAAAACTTTCGTTTTCAAGCATTGTGGTATGGATGACGAGAAGACTTACGTAGTTTCCTTTCTCGCATGCTGAGTGCTTACGTTACGTGCGACGTGTCCAAGAATCCTGTAAGATCTCAAGGAAATAAAGCACTTTGGTGTTTGTTTGTTTTGCCTCATCTATCATCCGCTAGAAGTCTTTCGCAGTTCACCATACCACCTGAAGGTCTACTATATAAAACAAACGAAGTTAACGGATGAAGTTGGATCGCACAAAATGGCGGATATGGTGATTATGTAACTCGCGACCGGTTTGCGACAGGCGTAAATTAAGCAATCAGTGCTGTCAAACGTAAATTTTGACGTTGTAGCTGGTGTCAAACTAATACAAAATTGACGTTTGACAGCACTGATTGCTTAATTTACCGGTCGCGAGTTACATAATCACCCGGCCGTTCTTTCGATGACGTCGGAAATTTTTCTGGTTTTTATTTCTTAGAGATTCGAAACGAAATGTGTTAGTTGGTGACACGCCCGAAGGAACTTTGGGTAAGGTTGTTCGTTTCGTGCAATCAACGTCACCCGTCAATATCGTTCGTTTTTCAAAGTAGACCATCTGATCGCACGGCTTCCTACACTACGTTCTGACTACGTTTACCGAAATGCGGTCTCCATGTTTTACCCAGTCGGTTCTTTGACAATTTACATTATATCTTATGACAAAGGAAAAAATAAATAAAATATAGGTAGGTAAAGTACAGAAAAAAACAGAACGGAAAAAGTTCATTTGGGTGCAAGTTGGACTTCTGTATATAATATTATTTTAAGACGAATTTGTACACATGTAAGCAATAAAGGAGGCCTATTTCCAGCAGTGGACTGCTATAGGGTGATGATGATGACGAAGCAATAAAACATTGAGTATTGAAAAATAGTCACCTGGATCACAACCATCCCTTGGAAGATGGAGGCGGTGATCAGGACTAGGGTAAGGTAGAACGCTTTGCGAGTAGACCTGGATTTACCTGAAATTAATTATAAGTAAACCTTAAATTAATGATAAAGTACGGACTTTTTAACAGCACCTAGCAAGCCCCAATATAATAAGAAAACTTAGAGATTAGAACTAGAGATATAAACAACAACCCTTACAATATTTTCCTGGAAAAGAATACCTACGTTTAGCAAAAAGGCCATTGATTGTATATTTCTAGGTAGCATCGATTTATTAAAAGTTTGCCTTTTGAGGTCAAATTTTACAGTTCGCTGTCAAAACTAAGCATGGCGCTGAACTCGTTCAAGCTCTATACCGAGTTTATGTTATTGTTAGCCTAGTGCGGGGGTCACTGTTAACTGCAACACCTCAATCAATCAACTCTAAAATGTAAGAATATGTACATAAATTAAGTTAAGGTGTTATTATTTGTAAACTTTTGGTAAATAATTTTTTTGTATTTGTTTTTGTGTTTCACGTTAAATTTGCAACCGGTGAAATTGGACCTGCAGAGTGTCTTTTTACATATAAATAAGTAATCAGTCCTTTTTTCTACTAGCTTGTATGAAATCAAATAATCAACTCACGAAGAAATTTGAAGAATGATAATTTCTCCTTCGTCTTCTCTGCTGGCTTTTCTGATTCATTCAGCTTCTCTTCTTCTGGAGATAGATCTGGAAAACCAAAACGATATGCATAAATACTTAGGTACTTACTGTAGGTTAATAGCAGGGTTTACTAATGCTGGAACATTTCACATTTCACACATAGGTATTCTGTGACCACTGGCAATGTACGTTTCACAGAGCATCATTTAGCCGAAAAGAGGAAATTTGTATTATAATTATATCTATTTTTATGAAAATTTTACATGTAAATTGATTTTAATAATAAATTTGATTTCTGTATTTCTATTTACAGTCAGTCCTACCGTGACGGGATCGAGCACGATCTTCTACGTTTCAGATGGACTTTACCCACTGCGCCAAAGAAGCCGTCTTAGGATGTAACATCCATACCAGAGGAAAATACAATCAGTCAAGGGAAACGTTAAGGACAAAGTACAAACCGATGGAGCGGTTGTAAAAAGAACCTCAAGACACAAGTTTTAAAGTAAATTTTCCCACAAACATCTCTAAAGATATGATTCTGCAAACATCAGATAGTTTACTACAGCGATGTAATCAAGTCAAATAAGATAAACGTGCCTTATAAAGATTAAAATATCAAATTAATGATCCGAAAATCTCAACATTTTATTGTCATTATTATGATGTTTGCTTTTTCTCGTGCGAAAATAACTTCATATTTGGGTTTACCTCAAAATTATACTCAATAGTTACCTACTCAATGTTTTATTACTTACAATGTGTAAGATAGATCTTCAAATAAAATGTAAGTATGGCTGAATGTAAATATGGCCAATTAAATTTAATGTAAATTCATCATTACTAATCAACCCTATATAATAGTATTTTCATTTTTAACAAGTGCCAGATACACTGCCAACACTAAGGCAAATTTAATTCAAGTTGAGGCAAATCCCGGCCACGTGATCTACTACAAATGACTGCAGACAGATGCTGGATGATAATCATCGTTATCAATCACAGCTGGACATAGTGCACAGCCTGTCATAGTAAGCGGCAATGCGCTCAGATGACGATCTGCGAAATACTACATACTAAATACTGATAAATATTTTTAAACTTCTGCGATCTGAACACAATTATAAGCACTAATACAACGGATCCAGTGTACTCCAGTCATCCCGTGACCACGACAGTGTGTAAACCGAACAACGAACTTTTTTTTTAAATTATATTGAATTAAATGTATTTATTAGGTTTATTGAACTCTTATTTTTTAATTTATGTTTGTATATTAGAATCTCATTCCGTATTGTATTATTAGTCTAATTTGTCTCTTGTACACTTCCTCTATCTATTCCATCGCCACTACTGTAAACCTAAGGTTTTCTGGAAGAAAACTCTAACTCAGGGTTAAGCTCGCCTATGTACATATCTTTTTAATTAAGTTATTTTTAAGTTTTGTATGTGTACAATAAAGAATTAAAGAACGAAAAATACCCGTTCGTATTAGTCATCATCATCATCAGCCTATACTCATCAGTCCACTTGCCGCATCCAGCATCTACCTGCAGTCTTTCGCAGATCGTCATCCCACCTGGTCGAAGGGCATCCTACACTACGTTTACCGAGTCGTGGTCTCCACTCGAGAACACTTTTGCCCCAGCGCGGCCGTCTCGGTTCTTCGTGAGATATGGCCGGCCCACTGCCACTTCAGCTTGCTAATTCTTAGAGCTATGTCGATAACTTTGGTTCTCTGTCGGATGTATTCGTTACGAATCCTATCCTTCAGAGAAACTCCGAGCATAGCTCTCTCCATAGCTCGCTGAGCGACTTTGAACTGGTGGACCAGCCCTATCGTGAGTGTCCACGTCTCAGCTCCGTAGGTCATAACGGGTAGGACGCACTGGTTGAAAACTTTCGTTTTCAAGCATTGCGGTATGGATGACGAGAAGACTTGACGTAGTTTCCTAAGTTTCTCCCATTGTATTAGTGCTTATGACTAATACTGCTAGATGCTGGATGAAAGCTAAAGACAGGGCTGGTGATGAGGCTAAGCCATCAGTGGATGTTGATCTTACCATCCATCTCAGGGTTCAGACTCCGCCGGATCACGTTCATCTCTTCCAGTACCTCCTTGTGGTCTACTGACACACTTCGGTAGAACGCCAGAGCTTTCGCTGCCTCCTGGAAATTACAAAATAAATAAATAATACTAGAAAAATAATGTTATTGTATTCCTAGCGATAGCTACCTTGTACCACCTACTTAAGGTTTAATTTTGTTTTGAGCTGTCTATGTTTGTAAACCAACATAATAAAACCAAGCGAACAAAGCTTTCCGTACATTATAAGAATAAGTTAATTTTTATTCGTAGCATTCATCATCATCAGCCTATATTAGTCCACTGCTGGACATAGACCTCCCCCAATTCGTAGCATTAACAATTAATAAATAATTATCTATAAAAATGGCATAGAATCATGTCTGTTGTATGGGAGCCCGAGGAAGAGTTATCTCATTCAAAGAACCAGGAGAGCAGATGTATATAGAAGGCAACTTACGCTCTCTCTTCCTTTAGCCATCAAGAACGTGGGTGACTCCGCCAACAGCACCAGCAAGCCCGTGGTGGCTGCTGACATGGACAGACAGACGTAGATCATGTTGTGATAGGACAGCAGACCTCCCATCAGGTACGATAGCAGCATCCCGATTCCGTAGAATGTCATCACACCTGGAATTTGGTACAAGGGTTTTTATCAAACCCGAAAAAAACGAATCATAATCAGCCTATGTTAGTCCATAACTGGACATAGGCCTCCCCTTATGAATGACCTAGCGCCCTGTATTCAGCTCGACGAAAAAAGACTAATAAAATGATAATTGTAAGAAAATGATCTGTTTGAGTTATGAGTTGAGTGAGTTTTGCTGGGAAACGTATATTTCTAAGACAGTTCTATGATAATTTCCTTTCTTTCTATAACAAAACACAACAGCTTTATTGCTGATCAACAATGTCGGGTATTTATTTCGTGTATATTTTTCAAGAGATGAGCTCGACCTATACAATAAAGAGTGGGTTCTCCTCGCTGAGGACCGAGATGAGTGGAAGAAGGGGAGGGAGGCCTTTGCCCTGCAGTCCCCACACCCCGGGCTAATATAATCATAAATAATAAAATATTTTTCAAGACATTGAGGACCGGGGATAGGTACCTGAATGTTATGATGAATTAATAAAATACCAGGCAAACATATCAAACAAAGAGATCTCACTTTTATGTGACATCTCTCTTATTAATTTGACGAATTTCTAAATGATGTGTTTTTTTTTATACCTACCACAAAAAACAAAAATAATTTTGTTTTTATTTTTAGATTTGCATGCCATACTCTCAACATTATTTTTTGCATACCGATAAAAATTGGTTAAACATGTTGTGTCATACATAAATTAATTACCATCTTTGTTTTACGTGTTTTTGAAAATAAATTATCTTTATCTTTATCTCACCTGCGCACATGGTCCCGCGTATATTCTCCTGGCATATCTCGCTGACGAAGACTGTCACCACCAGGAACGAGGAACCTGACACACCAGTCAAGAAGATTGCGAAAAGGATCATTTCTACCAGGTTCGAGGTGGATATGATGACCCAGGCTATCTAATAAAATAAACAATGGATATAATTGGCTTTCATCTTTTGTGGAGCATCATACAGGGATATATGTCTACAATAAAGTAGTGTTGCCACTGAAACTTTTTTAATTCTCTGGTTTAAATATGTAAAGTGACCTCTATAAAAGTATGTTTTTTCATAACGGAACGGACCAAACCACCCCAATATACCTATATTATACGATGTTATTATACTTTATTATAATAATTGATAATATAAAAATCTCATGCGTGGTTTTAGGCTGATAAAAACTCTACTTTTCAGTTCGATTGGGAGAAAAAAAACAAATTTAAAACTCATATGAAGGTAAATTTTTACAAATTTACCTTCATATGAAGGTAAATTTGTGCAATATTGCACACTTTTTCACTTCTCTATTTTACGAATTTGTCATACTTAAGTCTTTAAATTTATTTCTCGTGATTTCAAGCACAACAGGTAGAATCATATCTGTTTATATTCTATTTGCCCTTTTGTTCCGTTTGCTTAGTCTTAACTAAATTTTAGCTTGATGATTTTGAATTAGATAAGCCACGATCACTTTCAGTTAATTTATAGTATACAAAAAATTCAAATAATTTCGCACTATCATAAACTTTTTGTCTCGTTGTCGTTACACGCAACGCAAAGTAAGTAAATCTACACATTCTACCACGGAGGAAGAATCACTCTTCATAAAAAAACATCCGATAATCACCAAAAAGGCGCTTTCTGTTCCATTTTCAAAACTAAATTCAAAATAAATTGGGAACCCCTGAGATAAATTATAAACTTACCGCGCCAACTAAGCTGGCTATCAACGAACACTTCTTCCTCCCCAAGGAATCCAACATGAACCCGACTGCGGGCGTCCCCAGCAGCGCCCCTATAGATGACAGACTGCCGAACAACGCTAGCTCTGTCTCGGTCATCGGCCGATGGAGTGTTGTGTTACTGCCCTCGAAGAGGCGGAGAGTGGACGAGGGCCATGTGAACGTTATACCCATGCAAGCGCACATACTGCAGACTAGAGGGATAGAGATAACATACAATATAAGAACATGTGATCACAAATATCTAGATGTCGGGTCACATAAAAAATCAAAGCTAAAAGCTGTCTCCGTAAATAAAAGCGCTCTTGTGTGGTGGAAAGCGGAGTTTTCACTCTCTTCAACTCTCTCCGACAGGTGGACAAAAAGTTTAAGAGAACAGTAAATTAAAAACACCTTATTTATTATTTGATAATATAAAATAGATAGTATAAAATTTGACTTGTCCAAGTTTTAATATTAATTAATAATTAAAAAACTAAATAAATAATTTTGTTTTTGACTTAGTTTTTTTTGAAATCCAAATATTTTATTAGATTTGTCTAACTACGAGATTAAATAATATCACAAATAAATCGATTTCGGCGGGGCTTGAACCTGCGACTCAGTACGGGAATTCTGTAACCTTCTAAGCCACCCAATCAAGGGGAAAACTGGAAATATGTGGAAAATACTTACTGACGCCAGTCGCGAGACACTGAACTAGAATCCCCATTTTCAATTCCTTTTGGAAATATTTCTAGGGTAAGTTTTTTGGGAGTGTTTTGGGAGTTGGTAAATTTTTTAACTTTATTTTTTTTATATTTCTTTTTTGCAATGAACTTCACGCCATATCCGTCTGTCTGTAACTAATATGAATAATTCTTTGTAGTCTGCTTTTGTAATCTTTATGTAATTAGCTAAAAGTACTAGGCAAACATAAACACGGGAGAGATTATGTGATCATAATGCGAAATGCGAATAGACGCCATTCGACTAGATATAAATCCTTTTATTACAGTAATCTGTTAAAGTAAATATAGGTAGGTGCGCGATAGATTGTCTGTCTGACTGGCTATCAATGCACTTATACTATACAGCTCAGTGAACCGAAGTGTGGCCTCTGATAAGAGAAGTCGCCATTTTATGTCTGTTCTGTGCAGTTTCCAGTTCTCAGCTTGTAACTCTTTCAAGTCATCTTCCAGCAATGTTGTCCAGCGGTTCCTACAGCAGCGGGTGTTACATGGATCATTAGCCAACGGGACAAGAGATAGGAGTCGCCTCAGAAATTCAGAATAGAGAAACATACTAGGACTGAGAATTATTCTTTTCAATCCACTTCTTAGAGCTCTCTGTAATTGACCACTCCATCTACCTACAGCTACCACTCTGTAGATTGACCTACTACGGCGTAGCATGGCCTACTACGACGTAGCACTTTGTAGCTTGACCTACTACAGCGTAGCACTTTGTGGCGAAGCACGGCATACTACGACGTAGCACTTTGTAGCTTGACCTACTACAGCGTAGCACTTTGTGGCGAAGCACGGTATACTACGACGTAGCACTCTGTAGCTTGACCTACTACGACGTAGCACTTTGTAGCTTGACCTACTACGGCGTAGCACTTTCTGGTGAAGCACGGCATACTACGACGTAGCACTTTGTAGCTTGGCCTACTACGGCGTAGCACTCTGTAGCTTGGGGTACAACAGCGTAGTACTCTGCAAGTTGGCCTACTGTAACGTAGCACCCAGCATAGCATTTTGTATTCCGTTGTTATTTAGATGATGCACCTAGCTCGTAGCGTAGATAAGCGACTTTTCAAGTCAAACTAAATTTCTATTAGCTTTATACTTAAATCATTGAACTACATATACAGTTCTATTGAAATTTTCCGTGCGTTGAAAGTCGCAGGCTAGCCACTAGTTTGTTAGAGATATTTAAGGATATCTTCATGATAAGCCAAGGTGGTAGTATACTCACGTACCTACCTACGTAGTAACCTACAATAGTATTATATTATTGTTGTATAATATACCTTGTTTTGCTGGAGTGACAGACAATAACAAAGTGTGATTTTGTTTGTTCCAGCAAAAACGCAAATTATTTATTAAACGTTGTATTTTATGGCATCTGACGACCTCTGTGGCGCGGTGGGCCGCCTGCGACGCAGGAGGTTGCGGGTTCGATTCCCGCCTCGGGACAGTTGTGTGTAGCTGCAGATATTTGTCCCAGGTATTCAGGTCGATATCTGTATAAAATATCTATCTAAGTAATGTATTGTACGTATATAGAGTACTAGCGGACCTTCCCGGCTTCGCACGGTTTTAGTACGGATCCCTAACTTTTTTGAAAACATAATATAGCCTATGTTCACCGGGGATAGTGTAGCTTCCCAACGGTGAAAGAATTTTTCAAATCGGTCCAGTAGTATTGGAGCATATTCAGTACAAACAAACAAAAAATCTCTTTATAATATTAGTATAGATATCAGTCACCTAAAACCCATAACACAAGCTCTGCTTAGCTTCGGGCTAGATGATGCTGTGTGGATTGTCCAGCATTATTTATTTATGAGCTTTGATCAGTTAATGAGATATGACGATCTCCAAGCCACGTCCGAGGGACCACATACGAGTATAACTAGTACCCAGTAACTAGATACTTTTACAATTTAGAGACGGTATTATCAAATGTTTCAGAACATTTACTAATTAATAGCCTATTGGTCCAATGCTGGACGCAAGCCTCCCCCTGATGAAGTACCTTATCGGCTTTCATCTTATGGGGGGGGGTAATTCCTATTACGCTGGGCATGCGGGTTGGGTTGGGGATCGCAGTTCAGTGGTAAATTGTTCTGCAGGAGGTAGATATCCCTTAGTCGCCCCTCTAGACACCCGCGGGAAGAGTTGGGGTGGTGCTAATTCTTATTTTAAGCTGGAAACACAATTCGTATGCGTATTCAGAATTATGAAATTCCAATGGACCTTCTGTGGTAACGGAAATTAACTATTACCTAGTTATTACCTAGTGCATATTTCTTCAAAAGTCATTTGTAACATTTACCATGATAATTATAAGAAGATATTAATATAACGGGTATGTATATATCGCGTTTATTTACCTATTTTTCCCGACGATGACGTTTCAAAATAAGCATAAACGTTTTCTTAGACGCGATAAATACCCGTTATATTAATACTTATAATTATGTGTTCAAATCGCGTAAGTTAAAAAATATTTATTGACCATGATTTGATTTAATAGCCCACTTTCTTGTTAATAATCATGATTGTATCAAAAGTTTTATTGCATATTTATTGTTTCTCTTTTTAGCCATGTCACACATTTATAGTAGTGTAGGACGCCCTCCGACCAGGTGGGATGACGACCTGCGAAGGACTGCAGGCAGATGCTGGATGCGGCAAGCTGAAGACAGGGCGCTATGGCGCTCATTGGGGGAGGCGTATGTCTAGCAGCGGTCTAATATAGGCTGATGATGATGACACATTTATAGGTTAGGTACCGTAGTTAGTAAGTAATAAAGGCTCTATGTTCTGTTTCGTAGAAAGGGTGCTTCTTTTGGCTCAACGACCTGATGATCTTTAGGGGTTTAGTTGAAAAAGTGAACCACGCCATCCTGTCTGGTCAATAAAGATTTTTCGTGTAATAATTTAATTATCAGCCTATAGCAGTCCACGACGACGGACGGACATAGGCCTCCCCCAATGAGCGCCATAGCGCCCTGTCTTCAGCTTGCCGCATCCAGCCCTGCAGTCTTTCGCAGGTCGTCATCCCACCTGGCCGAAGGGCGTCCTACACGAGGTTTACCGAGTTGTGGTCTCCACTCAAGAACACGTTTGCCCCAGTGGCCATCGGTTCTTCGCAAGATATGGCCGGCCCACTGCCACATCAGCTTGAATTCTTAGAGCTATGTCGATAACATAATCAAGCTCTGCTACCTTGGGGCTAGATAATGCTGTGTGAATTGTCCAGCATTATTGGAGAAGTGATGTTACTATGTCACAGCACTATTAATTGTTGGTATTGTTTTTAAAATTATTACCTACCGTCCCACTAGAGATATGGTTGGAGGTACGGTGCGTGGGTCAGAATAGCGGTCAGTTATCGGACCAGACAGGATGGCGCTAGAGGCCCAACAGTGGGTTCATAGGCTGAATAGATAAATATAAACTTAAAAGTGTCAAAACAGATTATCTGTATTTACAGTGTTGCCATGACTCAAGCATTTTTAACGCCCTACGTATTCAATATAATAACATTTTCAGGATGTTGTTGGGCCTGCCTCGTTACTGCAGTGCATCTCAGATGTTCACTAATACATTCACAGATGGCTTCGCGGCAATTATGCGAAAGCGAGTGGCAACTCTGATGAATAGTGACAGGCAGTAACAACAGCATCCTGAAAGTAATATCTAGTAAATTTGACTGTCCAATACGACGCACTGGGTGAAATTACTTATACTCTAGATTTAGTTATTTTGGTTTTATTTCCTTCGTTGTAATTGTATTTTCCTTTTTGTAATTTAGTGTGTTTTTTTTTATGGACCTTTGTTGTCTGATAATAAAGAATTTGAAATTTTTCAGCTTGCAAATTTGGTAAAACTCCCATTATGCCGTAATAAGCACTAAATTAGGGAAAATACGTCTGTTGTTATGTTGCAGTGAGAGAAAGAGAACAGGCAAAGCTATTATTAATGGACGAAGATATCTTCCCACTCAATAGCATAATTAAGTAATCAAAGTTAAATCAATGAATTATAATCTCATAGCGCCCTGTCTTCAGCTTGCCGCATCCAGCATCTGCCTGCAGTCTTTCGCAGGTCGTCATCCCACCTGGCCGGAGGGCATCTTACTCTACGTTTTCGAGTCGCGGTCTCCACGGAAACGTTTACCCTACCCATTTAGTGCACTAGCTAGTTATTCCGTGGATATGGGATGCTGTGTTAAAATCTCTCTTTATCTATGTTGCCTTGCTTTTCGTAGTTTGCCAGCAGCAAAGCAAACAATTTTTATGTTGTTAGTTTAGATTGAGGCGTATCTAACGCCGAGCAAGCAACGCAAATTCTCTCGCGTTCGGGAATTCTGATGATAAGGATTTAAGATTTATTCTGTCACATGTTTTTCATAGACTTTTAAAATAGACCAATTCTAGAAGTCCATGAAGCGTACAGTAGGTACAGTCAGCGTCAAATTGATATGAGCGTCTAGAGTAGTCAAAATGATTTGAAAACCATGAAAGCAATTTGATATACGCAGTTCGAATCATCATATTGTTGTAAGCACCCAAGGTGTTCAAAATATTTTACTACTCATTGTTTCATATTTATGTGAGCAGTCAGGGTGTTCAAAATAATCTCATTGGTAGGAATTAATAGGTATTTTCAAAGAATATTACAATTGAAGGAGAGAAAGAAATTAGACCTAGAGTTTATAATTAAATAAATAATAAATAATGCTGGACAATCCACACAGCATCATCTAGCGGCAAGTTAAGCAGAGCTTGTGTTATGGGTACTAAGATGACTGATATACTTAATACAAATTATGTGTGCTTTGCGGTGTGACACGAAGAGCTGCAGCAGAGAACATGTCCATATGCGTCATGGGCAATAACGGTCGGTACATACATATCTGATGGAAAATGCGTCGCGTATTTCATCGGTCGCGTTACGCCAGACAAATATAAATAATAAAACATTCAACCTTTCACACTCAACCGATAACCGACGCCGACGTTAGTGCGTCGAGCGTACAGCGTCTGTTACGTTTCCGTCAACGCATAGTCGGTCGACGTAACGCGTTGCAATACGTGTATTTTGTATGATGCATTCAGAGCTGCATTCAGACTAGGTGTAACATCAGCGGGGATTGTTTGTGTACAGGCCGTTAGAACGCGTAATGTGACAGGTCGAATTTGACCGATGATACGCTGACGACGCATTTTCCGTCAGATATGTCATCATCATCATCATCATCAGCCTATAGCGATCCACTGCTGGACATAGGCCTCCCCCAATGAGCGCCATAGCGCCCTGTCTTCAGCTTGCCGCATCCAGCATCTACCTGCAGTCTTTCGCAGGTCGTCATCCCACCTAGTCGGAGGGCGTCCTACACTACGTTTACCGAGTCGTGGTATCCACTCAACAACACGGTAGCGGCCGTCGGTTCTTCGCGAGATATGGCCGGCCCACTGCCACTTCAGCTTACTAATTCTTTCAGATATGATTTCTTGTCAGATATGTGTGTTAAGGTTATTTTTAGGCTAGTCTAAAACAAGAGAAAACGTACAAAATACTTTTACTCAATAAGTCTTTGGAATGACTAAGACAGTTAAATTAAAACAGTAATACTGTTAAACCTAAACACATTAACTACACATTAGAATTAGCCAGTTGCCAGAACAGTATCCACATCGGAAAGAGCACCGCCGTGATGAGGTTGAATAGCCAGTTGCCGTAGATCTGAAACAATCGTTTAAATTTTTATTTAACTTGTTTAAATTATGTGTTTTGTATAGTATATAATTTACTAGCGCCCCGCGGCTTCGACCGCGTGGAAATCTATGTGTCAAATGGTTTATAAACCTTTATCTTGAATCTAGACTTAAATAGGCAAATAACCATGTTTTAAAAATATAAGAGATGAACATACTAGTGGTTTCTTTTTCACTTCTTCCACTAGTGGTAGCTGTCCTCCGGGAACAGCACCGTGCTGTATCATACTCAGCGACAGCACGGATAGAGGTTGGAGAATGATGATAGTGATCATACCAGAGAGTCCACGATAGAGAACATGATAGCTTGCATGACTGCCTCCGTGCCGCGGCTCAGGGTAGTTCCTATGCTGTCCTCCGGGAACAGCACCTTGCTGTACGCTATCATACTCAGCGACAGCACGGATAGAGGTTGGAGAATGAGGCAGAAGACTCGCTTGAAGAATCGGGAGAATCTGAAAAACAAAAAGATGTTACTCGTACACGCAATTGCTTAGTGCTGTAGCGCCCTAACAGAGTTTTGTTACTTTAGCTTAAGGTTAAACGAGTCGTTCATCTTTCCATACAAAGGGTAAAACGTAATACACTGTTTGATGTGGACCATCCAAAACTAAGTGAACCAAAACCGTAAAAAGTATAAACTTGCAAAAAAAGCTTCTAAACTTTGTTTTTCAACACTGAAATACAGAAATACAGAAATACAATTTATTCATAAAACCACTTTACAAGTCAAAAATTCGTTTACATTTTGTATAAATTCAAATAAAATAAATCATATTAAGTCGAATAAATGAAAATAATGTCATAGAATGGTTTACAATTGTAATAGTTCGTTTACAGAATAGAAATTCTGCTCGACAAGCCAACGTTTAAGTCGTATTTTAAAACACGATAGACTGCCATCAGCTGTGACAGAGTCTGGTAGTTTGTTGTATACTGCCGGACCCATCACATGAGTTAACCTTGAGGACTTCGTGAGGGAGCAGGCGATGGTCGTGAGCTTTGCTGCGTTCCGCGTTCCGTACGAGTGGGTGTCTCCGTTCTTCATGAACCTGCCCAAGTTCATGCGAACATATACTGCCACTTGCATGATCACAATACAAGGCAGCGTAAGTATCCCAAGCTCTTTAAAATGTGGCCTGGCGGAGACGTCCCGCCGAATATTAACTAGGGTGCGTATGGCTCGTTTTTGCATCCGGAAGGCGCGCTCCCAGTCGGCAGCTCGCCCCCATAGCTCCGCACCATACTGCAGCACCGAGTGGACTGTTGCGAAGTAACAGCTGCGAGCCACCTCCGCCGGCACCACGCGCGCCACCCGACGGAGCGCGTAACACGTACTGCCAAGCTTTCCGCACAGCTTATCGATATGGTACTCCCAGGTAAGAGCTTTGTCCATTTCGAAACCGAGGAAAGTAGTCGATTCGCATTGGCTGATGGCCGTTCCATTTACGCTGACTACAAGCTTCCTCACAGCTTTCCCGGATAGTCGAAAGTGTAGGAAGTGGGTCTTGCGTAGGTTGAGTACCAACCCGTTTTTGCCGAACCATCCCGAGAGTAGGCCGGCCGTCTCATTCAGCTTCTCCTCCAACGCGTCCACGGTCTTTTCGGTGACGACCGCGGCCACATCATCTGCGTACATGAGTGTCTCCGCGGAGGTCACCGCTCCGGGCAAATCGTTTAGGAGGAGGGAGAACATTATATTCGAGACGGATGATCCCTGCGCTACTCCCATGGTGGGAGATAACGGCTCCGACTGCTCACCACCTCCAACAACTATTTGTGAACGGTCGTGCATCATATCCGTGAGAACGGCGTATGCTGGTCCCTCGATACCGTAGTGGCTCATCTTACTGGCAAGTACGGCGTGGCTGGCCACGTCGAATGCTTTGGACAGGTCGCAGCACAATACGGCCACCTGCAGCTTCTGCTCACGCGCGGCCAGCACACGCCGCACCACCTCGCGCGTTAGCAAAGTCGTGGAGTAACCGGCGCGATAAGCGTACTGCCGGGGTGACAGGGCGTCCGTCTCTAACAGGTACTCCATCAATCGACTGCTCAGGCCATTCTCGAAGACTTTGGCTATCGCCGGTATAATCGAGACTGGTCTGTAGCTGTCCATGCTCTCGCGTCTTCCCTTGCCTTTGAAGATAGGTGATACTTTGCTTACCTTTAGCACCTGGGGATAGACACCTTCTTCGAGGCACGCATTGAAGAGGTGCGCTATTACCGGGGCAAGGGGTCCTATCGCACCTCTCAGGAGTTCTATGGAAAGCCCATAAATATCCCTCGACCGCTTGGGGGGGATGCGCTTAGTTACAATGCTGGCCACCTCATCAGCACTGAAATTGCGTAGTACCAACCGGGCGCCAGCATGCGGCAGCACCTCCGCCAGCGTGCGGATGGTGTCCCCGACATCCGCGCTGGGCGCGCCGCACGCCGCCGCTGCGTTCAGGAAACGATGATTTATAGCATCCACAGCAAGTTTTGGCGTAAGAAACCTAGTACCCACGTCGTCCCTCAATATGGATGAGAAATCTATTGGAATTGTATTTTCCTTTCCCCTTTCGTTATTAACTATCTTCCACATGACCTTGGAATGATTATTACTATTTGAAATTAATTCTGAATAATGTTTCACCTTAGTGTATTTAATAAGCATGTCAAGTTTATAATTAAGATTTGAAATAAATAAGGAAATTGAGTCATCATATGTAGAATAATTAAATTTTAACATGTCAATAATAAGGGATTTCATATTCATAATGTCAGGGGTCAACCACACCGAGCCAGGTTTTTTATTGGTTATTCGCTTCATAGGGAAACAAATATCCAACTTACCTCTTATTATGTTTATTAAAGCCGTTGCTAGTCCGCAAGCTGTTTTATGTTTTCCAACAATCGAAATCCAGTCAACACTATCCATTGCTGACAAGAAATGCTGTCGATTTGCCCTAGACATGTTACGGATGAGCTGAGTACAGGGTTCCGTGAGCCGGCGTGTACACAAGATCTCGCCGCGAACCGCCAAGTGATCACTCAGATTGGTGACAATAGGTTCCGTTCTAATAGCAGCGGCCGCCGGTAAATTCGCATAAAAGTGATCCAGACATGTAGAAGTACTTGCCGTTATTCTAGTCGGGAAATCCACAAAGTTAGTCATGCCATGGGCCGACAGTAAGTCAAAAAGTTTTTTACGGTCAGTAGTAATGTCGCCGATCCAATTTATATTGAAATCGCCTACCATTACGCAATCTATACCTAAATCCGTTATCTTGTCGAGCAGATTCTCTAAGTGAACGAGAAAATCGTTCGAACTAATAAGGTTCGTTCTGTATAAGCAAATTATTGTTAGTCCAAAGTCAATTAAATCTACCGCCGATATTTCACAATATTGTTCTACCGATAATGCTATCAGATAAGAGTTTTCGATGCAATTCAAGTTGTTTACATAAATGCAAGACCCGCCGTGGGCCTTATCACTTCTACAAAAACTTGAGGCCAACTTGAATCCATCGATGGACACAAGTTTAAGTTTGTCTTCCGTAAGCCAATGCTCTGTGATTGCCAGAATATCGCACTTCAGATCACTTCGTAATAGAGTTTCTAACCTACCAGTTTTATTGTCAATCGACGCAATGTTTTGGTGACATACACAAATAGTCTGTTGAGCATTCACTGCCGGTTTTCTAGTCGCGCGCACTGCGCTGGGACGTGCTGCCGCTCGGTCCGGCCGCGCCGAGTGAGCCCCGCCTCGTCGAGTGGCGGGGGTTCCATCGAAACCAGTCCGAGATTTTAACGCCGGGTGGCCATGATTTAGGTGACGATATTACGCTGTACATACTTTGCGGGAATCCGATTTCGAATGATGCGTGCGCGTCCGTTTTTATGTCTCGTTTCTTGACGAAGTATCTATCACAATCGCTTACTTTTGCGAGATAGAGTTTTATGTTTTCTACGGTGGTATCGGGCTTGAGTGACCATACCTGAATATATTTCAGTTCCTCTACAGTCTGGATACTGTCATCGGCCCTGCCGGTCCCAGTCAATATTTTCCGCGGCTTAGACGTGCGTTTTCGGTTATGGGTTTGCCATGGTAATTCATTGTTTTCGTCTTGTGTCGTTGGGTTGCACTGTCCGTTATCCACCGCCGCTATGGTCACCCCAGCTGCTGTTGTAGTCGCGGTAGCTGGTTGATCCTGACGAATGTTTGTCAGCGCTCTTGTTTCCGCGACATCTTTTGCTGTGCTAGTCCGCTTAGGGTTGCTATCAGATATTATGACAGCCAGGTTTTCGCGCGTAGCTGAGTTCTTAGGCACTGGTGCTTCGGTACTTGCGTGAGAATTGGTGCGTTTCTTGGTGGGCTTGGTGAGATCCGCGATGGCGAGGGCTGCCTGCGCCCGGGCATGCCGGACGGGTCGCTGAGCAGCTGATGTCGTCGGCACCGGAGCGGTCGGCGTCAGTGACTTGCGGGTAGGCAACTTAGTGGATGGATTTAGGTTTGCTATAATCTCTGATTGCTCAGATATTACAGCCTCCAGTGACTCCACTCTGCTCACAAGTATCACCACTGTCTTTTGCAAGTCGAGAAGTAAACTTTCGAGGCAGAAATTAGCCATTTTACATGGAAAAATAAAAATCGAACGCGGAGCAGTTACTGTCGCGCGTCGCGGCTTGACGGAAAAACTGATAGATAGATAGATAAAACGTTTATTTGGTACTAAACTCACACTGATTTAACTTTGGGGGACGATAAATAACATACGGAGAAAGAAAACTTTAAAATAAAGCCCGTTCCGACATAGTTTAGTTATTCAAAAGTTGAAATTAATTTATTTTGAAAAGATACACTCAACAGTTTTTCTGTAATAAAACAAGCCTTGTGGTAAAGTGAATTCTCTTTTTTACACAGTCGTTTTAGGAATGAATCCAAGGAGCAGCTATTATTCGACTTTCTTTGTTAATAAAGAGCATATTTATTATAGAAACATAGAATAGAAGAATAGATATTATGAAGATTTAAAAATATACATAAAATCTCCTTACCGACTCTTTCCACCCGCAACATCGACAACCAAAGCCACGGGCGTATACACAGTCGCGAGAATCAGTCCCAACGAGAAGTTGTGCATTCCAACGGACAGACAAACTGTCGCTAGTTCCACCAATAACAGTATGTTCACTAGGGTGATCTCTTCGCGAGATATAGGAGACTTTCTGAGTAGGCGAGGTAGGTATGGGGAAGCTATGGCTATGAGGATGGAAGATATTGCCAGTCCGTAGAAGATTGCGTTCTCGTTTAGGATGTCGAAGCGGGCACCTGAAAAGAAAATGGTATGAAATAAACTTTCGAGTACATATCTATTTATTTATTTATTGCATTTGACGACCGATGTGGCGCGGTGGGCGAAGGTCCGCCTGCGACGCAGGAGGTTGCGGGTTCGATTCCCGCCTCGGAACAAATGTGTGTACGATCTGCAGATATTTGTTTCGGGTGTTCTGGTCGTTTTCTATGTATAAAAAAAATATCTATCTATGTAATGTATTGTATTATGTATATCAGTTATCTAGTACCCATAACACAAGCTCTGCTTACCATGGTGCTAGATAATGCTGTGTGAATTGTGTCCAGCATTATTATTATTATTTATACACATACATTGTCACATAATATTAGCTTAGCATTTATAGGTAGGTAACGTAGTAATCAACAACTTTATAGCAGCAAAGACATAGAGACACATAATACAATATATGGAAAAAATACTGATCCGGCCCCACCATTCCTAGAGAGCGAAATAGAACTATCCATAAAGAGACTCAAGTCAGGAAAATGCCCTGGCCCAGATGGAATTTCCAACGATATGATATTAGCAGGTAAAAATATGCTGATTAAACCGCTTACTCAGCTATTCAACCTTATCCTTAAAGATAACAAGATACCACATCAATGGACTACTTCAGAGATAACACTTATTTACAAAAAAGGAGATCCAAAACAAATCACGAACTACAGGCCTATCAGCTTAATGTCATGTGTGTACAAAGTATTTGCCTCAACGCTGCTCCGCAGAATCTTAAATACAATTGAAGAAAACCAGCCCGTAGAGCAAGCAGGATTTAGGAAAAGCTACTGTACAGTGGACCACATACATACCTTAAAACAAGTTATTGAAAAATACGTAGAATACGACCAACCACTTTATATATGCTTTATCGACTATTGCAAAGCTTTTGACTCTATATATCATTCATTCATCTGGCAATCACTCGAAAAACAAGGCATGAACCACGACTACATTAACCTGATCAAAGAAATTTATAACAATAGCACTGCAAAGGTAAAACTAGAAACAGCAGGTACGACATTCCGCATCGAACGAGGAGTAAAACAGGGAGACCCACTCTCGCCGAATATTTTTATTGCAATCTTAGAGAATATATTCAGGTTGTTAGACTGGACAGGACTAGGAATAAAAATCGATGGAAACTACCTAACTCATCTTAGATTCGCGGATGATATTGTACTACTCTCTGAAAACCCAACGGAACTGCAATATATGATAGAGACTCTGACGGAACAAAGTAAAAAAGCCGGACTGGAACTAAATCAAACCAAAACTAAGGTAATGACAAACAAAAGAAAAATACCTATAACGGCCAGCTTAACAACCTTAGAATACGTCAATGAATATATATACCTTGGACACCTTATTGCATTTGACTACTGTACGGAAAAAGAAATAAATAGACGGATAAAATCGACATGGAACAAATATTGGGCCATGAAAGAAATTTTCAAGAGCAATCTTCCTATCAATTTAAAAAGCAAAGCCATGGACATCTCCCTAACACCCTGTCTGACCTATGCTTGCCAAACCTGGAATACAACAAAGAAAATGCTAGAAAGACTTAGAGTATGCCAGAGAGGCATAGAAAGAAGTTTCTTAGGAATCAAACTCAGAGAGAGAGTGAGAAACCAAGAAATAAGAAGAAAAACCAGAACAAAAGACGTAGTAAAAAGAATACTGGGCTTAAAATGGAAATGGGCAGGGCACATTCAAAGATTAAAACCAAACAGATGGCCATATATAGTCACAAACTGGATACCACTTGACCAAAAAAGGAAAAAAGGGAGACCATTCAAAAGATGGAATGATGACATCACACAAGCAGCTGGAAAAATGTGGCCACAAAAAGCCAGAGACAGAAACCTCTGGAGATCCTTGGAGGAGGCATACACCGCCGAAGGCGGTCCATATCAGGACATGACAACAAAAATCTGACATAATTTAATTCTAAATTCAATTCAATTCTCAAATTATAATTTACCTACACGACTACTAATTCTTTATTTTACTATTATTATTGTTTTAAAATTGTACAACTATAGGGATATGGAATAAAGCTGTTTTTATTTTATTTTATTTTATTTTTTTATTTTATTTATTTTATTTTATTTAACGTAGTAATCATATAATTTATACAATATTAAACACAAGAATCAAATTAAGTTCTTTAATAACTCGGTAGTTAGGTATGTCACTAACTAATTCAGGTAGCCAAACAGTTCGTCAACGGAGTAATATCATTTAGAAATAAGATGATCTGACTGATTTACTTTTAGTGACAATACTTCTGCCTGCGGCTTTGCCGTTTATTTGATTTAGTTTCATATAATATACTCAAAAATATTTGGAGATGCTGGGTATGATTATGAATAAAAATAAAAAAATTGGATAATATTGCATATTATCCAAAATATCTATCACCACGCGGGTGAAACCGCGTGTGCCTCGGGGTACTGCGTTAATTGCATTCGAATTATAAAACTTTATAATAGCTTAAAAACTTACCAATAGCTGAGAAAATAATAGGCGTATTCGTCATGCCATATCCTATCAAATGTACCAGGAGGTAGTTGGCCCCGATGTTCACCACGCTCATGCTGGAATCATTCACCGCCTTAGCCTTCTTAGGTCCTGGTACTTCTGGAATTTAATAGCAATTTAATTAGTCAATTATCTATTAATAATAAGAACGGCACAGTACAATAACCACACAAATTAATTATATATATCCGAATAAATAATAAAATATGATAAATAAATAAATAAATGCCATATCACATTGGCCTGCCCTGTATCGGTCGGGCCTTAAGGCGTTATGCAGACAGAGATACTATTGCGGCAACTGTACACTAGCTGTTTTTATATTGTAAAATATTTAAGAGTTATAGTAAAGTTATATTAAAGTAGTTATTTATTTTATTATTTCAAAGTTGATAAGTTCTTGAACTAGAGTTGAAGTTTGTCCACACAGCGTCTAATTGTGCTTCTTCTTCGCAAACAAGTGAGGTTTCACACATCTTTATATGTTACATACAGGTATTTCACCAGTTCGCATACACCAAAGTTAAGTCACATGACCAACAGAATTCGAGATTCTAACAATATACAAAATGCATTGATAACGTAGTGTAGGACGCCTCCCAGCCAAGTGGGATGACGACCCGCGAAAGACTGCAGGCAGATGCTGGATGCGGAAAGCTAAAGACAGGGCGCTGTAACGCTCATTAGGGGAGGCCTATGTCCAGCTGTGGACTATTATAAGCGGATAATGATGATGATTGGTAACTTACTTGTTTTCGAGTCTGACTTTTCTACCTTCTTCTGTACAGTCTTTTCATGCTCTTCTTTTACAGGCAAATCCTTTTTAGTATTCCGTTTTCGCAAGACCGCCTCACTTTTATCATCTCCTAGTACTTCTTTGTCAGATACTTTGGCTTTTTCGATAGTTTTATCATCTTTTTCAATTGTCTCATCATCTTTTCCAGTCTTATCAGCATTTTCATCCGTAGGTTCATCTGTTTTTTCGTCTGTCTCTTTGTCTGTCGGTTTGTCTGTGACTTCTTCGTCTTGCTGTATCGAAACCCATAGATATAAGGCTCTTATTAGCATGGCAACGCACATCAGGCACAATGATGGCATGTACTGGCCTGAAACAATATAAATAATTTTAGAATGTAAGTAAGACCACTTCTACCCGAAGCTTATGATGTCAGTCACTCTCAACTCAGGCCGCATTTTAGTATAGTTTGACCGAAACCGCTGTACAGCGCCTGAGGTATGCGAGCGGCGAGACGGGGGGGAAATATCGGCCGCTCCGATCCATCAGTCTGCCGTCAACGCGTACTCTTGCTCTTTTTTCCTCGCCCCCCACATCGCCGCACTTTCCTAAGGAGCGGTACAGCGGTTTCGGTCAAACTATATACCGTATTTTAGTAAAAAAGAAAAACAAACGAGGAGCTACTTGATAAAACATAAGCTACTTTTTATCCCATAAATAAGTTCATGGGATAGAAATAACTTTAAAACGTTTCCATGGAAACAACGAGTGCGAAGCCGCGGGCAGAAACTAGTAAACAAATAATGTATATCTACTCAATAATAATAACGAAACTAAATAAAAATATTAAAAAAATGTTCGTTACTTCTATCTTTGTAATAGGTATATTTGGTAATATACATTATATAGGGTGAGTTTTTGAGACAGGACAGTAAGTGCAGGTACCTTAACCGTTATAGTTACAGGAAAACGCTTTTAGGAGACTATCCATACATTTTTAAGATATTCTGAAAAGCATTTACAGATTTTGGAAAAAATGTACAGTCAGCAAGGAAATGGTCATTTTACACAAAGACTTTTTTGATGCCAATCGATCCTGTTTCTTATAAGGATCAAAAGTCTCTACTGGACCCCGACTGAGGTTTGAGTACTAGTAATGTCAGAAATGGCAAAAAACGTTTCCATGCAGTTCAGAATATCTTTAAAATGTATGGATAGTCTCCTAAAAGCGTTTTCCTGTAACTATAATGGTTAAGGTACCTGCCATTACTGTCCCGTCTCAAAAATTCACCCCGTATAGGTAATATACATTACAAAGATATATATTTTTTATTATACATAGAAAACGACCAGGACCCCGAAACATATATCCGCAAATCGTACAAACATTTTTCGCTAGGCGAAACATCGCTCACCGGGCCACAGAGGTCGTCCGGATGAAAGATGTGTGCCCACAGCGCCACATCGAACCATCTTATTAATTATTATACATGTTGATGCAATGAATTTTACTTTTCTTTACTAGCCACAACGACCTACGATGTAGTAGGTAGGTAGTAGAGGTAGACTCACCGATAGATATAAACCTATTGGTAGCAGCGAGTAGATAGAAGAAGTAGCTCTGGTGGAACCTCTCCAGCAAGTTGTTCAGTGAGCGCAGCACGCTCTCCAGCGACAGGCCGAGACGGTGGAAGTTGCAGTTGCCGAGGGAGTTCACCTGGAACAAAAAAACTATGGAGTTAGAAACGATTTTACAAAAATTGGGAAACAAAAAAAAGAAAAATTTTAGAGAACGCATTAGAATAGAAGAAGGTCGGTAAAGATCTTTATCTATGTATAATAAAAATATCTTATGTATTCAGTATATCAGTCATCTAGTACCTATAAAACAAGTTCTGCTTGAGGCTAGATGATGCTGCGTGGATTGTCCAGCATTATTATTTATTTTATTTTTAAAAAAGACACTAACAAAAACCTTACATTTAAACATCTATGTATCAAATCTTGTATGAAGATAAGGGGAATCTTTGTCTAGCAGTGGAGTAACAGTACCTTGGGCGCCGCGCCCCCCGGATCACGCGCGTCACGTCCCTCCAACGTCACAGCCTCTATGTTGAACCGGTGGAACAGGCCGTGGTTGCCGTTGGGAATGCCCGCCATCTGCGTAACAGTACCTTGGGTGCCGCGCCCCCCGGATCACGTGCGTCACGTCCCTCCAACGTCACAGCCTCTATGTTGAACCGGTGGAACAGGCCGTGGTTGCCGTTGGGAATGCCCGCCATCTGCGTAACAGTACCTTGGGTGCCGCGCCCCCCGGATCACGTGCGTCACGTCCCTCCAACGTCACAGCCTCTATGTTGAACCGGTGGAACAGGCCGTGGTTGCCGTTGGGAATGCCCGCCATCTGCGTAACAGTACCTTGGGTGCCGCGCCCCCCGGATCACGTGCGTCACGTCCCTCCAACGTCACAGCCTCTATGTTGAACCGGTGGAACAGGCCGTGGTTGCCGTTGGGCACGCCCGCCATCTGCGTGGAGAGCATACCGAGCATGGTCCACAGGTTGTTGACCCAGTCGTCCATCTTGTTGCGGATTCGGATCCACGAGTAGCTAAAGGAATAGAATAGAAAAAAAAATTATTTGGACACAGGTACAAAATACAGGCATATAATAAACAAACGGAAAACAAAGGAACAAATGTATCCAGGGTAAGTGTCACAAAAAGGGTGACAGTACACAAATAAGACTACCTCCATGAAGGGTATAAATAACGTTTAATAAAATTAGTAAGATGATGATAATGTGAAAAAGTGTTCTGGTCGTTATTATTAAAAATATCTATCTACATATGTAATGTTTGTATTAAGTATAGACATATACAGCTAAGCAGAGCTTGTATTATGGATGACAATCTATAATACCTACCACCCATAATACAAGCTTTGCTTAGCTTGGGGCTAGATAATGCTGTCCCAATGAGCGCCATAGCGCCGTGTGGATTGTCGAGCATTATTTATTTTTATTATTTTATTTTATAAGTCGTATTCGAAATCGGTTAAAAAGGTACTATTCATTAAACTAGTGAAATATAACTCACCTATTTTTGTACGAATGATGGACCCCCGACTTCACACAGAGCTTATGCACCAGATTCACAAGGTCCAAGTTCGGTAGTTGTCCGTTCAAGCCTTCCACTTTCACTTCGACGTACTCTGAAACAGAAGTTTTGTACAATGAGAAATAGTTCTACAAAATACAAGTAAAACCAATTTAATTGTTTTTATTTTTAGCAATTGTTGTCCCAATGCTGGGCAAAGGCCTCCCTTTTCTCATTCCACTGCTCGCGATCCAGCGCTGCGCTAGGCCATGATGGAAGATGTGCCTCGAGCTCGTCACGCCATCTCATCCTGGGCCTTCCACGTCACCTCTTAGCATTACAAATTTATTTATAAAAATAAAATCCACAGCCATTAAGAAATTTTACATACTTAATCAGTAAATAAAAGGCCATATACAAATATATTTTTTTACAATTTTACAAAAATGCTAAGCTCGCTATGACGCTACGATTTTACTTTGAATCATTGACGAAAAGCTGTACCGATTTTCATCGAACATAGCTATGAACACTATCGATAAAGTCACGCTTTTATAAGACTTTAGAAAGTTCCTTTTGAAAGTTTCCTTCAGTTATTCCATGATCATGGCGCATGAAACTGTGTCGAAACAATGGACAAATCAAATCATGATAAATATCCCGTTATAACTTTTGTGTCACACTTTATTCATTCCTTCCTTCTAGCAAAATTGAAATGAAAAACGGGAGCTACGATCGGACAGGCAGACACACAGACAAATTCAGGTATATCGTTATACGTTTTGCGTATAATCGCGTCGTTAAAAATCGCACAATTTTGTGTTTATTTTCGTATGTTACCCTGTTTATTATACCAGGCTGCAAGCATTAACAAAGAGGTATCACTTACTTATTTTAGGCGTATGGAACTCCAAGTTAATAGCCGCCTGAATAGATCCAGACCTTCCCTTCAGTTTACCAGGGTCCAAGCATTTCTGGTGGTTATTCCATGAGAAGCCCTTAATCTCTCCCAGATTCAAGCTACCAGGCTTCCAGAAGCTGCCAAGAGATGTGTAGAAGGTTTCCTTGTCGCTTTGCAACCCGTGGTAAGCTTCTAGCCAGGCCTGCATTCCTAGTTGCTCATATTGAGTGACAAGGAATATTATGTCTTTTGCCCAGTATTTTTGAGCTGAAATTGAGAAAAGACATTTTTATTACTCATGCCTAGTGTAGCAGGATCCAGAACAATTTGCAGATCCCACAATTTTTTTTTTCTAAAAAGTTCTACCTCACTTAAGACTCCACAGAGGTCTTCTATGGATATTAGAAATTTGAGATTTATGTTGGTTTTTGTGATAGTTACATAGGTACACATAGTGTTTTTCCATTCGACGACCTCTGTGGCGCAGCGGGCGAAGGTTCGCCTGCGAGTCTGCGACGTGTTATGGCCATTTTTTTTTATTATACGCCCACTGCTGAGCATGTCTGCTCACGCTTGGCAGGTTTGTTAATTGCAGAGTTGTTTAAAATACACAAAAGGAAGATACTGCGCTTCCTCTGGTGGGTTCTCGTAATAGACTCTTACGAAATCTACGGCGTGGGTTGCAAATGTTGCAATACTAACGTCTAGCAAACTGCGCGAACGCTAGCATCAACGCGATCCCGGCGCCTGTTCCCTTCTGATGGTTGTTCAGTGCGCGGTACGGAGCTGACACAACGATGGCTTCCTGAGAAGAGGTGCGCGGCGCTCGTAGTATTCCATACACGTTGGTGCCGTGGAAAGTCTAGAAAAGCATTAAATTTCAAATTCTTTATTTCTAGACAACAAAGATCCATAGAAAACACCAAATTATAAAAAAAAAAATACAATTACAGCAAAGAAAATAAATGAATCTAGAGTATAATTAATTAGATTGGAGCATTATTCGTTTGAGGTAATTTTACCAGATCTCCACTCCATTTGGTAGCGATCTGTAAAAACAATTCGACTATTCGACAACCTCTGTGGCGCGGTGGGCGAAGGTACGCCTGTGACGCAGGAGGTTGCGGGTTCGATTCCCGCCTCGGGACAAATGGCTGTGTGGATGTCCAGCATTATTTATCTATACTAATATTATAAAGAGGAAAGGTTTGATTGTTTGTTTGTTTGTTTGTAATGCATAGGCTCCGAAACTACTGGACCGATTTGAAAAATTATTTTACCATTGGGAAGCTACACTATCCCCGGAGAACATAGGCTATATTATATTTTCAAAAAGTTAGGGGTCTGTACTAAAACCGTGCGAAGCCGGGAAGGTCCGCTAGTTTATTCTATATTTCTGAACAAATATAGCCAGCACCAGTCACTCACCTGTTCCACCACACCAAGTGGATATTTCAGAGTGAAGTTGTGTGTGAACACTTGGAGATGTAGTTGTGACATCTTGGCCACCAGCCACGAGACCGGCATCTCTTCAGTGTCATCATACTTATCCTGGATAACCGTGAAAATAATTTATAATATTTGATTTATTTATATGTCTAGAGTGACATGTTGCAAAACAACCATAAGAAACAGGCCAACTATACTCAATAATCAATGGTTTATTGCTTACATGTGTACAGATAGGTCTTAAAATAAGAACAGAACAGAAAAGTCCAACATGCACCCGGCAAGGGCATCGCAACAGAAATTTGAAGTTAAATGCTAGGTGGCTATATATTGAGTGATAGCGGGCATGACATTTATGTTTTAAAATCATTATGCACTTTTTTTTTTGGCATAATTATACCAGTTGTTAAGAAGCTCCCATTAGAAATAGTGATTATATATAAAATAGGATTGTCTGTGAAAATATGCTCAAAAAAAAGTTGAAAAGAAAAAGCACGGGTTGAAGACTTAAAGAGGCCAACAGTACGATGCTATTTTGTTTTTATGGTATTGGCAGTCTATCTAACTATAGACAATACTAGTTGTAATCGCAGCTTCACCCGCATAGAATTCTCAATTACTTACCTAGTCGGTTTTTTTTTTTTGCAGAAATCCCTACACCTCTCTGACAGCGGGATTTAAGCTATACCTTTACTGGCACATTAACTATTTACTTCAAATTGGTAAGACCGGTTCATGCATTTTTATTAAGATATGCCTATCCTTGGTGGCAGGTTCACATTGTTCTAGAATTAACTACATTCAGGCCGCCTGATTGTACATACTACTTGGCCTCTCGGCCTACCCATTAGGCACTGCCCTAATTAATAGGTACCTCATCAATTATTATCAACTCATTTGTTCTCAGATTCATAATCCATATCGCTCTTAGAAATTAAGAATGTCACTAGTTATCTTTATCATAAGAATTAAATAAGTAGGTTCATTACTTATACAATTGAAATACGATACAAAATTGTACAAAAATTGTGTAATATAAATAATAACTAATAACCTAACAATTTCCATAGAGCTAGACCCGATTAACATTTTCATTCATTTGTTCTAAATGGGACTGTCCAATTATAATACAGCTCTCATTAAGTTCAGTTGGGTTAACGGGTGTATTGCATACTGATCTACTTACCAGAAGCTCTTGTTGAAACTCAGAGAAGAACTTATTCGCTGCAGATTCGGCGTTGAACTCATTTGTTACGAGGCCGGGTAGCAAGGCGTTTTCAGAGAAGTAGGTTTCATTGTTGAAATCTCTGTTACCTAGCATCACGAACCAGACTATAGCGCCCAGGTAACATAGGTAGCAGACCGGTCTGTGGACCTTTTTCAGGACTTTTACCCATTTGACGGACCCGTATTCGGGGTCGGAGAGAAGTCCCATTTTGAAGGGATTTCGACAGTTTTGAAAGGATAACCACCTGTGTTGCAGGGTTTAGATAAATTATGCACCGAATACATCAAATGAGTAAGGTAATATTGTAGTAAACCATGTGTAAACACAAAAAATAAATAAATTCCAAATTAAATCAATGTTGACTTGAATTGACAGAACAGAACAGAATTCCAGAAAAGAATATGACAGTGACAGACAAAAACAAGAGAAGGTTGAATGAACGTCAAGTGAACTGACAATAAAGAGTAAAGTTCATAAGAAGGGTGCCCAGAGTCATAAAATTATTTTCCTCAATTATTTGCATTAAATCCGATCATTTAATGAAGTCAATAATTTTGAAATGTTGTTGAATTTAACTTACCTGTATTTTGTTGTAGCCTTAACAATGTTCTATTTTATTCCATAGTATTTTGTTTTCAACAATTATTACATCAAACTAATATTGATGATGGATGGATGACAATGTTCGTTACGTCATGTCATGTCATTAAGTTGAAACTACTGGATTAAGACTATATTATATTACTACATACTTTTTAACTCTAGTTTATAGTTAATTTTTAAGTAATAGGTACTGTTTGTTTTCACAAAGAAATAAAAATAAATAAAAAAAACTTATAAGGTATGTTAGTTCCCATGGTATAGAAATAATCTTAAAATGTTTCCATAAAACGCGTGCGAAGTGAAAACTAGTAAAATAATAAAACAACATCATTATAATATATTTATAAAATGCTCTAGCTTGTTAATAATTTGCTATTGTTAATCTTATAACTAACGTACGTTGGTACCTATTATTAATATTTACATAATTTTTACACACTAGATATAATTTATATTATCAATTACAATGTCTAACTTTTTCTATACAAATATCCTTGCGCAAACATGCTTTGCACTTTTTCCAAAGGAACATGACGCGTTTCTTTCTGACAAAATATGCAAACTACGGTGTTGGCCAAGCTTATGCCAGTAAATATGAAGAACGTGCCAGCCATTCCAAGATAATTGACAGCGGGTAGAAAAAGAGTTAGAACTACGAAATTGCTGATAAACATGGCGCACAGTACAATGGCAGACGCTGTGCTGTTAACCTGAAAAAAAATCAATTGATTAGCTTTACATTTACAGGCAAGAAGGGAACCCCTGGCTCTGAAGTGGAGTTATTGATGTCCCTAAACACAAAGTGCGTGCAGGCAGTTTTAAGCAAAATTTTATTTACAAAGATAAGATTTTAGAATTGTGTAGACAAGAAGAGCGATTCCAAAAGGCTAGTTTGGCTATATTTTTTATTACCTATACCTAATGAACACAGTTTATGATACTTGAAATTATCATAAATAAAAATCATATATCTGAATAAAAAGTAAACACTGTCCAATGGGCGGTTATATCGCTGAAAATAGCAGCAGAACAAATATCTGCGAGAAAACCCTCCCAGAAAACCTTGGGATGAAGAAAACGATGTTAGGGAAAGGGTTGATGGTGAACAGACAGCAAATAAGAGAAATTTGGTTAGAATAATACATACATATACTTGCAAATTGACTATAATACATACTATATTGCATTAACTTACATCAGGTCCAAAACTTTCAGATAGCTGAACCATAAGGATGTTTACGACGCCGATTTGGAAAAAGACAATGTATATGATCACAGAGAGAAGTGGCAGCCAACTTGGACCCCATGACCATTTCAACAGTGTCCCGAGGAGAGCCAGGCAGGCAGTTGCGATTATTCCAGAGGTAATCATCAGAAACTAAACAAAAAGATATATAATTATGGGCAAAAAGAATAAACTAAGATTTTATTTCCTACATAAATAATAATATATTATATTAGTATAAAATCACCATACACCAGAACAAAAAGAAGGTAACGCGAAATTCAGAAAAGTATAACTACCATCTGTCAAATCATAACCGTACATCAAAACAAAGAAACTCAATTAGAAGGCGTATCTATGATAAGAAGGAATAATATTAAAAAAGCTTACCCGCCGAGGTAACATGTTCGTGATAACCACCATAATACAGCAGGCAAAAATGAACACGACAGCTAGTAATACTGAACAAAGGTCTGGAGAAAGTGAGGGCACTGCCTGGGTCAGGAACTGCTCGGCGTACGTCTGAACAGCTACCATTCCCATTGATATTGACAGAACCATGTAGGTGACGTAGAATAACAGGGCCCGTCGGTTGTGGTCTACTGTCCCTGTAACATGAAAAATAAAATCAATTAAGCTACCCTTCATATCGATCCATAGATTATACTTCATTATTAAATAACATTTTATGTTCAATGCTACGTACGTTACGTACTTTCTATAGGCTATATTCTTGGACTAGGTGCACCCACCACACTAAACCGAAGGCAAAATTCAAAGATAGCGAACGTTTCAGTTTCAAGTGAAACTAAACCCCACTTTACACACTTTTTATAACCAAGCGAACGTTTCAGTTTCTAGTGAAACTAAACCCCACTTTACACACTTTTTATAACCACTTTTAGTAAAACTAAATATCACGCATATTCCGATAAAATCATTTCATGATGGCAACATTATATAAATAGCAAAAAGGTTGAAAACTTGGAACAACTTACACAGCAATTTCCAAGGATTTTCTTCTCTAATTTGGTCCATAAATCCGTTTTCCACTTTCAGCATTTCTTTTTCAGGGTCGTTTGATTTTTCCACAGCTAAAAACAATGAAAATTGACAAAAATCAAACACGCCCTCATTTTACAAAAGCTATCTTTGTCGTACAACACAGGACTCAGTGAAAACAAAAGAGACAACGATATTTTTTGCTTTCAATTCCAATTCGGTGGTCTATTCTCAAAGTTGTTCATTGTAGGTCGTATTTAAACTGCGTAAAAAATAATTTCGATAATAATTTAATCTAAGAACACAAATTACCTGTCGATTCTTTATTGTTTTCTCTTAAACTTTTCATATATGAAAATTCTTCTAAAATATAATCTGTAGTTTTGTTTTCGCCTCGAAAGAATTTTAAGGATGCCAAGGCTTCCTGGAAAATAAATAGGTTGGTATATATTGGAATTCATTGAACTTAAAATGTGAGAAGTTACTGTATCTTAACCATAAATTACTTATAGAAGGTAGAGAGCCTACTATGGATCTTGGCGCGCTCCGCAAACAGTGTTCACACGTTGGCGTCTTATTCAGTTCTTCTCTATTCGTCAGCAAAGACAGTCATGTTGCGTGCGTATGAGATTTGCGATGATGGAAAGGACAAGTGCCAAAACTTTAAATTTCATAGAAATTTATCGAAATAAACCAATTATATGGATTTGACGACCGATGTGCGGGGTTCGATTCCCGCCTCGGAACAATTGTGTGTACGATCTGCAGATTGATTTGTACCGGGTGTTCTGGTCGTTTTCTATGTATAATAAAAAATATCTATCTATGTAATGTATTGTATTATGTTTATCAGTTATCTAGTACCCATAACACAAGCTCTGCTTACCATGGGGCTAGATAATGTTGTGTGAGTTGTCCAGTATTATTTATATATATGGAACCAAAGCAAGACACTCCACGTCCATATTGGTTGAAGCGCCAATGCGGAATAATCGTACCTAACCTACGCCAATGTGTGAACGCAATCCGATCAGTTGGCCCAACATACTGGCCCAGCGCATTCGCCAAACATGTACAAGACGCATTAGTTGGTAGACAGACCGGTCTGTCTAAGCATTGCGTCATATTTTAAAATTATTTAGTATTTTAAAACTGACAAAGAGGATAAGGCTTCTTAACTTTGAGTGCCCATAATAATGGGTATCTGATCTGAGTTTACAAAGCTTATCAAAGAAACTGCTGCCTAAAGTCGTTAAACATTAGGATTAGTTATTTAGGAGGGAAAGATAAGTTCATGCACCGCATTATTTTATGCAAGTAATGTTGAAAGTTTTTTTAGGTCTTACTCAACATTTAGTAACTATGTATAAGGGTAGAATCTGTGTTTAAAAAAAATTGCAACCATGTTAGGTACGTATGATGGATTTTTGAGACTCTGGTATATTCTGGTGGACTCTGGGGAAATTCATCTCGGTCGTACTTATACCTACAAAGTCTCAAGAGGTTCATTTTCGGAGATTTGAAATTGTTTAATAGTTATATTAGTTCAATTGTAACCTACAAGAACGTATAAGAACTCACCTTTTCGTGACCATTCCTCAGCAAATAAAATGGTGTCTCCTTCATGCAGCATAAAATCACCGTGTACAAAACGCAGCCCGTTACAGCAAAGTAGCAGATAACTTCGTAACTGCAGAACCAGCCCAGGATATACGAGAGCAGGATTCCAACATTGTACAACAAGGCTACTAATGCTGTAGCATGGCCTCTCACAGATAGCTGAGTGATTTCCACCGTGTAGACGAATACGGCCACGCTGGCAAATCCACAGCCCAATCCGTCGAGGAACCGACCGATAAGAAGCTGGATTGCGCTTTTGGCGGTAAGGATAAGGCACCAGGCCAGCTAAAAGTTTAAACAAAAAATTCAGTCAGATTAAAAAAAAAATTAATTAATTAAATTAAGAATTTTTTGGCCAATGTCTTTCGAATGTAGGATAAGAGCACTCCAGTGATATATGCACACAGAGTGTGTGTTATGATGGTATATTCGAAAGTTAAGTTTAACCCATTTAACGGTAATTGTGCATAAAAAGTAAATGGAAATCCACCGAACGATTGTCTTTAGTAAATTCATTTTTAACGTGTTTTTTTTTGGGAAAACACTAGCCAAAAGAAACGCCCTCTAAAAGTATGAAACCATTCGGAATATTCAGTGCCATTGAGCATCAATATTTCCGTAAAATAAGCGAAAAGAGTACAAAACTTACCAACACAATGAGTCTAGCTATAATTTGAGTTCTTTTCCTGCCCAAACTATCGCACACGTAGCCAGCCATGAGTGTGGCTATCAATGAGCCTATCATTGGAATGGACCCTACTAGGTTGCTTTCATACTTGCTAATACTGAACCCAAGAGGAGAGGCTGATCCTTCAAGCACTTTTAAAGTATAAGACGGCCATACATTTGTAAATCCATAAAAGGCGCCTTGAAAGGATACTGAAAAATTTAAAAAATTGGTACACTACACTTTGATAGTTTAGCGTGACTTAGGTAAACAAATGATTAGAAAATAAAGTTCAGTGCAAAATAAAAACTGTAGGTCACTTTTGTTAAATATGGTTAAACGCTTTATCATTTACACTAAAAAAAGATACCTGAACTGTTCTACAAGAAAGCGGTGAAAGTTTATGTGATTAATACCTATTTCGATTTAATTTGATTGCAAAGATGTAATAAATAAATATACAAATAAACTTACATATCAATGCAAAGCCATACTGGACCAACAATGACTTAGAACTCATTTTAAATGAATTGAATTAAAATCACTTTTCCGGTTCAATTTGTTGAGAGGCACTAAAATTACCTAATTATTTAAATATATTATCATCCTCGAATGTACGTAATTTAAATTAAACTATACAAAGGCATTCAGTTCTTTCGAGGGATGTCAAGTTGAGCTACTGAAACAAAACAATGATAACTGACAATACTTATAATTAATGCACTATTTGTTTACGGATAGAGCATTATTTACTTTAAGTCCTTATATAAATTTGTATAATGTTAGTTATCACTGTTTAAATCTTACTAAGATTTTTATACAAATAAAGATGCCTAACGTGACGTTGATAATAGTCCAAATTAATATTCAACTCATCATTACTGTCTGCTGAAGTTGAAGTTTTTGTTAAATAGATACCTACTGGCGGGCTTTTGTCTCTTATGTATTCACGACAACATTTTAATAATTTGATTCCACAAGGCGTTCAAAACAGAGTAGATTTAAAAAACTTGGATATCTCCGGCCTATGTAGAAAGGGCTAAATAAAATAGTACATTATTCTCATAATTTTTTTATTGATATTTTTATTCAATTAAATCAAATTGTGCATCAACGAAATCCTCTTTGAGAATCGCCCCTTTCGCGTTGCTCCGCCCACCTTGTTATTACCTTCTATAAGATATTTCTTGGCATTTTATGCGCGCCTGGTACAGAGAAGCGCCCTTTCGTGCAATAGTGACACAATCCAAAATCTTGCGAGGGGAATTTGTGAACAGTTTTTTTTTTGATCGTGCTAAGAGTTCCCTTGCAGAATTTTGGGTCGTCGATGGAAAAATAGTTCGTTCAAAATTAATCCAGGTAGGTAAGAAGAATTTTAGAAGAAACCATTGAGCAATAATATCGTATCGACTACGATCACCACTTTTGGAGAATTTGTAAATAATGTTGATTTTTAAACTCTCGCCAGTACCTACTAGGTAATGTAGGTACCTTTAACAAATTTTTTTTGAGTGTTTCGTCATCGTCCTTTTTTGTTCTTTGTTATTTTAGGTACTTTTTATTTGAGGCATTGTAAAGTTCTAGTGTGTTTGTAAGATAATTACGGGATTATGTAATGTGTGACTTTAATAGTCACACATTAGCTAGAACTTAAATAAAATTATATTACCTAATTTTATTCGTCCATACCTATACCTATCTAAAACTAACTTAAATAAATAAATTTGACTGCCGCATCACTCAGTGATTCGGCTAATGTAATTTGGAACACTAGTAAACAGAAGTAATTTTGTGTGTCCATAATCCATAGGAACTTCATAAACTTGATATTTTTTAGAATAATGGCATAACGCCATCTTTTGAGCTTTTTGGAAACTACTACAACTCCACCTTGTCGTAGGTGTGTAAATCGGTTGGAAAGTCAATAGAGAATAATTTGCTGCATCCGTCTGGCTGGCTATCAGGCAACCACCTTGATCGCGAATCTTGGGAGTTGTTTTGAATGGTTTTGAAATATTGCCCATCATCGCCATCTATCGAGCGAACTATTTGAAACTACGACAAATCCGCCTACAGTCTTGCCCACAGTTTTGTCTCTGGCTATAAGGCGGCCATAAACCCGAGGAGAAGCTTTATTAACTTTTTGAAATTGCCACTTGCCATCTATCGTGCTATTTCGAACTACGACAACTCTGCCTCAATCTCATGCACAGTCTTGCCTCTCGTCTCTGGCAGGTACCAGGCGACCATAATCCCAAGGAAGTTGATGGTCGCGAATCCATAGAACGTCATGTGCGTTCCGAAAGTCGCACTCGTCCACGCGTACAGAGATAGTTGCACGAACGATACAAGCCACGCGTAGGTTACTATGAATCCCATTGCTTTGGCGCGAATCTGAAATTGTAGGTAGAAACATTTTAAAAACAATGAATTTAAATGGAAAGAAAATTGAATAATTTGTTGAATTTTCATTGTCTCCGAAAGGTGTAAAACGGTTAAGTTTCTTATATTTTTGTTTGAAATTATATTAGGATGTGAATTAGTGAGTTATAATTTAAAGGTTTAAGTTTCATTGCGTTTTAACTCTAGTACCCTAACTGTTAGTGTTATACCATACCTAGTTCATGTTGTAGGTAAGTATTAGGTATATTTTATATTTATACCTATTACCTACCCGACGATGGGACGGGATGTTACCTGAAAATTGAACATCTCCGACATCATAATATACGGCATAGAAGACACCCCGGCGGAGTAGGCACACAGCGAGACAACGATAGAGAGAACCGGCAACCACCCGGGTGTTCTGATACCCTGGTACTGAGCCAGTTGGGTGGATGCTAGGCAGAGCAGGGATATTACTGTGAATATGTAACACGTGAAGAGGATCACCTGAAATAATAATAATAACTCTTATAAAGCGTCTCTGCACGAGCACGTACACGATGTACGTGCTCGTGCAGAGACGCATTGCCCTAATTAATGCCAACCTCGCATTTTACGCCGGTCATCAATTTTACCAATAGGTACTTTTTATAACATTCAATTCGCGATCAACTGTCAATCGAATGAAATGATAGTGAGACGTGTGTGGATAAGTCCACACACGCGTCTCACTATCATTTCATTAGTAACTACTACTTTATAGTTAAATATACTTATCAAAAAACCAAGAGATACATTTTTAACTGATTATAATGCTGTTGGAATCGGTCCCAGGCATGGATCTCAAAGGACCGGATCACTATAATTTATGACCCGAGATGATGGAAATGAGAAAAATAACAATAATCACACTATTATAAATGCGAAAGATTGGATGAATGGTTTGGATGTTTGTAACTTCTTCAGGCTCAAACTACGGAATGGATCGTTCTGAAATTTTGCAAAGATGGAATCAAACAAATCCCATAGGTATATTATATCAGTTCCCATGGGATAGAAATAGGCTTGAGTTTTTGCCTGCTGCTTTGCACGCATTTTTTCTATGCTAATATTTTCCATTTTTATTTTTATTCTACTATCATAATCCTTGCCTATCATACATAATTATGCAATAAAATTTAAGTATGCAAACAAATTCAGCCCAATCCGATTAATAGTTTTGATATTATGAAGAAGTAACAAACATCCATCCGTCTACAAGTAATCATCCAAACTTTAACATTTATAATATTAGTGTGATAATTAGTCCCTCCTTATAGAATACCTATATACTTACTCTCCTGCCAACCTTCTCTACACAGCAAATAGACCCAAAAGAGGCCAATATCATTACTGCTGGAAAGCTGAGCGTCTGTAGTTCAGGGCTGATGGTGACTCCTGAGGAATCCAGTATAGCAGACGCGTAAGTGATGATAGCATAGCAGCCGTTGGAAGCTCCGACGGTGATGAGCGCTGTTGAGAGGAGAAGGGCTTTGCGCCAGGGTTTTGTGGTCACTGAAAATAATTATGTCAAATGAATTAGGTAATGTTATATTGGATGTAATTGGTTTAAGATTTATATATAGACAAGCTGTTTCCCACGGTTTCCTCGCGTTAAATTTGAATTTCACATTTCTAAAATATAATAATATAGCCTATGTTCACCGCGGATAGTGTAGCTTCCCAACAGTGAAATAATTTTTCAAATAGGTCCAGTAGTTTCGGAGCCTATTCAATACAAACAAATATCAAACCTTTCCTCTTTATAATATTTGTTATTAGAGATAAAAAACACTTTATTATACCACACAAAACAATACAAAAACAAACAATAGAATAAAGGAAGTATAAAGGTCAGCCTTATCGCTGAGAGCGTTCTCTTCCAGGCAACCTCAGGATGTACTGGACATGAAGGAACAATATAGACAATATATTATGTAGTAAGTAGTGTGGTAAAGTGTTAGATGTATACATTGTCTTTATTTTTGATATTAGATTTTACTGTATTTTTTTCTATTAAAGTGTTTATTTATTATATTATATATTTATTATTTTATATATTTATTTTTTATAATTTTACCTTAGATAAAGGCTCTTACGTATTACGCTTTAGTGAAATGCACGATAGTGAATTCTTTATAGTAAAAATTTTAGTATTTGAGTATTGTCATGGGTTTCTAAAAATAATTTGAGCAATCAAAACTTGTATAGATTTCGTTTTGTAAATTTACTCACATATTGTTACGAAGGAAATCTTCGGTAAGGCTTGGTAGTAAAAGTTGTCATTACTCATAACGCCGATTTCATTTTGGACGGCCTTTTCATGCACTTCCAGTCCTCTTAAGAAGGCTACAGTTTTTGCTGCTTCCTGAAAAACATTTTTAAATTAACCATAGGTACATTCTAAATCTGCAGGCTGATGCTGGATGCGGCAGGCTGAAGACAGGGCGCTATTAGCGCTCATTAGGGGAGGCCTTTGTCCAGAAGTGAACTACTACCTATAGGTTGATGATGATGACATTCTTCATTGATTGGGGTTAGATCACGCTGTCTAGAATTGTCAGATTGGTTAGTATTAGGAAAAGCATTGATTGATTGCTTGGTAGGAACGATTGTTGTCAAGGATCGATCATAATTAATTAATTATTATATTTATTTTACTAGCTGCGAACCGCGGCTTCCCCCGCATTGAAATCTATATGTCAAATGGTTTACAAACCTTCCTCTTCAATTACTCTATCTATTAAAAAAACCGCATCAAAATCCGTTGCGTAGTTTTAAAGATCTAAGCATACATAGGGTCAGACAGACAGCGGGAAGCGACTTTGTTCTATAATATGTAGTGATTATGCGTCAGTACTTACATCAGTCTTTCCAATTTTCACCAGGTAAGCAGGAGATTCAGGAGCTTTCAGCATCAACACAGCAGTCAGTATCGGAATACCAAGCACAATCCACAAAACCGTTCGGTATTCTAAATACGAGCCCATAGCATACATCGCCAGGATCCCAACGTTTTGCATCAGGATCAGAAGGGACCCTAGAAGACCTCGTATATTGTCTTGGGATATTTCCTTGACGTACATCGGAATGAGGTTGAAACAACCGCCTGCTGGTATGCCGCAGCAAATCCTGGCGATTATAAGTCCAGTCGTGCTGGTCGTGGATAGTTTGAGTATCCAACATAGCTGAAAGTAAATAATGCTGGTTAATCCACACAGTATTATCTAGCCCCAAGCTACGCAGAGCTTGTGTTATAGGTAGGTTAGGTACTAGATGACTGATATACTTAATAGAATACAATAATTATCCCCGAATACTCAAACGCAACGCAACTCAAATTTAAACCCGTCTCAAGTGACGATTTTCTGACAGATTTTCATTGAAAATTGTCAAAAAATTTCTACATAACTTTTGAGATTATAGGCATTAGATAAATATTTTTTTTTATACATAAATAGAAAATATCCAGACCATCTAGAACAAATATTTGCAGATCGTAACACACTTTTGTGTGTCCTTAAGCGGGAACCGAACCCGCAACCTTTTGCAAAGCAGGGGAAACAATGCGAGAAATTCTTATAGCAAACGATACACGCCGCCATTTTATTTTCATCGAATGGTAACGAACCTGACATACTAAACGTAACATTTAGCATTTGGATACTAGGAGAGCATGATAACAAAGATCTCACCGCTTGTGGTATAGCAATCGCCACGATACCCACTCTCCGGCCGAATGTGTCCGCTATATAAGCATATATAGACACTCCGAACACAGCGGCGAGGCACATTAGACTGGCGATCCATGATATCTCAGAGTCCGATAGTGGGCTATCAAGTGGTGATACGTCAGCCTGTAACACTTTCGTCATCGGAGAAATCCAACCGCTTTGCAATCCATAGGTCAGCAACGTCATGTTGGCTGTAAAAACACTCTTCGATAACTATGACTGCCTAGTACAATGTGTGTTTGTTTTATTTATTTTATTTGTTGTAACTTATATACTTCATTCACCTAATATTGCAACCATCCATTGTACATAATTATTTTGTTCTTTGGTAGGCTGTGAAGTTTTCCACTGACACTTCATTGTTATGTATTTATAATTCTTAGTTTATATTTTAGGTGTCTTTAATATTTATTATATATTTTAACAGTGGGACATTATCAGTCTAATTGTATTTACTAATTACTTTAAAAATAATGGTATGGTATGGTATAATATAAAATATATAATATAATTATTAACAAAAGCTAACTAAACCATTCTAGAATCTAACTAGCAACTTGAATGAGAGCATCATTGCAAAACCCTATCTTTTATAAGGTATAACAGTAATCTGTATTGAAATCTGTAGGGTTGTCTCAACAAATTTAAAATATTTTTTAATCTTAAAGAAGCTTATAGGTATTAATATAATATGTAGTTATGATTTTAAATCTGATAACATAGGATACTTACCATCATTAATTGGTGTTTTTTACTAAAAACCGACACTGTTTTTTAAGATTTGCGTGACATAATTATACATTTCGTTCCCAAAGGTATATTTTTCTATAAAATAAAAGAAAACCACGAAGCCGCGCGGGCCGCAGTTAGTACCTACCTAATAAATCTAGCACTCAGAGCGGTTTCGCACTACGTCCGATCCGAAACTGATCCAAACCGAACCCGTGAAAATATGGATCTAGAAAACTCGGACCAAACTCGGATATTGCCTAATACGCACTAGTCCGATCTCTGATAGGTACATAACTCTTTCTCGTCAATCAATAGGTTCGCAGCTCGGATTCAATTCGGACGCAGTGCGCGAGCGATCATACAAATAATACCTACTATGGCTACCTCGATCCGTCAAAAATCTTCTCCGAAATGGAGATTCTAGAATGACGGAAAGAAATTGGATGCGGATTTAGTGCGTAAATTACCGTAGAAAGAAATAGTTCTACAACTACTCCGGACCATATTTTCACGGATTCGGATCGGATTCGGATCGGACGTAATGCGAAACCGCTCTCATTTACCTAATATTCCAAAAGCCCAGCCCTAAAATTCTGTGACTAAAATAGCGACAGAAAGCCGACAAACTATCCCTACCTACAAATATTTATGTTGTTACGTGGATGGCAATAACATTTCTACATATTATTGGTAACGCAGAATCAAACTGATAAAACTATCTCTTGTACTGTTAGTAAATTAATAACGAGCTGTTAAAGAAACAGAGAAAATAATTGTCATAATGAGCAAAAACATTTAAGTTGTATAATTTGAATATAACATACACGTTGACGTTCGATTTGTGAACGTCGTCGTTCCAAAGAGAATACAATAACTACGTCCTCCAACGACGATTTTTTTAAAGATATTAATTAAATACCGTTAAAAAATCGCAAGAGACCTGCACAAGTGCATATATCTGATATATCTAACGTCAAGGAAATCTGCGTTTTAAGAGTGTATAATACCTCAAACTGCTAATTTTCAACTCCGCCGGATGTCCATATCGTCTAAACTACTGAATATTTAACTTTGAAATTGATATATGGTAAAGTTCAGGACTTAATCTATCGATCATATGTTTCGAAAACACGATTCCATAAAATTTTCTCGATAGAAAAAAATCGCCAAGTTACCTCTAAATTTTTACTAAAACCTAAATTTCTCAATAAATACAGAAGTTCAGATCTTGACAATAAGCGTGGTAATAGAATGAAGTATAAATAAAAATGTTATATGTTTCGGTTTTTTCAAATAATGTCCTAATTAATAGGTAATAAGCTAAAACTGGATTTTTGGACTTGCGTTGCAATGCCCTGTCCCGCTCTTATGAATGCAAAATCATATGTCTAGCCTTTTCACACAAAGTTGAGGTTGTATGGGCCCTTAAGAATAGACAATGCCTTATCATTATTGTCTATGCGTTTGAGTATTCGAATTCGGGGGTTAAAAAACGAAAACAGTGATCTCCTGCAAAAAGTTTAAATAGTGAGAACCTTTTTCGAAGTATAAAATAATATTGTTTATACATAAAGTTTTACTCCTTTGCCATCTGTACAATGTGCAACGATTGAAAATATTATTATAGTAATTAAAACGTCAAAATTGCGATAACACAGGAAGGTCGTGCCCGGAACATAACTTATTTGACTTAATTATTTTCCACGTAGCTAGTCAATATTGTATTTAATCAGCATCACAAGTCTATGTAAATCTTCTGAATCATCAAATTAATTTGCTTATTTTTACAATGAATAGATGCAATATTGACGACCGATGTGGCGCGGTGGACGAAGGTCCGCCTGCGACGCAGGAGGTTGCGGGTTCGATTCCCGCCTCGAAACAATTGTGTGTACGATCTGCAGATATTTGTTCCGGGTGTTCTGGTCGTTTTATATATATAATAAAAAATATCAATCTATGTAATGTTTTGTATTATGTATATCAGTTATCTAGTACACATAACACAAGCTCTGCTTACCATGGGGCTAGATAATGCTGTGTGAATTGACCAGCATTATTTATTTATTTATTTCATAGTTTTTGTTCTGGAGAAGGTAGGTTAACAATGAAACGAAATTTGTGAAAATTATAGAGAGAAGTATAAAGTTCGGAAGGTACGCACAGAAATCTAAATAGAAATAAATAAATTTAGATTTATGTGTTTATATGTGAATTTAATATGTAAACCTATCTTTACAATAATTTAATTAAAATATAAATAAAGACACTGTTTCGTAAATTTAAAACGACAGCATTTCGAATGAAAAAGATGACGCTTCCCATCAATCATTTCACAAAATCAGCTGTTATTTCTACCAACTCCTACCAGGGTAGCATAAACCGCTAGTAGGTAACATTTACATCGTTCATGTAAGAGACACAGATCATGTTTTAGTCTGTATGATGCGTCACGCTTACGCGCTGCTTACCGAATAATTGGTATATTCTCACAATAATGATAAGAACTCTATAAATAATAATACGATAGCAATGTGATTCAAGCATTGAGTCGAGTTTGATGCCCTATCAGACCAGGTAGTTAGTACCTGGGTACTTTAATACAAAAGTTAATAACGACTTAAAATTATTATTATTTTATTTATTTAGGTATTTGCTCAGAATAAATTACTCTAAGGGTATTTGATAATAGATGAACATCCTCCGGCTGATGTGCCTATATCCCACAGAGTTGAATTTATTAATTGCGTAAGGTACTTTTTAGTTTGTATTTTTATCTCGTAACCAGTGGTCGAGTTTATTTATGTGGCTGATAAAATGTCTTCTGGTAATAGGTTCCAATTTTGCACCACTCTATTGCTAACTAAATTATTCAAAGTAGGTATTCTTTCCCTCGGTGTTTAGAGGTTTGATTGACATAATATACGTAAGTGTAGAGTTAAGAACACTATAGGTACTTAGGTACATACCGAGAGAACAAATGATTAAAGAATTGAGTCGAGTTCGATATACTCCATCAGACCAGGTACCAAGATATTTTATTACAAAAGTTAATACCGACTTAAAATTATGATCACTTATTAACTTAGGCATCCTAGGTCTAAATCTCTATTCATCAAAGTATTCTTTCCCTCGGTTTCTTAAAGAGGTTTGATTGACATATGTCAGTATCCATTTCTGTACGTCAGGTGGCGAGACCCTTGTGAAGACTGTAGGAGATGGATTCGAAGGACACTGTTCGGATATCCAAGCTGATGTGACGCCCCATAGCCCGTCTCTGGCTATTATTGGTGATCCCATGTCCGGCTGGAAGGACATAATTTATATCTTTATTAGCAAATAAAATTACAATTAAATCATAAAAACCAATTAGGACTAGTATTTACAATAAAATCATTATTAAAACAGTTAGCTTTTAGGCTGTTACTAACAATCAGGTAGCTCAACTTATCCATATCTGTTTTGTGTTTTTTTTTTGCGTCAGTTTATTTTAATTTTAGGTAGGTATGATTTTATTTGATTCACTTTGTTCTGACTTTTCTGTATGTAATTTATACATGTTAATTCTGTTTTTTTAATGATAGTAGGCAACGGTAAAAGGGCGGAATATTTTATTTATCTGTCTTTTTTATTTTTTATGATGTGCATAATGTAAATGGCTTAGCTGTAAATTGCTGTAATGTTACATTTATGATTACAATAAACAATGAAACAATATCAGTAGCAATCGGACGCGTCCCCAAGACGCTGCTGGCTGCATGAATTAAAGTATGACTGCCTATTTTCCTGTCGATGTCGTGATAATATCACTACATAGTAGGTATCTATAAAACAAAGTCGCTTCCCGCTCTCTGTCTGTCCCCATGTATGCTTATTAGATCTTTAAAACTATGCAACGAATTTTAATGCGGTAGATAGAGTGTTTAAAGAGAAAGGTTTATAAACTATTTGACACATAGATTTCCACGAGGGCGAAGCCGCGGGGCGCAGCTAGTAAGTAATCAAATCGTATCTCACCGAGCACACGGAATGAAACGTCTGTATTGGAGCCAGGCATAGGTTGGTCTCTCCCAGGTTCTTCACCTCCTGTTCGCACCGCTCTGATGGAATCAGTTTCTGTGTTGATATCCGCATTTGTGAAAATTTTAGGCGTTCTTTCGCTGTTGGAGGTAAGACGGCGCCTCTTCCCTTCTTGAATTGATGAAAAAATAGCAAAATGAGTAACGTCGTCGTCTAACTAAACGTTAGTATTAGAGTTTGGACACTTTGGACACAGGATTTTCAAATCTCGAATTTCTCGGGATTTCTCGAAATTTTTGCCTGATTTAAAAACCGGGAAATCCAAAATAATTTCCCTTTCATCATTGACATTTCAACAGAAATCAATGAAAATGTTGACAATATGCAAATTTACTTCAAATCATAATGAAAAATAAAACTTACAACGATCCTCGGCCAATAAGCGGTCATGAATTTCGCTCTGACGGCTTCTTGAGTGACCTTAGATAGGGGCAAAGGTCTCATGACAAAAGTACTCGTAGACGGCACGACTAGCCTTAGCAACGCCAGATCATAGCTAGGCGCCCCTGGGACAAATGATGGATGGAGCTGAATCACTTTGATTGGAAACTTTACGCCACCTCTTTTGCAGTTCGGCGACCCTAGTCGTACTCGGTAGAACTTGATCGATTCGCGGACGCTGAAAGGAAGGTTTCGATGAGTTTTGTAATGCGTGGCTAAATTGCTCCCAATTTGTCAAAAGTTTTGATGGCATTAAAATTTTGCGAAACTTCTTGAACAAAGTCAAGTTATTTGTTTTAACTTCGATTTTCGTTTCGTTATCTTCAGGTAGGCATGTAGGTACCTACATAAAACTGTGCGATAGCGGATAATAATTTATTTTAGTTAGATTCGCGATGATTATGATGATGCTGCTGGCTGGCCTGGTTTCAAAGCAGATTGCGCTCAGCAGGAGCTCCAAAAAGTATAGCCATCGCTTTCGCACAGATAGTGAGTAGTAATTATGCGAAAGTGAAAGAGATATTGGGAAATTACTTGTAAAACTCAGAAGCACAAGTCAGCACCCATCTCTTGTCCACTAATGTTCCAGTCGCATAGTGCGATCCCAGTCTTTGAATGGACGCAACGAAGGGATATTGTGGGGCGTTTAAGGGTGATATGGGCTCTTCCATTGCTCTGTTGCCCTGGTGATTGCTCAAGCTAGTTTCGATGGTGGATTTCCAATTCACTTAAAAAAAGATGCCAAGATGGCGTTTTAGAATTACCATTAATTTAATTATAATAGTATTCAATGATTCATGTTAAAAAGTCATAACCTTGCTCACCATTCTTTAGTTTTTGAGTGATTTTGTTATCGTGTTCGTCTGAAACACTACTTTCCCAGCTTTTTGGAGTCCATGTTCTTTTTTCTTTAAATTTTCCTACATTCTTGCAATCTACACTATGAAAATATAAATAAACATAAATAAATATCATTAACATTATATTATTATTAAAAACGCAAAAAAAAACGTTTTATTTTAATTTAATAAAAACGCTGTATATATTGTACTGGGATATTGTCCGACAGAAGTAAAACAGGTCAAATATGCACTGGAACCGAATAGCTACAACAGTAAAGCATGCAGGTGAATTAGGAAAAAGAAATATAAAAACATTGAAACAATAGAAATTGTACCTGAAAAGACCTAAAAGTCATTGTGACTTTCTTTTTCCATATTGATTTTTAGCGCGAAGTCATCGCTCATTCATTGCCTCGACAAAAATTATCGCTGCTGGTTTTGATTCTACTTCCCTTTGTAGCCGATGTTGGCAAATGGATATGCGATAATTAATACTTAGTAAAAAATTCTCGTAACTTCCTTAGGATAAACAACGAACCTGATAGTACCCATACTTTACGTTTTGGATAAATAAATGAGAACAAAATGATATGTAGGTATAAAGCCTACAGTTTCCCGTGCACGCACGGACAGCAAGTTGCTTCTAAATAAAAATATATAGGGATTGTTTTATTTATTTTTAAGTAAAAAAAAATCTTCTAATTTTCCCACGACATTAATGAATGTTCATGTATGATCAGATCATTATTGATTTTTTTTTCATTTACATTAAGCATTTTCTGTATAATCTAGCCCGTGGGAAACTGAAAAAGTACTAAAGAAAATCCTTTTCGTAAGTAAATATTTAGTTTCTAGGTACCTATTACGCCAGTTTGTTTGAATTCTAGCACTATTGTGTTCCTACAATGCCTAGGCTAGGTAAAATATAAACTTTATTCAAAAATTTGCAGTGGTTAGTATAAAACGAACTTTTATCCTAAGAAGTCGTTGGTCAAATGACTGAAATAGATTAACATAGATTTTAGAAGGAAAAATGATTTATTGTAATTGTTTAATCTTTAGAATACTCGCTCTTATATTTGTGCAAATTACCCACATACATTACGTTGAATGTGGTAAGTCAACACACTAAATTCTAAATATGTATTTTGTATAGTTTAGTTAGGCAGATATACGGAGTTGCCCTTGGTGGGCACCAAAGCCAAGCTCTATTTTTGCATTTCTGCTTAAACTTTACAAAATATAACCTATTACAGAGGCAACAAACTGCCCACAGACATTTGCTTTATTTAACGTGCTTAATTATTTAGTAGTAGCCTCGGGGTAGGTACCGCCCCGCCTTAAGGAACTTTATCTCTAAACAATTGAACGTAAGTTAAATCCGTGATGTGTGGGGGGCCCTAGGGTCGCCGTCATCGAAATCCAGGGAGGAAAATGGAGGGAGGCCAATAGAAGTTAACTTCTATTGGCCTCCCTCCTCATCGTTCGACTTTATTATTCGGAGTTCCAATCTAACATGACTACAAAGGGTTTTAAACATTCAATGTTTTTTTAAAACCTTTTTAAATATAAAATCTCGTGGTTTTAATGTTTTGCTTATTAAGAAGTTACTAACTAACTTAATAATATTAATAACGTGTTCTTTTCGTAGAAAAATCGAGCACCACCTCTAGATCCGACCTAGAATGTGAGTTCCCGCCAAAAGGAGAGCAAGATCTGACTCACGCCCGGAGAAAGAGACTGACTACGGAAACGGGACTGGTGTGTTTAGAAGACTATCCCTACACTGTGTCCATCAGGTAAGATCACCCTATGCTTTACAACCATGCATGACCAAATCACATGCAATGCATGGTAGTAGTTATTCTCTTTGATGCACACAGGTCTGGGCTGGGACAAAAAAGAACTAAGCCAACACAGAGGAATTTCTTTTGTTCTGTAATTTCAAAGATCAGTGTGCTTTGTTTTCTTTAAAGTTTACAGAACTCTTGGACAAACGACATAAAGTAAAAATAGGAAATAAAGTTATCACCAGGAACGAGTAAAACTCAGTTGAAAGTTGGTTGAAAGTTGTCAAAAGTTTTTACTCGTCCGTCCGTGGTTAATAAATAAATAAATAAAATCATTTATTTCAGACCATAGAAAAGTAACAGATCTTATTTAACTTATTCTACGGTCCATAGTAATATATACCTTAAAACTAGCATACATAAAATATAAAGAAAATACTAAATTAATAACACGCTTATTATGATAATGCTGACAGCGCGTGTAAATGTAGAAATCAGGGTGTCAGCTGACGTCGGTGTACGGCGCGGGCGCGAGCGTTGCAGCGGTGTCCCGTTTTGCAGGCGGCCAGTGAACTTTTAGAACTTGACACCCTTCGGCCAAAACTTTGCGCTTAGGAACGTCGAGAGATGATGACTTGGTACTCTCACCATAAAAGAATTGAAGCTCACATTATGGCGAGAGTTCAGCTTCTCGACGCGCATCGTGAATCCAGTCTTCGTGTGTAGGTACTCCTGCACAGCCTTGGCCTCCACACTGAAGTGGACGCGTGAGACGTAGAGCTGGGTAGTCGGTACCTCTGCTCGAAAAGCAGTATTCAGGTCTTATGGCCCAGTACGGCATTGGTTGCGACTGGTGGGCTTACGACTCTTTCGAACCACCACGGTGAATCCGTCCGCGTCACAGGGCCCCTTCCCAGGAGCCGGCGGCGCAGCCCCGGTACTACGTGATGATTCACAGGACTGCTTTTGTCCCTTCCTTTTAGAGCGCGCCGCAGGCAGCGGGCACGCAGCGGAACAAAATCAAAGTGATAACTATTAACCGCGTTAATGGTTATCACTTTGTGTTCACTCCACTGACTCAGTGAAACAGCAAGCGTGAACATTTTCAAAGCAGAATAAACCATAGTGTTTCTTATGAAATATTGCAACGGGTTTAGTTTTGCGCTTGGCACTAACCCATGATATAACCCAGGTAGGTAGAAAGAACTAGTAAAATAAAAACCAAAAGATCAGTAAGCGCTAGAAAGATCTACGGAGCGCCACTTCTGCCAACTCAGCTGCGCTAGTAACAGGCAACCATAACAACAAAGAGGTTATTATGGCGGCATTCGACGACGACGACGCTCCCCTTTCATGAAAACTTTCATGCATGCGTGTCCAGCAGGCGCCTGGTATTAGAAACTAAATTCTAACAAGTAGAACTGACTGGTACTAGGGCTTCTGAATTCAATGGAGGTTTTACATAATTCCTTCACGCATCAAACAAAAATCTATGTTTTCTATACAACGCAGATTAGCAGATTACTGATGTGACCTACCTATTACTTTACCTACTACCTTTGTCTTGGAAAAATGAATCGCAAGAATATTAAAATACTTATATTTTTTTTCTTTTATTGTGTAGGTAATTTTATTTTAGTCAAATCAAATACCTAGTATCTAATTCAAAGATTTATAACGTTTGTAAGTTACCATAACTAGGTAGTTACCATTCTTATTTTAAATCTAGATGGCGCCGATTAAAATAATTATTATACCTACTTAGGTACTAAGTAGACTGAGAATACCTAAGCCATTCTCGGTCTATGAATTAATATAAAACCGTTTTATCAAATTACCATCATCATACCTAAAACTACGTGTCCAAAAGTAAACTTTTCATTGTTTCAGGTTGCATGGTAAACATTGGTGTGGCGGCGCCATAGTTGGTAAACGTTGGGTGCTATCGGCAGCGCAGTGTTTTGATTAGTAAGTACTAGCTGGGCAACCAAAACAACCTCACAATACGAACTAGGCAACCAAACAACAACTATTTTTCGTTACGTGGTTATATAGGTAGGTAAATTTACCGAGCAACGGAATAATTAGCAAACTTTCAAGACTTTTGCTTACAACTTTTGAATAGGCGACCCGGGTTCGAATCTCAATATAAATAAAGCTCACCTTCTGCTTTAGCTTGGTAACTTTTGTTATGCTTTTGTTAGATTTGTGTTTTAAATAGTATTTAATCGTTTTCCCAAAAGTAAAGTCATTTAAAACGGGATATTTACCACGTGACTTTGAGTTTTCCAATATTTCGGCACAGTTTCATGCGCCATGATCACGTAATAACTGAAGGCCAATTATATTTTTTTAATATAATATCATTGCTGAAGGCACTCAAAATACTCGAGTATTGGATAACTCAAAAATCAAATCATGGTAAATATCCAGTTTCAAATGACTATTTTTTCCCAACAGTGTTACGAAAGAAGAAGTGACTGTGCGCATGGGCTCAGTGTTTCGGGACTATGGCGGTAAAATACTTTCTGTGGTTGATATCAGACTGCATCCTAGCTACAAGATGGATCAGTATTACCCTGAACACAACCTGGCGATGGTCGAGGTACCTCTCCCCCATATCTTTAGATAATTCTTCAACTAATCCTTCAGCAGTTAGCGTTAGCCTTTTGGAAACGAGCTAAAAATATTCTTCAAACACCTCATGATAGATAGATAGATAGATAATTCTTTTATTGCACACTTAAAACATAAAACAAACAAGATAAAAATACAAAATAAATGTCAATTTGGCGGTCTTTTCGCTCAAGAGCGATCTCTACCAGACAACCGTAGATACGTAGCTTATAAAGATCCCAGCAGGGTTCTGCATTTTTGCTACGCCGCCAGTTACACTAGAAGTCACTTGGATCCAAATTCGTAGTCGCTAAACATAAATTGTTAGAGTTAAACTCTGTGGGTTATAATTTGGCGTGTTTTAAAAAATATAAACCGACTTCAAATTTCTAAATAATGATCATGATTTTAACCCTTTTAGTTTAGATTGTAATTTGTTTATGTAATTTCAGTTGAACATCGCTATAGAACCGTCAGCGCGTATCCAAATAGTTGCGCTTGCGCACTCTGAAGCCGATTTGCCAAACAGCTTCGGGGAGACCGTCGTGACCGGCTTCGGTTCCGTGGTAATATCAGTCGTAGTGATTCGCACCATTTTTGAAAATGAAAAGTTTTTATTTCTTTAAGCTTACAACAGGTCATATTTTATACTATACATTATGATCAATTAAAATTGTTTTATAGTTCACTTCAATTTTTTGTCCACCAGTGAAAGAAGTGAAAAATAAACCACTAGTATGTTAATAACGTATATGTCAAGTACATTTGATTTGCTTACTTATCTGTAAGTTGGTAGATTTTGAGTTGGAGCAAAACTCGTTCTAAGCTTTTTTATCTTCTAGATAATCTGATATTTTGTAATAAGCTTTTTTACAAAGAATATTTTCCTAGTTTCACAATTTTTTTACCTATCTATCGAACAAAAAAAGATCACACAAGTGAATGAAATCCGAGGATCACGAGGGATTTCATCCCAAGCTGCTATTTTGAAGAGATGTTTGTTTTAGATCTAGAATAACTCAATTGACTATTTATTTTATTTTATTTTTCGTTTATTAAGGCACAAACAGTTTACAATATTCTTAAAATTAACAGTAATATAGTTTTGTATAAACCAATCAAGATGCCACTAATAGAAACATTATATTTCTTAAAAAAACACAACAACGTTACAGACGTTATGTTTATTATTACAAACAGTGCAATCAAATAATATGAACGTGGATTATGTCATCATTACTTGGTTACATTTAGCTGAAACTCTCATAATACCTGTCTCACAACCACCTCAATCGATATTCGTCCTCATTATCTTTTATTGGTGATCTCGTGTCTCGTCAGGTGACAGGCCAGATCCGCGAGGGTATGAACCAGGAGCTGCGGCGTATGATCGTGAAGGAAGTACCCCGGTACGAGTGCAGGATACAGTATGGCAACGACTACCGCCTGCAGCATGACCACATCTGTCTTCAGAGCGTTGTGAAGGGGGTCGCCCTGTGTGCCGTAAGTTATCAAATCAGATCCGCGAGGGTATGATCCAGGAGCTGCGGCGTATGATCGTGAAGGAAGTACCCCGGTACGAGTGCAGGATACAGTACGGCAACGACTACCGCCTGCAGCATGACCACATCTGTCTTCAGAGCGTTGTGAAGGGGGTCGCCCTGTGTGCCGTAAGTTATTAAATCAGATCCGCGAGGGTATGATCCAGGAGCTGCGGCGTATGATCGTGAAGGAAGTACCCCGGTACGAGTGCAGGATACAGTACGGCAACGACTACCGCCTGCAGCATGACCACATCTGTCTTCAGAGCGTTGTGAAGGGGGTCGCCCTGTGTGCCGTAAGTTATTAAATCAGATCCGCGAGGGTATGATCCAGGAGCTGCGGCGTATGATCGTGAAGGAAGTACCCCGGTACGAGTGCAGGATACAGTACGGCAACGACTACCGCCTGCAGCATGACCACATCTGTCTTCAGAGCGTTGTGAAGGGGGTCGCCCTGTGTGCCGTAAGTTATCAAATCAGATCCGCGAGGGTATGATCCAGGAGCTGCGGCGTATGATCGTGAAGGAAGTACCCCGGTACGAGTGCAGGATACAGTATGGCAACGACTACCGCCTGCAGCATGACCACATCTGTCTTCAGAGCGTTGTGAAGGGGGTCGCCCTGTGTGCCGTAAGTTATCAAATCAGATCCGCGAGGGTATGATCCAGGAGCTGCGGCGTATGATCGTGAAGGAAGTACCCCGGTACGAGTGCAGGATACAGTACGGCAACGACTACCGCCTGCAGCATGACCACATCTGTCTTCAGAGCGTTGTGAAGGGGGTCGCCCTGTGTGCCGTAAGTTATTAAATCAGATCCGCGAGGGTATGATCCAGGAGCTGCGGCGTATGATCGTGAAGGAAGTACCCCGGTACGAGTGCAGGATACAGTACGGCAACGACTACCGCCTGCAGCATGACCACATCTGTCTTCAGAGCGTTGTGAAGGGGGTCGCCCTGTGTGCCGTAAGTTATTAAATCAGATCCGCGAGGGTATGATCCAGGAGCTGCGGCGTATGATCGTGAAGGAAGTACCCCGGTACGAGTGCAGGATACAGTACGGCAACGACTACCGCCTGCAGCAAAATATTTAATTGTAAAAAATTGTGTACATCTTAAAATGGTGTACGGGGAGGCCTATGTCCAGCTGTGGAGTGCTGGACATAGGCTGATGATGATGACGATGATGTGTACATCTTACATAAGTAAAGATCATCGAGTTATTATAGTAGGTATCTACAATTTTATGGTTCATACCTAACTCGCTGCGCCCCGCGGCTTCGCCCGCGTGGAAATCTGTCAAATGATGTATAGACCTTCCTCTTGAATCACTCTATCTATCACTCTACTATCATAATGGGTATTATGGCGCTCATTAGTGGAGGGCTACCGCTGCTGGACATAGCAGCGGACTACTATAGGCTGATGATGATGATAATGGGTATTATTTCCAATCCTTCGTGGTTTAAAGCCCGTAGATTCTGACAATGTTTGTATTCCAGGGTGATACGGGAGATCCAGCGGTCCACTTCAGCGGCATCAATCGAGGTGGAACACTGTTCGGCATTGCCCTATTCTCTGGAACAGAGGAATGCTCCTCCAAGTCTAAGCCGGGGATCTTTGCAAAGGTATTACTTTTACTTTGAGAATGAGGGAAGTTTTGAATATTTACAATGCTTTATCCCTCTGAGGTGGAGATCCCAACTAACATTGGTGACCAGGCATTTGTGACCGCACGCAAAGCTAGTCACGAGTTAGATCAGTCAATGTAAAAGATTAAATTAAATGAGGTGGACTCCTATTACACCGATCCCAACTCGCAAGCCCAGCTTGGGGAATATGAAGTTTAAGTACAAACAGTAGTACATTCTACTAAATGAAAAATGTTATGTAATTTAATTTAAATAAGCAACTACTGCAGAAACAATTTTTTTCAGAGTTTTTACCTCTGCCAGCTAGCTGACGGTGTTAAAAACTCCAATGTCAGCTGGCATCCCTGAGAGTTTTATCCCAGCTTAGCTAAATTATTGCAACCCAATCAATCCCCTAAGCTGAAAGAGACGTGAGGAGTTGTCATTAAGTTTGTTTTTTTTGTTTCTTAAGCTAGATACAGCTGAGTGGAAAGATTTGGGGGATGCCTTTGCCCAGCAGTGGGACGAAACAGGCTAAATAAAAAAAATAAAAAATGCTAGATACCTATCTATACGTTTCAGGTGTCCTATAGCAGAGGCTGGATCGACAGGATTTTAGAAGAAAATAAAGCAGAGAGCGCGGACAGTGAAGACAACACCATTCCACTGGACGTGAACGAGGGCAACCCAGAACACAATATCTTAAAATCTGATTACACTGATGCCTTCTGGAACACTATCGACAGTGCACATTAAACAAAAATAAAATATTTTATTACCTACTTATATAATTTTAGAAAAATGATCAGCTAGGTAAATACGAAACATACTCAAACGCATCTCAGATTTAAGCACGTCTCAAGTGACGAGCTATCATGAGACGGATACTAGCAGAATTGCGTCAATCCAGATGCAGAGCCATCTAGGAATAAGTTGAAGTTGAGACGTGTTTTTAAATCTGAGATGCGTTTGAGTATTCGGGCGTTAGTGTGTAACGTACGGCTAATTATAAGTTTCCACAAGTAAAAGAAAAAAAAGATACCAAAGTTAAATACTAACAGTCGAAAAATGCTTAGTTTGCCTGGCCTACCAATTTTACACTAGAAAATAATTCATTGTGGTAGGTAGGTTTCTATTATAAGAATTGTAATCTCTAATAATATAATTCAAAATGTACTAGAGTTAAGTAGGTAGGTTTTTAGCACATAATCATATTTACCTAGTTAAATATTCTTAATTCTAAATCCACGATCAAGGAATATTGGATACCTAAAGGCTTATTTTACTCAACTAACTTTATAAACAGTCAGCTAACCGTTTATAAAATAGTGTTTAACCCAGATTTTCATCAATGTCGATGTAATTTTGTTAAGCTTTACAAAATGACACCAACATAGAAAAGTTTATCTGCATATAAAAATATTATGTAAAAAATACTTATTGTTTTATTAACTACCTATTTATTTGAATCACACCACATACCTAAATAAGAAAAAAAACGGGGTTACTCAATATTAAAGCATTTTTTCTTAACATTTTAGAAGTACCTAGTAGTAGGTAGTTGGAGAATCATCGTAAATACAAATATTAACAATTATTTGCAAATCATGTTTTTTAGGGCAAATCATTGTTGTGGGTAGCTCATATCAGTCGTACGTAACTCGTAATACACACCACAAATTAATTTTAGCGTCCTCCATTAAACTAATTTGAGGCGAGACCTTTTTGGCCTAGAAAGTTAATCTATGCCTTCTTGGTGTGATTTTATTTTCTGAATGAAATGAAACGTAATAGCAAACGTCACAATCAGCTGCCTAGCAGTTGTCATTTTGGCTGTAAGTAAACTATAAAATCTTGTCAAATGTCAAACAAAATCAAATAGGTTATGTTTAGATAGAGCAAAAAGGCAGTTTTTTTAATAGTTTCATAGTTTTCTAACATGATCGCCTCAAAAAACGATCGAAAATGTCATTGAAATGATAATACGAGTGTAAAATGAGCGATTACCGGTGTTTTTGTGTGACATTCAGTCTATTTTCGGTGTAGGTATTTAGGGCGAATTGTGTCCAAAGGTGAAGGTTTTGGATGTGATTTCGCTATTTGATCGGTTCAGGCTGACCCTCTCGCGTCGCGGGCTTCTGCTATGGACGATCTGAAGCTCCGGGCCGGCGAGAAACTCGAAGCATTACACGTAAGCACTCCTACCAACTTCTGCTACCCTGGTACTTTCGCGCGAAAGTGGCTCGGTTATTGACGTCAGTTTTTAGCAACAACAAAATAAAGTTCAGATTTGTTTGAAAACTTTACTAGATGTTATTTGTATGACAATGGGATATCATTGCCCTACTTTGACTCTATGACCTTGGGCTTACATAATAGTTAAAACTATAAATACTATTCTTTTCATGTAATAAATACTTACCTCAAGTTTTTTTGTTTTTTGTTGTCGTCTGATTATGGTTTTCTGTTGGAATTCTAGACTGCTGCTGTGACGGTTGCTGGTAATAGCAAGTCCAAAGTTCAAGATGTCTACAATAATACTTCTGAAGGCTTCCAAAAGGTAAATACATACCTAATTTCGTTTTTCCATTCATCATTAATTAACATAAATAAAATAATTATAATTTAAGTAACTTAGCTAGAAATCATTAAAATTCGGCCTGTCTAGCATGAGGATATTTTTTTGTATATTAATTATGTTTAGTGAAATTCTCATCATTATCTGTTTTATTCATTTTATGTTTGTAAATAATTTATAAATAAAGACATTAGTTTAGTTTATTTATTTCCACAGTAGGTACACATGTTACACTTGATGTCATTAAATACTATTTTAAAATATAAATTACATTTTTATTATAACACACACTAACTTTTGACAAAGGAAACACCATAGGGCATTGTGCAAAGAAAAGCAGACAGACATGCCTACTTAAAAAATTAAAATAAATTCATTTATAATAATTTGTCACAATAAAACAGATAATAATGGTATAAGTTAAATGGGATAATAAATTGATAAAATGTCCAAAGTAATCTGCTGTATAAGGGCATTGTCAAACTATACTAAAAACACAAACATTCCAGATCATAGACAATAAATGCTCAGGGAAACAAAATAAATGATGGTCTCAAAAAAGCATTTCAATACAGTTATTCATGACTCAATACATTATTACTCATGCAATATGTATGACTGTATGTGACTGTTTTATTAACAAAATTAGTAATGTCATAAATAAGTCTGTGTTCATTTACCTTATATTCAGCCCAACCAAATTGCTATTATGGTAGATAACATGGTTATTGCTAATTAGGCCTCCTTCTTACTTGTGCTACCCTGGTTGCGAAAAGTAGCCTAGCAAAAGTTATTATTATTATTTTGTTATAGACAAGCAGCTGAGAGCTGATATGTAATGAAAAAAATGTCTATATCACATTGCTTATTTTTTCACTACACTAGTTTCTTATAGTGGTCAGAGTCAAGTTTGTGTCAATATATCTATACTAATATTATAAAGAGGAAAGGTTTGATTTTTTGTTTGTTTATATTGAATAGGCTCTGAAACTACTGGACCGATTCAAAAAATTCTTTCACCGTTGGGAAGCTACACTATCCCCGGGTGACATAGGCTATATTATATTCTCTTTATCCCCCTAGAAATTCGAATTTAACACTGTTGAAAGCGCGAGGAACAGCTAGTAATTTATATGTTCCAATCCAGATCAAAGAGATATTTCTGGAGCTATGGCACCACGAGCTGATAACGGAGGGGCGGGCGCGCGTGGCCGCCTGGACGCGGGAGACTGCACAGAGGATCCGGGAAGGCGCGCCCCCGTTGTCTCCCATACAGTTGTACGAGGATCTGAGGGCTATGTTCAATGATAGAGGTACGAGGTGTATAGTTAGATAGATAGAAAACACTTTATTATACCACACAAAACAGAAAACCATACAAGAATAAAGAACTTAGAATAAAGGTATAAAGGGCGGCCTTATCGCTGAGAGAGATTTCTTCCAGGCAACCAATTACCAATTTGGATTTTGGCAACAATTCAAATAAGTTTTCTAATTGGTCACAACGGAAAAACCATTAAAATTTGCTTTACATTGTAGCGTATGCGCGTCGTGGGGATACGCGCAGTCCAAGATTGCCTTGTATTTCTAAGAATTGATTCAGCCTGTAGATGAGGTAAATCAATTATGTAATAAATTAACGTTAAGGAAAGTGCTATTTATTGTCAGTAAAATACAGGCACATAAGTAAGGGGCCCCACATATCACCGACTTGTCTAAGTGCTTATTTTGTAAGCCAGAAACAAAAGATTTAGATTTTTTTTTAATTTTGACCATCCAAGTGCATCCTTCAATATGCCCTTTAATAAAATTTACCCTAAACCACCCATCTCTCGATAAGTGATTCATGCTCAGCATAATTGATCAATTATTTTTTTAATATTTCAGTATGGCGTCGAAGCATGATAATCTTCACCTGTGGCGCACTAGTCGGCGGGGGCTGCGGCGTGCTGATAGGGCTCCGCGCGGCCACGTACAGCGCAGGCCGGGGGCCGCACGCCCGGGCCTTACATACTCAGCCCGATCAGAGCGTTATTATGGTTGATGACGCGGTTACAGCAAGTAAGTCCTACCAACTTCTACTACCCTGGTATTTTCACACAGTTATTGACTAAATAAAGTTCAGTTTTGGTTGAAAATACGGTTGGGAGGATTTCAAGTTTCAAAGCCAACTCCATCCACCGTCTCCGTGACTACTACAATGTTGGTCTGCGTTTCCAGATTTTCAACAACGATCGCCAACTAACTTCACAGTGGTTATCGGTCTAAGAAGCGGAATCTAATATTACCTATTTTGTTTAAAATGATTACACTTTTCTAAATACCCTGTATATTGCAAATTCCAGGCGCCGGCATGGGCGAAGTCCTAATCCGAGTGCAGGCCTTCAGCGCCTGTCCGTGCGACCGCCGCGTGCTGCGGGGGCGGGGCCAGACCCTCCGCTCGCTCCTGCATCACCAGTACCTCACGCTGGGACGAGGGTTCGCAGGTAAATCATTACATAGTATAAAACAAAGTCGCTTCCCGCTGTCTGTCTGTCCCTATGTATGCTAAGAACTTTAAAACTACGCAAAGGATTTTGATGCGGTTTTCTATACTAATATTATAAGGAGGAAAGGTTTGATTTTTTGTTTGTTTGTATTGAATAGGCTCCGAAACTAATGGACTGATTTGAAAAATTCTTTCACCGTTGGAAAGCTACACTATCCCCGGTGAACATAGGCTATATTATTATTTTCAAAATAGTTAGGGATCCTTACTAAAACCGTGCGAAGCCGGGAAGGTCCGCTTAAATAAATAAATTCACACAGCATCATCTAGCTCCAAAGTACCTTAGCAGAACTTGTGTCGGTACGATAATTCATATCCAAACAAAAACATTAATGTAAAAGTGAAGCCAAGTCTTTTCTCATAATAATTCTGCCATAAAAAGTTTTGAGATCACAAGAGCCAAGTCAGCCAGTTTATTACCTTCGACTTTAAAGTTAGGAAAGTTACTCCTATTTCCGCATTTGGACTGCAGTCGGTCCATTATTATAATGTGTGACCGTATTATTTAGTTTGGGATAATATTCGAGTAGGTAATTTGTGAGTGGCCTGAACCAATTTTTTTTATTCATTGAACGCGGAACAAAATTCGCAGCTAGTATCATCATCATCATCATCAGCCTACAGCAGTCCACTGATGGACATAGGCCTCCCCCAATGAGCGCCATAGCGCCCTGTCTTCAGCTTGCCGCATCCAGCATCTACCTGCAGTCTTTCTAGTATATAGGTAAATGACATGCCATGAACATGAACAACGCCATGAACACTGCTATGCACAATAATTTGTAAGATATATAGTATTAATTTGCGTAGTTTTAAGTTTGTTGTGTATGCTAGTTTTTAAGGTAAATAAAAATATTTTCTTTCTTTTTTCTTTCTGTAAATAAATATATTATGCTATGTATGTATTGTTGTCAGGTGTGGTGCTGGACATAGGTCACGGGGTCAGTGACCTCGAGCTGGGGGACGAGGTGTGGGGGTGTGTCAGTGAGTGGAGCGGGGGGGCGGCCACGGAGCTACTCACTATCAGAAGGTAAGGGTCGGTACATCATCATCAGCCTATAGTAGGCCACAGCTGGACATACGCCTCCCCCATTGAGCGCCATAGCGCCCTGTCTTCAGCTTGCCGCATCCAGCATCTACCTGCAGCCTTTCGCAAGCCGTCATCCCACTTGGTTGAAGAGCCGTCCTACATTACGTTTACCTGTATATCTGTTTTTACCAATTGATTATTCTATAGAAATAGAAAAGAAAATATTTATTTGTGTTTCATATAAAATAATACAACTTAAGAACTAATAATAATAAAGATAACAAATTAGGAACGAATAAAATAATTAAAATACGAGAACACAGAAATGCTACCGGCTCAGCATTAAATGCTACATTGACACAAGCCCGTGTGCTGAGTGCAGCACACAACACAAATCACTAATAATAACAATTTAACATCAGCTTTAGTTCAAGGTCCTTACAAACTTTGTGTTTGTTCGTAGCTCACGGGTGTCCAAGCGTCCAGTGCACGTGTCCGCGGACGGAGCGGCCGCGCTGGCGTGGAGCGGCGCTGAAGCCCTGCTGGCTTTGCAGCGGCTGAGGCTCACCCCCAACAACTGCAAGGGGAAACGGTCAGTGCCTAACATTTATCCAGCTATCTACCGGCGAAAGAATTTTGAAAATTTGACTCGTGGCTATAATATTTGCTGCGACAAAAATTTATCGTCTATTTGTTTCGTGCGAATGTAAAACAAATGTACGCCAAAATGGACGATACATTTGGCACGTGTCTGCTGATATTTGAGCAGGAAATCACCGCGCACTTTGGATTGCGGTCGCCTTACAACTAAACAAAACTCGGCCCACTGCAAAGCGTGGCCGAGTATTTGCTCGGAAATTTTATTTACATTTTTGCAAAATAACGTAAATAGTTTTTTTTTAATTTGTATGTAGAGTGGCGATCTGTGGCGCGGCGAGCGGCGAGGGCTGCGTGCTGGTGCAGCTGTTGAGCAGCTGGGGCGCGCATCTCACAGTGTGCGCGCCGAGACACGCCGCCACCACGCTAGTAGAGCGAGGTTAGTACAGCATTCTATGTTTTAAGCTTTGCTCTCTTGATCATTAGGTAACGTACCCATATCACTCTTAGTATAGTAATGCCAAGTCCTGATCTGACAAGAGTTGTCGTGCATTTTCTACCTGCCGACCAAAAAACACATATTTTATTGAGAGTTGGCGTGCTAACAATCGTTTTACGAAACTAAAAAAACATGTAATGATAAAAAAAAAACTACAAATCAAAACTACTGGAATAACCTCTTAAGAAAACGCCAGCGCACCATTTGCTTAGAAGCATCTCGTGTCAATAATACTCGCCTATCTATACTTGTGCATAACATCTCCTTTGGAAGTTCTTTCTCTGTCAAGGCAGTGCGGTTGTGGAATGATTTGTGATTATTTATGATAGTGTGAATGGCTCAGGACATTAGAAAGGCGCCTGCCCTGCCTTTCTAATGGCGCCTGCCTTTCTTATGTCTGTGGTAAATACCTCAATAACTATTTCTCCCACAGGTGCCCACGAGTTCGTAGACATAGTGAAATCCAAAGACAACGTGGCCTCCGAGTGGTTATCCCTCGAGGCGCACGCGCTGACCCGCGGGCCGTGGGACGCGCTCGTGACGTGCGAGCCCGCCGCCGTGCCCGCCGCCGCCTGCACCGCGCCCGCGCTACTCAAGTAACTACAATACAAAGACAATAATAAATAAATCATCATCATCAGCTTATATTAGTCCACTGCTGGACATAGGCCTCCCCCAATGAGCGCCATAGCGCCCGGTCTTCAGCTTGACACATCCAGCATCTACCTGCAATCTTTCGCACGTCGTCATCCTACCTAGTCGGAAGTTAAATAATAAATAAATAATGCTGGACAATCCACACAGCATTATCTAGCCCCAAGCTACGCAGAGCTTGTGTTATGGGTACTAGATGACTGATATACTTAATACAATACATTTTATATCTAGATATTTTTTGTCATACATACAAAACGGCCCGAACACCGGGAACAAATATCTTCAGGTCGTACACACAATTGTCCCGAGGCGGGAATCGAACCCTCAACCTCCTGCATCGCCCTTCGTCCACTCGAGGTCTATCGATTATGTTTTCCTGTACGACTTGTCCCACTCTGTGTTATCTAAAATCTTCTCTTATCGACAGTTTTGTTGCCTTTCTAAAATAATCTCTTTTCTCAGAGCGACGGCGAGTCGCGGCAGTGCGCTAGACTTGCGCTCTCGGCCGCTCCTGACGGACCGGCTGCCCGCGCCCGTGGCACTTGTTTTTGCAGCCTCCTTTTATTCCTATAGACTGCTCAGGGTGAGTCTAGTTCAGAATAACTCAGAGTCGGTCTAGTCTAGTTCAGTATGACTCAGAGTCAGTGTAGTCTAGTTCATTATGACTCAGATTCAGTCTAGTCTAGTTCAGTATGTCTCAAAGTAAGTCTAGTCTAGTTCAGTATGACTTAGAGGGTGAGTCTAGTTTAGTACGACACAGAGTATAGTCTGGTTCAGTTTGACTCAGAATGGGTACCTAATGACAGATATACATAATACAATACATTACATTGATAGTTTTTTATATTATACATAGGAACGACCGGAACTCTCAGATTAAATGTCTGCAGATCGTACAAATATTTTTCCCGAGGCGGGAATCGAACCCGCAACCTGCGTCGCAAGCGCATCTTCGCTCGCCGCGCCAAATCGTTCGTCAGTATGACGCAGAGTAAGTCTACGTAAGTATGGGTCAGAGTGATTCTAGTCTCGTTAAGTATGACTGAGACTGAATCTAGTTCAGTAGGACTCGAGAGACTGAATCTAGTTCAGTAAGACTCGAGAGACTAAATCTAGTTGAGTAGGACTCGAGAGACTGAATCCAGTTCAGTAGGACTCGAGAGACTGAATCCAGTTCAGTAGGGCTCGAGAGACTGAATCCAGTTCAGTAGGACTCGAGAGACTGAATCCAGTTCAGTAGGACTCGAGAGACTGAATCCAGTTCAGTAGGGCTCGAGAGACTGAATCCAGTTCAGTAGGGCTCGAGAGACTGAATCTAGTTCAGTAGGACTCGAGAGACTGAATCCAGTTCAGTAGGGCTCGAGAGACTGAATCCAGTTCAGTAGGGCTCGAGAGACTGAATCTATTTCAGTTTGAGCGCGACAATGGCGGCGGCGGCTGGTCGAAGAATTGCTGCGATCATAATTATAATGTATATTAAATAAAAGTATATCAAAAAATTACAAAATCCTCTGCTAATAAACATTGTTTGAAACATGTAATATGTTATTTCCAGTGGCTACTGGGGTGCGGCACACACACGGACTGGCTGGAAGACAACTACCGGATGAGAGAGGGACTCGAGATACTCACCCAACTCGTCGACTCGGGACACCTCACGCCCACACTCGATAAGGTTAATAAATAATCACTAATATACATAATATATATAAATTACAAGCTGCGCCCCGCGGCTTCGACTGCGTGTAAATTTCTGTGCAATTGTCTTAATTTTTTTTTAATGTAAGAACCATCTGCGACGTATTAGAAAACATTACGAATGAATTTGGTAAAGCCTTTCTCAAGTTATAGCGTGACCATACGAAAATTGCTTTATTTTTATACATATATAAAAACGAAGATGTGTTTTTCCTCTTTACGCTTAAACTAATAAATGAATCGGGCTGAAATTTTGCATCGAAGTTGTTCTAGTTTTAGAATAAGATATGGGCTAATTCTTATCTTGGGAAACGAGTGATTCGATCTACGAAAGATTGCAGACAGTTTTGGATGCGGCAAGCTGATGACAGTGCGTTATGGCGCTTATTAGAGGAAACCTATGTCCAGCAGTGGACTAATATATGCAGATGATGAAAATAGCATAGAATAAAAAATATTTCTTTACGTTTAAAAAATATTAAGAAAACGCATAAAATACCTTGAGTCTTAATAAAATCTGTTTTTTTTTAAATTCCAGGTGTATTTCCCCCAAGAGTTCGAGAACGCACTCGCCCACGCGTGCAGTGAAGACGCCATCGGCACAACCGTAGTCCGATTCCCCTGAAGGCTGAACTCATTTTGATAAGATTCTTACATCACTAACAAGATCTCCGGTGTCTTGAACTTACACTATCAATTTGACTATTGACTATTTAACATTTCCTTGTGTAATTTTTCAATGACTGATCGAGCTTTTAACCAAAGGTTTAGCTTTTAATTGACGGTTAGTTAATCGAATCTGACAGTTTTTACACGTAATTTTCTGCTATGTATGTTAACATACAAAAAACTTCTTTTATAACAAAACTTTTGAAACTATCATGGTTATTAACACTAAAGTCATTTAAAACGGGATACTTAGTGGGTGGTAGTGGTAACGTTCGTAGCAAAAGACAAAAAATGAGGGTAGTTCGGTATGTCTGCCCATAAAAACGAACTCGCAGTGCCTTCAGTTATTCCGTGATCATGGCGCATGAAACTGTGCCGAAATATTGGATAACTCAAAAATCAAATCATGGTAAATATCCCGTTTTAAATGACTTTAGTTCGTTTATAACGTCCGTATTCTTGACTTTTTACTAAAGACCTAAAACTTTCTTTCCTATCGTCGTCAATTTACTTATTGGTGTAAATCGCCAAGAAAAACAGTAAATCTTTAAGTATGTACATATCGCTCCGACCCCTTTACTCCCGAGAAGGTTCAATCGCACTGTCTCTTTCACAAAATGGCGGACTTTGTACACGTCATAAATTTGAGTCAAACTTATGCGTTATATTAAGAAATATTAAACAGAAAATGATCTTGATGTAGTTAACTAATTAAAATTCTATTTAGATATTTAAAATCGACTCTCCAAAGTACCGGGTCTCTAAATTATTTAAATTGAGGACAATACTTTGTAAAACTTTTTTCTAAGAAACTATCTAAGCTCTTTGTGAAAATCAGTTTTCATCTAAAAATGTTCCTATTTGTTAACCCACCACTTCTTCTGGCTTCTCCCGGTCTTGTGGGCGGAAACTCCTATTGTTGCTATATTTTAACCATTTGCCATAATCGATCTGTATTATAAATTAAAAGATACATAAATTATGTATGTAGGTGCTCAAATTCATAGTATAATTTAGTTATATATAAAGGATAAAACAAAACATTATTTACAATATTTACAGTTATACCGAGTTGTCTTTATTTTCGAGAAAAATCGATAAAAATATATTGTACTAGCTGCACCCCGTGGCTACGCCCGCGTGGAAATTTTTGCATGTTTTCTCACCGTTTAAACCTTCCCTGGACTACGACAAACATTTCAAAACCAAAATCAGCTAAATCGGCCCAGCCGTTCTCGAGTTTTAGCGAGACTAACGAACAGCAATACATTTTTTATATATAAAGATTATCAAATCCATCCAGTTCAATATTTACCGAAACATGTTACAAAATATTTGTTTATGGTTCCTGTGTATTTTAAGAGTGATATCATATGAATTATGAAAGCGTCCAATGTTTTAGAAGTGTATATGTGTAAAGAGTAATATGTAGATAGAGAAATCGATGTTATACTGAAATTATATTATTATATTGTTGTTTTAATATATGTTTTTCTTTTCAACGCACCTACCTATAATTTAAGCGTGTTTTAAATCACTTATGTCATCAAAGTCATCAGTATCTTGATGACCGATGTGGCGCGGTAGGCGAAAGTCCGCCTGCGACGCAGGAGGTTGCGGGTTCGATTCCCGCCTCGGGACAATTATGTGTATGATCTGCAGATATTTGTTCCGGGTGTTCTCGTCGTTTTCTATGTATAATAAAAAATATCTATCTATGTAATGTATTGTATAATGTATATCAGTTATCTATTACCCATAACACAAGCTCTGCTTACCTAAGGTCTAGATAATGCTGTGTAATCCACACAGCATTATTTTATTTCAATTTTATTTTAGTATCTATGACTCCAGTAATAGTTAATAGAATTGGCCAATATTCACTATTTGATTTAATAAAATTGAAGTGAACAGATTTTTATTATTTTATGAATCAAAAACATCTTATTTCTTTTTTTATTATAATTTATATTATAAAATTTAACTTGTCTAAGTCCTTTTTGGTATGCCTAAAGAAATAAAGGGTAATTTTTTTTCCTAATTTCATGAGCTCACTGTCCACAGTTCCAATTTGTTGTAGAATCAATCTCTTTTCACACCATTAAACTTAGTTTTATTAATTCCCTCAAGTTTATATTCAAAACGTAGGATCTTTGGTACTACAGTAATACAGTGGCGTTCATTATGCTGCTGATGATGATGATGTTATGTTTGAAGTAAACTTCTATGAATACACTGCTCTACAATAAAGAAATACACTATGTAGGTACTAGTCTAAAACTAGAACATTTGGATAAAATGAAAGTAGCAAGCCGTTTCGAATAAATCCAAAAATTTAATAATTTAAGTCAAAACTTATTTAATTACAGTTTCTTATTTACGATTACTTAGACTTTGAATCTCTCCCTGGCAGATTCAATCCTTAAGGGCTCAATAACCCCACGTTGATTGACGAAGGGTTATTCCACGATCTATCATACATAGCAACACACTTTCCACGCGTAATCAAACTAAAAAGGTCAACAAGGCCCTACTCTATTATTAAAACCTTATCATATCACTCTATCTGATTATAACTTAATAACGGATCAATGAATCAATTGTTTCAAATTAATTTGAAACAATTGGTTCATTCACTTTATAACAATGACGACTAAGATACAAGTAAAACAGTGGAAAACAAAAAAAGCTGATAAAAATGAAGTCCTAATAGAAAACTTTGTAACAAAAGAGATCCAAAACATATTCACACCTCTCAATATATTGCAAAAAATAGTTCTAAGTTGGAATTACAAGATCAGCAACAATTTTATATTTCCTAATGATTGGAGAAACTATATATTGTCTCTTATGAGTGTTCTGATTGTTATCGCATTGTTTATTACAAGAATATATAAAATTATATCTAATTTATTATTTACTAAAGCGCCTTCAGCACTTTATAAGCTCTGTGTCAGCCTGAACTTCACTCTGTTCATTTTCGGTCATGTAATTGTGTTCATTGCCAATACTAAATACACCAATTGCTATGTCCAACTAATCTTAAACTGTCAGATAATTCTAAATTCCTTAAACTTTACTGCAAGAAGTGTCAGTTTCTATATATTTTGGAATTGGTTTTTCTGTTTAGCTAACTGTGTACAGTTTGTTTTGCCATACTGTTTGTTCTTTTTATATATTTCGGACTTTAATGTTTTTGAATTTGTGTCATACATAAGTTTGATTGTTTTCGATGCTGATGTGGTTAGCTCTATAAGAATTGCTGTTTTTATCAAAGATTTTGTCAACCGTTGGCTTTATAACGTTAAGATCAAGAAAAACACGAAAGATAAAGCTAGCTGCTATTATGTTAAAATGTTCAATGTTTACGTTAATATTTTGAGTTCTTATGAAATGTTTGTTATTGTGTTTCAAGATTTGGTAAGTTGATATATTGTGATCAACATTTTTGTTTAAGTTTCATCATTCAGTTCATTTGTTTTCATTTCATTTCAATCTATGAACAATATATAAAAAAAACATAAATACAGCCAAACACACGCACAAGGACTTCCTCCTTATTTAGTAGTCGGTTAAAAACCGAAGAAAGAGGATACAAAACGACCTACATTTTGACATTTATTGAATTATTAATTAGAACTGCGAAATCGCCAAATACACTAATTATTATAAATAACATACAAACAAACATACAAAACTGACATTATTGCTGTACTACGAGTATTATTACTGAAATTGAATATTTATATGTTTTCAGTTGATATATTGGTCGCTAGACGCATTTGTACATTCGATGCTGTATGTGGAACAGGCTGTGATTAACACTCAGAGACATGTAGGTATGTTTTGAATTCTAAGCGTTATTTATAACATTATTAATTCAACTTCAACTAGTGGGAAAAAAAAACCGCATCAAAATCCATTGCGTAGTTGCATCTAAGCATACCTATATAGGGACAGACAGACGGCGGGAGCGAGATTGTTTTATACTATGTAGTGTGCGAGAGACTGCAGGTAGATGCTGGATACGTCAAGCTGAAGACAGGGCGCTATGGCGCTCATTGGGGGAGGCCTATGTCCAGCAGTGGACTAAGATAGGCTGATGATAATGATGTAAAGATGTTTATGGGTTCCCAGGAAACGTCTCCTATAGCCCTGGGCGTGATTCTCTGGTGGACCGCCAAGCGCATCATCCTAATAGCGATACTGGTTCTTCAGATAGAGAACATACATATTGCTATGGAGAGGGTTCAGGCTTACTCGCTTGAAGCCCTCAAGAGTGATTGCTCAGGTTTGTCATTTACAAATCTGTGCACCAATTTTAGGGCCCAAATTAGCGACATAGCGTCTATATTATCAAATATTAGCGCTTATATTATTGCCCTTATTTAGAAGTTTGTTACCTCTACGTTACTGCTAAACAGATCGGGCTGATATTTTGCATCTAGATAAAATATAGGTTACTTTTTATCTCGGAAAATGCCGGAGAAGACTCTAGCAGATGACATAATCAAGATCAACTTACTTAGTGCCTAGATAAACCTATGTTAGGATTTAAGACCCTATCAACAGTAAACTGTAAGAAATTTGTAACAATAATTAAATATATCTATCATCATGACGACCGCCTGCGACGCAGGAGGTTGTGTGTGTTTGGTTGGTTCGATTCCCGCCTCGGCAAATTGTGTCTACGATCTGCAGATATTTGTTCCGGGTGTTTTGGTCGCTTTCTATGTAGGTATAGTAAAAATATCTATCTATTTAATGTATTGTATTAAGTATATCAATCATGTAGTACCCACAACACAAGCTTTGCTTAACTAGAGGCTATTATGATGCTTATTTATTTATTTATTTAACAAAATCCACAGTCCTTATTCTAGACAAACTTAAAATACTATGTTTTTCCTACGACCAATGACGGATTTACATTTTATACATGGATATTTGGATATTTGATATATATGCTGTGTGGATTGTACAGCATTATTTATTTATATATATATTTATACTTCTAGAAGCCGAAAGAAGAATGCTGAAGAACATCCTCCGTCTCCACCGCGACTCGTTCTCCCGCGCCAACGCCAGAGGACTGTTCTACCTGGACGCCACGCTGCCGTTGGCCCTCGCTACTAACATCGCCAACTACACGTTTGTACTGCTTCAGTTCTCGCAGTTCAATGGCAATGTTATTAAATAAACGAAGAGTTTTGGCCGAAGGGTGTCAAGTTAATTCTTAGTTAGTGTATTTTATATTTAAATTTTTTTTTTTTTTTTGTCGCTTTGGTGTAAAACTGTAAAGACAATGTAAATATAGGTACCTACTATCAATAAATAAATAATAAGTCTAAACGGCTGAAGCAGCTAGTGGTTAATAAATCAGCAAATACATTTGTGAAACAATGACAAGGTACAGTATAGCTATGTAATGTTCTAGAATCCAAAATATTTTATCTCAACAAAAGCATTAATGAATTAAAAAATTACAAAAACTAAAATCACACCAACTATCTTGGATTCTGGAACCAAGTAGGATGACGAACGTAGGTACCTACCCACTGATAAAAATGTTGATGAATTATATTGATAAAGTTATTATCTTTTGATAAGCGATATCAGTAGGTTTATTTTTTGTAAATGCTGGAATCTTAAAATATAGAACCTGTTCTTAACAAACTTCAGCGTTACTGTTAAAATAATTTTCTACACTAATATTATTAAGAGAAAAGATGTTTGCATTGAATAGGCTCCGAAACTACTGGGCCGATTTAAAACATTCTTTGACCCTTGGGAAGCTACACTAACTAAAAATCACCCGGGACAGAGGCTATATTTATTACTAGAAAGAATTTGGGATACCTACAACAACTTCAATAATGTAATTATGTAATTAAATCGGCTGGCTCTTGTCGCTGCAATGATGCAATTTCCTCCACTTTTTTCCTTCAATGCGGTCTATTTACTTCTTTAAACGACATGACAGCCGTTTTATCCTTAATCTGTCTCATATAGACATTTCTTGGGCTTCCCCTTCCTCGTTTTAGTTCCACTTTTCCGTTCTACTCTCGTTTTTAAATAATTTGATGGCCAGGGAATAACAATAATAATATAATCTTGAATGTAGCGATGTAATAAAAACGCAGTGTTTAAAGTTTTTACTTTATAAAATTGTTAAGTTACATAAAAGCTTAATATTCACAACTTAAACCAAGTTACTCTACTGACTTCTAGATACATTTCTAAGATTCTAACCCAGATAGTTATCTATGGATTGTAACATTTTCAAATATAAATTAAAGCTATTTTTTTGCGACGCAGTTTTTTCTTTCCCGTGAGGCAAGAGTTGGTCGCTAAACTCCCAGTGCTTCCGCCAGAACAAGTAATCAGAAAAGTGGTGCAATTTGTAATATAGTCCACTATCATTGCCCGTTGAATACGAAGAATCTTATGAATTATCACTACATAATCTCATTCGAAAATATGTCCAAGTTACGATCGGCATTAGCAATTACCTGAATTGCGCCGTTTTGAAATCGGTATAGTTATTTTACACACTGGCTTATTGTACTTTCGATCCGGCGACGACACATACGTTTAGTTTATAAAGAGAACCACCATTTACCAAATCATTCGTGTTGGTAAAAGATATAGAACCTTTTCCCAACACGAATGATATACACGATTTGTCTCACAAAGGGCCCACTTAACAAATCTCTTAAAAAACAACACTGTCTATCACTGGTCCTCTATCTCTTGTTCTCTGGTTCGACGCACGCATCACTTTAAACCGGGACGGCGGCGGAGGCTTTTCGCCTCACCATCGGCCAAGCCAACTCTCAGGCAGGAACAGAGATGTGACGCCGCCTGCAGCGCACAGGAAGCCGTCCAAATGCTACTAGCCCCTAGTAAAGGGGCTCTTAAAAAAGTGTTTTATTTTAAATATAACACAGTTCACTACTTTCATCAGTAGCCCTCTATTTCTGCTCAGAAAAGAGATGTGACGCCATTTACAGCGCTCAACACTCTGTTGCTCAGTAGTCCTATCTCTTCTCCTCTGGTTGGACGCAGCTCAGCACTTTAAACCGGCGGCCCATCGCCTCGCCGTCGGCCAGAGTTTGTGGCAGAGGCTGGCGCAGCGTCTCTGGTAGGAACAGAGATGTGACGCCGCCCAGAGCGCTCAGCACGCCCATTATTGTGAGGGGTAGGGCTCGCCAGTACACGGCCTGGAACGGAAATTAAGATTTGGTTAAAGATATCTCGTTAACAATTTATACAATAATAATGTTTTACAAAAAGTGTGAGTCGGACTCGGGCACGAAGGGTTCCGTACCATTATCTCATATTATACTCTAGTTATTTTCTTATGTAATTTTCCAATATTTCGGCAAAGAAACAAGCGCCATGATGTCGGAATAACTGGCTGAGAACTAAATATCCCGTTTTAAATGAGTTTTGTGTTAATAACCATGATAGTTATGAAACTTTTACACTTACCAGATGCACGATATGCGGCACAGCAAGTAACGCTAGCCCCGCGAGGAAGGACGCGGCCGCCATGGCCTGCGCTCGCAGCACGGTCGGCAGTAGCTCTCCCACTAGCACGTAGAACACTGCGAATGATGACGCACAGCACAGCCGGCCCAGCATGGCCAGGGCTACTGTTATCCATGGCCAGGCTGGAAAAATATAAAGATAGAAAACACTTTATTATACCACATAAACAGAAAACAATACAGTAATAAACTATAGAATAAAGGAATTATAAGGAGCGGTCTTATCGCTGAGAGCGATCTCTTCCAGGCCACCTTAGGATGGATCGGACATGAAGGAAAGTCGTGTTAGTTACACTATTTATAACTCAAGAACGGCTGAACCGATTTGGCTGAAAATTGGTGGAGAGGTAGCTTAGAACCAGAAAACGGATATAGGATACTTTTTTATAATTTTAACCATTTGACACATAGATTTCCACGTGGGCGAAGCCGCTGGACGCAGCTAGTAAATAAAATAAAATATGGTTACGTACACTCAGGCACCAGTACACAGCTGAGACACGCGAGCCCTCCAACACACATGCAGATGCACAGCACCCAGCGCCTCCCAAACCGCTCCATGCAGCGCCACGCCAGGAAGTACGAGGGCAGTTCGACGGCTCCTCCTGAGGATACGAAGATATGAGTCGTGGTAGAGGGAAAAGTAACATTGACGTTTAACGATTCTGTGAAGAATACTTAATAACAGAAAACAGGACTTATAATTATAAGTCCTGTTTTCTGTTCTAGGTTTTGTATTTTTTGTGCAAAATATTTAAGAAATAAATCTAGGCTAATTAGCCTAGATTTATTTCTTAAATATTTTGCTATCTAGTTATGATTTTACTTTTAAAAAGAAGTAAAAATTATAATAAGATATAACTCACCAATAAAAAACGCCAAATAATCATCGACTCCCAAATTCGGCGAGTTATAGCTCAAACTATTATACACAACCCCAAGCGCTATCCAATCAAACGTGAGTAGAAAGAACTTCTTCCTTATATTCGGGTATCTAAACACATCCAGCGGAGACGCCTTACAATCTCCTTCTGAATTCTGATCGTCCATCCTCTTATTTTCTATCACATCTTCTTCACCTTCGTCTTGTATAAATATCTTACTTACTAACTGTATAGACTTTCGTCTTAAACTATTCGACGGAGACTTAGCGAAATCTGTTTGCGTTGATTTCGTTGGACTCGGATTTAGTCTGTCTTCGTCTATGTCTCTTATTCTAGCTTTCTTATTGACTATGTCTGCTACTTCTGAAGCTATTATTCGTTCTAATTCTCTCTCATCTTCGTTGATTATACTGAGGTCTGGTTTGAAGGTAAGCATGTTGCTGATTCTTCTGTCGTATTCTTCCTTATCTGCTGTGCCTGGGATGTGACCGTTCATATTTGGGAGCATTGCTATTTCTGATTCTGCTATCGGCTCTTCTTCGACATTTTTGATTTTCTTCTGAAAAGTAATCATTCATGTTTATATGGGTGGTTTTGTTTAGAGGATTTTACATGATAGTCTTAGAAAAAATTATCAATGCTAGGCTTATATTTCTAAGTCGATTATTTATTAATAACACGAAGTGTAAAATTTCCTACGTAAGTTTTGATAATAATCAATAGATTTCTTGACCCAAAACCCAAGGACCCCTCGGTCCTTATCTTTTTTTTTCCCTTCTTCTCAATGTTCTTTTTTTGGCAGCATTCGGTTATAATATTTTTTTTTGTTTCTTTTTGTGTTTTTTTAAATAAGTTTTGTACCCCTAGCTTCTAAAACTTTTTTTATTTGTGTATGTTTGTGCATTCTAGGATTAAATTTACACTAGTGTTGTACCAGACCAATGTTATTTAAGGTTTTAATAAAGAATTTTAGAAATTGATTGATTTATTTATTATCATGTTTATGGGAGTAGAATTTTGTAAAATAAATTAAAATTTTAAGTTTATCGCTAAATTATTAATTACCTATCTCATTCAAGCCATATTGGTTGGAATTAGGATCGAATGATGATTCTTTGTTATTGGCAACTGAGTCTGGTTGGACAATTTTCTGCCAGTGTCAAGTAATGGAAAATAATTGTAAAATTAATATTATAGTAGTATTATAGTTATAAAATTATAAACATTATTTGATATTTTCACCAGAGCCTAGCAGGGTGTACCACGTGCAGGTTAGGTTGGCTTGGGAGACTAGATGTTGGATTTCTCCTTACACCCCTTACTATCAAATGATGTAAATTATTAATTATATCACGATGTTCTGACTTTCGTAAGAAGTTGAGAATAGGTGCGTCCCTCGTGAGACGCTAGGAATAGTCACGCATGAGACCTTGATGGATACGGCAAGCTGAGGTCAGGGTGCTACTGGGGCTCAATAGGGGAGGTCTATGTCCAGTAGTGGATTATTATAGGTTGATGATGATGATATTTGACTCACATGTAATTCTAATAAAAATCCTCTCTGTAGTTGTATCCCGTTCTTCCTCGCGAGATTCCTGAAGACCTTCTCTGCATCGGCTATGCGGCCGCGGCCCACCAGCCACCGAGGAGACTCGGGGATCAGCCAGTAGTAGCTGAAAAGATACAGAACATTAGTCATTAAAATTATTAGATCGTCCTTACCTTAAGTACCTTTTTACATCCTTATTAATTTGTATAATTCTCTAGTCGAGTCACTAATAACATACGGACTAACAAGCTACGGTAAAACATTTACAACCTACCTAGACAAAATATATAATATTCAACTAAGAATACTTAAAATAATAATACCCAATAAAATTAAAATAAACCTATATAAAGATGACAATATTACTGGAATATACAAATACTGCAAAACATTACCGATTCATACAAAATTTAAAATGAACTTTTTGATAGAACAATTTCCAAACAAAGACTTGCAAATAAAAATTACACATAAACTTTCTACAAGACAAAAAACTCAACATAAACTCGTTATGCCTAGAATTTATAACTATTACGGCAAACGTACAAACAGATATCTTATACCTAATTTAATGAACGAAATTCCTTTTAAAATTTCATCAAATATTAACGACGAAAACTTTAAATTAATAATTAAAAAATACTTCTACGATTCACTATAACTTTAAATTACTTAAAACTTGTTTTTTATTTAGTCACCCTGTATAATGTTATCAGTTCGCTCCATCCGCTGGTAACCGAGCGTAGGTACCTATTGTAATTTTTGCTCGCGCGCTGGACAATTGATCATTGTACCCTTTTACTTGCAGGGTGTAGCCTGCTTTTTAATTAGGTAAATACGAATACATATTTATTGAAATGTTTTAATTTATAGAGACTAATAAGCTTACAGACAAACGGGATAACCGTTTCAGTTAGCTTTTAGATTAAGATGTAATTATTGTAAAATATAAATAAAAGAAAAAAAAAAAAAGTCCAATGTTTATTATTTCTAAACTAATCATAGATCTAGTAAAACTGATGCTGTGTAAATACGCCCTAAACCAAAAATGCTAGGTAAATACATAGGTACTTTTTTGTACTTGTTCCATCGGTTGTACTTCCCACGAAAGGAAAGGCAGCCCAAAAGCTACTGTGAGAATTGCGAACTTTGTATCGGCTTTCATACGATTAGAGTAACGATTGAACGTAAGAAAGCTCAAAATTTCGTATTTCGGTGTTTTATATCAGGCTTCCAGTACCTTGCGGCCCTGCCCTTAATTGGACAGGTCGGTTGAATGAAAGTTATGTAGTATTAAGTATATCAGTTATCTAGTACCTGTCTTGTACAAATAACACAAGTTCTGCTTAGCTTGGGGCTAGATATAGCTGTGTGAAATGTCCAGCATTATTGACTTCGAGTATTCCATGTTTTACCTGTATAGCAGAATGAAGGGTAAACTGGTGACCAGCGACAGATGGTACCAATCCCGCACAGCATACGCCAGCAGCGCCAGGATGCACATTCCTGTTGCAAACAGCATGCCTACCACTATACCTGCAATAGAACAGTTCTATCATCATTATCGTCGACAGCCATTACAGGTGGAAAGGTATGTGGTTAAAGATATTTATTTATCAAAGAACAGAGTTTTTTTATACAGTGTTAATGTTTACATTTGTAGATTTATGTAGTACGTTCTAAGCCTAATTAATAAACCAGTTATATAGGGGGTAACACGAGTAACAATTGTTTGCACAAGTAACAAGATATATTGTCACCATTCATTTTTTACCACTTCCATCTTACCCGTCAATACAAAACTATTATAAATGTGACGAGTTAAAGCCCATATTTAAATACACATTTTTGTGCTGTGCAGCGGTGATTTTGAGCTGTGCGACAAGCAGCAAAGATTACTTTGTATCAGAGTTCTAGACCGAAATACCGGGAGCGCATAGCTAACTAGCAGTAATCCTTACCCGTATAAGTCCTCTTAGTAGGTGGCATGAGCTCCAAAGCCAGTATAAAAGGCAGCTGGTACAACGCCGGGAAGAACAACCCTCCAGCCACCCTGAGAGCTGCGTACCCCCAGTAGGTGGTGGAGAATGAGGCTGCGATGGAGAGAGGGACTTCTAGGAAGATCATGAGCAGGATTGTTGGGCGGCGGCCGTATCTGGAAAGAATATTTTCGTCAGCATTTTTTCTCCCTATCCATGTTTACTGTATGAAGGACATAATGGAGTTCATTATGAAACTTCATATTGTGACCTTTGTATCATATGCTGCAGTGCCAAAAAAATGTTTTATCTATAGGAGATTATGGGTAGGTATTTCAAGTGAACGATGGTTTGAGGATTTTAAATATAACTTGAATTTATTATCTCTATATTATTTTCGAAGCTTGAAAAGATAATTAGTGATATCCCAAATTTGTATTTTATCAAGAATAACCTTATTTGTTTAAAGGTTACAAAGCTTGAACAACATAACTATAAAAATGCGCGCTTTACAAAGTGCTCATACGACGTAATTAGTTTATGTAACTTTTGTTTAAAATTTGTATAATTTTAGTAGCAAATGATTTAAGAAGTATAAGTTATTATAAATAGTATTTTTGTCAAAAAACTTTTAAAGGCGTTCAGCCTGTCGAGTTATTAATTAATTGGTTTTGTATCTAGTTAGGTTCTAAACAGTGTTTAGTTAATCTACGATTGTAAAAATTTGTGTTAAATAAAGAACTTTGAAAAACAAAACAAACAATCCCAATAGACCGGCACTGATTTATCATTCATTTACTTGATCATTTTCTAAAGCTTTATCATATTTTATGTACCTATCTACTTAATTTGAAGTCAGCCTGACTTATTATAAAGGTCTTGAAGACACCGTAAGATGAAGATGCACTTGTCATTAAAGAGACCCAGGTTGTGAGAAATGATCAACGATATTCTCTTACCTGTCTGACATCCATCCAAAAAATAGGTTCCCGAAGATGGAGCCAACCCAGAAGAGAGTGTTGCTCATGCGCGGGATCCAGTCTTTGTCGCAAAATAGAGAGAACTGGAATAGGAACCAAACATAGTAAGTATCATTATGGATCGGGACGGTCGGGCTGGCTAAAGGATATCTGGGAACTACCAATGGTTTCCACTTAGAATAGAAAAACCATGAAGTTAGTGGAAAGAAGATGGTCGCAACGAGCAACGGGCCATTTTAAAGTTCGCTGTGGATGGTACATTACGCCCCGTAACATCTGTAACACCGGTCAGTACATGGCTTAAGATAAACTTAGTTTAGCGCTTTGAACCGAGTTCAGCGCAAAGCGCATGGTGATATGGTTGACACTGAAAGGTGAAATTGGACTATGGACGTCTTTTTGGCAGTCTCGAGGCTAGAATCTAAGGCTAGGATTGCTTCTGTTATCCTGTCTCTAGAAGTAGGTTTAGTTCCAACTTACATCAGTGACCAGCGTCCTGGTGTAATGCTCGGTGCTGTACCGCCATCCGTTGGAGCAGTACTTGGGTTCCTTGCTGCGCGTGATCAGGATCGCCTGCGTGATCCTGTCTATCTGGAAGTATATTTAATTTTATTACTACGGGGACATCAAATAGAAACTACTTATATTTCTGAAACTACATTATGTAATGTTAGCACGCCAACCCTCTTATATAAAACATGTGTTTCCTGGTCGGCAGGTAGAAAATGCCTCGGCATTAAGCCCACCCTTTGAACCCTTTGTAGTGTAATAAAGTTTTTAAATAAATAAACAGCTTTCCCATAATTATGTTGGAGGACACATTGCGAGATAATTATACCAAATTAATTTTAAAATAAAAAATAGGCTTTAACCAACTTCTCAAGATCTTTATGTGGGCAAATTGGAGCCTGATCCATAAAGTAGTTTTGGCGTTGTCTTTGGCTAAATATCTTCCCAACGACACAAACTGTTGCCTTCATTGTTTTAGTAGGACTGGTTTAAGTACTACAGCATTGTGTTGTAGGGCTACATGACATGCAATGCAGCTGTGCCAAAGGTATCTACGAATACCAATCTTCAATTTTAACTTAGTAAAAATAAAAATATTTTTATTTTGCCAGAACAGACACAAATAGTATACATACTCGTATAAATAAACCTTAAATTAACAGAGAAACTGACAAAATCGGTCTCCACTCAGCATGTGCTATGGTAGAGCAGGTCATACCATAGCGCTGGTCTTTCGTAGAGACCGTGGTACGTAAGGTGGCCTACACTTACTTGTTCGATTCTCTGCAGGTCTCCCTCCGCTGGAGTCAGCTTCAGCTGGTGCACCTTGACAGTTCGCAAGACGCCCCCGACTTTTACTGATGCTGTGCTGGAATAGGATACAATTAGTTTTTAGTTTTCGTACGTAATCTTGCTGTTGTAAGTTGACTGTTTACTTTTGAAGTGAAAACTTCTTTAGGCGCGTTAAGCACTTTTTGGGTGAACAAAAAGCGTGAAACTCGCGTTATCGTCACCGAACGCTTTCCTAACTTTGTACACCTATATGTGTACTTTTTGGGTAAACAAAAAGCGTGAAACTCGCGTTATCGTCACCGAACGCTTTCCTAACTTTGTATACCCATATGTGTACTTTTTGGGTGAACAAAAAGCGTGAAACTCGCGTCATCGTCAACGCACGCGTCCCAGTATAAATAAAATACAAAATTACTTCGTTTTCACTTCTATCGGCAGTAAAACTTTAGAAACAATCATGGTTATTAACACTAAAGTCATTTAAAACGGAATATTTACCATGATTAGATTTTTGAGTTTTTCAATATTTCGGCACGGTTCAGCAGTGGTAGGTGTTTGTAGCAAAAGACAAAAAATGAGTGTAGATCTGTATGTCTGCCAATAAAACTTCAGTCATTCCGTGATCTATGGCAGTACCCAAAGACTGCCTCGCATGTTTTTTTTCTGTTATATTACATGTGCCTGAGTTACATTGAACTTTTCTATGATCCACTTGAGCTTAAATTACATACGAGAGAATAGCAAAGTATTTTTATATCTTGACATGAATATGGGGTCGTCTATTTTTGCTTTCGGTAAAAGTTGAAGTGAAAAAGACACCTCTAGCTTAAGGTTTTTGTTATTATAGTGCGTAAGCCCTTGCACTCGGGGTAATCACGAAAAAATTTAATAATATCGCAAAAAAAAAAATCGATTTCAGCTGGACTTGAACGCGCCATCTTCCCTCAGTACTTGAACGCTGTAACCAACTGAGCCCCGAAATCAAGTACCTACCTAATCGATGAGGACTTCCTACGGATACGCCGTTAGCTCCACCTAAAGGTGAAACATTGAACTTTGTCCATTTTTGGGAGAATTTTTAACACCTCTTGTTTTTGTTTAGAGATGTTACCAACCGGATCGTAAACAGTAGGTAGATATTTTTTATCTGCAACTAGCTGCGCCCCGCGGCTTCACCCTCGTGGAAATATTTGTCAAATGGTTTATAAACCTTCATCTTGAATCACTCTATTTATTGAAAAAAACACATCAAAATCCGTTGCATAGTTTTAAAGATCTAAGCATACATAGGGACAGACAGACAGCGGGAAGTGACTTTGTTTTATACTATGTAGTGATGCAATCTATGAACTCTCTTTTGTTATGTTCCACTCACCTCTCTTCAACATAATCGTACAACAGATCGTGTAGTCCAATCAGGTCCACAGTATACGCTCTGCACTCCTCGTAAGTCTGCTGGCCTGGTATCGTCAGGTTCTTCAGCAGTTCTTCAGGTAGACCCAGAGCCTCCAGCTCCGATTGCGGCGCGCACCAGTGCTCGGGCGTTGCGTTTGTGAACACCTGGAATTTGAGAACTCCGGGTAAGTTATGCTATCCTGGTAACCACCAAACTCTGCCTGCAGTCTATCGCAGGTCGTAACATACAGGCACAATATATACACAATACCTTTTCGACGACCTCTGTGGCGCGATGGGCAAAAGTCAGCCTGGGTCGCAGGAGGTCGCGGGTTCGATTCCCGCCTCGGGACAAATGTGTGTATGAACTACAGTTTGTTTCGGGTGTTCTGGTCGTTTTCTATGTATAATAAAAATATCTATCTATGTAATGTATTGTATTGTATATACAATACATTACAGTTACATAACTGATATATAGGTACAGACCTATATATCAGTTTTGTGGTACACATAACACTAGCTCTACTTAGCTTAGGGGTAATATAAATTGTTTGAGAAATAAATAAATGAAATACCATGCTGCGTGAATTGTCCAGCATTATTTATTATAATTTTTCCCAGGAACGCGTGCGAACCCGCCGGCAGCAGCTAGTATTAGTATAATAATAAAATCGCTGTTATATGATCGCCTCGCCTCCATATTTGTATTATTTATTTAATTGAATGTCCACTATGAAGATTAATGGGCGTGAACTTGTTATAAAGCTAATGGACATTCGCACGCGAAAAAACATGTACAAATAAAAGGTTTTTTAATGTATTCAGAACTACCTCTTGCCCGAGGCCTTAAAGTTGCTGGTGACTTCGCTCGTAAATAAAATCAAACCTAAGAATAAATCACAAAAATCACATAGTTTCTATCTCTTACTTAATCTAATACATTTCAGTGGTATGTGAAAAATCGCAGTCAAAGTGTTAAAAGAGATTTAACACTTTGACTGCGATTTTTTTTCGACGACTGCGATCTTTTTTTTAACCTAAAAAATTCGTGCTGCCGCTCTACACAGCGGTTGTGTTGCGCCGCACATGCGTTTCGTTCGAAAAATATTACGGCTGTGCTGAGTCACAAAGATCTGTATTTTCTCAGCCGCTGCGCTAGTGTGGATTTACGCATATTAGTCACTTGTAGAAAACACATACCGTGTGATTTCAGCACTCAAAGTGTTAAGTAATATAATACCTGTGCTAGAGGGTCTCACAAAACAATTTATTTATTTATTATTAAACGGCACAATCACCAATTACAAAACATTAGAAATCAGTTCGTATAAAATTATAAAGAATTAAAAACGATGACCGATGTGGCGCTGTGGGCGAAGGTCCGCCTGCGACGCAGGAGGGTTCGATTCCCGCCTCGGAACAATTGTGTGTACGATCTGCAGATATTTGTTCCGGGTGTTCTGGTCGTTTTCTATGTATAATAAAAAATATCTGTCTATGTTATATATTGTATTATGTATATCAGTTATCTAGTACCCATAACACAAGCTCTGCTTAGCTTGGGGCTAATAAATAATGCTGTGTGAATTGTCCAGGATTATTTATTTATTTTATAAAAAATATTATTATTAAGATGCCTAAAACTTTAAACTCTAAGTATGATTTTATAAATAGGTATGTACCATCCACATTCTCAGTTATTATAGTTCTGTGGTAGTACATTAAAAAAACTAATTCACGTAACTTAATCTACTTTTATCTAATTTATTTTGGTAGAGCGAGATTCCCTAACACAGGTATTTCTTTTACTTAAAAGGGAATCTCAAACACTGTTATATTTATTGTACATTAAGTTAAAGAAATAAATATTTTTATTTTTTTTTGTATTGTATTAGGTACTTGCACGGGAGGTGTGTGGAGGACAGTATACCTTGGTTACTTCTCTGCTAGAAATCTTAAAATGGGACGAAAGAGGAATTAATTCAGATTTTTTGATCAAAGCAACATTTTTGTAAGTTACCAATAACAGATGATACGTTTTGGATGAAACTCAGCACGTAACTACCTAAAGACCCAACCTTATCACGATATGATTATCGTAGAGGATTCTTAAGTATAAAATGTACAAGAAAATACAAAATATGTATTTCTTGAACTTAATGTACAATTTATCCGTTAAGTGCCCTTTTAAGTAATCATCATCATCATCATCATTGGCCTATAGCAGTCCACAGCTGGACATAGGCCTCCCCCAATGAGCGCCATAGCGCCCTGTCTTCAACTTGCTGCATCTAGCATCTACCCACTTGCAGTCCTTCGTAGGTCTTAAGTAAAAGAAATAAATATTTTGTTTTTTCTTGTATATTTAGTACTCCTAAAATAAAAAGGGAATTCAGTTAAGGGGCCTCCGGAGGGACGAATTCTTCATACAAACGTAATACCAAAATGATTTCCAATTCAAGCATATTTCCACTATAATATTGTATTATTTGTATTTTAATAGTATTTATCTAGGTTCCTAACTAGTTTTTTTTTCAAAATACTTACCTAAAATTAAATGAAAGCCAATCGCATTTTGCACATTTTTATGCGAAAACGGATAAGTTTTCTTGCTATTTGTTTCGTATTAAAAACATAAATATCTTACGATTTATTTATTAAGGAACATAGCTTATATTGTCTAGTTACAGAATAATAATACTTTGTGAAGAATACAAAAAGTTTTCAGGTATAATTTTTGGTATTACGAAACAAACCAAATTTTGAACGGCTAATATTGCTATCGCGCACGCATGGGGCGCGGCGCAAGGGTTAAACAGGGACAGCGATATTCGGAGCGATTTTGGCAAGCGAGGGTCGCCGGACCCTTAAGTGAGTTGAATACCCTGATTGGTAATAATGTGTATTATTTTCTAAACAATGATAAATATCAAATCAATAACATACGCTTACAATTCAATAGATTATAACATCAATTTAATGAATGGAATGTGTTTTGTCATTAGCATGTGTTTTATGAAAGGGCGAAGGATCTGAAGTATTTCTGATTCATCCTGTCATAACATGACATACATTACAATAACAAAATAACAATGCGCGGCGTGACAAGAGATGTTTAGTACAAATTTAACACCTAGTTAGACGAAGCAGATATAATAAAGTCGTGGTTCACTTTGTAAGTAAGTAGGTAGGTTCCAAAGAATAGAGATTACCTACTCCGATTTAGAAACCAAGATATTTTATGTCAACAAAGACATTTATGAATGAAATCTTAACAAAAACTGATAGCAGAGTCGTAGCCTCAGCATAATTAAGGTACAGTCAGCGTCAAATTGATATGAGCGTCTAGACTTAGTCAAAATGATCTGAAAACCATGGAAGCAATTTGATATACGCAGTTCGAATCATCATATTGTTGTAAGCATCCAAGGTGTTCAAAATATCTTACTACTCATTGTTTCATATTTATGTGAGCAGTCAGGGTGTTTAAAAATCATATTAGCAATTATGAGTTTGAATACTACCTTTAAGAGCTTAGTTTGATTAGATAATTTTGAACACCCTGACTGCTCATATAAATATGAAACAACGAATATTAAGATATTTTGAACACCTCGGGTGCTTACAATAATATGATGATTCAAACTGCGCATATCAAAATTATTTTATGTTCTTCAGATCATTTGACACTGACTGTACCTTTCTTATTGTGTAAGAAATCTGAATCAGAATCCAGCAATAATAAAAAATAACAAATAACAGCGAGATTATCACTGAAAAGTAAAACACAAACTTCAACAGCGCATAATCGAGGATACAGGCGACTGGGCCCATAACAAAACTGGGACCGCGGTCCCAGTTACCTGATTAGTTTTTTCTTGTTTATTTCGTTGGGCGAGTGGGACCACTCGTAATTTTAACCACAAATATATTGTTTAAAGTACAGTTGGCATTATGTCTTATTGTCTTATTGTGCATAAAATATAATAAATAACCTTGAGTTCTAACACAACCTAATAATAGGAATTTAAAAATCAGTCTTCGCATCTCAGTCTCACATGTGGACCGAAAAATGATTAAATATAATATAATATAATATATAAATAGTTTCCCGAGCTTTGCTGTGTTTAAAATAAAACTATCAGGTTTATTAACACGAAAGTCATTTACAACGGGATATTTAATATATTTACCATGGTTCCGTGATCATGGCGCATGAAACTGTGCCGAAATATTGGTTAACTCAAAAAATCAAATCACGGTAAATATCCCGTTTTAAATGACTTTTTCTGTATTTGTTACTGTGCTTCGATGATACTAATGTCGTTAAATATTTTTCACCAATATTCCTTAGCTTTTGCACAACCCCTTTGTTTACAAAAAATATCCTGGTTTTTGATTCGGCATATTCATAATCCACTCGTATTAGGTAATTTGCATTGCTTATAAAACTAGGCCGCCTCTTGAAATGCCTAGTCTATTACCTCGTGAATTAATTACCTAGGAGGTTCGGTTCCCGCTTTGCGACAAATGTTTGTATGATCTGCAAATATTTGTTCCGGATGTTCTGGGTATTTTCTATAAAAAAATTCTATCAATCTATGTAATGTATTCTATAAAGTATATCAGCCATCTAGTACCCATAACACAAGCACTGCTTATCTTGAGGCTAGATGTTGCTGTGTGGATTGTCCAGCATTATTTATTTCTTTACCTATTGCGGACATCAAATCATCGACCACGTGTGGTGATTATGGCAAAAAATATATAATACAACCAGGTGACAGACGGACATACAGACAACGTAGTACTTGCCATGATTTGATTTTTTGGTAACCAAGTGGGATGACGACCTGCGAAAGACTGCAGGTAGATGCTGGATGCATCAAGCCGAAGACAGGGCGCTGTGGCGCTCATTGGGGAAGGCCTATGTCCAGCAGTGGACTAATATAGGCTGATGATGATGATGATGATTTTTTGAGTCTTCCAATAATGCGCAATTTTCACAGAATAACTGAAGGCACTGCGAGTACGTTTTTATGGGCAGACATACCGATCTACCCTCAATTTTGTCTTTTGCTACGTACGAGTATGTTACCACTACCGAAACAGTGCCGCAATATTGGAAAACTCAAAAATCAAATGATGATATTATATATGAATTGAAATTATCATGTAGTTTTAGTAAAAGGGTTCCGTTTTACACTTTGGGTACGAACCCTAAAAAGGGGGAACCTTCAGCAGATATTATACATTTAAATACCTAATAACTGGTCTGCCTACCTGAGAGAAGACCAGGAATGAAGTAGGTATAGCGGCCAAAGAACACAGCAGGTAGAAGAGGAAGACATGCCAGCTGCCTCTCCTAGTGGCCAGCTCAGCTGCCGCGTCTAGCTCCCCACTCCACGTCATCATCAGCGCTGGTGATGCGTGTTCTTGGAGTAGTGTGGTCTGTTCGTAGAGTGGTGAGGTCTAGTCGTTGAGTGGTGGAGTGTGGTCATTTTTAGTGTCTTTGATAACGTCACTGACTTTGTTGACTACATTTTTGATTGCTAGGGAAAAACTCAGGTATTTTAGGGTTTACAAAAATTCTAAGATTATCTATGTTGTTGTTAGTTAATAGAGGAGAAATGATTATATTGACTAGGTATATAATGTATAAGATGTTCACTATATATATATTATAGCCGATGTTTAAGTAATCAAATTTAATATAATAAGCGTTATAGCACTGAAAAAACTCCAGTAATCATAATTTCACAAATCAATAATCTCAAACACGTTTGTCACTAAATCCAATATTTTCACTAACTCTCGATTACATAAATCGCAAACTCATTTCGCGTTCCGAAAATACACAGTTAATAATAATTCCGGCTCTAACGACTGTATGTCACGAAAACACGTTTACAACTGACCGGCATATAGGGAGACCGCTCCCCTACTATGAGTAACAACTCGAATACAAAAAGTCGATCGAGAATAGTACAATTTATACAGCAGCAGTGTTGAGAATAGTACAACATAGGTACAGTTTATACTGCATCTACTCAGAAAGTTGCTTATGCCTTTTCCAGACTTATGTTTATATAGAAAGTACATCATTGCAGGCAGACTAAAATGTGGGACGAAAAATTGTATGGAATTTTATTTACGACGCGTTTAGCGGGAGAGAACAGTGTATTGAAATCCATTTCTAATGTGTAGGGATCGGATAAATATGTGCTAAAATTCACAAAATTATGTACGTATAATATGGATCTAAAAAACGGAAATATGGAAAAATATGGACTCAAAAGACAACTTAAAACACATTATTCTAATATTATTTGTTTGAAAAAATATTTAAAAAATCAACGAAATTAAATTGCTTAGCTAAAATTTATTCTGCCTCTTTATTCGAGTTGTTGCAGTATACATCAATATGTTTCTTCAAATTTTCAAAATTGAAGCTCCTTCTGTTTGGTCGGAAAAACGCTTTATATTGACTGAATGACCTTTCTACGTCACAGGAAGTAACTGGCGCAAACTTAAATTGTGAATGACCTTTCTACGTCACAGGAAGTAACTGGCGCAAACTTAAATGTGCACAACTCTGTAAGCGAATATGCCTCCTCTGAATTGCCGTTTGGTGTTCCACTGAGAATATTGTTAATTTTTTGCAGCGTAGTAAAATAGATCTGACGAGTTTGTAGGTAAACTCGTAAGTCAATGTTTGCTGCGCAACGACAATGTATTCCTGATATATCAGAGGGTAGCTATAGTTTATTTGCATAATAGGTCAAACAACAAAAAGTTTTTACTCTGAATCCGCTAATTGCTAAAAAAACTATTAATATCAGATTTTTTTATTGAAATACTATTTAAAAAAAATACATAACTCTACCTGTCCCTTTAACATAATTAGAAACAATGAGATAACTTTTTTATAACTCTGGCACTAATGAAATTTTACGACAACTCCCTTTACTTTACATTGCGTAAATTATTGAAGTTAAAGTTTGCATTGTATCACGAGACGATGTCATTATAATAATCACTCAATCACTGAATAATAATAACGGGATATTTGCCATATTTTATTTTGCCATAATTTCGGTGATAGCGCAAAAAACCTGCGCCGAAATATCGAAAAACTTAAATAACACAAAAATATAGTAAAGGTTATTATCATGGTTAGTAACACTTAAGTCATTGGAAAACTCAAAAATCTTTTTAAAGTACTTTAATAATGCGTTATTAATAACTTTAATATTAATAATCATGATAGTCTTAAAAGTCTCATCATCATGTTGATGTATGTTTTGTTATCATAACTAATGGCAGAATTAATACACGAAACTTGGCTTAAGACCGCCTTTACGAAACTCGAAATCGACTCTACATTTCGATAGAGTTTCAATAGTTAATATCTTATCTGCCCATTGAAGTGGACATTAAAATGGCATGCAATGTATGTAGTAAATAGGTACACATTACCTATGTGCCTCTTGCGGGCCCTATGTGGGTTTATTGATACAATTAAAACCCTAAACGATGGCTTGTCTACACCTAATGCGCTACCTAACTTGTGTGTTAATTTTATGATTTTGTGTAGGATTTTTTAACTTTGTTTTGTTTGTATGTTCGACGATTTCTTCGTTAGGTATGGACCGATTTTAAAAACTATTTAGCTATGGAATAGTAAAGTATGATATATTATAATTATAATAATATAGTATTTGTCTCGCAAAACTTTTTGACAAAAGATTACTTTTACGATAAAAAAATTACCCCTAGAAAAACTCTATGTTGTAACAAGACTTCAAAGATTATTTTACCCCAAAACCAGACCCGGTGGGTGACCTTCGTCCAATTGATATGTACTGTACAACTTGTTGGACGCCGCCGCCGCTGGGGCGTAGGTAAAGGGAATAAAACGCGGTCGACTTTACAAGAATCGACGTTACAAGAATCGACTTTACAAGAATCGACGTAACAAGAATCGACTTTACAAGAATCGACGTAACAAGAATCGACTTTAAAAGCATCGATATAACAAGAATCGACTCTAGAGGAATCGGCATGAAAGGAACAATTCCACTCAAGGCTAGCAGCTACCAGGTCAAATAATTTTCAGGATCGGACTTATCACTTGAGATAACAAACTCAAATATTTATTTACTTGAGTGCACATACTTGAAACTGGTTCTACAACTTATGAAAGTACTTCACGACTTTGATATAGGTATTTTTTCATTGTATAGGTTAGTTAGTGTGGCTCTCTCCTACAACTTTGTTGGATCTTGAGAAGGTTTTGTGCGTATCATCATCAGCATAATGATAGTCCACTGCTGGACATAGGCCTCCCCTAATGAGCGCCACAGCGCCCTGTCTTCAGCTTGACGCGTCCAGCATCTACCTGCAGTCTTTCGCAGGTCGTCATCCCACCTGGTCGGAGTCGGGTCGGTTTTCATAATTAACCTACTTATAATATACTAATCACAGCACACCGCCATCAGACCACTTTTTAAACTTAAATGCAAAAGCTTAGCAATGTAATTATTTAATTGGTTTTAATTATCTTGTTTAATATGCGTCCGTACATCGCATATTAAACGTGGAGACCACGACTCGGTAAACGTAGTGTAGGACGCCCTCCGACCAGGTGGGATGACGACCTGCGAAAGACTGCAGGTAGATGCTGGATGTGGCAAGCTGAAGACAGGGCGCTATGGCGCTCATTGGGGCCTATGTCCATCAGTGGACTGCTATAGGCGGAATGATGATACATCGCATGACAAGTTTTTCATAAATAGCCGTTCTGGGCGTTCTGGACTAAACAATATATAGAATATCTAGGACTCTAACCGTCCTAGGGTAGATTTCCCGCGCTTTAATAAAAAGGCTGATGTTGAGGCTGGTGGTTCCTTTGTAAATTTAAAGTTAAACTATTAAACCCGTCTGTCACGCAATATGATCACAAGCAATCGCTATTTATTTAAATACCTACTTACTCTAAGTATAATATTTGCACAAACAGTCTTCAAATCAAGATTAGGACCTGTTTCAAATACCTACTCTGATAAGATCTCTCGTAAACTAGATTTGGTAGGTACCTACCTAGTTATGATACCTCTTTGATAAGTGCGTACTGGACTAGCCACTTCAACATCATCATCATATAATAGTCGAAGGCTGGAACAGGCATCGCCTTATGAGCACCATAGCGCACTGTCTTAGAAAACGAAATAATCTAAAAGCAAAAACATTTATAAATAAATAATGCTGGACATTTCACACAACATTATCTAGCCCCATGGTAAGCAGAGCTTGTGTTATGGGTACTAGATAACTTATATACATAATACAATACATTACATAGATAGATATTTTTTATTATACACAGAAAACGACCAGAACACCCGAAACAAGTATCTGCAGATCGTACACACATTTGTTCCGAGGCGGGAATCGAACCCGCAACCTCCTGCGTCGCAGGCGGACCTTCGCCCACCGCGCCACATCGGTCGTCATCGTCGTTATTTGGACACAGGTACAAAATGCAGGTACAAAATCAACAAAATATGGAAAACAAAAACAGTTTAACACGGAGTAAGGTAAAAAACACTTTTGTGTTTTTTACGGTGGTAGTAAAAATAAGTCTGCCTCCATGACCCTGCGCCCAAATAGGGCTTGGCTCAGCGTGTGCTGAACATACATGTATTAGTCTACGCAGTCTTTTCAGTCTTTCGCAGGTTCTTCTCATCTCACCGAAGGTCGTTACTACGTTTACCGAATTGTGGTCTCTACTCAAGAACACGTTTACCCCATCGGCTGTAGATTCTTCGCGAGATCCGTGGTTCGACAGAGAGGTGGGCCGGCCCACTGCCACTTCAGCTTGCTTATTCTGTTCTACTAGCCACTTAGATATTACTTAGATCTACTAGCCATTTTTAATTACCTAAATCCTCTACTAAAATTTTTATACAGATTATTATGACTTCTATATTTTACTGACTTCGAAAAAAGGAAGGGTTCTATGTTTGGATGTATGTATGTTTTTTTTTACTTTCTATTGTATGAATGTTCGTCTTTTTTGAAAATTATTTCACTATTGTATAGATAATCGCAACGTGTTTTTCAATTTATTCCCGAGGTTTTCCATTAGAAAAACTATATCCTTGCCTGTTTTTAAAGCTCACGTCAAGGAGTTTTTCCTGCCAAAAGATTGAAAAGAATGAATATTGGTACTTACTATTTATTTATTTATGTATTTAATTAGTGTTATTTATTTTGGAATTTGTAATATTTATTATTTGTTTTTTAGTATTCTTATTTAGATAACCTGTAAGTTTTAATATAGAATCATTGGAGAAACTCAGTACCCAGAATCTGCTGTGCTTACAGCGTGATACTTATTATCTTTGCTTGTAGCTAGCAGAACTCGCAAAAATACGTGTGCGTCAAAAACTTGAAACAAAGTATCATAGTTATTAACACACTAGCGGACCTTCCCGGCTTCGCACGGTTTTTGTACTTAGTTTTAGTACTTTTTTTAAATATAATCTAGCCTATGTTCACCGGGGATAGTGTAGCTTCCCGCATCCAGCATCTACCTGCAGTCTTTCACAGGTCGTCATCCCACCTGGTCGGAGGACGACGTTTACCGAGTCGTGGTCTCAACTCAAGAACACGTTTGCCCCGTTAAATCTCAATATGTTGGTTTCTTGAAGAACCCCACCATCTACCTACATTAACTACGACTCTTCGGCTATATATTAGTACTCATAAGGGACAATACATAGATGGATGCGATCAGTCGGTCACCCTCTTGGAAGCCATTACTTAGACAATTGTCGACGTGCTGATTAGACTTCCTGAGCTGTCGCCTTAGACTTGTTTATGCTGATGGTTACTTGGGAACATAGGCCTGATGATGGGGCCATGGTCCTTTTAAGGGGCTTACCTACTAGAACTCTTATTTGATACACTAGTTTCTACCGCGGCTTCGGGCGTTTTTATTAACGTGAAAAGGTTATTTCTAAATCATATATCAAAGTGCTTTATATCCTTTAGACCTCACAGGACTCTTGAACACGTCACAAAATTCAAATTACATGAGTAAAACTAGGAAATACCTAAAGTGATCACTTTGATTATTTGTTCACTTCAATCATTTAATCTAATGCAAGGCAACTGATTCATAAATCAGATGCATTGAATTACATAAAAAGATCTCCATAGGGAACAGTTGAATTTGATTGTATTGAATAAACTAACTATTGCTAAAAAAAACTAGATATTTGTTCCGGATGTTCTGGTCGTTTTCTATGTATAATAAAAAATATCTATCTATGTAATATATAGTATTATGTATATCAGTTATCTAGTACCCATAACGCAAGCTCTGTTTACCATGGGGCTAGATAATGCTGTGTGAATTGTCTAGCATTATTTATTTATTTATTGCTAATTTTATTTTTAGGCAGTTACGAGTGTATGTATTTGTTGTTTTGTTTTGAAAAAACCGACCTTGAATTCTTTATTATTAAACTATTTTTAAGTTTTATTTTATTTTTATTTAGATGGGGTACTAACAGCTTTTAAATCTTAAGTAAGTAAAAATATTTGTGACATAACTAAAGCTTAATAGTTTTCACTTATGATACTAAAATATGCTTAAACTAAAAATTATATACCAGTGACTTTTTTATTACAAGAAAAAAAAACAACAAATGAACTAAAAGTGCTTTGCCTGCTCGCCCAGTTGTACAGTTTTGCGGGAAAAGTGATGTAACCCTGTAAGTAAGTTCTAAAGTAAATAAAGCACTTTGATTTCTGTTTTTTTTTCGAAGTCGGATAATAAAAAGAAGTCTTTAAGTAGTTTTTGTTTAAATACCTATGTTGTTTAAATATTGGAACTGTATTGATTTCGGGTCTTGTTCAGACGATGATATATCATTGATAACGTCCACCGTGGTTGATGTGATAAGATTTCAAACGAGAGGTCTTTGATTTGACTGATAAACAATAGTTTTTGATTTTGTTTATCTTTGTAGTGCTAGACCTATATTATACATATAAAATCTAGAGTTATAAATTATAACTAATAAAAACTAAATATTTTCCAACTGTCTGAATGAACAGTGAACATATAATTACAAGTAGGAATCTACTATTTTATTTGACGATCGATGTGGCGCGGTGGGCGAAGGTCCGCCTGCGACGCAGGAGGTTGCGGGTTCGATTCCCGCCTCGGAACAATTGTGTGTACGATCTGCAAATATTTGTTCCGGGTGTTCTGGTCGTTTTCTATGTATAATAAAAAATATCTATCTATGTAATGTATTGTATTATGTATATCAGTTATCTAATACCCATAACACAAGCTCTGCTTACCATGGGGCTAGATAATGCTGTGTGAAGTGTCCAGCATTATTTATTTATTTACTATTTAACGCATTATGTCCCTATTTAACGTAACATCCAGTGACCATGACAGTGTGTAAACCTGTTGAAACGTCGGGAAAAAATGCGATAATAAAATATGCGTAAATAAACACGATACATACCTACCCGTTAAATAGTACTTTTGATTAATAACGAAAACGGAGGTTCTTTGTTCGGCTATATTTTTTTTTATGTTCGTCGATGTCTCCGTCAATTATCTACCTACATTGGAAAAATCTATTGTATAGAGAAGAGACTGATGGCCTGTTGCAGCGTTGGATCGCGAGGAGTGGAAGGAGAAAAGGGAGGCCTTTGCCCAGCAGTGGGACAATAATGGCTTAAAATAAAATAAATAGAGAATGATCCCGTGTTGGATAAAAAATATTCCTAAGGCGGAGAATACTCCCGAATATTCTTAATCATAAGTATTTTGAAAAACTTAAAAAACTTTGTAAATACTAAGGAATTAGATCAATTTTAGTTTATTCATAGCTCGCATGTGCTCGAAATAAACATTTTTTTTATAATAATCAAATTATGAATCTTAGTATGAGCAAGTAAATGTGTTGACGCAAGCGCGCCAGAGCGTGCGAGGTCGTCAATCATGCGCGTAGTGTCATATACCATGCGCGCGCGCACGAAGGCAACGCAACTACTGGGCTCCTAGCTCCCATTGTACTGCTCATTATAACGTCACATCTAGACACCTGAACATACAAATCAGATTAATAAATATAATAGAGATGCAATGCGAAACGGAGTGTGGGAAAGAAGACCGTTGATGGGTCGAAGACATTGTAGCGGTCGCACAGAGTCGATGGACGGATGCGGCTCAGGACCGCTGTTCGAAACGTTTCTGGAGGCCTATGTTCACATGTGCACTAATATAGGCTATTGATGATGTTGGAAGTATGTACAAGGATTAAAGAATTAGTAAGCTGAAGTGGCAGTGGGCCTGCCATCGCTATGAACCGACAACCGCTTGGGTAAACGTGTTCTTGAGTCAAATCAATCAAAACAAAATGTTTTATTTCTTTAGGCTTACAGAAATAAGCACTTAGACAAGTCAAATATTATCAAATAAGTGTATTTTACTGTTTACTTCAGTGCAGACCGTGACTTGGCAAACCTAGTGTAGGACGTCTTCGGCCAGGGGGGATGACGACCTGCGAAGGACTGCAGGCAGATGCTGGATGCGTCGAGCTGAAGACAGGGCGCTATGGCGCTCATTGGGCGAGGCCTATGTCCAACTGTGGACTATTATAAGTGTATGATAATGATGTCTAGTATTAGGATGGACTAAAGCTAATGATGTGTAGGTAGGTAGGTAGATAAACGGAATGGGGTCAGTAGGTAAGCGATACCTAACGAGCTGGTTATCATCGATCAATGATGGGTCATTCATTAATCATTGGGACGTTGTAGGTACAGTTTTAATAGGTATAAATGATCTCGACGGCCTCTGTGGCGCGGCGGGGGAAGGTCTGCCTGCAAAGCAGGATTTGTAGGTTTGATTCGTCCGTTTGTGACAAATTTTGGAACGGTCTGCAAATGTCCTGGTTTCTTGGGGTGTTTTCTGTGTATAATAGAAAATATCTATCTATGGAATTGTATCAACGAAAGCGCAGCTAGTAAGCTGCGCTCCGTTGATTCGCCCGCGTGGAAATTTCTGCGCAATTTTGAAACCTTCTACGAAGTATTGGAAATATTTAATAAAAAAAATATATGTATGAAATTGGTAAAACCGTTATCAAGTTATAGCGTGACCAGAAGAAATAGGGGCTCATTTTTATATATACCTATGGATGTACATCAATCATCCAGTACCCATAACACAAGCTCTGCTTAGCTTGGGGCGGGATGATGCTGTGTAGATTGTCCAGCATTATTTATTTATTACATTGATACTGTTGAGAAAGAACGCTCTTGAAATTTCCCCTACTTAAGCCAATAACAACCTCCTTGATCTTTTCAAACCATATTTGTCTTACTAACGAGGTCTGATCGATGTGCAAACACTTTAGATTGTAAAACAAACATGGCGGGCGAAGTCAATTGACTACCTAATAAGTTTTTTTCTCGTTTAGAACATGTCTGGACATAGGTATCTTGGAGCAGTGTTTTTTGTCTTTTTTGCGATGTCTCTACCTTATTTTTTATATGCTTTGCTTATTATTAAAAGTGACAATGATTTAAATTGATTTTACTTACAGAATTAATAATTATGCTGACTAACTTACGCCTGTGGATTCACTTACGTGATTCCAGACAATTAAACAATTTTACGAAGGATGGCCGCAAAGATATCTTCTCATATTCCGCAAACATAATATGCACTTCAAAACCACCTCTTCGCTGTCAAAATATGTCATGGGGACAATTAATTAACAATTTAGTTTTAATTTTAGTATTAACCCTAATCATAAGCTCTTAATGTACCTATATACTACAAATTATGGACCTCAGTTATTTATGTATTGGTGTCCTTCCAACACGAACAAGGTTTTTTTGTGTCAGTTTGAACCTAGTATGAACAAGGTTTTTCACCAGGAACATGCCTGCTGGTATACAAGATGCAAGGTCCCAATCAACTTCAATTACTGTCATTATTCAATCGATGCACGCGGAACAATTGTATGCGCTCGATTATGGGATGCAGTGCCCGTAGTATTTTGCATAGTATACGAAAACTATAAAAGTTTTCATTTCCTTCCATATATTCAGCGCTTTGTAGCGCTCGTATCAGATATTGAGAGGAAGAACTCAGTCATCGAATAATAAGAGGAGAAAAAGTTTTCAGTATGATAACGATCTAATATTTTTTTAAGAACTTGATTATATTATAGTCTTAGAATGATTTCAAGAGATTATAGATCCAAGAATTTATTTAACACTAGCTGCGCCCCGCGGCTTGGCCCGCGTGGAATTCTCACCTTTTAAACCTTCCCTGGACTAAGACAAACATTTCGAAACCAAAATCGGCAAAATCGGCCTTGCCGTTCTCGAGTTTTAGCGAGACTAACGAACAGCAATTGATTTTTATATATAAGAAGATATAATTTGTTACTATAAAAAAACGAATGTAATGCAAATAGCAAAAAAAAACAACAAAAATTAATACCATTTCCATTGAATATTCTAGGAATCATAAGAAAAGTCTTTGAAGACTTTTTTCCGTAAAGACGCCTGGGTTACATTAAGTAAATAATAGAAAATGTTGAGCAACAATAACTAAATCGATTATCATAAAAAATCGAATCGGTAAAGCATTAGGTTAGAACAACTTGATTGACAGTTGACTACCAAAATTAAAATAGTTATTACATGGAATAGGTAAGTCGCAATTTAGCACAGCTTCGAAAAGTCAGCAGTAGTAAACGAAAGATTTTCCGTTTTGGTATGCAGACACTGCAAACTCATACTAGATACTCTGAGTATATAGGTAGCTGCCTACGTACGTAAGTACCTACGTAACAGAATAGAGTACCTACGTAGGTACGATGTTGTGACGTTATGTAAGTCGTACTTCAAGTTTTTAAATTTTATTCATCATCAGGCTATGTTAGTCCACAGCTGGACATTTTATTCATGGTCGGAAATGTCGGAATATTCAATATTTTGACCATGCGCAGGCGACCGGCGGCGGCGCGACGCAATATCAAAAATTAATTCAGTTCAGTTCAGTTATTTACAGCTGCAGAGCGAGACCCTCTAGCACAGGTATTACATTACATTACTTAAAAGAGGGTCCCATACCACTGTAATATATTAATTAATTTAAGTTAAAGCAATAAACTATTTTGATTTGATTTGATATTTATTTATAAGAAAAATATCTTTCATTTCTAGCACATTCATATTTATAAATAAGTATAGCAAAGTGTAAAAACTACAAAAGTATTTGTCATAATTTTGAGACCGTAGCAGGTAGCGTGTGTACGGAACCAAACGTTTTCTAAATCCACATTATATCCTTCCAATTGGAGCATAGCAATGCTGGATGGTACTAAGTAAAGAGTTATAAACGTAAAGGCAAAGTAGCTATTTTGGTGCCGGTCGCGTTGTAAGAATCGACCCCTGTAACTCAGCTTGTGGATGTTTTAGTGTCGGCTAAGGGAATCTGTAAGACGGCTGTTTTCTCAGCAACGAAACAAAAGGTTTAGATCGATTAATTAAAAAGCTTGTTTGTGGTCAATTAAATTAACCAGATCTTCTTATCAGCATATTTTTCTAATAAATAAATAATGTTGGACAATCCACACAGCATCATCCAGCCTCAAGCTAAGCAGAGCTTATGTTTTGTTTTGGGTACTAGTTTTTAATACATTTAATAGGTATAATAGATAGCAAAAAATGAATTTGTGTTTTATCCTACGATCGTTCATTTACAAGGAATTTATAGAAATAAGAAACCAGAAATCATGTGCTGACTTTGCGATGTGGTAACAGATAAGAAAATGATGATAATGATTTTATAAAGCTATAAATAGTACATTAATAATTAATCTTTATTAAATTTAGCACAGCAAACATCGTTTCCGTGGTGTAGCGGTTATCACATCTGCCTAACACGCAGAAGGCCCCCGGTTCGATCCCGGGCGGAAACATAGTTTTGCTATTTTCATTTTTTAATCTATTCAAATATTTTCTAGTAATAAAAAATAACATAAGAAATAGAATACAAATATTTGTTGTATGTTTATAACACATTGTTTAGAAAAACAACAAAACACGATGCGATGCATTCACAGTAAAATATGGTAGCACAGAGATGAGTACATTTTATTATTATTCGCATTACTTGTAAAAAATCTTTGTAAAAAAAACGTATTAATAAAAATTTATTTTATTAGCTGGCTTGTCTTGTCGTTTAAGTTACAGTAGTGCTCCCAGTGGTAAGTAGCGGCACTTATTAGGGTGATATCAGCAACGTAATTTATTTAGTTCTGCTATTCACCGCAAGATAGCGCAAGCCGTATTTTACGTCGTCGGTCAGGTAGTAATACGGGCACGAAGATCAAAAATCGTTTTGTAAATATATTCTAGGATTTATAAATATATATATTAAATAAGAAGATGACGAGACCAACTCATTATTTTATATTTAATTGTCTAAGGGGGCTATTTGGAAGGGAAGGACGCAAAAGCACGAAATAATCTGTGTTTACAGACTTGACTAGAGCTATGTAGTGATTAATTAAAATAATACTCTCAGTCAAAATTTAAGTGCTTGTGCGTTGTTTTGTCGCGGGTTGAACACCAAATTTATTTACCACCTCACTTTGGTAGGTAAAGTTTAGCGTTCGGGAGCGTAGTTCCATGTTCCTACGTTAGAGGCGCACCAAATCCTATGGAAAACTTACGTGGATCTTTGGTTTAAATACTAATTGTCAAGTGTACACCCCAGAAGGAGGTGTCTTACAGCCCGGTTACACAACCTAAAAAAATATGGGTGCAATTGTTTACGATATCATCGGTAGGTTGGTTTCATTGTAGCAAATCACAGAAGACCGAAACTATTTTTGAAAAAGAAATCTTTCATCTTTATCTTTCTTCCGTTTACGAACTTGAATTTAAACACAAATGCAAAAATTCTTTGCATTTGGGCAATTAAAATTTGTGCTTTCAAGTATTTTTTTATTTTAAGGTACCTACTTACCTCCATGTTATTCTGTTTTATGTTGTTTTATGTTATTTGTATCAGTATTTGTTGAGGTTTAATTCTTAAAATGTTTTTGTTGCCAAAATAATCTTGAATTCTAGAAGTCCATCATACACCATAGTGGACGTAGGAAGCTACACGAGATTTACATTTATAAACTAGCCAAACTCGATGTAGAATGTTTTTAAACAAACCGCCAAAGGATGTATCACATGTTCGAAGATTTTCTTCAATTTCTCCCTCAATTATGACAAAAATAAATAATACTTTAAAAAAACTAAAAAAACCACGCTTTTAAAAATAAACCGAACTAAAAAGTAGAAAATATTTTTTTTAATAATTCAAAATTATGTTGGTAAATTATTATGGATAAGAGTGATAAATAAAAGAAATTAATGTAAAAAGCGTGGTTTAACCTCTCATGTCTCCTTACAATGCCAGACTAGAGTCAAGCTCTACCTACAGGGTGTTCTTTCCCCGCTGATTCTCCCAAGCCCGCTCCCTTGCTGTGGTTTCGCTAGATAGTAGATAGGGACAGTGGGAATCTCGTTAATCCATTCATGCGCGTCACTAATTAGATGACTATTATTTATTTCCTTTTTTTAGTTCAATCTTATCAAATTATAGTATTGTCATCAGTTATTAATACGTTTACTAAGTTTAAATGAAATCTGACCGTTCAAAGTGGGTTAAAATGATAAATATATAGACAGATAAAGCATGTATTCGACACTGCAGCACATGATATGAATAGTAACAGTAAACAATAAGTAATATTACAAAATTAAAAAGTGGAGATTTAAAAATTGTGTGCGTACTGCAGCCTGTCAAAAAGGTAATAGCTCAGCGAAAAGCTTTGCTCTAAGAGCAAAACACTGATTTTCAGTATTAGGTACCTACCCTTTGATCGAGTCCAAAGGAGTCGGTTACAAACAAACAAACATACAGGTGAAGCTAATAAAAGCGTTATAAAAAAGAAATTCCCCCGCCATTGTCACAGAATATCTAATATAATATATAATCTATTTTTATTAATTTTACAGTATTGGTACACCCTGCTAAATAGTTTATTTTTTTATTTATTTTTTTAATCTGGACAATTCACACGGCGTTATCTAGCCCCATGGTAAGCAGAGCTTGTGTTATGGGTACTAGATAACTGATATACATAATACAATACATTACATAGATAGATATTTTTTATTATACATAGAAAACAACCAGAACACCCGGAACAAATATCTGCAGATCGTACACACAATTGTTTCGAGGCGGGAATCGAACCCGCAACCTCCTGCGTCGCAGGCGGACCTTCGCCCACCGCGCCACATCGGTCATCAATCAAATATAATATAAATATCAAACAATCTTCATAATTTGATAGCTCAGATATATTACAATAATTTCCCATTAGGTACTTTACATTGGTACAAACAATCATTATCATCATTATCGTAGATTTATTTACCACAAAGACAAAAATATATTTTAAATTACTTTAGTGTTAATAGCCATGATCACCAAGCGGCAAGCTGAAGACGGGGCGCTATGGCGCTCATTGGGGGAGGCCTATGTCCAATGAAAATGAAAATGAAAAGTTTTTATTTCTTTAAGCTTACAAATAAGCACTTAGACAGGTCATATTTATACTATACATTATTATCAATTAAATTATTTTATAGTTCACTCCAATTTTTTGTCCACCAGTGGAAGAAGTGAGAAGAAACCACTAGTATGTTCATAACTTATGTGTCTAGTACATTTGATTTGCTTATCTGTAAGTTGGTAGATTTTGAGTTGGAGCAAAACTCGTAGCCAAGCTTTTTTATCTTCTAAGTAATCTGATATTTTGTAATAAGCTTTTTTACAAAGAATATGTTTCAAAATTTTTTTAAATTTATTTATTGATAATTTTTTCAACTCATTTGGAGTTTTGTTGTAGAAGCGTATACATTGCCCTTTAAAAGATACATTTATCTTGTGTAGCCTAGTTGTGGGCACCAATAGTGGACTAATATAGGCTGATGAGATGATGATGATGAATCATGATAGTTTTAAAAGTTTAATTACTTACCACAGTTGAGTACAGAAGCCGGTGCATCAGTCACTATGCCAGTTGCATTCGTCGGCTCCAATCAGTCTGCGATGACAAAAACAAACCTCAATACATATGTACTATTGTTTAAACTCCCTTTGTCCTGTAGGTCACTCGGGATTGCTAGATACATTTGAATTTAAATGAATCATAGATTTTAAAATAGATTTTCAGCCATTTCATTAATAATAATTGAAATAGGTGGTCTATGAACTGAGTTTAACCCCGGGCATTGGCAACCAGTTGAATAAATTTAATAATACCTACCTACATTAGCGATAAGGCCACCAATAAATATAATATTAAGATGATATAAAACACTTTATTATATTACACAAAACAGAAAACAATGTAGGAATAAACAATAGAATAAAGGAAGTATAAAGGGCGGCCTTATCGCTGAGAGCGATCTCTTCCAGGCAACCTTTGGATTAAGTTCCTTTATTATTATTATTTTTGAATTGATGGTGCAATTAAGTTATATATTCTTTTCTATTCTGCATTGTTAGATCAAGCGTCGTCTTACCAGACGAAGCCTCTGTGAAGCGGTGGGCGAAGGTCCGCCTGCGACGCAGGAGGTTGCGGGTTCGATTCCCGCCTTGGGACAATTGTGTGTACGATCTACAGATATTTTTTCCGGGCGTTCTGGTCCTTATCTATTACGTATAAAAAAATATCTATCTATGTAATGTATTGTATTATGTATGTATATCAGTCATCTAGTACCCACACAAGCTCTGCTTAACATGGGGCTAGATGATGCTGTGTTGATGGTCCAGCATTCTTAAACTAAATACTTAATAATTTAATTTATAATTTATTTTTTATCTTTTTTACATCTATGGATGATCCTGCGACGATACTATTGTCATAGTAAAGCGATTAGTTAGCAGAATTCGGCCCCTGATTGATGGATGAGGATGACTTATCGTCATCACCCGTAGCATTTGACATGACACCGGAATTGAACCCACGCCCTTTAGAAGATATCACGATACAGTCATTCTTACAAAGTTATTAAAAGTAATTAATACCCATAATGTAATAGGTTATGTCATTATTACTTATTATACATACATTACAGGGTGAATTTTTAGGACGGGACAGTAAGAGGGGTACGTTAATCGATGTAGCTACTGGGAAATAGTCTTAGGAGACTATCCACATCTTTAAGATATATTTTCGTCCCCATTGTCAAATTTAAAAATAAATGTTAGTTATTAAAAAATTGGTATTATATACTACTATATTTTTATGCTAATTGATCCTGTTTCATATTACCTACTGATCAAAACTTGTATCGGACCAACTGAACTGAGGTTAGAGTACTAAAAAAGTCAAAATCGAAAAAAAACTTCCCATACAATCAATGTAATAATTATAATGATCTAATAATAAGGTTTTCGAATCTGCGATGATTTCCATCATCGCAGATTCGAAAACCTTATTATGCAAAAAAAAAACAGATTAATATTTTGAGTTTGAGTTTGATTACGTAGGTATGTGATTGTAAACAAATCTACTGCCCCGTCCAAAAAAACACACTGTATATAAATATTCTAGACTTCTCCTGTTGTGCTAAATATGTAGACTTATTTTCTTGGGTATCTAAATAAGCATGGATATAAGGGTCATATTCCTTAGGAACAATGCGATTTGTAACGACAATGCATCATCATCATCATCAGCCTATGCTAGTCCTACGACATAGGCCTAATGAGCGCCATAGCGCTCTGTCTTCAGCTTGCCGCATCCAGCATCTGCCTGCAGTCCTTCGCAGGTCGTCATTCCACCGGGCCGGATGGCGTTTTACACTAAATTTACCGAGTTGCAACGTAGTATAGGACGACCTCCGACACCTCATCGTTTACCACAGCGGTTGTCGGTTCTTCGTGATAATTATATGGCCGGCCCACTGCCACTTCAGCTGGCTAATCATCTAGTACGTACTTAGATTATTCATAATTCAAAATACTTTTTTCTGTAGGCTATTAATTATTATCAGATATGAAATAAGGTAGTTTAGATATTCTGTTCACTTACATTTTTGTCTTCTAGTGAAATCAGTGAAAAGAAACCACTAGTACATTCATTATAATCTCTTATGTGTGTAATACTTACATATTTATATTAATATTTATTTTATTGCATCATTGTGTACATTTATAGGTCTTAGAATCTAGGTAATGTATAAGAAACACAATGGTACCCAAGCAGGGTGTGACAATATGTACTGTGATGTGAATGGAAGTGAGCCGGGTTTCTCAAAAGCTCAGTTTAATAGATACGAGAGAAAGAGAGAGCGGAAAATTTAAATTCAATCACATAGTTTTATGTTTTTTTTTTATTATTATTTATGTAGCAGGACATCGCTTGGGATCGCCTATCTCTCACTACGCATTGCTGTAATTAATCCTAGTTAACGCATCGCACAGTATGTCTATGTGTTTACCGTAAAAGGGTAAAAAATGTGTGATCACTATGTATTTATCAGCAATTATGTAAATGATTAAAGTCGCTCCCACGAGATCTAATGACTTCTCATATTAAATTGTAAATTTAATATTGCATTTAATTGTGCTGTCTCCCGTGTAAACATTTGTCACCTATTTATAAATAATGCTGGGCAATCCACACAGCATCATCTAGACCTAAGCTAAGCAGAGCTGCGTCTTTATGGGTATGTACTAGATGACTGATAAACATAGTAATAGTTAATTGTGTAGCAAAAAACAAAGATAATTGTGTTTAATTTTAGTTAAACTTAAGAAATTTATAGGAAGTAAATTATTTTATTATTATTAATATAATAAAATAATACAATAAAGCCGAACATAGAACCTCGACCTCTTTTGTTTCGCTGTTTATAAACTAGAAGTAAATCCTCCATGGTCGGTGTATGTATACACTCTCTGTCTCTCAGGTTCAAACCATAAAGTCAAAAAATACATACAGCCGAATATAGAACCTCGGCCTGTTTTGTTTCGTCGTTTATAAAAGAGAAGTAAATTCTTCATGTTTGATGCACATACTTTCTCAGGTTGAAACCATAAAGTCAAAATAAAAGCCGAATATAATCTCGACCTCTTTTGTTTTTCATCGTTTATAAAGAGAAGTAAATCCTCCATGGTGTATACACTCTGTCTGACACCTCTCAGGTTCAAACCATGAAGTCCGTGTGTGCTATCACGCGCGCGTGTGTGCGGCCCTATGTTGCAATCCCTTAAATAGGTCGAGAGACACTAATAGAAAGAGGCAGGGCCGGATGCAGGGACAACCATACATCTTGACAGCTCACATTTTTTATCGGTCGGTTGGAGGGCTTCCTATACTACGTATACCGAGTCGTGGTCTCCAGTAAAGAAGACATTTACGCTTCTTCGCGAGATATGGCCAGCCCACTGCCACTTCAGCTTGCTAAATTCTTAGACCTATGTCGATAACTTTGGCTCTCTGTCGGATGTACTCCTATAGAATCCTATTCTTCAAAGAAAGTTCGAGCATAACTTTAACAAATTACAACTACAGAATAAATATTGGTATCTTAGGACCTAGGGATTCGATTACGAAGGAACACGACGTGCTACTCTGTGTTTTCTTATCATACCAAATCCGTCCCCGGTATCAAAAACTTATAGATTGTTTGCATCTTTTACTAACAAATTTTAGGTCGCATGCCCTACGTGAGCACACACACTCACACACACGCACACTCACACACACGCACACTCACGCACTCGACGTGTTCAGTAGCAGTATTTTTATAGCAGGTGATGTTGTTGATATCGTTATGTAAGCGAAGCAAATAAACATGTTTAGTGGGTTGGTGGCTAGTTTAGAAATACGATGCGAGAGGGAGCAGGTTTAATTTTTGCGCCAAAATATGTGTTTAGATTTTTATATAGCCAACTTGCTGCACCCCGCGGCTTCGCCCGCTTGGAAATCTATGTGTCAAATGGTTTATAAACCTTCCTCTTGGATCACTCTATCTATTAAAAACCGCCTAAAAAGTGACTTTGTTTTATACTAAGAAGTGATCATTTTGTTTGACCACAATCTCACCTGATAAAGTAGAAGATGAAAATTTTCTAAAATAATTTCAAAAGAGAGCACGGTGAATATTCGGCTTTAGTTTGTTGATTTCTCCGTCAGTTATGGACCGATTGCTATTGTATAGAAAATGATCCCGGATTACATTTAATGGGAACTCCTTCCCATTAAATTTAATCCCGAGGGATTACTACTCAGCCCGCAAAACATTGTAAAATGAGATTTGAGGGATTCGAAGTAAGTTTTTAGTTTTATCAAAACAATCAAATTATTTTTTCACACTCGTATATAATGTAGTAATAATCGAGTATATAATATAGATAGTATAAACGATTATTGTATACTATACGTTATATATACTCGTATTTTATTAGGTACAACTACTCGTAAGACAGTTGCTAAAATACGTCCCCATTAAAATTAACTAATGAAATCACTAGACACTGATTAACATACAATAAATGAATACTTGGTTAATTACAGACATAGTGAACTTAGACCCGACCTTGGTCTATTTCGACTTATGCGTTTTAGGTGAAAATGTATTGTGAAAATTAGTACGAGGAACATCTTTGTCATCGGCCCTTGCCGACCTATTTGTTGTGAATACTGCATAGTTAAGTCGGGCTTATTGTTCTCGTTGTGTCCAGTGGATTCCAAGGTTGCCTGAATGAATCATTCGTAGCAAATGTACCAGTAATATCATCATCATCATCAGCCTATATCAGTCCACTGCTGGACATAGGCCTCCCCCAATGAGCGTCATAGCGCCCTGTCTTCAGCTTGCCGCATCCAGCATCTACATGCAGTCTTTCGCAAGTCGTCATCGCACCTGGTCGAAGGGCGTCCTACTCTACGTTTACCGAGTCGTCGTGGTCTCCACTCAAGAACACGTTTGCCCCAGCGGCCGTCGCGTTGGTTCTTCGCGAGATATGGCCGGCCCACTGCCACTTCAGCTTGCTAATTCTTTGAGCTATGTCAATAACTTGTCGGTTCTCTGTCGGATTTAGTAAGTAATATAAGTATTTACTATTATTCCTTGTCAAAACTTTATCAAAAAATAAATGTATCTTTATCCTTAATAAGGGAAATATCAGGCAATGCAGTAGAAAATGCCATATTTTCTACTGCATATTTCCGCTTAATATTAATGTAATGTTATTTATTATATTTGACCATTATTTCATAATGTTTATTTTTGCCATATATTTTTAATTTTATTTAAAATAAATAGAATAAAGTAGAAATATTTTGTTAAGTGTAGGTTACAAATTAAAAAGGGTTTTTCTACTTAATTACTCGTTAAACATAAAATGCACGAATTAATAATCACACTTAAAAGAAGAAAGTTGTTACTTGTTCACGCCAAAACTGCTGAACGGATCAGGCTGAAACTTTCCGTAGAGGTAGCTCTAAGCCTCTCTCATAAAACATTTCCCTGGGATAGAAATAAACTTTAAACGTTTCCATAGACACTATGCCTGCTTAGCCGCGGGTAGAAACTAGTATGTTAAATTCGTTTAGTTTATGTAGTTTTATGTATTTTTTGTCTACCAGTCTAGATTTTTCTTTAGAAGTGTAACAAATAAATACCTACCTATCTAACCCTTCCTTCCCTTGAAGTTACGTTTTGTTGAGCAATATCAGTTATATATGGATGATCCTGTAGAGTTTTTCTAATTCTCAATTTCTATCTTATTTGATAATCGTCGCCATTTTTATTTACTATATCCATAAATGAATGGGGGGCTAGTCGGTCGACAAGGGCCAGTTTAGCCGCTGGGTTAAAAGTTATAGAATACTAAATCAGGATGCGGGCATCAGAACAGAACCGACAAAGGCGTACGTGCGCGAAAGTATGTCATCGGTGCCGGTGGTGGGAGGCCTTTGGGCATTCAGCGCGAGCGACTTTCGATTCGCGCTGAGGATTCGGTTTTGAACGTTTTTGACTGGTCGTAAAACCTTTTTGGTTAAAAGACTTTGCGGAAATCATTTGTGTTTGAAACTTCTTGGGTAGTTGTAAAACCTTTTTGGTTGTTAGACTTTGCGGAAATCATTTGTGTTTAAAACTTCTTGGTTAGTTATAAAACGTTTTTGGTTATTTGAAATGACGGAACGGAATAGATTTGTGTTTGGAAAGTTTTTCATTTGTTGTCCTTTTTAAGTATTTAACTTTGTTTTGTATTTAATTTTTTTTCTGTTTGGTAATTAAATTATTTAGTTCGATTTTAGTATGTTTCAGAATACAATACCTACTCTTCATAATTTTTACACCACAAAATCAAACAGCAGACATTAATGAACAAAAGTACAAAGGGCAGCCATATCACTTAGAAGCCATTTCTTCCATGTTTTATGAATAAAGCCTCTTCAGAATTTCTTTCAAAGAAATATAGTAATGTTTTTGGAAGATCAAGTGAAATTCAGGATAAATCTAATAGGAAGCAACAAGAGAAAATCGGGATATCTTAAGCAGCTATGGTGACGCGAAATGGGAAATCACCGAAAATTTGACACGAACAGCTACACAATGCAAGAAAGGAAAAATAAAAGTGAAAGCCTCTTCTGATGACGGCAGTTCCTTTTATGCAAAACCAGATCACATAGATCACACTCCACTTATAATGTATATGACATGAATTAATAACCATTTTGTTATACGCTCTAATAAATAAATCAAAAACGAAACCACCAGGGCAGCAGCGCCGCTCAGTAGGTTGATGATATAAGCAAAGCTCGCGGCCTCAGGAAAGTGAGAGTGGTTGGTTGCGTAACCGCTGCGCGTTGCTGACGCCCTAGTACCGCGCTAGTCTAAATACCAGCAGAGTTTTGGTTTAGCTGCTGTAAATGAGGATTAGTATTTTCTTGGAGATCTGGTATGTTGGTATTTTCTCGCGCGCGGAGGAAATAAAATGTATTAAGCTGTAAATCATTATTAAAATATGCCACATTACAACACAATACAATCACAACACCATGCAAGGGAAAATTACTGCCAAAAATGCCCAAATTAATTAACCAATTTATGTAAGAAAAGTTTTTAGTGTTCAAAATTGCTGCGGGGTCTAGAATGTTCTACTTATTTCATTTTACCTAATTAGCTTAAAATTTTGACCGAAGAGTTATATAATAATTTGGATGGTTGCTATTTAGCAACCATATACTATATATTTATAAATGGTCATAATTTCTACCGGATATTAAAAAGGCTTTTTCTGTTTGTGAATCATGTTGGATCTTGGGGTGTCTCAGACATTTCTCAATAATGAGCAATACCTATCAGCTATGATTTTTATGAATATTTTAGGATATGTAAATAAATTTTACAACTTGGAAGGGAAAAAGTGTCTCAAGGAGGCCTTTCAAACTAGACTGATGATAACTGACCTTTTGAATAGGTACCAATAACATTCATTCATTTGAAATATGTAATAGTGGCCAAAACTAACTTAAGCCCGTGTCTTTGCACACCTTAAGAGTAAAAGCTAGATAATTGTTATTTCCGGTCTAGCTCCGGTTCTGATGATATTATTCGACGACTTCTGTGGCGCGGTGCGCGAAGGTCTACCTGCGACGAGGGGGTGGCGGGTTCGATTCCTGCCACAAATGTTTTTCAGATATTTGTTTCGGGTGTTCTGGTCTTTTTCTATATATAATAAAAAAATATCTATCTACGTATCGTATTGTATTATGTATATCAGTTATCTAGGACCCATAACACAAGCTCTGCTTAGCTTAGGGCAAGATAATGGTGTGTGAATTGTCCTAAATTATTTTTATTTTGACTAAACTTTCAAATTAATAATATTAGTGTGATCATCAAAATTGTTATGGCAATCAGGTATTCCCAAAATCTCCATTGCCCCATTATTTTCACCGCACAAACACGGAGAAACTTTATTTTCCAAGAATGCATTCTGAGTTAACTACAGACCAGTAATGCCATCTGTGAAATGGAAATCAAAACGTGATAGGTCACCGCCGCGGTGGTATGCCGCCCTGGTACATTTTTGGATTTTTTTTTGAGTTTACTGACAAATGAGTTTCTGTCATAATTACCCAACCGATTAAAATTAGTCTGAAATGCATTTTTTGTATTAATTTTTTTTATTAGAGATACATTATTGATATTACGCTGGGCGTAGTCATCATTCAGAACCATATTCAAGGGGAACACCAAAAAGGTTTTATGTTGTGGTCTACACAGCCCAGAATTCTGTGACCTCTTAAATCTACCACCAGTTAGAAGACACTATTATAATAAAAGGTTTTAATCCATTATAACGACCTAATCTTAAACCTTGTCGAATGAATTAATGAACAATATTTCACTTAATACAATAAAAAAACACCTTATATTTAAATATTACACATTAAAAGTATAACAGGCGGCCTTGTCGCTGACAGCGATTTCTCCCATGCAACCTAGAGGTCCAAGAAGACCTAGAAGTCGACTGCCCAACGGGGAGCTTGTAAAGGTACAGCCTACAACTACAACCCAGAAGCCTAAGTTAGACTTAGATTATGCTAGAAAATTAATAATAAAGACGAGAATAACCTAAAAAGAGTTCTCTTCCAGAGAACCTTATGGGGACAGAGAGACAAAGTTATAGAAGTAAAATCCACGAATCCTGAACGAGACCTATTAAAGGTCAGAGTCAACCTAAGTTACTCATAGGAAGAAACATCTAACAGAAGACCAGCGCTGGCTAGCTCTCTTACGGAGCTTAGCCAGCATTATACTGAGTTAGAGCCTTTTTATAACAACTCTTTACATGTAGCTATTCTATAAGTGTGTCTTTTGTTGTTATTACTACATAGTATAAAACAAAGTCGCTTCCCGCTGTCTGTCTGTCCCTATGTATGCTTAGATGTTTAAAAGTACGCAAAGAATTTTTGATGCGGTTTTTTTAATTAATAGAGTGATTCAAGAGGAAGGTTTATAAACTATTTGACACATAGATTTCTACGCGGGCGAATCGCGGGGCAGCTAGTGTTGTTATAAATAAATGTCTAACTATTATATTATATCTAAGTTTACATGGGTACTTATCATAAGCTACTAAAGGTGCCAAGCCCATCCAGAAGTGACCACTTACTTGTTACTTGTTACTTGTTTCTGGACTGGTTTCCGCAACTTGGCCGCCGGTGGGCCTTTTTTGCGTGTCGGGTGGGGGGCTGCTATTCTAACCACCCGATGTCCTCCAGGAAGGCCAGCAGCTCGCTGATGCCGGTGCATGCCTCCCTAGGCGTCCTCGGTGTCCCAAGGTGATGCAGTCTTTGAGAAGCCACGCTGTCGCAATCTACAAGCACATGCGCTGCCGTCTCCTCTGCATTCATGCACCCTCTGCAAAGGGGGCTGTCCGTGATACCCAAATTAAAAAGGTGTTTGTTTAGCATGCAGTGTCCCGTGACAATACCGACGACTTTCCGGAGTTTGTCACGTTTGAGATTGAGGAGTTTTCGGGAGTACCGTGGGTTTAAAACCGGGAATGCCTCCTTCGACTGCCTGCAATCTGGAATACTTGCCCAGTGCTCTTCGTGTCGTTTGGCTGTGCGTTGACGGATCCATGAGCGGACTTGACTAAAGGGGAGGGGAATTATTGGTTCAGGCCCTGCCGTTTGCCTTTCTGAACCTCTCCTCGCTAGTGAATCAGCTTCGTCGTTACCCCTGGATCCGCTGTGGCCTTTTATCCATTGTAGGGTGACTCTATTGGACTTACTTATTTGCTCTAGCAGGTGGTGGCATTGCAAAGTCAGTCCTGAGTTGTGTTCTCTCCTGTTCAAGGCCTGTAGTACTGCCGCGCTGTCCGAGAGGATCCTGATGTTTTGGTCAGTTACCTTCCTTCGTAGCACTGCAGTCGCAGCTTGGATAATACCTACACATTCCGCCTGGAAGATGGAGTTGTGGGCACCCAGTGCTGTTGTTTTGTGAATATTGAGATCTTCCGAGAACGTTCCCGCCCCCGTACCTGTTTTCATTTTTGAGCCGTCAGTGTATATTCGTACTTCATGTATGTTTGAGCTATCACTTGGCTCTTCGTGCATTTGTAAAGTGAAGCTTTTTGAAAGTATGTGTGTTTTAGGCACCCTATCATATATCGAGAGTAGCAAAGGGTTACTTTTTGCATAATCGTCTATAATTGTGGTGTGTTGTGCTTTTGTGTTGTGGTTCAATAAACGTAAAGCCCAGAGTCTGTATGCAGCTGCGGCTGCCTCTTGTTGCACATGTAAGTGCAGTGGTAATAGGCCAATCAGGGCTTCGAGTGCTGCCGTGGGGGCAGTTCTCATACACCCTGTAGTCGCAACGCAGGCCAGTCTCTGGAACTTTTGTAGTTTATTTATGGTAGTGCTTTGATTTGTTCTTGGCCACCAGACTAGGGCACCATATGTCAGAGAGGGTCTAATTACAGTGTTGTATAACCACAGGGTGATCTTTGGGCTGAGACCCCATGTTTTCCCTAACAATCGGCGACACTGCCAGAATGAGATGGTAGCTTTCTTTATCTTGTTTTCTAAATGTGTTGCCCAGTTTAGTTTATTGTCCAAAGTTATACCTAAGTATTTAACTGAATTGGATAATGTAAGTTGCGTGTCGAATAGAAATGGGAGCTGATATGTTCCTAATTTACGCTTGTTGGTGAACAGTACTAGTTCTGTTTTCGTTGGATTCACGGTTAGTCCATAGTCTGTACACCATTTTTCGACGGTCTTTAGCGCGTTACTCATAATGTTACACGTCACGCTGGCAAAGTGTCCCGATATGAGTATCGCAAGATCGTCCGCGTAGCCTACCGTGAAGAAGCGTTGAGCGTTGAGCTTGGTGATTAGATCGTTTGCTACCAGGTTCCACAGAAGCGGTGACAAGACTCCGCCTTGTGGACATCCTCTTGAAACCACTCCTCTGGTCCCCCCCTGCACATCAATCCGTACTGCTCTCAGCTTGAGCATACTGATTATCCAATCTACCAGCGTTGGCTCTACGTTGTGTTTCTGTAGGGCTGCGTTGATGCTGTTAAAGTTTGTCTTGTCAAAGGCTCCTTCAATGTCTATGAAGGCTGCAAGACACAGTGTTTTGTTTGAAATGTCTTGTTCTAATCTACTGACTACTGTGTGTATCGCAGATTCAGTTGATTTACTTGAAGTGTAGGCCTGTTGTTGTGGGTGCAGTGGTTTTACAGTTAGTATGCTATCTCTTATGTGTCGATCACATAGCCTCTCTAGCGTCTTGAGTAAGAATGAAGTGAGACTGATCGGCCTATAGGATTTTGCTTCAGTGTAGTCGCTTTTACCTGGTTTGGGTATGAATAGGACTCTAACCTCTCTCCACATAAGCGGTACGTAGCGGAAGGCCAGGCAGGCTCTGAAAATAGCCGTCAACGCCCCGCCTATGTGTGCTATCCCCCAGCGAAGGAGGCCAGGAAATATTCCGTCCATCCCTGGCGACTTGTATGGTTTGAAGGTGTTGATGGCCCAGTTTACCTTATCTCCGGTTACCACTGAGCATGCTACGGTCCAGTCGGTCTCCGATGGTGTGACTTGACTGGTATCGTGCCACTCTGTTTCACCGTCTATGAGGCACCCTGGGAAGTGTGTTTGTAATAAGAGTTCATGTGTTTCTGCCGTCGTTTTCGTGTAGGTGTTGTCAAACTTCTTAAGCGAACCGATCTCGCGGTTTGGCTCTGCCGCCAGGATCTTTCTGATTCTGTTCGCTTCAGAGTTTGATTCTATGTTAGTGCAAAAGTTTTTCCATCTGAGACGACTCCTACGGCGTAACTGTTTTTTGTAATCGGCCCGGGCCTTCTTGTATACGTTCCAGTCGGAGTCGTCGTATGTATTCATGGCTCTGTTAAAAGACTTACGAACCTTACCCTTGAGCTCCTCCAATCGTCGAGACCAGCCTTGCTTCCCTTCATCCGTTTCTCTATTGACGGTTAGAGAGCAGGCTGACTCGTAGCTCTTGTTAAGGCTTTGCGTGATATGCTGTACTGCTGCTTCTATCTCTGCTATGTTACCTATATCCGCTACCGGGCCGCCCTCGCCTAGGTGCTGCTGCAAGGATTTTGCAAACAGTACTGTGTTTGTTTTGCGGGGATTACGCCTGGGTGCTGGAGTAGTTTTGTTTAACGTCAGTTCGTACCTGATCCACCTGTGATCGGAGGAGGAGGTCTCATCTGATACCCTCCAGTTTTGCACGTAGTCTGAGCAATTCTCCGTTACCAGTGTCAGATCAATTATGGTGCGGCATCGCCTCGTCACGAAGGTTGGTTCTGCGCCCTTGTTTGCTATAGTGACATTAGTTGTGAAGAGGAAATTTACCAGATCGTCTCCTCTGCTGTTTGAGACGGGCATGCCCCATATGGGGTGATGCGCGTTCGTGTCTGCTGAAAAGTGACCACGACTAGGAACGTGATTTCTAAGAGCTGGGCCAGTAAAGTTATCGACATAGCTCTGAGAATTAGCATCTGAAGTGGCAGTGGGCCGGCCATATCTCGCGAAGAACCGACGGCCGCTGGATCAAACGTGTTCTTGAGTGAGACCACGACTCGGTAAACGTAGTGTAGGACGCCCTCCGACCAGGTGGGATGACGACTGCGAAAGACTGCAGGTAGATGCTGGATGCGGCAAGCAGAAGACAGGGCGCTATGGCGCTCATTGGGGGAGGCCTATGTCCAGCAGTGGACTAATATAGGATGATGATGATGCTGGGCCAGTAAAGGTCTCAGTCCACCACAGCGGCTGGTACCGCACTGTGAGTGGGTTAGCAGCGCGGTTGCGTCACAAGCCACTTTCTGCTGTCGTTCGCCTACTTACCCACTCACTGCGACGCGGTATTGGCAAGAATTGGCTTTTGCTAGGTATTTGCAAAAATAACCATTATAAACGCTATTCAAAAGAGGTGATTAAAAACATTTTGAAACTATTTTTTGCTAAATAAGTACACTAATAAAATTACAATAACAGAATAAAACAATTAACATAAGTAAGTATTATTAGCATTTATTAAAATAAATTTATTTTTATTTAAAGTTTGATGATAGTACCAAGTTCAAATGTTATAAAAAAGCTTGTTTTCTAAATTTATCTTTGAAGCGAAGTTTTAATTCGCACGATACATTTGTCGACACAATGAATGGAAATATTAGGGAAACCAAACAACGGAGATAAAAGTGAGAAATAAGATTTAAATTTTCTAGAATACTCTAGAACTAATAAATGCACAAAGATTTTTTTTTGTATCTGCAATGTTCAATGTTTATTGTAAAATAGATAAGTGCTGAGCTGTTGGCTTTCCACTGCAAGGCAAAGCCTTTTGTCTCCTCCTATTCTTCCCGGTCCTCCTAAAGACGACCTCTGTGACGCCGTGGGGCGAAGTTCCAACTGCGACGCAGGAGGTTTGATTCCTTCGGGACAAATGTTTATAACATCCGCAAATATTTGTTTAGCGTGTTCTGGTCATTTCCTAAGGATAATACAAAATATCTATCTATGTATTGTATTGTATGTATATTATGTTTATCAGTTATCTAGTACTCATAACACAATCTCTGGTTAGAGAATGTCTAGATTATGCTGTGTGAATTGTCCAGCATTATTTATTTATTTAAAAATTGTTTGCCAACATAGCAAAAATAAATAGACATTCTAAGTTAGTTCTAAGTAACAGCCGCCAACCCTCACCGTCCGCACTGCATGCGCGGGCGCATTGCGTCACACCGCAGCCCCCCCCCTCTCCTCTAGGGCGCGGGGAAATTCGCACAGCTCTGTGACTGTTAGATTCACGACAAATTGTTCAGCTTTGCTGTTGCTAGGGGAAGAAGTTGAATCATTCATTTAGTAGATTTTTTTTTTCTCTATCATAAGGTTGCCTGGAAATCGCTATCGATAAGCGAGCGATAAGGCCGATTTTATTGTACTGTTTATTAATATTTAGATATAAGGTTATTTTATTTTATTTTAGTGCAATAAAGTGTACATTCATTCATTCATTAATTCATCATTCTAACCAAATGACGGGTTAGGTTCGTAAGGACTATAATGCAAAAAGACTACGTATGTAAACAAAACGTCGTAACTGCATATTCCCTTTTTTGCAGAATGCCCTAGTGAGTAGAATGTCTTAGTTGTACGATCGACAACTATAGTAAGATAAGATCTATTAGGTAGATGCCCAAAATTTCAGTGCAATAGTAGTTTTGGCTTTCGTGACACCTGTACAAACTTTCAGCAAAAGCTGAGATGTAGTGACATTTTGTTACTGGACTTACATTATTACCAACACGTTAAGTTTATCTTTAAGTTTATTATGTTCTGTATAAGTCTTTTAACACTTTGCCTGCTGAAATCACACGGTATGTGTTTTCTACAAGTGACTAATATGCGTAAATCCACACTAGCGCAGCGGCTGAGAAAATACAGATCTTGTGACTCAGCACAGTCGTAATATTTTTCGAACAAAACGCATGTGCGGCGCAACACAACCGGTATGTAGAGCGGCAGCACAATTTTTTTATGTTAAAAAAAGATCGCAGTCGTCGAAAAAAAATCGCAATCAGAGTGTTAACAAATAAATTCATTTTATATGTACTAGACAGATAAGTTATGAACATACTAGTGGTTTCTTCTCACTTCTTCCACTGGTGGACAAAAAATTTAAGTGAACATCAATATAATTCATAATTCATATCATTTATTGTAATTTCATGCATACAGGTAGTATCTTAGGTGTAGTCTTAGTGGGTAGGTACACAATGCATAAAAACCCTGTCAGGGCACAACAATTTTTGGGTTCTTAATAATGAATAGTATAAAATATGACTTGTCTAAGTGCTTATTTGTAAGCCTAAAGAAATAAACTTTCATTTCATTTACATATTCCAAAAGTATACAGCGAAAACTCCGCTTTGTAAATAATATTTGACAAAATAAAATGACTATCTGACTCTCCACAAAATGTTAACGTTCTTAGTGGTTTTTATGTGAACATGTAACAAACAACCTGGGTACCTAATTTTAGTAATTTATAATTATTTTTTACGGAGATACTGCAGATTCAAGATTTAAAACAACTATAAATGTTTACATATATTTATAGTTAGTAAAGAATTAGTAATCATTGGGGGAGGCCTATGTCCAACTGTGGACTAATAAAGGCTGATGATGACGAAGAATGAGTTAAGTAGGATAGAAGGCAAAAAGCCTATCGCATGACGATTGATAAATGAATCATAGGTAGACATGTTTCGACTTGTAGAAAGAAATTTTTTAAGCCTCTCCATACTTGTAAAATACATACAGACATACAATCGCCTCATTTTTGAATTTTAGGAGTCGGTTATTGAATCGCTAAATGTGCTAAACCTTTATCTGGAGTTTTTCAATTCTTGATTTTTGGTTCTTAAGATAAGGAAAATACATAATAAATAACAAACGTGTTCTTGAGTGGAGACCACGACTCGGTAAACGTAGTGTAGGACCAATATAGCACCCTGTCTTCAGCTTGCCGCATCCAGCATCTACTTGCAGTCTTTCGCAGGTCGTCATCTCACCTGGCCGGAGTGCGTCCTACACTACGTTTACCGATTCGTGGTCTCCACTCAAGAACGTTTGCCCCAACGGCCGTCGGTTCTTCGCGATATATGGCCGTCCCAATTTTTTATAATAGACAAAGTGTTATTAGGTGGCGCTAGTGTTCCTCTTCAAGCTTTTATATCAGACGTTTCTTCTAAATCGATTAAATTTTTTAATCATTCTTTCTTCATTACCTCTCCACCTTCCCGTAGATTAGTCACGTAGATCCGTGCTACATCTCGATTTAAAATCGATATACTATCGAGTTGATACTAGCACGTACAGATCGGCACGTGATTTATTCGAATTATTTGAAATCTTAATGAAATATCACGCGAGTTTTATGAATGGGAATAACTATTAACGATAGTCGGAATATTTAACAAAATCTGATGGAGACTTTAACTCCCATATCTTTAGTCGTACCTCGACCACGATTCAACCTCTACTCAAACTCCAAACGCGTTTCTATTTGCTGGATCGTAAAAAATATCTTCACTCGAACTACGAGTACCTGTGGCGACCAATGTGGCGCGGTGGGCGAAGGTCCGCCTGCGACGCAGGAGGTTGCGGGTTCGATTCCCGCCTCGGAACAAATGTGTGTACGATCTGCAGATATTTGTTTCGGGTGTTCTGGTCGTTTTCTATGTATAATAAAAAAATATCTATCTATGTAATGTATTGTATTATGTATATCAGTTATCTAGTACCCATAACACAAGCTCTGCTTACCATGGGGCTAGATAATGCTGTGTGAATTGTGTCCAGCATTATTATTTATTTATTTACCTAAGCTTCTAAAATTTTCTCATACAAGCGAAGAAATGAACTGTCATCTCAAGGTACCTCGCGACCTACCTTGACACTTCAGACGAGTTTGAGTGAAGGATTCGTTCAAGAATTATCTAAAGATTAGCGACCCGCCCCGGTTTAGCTCGGGTGCAAATGCATAATATTTTATGCATATAAACCTTCCTCTTGAATCACTCTCTCTATTAAAAAAACCGCATCAAAATCTGTTGCGTAGTTTTAAAGATCTAAGCATACATAGGAACAAACAGACTTTGTTTTATACTACATATGTATGTAGTGATATGGGGGTTAAAGACCACAATGGAACGTAGCCCACTAGGTCACTCCTCGTCTAGGATATTTATTATGACATCATGTAAAATTTAAATATACGACATAGTCGACTAATTCTTCGACGACCTCTGTGGCGCGGTGGTCGAAGTTCCGCCTGCGGTCAGGAGGTTGCGGGTTCGATTTCTGCCTCTGGACAAATGATTGTGCGATCTGCAGATATTTGTTCAGTGCCGCGGTTCCGGGTGTTCTGGTCGTTTTCTATTTATAATAAAAATATTTATTTATGTTATTTAATTTATTACGGATATCAGCAATCTAGTACCCATTACACAAGCTCTTCTTAGCTAGATAATACTGTGAATTGTCCGGCATCATGTATATAGGTGTTTAATTAATAAATATTAATAAATAAATAAATAATGCTGGACAATTCACACAGAATTATCTAGCCCATCATGGTAAGCAGAGCTTGTGTTGTGGATACCTACATACTAGATAACTGATATACATAATACAATACATTACATAGATAGATATTTTTTACTATACATAGAAAACGACGAGAACACTCGGAACAAATATCTGCAGATCGTACACACAATTGTTCCAAGGCGGGAATCGAACTCGCAACCTCCTGCGTCGCAGGCGGACCTTCGCCCACCGCGCCACATCGGTCGTCAATTAATAAAACAATACTCTTTATTTTTCAGGTAAATTTGCAATTCCTTTACGTTTTACATCAATAAAGTCCAATCTTCCCATCATTCCATCCAATAATAGCAAAATAATCTTCAGATAATCTATGCAGAGAATGAGTCACATTGGTCGAGGCGATTAGAACGTCATGTGCATAGTAGGCATCGATATCCATCATCATTAGCAGCCTACAGCGAGATTTAGGAATTACTGGGTTATGCAATTTTGTAGATTGGGTCTCGGTAAATTATTGGATTACAAAAAATATATCGGTGGAAATATGTTATGATATGACTTATAAAAAGAGAAAAATTATGGAAAATATTATTAAATTATTATTGGAGGAAATTACAGAAGTTTAAAACAATTTTTGGTTTTGACAGTTTTCATTCATAATGTCATTCATCTCGTATCATCGTCTTATTACTCGTATTTGCGAGGATACAGGCGACTGGGCCCACTACAAAACTGGGACCGCGGTCCCAGTTACCTGATTAGTTTTTTCTTGTTTTTCCCCTTTTTCGCGGCGTGTGTGCAATTATTTAATGTAGCATATTTATCATCTTCCATCATGGCCTGTTGCAGCGCTGGATCGCGAGGAGTGGAAGGAGAAAAGGGAGGCCTTTGCCCAGCAATGGGACAATAATGGCTTAAAATAAATAATAATTTACCTATATGTATGTATATGTATATTATGTACCTAGAGAGCATTTGTATATTTTTGTATGATGATGTTTCTGTGACGATGAGCCCCACACAGGTCAATCCTCAGGCTCTTACGCAACATGGTTAAAGATCAAGTGAAAATCTATGGATGGAATAATTTAATGTATTTTATTGGCGTTCTTGCCGCACATGCATTATAATAAAATTACAAAAGAACCTTGGCGAAGTCGGTGCGTCTAGAAAAAAAAAATTTAGGTATACTCAAGTGTAGTATTCCCTCTTGAATTCATCAAAATCCTACAATAAACATCCTACATAGAACGTAAAACCATAATTGAATCTAATAATGTTCAAAATCAACGCAAAATATCACCGTAGATTCCCAAACAGTACAACTCCAGCCCAAAACATCGGTCCACCCGTCCCACGCGCGCCGCGCGCCGAGGCCTACGCTGCACTGCAGTGTACACTGTACACTGACACTTTTACTCGCGAACTTTCAGCTTTCAGAGTTCCTTCCGGCGACGCTCGCTACCGGCCGCGCGCCAGTCCACGCTCGCCCGCCGAGCAAACCGCACGCGTCCCACCCGCGCGACAACACGCAACACGTAACTTACACTTTTATTACGCGATCGGATTGTACCAACACATGTGCGCTGGATTTTGGATACCAAACGTGCAAGTGCTTTAGTGATTCATTTCTTTGAAGTGGAGGCTCGGGCCTTAGGGGCCGCTGGGCCAGCGCTCGGCCCGGGCGGCGGCATGGAGTCCCCGCAGATGTACGACGCGGCCGCGGCGCCCCCTCCGCCGCCGCAGCCCGACCAGCTCAAGAAGACGCAGGAGGACAAACGGTCCTCCTACCCCCCGTCTGACCTCGACGAGCTGAACGGTCAGGAGATATCTCTCGACCTGCAGCATCTGATCGAGGATCAGTTCCGGGGGGAGGAGACTATGGCTTTATTCCAGGAAATATTGCCTGGAGGCCGGTCCCCGCAGCAGAGGTCTTTCCAGCGGACGACGTTAGCCTACATGCCTCAGCCTGTCCACTCGGGAGCATCATACGCCCCGGTGCAGAACTCAGGACACGAGCAAGGCGCGCCGCCGATCAAAGAGGAACCACCAGAGCCTCATGACTTCAGGAGATCTGTCACATGCGCTCAGTACACAGGACAGTACAACCCTCAGCCCCCGATAGGGGTGAACGGTCCTTACGGCGGTGGTTTCACTCCCCTACCTCCTCTCGGAGCGCCTTTACTACCACCACTCTTAAAGCACAAGAACACGGTTCCTCCACCACGACGCTCTTCAGGGAAGCAACTAGACAAAGGCACAGACGAGTATAGAAGGCGACGCGAGCGGAATAACATAGCTGTTCGCAAATCGCGCGAGAAGGCTAAAGTGCGCTCCAGAGAGGTGGAGGAAAAAGTAAAGTCCTTGCTCCGAGAGAAGGACGCTTTGTTGAAAAGGCTGGAGGCGGTGTCAGGGGAGCTGAGCCTACACAAGCAGATGTACGTGCATCTGATCAACCTGAACCTTCCGGAGATCACGGAGCTGTGCCGCTCCATGCTGCAGCTGGGGGGCCCGCACTCGCAGGATCACAACCTTTGACCATTATAGGTGAGTGTGCAGATATTAAACAGCAGCATTTGCAGATATTGACAATATTAAAATTAATTGCCTGGTAGGTTTTAATTATTTTTAACTAGGCATGTGTAAATTAAAAGTACGTTGAAGTTTTGTAGTAAATCTTTTACCAGTTTTGCACGAGAATATCAGATGTGTGAACATAGCAATATTCCTGAATTTGTGCAATGATTAGGGAACGTAAAAATCTGCAATTAACATAGAAACCAAGGACAATAGATATAATACATTTACAGAAATACCTATTACGAGAAAATGCGAATGTGAAAAAAATTCACAGCATTATCGAAATAAAATAAAGTGCGTTGTTTGTGTGGACCAAAGTCAGAAACTGACCACTAGTCGTTAACCTAGTTGACGACCACATTGATAATATTTCGTCTATTTGCCATGTGGGTGTGCGCTTCCTATTCCTAAACCAAATAGAAAAAGGTTTATATTTTACGATTGTGTTATACAAGTCATTGTAATAAACTCGTTTGTGAGAGTTTATAGAATTGAAATTGTTTATTTATTGGTTTTTATTCAATAACACTAGTTTAAAAAGAAAAACATTGCTTCTAATAAACTATGTGAAGTGTTTTCACAGTATTTTTACAATAAGTTCTTTATATGCTCATTAGTTTTGAAGATAAAATGTAATAATCTTCAACATAATCCTTATTATCCAGTTCAATCCAAATACTGCTGAGCCAAAAACTCCGTGATTTTTTCTTAAAGACCTTGAGTCACACGTCAAAAATTTAGTTAAGGCTTTCTCCAATATACCACTCAAACCAAAAATCAACTCAAAATCAAGAAGCCTTCGAAAATAAATAAATATATGGCCTCCTTTTTTTGTGTTACTTTGGTAACTAAATAAGTACTGGAGTGGAGTTGTATTGTAACTCTATGAGTTTACTGAAATATTTTATCAAAGGGCTTATTGCGGAAAGTTTAACGATACCTACACATATATCTCTAATCTATACCCATATCCTAGAAATCTAAAACCTATGAATCACTTCCTCTTCATTCATAATAGCCTTATCAACTTTTCTACAATTCTGTGCATACCTACATACAAGCCCTAACATCTGTGCCATTCATGTATGTATACTATATTATTTGAATGTTTGTAATATAATAAGTGAAACGATTAGATCTATAATATCTTGAAATCATAGTGTAATATTATGTTGCCTTTTCTTAATTTTGAATATTTCCAAATTTAATAAGAATTTAATATAATCTGGCTATTCTGGCATTATCTGTGATGTTCTGAATTTTTGACTATCAAAATACTTTTACTATTTCTACCATACTTGTCCTATCTTTCTTTATAAATACTTAAATCAATTAAATCCTACTAATATTATAAACGCGAAAGTTTGTAAGTATGAATGGAGGCTTGTTACTCTTTCGCGTAGAAACTTCTGAATGGATTTTAATGAAACTTCACAATAATATAGCTTACATATCAGAATAACGCAGGCTACAATTCATAAAGATATATTTTATATCCAAAATATCTATCACCACGCGGGTGTAACCGCGTGGCGCAGCTAGTCAACTAAACTTCCTGTCTCTTTCTCTCTCTATACTCATTCCAAGCTTGTCATTGATGACGGTATCACTGACATTGCTAACGCCCATTGATTCCAAGTCATCGTCATTAGTAACGCTTTCTTTTTGAATCATTTGATCACGTTTCGCTAATCACGGGTCGTTAGGATGTTTATTATTTATATTGCAACGATAACGTAATAATTATAAATCGTTATGTAGGTTTAATAATAATAATAATGTGGCGTGATCTGAGTCAGCATTTTGTAATGTGTATGTTTGTAAGTTTGTCCTGATACGTAGCTACTTATAACTTGACTAAGCTGCTACAACTATTAACTATGTAGCTATACTTGCTTCTTTTATGTGTATAGAATAGCATTTATTTCGACACATACAAAAGTACATAAAGACAAACAAAACCAAACATAGAACTTAGAGGTTTATAATAGCTTCTGCTTGTTTTTTGTGAATGAAAATGAACAATGAAAATGAAGTTTTATCTGAAAATGTCCTTTGCACAATATGTTTAGTTTTTTCCTCGAGTCTTGCAACTTGCAATATTTAAATCTATCTCATCTAATGGTGGCGTCGTCGTTTGGGGGAAGCCCATCTTCAGCAGTAGACGTTTTCCGCCTGATGATGATGAATTAACAAATAAATTCATTTCATTTCATTTTGTAACTTATCAGTCATACAACAGAAGATGGTAAGCCTTTTATTAGGTAACCCCATTGAAAGGCTAAAAATCTTCTGTTGTGTTCGTGTAGAATAAGAGTAACACCACACAACTAATGTTTCATGCAATTAATTGCCGAGTTTGTAGAAAGTGACGCAAGTGAAATTTATTTAGTCTTGCAAATTTTGATTAGGTACTTGACACAGTTATAAAATTATAATGATTTTACCAATATACACGTTTTTTTATTTAATAGAGTCAAAAAAAAATTATTCATTTTTATTTCATCCTAATACGATTTCATTCGATTTTAATGCACAGAATTAAAATCAAGTTCCGTTTTGATTACACCCAACAATAAATCTTGAATTCAGAACTCGTAATTGCCGACGTGATGCTTCGCGTGTAATCTATTTTAAACTCTATATCCTTGGCACTACGATGAATATTCACTCTTCGCGACTGAATGTTATTCATCCTGTCACTGTCACTTTCGAACGCACGTGGTCGAAACCTGCTGTATTGTTCTGTTGTCCTGGTACCTAAAGCTTATTGTGAAGGAAAAGTTGAGCAAACCGATTGAGCTTTTTTGGCTTGAATGAAAGTTTTTTTTTATTCACAAGGTTATTTTTTGGAAGCTTTTCACTTTTGAAGAGACATTTTTAGTTTCGCATAACTAAATGGCTATTTTTGTGATTTAACTGCATTCTTGAAATCTAGTTGGTAGAATACCTTGCCTACCTAAAGTGAGCATAGATTTATTGATAAAAATGATTCATCCTTGATAAAAAAACTGCATAACAAGATCTTTCAACTCGTTGTTATCATACACTGCCTCACGTGTGGTGTGATTTACCTGAGTTTAGTGCCCTCATGTATTTTTTATATGGATTGTATTTTTTATAAATGATACCAAAAGATAAAATAAGTACTTAGGTAATCTTGAAAATATAATAATGAATATCTATAATATTTCTTTATGCATATATTTTTGACGACCGATGTGGCGCGGTGGGCGAAGGTCCGCCTGCGACGCAGGAGGTTGCGGGTTCGATTCCCGCCTCGGAACAATTGTGTGTACGATCTGCAGATATTTGTTCCGGGTGTTCTGGTTGTTTTCTATGTATAATAAAAAATATCTATCTATGTAATATATTGTATTATGTATATCAGTTATCTAGTACCCATAACACAAGCTCTGCTTACCATGGGGCTAGGTAATGCTGTGTGAATTGTCCAGCATTATTATTATTATATTATATCTAATAGATAAAGAAAACTATGAATATTTTTTTAAGAAACCAAACAAACTTTGTTATTGTAATTTAGTTCCCAAAATTTCCCTTTTTTTGATAGCTTTTATCTGTCAACGTTTTTTAACTATGCTCCTATTTTAATGTCCAATCTTCATGTTCATGCTAATATTGAAAATTCGTAATTTCGTTATCAAAACATTAAGGTCACATAATATCCTATTTGCAGAGGAAACGTTATCATGTTCCTACTATGTAATTGATATTCTATGTCATTCATTCATTGATATTACTATTCATACATACTCTAGAGTACGTTAAATAAACCAATCAAAGTAGATACGAATCATTGAAGACCTTAGTGGCGCAACAGGCGAAGGCCTGCGACGCAGAAGTGTTCGACCCGGGTTTGATTCCTACCGCGCCGCCCCGCCGATGCAGTTTTATGCAAGTAAGGTCCAGGAATTTGCTTCATAAACAAATACCACTTCTTCTGCTATAAAGAACTTCTGTATAAATTACCTAAAGCATTATCTAGCCCCAAAGTAACGTGGGTAACTGATAAGATGATTTATAATTTTTGACAATTACTTACGTATGGATATTGTTAAAAAAATCTATAATAAATGAAAATCGAAGATATTTTTGGTCCACTTGTACACAAATGGTTTTTATTGTTCTCTCTCTCATTGTGTTCAGATAGACACAATTATGATTAGCCACATGATACTACTTTTCCGTACCATGGAAAATAATAATTTCTTTTACACGTACAAAATTATTATGTTTAATACATAATACGTCGTTAATACTCAAAAATGTCACGCAGGTAACAGCGTATTATGACTCATTCCTAATTATAACTTCCAATAAAATAAGTTATAATAATAATTAACAATGCGTATAATTATCTAATTACATTAACGACATTGTAATGACGTTGTTCTAGGAATGTTAATTCTATTACTGTAGGTACTTATTCTTAGCAAGTAGGTATTTAAATATAATAATTTATTGAGAGCCTACCTCTGCGCTTGGGATTCCAATTTACACTTATACATCTTTTCATTGTAGTTTTTATTAACTAGTCATTTCGATCGAAAATTCTATACTTCCGTTTATTTTCGAAATTAGAATTAGTCTGCGTTTGGATTTAAATTCATCATCCAATTCAAATTCATAAACGTCTACTATCTCAGTCTAATCAGTCCATTATTTGTATCTATCTCAATTTTCAATAGAAGGATATAATAATACCTACCTAATCACCATAGCCGGTTGGTCCACTTTCGCTTTCAACACTCATTATTCATCCTACGCTCGACTAGCTCCTGCGGTGTTTTGCGGCCCTGGTACTTTTTATGCGTTTTGATTCGGCTTCTGCTCATCCTGGTAAAAAAATAACGTGGATTCCCCACGTTATTTTTTAGGTTTGATTCGACCAAATACGAGAGTGAACCATAGTATAATTTTAGTCTTTGAACTTACTCGCAGGTAGATAGCATCATTTACGTTTTTCCGCAAGCGTCACCCCTATAATGAATGAAGTACCTATTTTAAGATAATTTTAATATGTCAGATTATATGTAAATGATTATAATCCCATTTATAAAGGAATATCATTATTTTTTCTCAAGTCTCAACAAGTATTTTTATTCTAGGGTTAACAAATAAATAATGTAAGCCAATTATTAAAATCGAAATACAATTGTTTAACAGCGCGAAGCTAGAGTTTTTGTCTCCATCATTTCGCAAGGTTATACTCGTAGGTGTCAACGTTCAATGGCAGCTGATGTTCTAGCGGACGCCATTAAAATACTCTCTTTGGTACTCTGGAAAAAACGGAATAAGATAATGCAAAGTTTATAAACTGTAGAGTAATTCTCAAGACAAGATTTATATTGCATTGTCGACTCCACCCTTAAAAGAGTTCGTATCTATCTATGTACTTGGTAGAGGTCTAATTGTTTTTGTACAAATCGAAAAAAGTTTACCTCAAAAGAGTCTATTCTTATAAAGTCTAATGAATTGATTTAGGTTCCTGGACATGGCTAGGTATTTCCAATAAGATAACACAATGTATATAAGTGTGGGTGTGTTGTGCTGTGATTGTGTGCAATTATTTTGATAAGAAGTTGCCTAATGCTTTAATTCAACCGTGTCCAGAAGAAAATAAAGAACACCTAAACGTGTAGAGTTGTATCTAGTATTCGAAATTCAAATTTTCGGAATACAAATTCGTTAGCGCAAAACAGTAACTTTCATTTTCACTGTTCGATACTGTACTGCATATTCGTCCTTATCGCTTGTGAAATAAGGAAGGTTTTCGGCTGAGGTAGTATAAATTTTCGCTTCTCATGGCCTACTTTGCTTCCGCTGACTTGTTGATTCTAACTATTATGATGTTTGTTTCGAACTGAAAATTACTGTAAAATACTTTAAGATACAAAGATTGATAGAAAAAACTTTATTGTTCCTGTTTGCACAAAAATACTTAGCTGAAATTAAATATTACGAGGTAACATCGGAGGTCTTATCAACTTATTACGTTCTCTTCCAGGCATAAAATTGACCTATTTATTTTAGCTACCGGAACTTTATCTTTTATTTAGCCTTTACCTATTTTCACTTGCACTTTTTAACATAACAAGTTTATTTCATGATAAGAACATTTTTATTTTTAACTGACTTCGAATAAAGGAGGAGGTTCTATGTCGCCTGTACGTATGTTTTTTTATGTATGTTCGTCGATTTCTTCTTCAATTATTGACCGATTTGAATGATTATTTTGCAGTTGTATATAGATCTAGTGTTTGCTCGCGGTTTCGCATGCGTTGTTTTTTCACGCTAAAAACACTGAATGGATCAGGTTGAAATTTTGGATTTATGTAGCTCTAAGCATAAAATAGTTACCATGGGATATAAATAACCTTTAAACGTTTCCATGGAAACAACGTGTGCGAAGCCGCGGGCGGAAACTATAGTAATAAATAAAATACAACACATGGTAATTAAAAAAACCTTTTAGAAAGTCCTTATGATTGGCGTCATTGATCTGGTTAAATACCCCTGAAATAGGTACAACCAACATACCAACCAAGCGAAATCTAAATTATTCCAAATTCAAACGATAATCTCTGACAGGCCAGCCTACACGCATGATTCAGCCTGCCTGACGTACGCAAATTTGCTTTGTCTATGGTACGCAACGTGGGTGTGTGGACTTTCACTTTTTTCGTTGTTGCCTTTTGTGCTTTGGATGGTGCTATGTCGTACGGATGAATGTTTTTATTACTTCCTTGTTCGCGTTTATTTTATTACTATTTTAATGAAACTTTAGAAATTTTTGTTGAATTTAGCAGTTTATATTTTTTTCGGTCAGCTTTTTATATGCATTTAATTGTTAGATTTTTAATTTTTATTAATTAGTTTGGCCGAATCTCATCCGGTGGGAACATCACGGAGCCTATTATTTGCTGCACACTTAGGGCGAAAAAATACATCAAATGACATTTAAGCCAAAAAGTCCGTCAGTTGTCTGACCTTCACCAATTTTTTAATAGCGATTTTACGATACCTTTCTCTACATCCACCGGAAAATAAGCAGTGTTGTAAGCTAGATTCTAGAACGCATCCGTAGCTTGCAAAACGCGCAGGCGCACGGTGCCGGTGCCATGCGCGGCGTGTCGCAAGCGGAATGTGTGTCAGCTCGCCTTATGTCATGAGAATGTCGATGCGGTTTTTATTGTTTCTGTTTATTTGTAGATTGTTTTTGTTATTGATTATTTTAAGGTTTTACGCATTCCTACTTTATCATCATGCTTTACAACCGGACTTTATCCAGTGCTGGGTAAAATTCTCAAAACTCTGACTCTAACTTGAGCAACTCCTATCTATTGTGGTTTAATGGTGCAACATTGATGAACACATTATATATTTAAATAAATATTATATTATTGCCTCTTGCTAAGTTTCCGCGTTAGTATTTATGACCATAATTTAGACCAGAATTCGGTAGTAAATACGTAGTCTTCAAAAGTCATCGAAATCATCATTAAATGATAATTTCGATGACTCTCTCTTGAATTCACTTCAAATATTAGTCATGATTATTTATCTTGACTTTCAATTTCCACAGTTCTGCAGATAATTCTATTATTTATTTTATTATTGATTAAGTATCTAAATTAGGTCATTAAGTTCAACATTCTCAAAACATATCCATAATTTATGCAGATTCACATATTAAAATATTAAAACTGGCGACATGTTGCATAACCTCTGATCGGCCATGTTGGAAAGTTTTGACGGAAAATCTCTTTATCTGTTTTGGCGGGCACGGTCATCTTTATGCCTACCAAAAAGGTTGGAATTTAAACAGGTGTTACGAGAAACTTAAAAAGGTTGCTTACATACTCTATACGTATGTGTGTGCTCTACCTGTTTCTATAGATTCAATGGGTTGTGTTCAGATGAACTGCTAGTGCGGCGTCCTTCTACCATCGCACCGCTAGCCATCGGCAGAGATAAATAAATAATGATCGACAATTCACACAGCATTATCTAGCCCCAAGCTGAGCAGAGCTTGATAGTTATCATCCCCATTCATTATAGTCTTTTAGATCCTTTTCCTTTTCCTCCCGCGAACACTCAGGTTGTTGAATAATCTTGTGCCGAGGTTTTCCCTCGGACTAAGGGGTTCTTCAAAATATGTATTCACAAACATTTAAGTGATCGGCAACGCGCGAGTAATAAATAAATAAATAATGCTGGACAATCCACACAGCGTTACCTAGTCCTTGATGTTGTAGATGACCAGGCGACCATAGGCGGCGGTAAGTTTTTTCCATCAGGCGGGATAGCTGTTGATCTGTCGCCATGGTGATGTAAGGTTGATAATTAAGCTTCATGGACATTTTAGTAGCATAAAACTTATAAAGGGCTTTCCTGGGCACATCTACGAACTTATTTCACCGACGACCTCTGTGACGCAATGGGTGAAACTCCGCCTGCGACACAGAAGGTTGCGGGTTCGATTCCCGCGACGGGACAAAAGTTTGTACGATCTGCAGATATTTTTCCCGGTTTTCTGGTTGTTTTTCTCATGTTTAATAAAAAATATGTATCTATGTAATGTATTGTATTATGTATATCAGTTATCTAGTACCCATAACACAAGCCCTGCTTAGCTTGTGGCTAGATGATGCTGTGTGAATTGTCCAGCATTATTTATTTAAATCCAGTAAAATCTAGATGTTTTTACGCGAAGTTTCTGGTCCCATCTAAAAATACTGAACAGAAGTGTTCTCAAGTGTTGCTTATTAAATTCTGATATTATTATGTTACTTCAAGTAACCACTCAGTAAATGTATGTCAGTGTTTCTAGATCAATAAAATCATCATCTACAGACGGTAGAGTTTATAATTTTATTAGAATAGAATAGAATATACTTTATTGCACAAAAAGTTGTACATAGGCGAGCATAATGCTAGATAGCATTCTCTACCTGCTAACCTTTGGGTAGCGTGGACAACAGTTTGGTAGGTAGTGCTATACATTGTTCCGGGTGTTCTGGTCGTTTTCGTATAATAAAAAATATCTATCTATGTAATGTAGGTATTGTATTATGTATATCAGTTATCTAGTACCCATAACACAAGCTCTGCTTACCTTATAATAGAGATAATAAAATATACTACTCATAATGATACTAAGCTACTTATAATATACTTAAACAGTAATATTTATTGAAAGAATCCATCTGATCCCACTGCTGGGCTTCAACATCGATAAAGATACATATAATTGATAGAAAAAATATTCTTATTCATTTAAAATGGAACTAGTTTCTGCTCGCGGCTTTGTATGGTTTAATGTTATTTCTATCCCATCGACACTAATCATACGATAGTTGCCTATGTTTTATCCCAAGTTTTATTAGTTACATAGTAGTTTTACATAGTAGTTTTTGTGTGAAGAGGTAACATCCATCCATCCATCCAACCATCCAAAATGTCACATTTATAATATCAGTTTTGATCACATAAATTAGTATGCATGTGATAGGAATAACCTTAAAAATATCCATAGAAATAATGCGTGCGAAGCCGCGAGTAGAAACTAGTTAAGCATAAATTTAATTGTTGAGTGTCTTTTAAATAGTAAATACCTACTTCAAAGGTTCAAAAAGTCCAAAAGTCCAAAGGTTGCCTGGAAGAGATCGCTTCTAAGCGATAAGGCCGCCCATTGTACTTGTCACATGTAATATCTTTCATAATGTTCTGTATCTGGTGTACAATAAAGTATTTTTGTATTGTATTGTATTAAGAATTTTTGTAAATTTATCAGGTCTAAGGTCAAATAACGTAAAATAACTGTAAATAATGAAAACATACATATATAAATGTATGTAATAGGTTTGATATAATTAGCATTTTGATAAGAGACAGGAAGAACTGATAAGGGCTCACTTCAAATAACCATTTATTTTTATTTCTGGGGCACTTAAAGGTAGTTAATTTTCAACTTGGTGTTTAGCAGAAATTAATATTAGTATATTATATGTAATACTAGTTTCCGCCCGCGACTTGGCACGCTTTGTTTCTATGGTTACTTCTATCTAATGGGAAATTATTCATATTCAGATAAAAAGTAGGTTATTATTTGTATTAGGCCCAGAAATACCTACTTGAGTGCAAACATTCCAGCTTATTTTATGCAAGTTTTTTGTGTGTTTGCTCAATAAAGTTTCATTCTATTCTAATATTAATTATTATGTCTCATTTACCATGATCTCGGGCCATAAAGTGACCCGGTCCTTTGGAAGGCTTGCGTGGGGCCGAAGCCAACAGCACAGAGGCCCTTTGAGAAGTTAATCTAAAGGCGATGGCTACACATAGCGGGTATCATCCTCGGGTGCACAATATGATACACCCAAAATTGGTATCCATCAGGTGTAGAGAATATTGCAAAGAAAAATGAAAGAAATAAAACAAGGCTATTGTGATGGATGGATGGACTGGGTAATCGGGCTATAGGGGAGATTGCGGAGGTCTGCCATAAACAATTCAATCATAATTATTATTATTAATATATTCTACATAATTATGCTGTTTTATTTTACAAAATATAGTCATCGAAAGAAAGAAAAAAAGAAAATTATTTATTAAACACTAACACAACACACAGACAAGGTTAATTACACATAATTATATAAGACTACAAAGTACCCACTTAGGTACCTATTATAAAACACGTAAAATCGACAAAATATAAAAAAAAAGTGAAAAGGTACAAAATGTAAGTAGTATTTGGTACTAAGTAGCCCTCACAGAAAGTGGATAAGCGCGCGTGTGTGGGTCCAATAGGTCCTGACTCAGCTTGTTACTCTATCACAATAACCCAAGTTCAAAAGGGCAGGCCTAAGAAATCTCATACTCTCGAAAAACATAATCCTTCTTGTTTAGTCGGGTAAAAGTATACTTCATTTTAGAGGTACCTATAATAGGTGTAGGAGAAGTCATGTATCCATACTATAACCGACAAGCGGTTGTCGGTTATAGTATGGATATATGACTTGTTTTCTTGAGCTGAGACCGTGACTCGGTAAACATAGTGTAGGACCAGCCAGAATGACGACCTGGCAGAAGACTACAGGCAGGTGCTGGATGTAGCAACTGAAGACATCGCTATGGCTCTCATTAGCGGAGGTCTATGTCCAGCTGTGGACTAATAATAGGCTATAATAATAATATACCTAAACTATCATCGCTAAGAGGCGACGCGGAAGGCCCAGGATGAGATGGCGCGACGAGCTCGAGGCACATGGCCTGCAGCGTTGGATCGCGAGGAGTGGAAGGAGAAAAGGGAGGCCTTTGCCCAGCAGTGGGACAATAATGGCTCAAAATAAATAAAAATAATAAATAAACTAATCAAACCACCCAGCCTACACAAAACTAACCTAGCCCACAGCATCATGACTAACTGGGTATTTATACCTCACTCCCACGCAATGGTTTACGACGAAGGCGACGAGTTATTATATTTACAGTCATTTACTATTCATACAAAGCATCAGAATAGGGATAATGATGGTAACCAATAAACCGGCCAAGTGCGAGTCGGACTCGCGCACGAAGGATTCCGTACTGTTATCTGTAAAAACGGCATAAAAAACATGTCTGTTCTAAAGTAAAGTAAAGTAAAAAATCATTTATTTCTTTACAAAATAAGCACTTAGACAAGTCATATTTTATAAGTACATTAAATTATTATCAAATAAAATTATTATATGGGATTACGTATGGGAGCCCCGCTTAAATATTTTTTTATTTTATTTTAATTATTATTTTTAAAGTGAATAACTAAATGTTCTGTGAATATTTCAAACGTTTACCTGTAGCAGTCATCAATATCGAGAAAAAAGTCACGTTTGTTGTATTTTGTTCTGTTTTTTAGTATTTGTTGTCACAGCGGCAACAGAAATACACCATCTGTGAAAATTTCAACTGTCTATCACGGTTCATGAGATAAAGCCTGATGATGACAGACGGACAAACGGGCGGACAGCGGAGTCTTGGTAATTGGGTCCCATTTTATCCTTTGTGTACACCCTAACCCTAAAAAAGTTGAAGTTCAAGGCAGGAAGCCCAAACAATCTAGTGATTTTATTATCTTTGGCCCAAACTCAAAGCGCCGTCTTTACCATCTAGTCAACATTTTATTTTACATTTTTCAGTTGCAAAGAAAACGCCTCATTACAAAATAAACTAGGTAACACAGTAAAACAATTCATAACCTACATGACTTGATCGTGAGAAAACTCCAATTATTGTATCATTACGTCAAGTCAACGACCTCACGTAGCGAGTGTTAGCTATTCTGTGACCTTGTGTGGTAATACTAACTATGCGTGCTCTGTGACCTTGCATAGTAACTATGCAATGGATGAGACCTTGTACGGTTGTGGCTGTATTTTCAGTGTCGTACTAAATTTTTTTTGATTGTGTTTAGTATTTTACTTAATGCTGTTTTGTTGGAAGCTCGTGTAGCTATGTCGGACAAATAATGAGGAGATTTAAAAAAAAAGATAATAGTTCTGCCAGAAAGAGGTCGATGTTCATCGGCTTTAAGGACAATACAACACTACCATCACCAATCCAAGCGTGGTGGTTATGCCACAAACCCTTCTTGTAGGGTTAGGGAGTGCATGTGACCCAGCAGTGTAGGATTTATTGAGTAAATAAAATAGGAGTAGGTATTCAATCGATGAGTTATGATATTTTGTTATGAATGTTAAGAAATAAAACTAGGGTAGCATAAGTAACGTAAAGTAATAAGTTTCGTAACGAAAACCAGGAAGTTTTAAATTGGTCACGTTTCGCGTTTCGTGTTATGGAAGCCTAGTATATCAAAGTAATTTATAAAGAAAAACAAACTTTTCTGGAAAATTCTCTGGGCAGGTGACCGAAAACTTGTACATGTTGGGCCATGCTTGTTTATTAAGGGAACCAAATATATATATCGCACCTTGAAAACAAAATTGACATTATACGAAAAACCCAATTTTTCAGGACGGCCATTTAAAGTTTTTGTAATTTTTGTGAGGGTCATAACTCAAGCTTGGTTTAAAATAGGGGTGCAGTTGTAACTTTATACAATAGTTCAGGTATTAATCTAATATGTATAAGAATAGCTTTTAATTTAATTAACAGGTATGAATGTAATTATATTCGTTTAAAAAAAAGTTTGGCATAGTGTCATTTTTGTTTTCATATTGACAATACTATGTTGCTAAACGCCATCAAAATATTAAAAATAATTAGTAAAGTGTCATTTTTGCCCTGAAATGACAAGGTATTTTTTGTTTAGTGTCTAAAATAATCCCCAAATCTAATTAATTTAGACAAGTAAATGAAAAGAGAAAAAAAGGAAATATTAAAGAATAATCAAAAATATATTTATGTAACAAATGTCGTAAATATTCTTAAATTCTAGAAAATATTTTGTTTGGTCACCAGTTATACGAATAAAAAACTACGTCAAGATCGTCAGTAGCACCTCAAGACTTATTTTACAGTAACTTCAGTATGCAGCTACTTCGTTAGCTCTACGGTTTACTTGTGATTCATCCCAGAAGAAGCATTCAGCTATGTTAGATTGTAGTTCGGAGATGGTAAAGTTTAAGCAGTTTATTATCGACTTCAAAAAGTCGAGACTACACCTTTTGGTACTGTCATCATTACAGCTTGCAAGTCTTTGCATGCGTAGATGAAATTACTCGACACGTTTCCTTTATCAATCTTTTTACCTTGTCGACTTCTTTCTTTCTACTTTGCCTCTCATAATCTTCCTGCTGAGCTTCTTTTTCACGACCGCCAACTTGTAAATTTTGCATTTCTCGCATTGGTCTTTCTTGGGTACAAAAAAACTGATATTAAAATATTAATTAAAAGTCGCTCAGCGAGCTATGGAAAGAGCTATGCTCGGAGTTTCTCTGAAGGATAGGATTCGTAACAAATACATCCGACAGAGAACCAAAGTTATCGACATAGCTCTAAATATTAGCAAGCTGAAGTGGTCGAGAAGTCTTCAAATTGCTCAATTGTTTCACTTGTAAATAATAGTTCTAATTTTTTTATATTATTTGAATGTATATTTATTCATTTTTATTAAATAACTAACGAAAATTAATTAAGAGTTTAATATAAACATTATCGAGTTTCAAAACAACACAACCTTTGAAAAGTTTTCTTAAAAACCAATTTATTTTGATAACCTTTCTAGGAAAACCACACATTTCTGGAAACTATGCTAAAAATTAAAGCCCTGTCCTCAAAATCTTCACAAAACGTCGTTAAACACTGCAGGCAGATGCCTGCAGGTTTAACACGTCATCCTCCCACCTGGCCGAAGGGCGTCCTACACTACGTTTACCTAGTCGTGATCTCCATAGACATATCATTTAAGTCTCCACTCAAGAATACGTTTACCACAGTGGTTGTTGGTTCTTCCAGGCCGGCGGGCCCACTGCTACTTCAGTTTGCTAATTCCTAGAGCTATGTCGATAACTTTGGTTCTCTGTCGGATGTATTCGTTTAAAGAATGAAAATTGGGTCAAAAATAAGTTTAACACGTTTTCAATAGTTCCTATATATTACAAGGTATTCAGTGAAAGTGTATAGATTGAAATAACTGGTCAGTAAAAACTCGAGTTAAGTGGCGCTATTTAGGACACGATAGCAATGACACGATTATGTTATCAGAGACAAACAAACAAACAAACATATCTGATTGGCTGAGACAGTCTATAGGAATGTCGAGAGTGGTATACTTAGATAGAGATAAAAAAATATCTGCTAAAAAATAGCCGCTTGGACTCTTTCTTCAGCATCACCCTATATTAGTCCACTGCTGGACATAGGCCTCCCCCAATGAGCGCCATAGCGCCCTGTCTTCAGCTAGCCGCATCCAGCATCTACCTGCAGTATTTCGCGGGTCGTCGTCCCACCTGAACGAAGGGCGTCCTACACTACGTTCACCGAGTCGTGGTCTCCACTCAAGAACACGTTTGCTCCAGCGGCCGTCGGTTCTTCGCGAGATATGGCCGGTCCACTGCCAGTTCACTTTGCTAATTTTTGATTATTATCAACCGTTTATTATTATTATCATATTATCTTCAACCGATTGAGCTGAGATTTGACATACTTCTTATGTCAATTCGGTGACAATGCAATATTATGATACCATTGAGAGGTGGCCATAGAAACTCCGAATCGATCCTATCCATCCAAAGGTAGCCTGGAAGTGTTGGAATAGTAAACATAACCTTATGTCATTGTCAAAGTCAGGTTGAGAAGCTTAGACTACTGTCGTCTCTGTCTAGATAGGCTCTCTCTCTTGCTCTGTAATGGCTGTACGTGCAGAACCAATTATAATAAACTTTATCCGATTTCATCTAATAAACTCTTTGTTTTCGTTAATAACCCATCAGGAAGAAATCGCTGTTAGCGATAAGGCCGCCGATTGTGCCACTAAAATTTAATTAGTATTAAGATCCTTTATTATTTTTTATTTTTTGTATTGATGGTGCAATAAAGATATTGTATTGTATTGTGTATCGAAGCGACGACGATGTAATATCGTTGGGTTTAGGTTCGTTGAATATATATTCCTAAACACTTTGGTGCAGATCTAGACCAGAAGAAAAAGACAAACAAAAAATTGCACCAATCAAAAGCCTCGAAATAAGATCGTTCTATTTAGAAAAAACACGTGACGTCCGCCATTTTTATCAAATTTTGTCGTGAGAAAGTTCGAAATGATTCATTGGGAAAACTAAAAAATGTCTCAAGTGGTTTTTATCTTTAGCAATACTATTTTTTTACATTGTTGTATGGTGACTAATAAATAAAACTGGTCGATTCAGATGTACCATTTTTTCGGTATTATATTCTCTCGTAATATTTTCGTTATTAGCTGCATTTTAATCCAAGTAAAAATAGTTGTAATGCTTTAAATAAATAAATTCTACTAATATTACAAACACGAAAGTTTGAGAGTATGTTCGTTGCTCTTTCACGCAACAACTATTAAATGGATTTTTATGAAACTTAACAATAATATATCTCTCATATATTGTATATTATCTAAAATATCGATCACCACGCGGGTGAAACCGGGCGCAGCTAGTAACTAATAAAAGACAATAAACCTGATGATGATGATGATGAAGGTTGCCTGGAAGAAGTCGCTCTTAGCGATAAGGCCGCCCATTGTGCATCTGTATCTTTGTTTGTTTGTTCTTTTCTGATTTTTTCTGTGTTTGATGTAAAATAAAGTGTATTTGTATTGTATTGTATGACCCACAATATAGTATAGGTATTAGACAAGTATTAGAATACAGGAGTAAATAAAAAAATAAATAAAACTAATTTATTTTCGCTCTGTCTTTCGTCGATTCGTGCCAAAATCTGGTTGTTTGCCTCTGTGAGAGAAACGCTTCCATTGATCCAAACAAGTGATTAATAGAAAACGGAATGTATCAATGTTTATGTTTTTTTTTGAAGAAGGCCTACAGCTTAAATACATACAAAATAAGTAACATTAACATAGCAACAGAAAATCTAATAAATGGCCTTCACGGCTAAATGACGGTATAAAAATTAAATACGCTATGCAGTTAGATTAAAGGCTAAAAAATGTATGAACAGTCCGTGCGCGTTTATGTCTTTTGTTAGAAAATATTGATACTAAGCCACTACTGTCTCCTAAACTCAAATTTGGAATCGAATAACTCTTAGCATTGACAATACGTCCGTCCGGTTCGACGATTGAGAATGGAATGACTGACGTTAAAACTTTCACTTACACCAGAGAGCATGGTAGGCGAGCGTTTTTTTTTAAATTAAATTGGCCCACTTTTGGGATTACATCATGTAGGAAACTAGTAGTGGCAATGTCATTGTATTCAGGCTAAATGAAGTTAAATTGGTCGTTTCATGAATGCATTTTATGCAACTTTGTATTTGGTTTTATTTTCTTCTTAATTTACTTACTGATTTTGTTCGGGCAATTTTTATACGATCTGCAGAAATTTATTACTGGGCTTTCTGTATGTTTTATAAAAATTGTCTATCTACATATGTATGTTAAGTAATCAGTACCTATGCCAGAGTTTGTGTTATAGGAACTAGATGACTACTATACTTAATACAATACATTACATATTATATACATAGACCCAGAATACTCGAAATAATATTTGCAGAACGAGTAAACACAGGCGGAAATCGAACCCGCAACCACATTAATAACGTGGAGTTCTATCTTCTGTAAAACTTCTTGTAGATAAGGGAGCTGAAATAATTTACTTCAAGTTTTTCTGGACAAATATTAGTCCTGCGGTGGGAATCAAACCAGCAAATCTGCGACCTCTCAAATGGGCTTTCATCCGTTGCGCCACTGAGGTCGCCTACAGTCAATTGTTTTCCGTCAAAGATCTTGAAGCAATTTAATTTTGAACTTAGAACAGGTTTCGAATTTGGAACTTTCATGCCATGAACTATTCACACAATACATTAACATTGTAGTGGTCTAGTGCACGTACACATCTAGAGACTTTTGTATTAGATTGTAGGTACATCCTAATACTAAAGTCTCTAGATGTTTTAGGTTAGTACCTTTAGTTAGGGTTAGTACATTCACAGTAGCCTTGAGTCGGGAAGTTGGCGGTTTTACACCCCAGTGTCTCGAAAAGCACGTAAAGCCGTTGGTCTTGCCTGACCTCTCCCCGGTCGTGTCGGTCTGCCGACCCATGAGATTATGATAGTAAGGGAATAGAAAGTGCACTTTAATATGACCTGCGTAGCTGACTAGTGTCCTGGCTGCCATGACCGAAGATTCGGCTGTAGCTCGTATAGTTCACTGTCTTTTATTTTTCCTGTGTGTGTTTTTCTGTGTATGTTTCAAAATGTGTCTTGCTATATGGACTGAGTATGTTAACTTTGTACTATGTCTGAAATAAATGTGATTTGATTTGATTAAGTCAATGCTTAATGTGTTCTCTGAAACCATTACTTAATCTTTACTTACGTTTTCCTCCAAACCTATCATAGGCACATATAAAAACAACGACTACTCTGTACAAGCATTAACTAGAGTCATAAAAAAATCACAGTGCACCGGGTGCAATGACCCCTGTGCCCGAATCTCCGGGTAAATGCACTCTGGAGTCATCTGTGTGCGTGAACTTTCTAACGCTTAGAGATTATGCACTCCTGGTATTTTACTTCCAGTTTTTGGTGTTCCTTAATGACTCAGACGACCTCTGATCGCGGTGGCGAAGGGTTCTGTTCCCGACTCAGGACAATTGTGTGTACGATCTGCAGGTATTTGTTCCGGATGTTCTGGACTTTTCTATGTATTATAAAAAATATTAGTCATCTAGTACCCATAACACAAGCTCTGCTTAGCTTGGGGCTAGAGTCTGAATTGACCAGCATAATTTATTTATTTGCAAAAGTTGAGTCAGAAATCAAAATAAACGGATATATATAGAATGGATACACCCTAAATCACATAATAATATAAATGCGAAAGTTTAGAGGGATGGATGGAAGTGCCATACCTACTGAACGGATCGACGTTAAATTTTGCATACGTTTTGTATATCCAAAATTCGCGTCGCTTAGCTGTTTCCACTAGAGCTGCGCTTAGCGATAAACAGATAAACAATTTATTCATAATAATGTTATTATACGTTACAATTCATAATTCATTATCATTATTTCTAATACAAAATATTTAAAAAAATAATTATATCACGCATAATTTAAGAACTCGTCGTAGGTGTAGAACGTCTTCTCCACGAGCCAGTTTTTTAGCTTTAGTTAAAATGTTCTAAACTCGGTGCGTACCTAATCCTGTCTGGGAGCTTATTGTAGCTACGAGGTTAGATAAATGAAGTGATTATATCGGTGCCTTACAAACTCATTCCTCGCTATGCATCCTCGAACAGAGATTCGGGAGGATGCGTAGCGATTTTTCATGTCCGTCATGCATAATTTTCCCCTGATCTCTCAGATTTGACTCTGATGACTAAGCCACGGAATAATGATAAGTTAGACTAGGTAAAGTACCTATAACGCATGCGTAGTAAATACCCTGACCTGGTTATCTGCTGATAATGCAAACATTATTTCAAAATAAATAAATAAAATAACTCTACCGTCTGTTTGTTTATTGATCACTATCTATGGTAGAGAAATTATACACAATATGTGACTATTTGGCTATGTCCGTCCTAGGCTATGATAGTATTAAAAAATGAACGTAACGTAAGATAATTTTTTTAAATAAATTGTTAAACAGCACAAAAATTTAGCAAATCGATAAATAAAAATATATCATGTACTTCGATCAAACGGACATTAATTGTTCAAATAATAAAAATTTCGACCACCACTCAAATATAAATAGTCATAGAGCAGAAAATAAGGAAATACCGTTTTACTGAACTAGCTGCGCCCCGCGGTTTCACCCTCGTGTAAATCTCAAATAGTTTATTAACCTTCCTCTTGAATCAATATAATATCTATTTTAAAAAAACGCATCAATATCCGTTGCATAGTTTTTAAGATCAAAGCATACATAGGTACAGACAGCGGGAAGTGACTTATTACTATGTAGTGAAGAGAAGATACATACTATGAAGGCTTCGACACGTCATAGCTCACTTATGAAGCATGAAAGCACTTGACTTTACTGTTTTCATGCTTTAATATGCACAAAACTAGTTTCTCTTCAAAACAGTGTACAATTAGCATGTTATCGAAAATGATTTCTAGACTTTCACTAGAAGCTGACTTAGCACTGAGCTGCTAATACTCATTTGCCATATTTTCATACATACTGATTTAAACCAATGAAACATTCACCATCAGCCAAACATTCAGCATAATGAGCGCCATAGCGCCCTATCTTCAGCTTTACACCGTGCCCCATTCACATCACTCCAGTCGCATGTCCTCTAGACTTACCTAGTAAACGGGCAATCAATTAGGGTTGCCCCATCACTCATAAAATCTCAACTTGAACTTCCTCTTAAACTTTAAAAGTATGTCACAATATTTCTCACGGCAAAAAAATATCAAAACTATGACATAACATAGCGCAGTGGGACATTAGGTCTCAGAGGCCGTTGCGTAAGGTTTCGGGGGTTATATAACATGGAAAGTCGGTCAGAGTGACCGGGTTATGCAAGCGGCATAGATTTTGAGCCGTGATTTCTGATTCGCAAAGGGCGGTGCTGAGGTTACGTGTCGTTGTCGAACTAGATAAGTAGGAAAACTTTTTTTTATCTAGGCGCGTTAAAAAAAGTTCTGTTGAGATTTCGGACCAATGAATTGTTGGTACTTGGAATTTTGATATATTTTATGGAAAAAATAATGTTGAAAAATGCAGTGAAAAATTCCACCACTATTAATATTGTGGTAAAATCATGAAGTTATTCCACTGCTGGACATAGGCCTCCATTAATGAGCGCCATACTACATATGGTCAAATTACTATAGATTAAATAGATACATTATGTATAATTGTACAAAATTGTGTTCTTCCTCTTTTCCAATGTATTTTTATGATTTATTATTTTATATTAATGATTTTTTCCTTGTTTCAGATATGCGGCCGGCGGTGTTATGAAGTCTGCTAGCGTGTGATAATTAAAAAAGTGCATTAACTAAACTCGTAGTGTCTATGTTTAGTTAGCGAAATTATGACTTTTGTGATTTTTACTATACTTTTATATAAATATACAGAATAGATAGGATACGTAGATTTAAACGTTTAGGTAAAAAAAATGCAGCAATTTTTTTGTAAAACATTCATTATTTACAAATGTTGAAAAAAAAATTACTTGAACTTTACTTAGAACTTTTTAAAAATTGTATGATATTTTCAGGCTAACATAATCTACTTTTGTAATATAATTTACATTTTGAATGTTTTTTCCAAAATAATTGCTGTTTCTCAATGTAAATTATTGACAACTTAAGCGAGTTTTGGCCGCAAAGAAGTGATCTCAAAGCAGTGGCGAAAACTCGCTACTTACAATCACTGCCGTTGTCTCGATAATGAAAAGACAATAAAGTCTAAAATATGAAGGCTGAAAATCATTAAAACATTATCCTTAATGTCATTTATCACATCAAAGTATTTCAAAACATGAAAAAATATAGAAAAAAATATTTTTGACTGAAATCATTTTTATACGGGCAGTTTTCATATTTTTGGATTCATCTAAGTGTTGTAGGAACTAAGTTGTATTTTATTGTTGTATATTGGTTGTAAATAATGTTTTTGTATCTTGTATCAGTCGTCATGTCCTGTCGAATATCTGCGATAAGTAGTACAATTGACATAAATAGTTTTTTTTAATATCTGGAAATAAAAAAAAATCTGCCTTTTCTACTTACAAAATAAAAACATTTAGTTATTTGTAAATATTTTTACATTTAGTTTTAACGCTTAGCGATTAGGTATACATCTATGATTTCTTTAAGTTATTATTTTTGTTGAATTTCTAAAATTTTAATTCCTATAAAAGTACCTTTTTTTTGTTAAATACTTTTGTCTACTTATGTTATCGTTTAGTTAAATGATGAAATCATGTTTGTGGGTGACATTTGAAGTACAAGGAGTTTATTTATATTACTGATATGAATGTATTTTTGCTACATAATATACGTCCGACGGTAGCTACAAGCAAGGGTTAAAGCTGCTTACAGATTTATAAATAAAATAACGCATAATTGAAATGAGTGGTAACCCTAGACTGATGAAGAGTGTATATTTTTGGTGTTAATTTATGAGCTAGGGTTGGCAGTCATTAGAAACGGGTCTCGAAACATAAAGTTACCAGAATGTGTCCTACAGTATAAGAAATAGTCAAAATGACATTTGCACACTGTCATTTTTGAATTTTGATTTATAAAGTTGATTAACATATATTTATAGAATTATAATCGAGTGTGTAGACGTCATTATAATGTTTATAATCACTTCACTCCGTCCCGTTTACCTTCGTTTATTTAATGTACTTTAAGAAAATATTAATTAAGAATAAAATATGTCACTTCTTGATTTCAAATTCATAAAGTTTCTGGTAAAAGTTTGTATATACATTTTAAATATAGCATTTTGTGTTATTATTCATTTGTTTTCTTAACATTTGGCTAAATTCTGTTGTTTTTTATATAATTTCGTCATCCAGTTGGTGCTATAAGATGGAATCTTTTTATTTTATTCTGAGCCAAAGAGTTTTTCGTTTTCTTTGTTAAACATTTCAAAACCTTTATATACTTTAAAAAATAATATGTATCTATAGTTACATTCGTTACTTATATATACAAGTGTATTACTGTTAACCCCTTTCATGCCCGGTAATGTAAGAGGCCTTGAGAAATATTCTGACAATTATGTATATTGTAAGTAGGTGTTCATGGGAAATCCATTTTGATGTTATAGGTGCAATTAAATTTAATATATACCTATTTAATATAGTTTTGTGTTTTTTTGACAACCCTAACCCACTTATACAATACGTTTTTTCGAAACTTGACCAAACGAAATGTCGTAAAAGTTGAATTAGCTATCCCAAAAAAATAATTTAATTCGAAAAACAATTAAAGACTCCTAGTATTTGTTTTTTCGAGATATAAAACAGCATTATTTATAGTTCTAATCAGACATTTCTAAATATCTAAGATTTAGAATGCTAGGGGTGCTTTATCCCTAGCATTCTAAAAATCTAAACTAGTAGTTCTAAATATCAACTGGGCTGTATTTATAGACGGTCAAGGCGACCAGGGAGACAGGACACCTGCCAATATCAGTCCGTCGCCAGCCCAGACAGCTGATCGATCTAGGTAATGAACTTTCTATTATATGTCTCTTGTCTGGCTATCATATGCATCACATCATATGAACCAACACACGTCCATTTGACTTAGGCCACAGAATTACTATATAGGCCTTAGGCCTCCATACGTCGCCACGAATAGCGGTTATATTCGTGGCGGTCGCGGTATACAAAACATGGCAGTCACGGTATCAAAATCGTAGCAGTCACGGTATAAAAATCGACCCCTTTACCTCAGCCCAGATATCGTAAGAGCTTTTATAATCTACCAAAAGAAGGGCAAATGTGTTCTTGAGGAGACCACGACTCGGTAAACGTAGTGTAGAACACCCTCCGACCAGATGGGATGACGACCTGCGAAAGACTGCAGATAGATGCTGGATGCGGCAAGCTGAAGACAGGGCGTTATGGCGCTCATTGGGGGAGGCCTATGTCCAGCAGTGGACTATCATAGGCTGATGATGATGATGAGAAGAAGGGCAGCGACATCATGTATATCTAATGCCATCACCAACCCTCCTGACAAGCGTGGTGATTATGACTACATGGTTGGTAGACCTCCCACTCGATGGACCGACGACATTGTAGCGGTCGCAGGGAGTCGATGGATGGAGGCGGCTCAGGAACACTATATTTGTGGTTTGGTTTGTGGTAGGCCTATGTTCAGCTGTGGACGTGTAGGTTAATTATTTATTTCATCATCATCATCAGCCTACGCTGATGATGATGATGAAATAAATAATTAATTCTGGACTAAAAATAGCCAGCATGAACGACGAAGATCCAAAATATCTGCTGTCAAAGTTGATTTGGAAAATTCCTCTTTTTAACGATGATACCTAAATATTTAATAATAGCTATTTCCCGCAGTTTCGCCCGCGTTAAATTCAAATTTCACATTTCTAAATGATAAAAGTTCACCGGTGTAGCTTTCCAACGGTGAATTTTTCAAATCGGTCCAGTAGTTTCTGAGCCAATTCAATACAAACAAACAAACAAAAATCAAACCTTTCCTCTTTATAATATTATATTATTTAATAAAAATAATTCGGTTTGCAAAGAATCGGATATCATATTGTTTTCACTGAGTAGGTTTTCAAGCAGGTGGTGCATCCGCCTAACTCAGCGTTTTATGTAAAATGCTGAGTTACAATAAACTGCATTCTTTAGGTACCTACATAAATGACGATTCCAAATAAATGAAAGTTTACTGATAAAACATACTTACCTTTCTAAGAAGTTACTGTGGCAAATTTTATTTCCGAATATAAAATATAAAATTTATCAAAATGCCAAAAAGTTTTGAAGACGCAAGTTTGGCTGAGTTTGATCCTAAAGCCGTATTTCTGCCATTTTGTCATCGAATTAGCGTGGATTTGGCTTGTTGTGAAGGGTATAAATCTACAGAGTTCATTATAGAAATTCTGGCGATATCTAGTTAAAATAATCGTTTGACTGATTTGAAAACCAAACCATTCGATACGGTATGCAGGAAAAAACCATGTGTCACCAACGTAAACCCTTTTTTTGAGTAGGTTATTATTAATTTAAATCTTTCACTTTTGAGTCTTTTTATGCACTAATAAATGTATTTTTTATCAACGCAGTGTTTTCCCGAGTCGACATACCTTTTTTAAATGATAAAATTAAATAATCACAATCTGACAAAATATCTCCAGCATCAGGAAGTGATGAAACAACTCTATTGTATAAAGCAATAAGGTCACTAATTACAGATAAACCATTTTTAAAGGAAAATCGTTCGGGACCCAATGCGGAAGAAGGCAAACTATAAATTGATAGAACAATAGATTTTCCTACAACAGTAACACGCGAAGTGACGTACTTTGACAGAATTATAGTTTCTAAGTTCAAATTTAATAGGTATTGCAGGATTCTATGCGATCTTCTTGTCCTTCTGTCGTATATCCGTCAGATAAGTCGCCAAGAATCAGCGAGAATAATGCATATTATATAACCTCAATGCTCGGTTTCTTCTTGCTCTACGATACGGTTTATTTCGAGGTACACTTTCATAGACAATCTCCGTGCTTACTCTACTGGCTAGCACGGGAATTATTGTCTATGGTAGAATAGAGAAAAATAACGTCACTTTGTCATCGAATGCGTAAATTATTGGAAATTAATTCCTTAAACTTCAATAATGTACGCAATGCACAACGATGCGATGTAATTACTGTCGCACACTAGAGTCAAGATTAGTCTATTCTAGAGGTAAATTCACTACACTAGAGAAAAATACCTATGCTTGGCATCTTTTGATCTTAGTACCTTTTAATAGTGAGAACCAGAATCAGAAATAGAAATACTAGCAAGTTAACATAAAATTGAAAACAGAGGTTACAAGCTGCCTCATAGACAATAACGAATGGACAAGCAGTTACCCAATTTTGTTAGACTGCTACCAGGAAACCATAAACCAGTACCTACTAAGATGCATCACCAAGGAATACAGAGCGCAAAGGTTAGCTGAGCCCCAGTCAACAGTAAAGCTGATCTAAATGCCACTGAAGTGTCAGAAAAAGTACCAGGAAACTATAAAACTAGTCATAAAACCGTCGCTGGTACCAGGAGTGCAGAACTCCGCCGGTGGCGCGGAGGGAAGGGCTGGCCCACAAACGCATCCCACTTTAGAATTTGGGCCGTTTATAAATACGCACTGCACTTGCACTGAATAGGGCTGTCACTGCAACTGGAAAAAATACGTACCTAGGTTTAATTGTTTAGTAGGCAGATTAGAATTTTAGTGAGCGACTTTTTAATCGATTTCTATAGGGCTGAGTTTATAACTGAGGCTAAAAATTAAACTAACAACGTAGTTAAATAAATACCAGGCATTAAACTTTTAATACTGGTGGAGTGATACATTTTTTAAATTTTATTGATTACAAAGCACCATCAGCCATATTAGTCAGCTATATTAGTCCACGGCTGGACATAGGCCTCCCTTAACAAGCGCCATGGCGTCTTCAGCTTACCGCATCCATCGTCTGCAGTCTTTTGCAGATCGTCATCCCACATAGCCGGAAGTCATCCTACACTACGTTTGCCGAGTCTCGGTCTCCGCTCAAGAACACTATGTAGGTAGATTAAATGTAGGATTCAATTAATTGATCTACATTTTAAATAATAAAGAACCTAATATACATTTCTCCTGGTGCCACCCCTGCGCCACAGTTTCGCCGGACGCGTGCTAACCGTGCCGTTCACAAACCGGCCCATTATTTTATTGACATAACTATTCCATCGCTCGCCGCTTATGTGCGCCTGGTAGTACTTGATTGCAGCGTTGCTTTTTCATACATTGAGATAAACTAGCTTCATCGCGCTGTTCACACACGATATCACGTATAATCAAAATTTAGAATGCCTATGATTTCTGTAGGACTAGCTGCGCCCCGCGGCTTGCCTACGGTTTTATGAAATCTACGATTTATAAACCTTCCTCTTGAATAACTCTATCTATAAAAAAAACCGTATAATATCCGGAATAGGCTCCGAAACTACTGGACCGATTTGAAGCTATATTATATTTTCAGAAAGGTTAGGGATCCGTACTAAAACCGTGCGAAGCCAGGAAGGTCCGCTAGTTATTTGAATAAGAACAAGGTACTTCATTAAGCATTTTCCTTTCCTTGGTATGAAAGTCTAAAAGGGTCACTTCAGTAACATCTAACTTCAACTAAGTATGATAAACTCAGGGTTATCCGTTTGGCAGAAACCCCGCCAGTTATTTTTAACCGTGGTTAAATAGGACGTCGTGCGGTTAACTCGATTCTATTTTATTAAGCGAATTAATATTTAACTGCTGCTTACTGGATAGATCAAAGTGACTCCATTTTAAAGTTTGTGGTCAAATTAAAAAGTTGCTGAGAATATTCGTAACTACGTAAAATTTTAATAAATCTGGGGCTTTTTGGTTGTTTGGCCAAGATGAAAAAAAAACGTAATAAATCGACTTATACTATAGGTGATGTTGGATGTTTTTTGCGGTATAATAATTGAATTATTAAAAAAACTAAGAACCGACTTCAATATAGAATCCATTTTTTTAACTGTTTTACACGTACTTCGGAAAAAAATACTTACCCCTCTACTACCCAAAGATGATATCCGCCAGTCAATCATAATGTTAAGAGTGGCAGACGGTGGCTTGCCGAATGCTGGATGGGTTCATTAAAAAGCCGGCGTAAATTACCGGAGAGGAACAACATCGGCGCAAACGACTGAGGGTGTCGAGAGGTGCGGCCCCGATTTCACCATCACGAAGACTGCCCGTGAGCGGGTTTCCTCGTGTTTACGCCATTAGACACTTCCACCCCGAGTCTACATCCTAAGATGCATCTCTCGGGACTCCACTTAGACCGGCCAATGAAGGCAAGCAAGAGGTGGGGATCTGGTTCTCTTGGGATGCCACTCCGCAAGCGGAGACGAGAACCAGGAACTTCCCCGGGAGCACTCGGTACCCGTGGTGTCGCTATACTCACCAACAACTTGCCACAAGCTGCCCTGCGGGCTTAAGAAACGTTTTAGGGCTATTCATATTATTTTTGTTTGTTTGCCCTGTATCAGTATCAGTTTCTTTAAATCTCTACCGTTAAAGTTACCTAGTACAGGCTTCCCGCGACACAGGCTTGCCTCGTGCGGATTTTTTTTTAAAATCTTTTATTATTTTGTATACAGGGTTTTTAATTATTATGACACCCTTATGACTTAAGTCTAACATAGCACTAATCTGATTCTAGTCTATTTTTAACAGCTGCACTATATATTTCTATCAGCGCCCTGGCATCCAGGGACGCTGGTTCTGAGAGGATGCTGTTGCCCCCTCCTACCTTCCAAAACATATGATTTAAGTCAAACAATCTTCGACGAATGTCTTCGCGAAGATTGTGCGGATTTGTGCGGATTTTTTTTTTTTGGCAGAACAGTGTCCAACCAGGCACATTTACATTAACAAAGAATCATTATCATCTAAGGTAAAGTTTCAACGAGAACCAAACCTACAACCCAGTCATTTCAATAAACTAAACCAGCAAAGTTCTCACAACAGATCTTTGTATTTCTAACGTGTAATGACAAATAAATCACAAAACCCATAAAAATGAAACAAACACTTATTTTACTGTTCTTATCGATTTATTGATTTAGTTAGAACAGCGTCCGAACTGTGCTCCGTTCAGGTTTATTGTAATACTGGTACACTTGCTGAAGGAGGGAATTGGAGGAACTACATAATCATAAAAGACTATGACAGAAAATATTTTTATATTAACGCAATTTTTAAAAAGAAACCACGACAGTGTGTAAACCTGTTGAAACGTCGGAAAAATGGGTAAATAAACGCCCGAATGAAAACCCGTTGTATTAGTGCTTATATTTATTATTAATGACAATGATCTCTTTCGGTTTAGGTCAAATTCTAGTAACGTGATCACTACATACAATAAAACAAAGTCGCTTCCCACTGTCTGTCTGTCCCTATGTATGCTTAGATCTTTAAAACTACGCAACGGATTTTGATACGGTTTTTTTAAACAGTTAGAGCGATTCAAGAAGGTTTATAAACTATTTGATACATAGATTTCAACGCGGGCGAAGCTGCGGGGCGCAGATTATGACAGACTAGAATCTGTCCGCGGATCGCACGGTTTGTTTCTATGGAAACGTTTTAAAGTTATTTCTAATTGTTTCTAACCCATGGGAACGGATTTTTGGGATAGAAGAAATTTTTATTGCAATTTCAGAACTACCTGTATGCAATTTCACCCCGATCTGTTCAGTAGTTTTGGCATGAAGAAGTAACAGACAGAAAAAAGGCACTTGCAACGTCATCCATCAGCCTATATTAGTCCACTGCTGGACATAGGCCTCGCCTAATGAGCGCCATAGCGCCCTGTCTTCAATTTGCCGCATCCAGTATCAACCTGCAGTCTTTCGCAGGTCGTCATCCCACCTGGCCGGAGGGCATACTACACTATCTTTGCCCAGTCGCAGTCTTCACTCAAGAATACGTTTGCCCCAGCGGCCGTCGGTTCTTCGTGAGATATGGCCGGCCCTTACTGCTACTTCAGCTTGCTAATTCTTAGAGCTACGTCGATAACTGGTTCTCTGTCGGATGTATTCATTACGAATCCTATCCTTCAGAGAAACAACAAGGTAACAATCAGAAATTTTGAAGAAAACTTATCTATACGGGAAATACCTACGCACACACACACAAACTGTATGTTCGTACGTACACAGTTCCTGCAGTTAGTGAGCTGTCGTAGTGTGCGTGACATTATTGTATGAACTCAATTGAATGAAAGAGTTTTACTTTGGTCACAAAGCTGTTTAGAAGTGATAAAGTAAAAAAGTTAATATTTTATGTATTATAGTGTCTATAATGAGTATTAAAGTAAAGTAAAGTAAATATTTATTGCATTAAATACATGTAAATAGGGTACATAGGTGGTGTATGTTTAAATAAGACACAATGTATTTCTACCTTTGTGGCGTGCAAAATCTGGTTACAATAATTGTCACTTAATTTAAATTTGTACATACTTAGTAAATAAATCGAATATAATAATTAATAAATTTAAATAAAATTGATAAATAATGAAAAGCATGAAGATGTCAGGGATGTCATTTGCTTAAATCTAAAAAATGTTTGTCAGTCATGAAATCATTTAATTTAATTATTAAAAAAATTATTTATTTCCATTATTAAATTATTACAAGTATTTATGTATTTGTACATGTTTTGTATTGTATATAATTTATATATAACATAAGTCTATATAATACGCCACCGTCTATACCTATACTATAGCTACGTGTCCATCCAAAGGTTGCCTGGAAGAGATCGCTCTTAGCGATAAGGCCTTTTACGGATTTTTACTGTGTTTTTACTTTTATTTACAAATAATACATGACACATCATCATCATCAGCCTGTAGCAGTCCACTGCTGGAGATAGGCCTCCCCCAATGTGCGTGCGCCATAGCGCCCTGTCTTCAGCTTGCCGCATCCAGCATCTGCAGTCAGGTCGTCGTCCCACCTGGTCGGAGGGCGTCCTACACTACGTTTACGGAGACGTGGTGTCCACTCAAGAACACATTTATCCCAGCAGCCGTCGGTTCTTCGCGAGATATGGCCGGCCCACTGCCACTTCAGCTTGCTAATTAATACATGACATTATTATTTATTATTAATTTATTACTATAAATTATTAAAAAACTACAATCGATGTTTTTTTCACTGCGTGGTGCAATCTTTAATAAATCAGATACATATAATATGTAAATCTGACATACGAGAGGATAGCTGTTTGATAGACTATAGCACATATCATCTATTTATACATATCTTCCACAATTATTCCTCAATGGTGGTCTATTAAGGAAAAAAAAACTATATTTTGTACTTAAAAATGTATCTACGTACTAAAATCACCATTATAGTACCAGTACATTCATAGGTTTTGGCTTGATAATTTATAAACAAAACGTCATTCACAGAACAAAAATACGTAATATAATAATATTTTATTTCTATGAATGATGTTCCTCAATGGTGGTTTTAGTAGGTACATCAACATAGCCGGTCTATATATCACGAAGAACCGACAACCGCTGGAGAAACGTTTTCTTGAGTGGAGACCGGGGCTCGGCAAACGTACTTACTGTAGGACGCCCTCCGGACAACCGCTGGAGAAACATGTCCTTGAGTGGAGACTGGGACTCGGCAAACGTACTGTAGGACGCCCGCTGGCCTGGTGGGATGGACCAGGGAGACGACCTGAGAAAGACTGTAGGCAGATGCTGGATACGGCAAGCTGAAGACAGGACTCTATGGCGCTCATTAGGGAAAGCCTATGTCCAGCAGTGGACTGTTAAAGGTTGATGATGATGACGTCAAATTTGTCCATTGATCGGGAACCCTAAATAAACTAGCAAACATCTGAAAGTGCACTGAAACAGCTAATTTCCTAAAATAAACGCACACTAGGACAGAGTTAGATGCACCGTGCGCGTGTGTGCGTAACTGGGTCACAGAGATACGCGAGACACGTGTTAGGGCTGGGCAGTGATTGCTGTGCACGACCGACGCGATGGATACACGAAAACTTTACTAGTTCATAACTTTTTTTATATTTTCTGACGTGTCCAAGAGTCCTGTAAGGTCTAAAGGAAATAACGCACTTTGCTATTTGATCACTACATTATAAAACAAAGTCGTTTCCCGCTGTCTGTCTGTCCCTATAGTTTGGTTAGATCTTTTAAACTACGTAACGGATTTTGATGCGGTTTTTTTTAATACTTATATTCATTTAAGTGGAAGGTTGATAAACCATTTGACACATAGATTTCCGCGGGGCGCAGTTAGTTACATAGTATAAAATGAGGTCTTTTCTGCTGTTTTTTCGCTTATCTTTTAAAGTTCTCAACGGATTTTAATGCCGTTTTCAGCAATAAATAGTGAAGAGCTAGGTTTGCGGCAGCCGATAGTAAAACTGTTTCTGTATTTTTGTTTCTTGTTCTGTAATAAAGATTATATGGATTGTATTTTTTGTTTGAATATACAGAACAAGTTAAGAAAAAAAAGACGAAACTTTAAAGCCGAATTGTGGAGAGAGCCTTATTACTTAAATCCGTGCTATTAGCGGGTAAAAAGGATTCGGGTTTTAAGTTTTGCCTTTTTTCCCATGACATAATTCCTAATTCACGTGTCACACAAATCTACCATTACATAACAAAAAGCCGGGCCCTTCGAGCACAGCAATAAAGGGCCTGCGCGAGCGCCGAACGATAGCACCGAGAGCGTTCACCCGCCTCGCCTCACAAAGGGAAAAGTTTTTTCTAATCTACCTATTATTACTTGGTCATAAGGTCCATAGTCCCTTGTGCATGGCACATAATAGACCATGGGATGTAATAGACCTTATGGCATTGACATAATAGGTACTTTTAAAAAGGTAATCTCCTAGTTTTGTGAATTGTGTACTAGGGAATAATAGACAATGAGGAGATATCATGGGATTGGTGAGGTGAAGTTTTCCTTGTTTTGTTGATTGATATGAAAATGCAATTGATATAATAGCGGTAGATAAGATGTCCCTTTGATGACGCATGCATATTGGACTCTTCAAAAACACCAGAGTTCATAAGGTCCACCATAAAATGCATTGACGTACCTAATTAGGTAGGTACCTACTTTTTAAAAGGTCAGCTCTTGTTTTGGTGAATTGTTTAGGTACTAGGGTAAAATAAACTACGAGGAGATAATATCACATTGTTATGGCACTGTCGAGGAAGAGTTTTCCTGTTATGGGACCAAAATACCAAAGAGGACACACGTCAACGCAACGCATATTATAAAAGATGGCTTTTTAAAATTACTACGTTCTGTTTATGAGAGAACAACATAGTTATTTGAAAGTTCAAATAACTCTACAGGTGGTCCACCAGAATTTTATCCTAATCGCGATTTGAAATATACTACACATTTTCCAGAAAGTTCTTACCAGAACTTCACTTCAAAGATTATTCATTGAAATCGAATAGCATTATGATGAATTACCGCGCTGATCTGAACAAGAGCTGAGAAATCCGCCTCTAACTTTTAAAATCGGTTCAAAATAACTACAAAAACACCAAAATAAATCAATGATCTGAAAATCAGTTGGAATGAAAAGGGCTACCATTTCTCCAACTAACTACTATACTAACTTTTATAGTGTTTTGGCTATAGGATTCTGTAAAAAAACAATACAATACAATTACTCTTTATTGCACACCAAATAAAAACAGATAACAAACATTACTTAAAATTCAACTACTAAATGCAAATCTAGAGAAAAGTTGAATATTTGGTACCGAAAAAGGAATCACTCCAACTGTGGACGTTTATAAAAGTTTTCACATCGGCCTACGCGCCTCCACCCACAGTCGTAAAATAAATAAATCCACACAAAAAACAAGCTATCGTTTTTTGTGCTACAACGGGTCGCCGGTACCAGGCGCACAGAAATCGAAGGTGGTAAGCAATGGAAAGCGGCGCGAAGGTCGCCCAGCGCCGAATTTCACTGCGGCCAACGCCCTCACCTCCTACTGGTTATGATGTTCTGGTAAGTAAAAATTAAGTTTGATAAATGTTTGTGAAAGATAATTTGGACAATTAGCAGCTTCTTTGGTTAACTTTAACGTGTCAAAATTGTCAACTAAAATGTTGTGGCAGCGGTGCAGCAGTTGCTAGATGCGACAAGCTGAAGACAGGGCGTTATGGCCCGAGGCTTATGTCCAACAGTGGACTATAGGTTGATGATGATGATCTTTTTAAAGAGCATAATAAATAAAATAATGCTGGATAATCCACGCAGTATCATCTAGCCTAAAGCTCAGCAGAACTTGTGTTATGTAAACTAGATGAATGAACATTATTCAATGCATTAGGTACATAGATAGATATTCGTATTACACATAGAAAATAGCCAGAACACCTGGAAGAAAGATTTGCAGATCATACTTTTAGCGTACTGTCCTAAAGCGGGAATCGAACCTGCAACCTCCTGCGGCGCGCAGGCGGACCTTAGCCCGCCGCGCCACAGCGGTCGTCACGTCATAATATCTAGTACTACTTTTGACCCGATCCGTTCAGTAGTATTGGCATGAAGAACTAAAATACATCCATCCATCCAAACTTTCGCATTTATAATATTAGTATGATGTGATAATACTTCAATATCTTATAACTGCGATGCAGGAGATTGCGGGTTCGATTCCCACTTTGGGATAAATGTTTGTTGATGGTGGTAATCTAAATATACTACTATTGAGGTACCCGTAATACAAGCTCTGCTCAGCTTGGGGCTAAATAAGGCTCTGTGAATTGTCCAGCATTATTTATTTAACTTATGTTTATATTTTTTTACCAGGAAAGTAGGAGTGAAGCCTCAAGCCAAACATAAAAGCATGTCGCCTTTCGCAATACCGGCAGCAACAGGTTGTAAACAAAAGCCACAAACCAGCAATTTTCCACAAAAAACTTACACAACTTCTCATTATATTTGTATCAAAAAGTTTTAATTGCCTCTGTCACCCAGTGGCACAGTAGCACCGTTGTCGTGATCTTTGCTTATGTAATCGGAAATAAAAACTACCTTACGGGTTATGTAACCCTGGTACTCGGTCCGCGAGAAACTAATCTTTCGGCCAATGAAATTGTTGGTGAAGCTGTAGGCCAAATTGGCTTTGAACACGGAAAAAAATTGATTGATTAAAACATTTTATTTATTTTTAACGACCACTGTGGCGCGGTGGGCGAAGGTCCGCCTTCGACGCAGGAAGGGTTCGATTCCCGCCTGGAAATTGTGTGTACGATGCAGTTAGTTGTTCCGGGGTCAACAAAGTCGCTTCCCGCTGTCTGTCCCTGTGTATGATTAAAACTACGCAACGGATTTTGATGCGGTTTTTATAGATAGAGTGATTCAAAAGAAAGGTTTATAATCCATTTGATACATGGATTTCCACGCGGGCGCAGCTAATAATAATAAATATAGGCAGCCACAATCTCCCCTATAGCCCGATTACCCAGTCCATCCATCCATCACAATAGCCTGGTTTTATTTCTTTCATTTTTCTTTGCAATAGTCTCTACACCTGGCGGATACCATCTTAGGGTGTATCATATTGTGCACCCGTGGATGATACCCGCTGTGTAGCCATCGCCTTTAGATTAACTTTCTGAAAGGGCCTCTGTGCTGTTGGCATCGGCCCCACGCAAGCCTTCCAAAGGACCGGGTCACTTTATGGCCCGAGATCATGGTAAATGAGAGACATAATAATAGTATAAGTCCGTAGGAAGGGATAGATAAAGCAAAAAGCCACGAATTGGCGAACCAGCTCGCAAAGCCTGGCCAGCGGTGGGGAACAAAGCAACCTACATACCTCCCTCCTAGAGCCTAAGATCGGGCAAAGAATATTGTGTTGTAGGTAATTTTTTTGACGTGCCTCAGTGAGGAAATTATTATAAGTTAGTATAAGTAGTTAAAACGTAGTGTAGGTTTAAACGTAGTGTAGGACGCCCTCCGACCAGGTGGGATGACGTCCTGGGAAAGACTGCAGGTAGATGCTGAATGCGTCAAGCTGAAGACAGGGCATTTCTGTATTGTATTGTATTATAACATCGCCTAAGAGCTCAATAAAAAATCTGTTATGATGTTACTATCTCATTAAATTAGTAAGTAAATAATTCGTGTGTTGAGAATTTTCTTACTTAGATTATATAAATATTGATATAAAATCGTGTTTTTTTTCTTGTTTGTTTGAATTTTAAATGTGCATTAAAAGTATTGTCTATCTATGTTTAACTCCCGTTTTACTTACTTAGGTACTCAACAAATTCATCATCATCATTATCAGCCTATATAAGTCCACTGCTGGACATAGGCCTCCCCCAATGAGCGCCATAGCGCCCTGTCTTCAGCTTGCCGCAACCAGCATCTACCTGCAGTCTTTCGGAGGGCGTCCTACACTACGTTTACTGAGTCGTGGTCTCCACTCAAGAACACGTTTGCCCCAGCGGCCGTCGGTTCTTCGCGAGATATGGCCGGCCCACTGCCACTTCAGCTTGCTAATTCTTTGAGCTATGTCGATAACCTTGGTTCTCAACACAAAATAAAACTCTAAACAAATTACTGACAACCTTTTTCATTAATTCGTAGTTGTATAATTTGTTTTGGTCTAGCATTATTGATGGGCCAAGAAAGCGAGGGTGACAAAGATTTAAAGGCAAAATGGGATACACAGTTCCTATAATTTTGTCTTATGTAGAGTTTTATTTTTAAGTTTGAGAATAGTTTGATTGCACCAATGAGTTTCTCAATACTTTCGTAGATAACTAACAATTTCTTTTAGCACGTAGGACCATTTCTTTGTGATAAAAAGAGTTCTATTACGTAATATTTCAACAGATAATGCACGAATTACTTTATCACTGCGCAATGTATGCGTGCCGTTTTGATAGAGTACCTTCACTTTTTAAAAATTGTTAACAAATAATAAATACCTACAAACCTACATAATAAGAAAAATATTGGCTACATTTTGACAGATTTTTTTACATATTAATACTGAAAATCAGTGTTATGCTCTCAGAGCAAAGCTTTTCGCTGAGCTATTACCTTTTTGACAGGCTGCAGCACGCACACAATTTTTAAATCTCCACTTTTTAATTTTTTTATACTATTACTTATTGTTTACTATTACTATTTTTACCTTCATATCATGTGCTGCAGTGTCAAATAAATGCTTTAATCGATCTATCATATTTTTATTAAAACTTTAATAATGTTATTAACATGATTATTATTGTTTGTCTTCCTAGTGTACTGTAAAAGTATTGTATTTTTGATGTATGTTTCTGAAGTTGCAAATAAAGAATTTATCTATCTATCTCATCATCAGCCTATAGCAGTCCACTGCTGGACATAGGCCTCCCCCAATAAGCGCCATAGCGCTCTGTCTTCAGCTTGCCGCGTCCTGCATCTACCTGCAGTCCTTCGCACACTACATAGTATAAAACAAAGTCGCTTTTAATTAGGTGCTTGCTTATGCTAGTTAAATTTTGTCGTTATCAGAAATAAATGAATTTTATTTTATTAACAATGTTTTAAAACCATTTTTGCTAAGCTATATACCACTACACTACTACGCTACCCACCATATGTACCAAAAAAAAGTTATGAGAGAGGACCTTCTATACCCCAAGCTGATCTTTGGCATGTCGCAAGCACAGCCTCATCTCGTCTAAGCCGTTTCTTATGCAACCTTTCACTGTTGCACAACATCTGACCGACATTCGGGTTACGTAACCATTGTAGCCCACATTCTGAGGCCCAGGAAGTGGTCTGCAGGCTATTGTGGGGATAACCACCGTGGTGACGATGAGAGATGGCTTTGCTGCCATCCTCCGTAAAAAGACCGCATCCCTGTGGGACTAGCACGCTATTTAACACATAACGTATTGCGCGTTATCAGCATTATTATGCAAAATCTATTTCATAGTTCCATTAGTAGAAGACAATTTTACAAAGCTTAATCCATTCGGTAGTACGCATCTTCTACTAATGGAATCTATTCATATACGATTGAACTTCACTTGTTACGTTCTTTTAATCACCTATTTTAGCGCGATTTCTCTGCTTAGACTCCTTTTCACGAGTTATTCGCGTTAAAATGCGCGTTAACACGCGTTAATTGCGCTAAAATTTGCATAATAACGCTGATAACGCGTTACGTTTTGTGGTAAATATCGCGGTAGCCACGCGCCCAAACACCATCCTAAAAACAATAGCAGTAGAATCACCTCTCCCCTGTGGAAATGTTTCATGGGGAGAGTGACTTTAATTTAGTATAATTTTTTTAGTATTATGTATAACTGACCCTAGTAATAAGGTCTCAATATATTTACTAACAAATTATGGATCCCAGTTATCTCAAATAAAATGTTTTTATTTATTTAACACCAGATTGATGAGGTTCAGAAACGTGCCAGAGTGAGAGGAGAAGCTTCCTCCTGTGAATTTCAAACACCTCTACTTTACCTCACGGGTCACCAATCCTTTTGCCAAGCGTGGTGATTACACCATTGAAGGGACCTCCCATAAGTTTCCCATGGGAACTGATTTATGTTCATCATCATCAACCTTGAAAAAAGTTTACTGCTGGACATAGGCCTCAACGAATGGGCGCCATAGCGCCCTGTTTTAAGCTTGACGCATCTGCCTGAAGTCTTTCACAGGTCGTCATCCCACCCTGGTCGGAGGGCGTCTTTAACTACGTTTACCGAGTGTTCTCTACTCAAGAACACGTTGAACGCAGACTTTGCCTCTGAATTAAGCAAGATTCTGAATTAAGATGAAAAACAGTAGTACCAACACAAATAAATAAAAACTATATGGTAAACAATCTTAGTGATTAGGTAATTAATATGTATCTTATTATAAAGTATTCCGGTATAATTTGTAAATAAAAAAATAGTTTTAATGTAATCTATTTTCGACGAGCGAGTCTGGGCCGGCGTCAGACAGGCGGTCTTAGCAACAGCCAGTAATTTATTCAAGCTGAAACCGTGTCGGGTAGACGCAGGTCAGTTCCGCGAATTTCCCTTAGGAACTGAATAAATTAATTATTTATTTATTTATACATCGAATTCGGTTTTCTTGAATGTAGTTCAAAATGGCGACTGTCGTGTTGTTTTGAAAAGGAAATATTCCTTATCATAACAACACGACAGTCGCCATTTTGAACTACTGATCAATCAAATCAATTAAAATCAAATAAAATTAATTTATTGCATGAAATACATATTATAAAAGTTGTTTTATGTAGGTAATGAGATGTCAATAAGTATTCTGCCCTATTGGTTGTGCAATGCATTAATATTTATAATAAATAACGACTACAATTCTAAAATAAAACTTAAAATTCTCAGACATAAAAACAAACAATAAATTTAAAAAAAAATTAACGAACGAACATGCTAATCCAAATTAGTAAAGCTAGCCCAAAAGCTGCCCGTATAGTAATACGGGCAGCCTTTGGGCTAGCTTTACGTGTTGTTGGGATTGCCCCGCTTCTGCAGCGCATCCTCCATGTTTGCTGAAGCACAGGTAGATGGCGGAAAGTTCGGAAAAGTTTTATGGAAAAATCTAATACGTGTTATTAGATTTTTCCACAACTCTTTTTCGATCACAAGCAAAGACATTTTCCACTGTCTTTGATCACAAGCTATGCCTACATTCAAATTTCACGATGGCCGTTATCACACTACTTTGACAGAATACTATATTGTCTATTATCTATAAAACATTTTACTATCTTCAATCTCTGCTATCCTGGTACAACTTTCATCAACATGACCAAAATACTCAGATTAGTACCTACCTACGTGCCTCGTCAAATCCGTGTTTGAAATTCGAATCATGGCTTCCCCTCCCCCCTTCCCTTGGAGGCTCGCGAACACACTTTCACTTTCAGTGGGCCAAATGTTTTACTGCGACATAGTTCTTACCAACTCTGTTATCGAAAACTGATCCCTATTCCGTTTCATTATGGTCGAGTTTAAAAAGGCTTTCGTTTATTGAACCCTGTCGGAATAAAGTTTGGAGTGACAAACGTCGAAAGTGAAGATGATGTTGCCAGGATATACTACATTTTATACCAAAGCGGGAAGGTTCACTTTAGTCTGTTTATTGTAGGGCGATGAGGTCGTTTTGGTTTGGTATAGGTACGGCTGGACTAAGAGAGATTCTGAGCCTTATGACGGTTAAGTGCATTATGAAATGTTTGACATGAACTTTGTTTTTTTTTTAACGAAAAGGATATCCTAAACGAGAAAAACCGGATGACAGTAAATCCTACTAATATTATAAATACGAACATTTGTGAGTATGTTAAGTATGTTTGTTGCTCTTTCACGCAAAAACTACTGAATGGATTTTGATGAAACTTCACAATAATATAGCTTACATAATATCAGAATAACACATAGGCTACTTCGAATTCATAAAGATATATTGTATATTATCCAAAATATCTGTCACCGCGGATGAAACCGCGGGGCGCAGCTAGTAATTAAATATTCTTTGTATAAGCCCAGGCTGTCGCAGCGTAAGAATTGACCCCTCCAAGTTAGTCCGTGGATGTGGTCAGAAGCGACTAACGGAAAATACCAGAATAAGGGCCGCTCTTTCACTAATTTTGTATTTTTAACACCTCTACTGCGAGCATCAATCCGCCTGGTGGTGTTACGACAAAATCCCACTTGTGGGGGGACTGGGGAGGCATGTTCAACAGTGGACGTATTAGTGCCGTTCTGATAGGTAGGTAAATATTGTTTGTCTATGGCCCTTAAAATAGGTTCATTTTCTGCCTCCATAGGCAGCATAGCTCGGTAAAAGGTAAGACGCCCTTCGACCAGAGCTATTCCTATGTGTATCACTCATAATATTTTAGCTACGTAATAGTACAATTTATTTGATTTTTATTCCTTATCCAATGAGCCCGATGAGTGGAGATAATAGTATGAGTGTATATAGATAATAGTATACTCTCACGAATACATTTAAATTGAGCTGTAGGTGGACCATCTCTCTGGTTGTACCTAATGTTAGCACGCCAACCCTTAAAAAGCAAGTGTGTGGAAGATAGATAATCCCTCGGCATTAAGCCCACCCTTTGTACCTTAGAGCATTAAAGTTTAAATAAATAAATACCGTTAATTGACCATTTTTGGTTCTCCTCCAAAAGATAATCAAGAAAAACAAATAATGAGACAAAAATGACGTCACAGAATGCAGTTTCTCTCCCAAATTATTTATTTGGTAAAGAGTGTACCAGGATCCGTTTAAATTATGATCATTTGCCGAAAGCGAAGACGACCCACTTTGGACAGGGTGACTCAGAAGAAACCCGTTATAGCTTTTGGCTGCCTGTCACACCGAAACGAGCTTGAGTATTTGTACAAATAAAATCCTTTAATGCATTTTATTGTAAAGTTTGTTGTATTTTATTCATCTCCAAAACTTGACAAAAGATTTGTACATTTCATAAAACCAACTATTTAAACAAGAGTCAAAAATTACTTACCGTACCGTCATACAAATTACTTACCGTACCGTCATACAAATTACTTACCGTACCGTCATACAAATCAATAAGTTTTACGAACATACTTTTTACATTTTTTAATATTAAGAAGGAATTTAATTTCAACTACACTGTGCTGGTTTTTGTAACTATAAATTAAATTTAAAAATATAATAATAATAAATATATTTTACAAGATTTTTCATTCACTCCTCTATCTATTCCATCCTGTAAACCTAAGGTTTGCTGGAAGAAAACTCTAGCTTAGGGTTAAGCTCGCCTATGTACATATCTTTTTTAATTAAGTTATTTTTAAGTTTTGTATGTGTACAATAAAGAATTAAAGAATACACTGGAATAAAAATAGCCTTTGTCCCAGAGATATACTATCATCTTATAAATCATCATGCTAAATTTCGTAAAAATCTATTAATACGTTTTTCATATACATATATGTATTCTAATGACGATAGGAAATTGAACAAAAAGTTCAACTAAAATAATTATGTAGGTATGTGATACATAACTGTGTGAATCGGTCCCCGAAACTCGCGAATGTAACTTAACACCGGATCCAGGATGTACTGTATTCCATTTCGCTTTCATCGAATCATCCTTATGACCGTGACCTAGATGTTTTGGTACAACTTGTAGCGGACATATAAAAATCATATTATGTACAATTTTACTCTTCTATTCTAACTAAGTTAATTTACTTAGCTATTAATCTCTTTATTAAAAACTAGCGGACCTTCCCGGTTAGCACGGTTTTGGTACGGATCCCTATTTTTTTGAAATTATAATATATCCTATGTTCACCGGGGATAGTGTAGCTTCCCTACGGTGAAAGAATTTTTCTAATCGGTCCAGTACTTTCGGAGCCTATTCATTACAAACAAACAAAAATCAAACCTTTCCTCTTTATAATATTAGTATAGACGAAATCAACATTACAATCAAATAATTGAAAACTCTGACTCGAAATAATAAAATAGTAAAACTAATGGAAAATTAATTTGCCGCATATCGTAAAACATTTGCAATAAACTTATGAAAAAAACATTTTACGATATACTGTTAGTTTTTGACGATTTCGGAAAATAAGAGATTTTGGGCTATAAGTTAACTCTGTAGAAATACGGAAAAATAATTGAAAGCGCTAGTTTCACTTGTAATTTACTTTAAATTTAGAAGAGGTTCAAATGGTACAAATGGTACATTTAGCACAACTTTTAAATGTTGTGCGTTCAAGGTATACATTGGAAGTAACTTGGTACCTTGGTATTTCTTCTATAGGCAATTTGCAATCAGCTATTTGAATCTCTAATTTAATAAAAAGCCTCATCATACATCATCATCTACCTATGTTAGCCCACTGCTGGACATAGGCCTCCCCTAATGAGCGCCATAGCGTCCAGTCTTCAGCTTGACGCATCCAGCATCTACCTGCAGTCTTTCGCAGGTCGTCATCCCACCTGGTCGGAGGGCGTCCTACACTACGTTTACCGAGTCGTGGTCTCCACTCAAGAACACGTTTGCCCCAGCGGCCGTCGGTCGCTTAGAGCAATAAAAAGCCTAGGAGTATGATTTGAATAAATAAAAGTTATAATATAATTTAACCCTCATTCTTCGCAATTGACATTCAAGTACCAGGCTCGCATAACAAGCAAGGCGTACAAGAAGTGACTGTAGTGAGAACTCTCTCACGCGATTGGTCGCAGGTTTTACGGAGCGAGCAAAAAGTTTACATGCTGATGTGACCTATTTCATTTTTGCTGATTGATGAATATGAACAATCATTTTACTTATCATACAAATAATGTTGGTTTGTAGCTTCAAATGAACTGAATGAATCGATGTACCGAAGGATTGAAATTCGAGATACGTAGGTACATGTAATTCTAGGCCTGGATAAACATTAAAGGTTATTTTAATTACTATAAAAACGTGGCCCATATAAACAAGTAAGTATTTTACAATTTAAAGTCTATTTCATCAAGATTAATGATATTTTCTACTAAAATAGATATTATGCTGACAATGCAAGTACCTAAGTGCCTAGGTATTAAAAACTTATAAATTCAAGGTTCATTTTACAACTTCCTAGGCAATTTCATTGTTTTCTGAAAATGATTACGAATAACTACTCTATTTAAAGGTCTCTGTCAACTAGTTAAGTACCTAACAAAACCCTTTTTGCTCACATTGAAATTAAGCAATAATAAAATTTAAAAAATAATTAAACCATAATATTTTTTTAAGAGTCGAAAAGTAATATATTTTGCTAGGCTTAGTTTCCTGTTTGATGTAGGTATAACCTATTGGAATCTAAAGTATTATAATTAAATATTGTTTTTGGTATTACAGGTTTCAACATAAACCGTAGTTGAAATTCAAAACAAGATAAACCGAGAGTTAATTTTTCCAAGTAAAAGACTTCAACGCGCACTGATTTTATCCAGTCTTACTATATATGTAAATAATGTAAGTAAGGTAAATATTAGACGTAAAATGAAAATAGGTTTAATATTTAATTCCGAAATCTTTTACTAGACTTCAACTTCTTGCTAGATGGCTCTGCGTCTGGATTGACGCGATTCTGCCAATAAAATGTCGTATAGTATCAAGGAGATTTTTGAAAATGATTACAGTCAGTTAAATGTAAAATCCTCTAAGTTACCTGACATCCTCGTAGCTAAAGTGACAGGCTTAACACTTTCACTATTGAAATCACACGGTATGTGTTTTCTACAAGTGACTAATATTCGTAAATCCACACTAGCGCAGCGGCTGAGAAAATACAGATCTGTGTGACTCAGCACAGTCGTAATATTTTTCGAACGAAACGCATGTGCGGCGCAACACAACCGCTGTGTAGAGCGGCAGCACAATTTTTTAGGTTAAAAAAAAGATCGCAGTCGTCGAAAAAAAATCGCAGTCAAAGTGTTAAGAACCTTAGATCTAAGTATATACTTATACTTTGACTTTGCCCCTTCACAGCAAAATTGTATTCTTTATCTACTATAGTGTTTTGACATTTAATTTAAGTAACATTATTGTGTAATTTTTATATTTGTATCTACTTATTTATACATCTTCCATCATGGCCTGTTGCAGCGTTGGATCGCGAGGAGTGGAAGGAGAAAAGGGAGGCATTTGCCCAGCAGTGGGACAATAATGGCTTAAAATAAATAAAATAATAATAAATAATAATACTTATTTATACAATGTAAATAACCTACGTACTAATACCTAGCTGAATTCCCAAAAGTATTACCAATTCAGTGACGTAATATTCGAAATAAAAAACCCAAGCTAATAACTCAAGCATGTTTTCATTTTCATCTCACATAATAAATGTTCTAAAATCAAAAGTAGCGCTCTTCTATTTTCAAAGTCCCGAGGCATTGCCCCCTCTCCCACCTGGAGGGGAGGGGGGGTGCGCAGGCGCCGGCATTCCACTATCGCTTTCCGAGCTTTCTTCTAAAAGCCTTGGAAATTCGGAACAGAGGCAGGAATAGAGACATCCGTTTAATTTGTTGTTGAAAGTTAATGAACATAGAAATGTCAGAATGATATTGTTCTCATTTTAATAATTATTATCGGCTACCTGGGTCTATTTTTTATGTAACATCATAAAAAAAAACATTTAATTGTAGTTTCATCATAATTTTGTCATGAAAACATAAGCTTTTCGTCACGTTATTTTGATTAAACAGATTTTTCAGAAATTTTTTTCATGATAAGTCAATTTATACGATTAATTTGTTTTTATTTTTCTTCCACAAGCAGGACCTAATGCTTCATAAATTGGTACAGTCTAGCAAAAAATTACCCCATCAAAAAATATTTGGTCGCAACAAATTTCTTCCTCTCTACCCCACTCGCATATCCCGAAGTGAATGAACCAAATAAGAGATGCCTCCATACTTTCACCGGGGGCAAAGCCCTACAGTGCCTTGCCCCGGGACGATGCCCTACGATGTACTAGGGTAATGTACCCGGAGGGTTTTCTATTGCGATAAAAATGCAGGTTGTTTAGATAACTAATAATGATTTGGGTTTTGAGATTCTAGAGCTTAGGCTCTAGAATCTCAAAATCCAGTCCCTACCAGATTCCTTAGGGTCTATCTAGAATCTAGTAAGGACTATGCACCTTAGACAGGCGTTAGGTTAAGTAGGCACCGGCTTGGATTTACCTACCTATTTACCGAGATAGTAGGTACTAAGTGTGAAAGGTATAAGTAGGACAGAATAAATTAATAAATAATAAAAACAAAATAAAAAACATCTTAATTCAGACATTGTCCATAAAGTAATTTTAATGCACCCAGGTGTTTAAAGTTTATTAAAAGTGTATTTAATACACCTAGGTGAATTAGCTCGGGTGAATTAATTTTACGAAGCCATAAATAATGAACATTTTTACTATTTTATTTTATTTTATAATTTTGGGAAAACTAACAGCTAGGTAACTAAATACTAAACACAGTGTGTAACTAACGGCTAATTATAAGTTTCCACAGATATAAGTAAAAGTTACTAAATTTAAATACTAACAGTCGAAAAAGGAAAAAGACAGCACATTTGGTTGAAAATACAAACTAAGTTACATTAAATACTTAAGCAAAGAAAAAACTACTCAACCAGCGTTTAAGACGCTTGGTTGAGGTATTAAATAAATCTAAATCTACTTCATCGTTGCCATCAATAAACATAGTATTTGCTTGGATGTTATTGAATGATTTGCATGCCCTTAAGATGAAAGAGTTCTGCCTGTAGTTCGTCCTCACCAGTGGTTCATACAAGAGCTTTGGCTTACGAAGTGAGCTTATGTTCGTACATGTCACAATTTAGAGCAGCTAATCAACAGAATCCCAACCTATGGAGTCAAGAAGAGCTGGACAATCCACACCGCACCATCATAAGCTAAGGGAGTTTTTTTTTTAATTGTATGAGTCAGGTTGCCTCATTTCGAACACTGGCCATCAGAATAGGATGGAACCAATTTGAATTGAAGCAAAAGCGATTTACTTTGAAAAGTTTCAATCTCAATAACGCAATACACGATTGTATAAGAAAGTGCGTATAACTATTTATTTCGACAAGGTTCCGTCCCATTCTAATTGCGCGCGGATTATACACTAGCTGTTACAAGTGGTGTAAACATTGTCTCTAGCTATCTGTCAAGCGAAGGCCGTACAACGATCTCCAAAACTGCAGCCGCGGTGTCAACGCACTGCGCCCGCGCAGCGACCCGACGCTGGCGATTGTGGATCATAGGCGTCTCTCTTAAATTTATTTATTTATTGAGCTTCTAGCTGATGCATCTATATCACACAGTGTAAGTAAATAAGTAAATCATTTATTTGAGACACATATAAAACAACACGCATACAATGTCTTAATCATAACAAGTACAAAATTAAAACCTAACATGATTATTAAAAGTAAAAAAATAAGAGTAAAAAGTTATTACTAAAAATGTGTAGGAGTGTCAAATGGGTAATAGTTAAGTGTTGAATTTATTTATTGTGTTACTTTTACCACACAGCATCATCTAGTACAAAAATATTGTTGTTGGACGAATTCTTCATACAAACGTAATACCAAAATGATTTCCAATTCAAGCATATTTCCACTATAAAATTGTATTATTTGTATTTGAATAGTATTTATCTAGGTTCCTAAATAGTTTTTTTTTTCAAAATACTTACCTAAAATTAAATGAAAGCTTTTTGCACATTTTTATGCGAAAATGGACAAGTTTTCTTGCTATTTGTTTCGTATTAAAAACATCAATATCTTACGCTTTATTTATTAAGGAACATAGCTTATATTGTCTAGTTACAGAATAACAATACTTTGTGAAGAATACAAAAAGTTTTCAGTCATAAGTTTTGGTATTACGGAACAAACCAAATTTTGATCGGCTAATATTGCTATCGCGCACGCATGGGGCGCGGCGCAAGGGTTAAACAGGGACAGCGATATTCGGAGCGATTTTTACAAGCGAGGGTTGCCGGACCCTTAAGTTTGTATGGGTAATTCATCCTCCGCTAGCCCCTTAAAAGGCCAGCCTTGTATTTTCTAATAAAATAAAAATAAGGCCTTTCCATAAATCAAAATCCACAACATCGTTCGCCGTACCGCATGCAAGGCCGCTAGGTTGATGACCGACGCTGCCTGCAATTCTACGACACGGTGACAAGCCTCCAGAGGATTTTAGTAGGCTGGATGTCATCTAGACTAGGGAAACAACTACCAAGGCGGTGTCGAATAGTCTCAACCAACGGACGAACCATGTGCGTAGGACATATTATCGTGCTCTAGTGTGTGCAAATACAGGTTCACTCTCTATTCCCTAACTCACTCACTCTCAGAGCCTACCCCTGAAAGAGAACGGAAGAGATCTTGACGGTATAGTAGACTATGCTAAGTTTCTGGCTGACACCTTTTATTAAGACAAGACGTGAGGTCAAATTGAATTTATAAACCTTCCTCTTGAATCACTCTATCTATTGCTGAAAACTGCATTAAAATCCGTTGCGTAGTTTTAAAGATCTAAGCATACATAGGGACAGACAGACAGTGGGAAGTGACTTTGTTTTATACTAAGTAGTGATAATATCAGTCATCTAGTACCCATAACACAAGCTCTGCTTAATTTAGGGCTAGATGATGCAGTTTTTTTATTTAGAGCACACCGTCAGGAATATTATAAACGATTATAAAGATTAGTTAAAATCTAAAATGTGAATGAACCTAAATCAGTTCAAATACCATCAAAATAAAATTCAGCAAAATAAAACAAAGTCGTATTGTTCTCGGAAATGTGCATTCAAAGAACATCATAAAGAATGTTTTCTTTATAAATTAGTCACTGACCACCTACCAATATTAAAAACTTATGAGAAATACTCACACGATTCAGTTTCAAATCTCAATTGCCCAGGTGGGCCTTTTGACGACCTCTGTGGCGCGGTGGGCGAAGATTCGTTTCCCGCCTCAAGAAAAGTCTATAGATATTTGTTCATGGTATTTTGGTTGTTTTCTTTGTATAATAAAAATATCTGTTTAAGTAATGTATTGTATTATGTATATCAGTTATCTAATACCCATAACACAAGTTTACCTTGGGACTAGATAATGCTGTGCGAATTGTCCGGCATTATTTATTTATATTATCATCATTAGCCTATGTTAGTCCACTGCTGGACATAGGCCTCCCCCAATGAGCGCCATAGCGTCTTCAGCTTGACGCATCCAGCATCTGCCCGCAGTCCTTCGCAGGTCGTCATCCCACCTGGCCGGAGGGCGTCCTACACTACGTTTGCCGTATTTATATATACCAAGGGCTATATCTAGCTTACCACGCAGCTAAAATGGGCCTCGTGGCCGTGCAAAGCGTGGGCAGCGGCACAGTGGCTTAAACTACACATTAAAAAACACGACCTACCGAATAGCTAAGTTAATAAAAGTGTCTATCGCCTGCTACAGGGTGTTACATAATCGGCCGCAACTGGGCAAGTAGACCGGAACGCGGCGCTATACAGGGGGCGTTTTTATTAACGCTCGTTTCGCGAATTTAGAGCAAAACATTTTAATTAATTTTAGCTTTTTTTATTGTTACACAATATCATTTTCATTTACTACCAACTTATGTTGTCCCACTGCTGGGCAAAGGTCTCTCACCAATCGTTTCCAAAAGTTGCATTAGTTACCCAGGTGCCACCAATCTATCCGGAATGCGTTGACATCGTCTCACCAGCGTCTCCCTGTGTGACGACTAATAAATATACCTTATTTAATTAATATAAATAAAATCTAAGAAAATCTAAAAATAATTATCTATTACTTATCTAATTTTTACGTTATATTTTTTTTAATATATGGGACATACTATCGGGGAATGGTGGAGGCCTTCAAAGAAACCTAGATTAATAATAATAATTATTATTATTTACCTATCTTTTCAATATAGGGTCTTATAAAAAAAAACAAAGTAATGTGTAGGTGTAGGTACTATAGACCTATTTCACTTCTTAGATTCGACACCTTGATTGCACTTTGACTGCGATTTTTTTTCGACGACTGCGATCTTTTTTTTAACCTAAAAAATTCGTGCTGCCGCTCTACACAGCGGTTGTGTTGCGCCGCACATGCGTTTCGTTCGAGTCACAAAGATCTGTATTTTCTCAGCCGCTGCGCTAGTGTGGATTTACGCATATTAGTCACTTGTAGAAAACACATACCGTGTGATTTCAGCACTCAAAGTGTTAAATAAGTTCAAGATAGTGAGTGCTTTGGTTTATACTGTAAACTCCTATCTTCTTAGATAAAGAAATAAATAAGACTTGTGATGTAGACGCAAGGAAAGATCAACGGGAAGCTCTTCTCTGTTTAGTACCTATTTAAATAGTTCACTTTATTTTTTGGTCAATGATACTAATTCACCCATATAAAAGAAACTGATGTGATCGAGTTTTTTTTTCTTTGGCTGGCTTGGGTGTCATTGCAGTCATGATAAGGCCTATTGTGATCGCCACTTTAAAATTTCGGTAGATACTAAACAAAATAACATCACCCTGTACATAAATCTTAAATTGCATTCATTTTTACGCCACAGCGTGCAAAACGAGAAGAAACACGGAGCTTCCTTGTTGTGTCACATAACCTACTCTACATCCGATGTAGTTACTATTATACAAAACTATTGTTTTGGATTATGAATGGTGGCGTTTTTTCTCTTTTCCTATTGTATATAACAGAAAAATATAGATATAGTAGATATTAAGAATAGATGTAGTGTAGGACGCCCTCCGACCAGGTGGGATGACGACCCACGAAAGACTGCAGTAGCTGGATGCGGCAAGCTGAAGAGCTATGGCGCTCATTGGGGGAGGCGTATGTCCAGCCGTGGACTAACATAGGCTTATGATGATGAAGAATAGATAGGTATATTTTTATAATACATAAGATAACGACCAGAACACCCGGAACATCTTTAGATCGTACACACAATTATTATCGAGGCGGGAATCGAACCCGCAACCTCCTGCGTCGCAGGAAATATACATTGAAACGTCCGTATCAAACATCGCTTGTACAAACATTTAGTTCCGACGGGTATCGAGCCCGCAACTTCCGCGTTGGCAAACCTTCACCCGCTACGCCACAGAGGTCGTCTGATGGTGTTGATGTGCGTACAACTAATCATCTTCTACCCACGTCTCGTGGGATGAGAGAAAGTTTATTAACATATACACAAGGAATTCGGAAGCTTGCTATAATTCGTAGGACCGTGTTAGCCTCGTCAGGGTTTATTTACTACCTATTCATTATTATCAACAACATTATTTTAATTTTCACTTCATTTTTTGTCCACCAGTGGAAGAAGTGTAAAAGAAACCACTAGTATGCTCTCCTATATACATATCTTAATAGCTGCGCCCCGCGGCTTCGCCCGCGTGGAAATATATTTGTCAAATAGCTTATAAACCTGCCTCTTGAATCACTCTATCTATTTAAAAAAAACCGCAATAAAATCCGTTGCGTAGTTTTATAGATCTAAGCTTTCATAGCGACGGACAGACAGCGAGAAGCGACTGTGTAGTGAATATCGCATACTATGTATGCCAATGGTCCGGGAGCCAGGTACAATTTTGGTCAATTATTTCCTCCCGAGCGAAAATTCGTAAAATGCATTAGGGATTAATATTATGAATACTCGTGACCGTCAGCTGCGACTCCGTGGGTGGGTTGTGTAGTGGCAGCGATGACGACATTATTCCCATGGAATAAGGTTCAAATCAGAAATTAAAATTTGCATATTCCAGAATTCTGATTAGACCTATTTCACTTCTTAGATTCGACACCTTGCTTTAAATAAGTTCAAGGCTTGTGATGTAGACGCAAGGAAAGATCAATGGGAAGCTCCTTTCTGTTTACTACCTATTTAAATAGTTCACTTTGTTTTTTGATCAATGATAATAATTTACGCATATAAAAAGTAAAGGGGGCGAGTTTTGACGACCGATGTGGCGCGGTGGGCGAAGGTCCGCCTGCGGCGCAGAAGGTTGCGGGTTCGATTCCCGCCTCGAAACAATTGTGTGTACGATCTGCAGATATTTGTTCCGGGTGTTCTGGTCGGTTTCTATGTATCATAAAAAAAAAATATCTATCTAAGTAATGTATTGTATTATGTATATCAGTTATCTAGTACCCATAACACAAGCTCTGCTTACCATGGGGCTGGATAATGCTGTGTGAATTGTCCAGCATTATTTATTTTATTTAGTTTTTTTTTCTTTGGCTGGCTTGGATGTTTTGCGGTCATGAAATCCTATTGTAAGTGTTGTTGAGGCCTTGCAAGATCTGCAAATATTTCTTCCAGGTGTTCTGGGTATTTGAGTAGCCTTATTAAAATATCAATTGTGTTCAAATGACACTAAGAACACGTGTAAAGTTAAGCATGCAGTCTTTTGCAGATCGTCATCCCACCTGTCCATCATCCTACGCTACGTTTGACGAGTCTCAGTCTCCTAGAACACAATGCAGTAGTCGGTTCTCCGCGAGATATTTATTAGAGGTAAAAATGCTGATAATGCTAATGACGAAACATTTGCCTTGCAAATACCGTTATCAGGCAAAGATTTTCCGGAAAAAACTGCATAGACCGGTGCACGATAAAAAACTGCACTGACTGATAAAACTGCTCGTCTTATCTGTCAGGAGGTTAGCAAACTTAGGTTGTTGCTCGTAATGTTAACTCATATTTTTATCACGTTTAAAAGCTTAGTAAATTGTTTCTACTTTCATAGCTTGTGAACCGAAATTTTAAAGTGGCGATTACAATAGGCCTAAAACAAACATTTGTTTCAAAATGGGCGTTCAGATATTGAGTTTTTCAACCATTTGTCGCGCACATACTTAATTCAAATTTAAAACTTACTCGTATTTATGGTTTTCTCATGGATGCCATTGTCAGTATCTACTAGACCAAATTGAAATGGAACCACGGGAAGCACCAGCTTTCAAATAAAAAACAATCATCAAAATCGGTTCACGCAGCCGAAAGTTCTGAGAACGAAACATAACAAAATACAGCCGAATTATGAACCTCCTCCTATTTTGAAGTAGGCTAAAAACATTAGTTTCATGCACATAATATTAATTACACTTTGTAATCACTGATAAGTTAGCTTTCCTTTGCTATAGTGTTATTATTATTATGCCTTTGGTAGGAGTGGTACTACGGTACACGAGTAAAATTAAATAAATAGGATTCCTTGTTTCACGGTGCATTTTATCAGTAGCGCCATCTTTGTAATTTTTGCTGTAATGCATGTTCAGCGCTAACAAGCGCTATCAGCGCATTTTGTTTTGGATTGTATAGTACTATTACTTGACGCTAGATGGCGGTAATCAAATATTTTCGCTACTGCCCGCTAGTTGGCGTGCAGTAGCGTAAAATGTCACTACTCATTAAAGTGGGTAAATAAAATTATATGTTCATACACGTATCTACATAATAATAATGTATTTAAGTTTTTAATTTTACAAATAATTCTGCAGCAAGTTCTCGTAAGAGATGGTCTTACGAAACTGTTTTAATTGTAAAGACTAAGCAGTCGTAATTTTTTTCTATTAGTCCTATTTTCCAATAAAATTAAGTTATTAAAGTAACCTTATTGTAATTTTTATTCAATTAGTGTTCTATAAATTATTAAATAAATAATAGTAGTGCAGTTTAGTAACATTGAATCAAAGTTATTGACATAGGCAAGACATAGGTGATAGGACAAAGAATTAGCAAGCTGAAGTGGGCCAGCCATACCTATCTCGCGAAGGACCGACAACCGCTGCGCTGCTGGGGTGCAAATGCGCTGACTACGTGTTACAGTAAGAATTACACAGATGGCGCTACCTTTAAATACACCGTGGAACAAGGAAGCCTGTTTTTATTTTACAGTATAAAATCACGCGGTGGCACTTCACATCGCTGTTTGGTAGGCTATACAATGTTTCGAGAAATATGTATACCTACCTATAAAGCCGAAAGGAGTCTTAATTTTTTTCGAAAACGCTAGCAAATGCTCGAACTTAAAATAACCCTAGGCCTAGAACAAAAAGCGGACCCTTTGAAAAGCTATAAAGGCGTCTTTAGCCTGTTGAGTTATTCATTAATTGGTCTTGTAGGTACTTAGTTAGGTTCTAAGCAGTATTAAGCTAATCTACACCTGTAGGTAGTAAAACTTTTGTGTTAAAGAACTTTGAAAAACAAAAACTTAGTTAACTAATCTCGAGTTATTTAACTCAAAGTTTTGGTACAAGTGAGCCTTCGTCAACTCTTACGATATTTACGGATTGCGTTGGAGTAATAAGGTTGCATAAAACCGCCTCGCAGCTGCGCAGAACATGGGGCAGAACCAACACCATCCTGCAGGTTGTGGGCAGCAAGTTTGCCTCGCCCATTATGCAGTCTTCCAACAGAGTCCTCACGATTTAGACTCCATGGTTTGGGATTCTGTTGAAGGACTGCTCCATACTGCGATCACAAATCTATCGCTCCAAATAATAGTGACATGTTTAACTATTACTAAACTTCAATCCAATCCTGGTAGTGCGGCTGGTAATGTCGTTGTTGACTGTACAATTGGATCCAAAATGCCGCGGTAGTGTCGTTCATTTGGCAACGACACTACTGATAGTGTCGTTCATTTGGCAACGACACTACTGGTAGTGCGGCTGGTAGTGTCGTTCATTTGGCAACGACACTACTGATAGTGCGGCTGGTAGTGTCGTTCATTTGGCAACGACACTACTGGTAGTGCGGCTGGTAGTGTCGTTGCCAGAAAATGGTTAATGCTTGGGTTTTTATTTTATTATTGTAATTTCTTATGTGTATAGTATGGACCACATGTCTGAATAAACGTATCTTAGAAAATGTTTACTGTGTCAAAAGATAAATAAATGAAATGAATAAAGAAACTTTTTATTTACTTAAATAAAAAAAACATAGTATTACTTTGTAAAAACATTTTATTAGTTGAAATACCCCATCCCGGACACGTACTGGATGAAGCTGTCGAGGCTTTCATCGTCATCAGTCGACGACGTGGCTTCTTTACTCTTCTCTTTGTTGATGACTTCCTTCATCGCCAAGGTTCGCAGAAGTCTCTCTGATTCGTCGATGTTGTCGTCATCTCCTACAAATAAAATCAAATATATTGTAGCTATCTAACAATTAGGTACCCCCTATTTATCCTGGTCACGCTATAACTTGAGAACGGCTTCAATGATTTCAATCATCTTTTTACTTTTTGTAGTTTATCTATATGAAAAGATTGACAGCTTTATCTTATATCTATGTAAGTTTATTATAATGTTTGTAAGTAGGTTTCACCCGCGTGGTGATAGATATTTTGGATAATAAACAATATATCTTTATGAATTGTAGCCTATGTGTTATTCTGATATGTAAGCTATATTATTGTGTAGTTTCATCAAAATCCATTTAGTCGTTTTTGCGTGAAAGAGCAACAAACACACATACATATATCCTCACGTAGGGTTTGCCTGTTCTGGCGTATCGCGACCGAAATACGTGACGCATTTTCCGCCAGATGTGACCTGACCCTAAGTGCTTACCTAGAATACGTTCGTTGATCATATTGGTGAGATTGATCTCATCCATATTCCGATCGTCCAGGCCCGTCTCGTTCAGATCCTGTTCGAACTTGTTGAGTCTTCGCGTGTTTATGCCAGCGTCGTTTAACTTCTTCTTCGCGAGTTCTATGAACGAGGGCGATTTGAGAGTTTCGCGCAGCCAGTGCTTTATTTTGTCCTTTTTTTCTTCCACGCGAGCTTTGAATCTGCGGTGATAAGGATTTGGTAAGAGTTGGTGCTTGTTAGAACTCTACTAGTTAGTACAATGATTGGGGCAACGTAAGGCATATTATAACGCCCTGCGGCTTAGTCAGCAGCGTGGAAATCTATGTATGTATCAAATGGTTTATAAACCTTCCTCTTGAATCTCTCTATATATTAAAAACGCATCACAATCCGTTGCGTAGTTTTAAAGATCTAAGCATACATAGGGACAGACAGACAGCGGGAAGCGACTTTGTTTTATACTATGTAGTGATTACACAGCGAGCGTTCGTGCGGGATCTAGCCTTTGTATTTAATTAATTACTGTCTCTTGATTCTTCAGAATTTTGGAATATCAATATGCCCTCTAAAATGCCTGAACCAATATTGCCGCATCACTAGATTTTGTAACGTTAATAAATCATTAACGTTACAAAATCTTTTATTCGCTTACTTCTGCAGCTCTCTCTCCCTAAGCCTGGCCTTCTGTATCTTCGGCTGCAGCTCAGGCACCTTGGAGGCCTCGTTCTTACTGACGGTGTTCTCCACCCAGTCCGTGATCTGCGCCACTCGGCTGTAGACCCCCGGGGAGCGCGGGTCTCCACATTGCTTGCCCCCGAATGACACTATGCCGAGGAGAACGCCGTCGCGGACAGCTGGACCTCCGGAGTCGTGCTGGGGAAAGGGTTTTGATTGTTATTTTTTAATTTTAAATCCTACATAGGTAGGTTATTTGGGGGTGAATTTTGCTTCTGGTATTTTTATAAAGAACTGATCTCCGGGATTGACATGACGATCTCTGTCGCGGTGGACGAAGGCCCGTCTGCGACGCAGGAGGTGGCAGGTTCGATTCCCGCCTCGGAACAAATGCTTTACGATCTGCAGATATTTGTTCCGGGTGTTCTGGTCGTTTTTCTATGCATAAAAATAATTCTAAGCATAAAGCATGTTTGTATAGTATTAGTACTTTGGGTCGCTGAGTCGTAGAACTGGGACAAGTCGTCTACTAGATAAGTCAGTAAGTACCGGTCAAAAACTGTTTGGCAGAACCTACACAAATGAAGTTTAGTAGAAATGAAAATAAATAAACTCACATTACAAGCATCCTTCCCGCCGGTAGCGTACCCGGCGCACAGCATCCTCTTGGTGATGTAGAACCGATAGCTCTTCTGACAGTCATCTAGCGCCATCACCGGGACGGGCACGAAGCGGAGCCTCTCTGGGATGTGTCCGTAGCCGGACATCTACAAGATGATGATTTTCACAACAGTAAGAAGGGAAGAGAAGCTAATGGTTCTTTGTTGCATATTTATTATTGCGGTTGTGGGATGACTTGCCTCTGGACATTAGAAAGGACCATGTTTTCAAGCAAATTTGTTTTATTTTTTATTTATGACTAGCGACCCGCCCCGTCTTCGCACGGGTGCAATGTCGACTAATAGGGGGAGTGATTAATAAATCATAATAAACCTTCCTCTTGAACCACGAGTAGTTTAAAAGATCTAAGCGAAAAGACAGCGGAAGCCACTTCATTTTATACTATGTAATAATAAAGATTGAATGTTTTTTGTTTCTTATTTGATATTTAGTTATACAACCTACAATACAAAAGGCAGAGCTAATAACAACAGAACTACTGGAATAGATATCATCTTGATGGATCCAAACATCTTAACATCCAAACTTTGGCTTTTATAATATTAACCCCCAAATATTTAAACGCAACTCGGATTTAAACTCGTCTCAACACTGACGATTTTCTGACAAATTTTCATTCAAAACTGTCAAAAAACAACGGGATATTTACGGATATTTTTTATTTTTGAGTTATCCAATATTTCTAAAAAAACTGTGCCGAAATATTGGTTGACTCAAAAATCAAATCAAGGAATATATCCCGTTTTAAATGACTTTAGTATTTGAGACGTGCTTAAATCTGAGACGCGTTTGAGTATTTGGGCTTTAGTGTGTGGCTCACATCTGTGCTCCCCCATCCAGAAACGATAAGTATATCTCCATTCTTGACAGCGTAGTCTTTGGAAGGCAGGTTGAGGACGGCTATGTTGCGGCCGATGGGCAAGGGTCGGTCCAGGCGGATCAGGGAGTAGTCGAAGTCAGCGCTGCCAGGGACGTACTTCTTGGGGAAGAACACCTGGAAGCAGTGAGGTTGCGAGGGAATTAACGGTTTAGTTTAAAGATCAACTTCTTTTCATCATCATATAAGCCCACATACTGCTGTTCTTATGCCCCCCCCCCCCTTGCCGCGATTCTTCTCCAACTCAAAAGAACGGCAGACCACGTTTCAAGCCACCCAGAATTGTGATCACAGAGCTCTCTGAGCTGAGAGTTGTAGATCTAGGCGAGAAGACATGAGATTAATTTCGTAACTTTAATAGAACTTCTTTGGTTTTAATTAATAATTGTAGTCTTACCTTGTTAACTCTTGCCTGGTACCCTCCTTTATTGTGGAAAGAGCTGCCAGCGCGCACAATGAATGTTTGTAACTTCTTTTTGTTAAAATCAATGGCACTGTAACATAATAGCAAAATTTTAATTTAAAACTTCTTCAGTCTCCAAGATTAGTAAAACCTAAGCTTTTAGTAAATTAGCCAAACTTTCTATGTATGTAGTCTATTGTTCGAAGTATATCAGTCATCTAGCACCCATAACACAAGCTCTGATTAGCTTGGGGTTAAATGATGCTGTGTGAATTGTCCAAAATTCTTTTTTTTATAATTTATTTAAACTTAGCATCTGATCCAATAACATACAAGTACCTAAGGGATTGGAGGAGACTGAAAGATGGAACGAAGACGGAAGAGAAGAATTTGAAACCAAGGAGAAAGAAGCTAAGATGTGTCAAATATAACCTATAGGGTACTAGGACCAGTCTTTTTGATCGGGCGTTTCCATTAGTTAAGTTTATTAAACTTAGACAGAGAAGGACAACGGGACAGCGTTGTCCTTTTCACTCCTATTATCTGTTTACATGACTGATACCTCGTACATCTCTGGTAAAAAAACATAACAAACGCAACCTTGAGCACAACACAGCACCGCCCGACTTACGCTTCCAAACAATGTCCCGCAGTCAGCACCCACTGCTCATCGATGACAGATCCCCCGCACCAATGCTTGCCATTCCTGCTGATGGCCACGTTGTAAGGGTACATGCTGATGCTGGTCTCCATTCCACCCACGATGCGTCTCACTGCGTACGAGCGGAATGCCCAGGCGATGTTGCGGTCGTTCGTCTCTTTAAAGACTTAAAACTTTAGTATTTTATTATGGTTTATTCCATTCAATTCAATTCAAATGTTTTTATTTTCTTTGCTTACAAAATAAGCACTTAGACAAGTCAAATTTTATACTATTAATTATTATCGAGTAGTCAGTCCGTAACGCCAACAAGTTTCTTTGTCGGAAGACCAGCGTTGCTAGCATGCTAGCCATCCAACTCATGCTGAGGCAAAGCCATTTTGTTACTGGACTTACATGATTACCGACACGTTTAGTTTACTTTTAAGTTTAAGTTTATTATGTTCTGTGTAAGTCTTTTAACAAATCAATTCATTTCATTTCATTTTCATTCATTTTCATTTCATTTCATTAATTCATTTAATTATCAAATTACATTATTTTAATTTTAATGTTTTATTCTAGGTAGTGACCTAGAATAAAACATTCAAATTAAAATAATACACCGCGAAGCCTGTGAAGATCCCAGGAGTATTCTGCGATTCTGGACGGAGTTAGGCTGGTTAGACTAGCAGAACAAACTACGCACAATGTACCAATCCGAGTCTAAGTGCGGAAATAAGAGTACACACACCATAACCTTGGTTTCCTATTGAGTTGGTGGAAGGTAAGTTTTCACGCATTGGTCATTTGGTCGCATGGATGAAAGAGTAAACGTTTCGAAGTGTCCCTACTATAAGGTAAGCTAGTTCTTCACATTTCGCTATGTGAAAGTCACTTTTTGTAACTAAATCGTCGTCATTATGAGTGTTTTCGTTATTTTCGTCTAAACCTTTTCATAATGACGTGAACAAATTTTGTGACCGCGACGTCGTCTACCTAGTCTCTACCTACATTCTTCAATTTTAAATTTAAGTTGCGTCGCGCTTGCTGCTCACTAGAACAAGAGGTAACACGTAAAATGCAGTTACAACACTTTATGGTTTACATTAACAAATGGACTAGTTAAAAATTCTCAATTTTATATTCATTGGCCAGTTACATATGTACTCTTAAACGACAGCAACAATACGCATGAAACGTTAAACAATATGTGTAAAACCCTGTCTTACCAGGATCATCATCATCGGCCTATATTCGTTCACTGCTGGACATAGGCCTCCCCCAATGAGCGCCATAGCGCCCTGTCTTCAGCTTGCCGCATCCAGCATCTAACTGCAGTCTTTCGCAGGTTGTCATCCCACCTGGTCGGAGGGCGTCCTACACTACGTTTACCGAGTCGAGGTCGTCACTCGTGACCCTTTTTACCCCAGCGGCTGTCGGTTCCTCGTGAGATATGGCCGGCCCACTGCCACTTCAGCTTGCTAATTCTTACCGGGAAAATCTTTGTCAATGTTTGCTATTCTGTATCTCGTAGAGGTTTCATCATTCCGAAACTTGTATTTCTCTTCTAAAATAGTTTTAATTTCCTCCTCCTGATCATCAATATCAGTTGTATTGGAATCATTTGTCTTATCCTCGGCGTTCACGGGTGAATAATATTGTTTCACTTGTAAAAATACAAAACATAGTTTAATAATAAAAATACAGATTTTTAAATTCATCTTTGTATTAAATCTAGCATTTTGGTTTCTAGTTTTTGATGAAAATGAACCGTGGAATTATGCGAGGAAATGGTTTTTTGGGTTACATTGTTTTTTTTGTGATGAAAATATCAAATTTAAATACAAGTACTAGATTTCCGACCATACAGGTCTCTAAATATAGATAGTAGTACCTTAGCCAGATTATAGAACAGTGTTCTTCATTTTTTCTATAAAATATATTATTTATTCACAGCATTATAGCAATGCCGTAAAGGTTGCTCGATCTAGGTATAGCGATTATTTTTTAAATTGATTTTTGTACCTACTCTGTTTTATCTGATAGGCTAAAAATATCTTGGGTGTCTCCACGGAACCCTTTGCTTAACGCTTGCTAAACTCTTTCTTAGCCATTTGTGTTTTATGGATAGATTTACGACCATATGCAATCATAAAAGTTTGAATGTATTCTTTTTTATATACCTATGTTGTTTAGTCATTTCAGTTCCCGAGATAAAGAGAAGAATTTTCAAGAATTTTGTGTTCTCAAATTGTTATCAATCAGTTTTCTCATAACTTAGGTTGGTAGGGCATAACCCTTTAATATGTGTATGGTTCTTGTCAAGGTTACAGATTATACCTAACTATAGCCCTTAGAGCTAGATCTGATCAGCAGGCCGTATCAGCGTTGTCTGGAACCAATAATATATTTATTATTACCTACTTTTAATAAATTACATTTTACATAGTACGCAATATCTTTGTGCGAACTGCAGATATTTGTTACGGTTGTTCTGGGTGTTTTCTAGGCTTTCTACGACGCAGCGATCATGATGCCGCGATTAGCGCCTTCGACGCTTATATGTAAACTCGCTGTGTCGTCGCGGCGTGATAGAACGCTTCAAAAAAGCAATGCTTTGAAATCGCAGTGTGAAAATAATAAGGCTGTAACGGAGTGTTCTTATTGTCTATGGATGACAACTCGACGGGTCGTAACCTACACATACACTACCTCTGTGGCGGGGTGTAATCCCACCAAAGAGGTTGTGTGTAGGTTTGGCATGTGGGTTCTGCAAAGAGGTTTTATATCTACGAGCGTTGAATTTACAATGAACCTCTCCCTATAACCTTCATGGTTAATATGACAGTGATATTTACTTGATAATTACATTTTATCTGTTGTTTTATTTACTAAAATCCTAAGTTTCGTTATTTTATTTTACAAAAAATATGCTATGACAAGCGCCGTTGCTATAGTTCTGGCTGTTGCCCTTTTATTAAATGAAGTTCATTTTCTATTTAATAGTAAGTGCTTTATTACGTATTTATTGTTATTGCTAAGTACCTACGCAATATATTTTTATATGAGACGAGCTGCGCCCCGCGGCTTCGCCCCGTGGAAATGTATGCGTGAAATGGTTTAAATGATAAAAGGTATACTATGTTAGACTCCTGGTTCTAAGCTACCTCTCCACCAATTTTCAGCTAAATCGGTTCAGCCGTTCTTGAGTTATAAATAGTGTAATTTACACGACTTTCTTTTATATATATAAATTATTTTGAGACCAACTAGGTTTTGTACAATTAGTATTTGGCAAGCAGAATATTAAGTATTAATCCCACTAATATTATAAATGCAAAGATATGGATGTATGGATGGATGTTGGTTACTTATTCACTCCAAAACTACTGAACAGTGGAAATTTTGTATTTTTGTAGCTCTAAGCCTGGAATCAAACATAGGCTACTTTTTATGCCATTAGGTACATACATAGTTCTTATGGATATATACAGTTTCTATACAGTATTTGTATTTCACTTTCCAAATAAGCCTTATTTTGTATGCCAAAAGATTAACGTTATTTGGTATTGTTCTTCGATTTTATTCAAGTCGCGACGTTTTTCGGAATTGGCGTAGTTCTATGCCTGCCTAGTTCGGTACGGATGCTGTACCAAATCCCAGATGCGGCCAATGGAACGACTCGACGAGATGCCTCGATAAAATCGAGTAACTGAACTCAGGGCTCTGCATTATTTGAAACTGATGATAATGTAATAAATAATAAAATCGGCCATGTGCGAGTCGACTCGCGCTCGACGGGTTCCGTACCATTATCTATAAAAACGGCAAAATCACGATTGTTACAACAAACGTGATGCTGTATGCGTGATGGGAGCTTAAATATTGCCCTTAATTTATTCTGTTAGTATTTATTGATTTAGCGGCAATAAAAATACATCACTTTTAAAAATGTCTAAGCTGTCTAACTAACGGTTCATGAGATAAATCCTGGTGACAGACGGACGGATAGCCGGACAGCGGAGTCTTAGTAACAGGATCGTTTTACCTTTTACGGAACCCTAAAAATGCCTAATATTAGATATTCACATAGACGAGCGCTAGAGCGTCCAGCCAAGTCCGGAAAGAGACTGGCGACGCAATAGCAGTCAGTATCTTTACATCACCATTGGGTCCTATCTGTATCTTATTCATTATTAATACTACGGACTAGGGATTTCGCAAGTCCAGTGAGATCCATGAACACCTACTTCATATATTAGGAATCATACATTTCTGAATGTAATATAGAGGTTATTGATGTCCAAAAATTGTCATTTTTAGAAAAACTATATTTATTTTATTTTAAAGTAGCAATATCGTTGCCGTCGTGATTTTTGTGAATAATTCAATGAATTACAGTGACGTATTATTTTATAATTTCGCATTAAAACTTATTCTAATGACCCAAAACAAGAAAGAGCAAAAAAATAAGTTAATGAATAAGTTGATGAAAAAATAGGTAAAAAAAGTAATGTTTTGAATTAATTACTATTAGAAATAAAAACTACCAAATCATATTTATTTGATGCTATTGCTGTTTTTAATTAGAGATTCATCATCATAATCAGCCTATATTAGTCCACTGCTGGACATAGGCCTCCCCCAATGAGCGCCATAGCGCCCTGTCTTCAGCTTGACGCATCCAGCATCTACCTGCAGTCTTTCGCAGGTCGTCATCCCACCTTTTACCGAGTCGTGGTCTCCACTCAAGAACATTAATTTGAGATTGCATATTTATTTTTCAGCACCAATAAATAAATAAATAATGCTGGACAATTCACACAGCATCATCTAGCCCCAAGCTAAGCAGAGCTTGTGTTATGGGTACCATACCAGATGACTGATATACATACATAGTACACATCACATAGATAGATTTTTTTTATTATACGTAGAAAACAACCAGAACACCCGGAACAAATATCTGCAGATCGTACACACAATTGTTCCGAGGCGGGAATCGAACCCGCAACCTCCTGCGTCGCAAGTGGACCTGCGCCCACCGCGCCACATCGGTCGTCAATTTAATAATAATGTATAAATGCTATTTCTGTTTTGATTAAAGATTGCATATTTATTTTTCAGCACCAATAATAAAGGACCAACATTTAGAGTCATGCCTCGTATTCCTGCTGAGCGCATGCCTCCTGCTGAAGAGACTTAACCTCTTACCGAAGATATTTTGGGCGGTTTGTCCTTCTATATGCTACTTTTTGGAGGTTAGTCATATTCTGTAGAAGAGACAAGTCACAGACATACTTACTTCTTATTAGTAAGATATTGTTTATTCTTTACTAGCTGCGCCCCGCGGCTTCGCCCCCGTGGAAATCTATATGTCAAATGGTTTAACTGATAAAAAGAATTCTATGTCCGCGGTAGGCGAAGGTCCGCCTGCGACGCAGGAGGTTGCGGGCTCGATTCCCGCCTCGGAACAATTGTGTGTACGATTTGCAGATATTTGTTCCGGGTGTTCTGGTCGTTTTGTCTCCTGGTTCTAAGCTATTTTCACCCAAATCGGTTCAGCCGTTCTTGATTTATAAATAGCTAGTATAAATAAATAGAAATTCGTGTTATAACTAAGACGACGTCATTATTATGTATGACTGATGTCAGTCTCGTATGGGACAACACACTGGAACTTAAAAAGCTAAATTATATCTAAAACTAACCTAAATAATTTGACGGCACCACAATGTGCGCCCAACTGTGGCACTTGTCATGTGTCACACACAATTATTGGGCGACTTTGTGATTCATAGCAGGCAGGTCATATAGCTCGCAGAACCGATTACTGCTAGGGAGTAAGGGGTTTCGAGTGGTGGCTGCGATGCAACGTGTGACGGTGTGTGTTGCGGGTTCGATTCCCACTGAATGACTTGTTGTATTATCTTAAGGAGGAAGTGTTTTAATCGATTATAACTCTTCAACTATCTGATGATAGTGGGGCTTAAAATAGAACACACTTTCCCAAAAGAAACTTATTTAAAGACTAGGTCATTTTTATATCGTGTCTTCTCTTTCTAGGTGCCCCTCTCGCTCGTATTCCTAGAATCATCCATCTACTACATCTGGAAGTCTCTACAGAGCAACATACTCCAGCACTCCAATGACATCCTGGTACTTCTGAGCGAATACCCAACGCTGAACTGGTTGGTCTGCCACTTCTGTTGCGGCCCTAACAGCTGCTCTGATGTTGTTGCTAACCTGGTACTAAGAGCGTCGAGTTTTAGTATTTTGATACCGATTTGTTTTTATTTTGCTATAAAATAAATAAAAACTTTTAACTATGATAGTGTTTGCTGTAGTTAGACAGGCTATATTAAGTTATCTAGCAAGAAACGATTAAACTAATCAAAGATCCATTGAGAAGTTATTTTATTATGAAGTTTTTATATTTACCTCTATATTTTTGTTTTTATTAAACTCTTTAAAAATAAAGTTATTGTATAATTTCAAGTAAATCTGATCTTAAGTCAAATATAAATATAAGTAAAACCTGAGTTTATTGAATGTTGCGTCCATCTTTTACAAGTCTATGTATATATGTATAGAACCACATGTTATCATTCATTATACATATAAGCACAATATGTACACTGTTGGTCCTTAAATAAATAAGGAAATAACATCTATCTATCACACACAAACAAGCACTATCGCCTTACACAGTGTACCTATTTATGCGATTGTCTTTAGAGACAGATATTTAACACAATGTAAAAAAAAATTTTACTTCAACACATGTTCATAATATTACCAGAACTTATAGCGGAAGATTCACCAAGATGGTACTGCTTTTAGTGTCCATAATGTTTTAAAACGTAATATGGCATACATTTTCGCAGTTTTCCATACCATTTAAAAAGCAGGTGCGGCAAGTCCTTGATAATAATGATAGTAAAATTTGGATGGAAATTACACCACTACCAAAATAAACAATTAGAAAAGTACCAGGAGCCCATAACGGTAATAGTGGTGGCGAGGCCGTCCCCAGAGATAGAGTTTCATTTCCTATTAGTGGATGAAATGGTTGTGCTTTCTAATGGGGCAGCTAATTGGCTTAGTGAAACTCGGTCTGACTACATTGTACAGATGGAAATGGTCGGTTTATAATTGACACTTAATATTATAAAAGCGAAAGTAGCTATGTCTGTATGTAACCTTTTCAGGCCTAAACGGATAATGAGGTTAATTTTATTGACTATGGTATTGCTACAAAATGCCTGTGATGCTTCTACGAAACTACTAAACCAACGATGTCGCTACGAAATCTCTACGCCGTAGCTCTTAAATCTCTAAGCCGTAGCTCTTAAATCTCTACGCCGTAGCTCTTAAATCTCTACGCCGTAGCTCTGAAATCTTTACGCCGTAGCTCTTAAATCTCTAAGCCGTAGCTCTTAAATCTCTACGCCGTAGCTCTGAAATCTTTACGCCGTAGCTCTTAAATCTCTAAGCCGTAGCTCTTAAATCTCTACGCCGTAGCTCTGAAATCTATTTAGATTCGTGTTCCATCCAATTTGCAATATTTTCAACCTTTGATTTGGTAATCCTTTTTTTACAAAGAATATTTAAATATAACTGAGTATATTATACTATAATACGAGTAGCTATGATTTTGTCAGAGCTTTATCTAGCCCCATGGTAAGCAGAGCTTGTGTTATGGGTACTAGATAACTGATATACAAATTACATTTCATTACATAGATAGATATTTTTTATTATACATAGAAAACGACCAGAACACCCAGAACAAATATTTGCAGATCGTACACACAATTGTTCCGAGGCGGGAATCGAACCCGCAACCTCCTGCGTCGCAGGCGGACCTTCGCCCATCGCTCCACATCGGTCGTCGAGTAAAGTAAAGTAAAGTAAAGTAAAAAGTCTTTATTTTTCTTTTTTTAATAAAAAAATAATTATATATAGGTACTTAGGTAAGTAGTACTGACTTGACAGTGATTTATATATTTTTTTCCTGTCATTTAAAAATTAATTCACGTCATAATAGCATTTGTCAATTAAGAATTTCTTTGATTTATTTATGAATAAGGAATCAGATTCAATGTTTTGAATTTCGTTACGTGCGTTACTTACATAACAAGACTAACTCCAAAAAATATCAACCATTTCCAAATTAATGTAAAATAACTAGAATTAGTCAAGAATTACCCCCACCAGGAGGTAGGCCAGCTCGCTAAAATCCGAATAAATCAAATCAACACCAAAATAACAAACTTCTTACAACGAAATTAGAATTCCAACTTTGTTGTTATCAAAATAAAGTCATTTTTAGTAGGCAAAGAAATATTATTCTTGCTGTACAACTTCACAAACTCTCAGGGTTAGATGAATGTCTTCTGAAAACGGTTATATTATACCGTCTCATCTTAAAACGTGGGGGTTTCGGGTGTTGTTGCGAATAGTATGGAAAATTACCCGAAAATTAGGTAAAAACTACCCGGTAGGGTACTGTGCCTCTCCAGCACAATTTTAAACAATATACCAATTTTCTATTGTGTCTCGTGGATTAGATGTTAAATATTTTCTATATACTAGATGAGTTTCTGAGATAATATTTTTTTACACAACTGCTAATTCATAATAATTCATAATTCATTTATTGTTTGTGAATCAGGTTAATTGATAGTCAGATACATAAGACTTATTTTAGATCGCTAGATTGTGCCGCTTAGGCGTACAAACATTATAATAAACAATTAATATTATAGCTAACTAGCTTATACAATATATCATAATTATACTTTATTCCATTAATAGATTTTCATTATTATTAAATAGATTTTATTATTAAATAGAGATAATGATTAAATAATGCTGCAGAATTCATATACTACGAACGTTCTTTCGTGCATGAATGTAAGTGGGTTAACTATGAACCTATTTTGTGTTGGAATAACACCCAAAGTTTCATCCAATACACTACCCGTGCGACACCACGAGTGAAATCGGATGTTGCAAAGAGCCTATTTCCCACAAATTCCTATTTTTTTAATTTCTTGTCTTTTTTGTTTAAAGGATTTCATTTTTATCTACTCTGCAAACTTCTCTACAAACCGAACTACCTAACACTTTCAATAAATTTATTATATTTATTTATTTTAGGAAAACTTACGGATAAACATAACAAAACAAGAAAAATTAAGTATAAATATATGGACAGCCAATTAAATGTTTTCCTAAAGATAAGAGAGTATTGAAAAGAATAAGTGGAGAACAAACAAATTAGATTTATGTGAAGTTATATGATATATCATAATATTTCCGGGTAATTTACGAGCAGTTTCTGGCAACACCGGCAAACTGTTGCTGGGTGGCGGCGGGGGCGGGCGGCGTCCTGTCGTGGCGTATGCTATGTTTGATTGGGCGGAATATACTGAAGAGATGATAATACCGACTTTTTAAGGGAACCGACAGAGGACCAAAGTTATTGACATAGCTCTAAGAATTAGCAAGCTGAAGTGGGAGACCGCGACTCGGCATACGTAGTGTAGGACGTCCTCCAGCCAGGTGGGATGACGACCTGCGTAGGACTGCAGGTTTTTTTTTAATCTTTTATTATTTTTTATACAGGGTTTTTCAGATGCTGGATGCGTCAAGCTGAAGACAGGGCGCTATGGCGCTCATTAGGGGAGACCTATGTCCAGCAGTGGACTGCTATAGGCTGCCGATGACAGAAAGATGTATTAAGATTTTATTACCTTTGCCTGTATTTTACGATTATTCTGACTGAAAACAATATAACCAAATTAAAGAGCCTCCTCATTTCACCGTCGAAAAACAAAAGAGTTGGAGGTACTATGTTCGGCTGTATTGTATATTTTATGTAACGGTATAACTTAATTAAACTAACAACAAATTGAAAAAAACCCAAACTACACTAGTGGAGTGACGGTAAGAATAGTATACATATAGTTAAAATTCACAAACTTAGTATTTTTTAATACAAATAATAAATTGTTACTTTCGGCATTGCATTATGTACAACTTAGAAGAAATAATTTACCAAAATAATAATTGGATTTGTTTATTAAGAAATCCGACAGAGAACCAAGGTTATCGACATAGTTCAAAGAATTAGCAAGCTGAAGTGGCCGTGGGCTATATTTCGCGAAGAACCGACGGCCGCTGAGGCAAACGTGTTCTTGAGTGGAGACCACGACTCGGTAAACGTAGTGTAGGACACCCTCCGACCAGGTGGGATGACGATTTGCGAAAGACAGACTTGCAGGTAGATGCTGGATGCGGCAGGCTGAGGACAGGGCGCAATGGCGCTCATTGGGGGAGGCCTATGTCCAGCAGTGGACTGATATAGGCTGATGATGATGAATAAAGAAATCATTATTTTTTTTAGTTTGAGATCGTTAGATGAGATTATATTGAAAAATCAAACAATTCATTAAAGGCAACCAGTATTTTGGAGCTTTTTTCTAGACAATTTATGATAAACTCTATTATAGAACTCCTGCGTAAAGGCCGTAAATTAACTTAACTCAGTTTAAATTACTTTTTGTTTGTATTTACTGCTATTAAATATTTTTCTTTTATTTTATTTTAGTCATTCATTTCGTCTTTTAAATTACTTAAAGCACCTAGACAGTCATGTCGAAAAAATATTTTTTGTACAATGTACTGTCTTATTTAATATGAGAATTATCTTCAAAAAATAAAGATGTGTCCGCCATTATACACATGATGTTTTAAATTCATATTTAATTTTTGTTTTACTGCTATTAATTACTTTTCACGTATACATTTTACTTTTATACGTGGAGAAAACATCTCTATATATTCCATCCACCCCCTCAAACCAACAGGCGTCAGTTAGATCCACTCCGCGGTCGCGAACGCACGTCCCATTGGACCCCTTCTGTGTACAGTACCATTCGCACCCTTATCATTTACACCCTCAACAATGTTCTGTAAAACTACTTCTAATTATCCAAGTCTTATTTTAAGTCCCTCATGTTATATTTGAATTAAACCTAGGCTAGATAGTACAAACTGTATTTCCCGTATGTACCCTTTACTGGGATGATAATAATAGTTAAAAATGGACCTGAAGCGTGAGATAAAGAGGTTAAGTGAATAGTATTCGTTAAAATAAGGCCCTACGTTTACTATTTGTATCCTTAGGAGATTTCAAGATCGATAAGTGAATTTTTTGGGGCTCAAAATTTGCCGCCGTCCTATTTGTACCATAAGGCAGTACCATTGATGGTATAATTAGCTCCGATTACTCCCAATTGTACCATTGATGGTAAAAGTGGCACCGAAATGCACTGACTTGTCCCGCTAGTACCATTAGTCCTACTTGAGATAAGAACAAAATTTATAAATCATTACATCAAAATACATTACATCTTATGCAGTTCCCAACATTCAAACACTAGGTATAAAAACGTAAGTCAATGTTTTTGTCTGATATTGGTTCCGTTTTACCCTTAACCCTTTACTATCCTTAGAAAACATACTGACTGTGTAAAGAAAGACACTCTTTATCGTGGGATAAGAAGGGATAATTCAAAGGTTGGGCTACGAGGAAATATAATTATAAAAGGTTTATGATTATTTTACATCATTTATTTAAATTCTTGTTATAAAATTCATTTTTTACTGTAGAAAATACAATGATATAATAATGAAAATACAACATTGTGAAACTCATTCTACAGTAAGAAAATTATATCAAAACGGTAGATCACCGACCGCTCGCTAGGCTCAAGCGGCCGATGACTAGGGCTGCAGAGAGAGGAACTTCCTGACGATACGTGCCGAGTCCAAGAGTACCGCCTTTTGGAGCCTTGATCCAACTTCCTAGCGAGAGTCTCTTCAGATGTTGTTGAGGCTCGCGTTTGATTATTTTTATTACTACTTTTGAGAAGAATTATCTTCTAAAGATGGATCATCTTCGTGAGGGCTGGTGCGGCGGCAGATTTAGCCAAGGATCTCAATAGGTGCTAATATGCAGGTCTCGACAGAGCCTACTTGGAGTCGAGACCCTAGGTCCTTGGGGTACCGAGGCTCTCCAGATTAAAAAAAAATCTGATCATCTGATTGAAACGACGCGACGCGTGGTCTAAGCGCTTATTTTGTGAGCCTAAATAAATAAATGCTATTGACTTTTAGTCCAAGAGCTGGTGAGTAGGTATCTAGCGCAGCGCATCAGCATTTCCATACAGTGGGGCAATGCAGCCAGGGTCTTGGCGACGCGCACCGACTGGTATTTATATGGATAAGGTAACAAAAACAGAAAATATTGTTTTGTAAGTAATTTGTGGTTATTTTACCGTAATGATGATTATTCTTGTTCAAGAAGAAGTCACGCGTAAAAGAAATTAACTGCGAAAACTTTTGTGGTAAATAAATATCTGGTATTAATACACGGTAAGGCTGGGCTGGTTTACGAGCTCCAAAGTCTCTCAGCAAGCTATGGAAAGAGCTTTGCTCGGAGTTTCTCTAAAGGATTCGTAACAAATTTATCTTATTTGACAGAGAACCACAATAGTCGACATAGCTCTAGAATTAACAAGTTAAAGTGGCAGTGGGCCGGTCATATTACACGTAGAACCGACAACCACTGGGGTAAACTATTTCTATAGTGGGGACTGTAGGAACGTAGTATAGGACGCCGTTCGACCTGCAAAAGACCGCTGGTAGATGCTGGATGCTGCTGAAGACAGGGCGGTGTGACGCTCATAAGGGGTAGTCTTAGTCTCGCATTTTCTATCCGCTCCACTGTTTTCTCTAGAGTAATTAAAATCTCAGCATAGAAATATTTCGAAAGTAAATATCCTCGATTTTATATAAATAACATACTAAACCTTTATAAATAATACCTAAAATTATGTTTGTGGAAAACGATAAAGTTGGTATTTTTGAATTTAAAACGTATTTGAATTCTAAATTTGAATAACTAAACAGAGTCAATTAGCACAGCTCGATCTTTAAACATACTTGGATTCCCATGTTTAGATTTTTGAGTTTTCCATTATTTCGGCACAGTTTCATGCGCCATGATGACGTAAGAACCAAGATGAAGGCACTGCGAGATGTGAAATGTGAATAAGACCTGAATTCAAAAGTGAAATAGTGAGAGTGGATTTCGAACCCAGTGTTTTTATGGAAGGCAGCCATGCGAGCACTAAACCGAGACAGGTGAGTTTTAGTCAAGTAAACGGAACCCTCAGTACCCTAGTATTATTAATTAGCAACGCATCCCGACGCGTTACGCGTTCTAAACTGCAACTGCTATGTATCTAACCTTTTATTTTCAAAAGGTCAGATTTTTTAAAGTCGCTCTATCTAATCGTCATCCTTTCAAATCGTCAGAGTATAGTCAAGTGTAATGTGGATAAGATATTTTAATCAGAAAATAGCTATACCTAGCTTTTTCTCATAATATACATAGTCCAGTGTTTTTCAGCGTTTCAAATTGATCACATTTATGCTACCCTAGTAGATTTTGGAAAATGATAACTAATACAGCACTATGGTTGTATGATTTAGCCGGCCTACCCCCAGGGTTAGGCCCGGTGGTAGTCTGGGTCTGGAGTGTGCTTCTCGTACGGAGCCAAGAAAGGTTGCTAGTGTGCCAGTGTATCTTCACTACACCATACGCAGACTATGCTTAGTTTGAGGCGATGATAATCCATGTTTCCCAGTTGATATTATTTTTGCAACCTTACTTAACTTGTTTGTTTTCGAAGAAACGTACGAAATTAGTCGGGTGTAGTTTAGTGTGCCAGTGTACCGTTACCTTGACTGTGTTCGAAAACACCAACATAAGCTCAGGGGTGAGTCTGGCAAAGGGTGATCGAGTCGTCGACGTCACGATCACGTCTATACTATCGTCAATAAGATTCGGGGATCTGCTTTATCTATACTAATATTATAAGGAGGTAGGGTACCTCTGGATCTACTAAACAGATTTTGAAAATCCTTTTACCAATAGATGATGTTGATTTTTTGTTAATGGCAACTGTGTCTGGTTGGACGCTTTTCTGCCAGTGTCAAGTAATGGAAAATAATTGTAAAATCAATGAGTTATAAAATTATGAAGATGTATTGATATTTTCACCAGAGCCTAGTTCGTTATCTAGCAGGGTGTACCACGTGCAGGTTAAGTTGGCTTGGGAGAGGAGATGTTGGACCCCGCTTACATCCCTTACCAATAGAAAGCCACATTATTTGTGAGTGTCAAAATGAGAGAAAGACATAAAGATACATTTCCTTTACGTTAATCGCAAAATGTTTATGAAATAAATGTCCACCTGGGCAAAGCCGGGACAGGCCGCTAGTCTATTCTAATATCATAAAGAGGAAAGGTTTGACTTTTTGTTTGTTTGTAATGAATAGGCTCCGAAACTACTGGACCGATTTGAAAAATTCTTTCACCGTTGGGAAGCTACAGTATCCCTGGTGAACAGAGGCTATATTTTCAAATAGTATAAATAAGTGAATGGATCCGCACTAAAACCGTGCGAAGCCGGGAAGGTCCGCTAGTTCATAAAAAAATTGTCAAACGTCTAAAATGTTCATTTTAGACTAAAATATATCAAAAAACAAACAAATTTTATAAACATTTTCTTAAAATCTCTTTAAAAGTTTATCACGCTACTACCAGGCCGGCAGAAGTAATAAAGAGGTGCGATGTTTAAGTGGTTCTTTGAGCTAGCTCTTGGATGTTTGAGCAAGATGAATGGTGCTCCACGTCTCTTGAATTAGGTTTTTTCTAGTTTTTTCTTGGAAAGTTTAATTTTATCTGTCGCTTTAGATGAAAATGAGACAGTTTTAAATAATGGTTGGCTTATAATTTAGAGCGGTATCCGTCGTGATCTATGGATGAGCTAAAGTATTTAATTTTGTATGGTATTTCTTTCAAATTATAAGCTAAAGAGCTTTCAGACTGTCTCATCTTCAAAAAAGGAAATATAATCAAATAAGGATATATTCCTAAATTAATACTTATCTGATAACGATCTACTTTATGTAGGTACCTACACAAGTCATTAAGGAATACTATAATAGTGATATAATAGCGATATACATGTACATTACATATATCCAACTAAAATTATAAATACGAAAGTTAGTATGTATGGATGTTTCTTACACTTTCACGCAAAAACTTCTGAACGAATCGGGCTGAAATTTTGCATATAGGTAATTCCAGACTCAGAAATAACGTTTAAAAGTTACCATAGAAACAAAGCGTGCGAAGCCGCGGGCAGAAACTAGTATATACACGTATACAATAGAGAATCATTCCTAGAAACATCGCTGTAGCATCTCTCATCGATTCTCAGAATATCCCTACATCGTGGCAGACAAATTAATTGAATAACTCCATCAGGATCTAATAGCAACATTGGAGGAAATCTCATTAAGGGCGGAAGCTTATTAGATGTAAGAGGATTTCAGAGTGCTGGCTTCGACTTGGAATTCTGTGTGTTTTAATTTGAAATGAAACGAAGGTATAAATGGTTCTGCTGAGATTTTGGTAATTTTGTTCTGAAATTCTACACGACGGAGGTAACGCTCACCTTAAAGTCTGGTTTCCACTAAAGCGGAGCGGACGCCTGTAAAATTAACTCATCATCATCAGCCTATTGCAGTCTAGTCTGCTAGACATAGGCCTCCCCCAATGAGCGCCATAGCGTCCTGTCTTCAGCTTACCACATCCAGCATCTACCTGCAGTCTTTCGCAGGTCGTCATCCCACCTGGTCGGAGGGCGTCCTACACTACGTTTCTACTCAAGAACACGTTTGCCTAGCGGCCATCGGTTCTTCGCGAGATATGGCCGGCCCACTGCCACTTCAGCTTGCTAATTCTTTTAGCTATGTCGATAACTTTGGTTCTCTGTCGGATTTATAATATTCATTACAAATCCTATCCTTCAGAGAAACTCCGAGCATAGCTCTTAAAATTAACTAATAAGTACTAAATTTATTCTGTGCTAATATGATGTCAAAAAAAAGATTTAGGCAGCAATTTGTCACTTCAAAAATGTTTTTGTAATTGGTCACAACGTAAAAAGCATAATAGGCCATTATTATGTGAATTACGTTCTAATATGTCACGTCTCAGTTTTGCAATTATTGGTCACACGGCGTACTTGTTTTTATTCGTCACCCCGTCAAATAGTTCTAGTTGGTTACAAGGCCTGTTATACATAGAATAGGCCTATTTTACGACCCGACAAGTGTTATATTACGGAGCGGTGGCCAGGCGTATCTTTTCTGTATTGAGCGTGGGGGCCCTAGCTCCTCTGTGTCATTCCTACGGCAGGGTTCTCCTCCATGTTTCTTGGTTGAAAGACTAGTGGACTTTATTACTAGGCGTTTATTCTTCTTGAAAGGCTCTTGGCGCCGATTTGCTGTTTTACTAAAACGCACGGGCCTAAGCCTAGTGCGTTTCAGTGGAGCGTACTACGCTTGGGAGTTCGCTTTGCAAAAACTTCCTCACGATTCTGCAAGTATTTAAAATTACTGCTTTTTTGAGAAGAACGTTTACTATCTACACATTGTCCTTTCCGCTTCGGTGCACCTAAACCTTAACCGAGCGCTAAGTCCTCTAAATTATAATTTGAAAAGTTCAACAACTCAAAACTTTAATTGGCTGTTTCCTTCTTGGTTGACGACGTAAGCTAAGCTTTGAAACTTTGAGAGTTACGGGGTAATTAACACGAGTGACAGCACCCGGGTTCACTTATAATAACAGACCACTACGAGCGAATGTCTCGCGGGAAATATGAAGATATTAAAGTGAAAAAAAAGCTTCTTTACGCGCGTTGAGCACTTTTTGGGTGAACAAAAATCATAGAACTCGCGTCATCGCCACCGATCGCTTTCCTAACTCTGTATATATGTAGACTTTTTGGGTGAAGAAAAAAGGCTTGAAACTCGCGGCATCGTCACCGCACGCGTCCCAGTAGGTATAAATAAAACATAAACCTACTTCGTTTTCATTTCTATCGGCAGTCCCCAAAGACTACCCCGCACGTTTTTTTCAGTATTTTGAGTATTTTTATTGCATGACCAAAAAACATTACAGAATTTTGCGAATATATATGCGATGGACGAACAGCTTAAGACATATTTCAAACAGAAATATTGCCTGAAAAATAACAAAATTAACATCCTCGAGAAGGCTGACAAGAAAATTAAAACAAAACTTTTAAAACATCATCATCACTACATAGTAGACTTCGATGCGGTTTTTTTTATAGATAGATTAATTCAAGAGGAAGGTATATAAACCATTTGACACATAGATTTCTACGCGGGTGAAGCCGCTAGTTACAAATATATTGCAATACCCGTACAAACAGAAGTAAGTATAAACAGTTTACAGTAAGAGAAGTACATAAAGTCCTTTTTACGAGTCCCATCAAGAAGCGGCCGGGCGCGACCCATTCAAAGTTTATCGTGCGTAGATATGTGTCGCTCTTATTTGTCCCATGGGAATGTGTTACGTCACATGCTGCTAGTAATTCAAAACTTAAGATAGGACGGGGCCTTTTTATGCGTTTGTTTTCAGCGGCCTTTTATGTGTGTGTTTTGAGTGACTTTTGTGCGTGTATTTTCAGTGGCAGCGACTGAAAGCGAATATCACTACATCGTATAAAACAAAGTCGCTTCCCGCTGTCCCTATGTATGCTTAGATCTTTAAAACTACGCAACGGATTTTGATGCGGTTTTTAATATATAGATAGAGTAATCTAAGAGAAAGGTTTATAAAACATTTGACACATAGATTTCCACGAGTACAAAGCCGCGGGTTGCAGCTAGTGAGATATATAGTTACATTTTTGCCCATCACACACGTCATTTTCATTTTAGCCTGACGAAAATACGTTACGGTGAGTTTTAAAACCTAACGCAAGTTAGTCAGCGCAAGTCAAGCAGTGTTCTGAGAAGCTTGGGACATTCAAAGTCAAAGTCAAAAGTCAAAAATCATTTATTTCTTTAGGCTTACAAAACAAGCACTTAGATTGAAAAAGGTAGTTTGTTACCTCTTAACGCCAAAACTACGGAACGGATTAGGCTGAATTTTTGCCTTCGGGTTGTTCTGGGCATGGAATAAAACATTATAAATAATATTTAAACATATTTATGATCATTATAAATCAGTTCCCATGAGATTAGAAACAACGCGTGTGGGCAGAACCTAGTTTTCCAATTAATGAAATGAATAAATAAATAAGTTATGAACTTTGATAAAAGCGATGGCAAAGACATTATTCATTCAATTGGGGCTAGATAATGCTGTGTGGATTGTCCGGCGGTATTTATTTATTAATTGGTTCATGTTTTAGTTTATCCATTTTTGTGGTTAACAGGGTAACCACAGTAATGGATAAACCTAGTTCCGAATTAATAATAATAATGCTGGACAATCCACACAGCATCATCTTGACGACCGATGTGGCGCGGTGGGCGAAGGTCCGCCTGCGACGCAGGAGGTTGCGGGTTCATTATTTATTTATTATTTAATTTTATCTAGCCGCACGCTAAGCAGAGCTTGTGTTATGGGTACTAGATAACTAATATATTTAATACAATATATTAAGTAGATAGATATTTTTATTATACATAAAAATACCCAGCACACCCGAGACAAATATTTGTAGATCGAACAAAGATTTTTCCCAAAGCGAATAAATGTAAAAACATAATATGAATTTATAACACAGCTTTCTACCTTCTACCAATAAATATTTATTTTTATGCTACTCTGCCTGAGTACAAATCTAATAAAAGTCATTATAACAATAGATGAACTAGTTAGAAAGTACCAGGCGCCCAGCATCAATAGAGAGTGGTTTCGAGGCTATCCGATATGAGCAACTATCAAAGTTTGATGCAACCTCCCTTGACGCATAGCATCCTAGTAACTGACGTCTATTAAACTGGATGGTACAAAAAAATAGAAGGTACATTTTATACAGAACGGATACCAGTTCAGCTCTCCCTGCAGACGTTCTTTTGCAGACGATGAAGTCTTGATACTATCGTCAATCGGGCAGGGCTCAGATAATAATAATAAAAATAAGCTTTTTAAGGAACCCATCCAGCATTCGGCAAGCCACCGTCTGCCATCTTCTTAACATTATGATTGACTTGTTTATGGCAGACGTCCGCAATCTCCCCTATAGCCTAATTACCCAGTCCATCCATCCATCACAATAGCCTGGTTTTATTTCTTTAATTTTTCTTTGCAATATTCTCTACACCTAGCGGATACCATCTTTGGGTGTATCATATTGTGCACCCGAGGATGATACCCGCTATGTGTAGCCATCGCCTTTAGATTAACTTCTCAAAGGGCCTCTGTGCTGTTGGCTTCGGCCCCACGCAAGCCTTCCAAAGGACCGGGTCACTTTATGGCCCGAGATCATGGTAAATAAAAATAATAATACTGGACAATCTACACAGGATCACCTAGCCTCGAGCACCGAAGATATTTAGAAACCAACACCAAAGTTATCGAAATAGCTCTCAGAATTAGCAAGCTGAAGTGGCAGTGGGCCGGCCATATCTCGCGATGAACCGACGGCCGCTGGGGCTCAAGAGCACGAGTGGAGACCACGACTCGGTAAAGGTAGTGTAGGACGCCTTCCGACCATGGTGGGATGACGATCTGCGAAAGACTGCAGGTAGATGCTGGATGCTTCGAGCTGAAGATAGAGCGCTCATTGGGGAAGGCCTATGCACAGCGAAGTCACTGTGCTTGTTGCGTGACTGCCTACCGCGCTAATTACTTTAATTTAAATTTTTAACCTTATTATTGTTTAGAGAACTCTAGTGTCTAGATAAACCTATGTTAGGATTTAAGATACTATACACAAAATGTAACAAATTTGTATCAATAAATAAATATATCTATCTATCTATCTATATATCTCCAAAACACGTATCGTTGACGTTGGTCAGACAGCCGGAAGCCTGAAGTGGAACTGGGCCGGACACGTCTGCCGTATGTCCAGCGACTTGTGGGCAAAGACCACCACAGAGTGGAGCCCACCCAACGCTAAGAGGCGACGTGGAAGGCCCAGGATGAGATGGCGCGACGAGCTCGAGGTACATCTTCCATCGTGGCCTGTTGCAGCGTTGGATCGCGAGGAGTGGAAGGAGAAAAGGGAGGCCTTTGCCCAGCAGTGCGACAATAATGGCTTAAAATAAATAAATAAATAAATAAATCTATCTATCTGTGTCTAACATAGATGATGACTTCAGTTAACTAGAGTAACTCAATATTGAGTTGTTCGAGTTATATTTAGGTCCGTACGTGGTCGTAGCTTAAAATATCAATATCTGATCCACTACTCGAAGCTGTGAATTATTGATTGATAAAGGACTATAGCTCAATTGTGGGCTGAATAGGGTTTGATTTAGGAGAGTGCTTTGTAACTGGTTTGTGGTTTCGCTTAACTAATTCTCTAGGACGATCTCTGTGGCGCGGTGGGCGAAGCTCCGCTTGCTACGCAGGAGGTTGCGGGTTCGAGGGTTTTGCACTATCTGCAGACATTTGTTCCGGGTGTTCTGGTCGTTTTTTATGTATTATAAAAAAATCTATCTACGTATTGCATTATGTGTATCAGTTATCTAGTACACATATCACACAAGCTCTGCTCAGCTTGGGGCTAGATATGTGTGAATTGTCCAGCATTATTTATTTATATATTTAGTTTACATAATAAAAAATAATATTGGATAATTCACACAGCATCATTTTGCCATAAGTAAAGCATAGCTTATGATTCGAGATCCTACTGTTTTCTATTACACAATAATCTCTGTACACTTTGAAGGAAACAGAGAAAAATAAAAGCTTACTGCTCTAAGTTCTCTAAGTGCTCTAATATTTCGAGCAGATGATTTTCGACCTTATTTTGTGGGAATATATTTGCACTTTAAAAGAAATCCTTAAAAGCATGATAAACATTTTCCCTTTGAGTATTCCTACATTCTTTGAGTGAAATTCACTCTTGTATAAAATTTTCCCAAGCTGTTCCATGATAAGCATTCTTGTCCCTCTCTCTCAAAGGAACGTGATATGTCAGCAGTGTCAATGGCATTTTTCGTCTCTTTCTTGCAAAGGAACGTGTCTGTCAGTGGCATGTTAATTTAGGTTTGAAATATACCCATATTTTTGGAGGTAAGTGCTATATCGAGTTGTTTAGAAATTAAATAAGTAGCTTTACAAATATCCTAGTAGACTACGTTTTTGGTAGCATACCACTTACAAGGCGTCACAAATCCAAGACGAGCTCTGTAGCGTGGTGGGCGAAGGTCTACGACGCAGGAGGTTCGATTCCCGCCTCGGAACATTTGTGTCTACGATCTGCAGATATTTGTTCTGGGTGTTCTGGTCGTTATCTATGTAGAATAAAAATAGATATATATGTCTGTATTGTATTATGTATATCAGTCATCTAGTACCCATAACACAAGCTCTGCTCCCAATTCACAAAGGATAGCCATTTTTGCTAAGTTCCCTTAGGGGTTTTGACGACGTCCATGGGAGTTGTAGGAGTCGATTCATAAACCATACTAGCTTTTACTCATAGCCTAGCTCGAAAAAAAGCAGTACCTATACAAAAGAGGCCCTTGTGGACTATGTGGACCCCTCGGCATTCTATTTTGACCCTTATGTCCACTACAAAGATTATAGTTTAGGAGTAGGCGGTTAATTCAACAACCTATCTATATATCTATTTATACTTAATCTAAAAACTCTGTATTCATGTTAGTGACATTATTGTGACTTTATTATAATTGGTCATTTTGAGAATAAATGAATATTAAACTTAAACTTCATTGTCTTATTTTATTGTCGCCCAGGTGGGATGACGACCTGCGACCATCGACTACGTACCCTAGACACCTAATACAGGGCGAACGATTTAAGACATCACATAAGATAAAGAGATCTTATAAAAATCCACGCCCACTAACGTTCGATCAGTAACGACCAGACCAGTGACCCGTGACAATCTCTGCGCTCGCTTACTCAATGGCTCCTGACGAAGCTCAACTTAATTTGGTTGACCAGTTGAGGTCAACTGTCGAGGTCAACTGTGCATCTCTTTCTTTCATAACCAATTCTGTATTTGTTTTCCTTTTTTCTCTGAGAAGGCGGGGTAAATAGTGCTGTGCCGTAGGCGACATTAAGATGACGATGGCCGTAAGAAAGATTATGATGAATTATGTAAAAGTCGATTAAAATAATATTTAACGTTACATTGCTACATGGTATTATCTAAAGGTACCTAAATGTTAACTCTAATATTTATTTATTTTTCATATAATATCATTCTATTCTACTATACTATAAAGCTAGATTACCATTGATACTTATTTATTTCTTATTATTATACATTATACATTATATTATACATTATACATACTATAATAAAGCTAGATTACCACTGACTGACTGATTTTCGCCTTGATGGTGGATGGAAAGGTATATTTTTTTTTACAGAATCGTATAGGGGAGATAAAAGTCTCCTAGGGAAAATTCCGACTTTTTGACATTTGCCCCCCAAGACCGCCCCCAGTGGGGGGGCTCCTACATGGAGCCATATTGCTTAATTTTTTTATGGGGGTTGTATAGAGGGGGACAAGTGATTTTGAATGCATAGAAAATGTTGCCCCCCCTGCCCCCCCCAGGACCCCCTTTTGAGTGTGCTACCAGATACCGTCGCGATAGAGGGGTTCTGATTGCGGGGTCGTATAGAGGGTTTCTCTTTGTTTTGGAAGAAAAAAAATTGGACTTCCCTTTAACCCCTTTTTGCCCCCCCTTTTCCATCTCCAAAATGGATAGACTTGGAAGAAATTTTTTTTCACAGTCATTCAGAGGAGGACAAATGGTTTTGAATAAGAAGAATTTTTTCCCCCTTTTGCCCCCCAGAGCCCCTTTTTTTAGGAAAAACCGAAAATTGGCCTATTTTAGACCTTTTTTTTCGGGTGGAGCATCGCAGCGAGCGAAGCGACCGCGGGGAACAGCACGGAGAGCGAAGCGAGCCGTGTTGTGACCCCCCCGACAACCCCCCCAAGACCCCCTCACTTATAACCCGGGGGAGCATTGCGGCGAGCGCAGCGAGACGCAGTGCGACTAAGGGGTACAGCACAGCGAGCGAAGCGAGCCGTGCCGTGACCCCCACAAGCCCCCAGCCCCCCTGTAGCCCCTCTACCAAAAAATCGGATATGGGTATCGTTTTTGACTAATTTCAAGATGCGACCGCGGGGAAGTCGGGGGGGTCGTCGTCGGGGGTCGTCGGGGGGTCGTCAGTGGTCGTCGGGGGGTCGTCGGGGGGTCACAGCACGGCTCGCTTCGCTCGCCGTGCGCAAGACCCCCTTACCTAGAACTCGGAGGAGCATTGCGGTGAGCGAAGTGAGCCTTGCCGCCACCCCCCCCAATGACCCCCTAAGACCCCCCCTCCTACATAGAGCCATATTGCTGAATTTTTTTATGGTTACTAGATGACTGATCAACTTAATACAATACAACACATTAGTTACATAGATAGATATTTTTTATTATACATACATAGAAAATACCCAAAACACCCGAAACAAATAGGTACTTTCAGATCGTAGAAATATTTGACCCCAGGCGGGAATCGAACCCACAACCTCCTGCGTCGCAGACAGCCCTCGCCCGCCGCGCCACATCGGTCGTCAAATCGTCAAAGTAAATATACCTTGTTGCAAGTATCGATTGTTTTCATAGTACTTACCCCATCACTAATAATGGTCATGATTTGTCGTAACCTTGAACGGACCAATGAGCACTCACTTCCCCGCGCCCGCTCACCTCACTTGGTTGACAGACTTGTTTGTACAGTGAATAAATAGGTATTAGGCGTCTAGGGTACGTAGTCGATGCCTGCGACAGACTGCAGGTAGATGCTGGATGCGGCAAGCTGAAGACAGGGCGCTATGGCGCTCATTGGGGGAGGCCTATGTCCAGCAGTGGACTACTATAGGCTGATGATGATGATAATGATGAAACTAATTTCATCGGTAAAGTACTATACGCTAATCACTGCACAAATATCATTGATAATAATTTATTGATAACTTCAAGCTACAATAATCGCACTAATAAAAGATAGATATATATAAATGCGGAAGATGGATGGATGTATGTATGTTAGATACTTCTTCACGCCAAATTTACTGAAATTTATTATTAGAGATGTCAAGACCCACAGTCTACATCTTCATTAATAAAATAACACACAGGGAAACTTTTTTGGATTATATATATAATAAAAAAAAAAATAACCAATTTAAAATAATATTATGGCGATATATATATGACGACTGATGTGGCGCGGTGAGCGAAGGTCCGCCTGCGACGCAGGAGGTTGCGGGTTCGATTCCCGCCTCGGAACAATTGTGTGTACGATCTACAGATATTTGTTCCGGGTGTTCTGGTCGTTTTCTATGTATAATAAAAAATATCTATCTATATAATGTATTGTATTATGTATATCAGTCATCTAGTACCCATAACACAAGCTCTGCTTACCTTGGGGCTAGATGATGCTGTGTGAATTGTCCAGCATTATTTTATTTATTTATTAATATTACAAAGAAACCCCAAATAGGTTTGACAATATAATGATTAGCTTATTTTCTAAGTATTAGTGTGATTACTTACTAACAGGTATAAAAGTAGGCATTGTGAATTAGGTCCTGCAGATATTATCTTTCCCGTGGGAGCTGATTTCTGGGATAAAATGTATAAGTGTTATTCCGAATCTAGAACTACATATATGCAACATTTCAACCCGACCCGTTCAGTAAACTTGGCGCAGACTCAAGAAGTATAACAAATTTCCATCCATCATAATTTTCAAATGTATAATGTACTAGCTGCGCTCTACAGCTTCGCCCGCGTGGATATCTAAGAGTCAAACGGTTTATAAACCTTACTCTTGAATCGCTCTATCAATAAAAAAACTACATCAAAATCCGTTGCGTAGTTTTAAAGATCTAAGCATACTAGGGACAGACAGACAGCGGGAAGCGACTTTGTTACTATATAGCACAGTGAAGTATGAAAGTGATATAATGTTTTTTCTTCAGCTCTTGTTCTATTTTAACCCTCCCGATGCTATATGTACCTATGTGTATGTGGTGACCACACGATGTGGTCTCGCCTCTGTGAAAACTATTCGGTTTTTTCTGCCGTTAGAAGTACAGATTAGTTCGAAGCTTTGTTGGAAGGAAGCATGTGGGTTGGAATGCTCTGGAATTTCTTTTGCTATTACGTCACACTATCTTTGACCCAACGATGGATTATTATTGTTAGGTAACTCATATAACCGACAACCACTGGGGTAAGCGTGTTCTTGAGTGGAGACAACGACTCAAACTCAAAAGCAAACTCAATTTCTTTAGGCTTACAAAATAAGCACTTTGACAAGTCAAATTTTATACTATTCATTATTATCATATCACATTTTTTTAATTTTAATGTTCACTTCAATTTATTGTCCACTAGTGGAAGAAGTGAAAAAGAAACCACTAGTATGTTCATATAACTCAAACTCGGAAAACATAGTGTAGGACGCCCTCCGACTAGGTGGGATGACCTGCGAAAGACTGCGAGGAGAAGGGACTAGAGATGCTGGATGCGTCAAGCTGAGGACAGGGCGCTATGGCGCTCATTAGGGGAGGCCTATGTCCAGCAGTGGCTATGTTGATGAACTCTATAAAATTAGTGTGTTAACAATTTAAAGTATTGTTTTGCGACACCCATTTTTAGGGTGCGAGTATCAGGTAGGAGCATTCATCATTATCAACCTATAATTAGTCCAACGTTGGACATATGCGTCCCCCAATGAGCGCCATAGAGCCGTCTTCAGCTTGCCGTATCCTGCATTCGCCTGCAGTCTTTCGCAGGTCGTCATCCCACCTGGCCGGAGAGCGCAAGTTTACCCCAGCAGTTGTCGGTTCTTCGCGATATATGGCCGGCCCAGTGCCACTTCAGCTTGCTAATAGCTTGGTAGGAGCATTGCAAGGAGCTAATTTTAAAGAAGGAAAGGTACACTTTTATAGTGTTATAAGCAAAGATATGGGCGACTTGTGGGCAAAGACCACCACAGAGTGGAGCCACCCAACGCTAAGAGGTGACGTGGAAGGCCCAGGATGATATGGCGTGACAAGCTGGAGGCACATCTTCCATCATGGCCTGTTGCAGCGAGGAGTGGAAGGAGAAAAGGGAGGCCTTTGCCCAGCAGTGGGACAATAATGACTAAAAATAATTAAATAAATAATAAGCTAAACACTCATATCAGGCTTCTGGTATATTTCCTATAATCTACAATACTTATAGCCACCTTGTTCTAGTTATTCTAGTGGGCCAGAGCGCCCTTGGCCGAGAGAAACAATTGTGGGTACTTAAAATAGTCCATATCATACTCTCACAGCGATAAGACAGACTTTTTTACTATGTTTAGTCAATAGTAAATCTATGTAATCCTACTATAGATATATCCTACTAATAGGTATTATAAACGCGAAAGTTTGCGAGGACGTCTGTTGCTCTTTCTCGCAAAAACTAATGATTGGAATTTTATGAAACTTTACAATAATATAGCTTACATATCAGAATAACACATAGGCTACAATTCATAAAGATTATATTGTATATTATCTAAAATATCTATCACCACGCGGGTAAAACTGCGGGGCGCAGCTAGTAAATTATAATGTATGTACAAAAGACTGCCAATCAACAAGCGTGTGAAGCTGCGGACATCAGGTATAGGCCCACACATGTCTATACTAATATTATAAAGAGGAAATGTTTGATTTTTTGTTTGTTTGTTTGTATTGAATAGGCTCCGAAATTACTGGACCGATTTGAAAAATTCTTTCACCGTTGGGAAGCTACACTATCCCCGGTGAACATAGGCTATATTATATTTTCAAAAAAGTTAGGGATCCTTACTAAAACTCCAATAATGTAACCCAAGGTGTAAAAAAATCACATAATAAAGTGAAATTCGAGTTTAACGCGGGTGAAACCGCGGGAAATAGCTAGTATATTTATAATACGTATACCCCATACCCTTTGATAGCTTCACAATACAGGGTGATTTATTGCCTTTTAAGGGGAGCGGTAATTGGAAAACTTTGTTTGAGGTTCGAGTATCATGTTGCTCGAAATATCTTTACTAGGTATCTTTTAACGACCTCTATGGCATGTTGGCTTAAGAAGCATGTAGTCTGTCTGAGACAGGACTCATCAAACAAGACACTTCAAACTGTAATCATATAGAATCAATGAAAAAATATATATATATATATACATACATATATGTAGATATATATTAATAAATAAATTTATAGATAGATAGAAAACATAGGCCTCGCCCAATGGTGCTCAATGGGGAGGCCTATGTCTAGCAGATGAGATAAAAACACTTTATTCGAAGCATTTATGCTTCGAATAGAAGAAGTATATAGGACGGCCTTATCGTTGAGAGCGATCTCTTCCAGGCAAGCAAAGAGTCGACAAATATTTGGGTCTATTATACTTTCATGTTATGAAAGTATAATATAGACCCAAATATTTGTAACGTGTGCAATAAAATATTATTTCATATTCACTTACACTTTAGGAAATAAACCCGAACTCAAATATATTTCGTAAAAATCCTCCCAAATTCGGCACTCGCGGATTCAAAGTACCAGGCTGCCATATTAAAGAGGAGACGTTTTATTGCGTATCAACTGAGATGGATCACTTCTACGTGCTTATGTTAGCCTGGTACTTGCTTCTCAAGGAGTGTTAGTTTAGCTTCTGTCACTGTGCAAAGTGGCTATTTATTACGCCCAGTTTCCGGCAAAAGGAAGTGAAGAGTATGTGAACCTAAAATAACCAACGGGTTCTAGAACTTTATATCTAGAATACATTCATGTCATGATTGTTAGGTATTTGACGCTATACAGGGCGTCCCACAGCCATGCCACATGGAGGGAAAGTACCTTAAATATTGTAGATAGAACATTTTACTGCAAGAAGACTTCATTTTGATTTTAAAAACAATTTAACCTGCATTCAAATATTTTTGAATAATCGCCTGTCTGAAACGGGAATCGAATCCGCCAAATTGTAAAAAAAAATCATCTCTTTCATCTCAAGTAACGATTAATGAGGAAATCATAGCGTTACAGCTGCAACAAAACTACCCAGAAGTGTTTTTTTGTGCACTCCACTACTGGACATAGGCCTCCCCAATGAGCGCCATAGCGCCCTGTCTTCAGCTTGCTACATCCAGCATCTACTTGCAGTCTTTCGCAGGTCGTCATCCCACCTGGTCGGAGGGCGCCCTACACTACGTTTCTTACTCAAGAACACGTTTGCCTAGCGGCCGTCGGTTCTTCGCGAGATATGGCCGGCCCACTGCCACTTCAGCTTGCTAATTCTTAGAGCTATGTCGATAACTTTGGTTCTCTGTCGGATGTATTCGTTACGAATCCTATCCTATTAGGACAAGTTAGGTTCATTTAAAAAATACACAGTCCAGTTACAGTTCAAATTTAACGCGAAGCCGGTGATTTTCAAAGCGAAACCCATGGCATTTATTTACGTTACGATCGAAACTAGATAAGGAGATCAAATTGATTGAGATTTTGGACAGATATTCATTGAAAACTGTCGAAAATCGATACTTGAGATAACTGGCCTAAATAAATAAATAATAAATAATGCTGGACAATTCACACAGCATCATCTAGCCCCAAGCTAAGCAGAGCTTGTGTTATGGGTACTAGATGACTGATATACATAATACAATATAATTACATAGATAGTTTTTTTTTATTATACATAGAAAACGACCAGAACACCCGGAACAAATATTTGCAGATCGTACAAACAATTGTTCCGAGGCGGGAATCGAACCCGCAACCTCCTGCGTCGCAGGCGGACCTTCGCCCACCGCGCCACGTCGGTCGTCCAAATGATCGATGATCTAACTTAAATCTGGTTATTGCGTTTGAGTATTCCGGGGTTAACAGCCTGTGTACAAATCTAGGCTCACTATAACTTTGGTAATATGTGGAAGGCAATTTCGAAGCTAGTTGCGTAACTCGGGGTGATCTGTGTCGAGCACAGCCAATCATATGGTTACGAAAATCGAGCTAGACCTGGGTGGTTTTGACATATTTTCCACTGCTCTGCTACGCAGCAAAAATCCCAGTACCTAGTTCTGTCAACAGAACTACTCAACAACACAGGTGGGAGTAAACGGGATATTATTAATGGTAATATTATTTTGTATGAACGACAGATCTCCTAGAACCCGATTTCGCCAAACAAAGTGCCATAAGTATTAACTAATTGGTGAATCGAAAACTACAGTTATATTACCTACTCCATGCTTTCTGTTTGGTGAAATCGGCCTTTTTCTTATCCTGAGTTAGAGCGCTGGGAGGTGCGACACAGTTTAAACTTATGCGCTTTCCAGTGTTCAGTTGTATTTTACAATACAATACAATACAAAAATTCTTTATTGTACACCATAATCAAATCAATCATTACAAAAATACATTATAAGCGACATGTACAATGGGCGGCCTTATCGCTTAAAAGCAATCTCTTCCAGGCAACCTTTGGATGGAAAGAATTATAATGAATTTAAGAAAAGGCAGGGGGTGTACCACAGGTTATCTAAATATGAACTTAACAAGAATACTAAAAAACAAATAATAAATATTACAAATACCAAACTAAATAATACACTACAATACATAAATAAATAAATAGTAAGTACCAATATTCATTCTTTTGGCAGGAAAAACTCCTTGACGTGAGCTTTAAAAACTGGCAAGGATATAGTTTTTCTAATGGACTCTGGTAGGACTCCTACTACATTCCACAACATTTTTTTTCGCATTTTAGTTATATTATGTTTTTGTATACGTGTACATTCAAAAAAATATATTGAAAAAAAGCTTAGCTCTGGTGGAAACTAGGGAGAAATCGATGTCAGCGATAAGGCCGCCTATTGTACTTTTAATGTGTAATATTTAGATATAAGGTGTTAAAGTGTTCATTCATTCATTCATCATATAATATTATATTATCATTCTATATACATATATGCACGTATTTATGTCTGGATGAAAACCTGGTAAGGGTAGCCGACTGGCCATTTTATAAAGTATTTGTAAGCAACCTGGGTGAAAAAGACACCGCATACGTTTTTCAAATATTTATTTAGGCATTTTCAAAACACGAGGGATTCAGCAATATTTATTTAGCATTTCACAAAATAAACATAAAAACGCGAAACCTAATAAATCTTCGTTGTACGTGACGGGTCCCTCGTATATTTTCACTCAATTAAAGAAAAAAGGACATTCGAGGCTCACGTAGCGTATTTGCATACCGTTCTTTTAATTTGTGATTATGGACCTTTTTTAGTGAGCGCGCTTTTCATTTCAGTTTGAGTCTTTTCCCTTTGCTCTAGCTAAAAATCACTCCGGAACCGTGGTCCCACTGCGATGTCTCACTGGTGGGACAAAACTTTTTCGTAGTCCCACCAAACTCACACTTGACCGTTTTGTTACGCCCTATTGAAGGAACGCCATATGGTAAATATTACCCACAGAGCCGCAATGCTTGAAAGCGAAAGTTTTCAATCAGTGCGTCCTACCCGTTATGACCTACGGAGCTGAGACGTGGACACTCACGATAGGGCTGGTCCACCAGTTCAAAGTCGCTCAGCGAGCTATGGAAAGAGCTATGCTCGGAGTCTCTCTGAAGGATAGGATTCGCAACGAATACATCCGGAGAGATACATTGGGACAGAGAACCAAAGTTATCGACATAGCTCTGAGAATTAGCAAGCTAAAGTGGCAGTGGGCCGGTCATATCTCGCGAAGAACCGACGGCCGTTGGGGCAAACGTGTTCTTGAGTGGAGACCACGACTCGGTAAACGTAGTGTAGGACGCCCTCCGACCAGGTGGGATGACGACCTGCGAAAGACTGCAGGTAGATGCTGGATGCGTCAAGCCGAAGACAGGGCGCTATGGCGCTCATTGGGGGAGGCCTATGTCCAGCAGTGGACTAACATAAGTATATAGTTATCTAGTATTAAGTTTTATTAATCAGTCGCTTACTAAACGTATTTCAAATATTTTGTTATTCATTTAAATTAAAAGTAAGGTATATCTTTCTGTAGATTTAGATATTCCTACACTTAGAAATCAAACTGAACCTTTCTATATAGTTTTCACACCTTAGAAATCGTCTTCATCTCGTATGAAGTCTGAGTGCACCAGCTAAATACCAACTAGATGCCTCGTAGTTCCATGAGCGAGATACCTACATCCCTAACGAGCCAGTCACGCGTGTTCTTAGCCCTAACGATCAATATATTATGCATGAGCGAATTTCATAGAGATGTGATGAATTGGCCAAGAAACTTGGGCACAAGGGCATTTAAAATTAGAATAGAATTGCACGGAGGGCGTAATCAGTGGCTTACGTCACGTCATTGAATCCCGAGCGCAATGGATTCTAGAATAACTAACGAGCAAAGTAAGAGAGCTCATCATCATCATGAGACTATATTAGTCCACTGCTGGACAAAGGCCTCCCCCAATGAGCGCCATAGCGCCCTGTCTTCGGCTTGCCGCATCCAGCATCTACTTGCAGTCTTTCGCAGGTCGTCATCCCACCTGGACGGAGGGCGTCCTACACTACGTTTACCGCGTCGTGGTCTCCACTCAAGAACACGTTTGCCCCATTGGCTGTCGGTTCTTCGCGAGATATGGCCATGATATGATATGATATGGAAAACTGATTACATAAAAAAATAATTGTTTATTTCGAGCACAGGACATAAATGTTTTTTGTTACATTTATCCCGAGGCGGGAATCGAACCCGCAAACTCCTGCTTCGTAGGCGGACTTATGCCCACCGCGCCACAGAGCTCGAGCTAGATATTACTTTCCTATCTCCATCAATGTTTAAGTCAATGATTTTTCAGAAGCAATTTACAAACTAGGTTTAAATTTACTGAATCTTGTTAGACAATGGTTTAATGAGATCCCTCCTCATTTATCTATTTACTTAAAACTCTTAGAACAAACGTCCTCAATGTAAACTGTAGAATACGCATCCTAGTTACCAGGGCCTCAAACCCTTCGTCGATTCAATTTTCCGCTCCGGCACAAAGTGATTTCCCCTTGCGTAAACGGATATTGGACTAGCTCTTTGAATTTATGTTGCCCTGGTACGTTTGATGAATAATTTTGGGTAATGTTGGCTTAGTTTAGTGTAGGCAATTGGTTAATCCTATTTTAGTTTGGGATCCCGGCTAATTATTATTTTATTAATATTTGGCCTATTATTTATCTATATTATACGTTAGGTGTTATGTTTCTCACGTACGTCCTTGTCTTTTGGACTAATGAATATCAATAGGTATTCAAATCCCCCACAGCCAAACTCACATGGTTGGAGCTTTTTCAATATATTTCAATATTTGATTACAGGGCTAAGTCGGTAGATTCAATTTTAGCCGGTAAATGAATCAAAAAGCGTGCTCTAGATTTTAACCCTTACCATAAAATATAGTCTCCGTGCACAGTGCATCCGCCATTTTGAAAATACGATACATATATCAGCGAGAATCCAATAAACTTGTCAGCGGCAGGTTGTTTACAACCTTCGTCTCTATTTTAAAATATAATTTTTATGACAGCGTATTTTGTCTATGGATGATTCTTGTTGTCTTTATTATTTATTAAACTTATTGTACAAGTCGCACGAGAGCTACATAGTTTCCTCCACTTATTGACAATAATTATATTATATGTGAAAAATTTGATGGTTGGATATTTGGTACTTCTTCAACCCAAAATGACCAAACAAATTGTGATCAAAATTTTGCATACAAGTAGTTTTAAGCCTAGAATAAAATTTAGACTACTATTTATCCCATAAATCAGAGGCCGCGGGCAGAAACTAGTACCTAGATATATTATTATTATGTTAGACATCCTCTGTGGCGCGGTAGGCGAAGGTCCGCCTGCGACTTAGTTTTCTATGTATAATAAAAAATATCTATCTTTGTAATGTATTGTATTCTATATATCAGTTATCTGGTACCCAAAACACAAGCTCTGCTTAGCTTGGGGCTAGATAATACTGTGTGATATGTCCAGTTTTTTATGTTCTCTGTCTCCCACGAACATTAAGCTATATAATAGGAATAGAAAGAGTAACAAAATACTAGCTGTGTCGGAATTACACAGAAATTAAAAGTAGAAGTTTAGACCAGTTAATTTTGTTTTTAATTGAGCGGCCAGCAAAAACTACTTTCTGATCCGTTTCAATAATGCACCTTAAATACTAGGGAATAATGTGGCTTTCTCTGAAGGATAGGATTCGTAACGAATAAATCTGACAGAGAACCAAAGTTATCGATATAGCTCTAAGAATTAGCAAGCTGAAGTGGCAGTGGGCCGGCCATATCTCGCGACAAACCGACGGCCGCTGGGGCAAACGTGTTCTTGAGTGGAGACCACGACTCGGTAGACGTAGTGAAGGACGCCCTCCGACCAGGTGGGATGACGTCCTGCGAAAGACTGCAGATAGATGCTGGATGCGTCAAGCTGAAGACAGGGCGCTATGGCGCTCAGTGGAGGAGGCCTATGTCCAGAAGTGGACTGATATAGGCTGATGATGATGATGAAAATACTCAATTATGAAAATAATCAACGCTAATAGGTACAATCATCAATATATAAAAAAGGTATAAATACCCGTTAAAATGTATAGATCTTTATAGATGCTTATATATATATACATATATATGTATATTATGTGCGTTAAAGTAGGTTGCGGGTTCGATTTCCGCCTCGGAACAAATGTGTGTACGATCTGCAGATATTCGTTTCGGGTGTTCTGGTCGTTTTCTATGTATAATAAAAAATATCTATCTGTGTAATGTATTGTATAATGTATATCAGTTATCTAGTACCCATAATACAAGCTCTGCTTACCATGGGGCTAGATAATGCCGTGTGTATTGTCCAGCATTATAAAAAAAAAAAAAAAAAAAAAAATGTACCTAAACCATTCACTTTATATTTACAGTATTTCTCATTGTATTATTCTATAATATATCCGTGAAAACCTTCAATAAGCTTTCTAGTATTAATGAACTTGTTAGTGTGTTATTTATAAGCCTCTGGTTTTCTTTTAATTAAATCCTACTAATATTATAAACGCGAAAGTTTGTAAGTATGGATGGATGGATGTTTGTTACTCTTTCACGTTAAAACTACAGAATGGATTTTAATGAAAACAATAATATAGCTAATACATCAGAATAACACATATGCAATTTATACAATTTATAAAGATATATTGCATATTTTCCAAAATATCTATCACCACGCGGGTGAAAACGCGGAGCGCAGCTAGTATAATATATGTATATATAATAGTACTTATAATTATGTGTTCTGATCGCGTAAGTTTAAAAATATACAATAAATGTGTTTATTGTCATAAAATGTCAGATTCTAGCTACAGTATAGCTTACATTATTATCATCGTAAAACCTTATTACAGACCATAGACAATAATAGATGTATTTAGTACAGGTGGTAGTGAATATTGAATGTACGATCGATAGCAGGAACGGGTCCTGAGCTCATGGTAAAGAAGGTTCTCAACCCAGAAAGGACTGGGGTCGAATTCTGATAACCAATCACTTATCTATGCTATTTTCACGCAGAGATTGATATCATGGTTGGTCATAGTATAACGCGGGGAAGGTCCGCCTGCGACGCAGGAGGTTGCGGTTACGATTCCCGCCTCCGAACGATTGTGTACACGATCTGAAGATATTTGTTTTGGGTGTTCTGGTCGTTTTCTATGTATAATAAAAAAAACGATCTATGTAATGTATTGTATTATGTATATCAGTTATCTAGTACCCATAACACAAGCTCTGCTTACCATGGGGCTAAACTATTTATAATTATTCCTTGAAATACTGTATGTCGACAAGTAAATTAATTATGCCAATAAATTGTATTTCTGTATGTCTGTCCTTGTGCCCCAATAAATGTAGGTATCTTTATCTTATCTTTTATTTTTACACTAGCGGACCTTCCCGGCTTCGCACGGATCCCTAACTTTTTTGAAAATATAATATAGCCCATGTTCACCGGGGATAGTGTCGCTTCCCAACGGTGAAAGAATTTTTCAAATCGGTCCAGTAGTTAGGGAGCCTATTCATTACAAACAAACAAAAACTCAAACCTTTCCTCTTTATAATATTAGTATATACTACACCCCGTAACACCAGTCAGTACCCTGCATTAGAAATAGCGATTGATCGTCAAACAAACTCGCGATTCGTGATAAGCATTCCGGGACACGTGTAGGATTATTGAGCTTAGCACAATACACCTGGCTAACAATAGGGGCTAACTGGAGAGTTTAGAATAGAACCCTCACTCCACCAGCAAGTTCAATACAGTATATAGACTGAAATAGCCGGAGCAACCAGCTTAATTCTCTCTTTCTCGGTAATCGTAGTGTTGGACGACGCCCTGGTGGGATAACGACCTGCGAAAGACTGCAGGTAGATGCTGGATGCGGCAAGCTGAAGACAGGGCGCTATGACGCTCATTGGGGGAGGCCTATGTCCAGCAGTGGACTGCTATAGGCTGATGATGTTGATGATGATAACGAGACGGATTTTAGCACAAGATGTAACGTATCATGCTCAGTGGCCGTCTGCAAGAGCCACCATGCGCCGTCATCAGGTGACACCTATGATTGCGTTTTACACGTCTCATATATACCTATATTATAACGTGTACAATTATACTTTCTTTAGTGAAATAAGAAGAAAGAAGAATAAGAAGTTTTATATTTAATGAATTTTAGATTTAGGTGTTAATATGGACCGTAGAATACGTAAGATAAGATCTTACGTATTCTAACGTACATTGTCTAACGATGTCTGTAATAAATGAATTATTATTATAGGCATTACAAATTTATTTGTTTCATTGATTAGCGCACAACGTGGGGCAGCTATTCGACAGGTCAATTATACTGGTCATCATCATCATCATCATGAAACCTATAGCAGTCCACAGCTGGACATACGCCTCCCCCAATGAGCGCCATAGCGCCCTGTCTTCAGCTTGCCGCATCCAGCTACTTGCAGTCTTTCGCAGGTCGTCATCCCACCTGGTCGAAGGGCGTCCTACAAAATCCGTCTCGTAACTACCACATATTAACATGCTTATTTGTAGGAAATTTTATGGCAAATCCAAATATACAAAGATATTGATAGGTATTCCTGCAAAATAATCAGGAATCATCATCATTCTGCGAAAGAATGCATCGCTCTGTAACGTCGGTCGGTACCCACTTATACAATATACAAGTACACTATACACTCGGAAACATTATTAGAATAAAACCGGCCAAGTGCGAGTCAGACTCGCGCACGAAGGGTTCCGTACCGTTTACTAATATTATAAACGCGAAAGTTTGTAAGTATGGATGGATGGATGTTTGTTACTCTTTAACGTAAAAACTACTGAATGGATTTTAATGAAACTTTACAATAATATAGCTTATACATCAGAATAACACATAGGCTACAATTTGTAAAGATATTATATTCACGTGGATGATACCGCGGGCGCAGCTAGTATACAATATACGAGTACAATGTATGAGTACACACTCGGAAACATTATTATTTTTATAAAACCGGCCAAGTTCAAGTCAGACTCGCGCACGAATTGTTCCGTCCCATAATCTATAAAAACGGCAATCAAATAAAGCAATAAACTATTTTGATTTTTTTTTATTACGGAACCCTAAAAAGTGTAGCTAAAAATAAGCAGCATTCTTTCCCTGAAGTGTCACGTGCAATCGTTAGCTTCAGTACTTTTAGTTGTTTATTTTGTTTCCAATAGCCAATTACCGATAGCTCTGGTGAAGTTGCGAAATGAACAATGGCGAACTTTGTTACCTTTCCGAAGCGCTTGCTTTAATTGTTTCCTATTCGTAAAGTTATAATTAGATCGCAAGCTATTATATTGTGATGAAGATAGTTTACGTTACTCGACTTTTTTAATTCTAGATATTTATTTACCACGACTCGGTAAACGTAGTGTAGGACGCTCTCCGGCCAGGTGGGATGACGAGCTGCGAAAAACTGGTAGATGCTGGATGCGGCAAGCTGAAGACAGGGCGCTATGGCGCTCATTGGGGGAGGCCTATGTCCAGCAGTGGAATGCTGAACATAGGCCTCCCCTCCCCTCCCGCTGACTGATCTAGCAACCTAAACACAACGTTAGGGTACTAGATGACTGATATACTTAATATGTTTATATTAAGTTCCATAGATAGATACTTTTTATTATACATAAACCAACCCAAAACACCCGGAAAAATATTTGTAGTTCCTACAAACATTTTTAATTCATTTTCGTTCATTCCCGAGGCGGGAATAGAACCAGGCACATAGTCGCCCGCCGTGCCACGAGTCGTCAAAAAATCAAGGCTTGATCCGTTCATAAAAGAACTACAAACGTTTACTATAACATTGTAACCTGTTTTACTTTGTTCTAGAAACCTTCCGTGGCGTTGTTTAAGCCAGCCCATCGCATTTCAGGCTAGATAGCGGAAATGGCTGCTTTTCACGACCGTTACATCATCAAACGTGCATTCACTGCGTTCATGGTTGGAAATTCGTTCCGGCTAAAGTCACTTTACATAGATGCATTTAATAGAATTCAAGAGATCAAAGTGATATTTTTTTTAAAACATTAAATAAACTTTAAACATCAAAGTGCTTCATTTCCTGTAGATTTTACAGGACTATTTGACATGTTTCAAAAAATGCAAATTTGAAATTACGGAAGTAAAAGTGGGAAATAAAATGATCACTTAGATTTTTTGTTCACTGCAATCTTTTTAAGGAAGCGAACAAGAAACCTTTACCTAGTTAGATTGTTAGTTTTCGAATTGGAGCAAATAATTACAAATAAACACGTGCCACTTGGGAACGAAGTTTAGGGCAGGTAGCTGAAATGAGCTCATTGAAAGAATAGGGGAGGGCTGGTCATGACTACCGCTTGCCTGGAAACCCTCTCAGATAAATAGTTTTCAGGCATGCTAGTCCACTGGAACAACTGATACACGTTGTGTAAAACGCGCATGGCAGACCTAAATAAACCGCCCAAGTACGAGATTTTTTTATCGATGTTATTTATTTCCTTCGACATTACCCCGATCGCCAGGAAATTCGCCAGGAATCCAGGATGCGCTTAGAATAACATAAACCTTATAATGGTTGATAGTAGCGGTACCAACAACAACACCGTGTGTCCAATACCGAGGGTACTCTTTTGTTGTGGCGATAAAATGGAAATGTAGTGATACCCACCTGCTTTATGGAGATACCAATACGACTTGCAAATGGTTCCGGTGCCCTAGCTGCGCGTGCACTGGATCCGTAGAGCGGATGGAGCATTGGGGTTGGTTATATCAAACAAATGGCATTATATATATATATATGTGAATAACATGACAACAGAAAGAGATAGACCTATATTTTTTGGAGGATTTGTAGATTAAATTATGAAGTTTAATACAACATGCAAAAAAGTACACCTCAATAACCCAGTTTTAAAGTTACAGATCAAAAATAAAATAAAATTTGTTTTTTTTTGCAAATTTCTAAAATAATATTGATTTTACTAGGCTTATGTACGAAATTGTATTTTTTTTCTTATTTTCTTAGCTAGGTAGACTATCTAGCTTTCAAATGAGACTATTTTGAAAAAAACCGTTTATTCAAAAAGAAACGAAGAAAAAACCAGATGAATTAGTTTTCATTAAAAAATTTATTAAATCGGCTTTATTTTTGAGATAGGTAACATATAATTTTTTATTTTTTGTTTTTTATCGATAAATATATGTCGTGTATTTGCACATCTCGTTTGATCAAGGTTCGACAATACACATTGTATAAGGAGCAAAGGTGGAAAATGTCTTTGATAAGGAGGCACAATCGGTGGCGCTGCCTCTTTCCTCTCCATACCAAACGAATCTTGTATACGCAAACGTCATTGTCTGAATAAAACTTCTCTCTGTTATAGCTGGCTGGCTTTGATTCCCTGCAATTTTACACGTAGTTTCAAAGACCTAAGCATACACAGGGACAAACAGACAGCGGGAAGCCACTTTGTTTTATACTATGTAGTGACGTAGAATTATGTTAACGTTGACGCAGAAGTAAAATCATGATGCAACAACATTCTCCCGCTGAATTGGCATCGACCTTGGGACGGCTGAAGCTGCCTGCGCCGCGCCGCCGTCAAAGGGTATAAAAGATTTTCTGGGTCGCAGCCTCAATTTTTCTCACAGCTGAGGGGTTTTCAATTCACTTGAGTGACAGTGATTTTTAAAGCAAACTAGGCAGTTTAAGATGTTTGGCTGTATCTTTCTTAATTTTATTTCACTACGAGCGGTTTCACCCGCATGGTGCTATACTATATTTTGGATGATATACAATAATCTTTATGAATTGAAATATCTTTATGGATTGTAGCCTATGTGTTATTCTGATATGTAAGCTATATTATTGTGAAGTTTCATCAAAATCCATTGAGTAGTTTTTGCGTGAAAGAGCAACAAACATACTCACAAATTTTCGCGTTTATTAATATTAGTAGGATAAACAACGTTTGCAAATATTTGACGCGGTGGGCGAAGGTCCGCCTGCGACTCAGGAGAGGGTTCAATTTCCGCCTCGGGATTTATTAGTTTTAGTTAAATAATGAAGTCTTTATAAAATATTGTGTAGGTGTAGCAATGTAGGTATTGTTGTCTATGTATATATTGTATTATGTATATCAGTTATCTAGTGCCCATAACACAAGCTCTGCATAACTTGGGGCAGATAATGCTGTGTGAATTATCCAGCATAATTTATTTATTTTAATTTTTCTAGAGTTATAAATGGTGTAACTAACAAGACTATGTTTAAAATAACTTATTACCCTCGTCAGGACCCGAGTAAACAAGCGACCTCAATAAATTGCCTAGAGAAGAAACAACTCTAATGTATTTAGGGATTTATTTTAATTCCCGGTTAGAACCAGTTTAATATCCTCTTTGATCGGAAATTGGCAATAAATCAAAGCAATGGGATGGTCAGTTTTGTTGAAGAGTTACGATATTTTAGCTGGATTCGATTTAAATTGATTTTGACAGCCAAATTTCATTTGAAACTAGCGGCCCGTCCCGGCTTCGCCAGGGTGGTCATTTGTAAGAACCATCCTCGTACTTCAAGGAATATTCTAAAAAAAGAATTAGCGAAATCGGTTCAGCTGCTCTCGAGATTTGCGCTTAGCAACACATTCAGCAATTCATTTTTATATTATAATAGATATTATAGATATTTGTCATTACATCAGAAAAACTAAAACTTGTCCTTTGTGCCGAGTTTCTGATAATATCTCCATAATTATAAACGTGAAAGACGGATGTTTATATGGATGGATGTTTGTTACTTCTTCACACTTAAAGTACTGAACGGATAGGGCTGAAATTGCAAGTAGCTCTGGAATAAAACATGCAGGCTACTTATTATCCCATGAATCAATTCCCATGGGATAGAAATAATCGTAAAACATTTTCACAGAAACAACGCGTGCGAAGCCGTGGGAAGAAACTAGTTATCAATATTTATTGATCTCGACTCGAAAAGATTTTTTTTACGGCTGATAATTATATAAAAAATAATAACCTTAGGTATTAGATATTATTTTTCTTAAATACGTGTTTGGAACCAATATTTAGAAACGGATCATGCAAATCTTTGTCCCGCTGCGGGAAGCGAACCCACAACCGTCGCGCAGGTAAAAAGCAATTTCGTTAAATAAATACGTAACTTATCTTTGTCTACTCAGAAACTCGGAAAATCCCGTCCATTCATATTTGTATTTGCATACAATAATGACCGAATGCATATTGAAGTAAAGGCGTGTCCGCATTGCGGGAGGAACTGTTCATGTCTGTCGAGTTTGTGTATTTGTCAAATCTTACCCTACTTACTTTACTAAACGTGGGGATATTATGACTCGACAAAAAAGGGTCAAGTTTCAGAACTTGCTCTACAAACCTCAATGTCGTAAGTATATTTACTGTATATTTTTTAATATAAATAATTAATAAATAAATAAATAATGCTGGACAATCACACAGCATTATCTAGCCGCTATAATTACGACATTGAGGTTTGTAGAGCAAGTTCTGAAACTTGACCCTTTTTTGTCGAGTTTATAGAGCAAATTAGATACGTAAAGGTGAATCAAACACTACTATAGAGTAATATTGCTCTGTACTGGCATATTTGAAACGTTTATAATACCTGTCTATAATGGCTCTATAAAATGGTGAAGTAAACCTTTACATCGACAGGTAATAGGATAATTTGGCTCTATAGCTTACAGAGCAAAAACGTTTCACCAAACGCTTCTATAGAACCCGTAGGTACGCTAAAAACCTTTATACGACGTTTACTCAACCTTTTAGTGATATAAACCTAAGTTATAGGTCCAAAATGTTACTTGGGCTGTCTGTCTCTAGGATAATAAGATGCCGAAATACCAATATGTGACACAGAAATTAAATTATCAAAAAAAATTCTTTAATCCCGTTAAAGTATCGCTTACACTCGGGCCACACCCGATAGCATGCACCGGGCGCCATATGCCTTCATCAAACAGCTTGGATTTATTTATTACCATAATTCCTAGATTCGGAATCGATAGCCTACGGATGAATATGCATTCTCTCGTCGAATATTCGCTGCGTCTAATGCGTGTATGAAAGCTTGCTCAGTCATACGTCTATGCTTCATCATCAGCCTTAATTCTGTCTATCTATCTATCTATCAAAACATAGGCCTCCAGCAAGCCGTAGTGAAAATATCATTAGTCTATCAGCGGACCGGTTTTTATAATAATTACATTTATTTTGTTACAATCATATTTTTTAAAACTTTTGTAGTTACCTTGGCTTTTGTTTAGGCTACATTTAAATAATATATTTTATGCAAAAAATGAATGCAGTTTTCCTTACTCTGATAGTTTTATTCATTAAAACAATGACATAGATTTATGCAAGTAAGCTCAAACGCTTAGCGATGAATTCTTTAATATTTATTTCTTTTTTTAAATTTGATATCGTCTTGTGTTGTGTATTTCATTTTTCCTTTAATTTTATTTAAGTCGTCTACTTTCACTGTTCGTCATTTGTTAGTCTATTTAAGTACATATCTGCGGAATACCAGCACACATGCGCTGGTATTTTCCGGCATGTACTAAGAAAATAACTATTTTTAAGACCTAGCTGTAAGTTTTCCCAAAATTTTGAAAATAAATAAAATAAAATAAAAATAAATAATTCCATTCATAATGGTTTTCCTTTCATTAAATTTTATGAATATTAAATTCTCTGTGAAACTAATGATAATATCTAATGTGTTAGTTCTATAAATATTTTGCCTGAATGTATTAAATTTGACACAGGATACAATGGAATAACGTAATGCCTAATTTATTGTAAATAAAAGATTAAAATTCACGTATTGACTTTCCTTTATTTTATATTATATAAAAAAGTATTTTTTTCAAACATATGCTCATATCAGAAATTATACAAGAGAACCTTAAAAAACTAAGAATAAGATTAAGAAAAAAAAATTGCCCAAAAAAACAGGTTTCAATAGATACAATAACACATTAAAATAGTAAAACATAGCACACATAAAATTAAATACAATAAAATAAAATAAAAAAAATAACTAATAGGATTGCTGTGAAGGTGGCGTTCACAACTCAGTGCCTGGAGCTTTATTGCAGCTTTAACATTGAAAATATAAATAATGCAACATCTTTCGTAGGTATAAGCTACATACACATAAATATGTACATATCGATAAAGCATTTTCATTGGATAATAATCAAAGTGCAGAATAAATGTGATATTCGAATTGAATATTTTTATCTCTATTATCAACTAGTTTCTGCCCGAGGCACAGCGAGCGTTTTTTCTATGGAAATGTTTTAAGGTTACTTCTATCCCATGAGAACTGATTTATGGAATAAAAAGTAGCCTGTTTTATTCCAGGCCTAGAGCTACCTATATACAAAATTCAGTCAGATTCGTTTAGTAGTGAAGAAGTAACAAACGTCCATATATACTAACTTTCGCATTTATATTATTAAAGTGAAGAAAATTACAAAAATTGAACTACTACATACAATTCACATAACTGCAGACTGTTGGAAACAATCTCCAGGTAGCCCAACTAATCTGTATCTGATCATACTAATACTAGTCGGCGCGCGTCCCCGCGACGCTGACTGCATTACCCCGCTGTATGACAATGCTGATGCGCTGCGCCAGATACTCACCAGCTCTCGGGTCACGTGTCGCTATATTTACGCAATAGTAGTCAAGAAGTACATTATGTGTACGCCCTTACCAATTTCTTTTCTTACTTAACCTTACTCAGCGGGCCCATGAATCGTCCTAAATACCCTATTCACGCGTGTGGCATTTATTCCTCATGAAGACGTAACGCCCGGATATATCTTGTGGGATTATGCGCTCCTGGTACTTTTAAGGGATTAGTTGCTAACTAACCCTGCCATTTATAAAATTTAGGGGATGAAATTTATGTGCAAGGTATTATTGTATTTATTGAAAGGTTTCTATGGATCTACAGTTGATTACAAATTCATTCACAAAAAAACATTGACTTAGTATTGATTCATAATTTTATTGTTTTGAAAAAACTTAATATACTTAGTAGATATACACTGTTTTTTAAATTTACCGGGATATATACTTATCCCTCGGAAATAACAATGGGACTACCCCGGGATTATTCAAAAACTATCGAATGAATTTTTCGAAATCGGCCCAGTTGACGAAAACATCGACGAACATAAAAAACATACATATTAAAATCATTCATTCTATAAAACAATAGTTATAATTAAAAAATATATTAAAAATATTTTTTTTTTTTAATTTAAAACGAAGTAGGTAAGGACAAAAAACAACTGGTGTGAAACCGATAATACGCAGTAGTTATAAAAACTGTGTCACGAGCATTAACTACCTCCTAATTGAAAATAATACCCTATGTTTATATGATAGCTTTTCTATTATGAAAGAAATAATAAATTCAATGAAAAAGGTTTTTTGTGTCGTATATACATTTTTGTCTAAAATCAAGCCTGTATTATAGGAGGACATTCGTCCTCTTACATTATCTCGACTTTTTGTTATTCGATTTACAAAGAAAATACATTTAATTTGAATTCATTTTTGAAAGTGGAACTGAATGAAAAACCTTCTTGGTGATTGTTACGTGTATATAAGAAGGGTATTTCTTCCTCCATGGTGGAATGCGTAGGTGGGTAATTTGCGTTGAACGGACACACAAAAAAAGTGTGTAGTAGCGCAAAATCACTGGAATTTTAGTTTTTTTTTTAAATTAACTTACGGTGAATGTTATTTAATGGAAAATGTCGTCAAACTAGAAATAAGTAAATAATAAGCCATATTTTGACAGTTTTCAATGAAAATCTGTCAGAAAATCGGGCTTAAATCTGAGTTCATCATCATCATCAGCCTATAGCAGTCCACTGCTGGACATCCCTAATGAGCGCCATAGAGCCCTGTCTTCAGCTTGCCGCATCCAGCATCTACCTGCAGTCTTTCGCGTGTCGTCATCCCACCTGGTCGGAGGTCGTCCTACACTACGTTTACCGAGTCGTGGTCTCCACTCAACACGTTTGCCCCAGCGGCCGTCGGTTCTTCGAGAGATATGGCCGGCCCACTGCCACTTCAGCTTGCTAATTCTTTGAGCTATGTCGATAACCTTGGTTCTCTGTCGGATGTATTCGTTACGAATCCTATCCTTCAGAGAAACTCCGAGCATAGCTCTTTCCATAGCTCGCTGAGCGACTTTGAACTGGTGGACCAGCCCTATCGTGAGTGTCCACGTCTCAGCTCCGTAGGTCATAACGGGTAGGACGCACTGGTTGAAAACTTTCGTTTTCAAGCATTGCGGTATGGATGACGAGAAGACTTGACGAGACGAAATCTTAGTTGGGTTTGAGTATTCGTGTGCTAGATTCTTAATATCAAGTATTCGGGGATTAATTATGAGTAAAACAAATAGTTTTTAGACAATTAAAAATTTAATTTTCATTTATTATTCAGTTCATTACATCTAGCGAGTTAAATGATTAAATAATACCACCAAGTACATATATGTTTAAGGTACCTAATAATACATTTCGTTTATGATTAAGTACATATAATTGGAAATCGGTTCCAATTATATGTACCTATTGAAGAAGTATTTAATAAAAGACAAGTTATAAAAACATTAGGTTTCTAATTATTTATAAAAAAAAATCTTAACAATTTATAAAATAATTGGATTGTTTGAAATATACTAAAAAACTGACTTCAATTCAATTCATTTATTGCAAGAAATATGGTCATAACATAATACAAGGTCTTAAACATTAGAATAGGTCACAGGTCAGGTGTCACAAACTTCACCAAAACACATGGCATGCAAACAATTTCTAAAACTAGGTTCCTATAATGTAATTTAAAAAAGATTTAAATTAATAAGTTATACATATAATATGAACATGTAAATGTTCATATTCCCTAGCCTTTGTTTCGTCAATTAGTCAAAATCGGTCTACAACACAGAGAAATCAGTGAACAAAGCCATCTCCTGTTTTTTCCAAGTCGTTTAGGTTAATCAAATCAAATAGTTTATTGCTTTAGTAATTGATAAGATAAAATCCCGCCCCAAGATGCTAGCTGCATTGCCCCACTCTATGGCAATGCTTAAGCGTCGCTTCGACGTTCAGATTTTTAAACACGGACACTAAACTAACATTTTAAGGATATCTACACTGGACGGACTATAACTGGAATTATACAGGTGTCTAACTTCTATCCAGCGACTCAGCACACACCTACCTATACCATACCCCAGCAAAGATATGGCCATTAAACTATAGGCTTATACTCGAAATATTTGAATAAATTTTACATGGACACCATACGTAAAGTACAGGGCACAGTCAGTATACATTATGTAAGCGAGCTCGACGTAACCTAGCCTCAAGATGATTGATGCTTTGCTTACCACAAAGCTTCAAGTGATTCGCCCGCGCTGTAGGATCGCTAGCTTGAACAAAGCTGCACAATGACTGGATAGCAAGCTTGCTGCGAGCTTTCGACACGGTTTGAGGCAGCAACGTGTGGTTTCCATGCGAGAGCTTTGCTGCGGTGCGACATCTTTTAAGGTTCAACGTAAATCTTGAGTTGCTCTATCTCAGTTATTGGACTGTTGCTAACCTTGGTTTTCTCAGCTGTAGTACCCGGCACCCCACGGGCCGAATGTATACAGCGGGTAAAATACTCACGCCATACCTCTCGATTTGTCTTCTGAATAAAGAACCATGCAAACAGCGGTATACTTTGCAGAGCAAAAATAGTAGCCTGGATGTACATTAGAAAATGCGGAAGGTCTTCATCTTTGTTGGCTAATTCTTTGTACGTCGTTAACACTACGGTAACTAGGGCAGGCATTCCACACATAATAAATGTCAATGTTGCCACTTGAAGTTTCAGACACCATTGAATTCCACAAGGCGTCCTTGGGCGCATTACATGTAAGCTATACAACACTTTTACATATAAACAAAAACTTAAAACTAACAATGTTACATTATAGGCAAAATTAGAATAAGTCTTCACACGTTCGCTCTCGACCTCAGACAAGTGACCGTGGTCGCCATATATATGAAGACACAGCACACTCAGCGGCAGACACCAAGCCAAGAGGTTGAATTTCACCATCTTATCTGTTACCAACAACGTGTCGAATACTGTCACTAAATCCATGTAGATTGTAATAGACGTTATGAATATCCAGCAGTTGTTGGCTAAGGTAAAGTACAACTGGACGTATGCTAACCCCGGAACATCATGGTCGGTTCTTACAAATGTGTTTCTTCGAATAATATAAAACAATTCGTACGTCGGGAAACAGAAGAATGAAATCACTTTCACATAATTTCTCAAGCAGCGCCATTTCGGTATACAAACCCATGTTAGAACTCCGACTGCGAGTGGGAAGACAGACAACACTGCTGCGACAACGTGTGTTATATATATATAATATAAAACATCACCCACTTCCATAGTTTTATTTAAATGCATTCCACAACGAATACTTCTAATACAACTGTTTGTGCCGCGAGTACTGCGTCTGGTATGTCCGATCGCTTCGAAAAACTGTATATCCCAAAATAAAACAGTTACGTAGGTCGTATAGCACGGAATAAATGTATAGTACTACGCTTATAGAGTACACGTGACCTATTCCTTATCTTCCTACTAACTAATAATAATATATTACACAAAAAAACTAAATTTATGTATATACACAAAAAACTCGGCTCGACATTGTTAGTTGGACTTTTTGAGTGAAAAATCAATTTTTAATGAAAATTTATTTTTATTTGACTTATTATCGTAATTACGGATAAAATTTTTTGAAGTAAAAACTTCAGGCGCGTGAGCACTATTTGGGTGAAGGGCCGAATACGGCATATAATGTGGGATGAAAGCAGATTTTTTCATGTGGGCCGAAATTCCTAGGGACTAATCTGGCATAAATCAACAAAAAGCGTGAAATTCGCGTCTCAGAATACAGAAAGTCCAGAAACCGCGTTCAACTGTAATTGCAAGCTACACGCTGTGTCCAAAAACAAAACAACGTCCCCCGCCCGCCTCACCTTCCCACCCGCGTATTGTTGTTAGCTCAGGCATTATTTGCCCGTTTTTGGGGTAAATTTTGGGAGTATTGGAATTAAGATAATAATAGAATAAAAATTGTCCTTTTCTATATAACTATGTACCTACCTGATTATCTCAAGAAATAGATAGGTTCATCAAATAAAACACGGTTAAGATTAAAAAAAAAATTTAATTTCCTTTTTGCTGGGTAGGCTTTCTAAAATATTGTCTCTTGTAGTTTGAACTAATTAACAAAGATTTACATTTAGATAAATTATATTATTTTTTATTATACATAAACGACCAGAACACCCTGAACAAATATTATTTGCAGATCGTACAAACATTTGTCCCGAGGCGGGAATCGAACCCGCAACCTCCTGCGTCGCAGGCGGACCGTCGCCCACCGCGCCACAGAGGTCGTCACAACTTATTAATATTCTACAACGAATAAAAGCCCTTAAAAGGTAATAAAAAGAAGGGTAAATCAAAACTCTTATATTGGCAACACTAACAAGATGGACGCATCACTCTCTATGACAATTGAAAACAGAGAAATTAATTCATTATTTAAATAAGACGATACCTAAATGCGATACTTACACGTGAAATGTGATCCCATCCTGTTTCTTTTTTAGACCCGCTGCATTTTTACAGGTAGGAACGACACAGGACGGCATAATTTAGTTAAATTGGTCACCGCTAAAATACGTCACGCGATACGACGTTCACAAAGTAACTGATCAGTTGCGCGTCAAACTACTCTATTTAAGAGTAGTTTTTGTAGCGTCAGTATTAGGCGCGCTCACGGTTTCTGGACTTTCTGTATTCTGAGATTCGCGTCATAGTCACCGCACGCTTCCCAGTATAAATAAAATATAAAATTACTTAGTCTTCACTTCTGTGGGGCAAATATCGGCCGCTCCGATCCATCAGTCTGCCGTCAACGCGTACTCTTGCTCTTTCTTCCTCGCCGCACTTTCCTAAAGAGCGGTACAGCGGTTTCGGTCAAACTATACGAATATATAATTATTTAAATAAATCCTGTGCTACGTCCAAAGCTGAACATTTCTGTTTTTTCTCCCCCAAAAAGTCTTAGCAAACTTTTTGGGGGGGAAAAAACTATAAACAGACATCAAATTCCTAAATAAAGAATAATCGAAATCGGTTGATATTGAGTTATTCATACCTCACATAGGTACTTAATGCAAATTTAAGATTTATATGGTTTTCTCATGGGGTAGTTCCATTGCGCTCCAAAACCCATTGTTCTCAAAATTAAGGGTATTAAAAACTTGGAACGCATTCTTGGAGCGTGGTGGAACTACCCTTCTCATGGATGCCATTTGTCAGAACTGGACCAAATAAAAATGGGACTACACGGGAAGCACCAGCATTCGAATAAAATATATATTTTTTTAAATGGTTTCATGACTTGTATGTCATAGATTATTATGTATTTTTCTTGAAACTCTTTCGATAAAGATAACGGAGAAAAACGATTTCAATGTAACCCAAATAACGACCAATTCACATATATCCACGCCTTATACTTTTACGACCAAAGTCGGGGGCACCAGTTAGGAGATTTCAGAAACACGATACGTCCCTACTATGGGATATTTTGAAATATAATTCGAACTATAGGTAAAATGATAAGAACAACTCTTATCTAGCACACGCCTGTTCAATTAATTAGTAACATTTGGTCAGCAACAACACATTAAAAATAATTAAGCCTACGATTTAGTTTAACATTAATTATTAATAACTAATTTTGCCTATGACTGTCTACCCTTACACAATTTAGCAAAGGTACGATCACGATTAGGAAACATTTATAATAAAAAAACGTTTGTTTGTAATGAATAGGCTCCGAAACTACTGGACCGATTTGAAAAATTATTTCACCGTTGGGAAGCTAAACTATCCCCGGTGAACATAGGCTATATTATATTGTCAAAAAAGATATGGACCCGTACTAAAACCGTGCGAACCCGGGAAGGTCCGCTAGTGTAAAATAAATAGCACTAGTGAAATTCATCTCACATCTGAAACCGTATTAGTGAGTCGGCTGCTTCAATATAAATAAGGTTTGAGAGGTAACATGATTGGATTGCAACCTTTGTATCGTAGGGGTATCTTTTGGTATAAAAGCAAGGGATAGACTAAAGCTTGAATTTTGTATGTATTCACAGTATTTAGCTGGTTGTTTCGCTCGAAAGAAACTAGCTCAAACACTGTGGTTATAAATAGCTTAATTCGTGCCTACACGTAGCCCAGTTGGCAAATAATGTAAGGAACACGCAAGGTGCTACTCTACACGAATATTAAATAATCTATGCTCACTCAAGGGCGTAAGGAAAAGGCCGGTAGTGAGTGTAGAGCTATCGATCAATATCGGTCTATTTAGGGTTCCGTATCTTAAAAGAAAAAAGGCAGCCTTAAAGGTTCACTTTGTTGTCCGTCTGTCTATTAGTATTTCAATCGTCTTTTCTCCGGAGCGTGTGGAGGTATTGAGTTGAAATGAACATCAAATACTCAGGTCTTTAACCTCTTGGGAGCCGTGATGTCATGATGATAAATCAAGCTTCTAACGCAAATGCAATACAAAGTTACGCAATCCAAGAGTGAAGAAAAGTACAGCAAAAAAACATACATTAAAACACATTAAACTGGATAAAATAAACGGACATAATAAAACAAATGCTATAAAACAAAAGAAAACTCTAAGTGTAGAGTCTGGTTTAAAATTTGCCTTTCCACTGTGCGCGGCTAAATAGGAGAAAGGATTTTCGAAGTTATTTCCCGATGCATTTTGACCGTTTCATAGCCCTCGTCCGTATAAAGGAGCTAGTCCTTCATACGGACGTATGAAGTACTAGCTCCTTTATACGGACGAGGGCTATGAAACGGTCACAGGGCTATCAAACGGTATAGAGGGCTATGAGTGTTTTTGAGTGTTTCAATTTGGTTATCTGATACTCTTTATTACCTCGAAGCATCGCAACAGCTAAAGCTATTTTGATTAATTGGCTATACAAATACTTGCCTGAACTCTTTTGATTCTTAGCTACATGACGACCTCTGTGGCGCGGTGAGCGAAGGTCCGCCTGTGACAAGGGAGGTTGCGGGTTCGATTCCCATCTCGGGATAAATGTTTGTACGATTTGCAGATATTTGTCCCGGGTTTTCTGTTCGTTTTCTATGTATGATAAAAAATAGCTATCCACATATGTATTATGTATATCAGTTATCTAGTACCCATAGCTCTGCTTAGCTTGGAGATGATGCTGTGTGGATTGTCCAGCATTTACTTATTTATTTTATAGGCCTTTGCCCTCTCTTTTGTAAATAAATAAATTTTGCGAAATAAGGTGTGATGTGTGTACTTGTTTTTTTGTATTAATCACCCTTGTTACCCAAATCAATCAGTTTCATATCGATTACTAAGTTTATGATCATACAGACGCATTAAATGCATAGGCACTTTGTATGAAAAATATGAAAAGTAAAGACCAGAATAAATTGACCCAGGCCCCAGAAGGGATGTTATTAAAACGAGTTCTTTATTGTAATGGTTATTATTTCTTGGGTCTTGGAGGGAAATAGATGAGGATCCTTCCTTGAAAATTGCGGGTTTTTCTTGCGTTTTTATTTTTAACATAACTTTTTTACATTATGACCTTGCATATGAAAGTTAGATGCTGCAGGTATATGCTGGATGCGGCAAGCTGAAGACAGGGCGCTATGGCGCTCATTGGGGGAGGCCTATGTCCAGCAGTGGACTGCTATAGGCTGATGATGATGATGATATAAAAGTTTGGAATGCCGAGGTGAAAAAAATATCTTTATAAGAAATTTGAACTGTCGATAACAGTTATTATTAAATATCTGGTACAAAGTTACAAGCCTAATAATACTTAAAACTTATATTCATGAAAACTCGTAACTAGAAAAAACATAAAGTTAGTAAAATTCTATTTACTTTTAAATAGAATTTTATATTTTCAGAACACATAGTAGGTACCTATCCTACCTATCGATTAACAGAGAACTGACAAAATCGGTCTCCACTCAGCATGTGCTATGGTAGAGCAGATCGTACCATAGCGCTGGTCTTCCGTGGATAAGTGTCCTTAACAAATAAATATGGCTAAGGATCACAATTTAGCCTGAATCCTGTGTCTCAGGCGACAAGAGTGAATAAATAATCACTTACTATTACGTAAATAATTTCGTTTACTGTTCTTTATAATAAATAAATAAATAATGCTGGACAATTCACACAGCATTATCTAGCCCCATGGTAAGCAGAGCTTGTGTTATGGGTACTAGATAACTGATATACATACATAATACAATACATTACATAGATAGATATTTTTTATTTTATATAGAAAACGACCAGAACACCCGGAACAATTATCTGCAGATCGTACACACAATTGTTCCGAGGCGGGAATCGAACCAGCAACCTCCTGCGTCGTAGGCGGACCTTCGCCCACCGCGCCACATCAGTCGTCTTGAACGACCGCGTAGAAATGTGAACAGACTTGAAGCACATGGGTTATTATTATAAACAGATAAACATTTTATTAATAATATGTCAAATTATACGTCACAATTTATAAATCATTATCATTATTTCTAATATAAAAGTTAATAATGAAATTTTAAAATACAATTAATCTAGATTACGCATAGTTTAAAAACTCGTAGGTATAGAACGTCTTCTCCACGAGCCAGTTAAAAGTTTTTTTAATAGAAAAACGATTAAGTGTATTTTTTCAATAAATAAAAAAATATATACTTGTATGTTATATTATGTACATGTAAATTAACGACATGGTTCTAATAAAACATTGATTTGATTTAGTTTTTCAGAGTTAGGGCCAAGTTATACAGTAACCTATCGAGAAATACTTAATTTCCGTAATTTACATCAAGTAGTTACTTACACTTGGTACAACGCTAAGAGATTGGTTGTTATTATGCCTACACATGCGATGTTTGAGTCAATTTAATCCAAACCAGTTAAGGGTCCGGCGACCCTCGCTTGCAAAAATCGCTCCGAATATCGCTGTCCCTGTTTAACCCCTGCGCCGTGCCCCATGCGTGCGCGATAGCAATATTAGCCGTTCAAAATTTGGTTTGTTCCGTAATACCAAAAATTATGACTGAAAACTGTTTGTATTCTTCACAAAGTATTGTTATTCTGTAACTAGACAATATAAGCTATGTTCCTTAATAAATAAAACGTAAGATATTTTTGTTTTTAATACGAAACAAATAGCAAGAAAACTTGTCCATTTTCGCATAATAATGTGCAAAATGCGATTGGCTTTCATTTAATTTTAGGTAAGTATTTTGAAAAAAAAACTATTTAGGAACCTAGATAAATACTATTCTAATACAATATTATAGTGGAAATATGCTTGAATTGGAAATCATTTTGGTATTACGTTTGTATGAAGAATTCGTGCCTCCGGAGACCTCGTAAGAACTGGGACAAATAGGCCAGGGACATTTTCATCTCTAAGAAAAACTGTTTTTATCCAAAAGGACCAGGGTTTTATCCAAAAGAATCTTATTTCAAAAAAAACTTTATTTCTTATTTGATAATAATTTACAGTACGAAATTTGTTAAGTATTTGGACTTGTCAAGTATTTTGACAGCCTAAAGAAATGAATGATACGCAAAGACGTCTGTTGTAGCCATTTTGACAGCTTTAAATGAAAATCTGTCAGAAAATCGTCACTTGAAACGGGCTTAAATCTAAGATGCGTTTGAATATTCGGGTGTACTTAAGTCCCTTATTTTTAATAAAAATTTATCGAAATACAAAAAATCTTAGAACAAAAGATTGGGGTTCATATACCTAATCACAATTTTTCGGTAATTCGACCTACCTCCAATTGGCACCCAATATAATAATTTTAGTCATCATCATCAACCTATGTTAGTCCACTGCTGGACATAGGCCTCCCCCAATAAGCGCCATAGCGCCCTGTCCTCAGCTTGACGCATCCAGCATCTACCTGCAGTCTTTCGCAGGTCGTCATCCCACCTGGTCGGAGGGCGTCCTACACTACGTCTACCGAGTCGTGGTCTCCACTCAAGAACACGTTTGCCCGAGCGGCCATTTTAGTCAACATTTGTAAAATACTCAGAAATCTCTAATTTCAAAAGCAGATTACTGCGTAAAAATAATTAATTCTTTCATCTAACAAAATTATATTTAGCTTCACGTGAAATAACGCGAGTTTTAATATGCTTGTTGGCAACTCCACTTTAATTCTTAGAGCGCTGAGTTGCTGTATTTGTTTGTTCTACTTTCAACTCAACTACTAGAGTAATAAGGTCTGGCATGATGTTCCAGTATAGCAGGTATGAACTAGGCTATGTAACTTTTCTATACTAATATTATAAAGAGGAAAGATTTGATTTTTTGTTTGTTTGTTTGTATCGAATAGGCTCCGAAACTACTGGACCGATTTGAAAAATTATTTCACCGATGGGAATCTACACTATCCCCGGTGAACTTCAAATTTCACATCAATGTGAAATTTGAAGTTAACGCGGGTGAAACCGCGGGAAACAGCTTGTATTTATATAACATAAATTTAAAGTTATTTTGGTAAATTTTAATTCAGATTAATAAATTTTGATTCATTTCCATTCATTTTAATTCATTTCATTTTCATTTAACCTTATTTTAGTACTTTAGAATACTACATTACTAACAAATTATGGATGGCTGTAATCCGAAACAGGGTTTTACTCTTTTTATAACTGTTGCTCAAAGCACAGCCCAAAGTTTATGCAGAAAAAACAACCCAGCTATTATGGCACATAAGTAAATAATAAATGCCATGAAGTATGCTAGTATTACTCTGTCGGTGGTAGGTATATTGTTGAGTAAATCTCGAATAGAATCTAAACCCAGTCGATAAGACCGACGGCGGCGGGCAAATCGCTTTTAAATCTTCTAGTTAGTTTAGTGTCTGGTAGAGGCTCTTGAGCGATAAGACCGCCAATTGTACTTAATTTTTAAGTTTTTACTGTACATAGTTTATAGTTAAAGTGCAATAAAGATTTTTCTATCTATCTATCTAGTTTTTAACTTCTGTATCTTGAGTGATCTAAAATTAACAGAAAGAAGAATCTTCCGATCTCTGGCTTGCGCTAGTCATAGAATTGCTATAAGGTATGTACCGCAAGGCATCTATAAATCGAAGATACCAAAGTTGGTAAAGTTTTGCCAACTTTGGTATCTTCGATTTATAGATTTGACAAGTTTTGCTATGAAGAATTTAGTCTATAACAATATAATAAAAGGAAAAAAAAAATTTGTAACGAATGAACTTAAAAACTAATGGACCGACTTCAAAACCCCTTTCACCATTAGAATGCTACATTATCTTTGAGTAACTAGGCTATATTTAAAGGTTTAAAAAATAAATTTCCACCATAAAGCCAAGACCTAGTCGTAGTAGACGCTAGTCGTATATAAATTCTTAAATTTTCTGACCGCGTCGTCTGTCGTCGCGTCTTCGCCACGAGCGAAATCTGGTTTACAAATAGGTTTTACATAAATTTTCAGTTTAAAGTCGCTTTCAGCTGCGGAGTAATATTTATACTGTTCACAAAAAGTTGTATCTTCTTTCAACTTTATCTTGAAGAGAACATATTGTGAAGGTTTATGACTTGACAATAATTTGCACCGTCCAGTTCCATCTCATTTTGATCGCGAATGGAGCTGATATTATTTAAGAGCCTAGGTGTCATCCAAGAATAATGTAACCGGGACCAGTCTTGTTGACTCTTAATTTTTAATGTTATTTAATGATAATCTCTTGTCGCCGGCAACTCGGCAAGAGATTTAATCACTCAATCGAATAACCGGACTACAGAATTGTCGAGCGCTTAAGGGTCCGGCGACCCTCTCTTGCAAAAATCGCTCCGAATATCACTGTCCCTGTTTAACCCTTGCGCCGCGCCCCATGCGTGCGCGATAGCAATATTAGCCGTTCAAAATTTGGTTTGTTCCGTAATACCAAAAATTATGACTGAAAACTTTTTGTATTCTTCACAAAGTATTGTTATTCTGTAACTAAACAATATAAGCTATGTTCCTTAACACTTTGATTGCGATTTTTTTTTCGACGACTGCGATCTTTTTTTTAACCTAAAATTCGTGCTGCCGCTCTACACAGCGGTTATGTTGCACCGCACATGCGTTTCGTTCGAAAAATATTACGGCTGTGCTGAGTCACAAAGATCTGTATTTTCTCAGCCGCTGCGCTAGTGTGGATTTACGCATATTAGTCACTTGTAGAAAACACATACAGTGTGATTTCAGCACTCAAAGTGTTAATAAATAAAACGTAAGATATTGATGTTTTTAATACGAAACAAATAGCAAGAAAACTTGTCCATTTTCGCAAAATGAGATTGGCTTTCATTTCATTTTAGGTAAGTATTTTGAAAAAAAAACTATTTGGGAACCTAGATAAATACTATTTTAATACAAATAATGCAATATTATAATGGAAATATGCTTGAATTAGAAATAATTTTGGTATTACGTTTGTATGAAGAATTCGTCCCTCCGGAGGCCCCTTAACTTAGATATATAGTTTTCTTATACATGGAAAACCCTTAAACATCCGGAACAAATATAGTATATAATATAGAGTACAAACATTTGTCCCGAGGCGGGAATCGACCCGCAACCTCCTGCGTGCAAGCGGACCTCCGTCCAATGCGCCGCAGAGGTCTTCAAGTGTCGTTCTATGTTGCTAACTATATAAAGTTCAGATTCAGACCAGAGAAAAGTACCAGGGCTCAATAAAACAAAGGAGCTCATCTATCAGGTTTCCTTCCGTAGTGCCTCTCCGTGCAAAGTGCCTGCAAACATAGATCACAGATAGATACATAGTTTGTATAACTTTGAGTGAGTGTGGTAAGACATGGGTAAAGTGCACTCGGAATGAAATGTGAATGGTGTCAGGATCATAATAGAGATGATTTATTTGGTGACACAGTTTCAAAGTAACATGATAAATGCGAAAGTTTGTGAAAACATGTGTACCTAACTCCTGAATACTCTAGCGCAACGCAGATTTAAGCGCGTCTCAACTCTAGTCGTGATTTTTTTAACAGTTTTCTATGAAAATTTGTCAATAATTCATGGCTACACTTTGAGTATTCAGTAAGTGCGTTTGTGGGCAACGGATGACGATTAAATTTTGCATGCAACGCATGATCTTAATAAGTAAAGTTGGTATTGTTGATTGAACTGAATAAATAGGTACTAAACTCTCTGAGCCACTTTAGTTAGATACATAGAAAACACTTTATTATACTACACAAAACAGAAAACAATACAGAAATAAAATTTAGATTAAGGTACAAAGGGCGGTTTTATCGCTAAGAGCGATCTCTTCCAGGCAACCTTAGGATGGACTGGACATGAAGGAACAATATAGACAGTGGGTGGCACTTTAATAAATAATTGGAAAAGAAAAAAAAGAAAACTACATACCACTTTAGAAAAAATAATACAAAATACAACAACAATCAACGTGTACATAAGTGCTTACTTTATAAAGTTAAGCTTCTAAAAGAGAGCTATAAGAATAAGTTACGATTATTTAATGAATCTTCAGATTTTTATCTCTTTTTGCTACATTTTATTCTAATCCTTATTGCTTAGCTCAGCTGCGCTACCAGGCTTTCATAAAGCACAAGAGATAATATCCCAGATGCTCTCCACCAGGGCCGCAGGGTAAACAGTATAACACAAAGTTAGTTTCCACAGACCGCTGGCCGTCCCTTTCGAAGATTAAAGTCAAGATAGAATACTTTTATTGTATTTTATTGAATCAGTTTTTTTCACGTGGGTTAGCTTACGATAGACAGAGATAGAGAGACATTTATTGGACCAAGCACAGAACAAATAAAGTGAAAATTATATACAAATAAAGAATCATTAAAAACTTACTTAAAAGTTAAAAATTATAAAATTTACTTACGGGGCTGGTACACTTCTAGAATTACGTTTATTTAAATTTAATAGTTTATAGTTAATTTTTAAGTGATACTGTTTGTTATCCCTGAGAAAGAAAAATAAAATAAAATAAAAATACTTAAAAATTATATATAAATACATAAAATATATAAAAACTTAAAAATTATAAAACTTACTTAATACTTAAAAGTAGGATGTATACACCTAATGCTTTATAAAATGTAACTGCAAAAACCCAAGTTTAACCAATGGTCTTTATTTTTATTATTTATTTGTTCTATCCCATGGGAACTGATGTATGGGATAAAAAGTTTGTTTTATTCCAGGAACAGAACTACCTGTATGCAAAATTTCAGCCCAATCCGTTCAGTACTTTTGCGTGAAGCATTAACAAACTTCCATGTATCAAAACACCCAAACTTTCGCAATAATAATATTAGTGTAATAAATAATTTAGATCTTTCCAGAACATTGTTTTCATAACCAAACGCAAATTTAACTTTCAACTCTAAAATCACAAAGCTGAAATTCCTCGTTCTATCTGCCACGTTGCTATAATATCTCTAAATGTACTTTCATTAGTACAATAAAAGCTCCACTTTAACAGTAGGTGCTTTACTATTATTACTTTTAAATTGTCCCTGCCTAATTACTTAATCGATCGAGTACTGAAGGTTGAAATGAAACACACTTAGCTACGTGTAACAAAGCGATGATACTTTAACCTTAGTTTAACCAATATACAGGGTTATTGGTAATTCGACGTATTCCCGTTAGGAGGTGATAGGGGTGACTATTTGCGATAATTTTCACCCCCATGTGTATCATGCAAAAGTGAATCATTTTTAAGTTATCATGATTTTTAGCTTATTTAAAATAAGTCAAAAGTGCAACATCAAAAATTTATTTACAAAAAACTGTTTATTGAAATCTATTTTTTTCTACTGATTTATAAAAAAAAATAAACGCTGGTTATTTATCAATATTAAAATAATAATTATCGCTCTAAATTTAAAAATGCGAGATAAAAAACGATATTATTTGAGAATTTTTTCCTCTAAAATACCTTAAAAACTAAAAAAAACGTTATTTAACTTGGCTTGCAGATTATTTTAAAAACATAACCGTTTTCTTAGCTCTCCAACATTGCATAACAACTATGTCGAATTACCAATAACCCTGTATAATATAATTAAAACAACCTCGTTGGATGACAAGACGAGTTATAAATTATTGGTGGTTTTGGTCCGAGTAAAAAACACTATGTGAATGTCTTGTACCTACTGACCATTTCAGACAAATTTTAAAAAGATAAAATACTTTTCATATTTAGAGCAAGATAAGTTAATAAATATTTATTTGAATGGGGTTAGTACTTACCTACCTTGCGTATTAATGTAGATTCCTCGGTAATAATACAATACAATATATCTTTTTTGCACCATCAATACAAATAAAAGGATCCTTATACTAAATAAATCTAGTGGCACAATCGGCGGCCTTATCACTAACAGCGATTTCTTCCAGGCAACCTTTGGATGGATAGGATCAGTACGTATTAAAGCTGACGGAAATAATATAAAATATTTCAGTCGAATTGAGAACGAGAATTTTTTAAGTCGTTAAAAACTTATCCAATAAACACCATTCTACCCATTTTCGCATCTGTGCGTACAACTTTTACATTAGTGATGTGCTTCAACTAGTTTATATCGATGTTCTTTTCCCCCTGGTATCGACGTAACGCGATATTTCCACGTCAATTTGGAGTGAAATACCGAGAAAACGAGAGAAAGTCGAGCTTGATAGTAGACTCAAAAACATCGGAATAACTTTACTTTTATCTCAGGATAAAAGTGACATAAATGTAACTTTGCAAGAATTTACTTTTAATAGTATGACTTATACGTTTAATAGTAGTTTAATCGTAGACCTATTACATTATATTGGGCCGATGATGATGATGATGAGTATAAAAAAGAAAAGAATAAAATAATTTATTTATGGCCACACACACACACACACAATGTTAAACAGAGTTACAAAAAAAGGAAAAGACACATAAATACAGAAAAACATAAGTAGTAGAGTAAGAAAAAAAACTGGTCTTTCCCTATGTGCGTGGCTAATAAGGTCCCGTCTCAGCTCGTTGTCATTATCGACCGAGGACGATAGTGACACTGGTTTTCAGGCTAGACCTTAAATTGGGGTGACGTCGTGTCTCGAGTAACGGTCCACAGATTAAAGATAAAGATAACAACGTTTTACATATAAGTAAGAATAAAAACGAAGAGTTGGAGAAAAGTCAATGTTACAATAAGAGGTTAAAATGTATAATTAAACAAAAAGATATGATAAAAACGAGTAAAAGTTATAGTGCTTGTGAGCTACACAAAACCCTTCAGACAAAGACTCGACAACTTAATTTGATTTATCGATATCGATAAAACATTTCCCATCCCTATTTCCGTCATGTTTCACCGTTACAGCTGCAACACTGTGATTCAAACGACGACGCTTGTTCTATTCAAATACTGATTCAAATGCTAAGCTCGAACAAACACAATATTATATTCTACTTTATGATTCAAAATTAGGTTGTATTGGCTAGATAATAATGCTGGACAATCCACGCAGCATCATCTAGCCTAGGGGCTTAGCTAGGGCTAAGTAGAGCTTGTGTTATGGGTTTTAGATGACTGATATACATAGTACACAATACACTACTCAGATAGTTTTTTTTATTATACTTAGTAAATACCGAGAACACCCTGTGTCTCCAGAACTTACAAACATTTGTCCCGAGGCAAGAATCGAACCCAACCTTCTGTGTCGCAGGCGGACCTTCACTTTTCTATTTCATGAAGCTCCATTCTATGCTAACTCTTATATCTGATATAAATTACACGTATAGTACTTAGTCAAAGATACATGCTGACACAAGCGTTACGATTAGGCTTTTTGTAAAAAACCAGTTTTTTTTTGTACGCTGTACAAACCGGTGTTGAAAGGCAAAGAAGCTTAACAAAATTCAATTTATTTTTTCAGGAGCCGAATCGAGCGGACTGCTTCTAAAAGATGGAGAGGATCCCTAAGAAGACTCGTGGCAGCGACTGTTTGTAAGTAATCATAATTAATTGTTAGTGATAGACATTAAGCATTAACATATTGCGCTGTTATGTCCACAAATATACAACGTTAGACATCAAACAGTCCAAAAACCATAAAAAATATTGCAATGTAAAATCTTCGTAGCTTTAGAAGTGAATAAAGACGGTCTTCAGATCTCTAGAATTTATCTTTCGTACCAGGCAATCATGAACATAAGAAACTTACTTTAGTTTTCTGAAGCGGCTATAGCTCCTTCTTACTTAGTAAACATAACTCGAAGAAGCTCATTTCCCGCAGGAAATCCGGCTGCCTAATTTAACTTCCATTTTCAAAACTGTCCCGTTTCGACATTGCATTTATCTTCTACCTCAGCGTTATGAATGCCTGGTAATTTCGAGTTGAAAGGTTTTACGGGGAAAGTGGCTAGCTAATGTATTTCTAAGCCGTAGGGCAACTGTGGACTTTTGGAGGTTATTTTTGATGGCCGCATAAAATGACTAGGGATTTACTTTTATTTCGGTTGTCTAATTTCGTTAGGTACTCTTTGAATTTTTAGAGCAGGCTGAATGCAAATTGCTTTTAGTACGCCATTTTCAATTCAATGATATTCAGTTGAATATTTATCCGATGTCACATATTAAAATCCAAATCCAACGAATATTTTACTATCTTTTCTTCATACTTAACGTTCTCCTTGTCTACTCTAGCTTGATTGAAGTGAAGTGAATCCAATTATATATGATACAACAAGGAAGTGCTGTTTTGATTGATCTTCTTCCAATAAATAATAGTAGAAGGCGAGTAAGTGATCGATTCGAGGTAGGAATTGCACATTTTCTCGATTGATTTCATAGTGCTTTATAAGTGTACTATTACGAGGAACGTCATATTTTAAGAATCTTTATATGACTGGCATATTTTATATGACTGGGCGATAAAACTGGAAGCAATATTATTACCACAGATTCTATGGCAATACCCACAGGTTCTTCACTTGGTTCTTTTTAGGGTTCGGTACCCAAAGGGGGAAAACGGGAACCTATTATTAAACCTCCGCGGTCTGTCCGTCCGTTTGTGCACCCATCATAAGCGGGCTGTATCTCTTGGTCCGTAAAAGGTAGACGGTTGAAATTTTCACATAAATCTATATTTCTCTTGCCGCTTCAACAACAAATAATAAAAACTTGTTTTTAGGGTAATTTTTGCTCTACTGTTGTCAAGGCTGCATCTCTTGATCCGTAAACGACAGGTTAAAATTGACGAATCGGCACATCTCAACTTAAGGTTAAAGTTAAAAATGAAAACGAGGTCATCTACAGATGTTTAAAAACTGTGTCGCAGATGACAACGTCATCCTCCGAGATTACACGTGGATACAGGGGTTCGGGCCATTTTATACAAGTATTTTTTTTACATCCAAGTATTTTTTTATCCAATTCCCATTTCAAACAATTTTGTCTAAAAAGAGAAAATTTACAAAAAATAGTTCTTACCCACTGAAAAGAAAGATGACGTACATAATTATAATTATTACAGTTTAGTTTTTAGGAAAATAAATATAAAAACATACAAATTAAATAGTATAGGTTTTTAGAATCGAATACATCCGGTCTCAATTGGGAGAAATGTGTTTGATGTGTATGTGTGTGTGTGGGTGTGAGTGTGTGTCTGTGCTCCTGAGGACACCAGTCTCTAAAGAATGTGTGAGAGTGTATATGTAGTCATTTGGCAAATTCAAACACATCCTCTGTATCATCGTACGACATTCTTAGAGAAAAACTTCTCGTTTCAGACAATCTCTCCTGCTTCACTCACGGCTGCAGTACGGGGTGGGTGTCTGGGGTGCTAGGCTCAGAAGCCCTGGGGGGCGGCGCCTGGCTCGCCGCCCTGCCTTGCTTAGCAGCCCTGCCAGCGGCGCCCTTCTTTGCAGCACTGGCTGATACAAGGGGGCGCAGGGCGGGTGCTGCGTGCGTGTGCACTAGCTTTATCGTGAGTATTACCTGTCCAAACAAATGACAGATGAAATTGTTCAAACGTCTCCATTTTTAAACATATACATATATACGACAATGCAAAGCCTAATGCTGAACCGGGAGCCTTTTTGTGTTCTCGCTTTTAAATTATTTTATTAATTCCTAATTTGTTATCTTTATTAATTCTTAATTTGTATTATTTTATATGAAACGCAAACAAATATTTTCTATTTCTACAATAATTTGTTATTCATGTGTTATATCGAATAATGTGTTGGAAAACAACTCAAACTTAAAATAATTAATAAAGCCCCGTCTATTTTACCATAGTATAAAGACGTGAATAAATGAAATAAAAATCTTTACATAGAGGATCATAGATACCGATTTAAACGATGAAACTAACGAAGCTTTACAAACTATGTGGTAATGTCAACGCCCAACTCCTAGATTTCTAAATAAATTAAAAAGTACATACAAATTACTAACTAATATGTATTTTAAAAGTTAACTTAATAAATTAATAATACATATGTTTTTTTTTGCTTTGGATTGAATGAAACCGTTACTCTGAAGGACACGAATTATACAGCTCAAAACTATCAGACGCTTCGCGGAAAAAAGCTGAATCTGGTTCATTCCAGCTTGATGCATAAAACAACCATAAAACCTTTTCAATCCCCATTCCAGATCAGCTGGTCCCTAGCCGCCTGGTGCGGAGCTAAGGGCGTGTGGGCTGCTAGAGCCGCGGCGGGGGCGGGCGGCGCGGGGGCACTAGCGCTCGCCCCTGTCTACTGCGCGGAGATCGCCCCTAGGACGAGGGGGCTAGCGGCCTTGCCGGCTCTGGCTAGCAGGTGAGTAGCCTTCGCTACTAATACTGATGCCTTAATGCTAACTAGTCAGATCAGCTGGTCCCTAGCCGCCTGGTGCGGAGCTAAAGGCTGCAGCTACAAAGGCGGCAGCGGGGGCACTAGCGCTAATAGCAGCTAACACATCAGTATTAGTAGCGACGGCTTGTGTTGAGGACATATCGAATTGGAATAAGCCGGATCAGCTAATCCCAAGCCATCTGGTGTGATGATGATGAAGACATCATGTGAATCAACATGTCACGTCACTCACTTGTTACCAAGAATAATATTTAGATAAATATTATTAGTTTCGTTTGTTCTTTTATTTTTACAAACAACTGATACCACTTTTGTCACTTTCGTTTGTACGATCTGCAAATATTATATTTGTCCCGGGTATTCTTGGTAGAGTATCTATGCATTAAGTATATTATGTTATCTTTAACCCCATAACACAAGCTCTGCTTACTTTGGTGCTAGATGCTACTGTGTGGGTTTATAAAGCATCATAAATGCCTTACTAAATTTACATTCCCTAGGTTTTTATGACGGATTTCTGAATATGCTCTTAATAGGTAACCCTTTACTTCCAGTTGCGGTATCCTCTTCGCATACGCAGTGGGAGGTCTACTCTCAGCCCACGCGCTGTCCCTGTCCATGGCGGTACCCCCATTAGTGTTGTTGGTAGCACTCCTCTGGCTGCCGGAGACACCCTCCTTCCTCATCAGCATCGGGAGAGTGCAGGTATCATCACCGGTAGCTTAAGACCTTCCAGGAAGCTTTAGCTTCTTAGAAGGTCTACAGCTTCTTGCTTCAGTGCATCAGTGCATTCAGCATCCTTCGCAGATCGTGAACGGACCATATCACTACGTAGAACGGAGAAATAAAGTCGCTTCCCGCTGTCTGTCTGTCCCTATGCATGCTTTAATCTTTAAAACTACGCAACGGATTTTGATGCGGTTTTTTTAATAGATAGAGTGATTCAAGAGGAAGTATTATAAACCATTTGACACAGATTATTAGATAGAGTGATTCCACGCACGCGAAGCCGCTGAACGCGTCTAGTATTTTGATAAGATCCACTTTGGCTGTTGTTATTGTAGAAAATTGCTTGGCATTTAAATTGGTCAATGGTCATACAAAATATATTTGACTATGTCCAAAAACTCGATAACGTGGAGAAAACGGAGTATTTTATTTTTATTTTATGTACTAGCTGAAGACAGGGTGCTATGGCGCTCACTGGGGGAGGCCTATGTCCATCAGTTAACTAATAAGAAACTGCCTGTAATTAAAGGACTTTCTCCTCTTTACGCCACAACCTGTATAGACAGAACAAAATTACTTTTGCATGGATTTATATGTCCTCGGTTAAATTATCTTTAACTAACTTTTCCTCTTACAGGATGCAGCAAAAATCATCTGCTGGTTCGACGGATCCGACTTCCAAGAGGACATGACTGACGTCATAGAGCAGCAAGAAGTACGCATCAGAACCTCTGACTTCTACGGACGTCGGGAACTGAGGAGGCAGGACTCGGACACCATCCAGCCGATGCTGAAGAGGATCAGTGGACTGGACTCCACGTCTTCTGATCGGAAGAGTGAGAAGACTGAGCTTTCTGCTTGTAGGGAACTGTGTAAGTCTTATTTACTATTAGGTTTCTTCTACAACCCATGGTTCTTTGGGTATTTTGTCCTTCTACTTCCTAAGAAGTCTTTTCAGATCCTTTGCTTGCTTCTTAAAATACATACGAGCAGGGTTACACAAGTTGGAATCAAAACAGAAGCCATCAAGAGACACACAAAGAATCATATCAACCTTATTTGTCCTGAGAAGCCATTAATGCATTATTTCTCCGGAAGAGGTCGTCAAACAAAGAGGTTGAGTAAACTTTATGCCTCAGTAGTGAAAGGAAGACCTGACTGACGTCATAGAGCACTAAGAAGTACGCATCAGAACCTCTGACTTCTACGGACGTCAGGAACTGAGGAGACAGGACTCGGATGCCATCCGGCCGATGCCGAAGAGGATCAGTGGACTGGACTCTACGTCTTCTGATCGGAAGAGTGAGAAGACTGAGCTTTCAGCTTGTAGGGAGCTGTGTAAGTCTTATTTACTATTAGGTTTCTTCTACAGCCCATAGTTCTTTGGGTATTTTGTCCTTCTACTTCCCAAGAAGCCTTTTCAGATCCTTTGCTTGCTTTTTAAGATAATAACGAGCAGGGTTCCATAAGCTCGAATCACAACAGAGGCCACCATGAGACACAAAGAATGATGTCAACCTTAATTGTCCTGAGAAGCCATGAATGCATTGTTTCTCCGGAAGAGGTCGTCAAACAAAGAGGAAGAGTACAAGTTATGCTGCAGTAGTGATACGAAAACCTGATGACAAAGATTGCATTATTTATCCATTATTGCCCTGGCCACAACCTTCATAATTGCCTTGCGGCTATTATTTATAACGGAAGACACTTCTGCCCACCTTTGTCTGATTCTTTTACACCAAATCCACGGGGGACTAGGACAGCTGACTGACCACCTAGCAAGAAAGTCAACATGAAGATACAGCACTGTAACTAAGACAGGCTGATTGAATTTGATTAATAGCATTGCCTTACCATTTAAAGGTTCAGTATCAGTAAACCAATTATCATTGTACATACAGTCATGTGTCAGTCACTCGACTCGGCAAACGTAACGCCCTCCAGCCAGGTGGGATGACGACCTGCGAAGGACTGCAGGCAGATGCTGAATGCGGCAAGCTGAAGACAGGGCGCTATGGCGCTCATTGGGGGAGGCCTATGTCCAGCAGCGGACTTCTATAGGCTGATGATGACGATGATACAGTAATGGCCGACAAACAACTATATAAAAACGCTTCTCTCTTCCAGTCCGTCACCGACGCACCCGCCGCGCCCTATTCTCCTGCCTCATAATAACCTGTGCAGCTGTGGGCAGCGGCGCCGGCGCAGTCAACAGCTTCGCAGCTGCGCTCGTTCAGCATTCCACCCACGCAGTGCCTAACCTCAACCTTACTGCTTACAACTTTACTATGTACAACGGGTAAGAATTAATCTTTTCATTTAATTGATTTATTCCTCAAACAATTTACATCGTGTCGGAAATTTTACATAGGTACGTACATGTCACCGGTGGGGTAAACGTGTTCTAGAGTGGAGACCGCGACTCGGCAATCGTAGTGTAGGACGTTCTCCGGCCAGGTGACGACCTGCGAAGGACTGCACGCAGAGGCTGGATGCGGCAAGCTGATGACAGGGCGCTCATTAGGGGAGGCCTATGTCCAGCAGTGGACTGCTATAGGCTGATGATGATGACGTACATGCTATTCATAAGTAAATTATAAGACTAGAGCGATACTTGATACAAAAAAAAATACTAGACAGAAAAGTGAAGTAGGTAGTACATACGTACAATATTATGTCACTTTTATACATAGACAATTGAAAAACAAGATAATTATCTACTTATGAATATTTTCTCTATCTCCATTCTACTGGGATAGCATGAGGGCTAGTCACTTCACAAAATATTATGCGAGTGGAGAAAAGGGGGTCCATCTTTTAAAAAAATACACCAACCGACTCTAACACGAAGATGTCATGACGTCACCTGAAGATGTATCACAAAGGAACCTAATAATAAGGGTTCCAAATAGATAAGGCATACAGTAATTTTGTTTGCCTTTTTGCGGGTACACTGCTAACTATGATATCATTGGAATTCCCATTTCCTATAAATTATGTCGTGATCCCTATGGCTTGGCAACGTGCAGCAACTTATGTACCTATGCTTTGTATGATATAAATATAGATTACATTTTTTTTGCTTATTAGTCAAACCTTCATGGGTCTACCCACAACACAACTATAGTTTGACCGAAACCGCTGTACCGCGCCTGAGGTATGCGAGCGGCGAGACGGGGGGGAAATATCGGCCGCTCCGATCCATCAGTCTGCCGTCAACGCGTACTCTTGCTCTTTTTTCCTCGCCCCCCACCTCGCCGCACTTTCCTAAGGAGCGGTACAGCGGTTTCAGTCAAACTATAGTTATACTAGAGTTTCTTAGATACCTTCGGTGTCATAATCACTGTAGACTACGATGATTTACTCTGTATGTGGTAGGTATCAGCCATGACTTTACCAGTCTTACCACTGTTTTGCATTAATTTGAACCTGCTTTTATCATGTGTTAATTGAATAATCTGATTTTCCAGAACCATTCCTCGAGAGTTCTTCGATACGGCTGATGCAGGGTCCCTGCTGTGCGGAACAGCGCTGGTATTGGGTGCAGCAGTGGCCACTATCACTGTGGATAAACTAGGCAGAAAGGTAAAATATTCAATAACTGGTTCAGAAATTAGACTGTTAGCTTATTATCGTCGTTATTGTACTCTGATGGCCCGATGATCGATTATATTTTATGCTGAAATCTAATAAGATCAAATCAATAGAATTTTACCATTGTGTCTCTTATACATTACCTAAATACTAAGACCTACAAATGTACATAATGATGCAATCAAATAAAATATTGAGCCTCATTAAGAAATCACTACCTAATCAAATCACTTCTCAAATAAATTATTTCTGTTGCTGTCAAGCAGATACTTTTTTCATTGATCATGGTAAGCAGAGCTTGTGATATGGGTACTAGATAACTGATATACACAATACAATACATTACATAGAAGGATTTTTTTTTATTATACATAGAAAACGACCAGAACACTCGGAACAAATAACTGCAGATCGCACACACAATTGTTCCGAGGCGAGAATTGCACCCGCAACCTCCTGCGTCGCAGGCAGACCCTCGCCCACCGCGCTACATCATCGGTCGTCTTATATGAAATGATTGTTGTGTGATAATATATGTACGTATAAGGAAATGATAACAAATTCAATTTATCATTGATTTATGCCTCGCAGATGCTGCTCCTCTGGTCTTGCACCGGCATCACCTGCTGCCTGGCGCTGCTCGGCGCCTACTGCGACCCTCACCTGCACCACTCCTGGTACCTCAACCGGCTGTGGTCCTACCGGAGACTGAAGGACAACAATAGCCTCTCGCTCAACACTACTGACGTGAACTATATGCACACGAGTGATCTGCTGAGCGGTTTGACGAGAGAGGAACTGGTGGTGAACTTGACTGAGGTAATTTTATGTGATTAACATATTATTTTTACCTTCTGGCTTTCAAATTTGTGGTGTCCTATTGGTGCAACATTACGTCTTTGAAGTGTACTCTGCCAAGGGCTTCACACGCATTTTTCGGAGATATAAAGTGACCTAAAGATCTGTTATTCCAGATCTACAACTAGGTACCTTTTAATTTGTAAACACTTATAACTACTTCATAGTTATTCTGTGAAACTTACTAGATTTCAGTCGATCCCTTCAGTAGTTTTGGCGTTGCCTTGACTCAACTTTATTAGTCTCACCTTCTATTCTAGACTATTCTTTTTCAGGTGGAAAATGAGACAGAGTGGAAAAGTGAGGAGTATAGAGATGGGAAGGTGGTGACTCCGGTAGTTCTGTTATCCATGACGCTGTTTATGTACAACATTGGGCTCGGATCCGTGCCCTATGTGCTGATCTCTGAGCTGTTTTCACTAAATGTGAGTACCAAATCACTTAGCAAAGGATCTAGCATGAATAATCTTAATACTCAATATATTTATATATTTTTTTATTAAGAAAGTTACAATCAAATAATATAAACAAGTTAAAACTAGTATTCACAAAATGAGACAATATCTTACTGCAGACTGTTGTAAACAATCTACAGGTAGCTAAACAGATCAAAATCGATACTACATAATATAATAAATTTGCATAATTTATTAAAATTCTACATCATTTCCCACTAGTGGGCAAACCTTTCCCCCTGGTCCTCAGAATTTCATTCTATGAGCTAACTAACGTAGATATAGCTATCTAGTTAAAATTGTCCAACCAGGTATTATTTATAAGAAAATTTGAATAATTTCACCTTATTTTTAACCTTACCTTCCAGGTCCGAAGCCTAGCTTCCAGCCTCATAATCTCTTGGATATGGCTCTCCAGCTTTCTCGTCCTCCGCTACTACGGCTCCATAGCCATGACCCTCGGCCTTCACTCCACCTATTACATATCAGCCACCTGCACACTTCTGGGCGCCGGGTACATCTATCTCACGTTACCGGAAACAAAGGGAAGATCTCAAGAGCAGATCGATAAGATGCTAGATGGATCACTGCTTGTAGCTTGTAAGAGTTGATGACAATACGTTTTTTGAGGGTTTTTATGTTGATGATTTTCATGATGAATGATTATGGCATAATTTTTTAATACTACACAGTGTTGTTGTAGTATTTTTGAGAAACTGGGGACGTATGATTGGAGATGGCATAGGTTCAATGATGATGATATTGTTGCCATAATGTTTGAGGGGACATAAAGCGGGGGTATAATATGGTTTTTGTAGGTTTGTTGGATTGTAGTGTTCACATAAATAAGTCAGAAAATAATAATTTAGAAGGGACAGTCAATGCAATAGCGAATAACCATGTGGCTAAATTATGTGGTCCGTATCAAAGGAACATCTATAAAAATAGGTAGGTACTTAAGTTAAATAATTAGGCAGGAATTGGAATGTCATAGTACCTAATTTTGGTAAAAACGTAACGTTTATTAAAATATTGTGTATGTTGAAAATATTGTGAAAAATATAGATAGTGAAAGACAGAATTAATGAGATTTAATTGGTGTATTATAAACTAAATAGGTAAATAGTTCTAAGTGTTAAAGGCAGCTCAATCAGAGTTAGAAATTGTGATCGTAAAATGTTGCCATTGTTAATATTAAAATACGGTGTGCGTCGGTAAAATGAGACCAAAATGTTTGCCACAAATGAATATAAAATTTAGTTAAGATAACGTGTTCAAAGTTTGAGAAACTATGTCATTTATTCGGAATTGATGTTTTGCACAAATTGATTGATGTATTAATTAAGAAAGAGTTTTAGGAATCTCTTAGAAATGTATGGGAAGAGTGAGTGCTTTATAATATGAGAATCACAAGATTCCATCGGTACCGAACCTCTTTTCGAACCAAATCTATTGATGGAGCCGAAATAATCGAATTTTTGGAAACAAATTATCGAATCGTAGGAATCATTACTATGTATCGAATCGTAGGAAAACCTACATCTAAAAACACATGGTTACAATGTTGTGGTCATACGTAGGTCTATTAACATTTAAAAAAAAACATACTTAAATTCATGTTGTAATTAACTACATAATAACGCACACAGATACCCTTTTTCAATCCAAAGATCCTATCCATCCACGGTTGTCTGGTAGAGATCGCTCTTGAGCAATAAGACCGCCAAATTGTCACATATCTTGTATTATTATTTTTTAACCTTGTTTGTTTTATTTTTAAGTGTGCAATAAAAGTATTGTATATCTATCTATCTAAACAGGCATGTCAGAATAGTGTGCTACTTATTTAAGTTTATTCCGAGCTGAACGAAACTCTAATGATGAAACTGGATATTTTTACTCGCTTCTTTCGGCTTCATCGCGTGTCACGTAGATATCATATCAGCAGGTTCAGATATCGATAACGATATTCGTAGATGTAAGCTCATTGTGGTACTGCCAAATTTTTAGACGTGTAGATAGAAAATAGTACAGCAAAGAACCTAATAATCAAGTGTACGAATCAAGAAATGAGTCAAAATTTTCGTTATTTCGATGATTTAGAAAACAGAAGTTTTGGTGATTTGTTTGTAAGTTTTTACTTAAGTAATTTAAAAAAATCTCCCGACTCAAAAATGCATCGAAGCTTCGAAATAATGAACCGATTTCAATTAACTGTATTTTGTCTATTAAAACGATCATACGTAGTTTAAAGAATTAATTTCGGATGTAAGCGGGTTACAAACCTTATTTGTGTTGTAAGAACACCAACATCTCATCTCTTTACTGTATTTTTGTTAAAATCTACTTACATCGCAACGAGGCGTTGAAAACGGAGCAGCTAGTCGATTCATTGATTCGTGGGTTTATCGCTTTTCGCAGCTCATTGGCTTAATTATAATTAGTATCAATGGATAAATTCAATATTATGTACTTTAAACATTTAATCTGACATGAATTTCTATTATATTTGACATATGTACATTTAGTTAATAAAAACATTTTTTTTTATATGAATGTTTAATGTTATTTAAGGTTATGGAATAAAAGGCTTTTTTATTTATTTTATTTTATCAATGGATAAAAAAAAGAAAATGAACCAATGAACGGCGATTATTTTGGACTCACGAATACACCGAAATCAACCTAGAGCTAATGTACCGTCATCGGGGATTTACGAATTTTGTTAAATTAGTTATGGTTTTTGTAATGACATTGTTGTGCAAATAGGTGTTGTATTAATTCATTTTTATCACTATATACCGAGCAAAGTACCTATATTAGTTAATGACGTCACTAAAAGATTGGATGATAGACAAATTATTTTAGCCAAATTTTAAAAGTCTACACGTAATGTTGAGAAATGTATTGAATGTTGGTAATTTTGTATGGATGAATAAATGCTTTATGTGTCAATTCTGCTTTTGTGTTATACCAATCCTTCGCTGTAAATACGGACGCCATAAATTGTAGGCACCTAGGATTCTGTAACCCTGGTCAGTCTTACACCCATATCTTTAGATAATTATTGAACGAATCCTAGACTCAAACTCGTCTGAAATGTCTCCAGCATCCCTTCAAAATACACTCGTGTTCGGTAAGCTTAGTCGTCATAAATGTCATTGAGATGTCTCCAAAATCCATTATAAATACCAACAAGCTCTTATGAGGAGGTAAGGTAGGTCGCGAGGTACATCTCAAGGTACCTCGCGACCTACCTTGAATGCTACCTCGACAGTTCATTTCTTCGCTTTAATGAGAGAATTACCGGAGTTTAGTTCGAGTGAAGGATTTTTTTACGATCAATCATACCGAAACGTGTTTGTAGTTTGAGTTCCTAGAGGTTGAATCGGGGAGATACCTACGATTAAAGATATGGGGGTTAATGACGGTTGGTTCCAATGGGCAATCGTAAAATACCGGGCGCACACAATTCTGTTTGGGAAGGGTCTGAATTAAAATTGAAAGATACTCGGTAAAAAACATTTATTACAAAAACACTTATGGCAAGTCCTGGCACTCTCTCTCGTTCTCTCTTTAACATATTTGACGTCACAATTCTATTCAAGTTATTTATGCGCTTCTATTTCACTTAACCTAGGAACCACCTTTAAATATACAACCCTAAATAAACATTCGATATTCTCTCTCACATAGCAATCTTTTCTCTCTTTCTCCCCAAAAACACCTCCTGTATCTCCTCATTTGACAATCCTTTCGTCTCGGGCACGATGAAGTAGCAGACGACAGCATTGACCATGGAGCAACACGCGAAGACATAGAAGGTGCCGTGGATGCCGAGGCAGCCGTTGATGATGGGGAAGATAGCGATGATGGCGAAGTTCAGGAACCAGACCCATTCGATGATCAGCATTGAGGCTAGGGACTGGACCTGGTAACAAGATAAATAAATAAATAAATAAAAATAAAAAACCCTTTAATGTTCTACAAATTATGTCTAATTTGTAGGAATTAAAAGGCTGTTTTAGACAACATAGTTACTATTTATATTTCTTTATGTAATATTAGCACGCCAATCCCCTTATATTAAACATGTGTTTCCTGGTCGGCAGGTAGAAAATGCCTGGGCATTAAGCCCACCCTTAGTAGTGCAATACAGTTTATAAATAAATAAATTACCCACTTTACATTGTTTTTTGATTTACTGATTTATTACGCTTAACTAGTTTATTTACATTTCTGCTGTACTTAATAACTAAAACTAAACGGAAACAAGATTAATATGAATATTACTTTTGGAACTAACAAGATGAAGAAATTTTTGCACGTTAAAGACGGGTTCAACTTGACTTGGGTGGTCATTGATAGAATAACCTGGAAGCACCATAAAACAAAAAAATATAATAAAACCCGCAACCTTTTGCATGAATTATTCCACGCTGCCCCACCAAGGCGCCACATTGGTGGGGCACAGTAGACAGGCAAATTTTACCGTGTAATCTGCCTCACCAACTCGCCTTAGTGGGGTGACATTTGCCTAAAATGTAGGTGGACCCTGCCCCACTAGGGTTGGCACCTCATAATAAGAGTAGGTAGTATAAAATACAAAATAGAGATATATGAAACGGATGTATTGGACGTTGGATTGATTACCAACATCAAACATCAGGTTTATCTCAGGTCTAACCACTAAGATGATAAATTGTTTAACTAGTAAATGTTAAAATTAAATATGGTTTTTCTGATCAAACAGGAGACTGTTTGATGACTAGCATAGATGTCTGCTTTAGCATCCCAAAGAGAAAGAGACTGTTTGATGACAAAATTTCAAAAATTTCATTTGGGATGCTTAAGCAGACATTTAAGCTAGTATTCAAAGAGATCTCAAGAATTTCCTTTTTTGTGCAAATAAGCAACAGTATCTCGTTCATATTCTCATTACTTAAATTAAACAACAACATCCTGTGCCTTGTTAAAATAAAATACAAACTTCCATGACCCACCTCAGATATAAAAGCTTCGGACAGCAGCACATACGGGATAGACCCGGCTCCGAACATGAAGGAGAAGCAGTAGACCAGTATCATGCCGACTGTCATCCAAGGAGGTCCCGCGCGGCTCTGCAGCAAGTAGCCCAGGGTCACCAGCGATACGCAGACCATGGCGGATGACGAGATTATGAGGATCTGGAATTATTTAGAGGAAATTATAAATTAAAGAATTAGAAAGCTGAACTAGCAGTGGGCCGGCCATTTCTCGCGAAGAACCGACAACCGCTGGGGCAAACTGCTTACTCTTCGTCCTGCCTTATCAGCAATCCCGGCTGTGACGAGACTCCCCATCATGAGCACCAGAGCGAAGATGACGGTGTAGAGATCAGCCTTGGCGGGGTCTGCTTGTTGGAAGACGGTCTTCGCGTAGACCTGGACGGGGACCATGCCCATCAACACCTGGAGGAGATACAAGCTGGTTTTATTTTTATCGAGGAACCATGAATTTTGTAAAATATATAGAGCCTTTTATAATTTCAAATTTCTAAACCATTATTGATGCTTCAAAATTAAAATAAATTGTAAATTAGGAACAGCAAAATATTTTGGCCAAAAGGTATGTAAATAGACCATACCTGCATGCTAATACAACAGAGGACGACAAGGAAGGCCCTCCTTGACGACGGCGATACGAACAGCATCTTTGCTGGCGACATCCGCTTCTGTTCTTCTGGGGCCACGTCCGAGTTCAACTTCTCTTTCTCGGATTCTTCTGCCTTCTCTGCATCTGGAATGTTGAAGATGTTTTAGTAGTATCGAAAAACTATTCCAACAGTTTGACGATGGAAGATTCTAACAATATCGACATTTTCTCTGTTAATCAAAAGTTTAATTTATAAGAGTCTCTGTTCTGACAAAATAAAAATCTTTTTACTTTACTTTACTTTACATTTATGTAATAGGAAGTCAAATTATCAATATACGCTGACTTATTATGGCAGAAGGAAATAGTCTTGAGATTGATTGTTGAATCAATGTTTTACATTAGAATGTAAACGTAGTGTTCCTTTAAATATTGTGTTAGTTGAAAATATTTTGAAAAAATATAGAGAAAGACAGAATTAATAAAATGTACTATAAACTAAATAGAAATATATAGTTTAAGTGTTAAAGGCAGCTCAATCAGAGAGTTAGAAATTTTGTTCATAAAATGGTGCCATTGAGGTTTGGACACACCTCGATAGAAGCTAAACGTAAGATGAGCATTCTTGAATGAGTCTAGTGTGGTTTGAACTTTGTGTGAATAAAAGGATAATACAATACAATACAAATACGCCTTATTGCACATCAAGACAAAGAAAAAGAACAGTAAAGAAAAAACAAACAAAGATACAGGTGCACAATGGGCGGCCTTATCGCTAAGAGCAATTTCTTCCAGGCAACCTTTGGATGGACACGTAGCGGTGGCGTATTATAGACCAAGGACTTAAGGACTCAGTTACTTAGGGACGTACCTCCAGTAACGGAAATCAGTTCCACAGCTGGATAGATCTGCTGCTTCAGTCTTGAGAACTCGTCGAGTACCAGCTTGGATGATGTGGAGCATCCTCTGTAGTGAGCTATGGCTGCTTTGGCATCCTGAAAGAAGGGGGAAGAACCCTTATATTTAACGGTGGTAAGTTAACAACATCGAAGATTTTACTCTATAGGCCAACCACATATAATCACTGTCAAGAAGAGTATCATGATCCTAGGAGACCTTAGAGTGTCGAAATCGTCAGAAGATTTCGGAGCTTAGTGCCCACTTTCGCACTTTGCACAAAAAACGCTTACTTATCCTACTAATATTATAAACCCGAAAGTTTGTAAGTATGGATGTATGGATGTTTGTTACTCTTTCACGTAAAAACTACTGAATGGATTTTAATGAAACTTTACAATAATATAGCTTATACACCAGAATAACACATAGTCTACAATTTATAAAGATATATTGTATATTATCCAAAAAATCTATCACCACGCGGGTGAAACCGTGGGACGCAGCTAGTAAAAGTATAAGTAAGCGTTGTCGTGACGACAGAACTGTAAAAAAGCAAATAGCATGAGTCGGTTTTTTCACAATTTATAGAGTACTAGCTTTCGCCCGCGGCTTCGCACCACGATAAAAAGTAGATTATATGTTATTCCAGTACACATACTATGTATGTATGTTCCAATTTTCTTCAAGATCCGTTCAGTAGTTTTTACGTGAAAGTGTAACAAACATCCATCCATACTTACAAACATTCGCGTTCATAATATTAGTAGGATTATTTACAGGCACTGCCTTTAAATAATACTCTTTAAAAACTGGTAAAAAGCCCACTCCATCCATGTTTTATATTTTGTCTTACCTCTTCTCTCTTCTGCCGAATGAGGAACACAGGGCTCTCAGTGATCGTCATCAGCGACGCGGCCAGCGCCACTCCGAACAACAGGTTCGTCCACACGATGACGCGGTATGTCAGGAACCAGCCGAATAGATAGGACAGGAGCATTCCCGAGCAGTAGAGTAGGATTGGACCTGGAACAAATAATTTAACTTCATATTCATATCAATTTGTTGTGATATCATGCAAACAGGTAGTTTCTTAGGTGTAGTCTCTTAGCCCGCTTATCGCCCTCCGACCAGGTGGAAAGACGACCTGCGAAAGAATGCAGGTAGATGCTGGATGCGGCAAGCTGAAGACAGGGCGCTATGGCGCTCTTTGGGGGAGGCCTACGTCCAGCTGTGAACTAAGATAGGCTGATGATGATGAGTATCTTAGTAGGTAGGTAGGTACACAATGCATAAAAGTCAGGGCACAAAAATTATTGGGCTCTTTCTTATCAGACTTAACTTCATTGGAGAATCCAAAAATTATCACTTTGCCTTGTATTGTTGAAGGTCCGCCTGCGCCGCAGGAGCTTGCGGTTTTGATTTCCACCTTTGATTTGAAGTGAACAGTAAAATAATTTTATTTGATAATAATTTAATGTATAAAATATGACTTGTCTAAGTGCTTATTTTGTAAGCCTAAAGAAATAAATGATTTTTTACTTTACTTTTACTTTTACACCTTGGAATAAATATTTATACGACCTGCACATATTTGTTCCGGTTGCTCTGATAGAGATTTTTTGTTATTTTGTTATTTTTATTTTTTATGTATGTCTTTTAGTACCCATAACACAAACTCTGCTTAGCTTCGGGCTAGATGATGCTGGGTGGAATGTCGAAGATTATTCATTTTTTTACCTCATGCTCAATGTATGCACCATCTAGTGGAATCTCTGAATTACCTGAAGCCAGCATCCCTCTGACCGAGTCCTCAGCCACCTCGGATATGAAGATAGGCGCGTACACCAGGTACCCTCCCCCAGCCACCCCGCCGAGGAAGCGAGCCGCCAGCACCACATTGATGGATGTGGTCGCACTTATCATGGCCCACGAGATCTGTGGACAATACGTGTTTGGACTCGGGCAATAGCGATTCTGGCAAGGCTATTCTTAAAAATACCTACATACCATAAAAAATGCGTAATTCTCGTACTTGTTGTTTTGTATTTTGTTCTCAGGATTTATCCGTTCAACAGGTTTTATTGTATAATCATTTCTCAGGCTTATTTTCGTCTCAAAAACAATTAATATGTGTTAGCAAAAGCTTAGGCATGACCTAGTTCTTCACAAAAAGATTTGATTACGAATTCTTCACACAGTTTAAAACAAAGTCGCTTCCCGCTGTCTGTTAGCTTAGATCTTTCAAACTACTCGACGGATTTTAATGCATTTTTCAGCAATATATAGAGTATATCAAAAAGAAGGTTTATGAACCATTTGACACGCAGGCCGCAGCTACTATTTCAATAAAACCTTACCGCAAACGGTAGAGCCATGACAATTCCGCCGTGCTTTCGTCCCAGCTTGTCAATAAGCATCCCAACGATGCCTGTACCCACCATTGCACCTGAAAAATATTTTCATTGCATAATTATAAGTATTATTTAGGATTCGCAACGAATACATCCGACAGAGAACCAAAGTTATCGACATAGCTCTGAGAATTAGCAAGCTGAAGTGGCAGTGGGCCGGGCATATCTCGCGAAGAACCGACGGCCGCTGGGGCAAACGTGTTCTTGAGTGGAGACCACGACTCGGTAAACGTAGTGCAGGACGCCCTCCGACCAGGTGGGATGACGACCTGCGAAAGACTGCAGGTAGATGCTGGATGCGTCAAGCTGAAGACAGGGCGCTATGGCGCTCATTGGGGGAGGCCCATGTCCAGCAGTAGACTAATATAGGCTGATGATGATGATGATGATGAAGTATTATTTAGGTATTAATCGCGTAAACCTATTTTTCCCGATCACGATAGTAGTCATTTTATGACCACGACAGTGTGTAGGTAAACCTTGAAACGTTAGGGAAAATAGGTAAACAAGTCCCCTATCAATGTGTTGAGGCATCAAAAATTACTATATTAGACAAGAGATTTCATTAATACTAATTAGTTAATCAGGGTACAAAACAAGGGGCTTTGAGTAATATAGTTTCATGATAAGTACCAAAAACACAAAAAATTCCTAAGTCATATAAATAAATAAATAATGCTGGACAATTCACACAGCATTATCTAGCCCCATGGTAAGCAGAGCTTATGTTATGGGTACTAGATATCTGATATACATAATACAATACATTACGTAGATAGTTTTTTTTTTATTATACATAGAAAACGACCAGAAGACCTGGAACAATTATCTACAGATCGTACACACAAACCAAGGCGGGAATCGAACCCGCAAACTCCTGCGTCGCAGGCGGACCTTCGCCCACCGCGCCACATCGGTCGTCAAACATCAAAGTGTTTTATTTCCATTAGAAAACTAGGTAATAAAGTGATCACTTTGATTTTTTTTCAATTCATAATTCATTTATTGTTTGTCAATAAAGTAAAGAAGGAAACAAGAAACTTTTACCGTGTTAAGTTGTTAGTTTTCGAGTTGAAGAAAAACTCATCGCAAGCTTCAAGGTAATTTACCAAAAATATTATAAATTCTTAGGTGTTTTACCTAAGGATGGTAAACTGCCGAGCAGAGAGTCGTGGACCGGGCTTATGGGTTCGCTCAGCGGCGTGGTGGTGTTGGAGGCGTAGACACTCGACGTGTAGGATGGCCAGACGTTCAGTAGCGCCATGACAAGCTGCCCAAAACTCGCTGGAAATAATAAATAAATAAATCATCATCATCATCAGCCTATAGTAGACCACTGCTGGATATAGACCTCCCCCAATGAGCGACACAGCACCCTGTCTCCATCTTGACGCATCTAGCACCTACCGGCAGTCTTTCGCAAGTCGTCAGTTGAACGGAGAGTGGCTGCCGACACTCAAGGTGGCTCCGTAAAATTCAAAGCACACACTTCACACAATCGTTTAAATCTCTGCTTGCAGACCAATTTCATTCTGTCGTTGAAAAGCCTGAAGGATAGGATTCATAACGAAAGCATCCGATAGAGAACCAAAGTGATAGACATCGCTCTAAGGTAAAGTGGCAGTGGGCCGGCGATATCCCGCGAAGAACCGACAACCGCTGGGATTAACGTATTCCTGAGTGGAGGCGACTCGACACATACGTAATGTAAAACGCCCTCCGACCAGGTGGGATGACGACCTGCGAAGGATTGCAGGCAGATACTGGATGCGACAAGCAGAAGACAGGGTGCTATGGTGCGCATTGGTTAGGCCTATATCCAGGGGTGGACTACTTTAGGTTGATGATGAACCGAGTTAACTTCTTTGTGATGTAAGAACTCCAACGTTTCACTCCTTAACGAGGGACCAACACAAAAAAGGTTCGTAGTTAACCCACTTGCATCCGTGATGAACTAGGTACCTAGTAGTTGCTATTGATTGCATGTCAATCGCTAGGTACATTTTCGGAAAGCGGTTTTGCACAAGAAAGTTAAGAATCTTACCGAAGAATAAGCAGCATTTCCAAGGTAGAACTCAATAATCACCAAACCAAATATAAATACAAAACTCATATTTTCAGACTTCAGTTTTTAGTTATTTTATTTCTTTTTGCTTACAAAATAAACACTTCAAATGTGACCAGTAAAAATGATATTTGAATTGTTTATTGATACTTAATCATAAATGTAACATCATAGCAATTTAAAGCTAAGTCGTTACATTATGCACATAATAAAAATTTAAATCACAAAAAGACAGACACAAAAGAAAATACTTAGTAAAAAAAACAGAATAATCACAAAGGAAAGGAATCACATGAAATCACATACGAGTATCTTTAATTAAAATAGACAGGCCCAAATAACCGATAATAAAAATTTAAAAAAGGCTTTTTATATTATATTATCCTATAATTATTTTCTTTCTTTCTTTCTTAATTATATATTGGCTTTGGCTATTTATTATCAATCAAGATGTTATTGATTTTCTCACTGTTAATACCTCACTGTGGTTAATGCTACAGTGCGCTTGCACATCACTACAGTTTCGAATTATCTTCATAACAGAGGTCTCTGGCATCAGCCTTAAGCACGTGTTTAGGGACAGTCACTGAATAAAATCATTTCTCTCAACATTTTCGGAAAATCTACCACACCAACCGACGACTATCTAACATTAACATTTACCATGTTATCTAACTGCTTAATGCATATTTGTTTGCCGGTCAACACTCTTTGTTCAAGTCTTATCAACGGCTTAAACAGGGCTATGAATTAAATTGAATATTAAGAAGGAATGTAGATGTTTTAAATTTTATTAATTAACGTTTCTACTTACTTAAAAACGCGACCTGGACTTGGAACAGTTTCCCCTTCATTTTTGTAACTGTTGTCGACAAATTTCACGGAGTTTTTACCCTGTTTTTCGGGAGTTACCGGAGTTCCCTGAGTTCTCTGATGTTTTCGCACACTTGTCGTGAACTCTTGGAGGCGACTACGCGATCTAATTTCGACAATTGTACATTACATAAGGTGTAAGAATAAACATTGAACTAGATTCGCTTCTAAAGCCTAATGCAAATATTTTACTGTTGATAGTGGTATCATTTTGGTGAACTTAAACGAGTACACCTTGTGTTCTGCTTGCTGTATTATATTGGCAACATTTTTTTATAACTTTACGTTCGAACGTCGACATCGAAATTTTTTGGGATACTATTTAACTTCTTACAGATTTTCCAGAGGGTTTACGCACTATAGTAAAAAAAAACCTTGATTTAACGATGTCGCCGTTTTCAAAAACTTTTTCAAAAACAATTACAACACTCACAGTCTTTAGAATAAAAAAATAAATAAATAATGGACCATCAAACAGTCCGTCCGTTAAAATGGCTTTGGAAAATATAATAGTAGAAATAAATATTTGCGCAGTCCGATTGAACCACATACGAGTTAACCCCTTACTGCATGAATTATGAAGAAGGTTCAATAAAAAATAGTTTTATACACAAAATATGTGTTTATTTATATCTCACAAACCATAAGAAACCGAAACAAAAAAAATACAATTATTATATAACAAGTAATTACACGAAGCCATATATGGCTTCGTATGCAGTCAAGAAAAAATATGTGTTGGCATATATGGTTTCGTATGTGTTTAGGTGAAAAGGCAGTTACACTTTATTAAAATCTCTAAAAGAGTTTCGTTTCTCATTATAGCACAGATATTATGTATGTACCTGGCATTTTTGAAAGAACGGAACTTTGAGCAGTTTTGATAAAGCTGTCGATTATTTTTTTTCTAAATAAATCATGGACCATTAACACAGAAAATATAATAGTAGAAATATTTGCGCAGTCCGATTGAACGCGAGACTGCAGGTAGATGCTGGATGCGTCAAGCTGAAGACAGGGCGCTATGGTGCTCATTGGGGGAGGCCTATGTCCAGCAGTGGAATAATATAGGCTGATGATGATAATGATGAAAAATTATTATTAGATGCATGTTTTGAAAATGTATAGGTGCTGAATTCTAAAATTTATTTCAAATTTCCCGCTAGAGACCTTGTGACATCCTAAAAGCTAAAAAAAAGGGGAAAATGGACGTCTAAGCATCAAACAACGTTTAGACTGTAACAAGAAGAACCCTAATCATTAACAAAACTACTAATTTATATGTAAGTATGTTAATAAAATATTTATGTAAAGATTACTAAATTAAATAGTGCTGACGTGTGGTGTCAGCCCATGGCATGCCAATAGTACAATATTTAATTAATTCTAATTGTGGAAAACTTTTTTACGTTTATAAAACTCGTTTTGTGCGAGCATTTTTAGTTACTATTATAGAAACTGGGTGACATCAACAAAACTCAAGACATATTATAGTGCAGTGTTTGCAACAACATGCTATAGAAAGAGCTATGCTCGGAGTTTCTCTGAAGGATTGGATTCGTAATGAATACATCCGACAGAGAACCAAAGTTATCGACATAGCTCTGAGAATTAGCAAGCTGTAGTGGCAGTGGGCCAGGCATATCTCGCGAAGAACCGCGACAACCGCTGGGGTAAACGTGTTCTTGAGTGGAGACCGTGACTCGGCAATCGTAGTGTAGGACGCCCTTCGGCCAGGTGGGATGACGACCTGTGAAGGACTGCAGGTAGATGCTGGATGCGGCAAGCTGAAGACAGGGCGCTATGGCGCTCATTAGGGGAGGCCTATGTCTAGCTGTGGACTACTATAGGCTGATGATGAGGATGTTTGCACCAACACAGGTGCAATAGATTTAAGCAGGGACGGACCGTGAGTCGGGGGCCCAAGACGAAGACTGCTGTTGATATCAATTTGTCGTTTTAGTGACCAGGTTCGATTCCTGGGTGAGGCAAGCGAAGTTTAGAAAATCTTTGAATTCATTTTTGTTTCTTTTTAATAATAAAGGAATGTTTCCTTTGAGTTAAAATAATCTAAGGCTTTAAAGTGGTTTCCAATCAGGGGCCCTTGATTTTTTCCACCCTGTATATCAGTCAGTTATCTAGTACTTATACCCATTAACCTAACACAGCTATGCTTAACTTGGGGCTAGATGATACTGTGTGAATTATCCAGCATATTATTAATTCAACGCTAAGAGGCGACGTGGAAGGCCCAGGATGAGATGGCGCGACGAGGTCGAGGCACATCTTCCATCATGGCCTGTTGCAGCGTTGGATCGCGAGGAATGGAAGGAGAAAGAGCCTTTGCCCAGCAGTGGGACAATAACGGCTTAAAATGAATAAGTAATATTATAAATTCATTCTTTCAAAATTTTGCTTCGCTACAATTTTTCTAAGACAATGAGATGCCTTTTCTAAATTCTTGAGATGTCCGACGTCACATGCTGATAACACCCAAGATAATAAGTTGAATGAACATGGAGACAAGGGCGTTTCTGTTATTTATTGAAGTAATTCCATTGTCAGACTGATACTGCAGAACATACGTAACACGTTTTTGTAGATATTCATCATCCTCATCATCATCAGCCTATATTAGTCCACAGCTGGACATAGGCCTCCCCCAATGAGAGCCATAGCGCCCTGTCTTTGGCTTGACGCATCCAGCATCTACCTGCAGTCTTTCGCAGGTCGTCATCCCACCACTACGTTTACCGAATCGTGGTCTCCACTCAAGAACACGTTTGCCCCAGCGGCCGTCGGTTCTTCGCGAGATATGGCCGGCCCACTGCCACTTCAGCTTGTTAATTCTCAGAGCTATGTCGATAAATTTGGTTCTCTGTCGGATGTATTCGTTGCGAATCCTATCCTTCAGAGAGACTCCGAGCATATTTGTAGATATGAATGCTAGCTTTTGCCTACATCTTGAATTCGGACAATACAATACAAAACAAAAACGCTTTATTGCACATCAAACACAGAAAAAAAACAGTAAAGAATGCACAATGGGCGGCCTTATCGCTAAGAGTGATTTCTGGACATTCCATTCGAAAGATATCACAATTTCGAAAATGTAAGTATTAGAAACTAGCTGTTCCCGCGGTTTCACCCGCGCACGGTTAATTCATTTCACATCTCTAGGTATAAAGAGTAAGTAATTCTTTCTAAGCGATAAGGCCGCCCATTGTACTTGTCGCATATAATGTATTTTTTAATAATTGATTTGATTATGGTGTACAATAAAGAAGTTTTGTATAGTATTGTATAAAGAGTTATTTTTCACGTTCGGTGTCGGCGACGGAACCCATAACCTAGTTATAATCTTATTAATTAGAAAATAAGGTTTATTTTTGTATGAAAGGTTACACAGAATAGGCAATAGTACTCGCGCCTCCAATTACGACATAGATTACGATATAGTTGTTATGGACCGTACCTACCTAATTATGTACATTTTCTCGAACGATTGAAAAGGAAAGAAAAGGATAACAGAAATGTTCTAGAGTTTAGAAAGAGGTAGGTATAGCCCAGTAAATCGTAGAATATTCTAGTAAGGGTCGACGGAGGTATAAAAGGCGAGCTTGTTTGCGAGTTAAGTCAGTTCTAATTTTGAGTTCTAATTTTGAAGCAGTTCCAATCAAGAGTTTCTATAGTGAAGTGAGTGATTATTTTGAAGTGTTCAGTAGTTTTGCAAGTGGTGAATAAGTCTTAAGGGAAATAAATAGTGAAGTACAGTGCAGTGACTTTGTTTTAACCCTAGTAGGGGATCTCAAGAAGAGCTGCCACTGGAACAAGAGGACTTTTATTCACACCCCTGCAAAGTTAGCCGAGGAACCCTCCTCCTTTCCCCGCAAGAGGCCAAGGAGGACCGTTTAGAGTTGCTGTACCTAAACCTACGCATTCAGGGGTGCGTGGCGGCGTGCGCTAACCAGCCACAGTAAAAAGGAGTGCACGTCGAAATATAAGTACCGGAGAACTCTGGCTAAGTTGGTATACGAGTCGGAGAACTCCGTCCTTAACAGTTGGTCCTTCGAGTATCGGATCCCTGCGAGAAGAACCCAGTGGAAGAACCCGGAGAAGAAAGAAGATCAGGATGCCGGTCACAAGGTCACAGAAGGATGCTCCCTCATGCCCACTGTACCGTCCAGAGGAAGAGGACGAGGCAGTTGCAGGGCCAGAAGGGGTCACGTCTGCGTCACGGTCGGGCATATCAAGGACTACGGGAACTTCACGGGATTCAATGAGTACAGCAACAGAAAGAACCTCGGCTAAGGAGGCTACTGCAACCACGGCGGCGTCCGGGAAGGGACAGCATAGTGAAGCCGCACAGAAGACGACCAAGAAGACCAAGGAACTGGCCCCGGAAAAAGGAGTAGGTGGTTCAGCCACGACCTTGAAGCCGGCGGTGGTTGGTCGTCGAGCCTGGTCCACGAAGACCACGAGTTCTTCAGCCAGAAGACGGGAGCTGGAAGCAAGGGAAGAATTGGCACGCCTGGAGCTGAAGCAAGCTCAGGCTGCAACAAAGCTGGCCCGTATCAGATTGGAACTGACCCAATGTGATGATGAAGACTCTGTGGGTGAAGACCAGGAAGAAATGGAGTTCAGGACAACACAGGTGCAGAACTGGATCCAGACATCCATATTGGAGGACGACGAGGCAAAACGAGAGCAGCAAAGTACGGACCCCCCGGAAGAACCCTGGAGGGTGGAAGCTGAAGAGAATCCTTCAAAGGCAGGAGCTGCGATAGAGATTCGAGCTCTGACGACGGCCTTGAAGGAGGCTTTCTCCGGAGGGAAAGACTTCGCATCGCAACCGAAGTACATCCACGAGCTACCCTACTTCGACGGGAACAGCAGCGAGTGGACAGCATTCAAGGTCGTCTACACCGACACGGCACCTATGTTCAACGACGTCCAGAACATGGCTCGACTGAGAAGAGCACTGAAGGGCAACGCAAGAGAAGCTATCAGGAGTCTGCTGTACTCTGATGCTCCTCCGATGGAAGTAATGGAAGCCCTCAGAAGAAGATACGGAAGACCTGATGCACTGGTGCTAGCTGAACTGGACAAGATCAGAGCATTGCCGAAGATTACGGAGAATCCGAGGGACATCTGCATCTTCGCGAGCCAGATCAGCAACAGCATAGCAGCAATCAAGGGAGTAAAGAAGCCACAGTACCTGCATTCGCCGGAGATGGTGAAACAGATAATTGAGAAGATGCCAACAGTTCTCAAATTTCGTTGGTACGACTTCGCTGCAGCAACAAGAGAGGATGATTTTTCTGACCTTTCTCTTGTTTCAAAGTTCCTGAACACAGAAGCGGATAAGTGCGGGGCCTTTGCAGTACCAGAGGATAAGGGCGGAGGCTTCAAGAGGACTAAACAAGCGGCGCACTCGACCAAAGAAAAGGATTTCAATGAAAAGGATCCAAAGAAGGCGGAGCGGACTTGCCCATACTGCGAGGGCAGTCACTTCCTCCTGGACTGCCAGAAGTTTCTAAAGGCGTCGGTTCGAGATCGCTGGGCAGCTATTAAGAAAAGTCGCCTCTGTTTTAAGTGCCTCCAAGGGAACCACAGGAAGGAAAGCTGCAGGAAGCCGTCGTGCAAGGAGTGCAAGAGGTGGCATCATCATTTGCTGCATGTCGAGTATGAAGACAGGACTTCAAGGAAGAATGAAGACGACATCGAAGCAGCACCAGCAGAGGCATCAGGCGTCACTGGGTCGGTGAACTCAGTGAACAATGAAAGGGCGTACCTGAAGATTGTTCGAGTAGAAATCTTTGGGACGAAGACATCAAAGAAGATATTGGCCCTCTTGGATGAAGGGTCAACAGTGTCACTTCTGGACAAGAAGGTGGCAGAGGAGATCGGTGCTCAAGGGACCAAGGAAGAGCTGGTAATCGAAACAGTTGGCGGTAAGCTCATTAAGAAGAAGGATTCACAGGTGCTGGACCTCATGGTGAAGGGGATTCATCAAGGGCAACGGAAGACCCTGAGGAGAGTCCGGACCGTGGATAACTTGAAGCTGGCACCGCAGTTCTTGGTCAAGAAGAGGATTCAAGAATATCCGCACCTGAAGAAGATCGCCGATATCCTACATTACGAAAGGGAGTCACCACAGCTACTCATCGGACAAGATAACTGGGAGCTGATCGTGACTCAAAAAATAAGGAAAGGGAAGCCAGGTGAGCCAGTTGCTTCCAGAACAGGACTTGGATGGGTGCTTCATGGAAGTGATGTCGGAAGGTCGAAGCCAGTGCACTTCCTCAACACGTGTTTTCACATCAGCGTGCCGGAGGAAGAGATGCATCAGGCCATCAAGGACCACTTCGCCATCGAAGCACTCGGAGTGCAACCCAGAAGGCCAACGACGGACTCTGAAGGAAGAGCACTCACCATCCTGGAGAGGACCTGCAGAAGACTAGATGATGGGCGCTTCGAAGCTGGACTCTTGTGGAAAAATGAAGAGGAGCCCATGCCGGAAAGCTACACGTCTGCAGAGAATCGCCTTTTCAACATCGAAAGGAAGATCGATAAGGATCCGCAGTTGAAAATGGAATATGGAAAACAGATTCAACATCTTATCGAAAGCAACTACGCAGAAGAAGCAACCGAGGGCTTCGAACTCAGGGTTTGGGCATCAAACCAACCTGAGTTACTGCAAGGAGTGAAGACTGAAGCAATAGAGAAGACAGAAGTGGACCTCGGCGAGAAAGAGAAGAAGACTCTGGGACTACGCTGGTTCACGGAACGAGACTCTATCGGCTTCAGGGCAAATCTTCGCAACACACCAGAGAAAATAGCAAGGGGGCTCCAAGTGCCCACGAAGAGAGAAGTCACCAGCGCAATAATGTCGACCTTTGATCCACTCGGGTTGGCATCGCCAGTTCTTATTCAGGGTAAGAAACTGCTTCAAGGTATCTGGCGGATTGGCATCGGCTGGGATGAAGAAATCGAGGAAAAGGAGTACGCAGCATGGAAGATCTACTTAGAGAAAATGAAGTTGCTTCAAGAGCTCCTGATCCCAACATGCCTGACACCACATCGCACCGAGGGGGAGCTGCATACATTCACCGATGCAAGCGAGACGGCGTATGCAGCTGCAGTATACTGGAGACTAGAACTGCAGGCAGCCCTCCTAGGAAGCAGACTAGCGCATTCAGTGGAGGAGGAAATTGACCTCAAGGTGACGAAAAGGACATTCTGGTTGGAATCCAGCATCGTGCTCTCTTGGATCAAGACGGACCCGAAGACATTCGTGACTCATCGACTGGCAGAAATCGAAGACCTCACGAAGCCTCAAGACTGGAGATGGATCCCCACAGCGCAGAACCCTGCAGATGACGCGACGCGAAATGTGCCGGAGAACTTCGGCTGCAACCACCGGTGGTTCATCGGGCCAGACTTCTTAAGGCATGAAGAAGTCCACTGGCCTGCGGTGAGGACCTTTAGGAAGGTCACCACCGGCGAGGAGAAGACAATGGACGTCACAGCAGCGGTACGACTAATCTACCCATCACCAGATCCTGAGAAGTTCTCATCATGGAAGAGGTTATGGCGAGCCACGGCGAGAATGCTGCAATTCATCAAGATCTGCAGAATAAAGGAGAAGGTCAACGTCAGCCAAGCAGACCCGGACTGGAAAAAGATGATAAGGAAGCCAAAGAAGGCCGGAGAAAGGAAACCATCTTCTTCAACACGAGGAGATAAGTACATACCACTGGAAGCAGAGCTCCTGGAACAAGCTGAAACCTTGCTACTAAAAAAGAGTCAAGAAAGGAGCTTCAGTGAGGACATCAGGCGTCTTCAACGGATGAAGCAAGTAAGGGTCGATAGCAAGTTAAGGAGGCTCGACGTGGTACTGGAAGATGGACTCATAAAACTGAAAGGAAGGATCGACGCGATACAGGGTGTGATAAGAGACTACAAGCGACCCATCGTGCTCGACAGTAAGGAGAAAGCAACGCAACTCATAGTAGAGGAGTTTCACCGCCGCTTCACTCATGGGAACCTCGCGACAGTCATGACCCAGATAAGGCCACTCCCTACCAAGATGCACCTGGCCACGCGAAAGGATACACCAAGTACAACCTGGTCCAGATGGGTATACCCGGATCATCGACGTAAAGAGGAGGAATGCTGCACAGAGCAGCTACGAGGGTGGTGCTGTTGGTGCCGGGAGAGTCGCCGAGCCAGGTGGATGGTGCGAAGCACGAGGGGGAGAATGTCGGCGACGGAACCCATAACCTAGTTATAATCTTATTAATTAGAAAATAAGGTTTATTTTTGTATGAAAGGTTACACAGAATAGGCAATAGTACTCGCGCCTCCAATTACGACATAGATTACGATATAGTTGTTATGGACCGGGTCGTACCTACCTAATTATGTACATTTTCTCGAACGATTGAAAAGGAAAGAAAAGGATAACAGAAATGTTCTAGAGTTTAGAAAGAGGTAGGTATAGCCCAGTAAATCGTAGAATATTCTAGTAAGGGTCGACGGAGGTATAAAAGGCGAGCTTGTTTGCGAGTTAAGTCAGTTCTAATTTTGAGTTCTAATTTTGAAGCAGTTCCAATCAAGAGTTTCTATAGTGAAGTGAGTGATTATTTTGAAGTGTTCAGTAGTTTTGCAAGTGGTGAATAAGTCTTAAGGGAAATAAATAGTGAAGTACAGTGCAGTGACTTTGTTTTAACCCTAGTAGGGGATCTCAAGAAGAGCTGCCACTGGAACAAGAGGACTTTTATTCACACCCCTGCAAAGTTAGCCGAGGAACCCTCCTCCTTTCCCCGCAAGAGGCCAAGGAGGACCGTTTAGAGTTGCTGTACCCAAACCTACGCATTCAGGGGTGCGTGGCGGCGTGCGCTAACCAGCCACAGTAAAAAGGAGTGCACGTCGAAATATAAGTACCGGAGAACTCTGGCTAAGTTGGTATACGAGTCGGAGAACTCCGTCCTTAACATTCGGTATTTTTGGTGAATGGGAACCTCCTCCTTTTTTGAAGTCGGATAGAAGTAGTATATTATTATGTACCCCAAGCACTAAATACTTTCAAGAAATAAATTCCCAACGCAGCGTTCGTATGCGGAATCGAAAAATTATCGTTTAGTAATATTTAATGCTTGGGGTAAGTACCGCTTGACAATGCCATTGAAAAGTACCTAAAAATGCCTGGAAGAGATCGCTTTTATGACGACCTCTGTGGCGCGGTGGGCGAAAGTCGCCTGTGACGCAAGAGGTTGCGGGTTCGATTCCCGCCTCGGAACAATTGTGTGTACGATCTGCAGATGTTTGTTCCGGGTGTTCTGGTCGTTATATGTATAATAAAAAAAAACTATCTATGTAATCCATTGTATTAAGTATATCAGTTATCTAGTACCCATAACACAAGCTCTGCTTACCTTGTGGCTAGATGATGCTGTGTGGATTGTCTTGTCCAGCATTATTTATTATTTATTTTATTTTACTTGTCGCATGTAATTGTATTTTTGTACCCCAGATACAGAATCTGGGGTACAAAAATAAATAAATAAATAATGCTGGACAATTCACACACATTATCTAGCCCCACAATACACAATACAATAACGTATTTTTGCATCCCCCCATCTCTCGTGCTTGTCGATATCTGCAAAAGCCGTTTTTATCCGCTAGAAGATAAAGTAAATTGAATTTAGAACATCGTGTGCACTAAGTTTGTGAACTATATAGGCGCGGCTGTGGCGCGTGTTTAGGCTGGGCAGTGAATGCATTAAAGAATAGAATAGAATAGTTTATTTGTATAACTCAATACACAAAAACATAAAACAAACATGTATAAAAAAATAAAAATAAAGGATAAACAGATTTTTGTAATTGAGTCACAAAACGGACTCTATCTCAGCATGGGTTAGTTGTAAGCATGTTACAACCAACGCTGGTCTTCCGGTAGAGCCGTTTGGTGACGTCACGGAAGACAACACAAGACAATATAACAAAAAACAAAAGACAAGACTAAAACAATAAACTATGACAACGGATAGCGGTTCTACATAGAATAAAAATTAGGCAGATAAGTAAGTTTGCGTTTTAGTTCATATACAAAAATTAAAATACAAAAGATAAAAATTGTAAAATTGTAACATGTAAAGACTGAGTCGTTCGTCAACTCACACCATGAACCTTGTCCCAACTGGTGTGAGTTGACGAATCGTAAAAAAGCTATAACTCTTCATTCTGCAACTCACACCACTTTTACTTCGGGTGAATTTTAGTACAGTCAACCAAAAAAGTATTAATAAAATAATTGAGAATGGGCATACTTATTATACACTTTTGTTTGACTATTAATTTAAACTACACTTGCCAGCAAAAAAAAACTAAACCTCCATCCTACATACATACATCATAAAAAGAGATCTACATACATCACATGAAGTTTTTATCTATTCAAAGATAACATTCTGATGTAACATCACAAAAATCACATCTAGACAACGGTTTTGAATATTAAATATACATATAGTAACATTCTGTGTTGATTTAAGAATCATCATAACTTTATTTTATCTGTATACAAACGAGCTGGTAAATATAAGTCAATAGTTGAGTTTCTATAAAGAGAGAATTTATAATGCAAACAGTATGTGTGAATTACTGACGGGTACAATAAAATTTAAGACTAGTTTTATAATATCCCTTTTTTACAGGAGCTATGCGAAGCCTTTCGGAGGTCGATGATGGTGTCCGAGTTAGCAAAAATATTATAATCAACAATTGATAAGTGGGACAATGAGTCCTAATTTGCAAGCAGCAAGTCATTGATTCGAGGAAAATTAAGAACAATAATTTTGTTCAAGGAATCTATTAATTTATTTACCTTATTAATAATTATATATTTACATTGTCAGATATAAAAAAAACGAACATTCATGAAAATACTCCAACAAGCTACTAACTCATCATCATCAGCCTATATCAGTCCACTGCTGGATATAGGCCTCCCCCAATGAGCGCCATAGCACCCTGTCTTCAGCTTGCCGCATCCAGCATCTACCTGCAGTCTTTCGCAGGTCGTCATCCCACCTGATCGGAAGGCGTCCTACACTACGTTTCCACTCTAGAACACGTTTGCCCCAGCGGCCGTCGGCACTTCGCGAGATATGGCCGGCCCACTACCATTCAGCTTGCTAATTCTTTGAGCTATGTATGTCGATAACCTTGCTAGCTACTAACTACGAGTAGACTTAATTCTGATGATTTGATACTAAGTTTAACATTAACAATTTTACGTTTTTCTATGTGTCCTATCCAAAAAATTTAAATTTTGGCTAGGACATACCTACATACCAACATATAAATCTAGTTTGATCTAAGGAATTCGTTATATGAAATTGTATGATACCTCGTAAGCACGCATTATTTTGTAGGATGCCGTCAAAGATGATGTTTCGGGTGTTTTCTATCTATAATAAAAATATCTATCTATGTAATGTATTGTATTATATATCACTTATCTGGTACCCATAAACAAGCTCTGCTTAGATTGGGGCTAGAGTCGTTCGTCAACTCACACCATGAATCTTGTTCCAACTGGTGTGAATTGACGAATAGATAATGCTGTGTGAATTGTCCATCATTATTTAGTCTATATATTTATTATTGGTTTCTCAAACCTATGCTAATGGCTTCTTTAGTGACTTAGATAGATGCTTCTGTTTTGTACTCGATTTATATAGATGGCGCGGCGCCTGCAATTTTAATTTAAGCAATGAGTGTTATTGTAACATTGAAATTTGCATTCATATTATTAGCAGGCGCTAGGAATATTCTGCGTTTTTATCGGAATTAGGTGAACTTTACACAACTCTAACGGTACCTAGGCTAATAGGTTAAAAATATTTATTTACTTGTTCATAAAAAAACGGGTGGAAAAAACTGCATTACAGGAAAAGAGAAAGATCAAATTAAACCACACAAATTTAATAAATAACGACATTGAAATACATTAAAATTATTTTTGCAATATTATGTACCTCAAAAACAAACAAAACACATGCGGGAATACTTCGCTAATTAAACCAGTTTAGTCGTAAAGCGGCAGCGGCCTTACTAGTCATATCACTGCGACAGGGCAGTACAATAAAACATCATCAAACATCATCAGCCAATGCAACTCCAGTGCTGGACATAGGCTTCCCCCAATGAGGGCCACAGCGCCCTGTCTTCAGCATATGTCTGTGTGGTTCCGGCCTAGTAAAATAAAACCCTCCTTAAACATGCCTAAATATCTCATTTATTTGTTCTTAAGAAAAGCCTTCTGTATCTCAGTAACCGAGAGTCCCTTAGTCTCGGGCACGAAGTAGTAGCTATATCCGGAGCCGATGAAGCAGACACAAGAGAACAGATAGAAGACTGGGCCGAGACCGACGCTCTCGACTAGAGGGTTGAAGATAAGGAGAGTCAGGAAGGTGAAGATCCAGACAGAACACATTACTATACTGTTGCAGAAGCTTCGGACCTGGGGAAGAGAAATACCGATTTTATTAAAATGGTTCATTAGAATAATAAATCTATTGATAACAAATAATATTACAAGTCGGAAAATAATTCTTATATATAATTAATAATAAAATCGTATATATAATTAATTAATATATAAATAATTTTAAAATATTTAATTTTTGCACTACTACGTAATTTTATTAAACCAATAAAATATACTCATTTGATACACAGAAGCTAAGTTATTGATTTTAATTTCAATCCGAGAACCTCTCACTAAAAACAACGAGTCATAAATTTGTAAGGCAAACCTCTAGTTTTGCTATAACAAAATGCAAAGTCCCAAGTTACCTCTGGCAGAAACACTTCAGCAGCCAGCACAAAGGGTATTGTCGCACACCCAGTGGTATAGACGAAGCTGTAGATATAGATGAGGAGGGCGGTGCACCAGGGCGGGAACCAGTGGAACTGCAGCTGGGCGCCGAGGAGTAGGGTGCAGGCTCCGGAGAGGGTGCCAGTCACCATGAGGAGCATCTGGAAGAGGGAATTATATTATATATAATAGTTTACACTTATACATACTTATCATTATGTTATATAATTTAGTGTGAAGTTTAAGATTATTCTTTGTACTGTAGAACCTATTTAATTGACATGCCAATATTAGTGATGGTAAATAAATTGAATTTACTGAATTAAAACGGATAATGTTGGTACTTTTTTAACGGATTTCCAAAAAGGAGGAAGCTCTCAATTCGACTGTACTTTTTTATGTTTGTTACCTCATAACTTTCGACTGGACTGGAACCGATTATGATTATTTATTTTTATTTGAAAGCTGATGCTTCAGGTACAGGTCCCATTTCAATTTGGTCCAGTTCTGACAATGTCATCCATGAGAAAAACATGTAAGTTTTAAATTTGGATTATGTATGTGCGCGACAAATGGACGAATAATTCAATCAATCATCGAAATCGGTTGGTTTATGTTTAAAATTTCGATATACCTACTGTTTTATTTTGTTATGTTTTGAAGTGCATATTCATTAATTCACTATTTCCTCACCTTTCTCCCACATCTGTCAATAAGAGCCACGGTCATAAGGCTCGCCACCAAGAAGTCCAGAGCCACGAATATGGCGCAAAGGTTTGTTGGCAGCGACGGAACAGCTTCCTTGAAGAGTGGCTCCGCGTATACTTGCAGCACCACGCAGCCCATCATGATCGTGAGGATCATGATGGTGAGGACGGTGAAGAGAGCACGCTTTGAGGACTTGGATTTTACTGGAAATGGTGGATATATAGATACTATGTAAGTTATGTATGGTTTTGACAAAGCTTAGAAAAATTATGGGTGTAAAAAGTCAGATTTCTGATGAAAATGCCCTGAATTCTGTAAGAGGTAGATCAATAAATAAATAAATAATGCTAAATCAAACCACAAGTATCTATCATCATTCACTGTCCTGATCTGGTTCTGAAAAATGCGTGACGTATGGATGGGATCCGAGTGAGGCCATTGTCCAGCTGTGGGACGTTCTGATTCTGAGCTTATTTTAAAGTTAGTCAAAACGTACGTTAAAAAACTACATCTTATAAATCGAAATAAACCTTTGTTGTCGTCGTTTGCGAACTTAGAATTTAGTCTTTAACTTACACAATAGTTTCCACGAAGGTTCCGTCCCAGTTTTCAGGTCTATTTCTAACTTTTCTTTCGTTGTCATCAGCTGATTAGCTATCTCAGGATCTGAAAGAAACAAACAGACAACCATTAGCTACAATTTTCTGATCTTTAGGGTACATACGAGTAAGTTGACAGCGGGCGGCGGCGGCGGCACGAACTTGTCGGTAGGCTAGGCCAAAATGAATGCTATCTCAAATGATATAATGCTTATCAGGGGGAGGCCTGCGTCCAGCAATGGACCAATATAGGGTGTTGAGGATGAGGATGAGGAATGTGCGAAAGAACGCGCTAGGACAATGATTAATTCTTAAAACGACCGCTTAATAAAGTGAAGAGATTAGCACAAGGTTTAATATAGAAAAACAATTGAGTGTATATTTTAAAAATTAATTAATTTCAACTTGTTCGCGCTGTTATACACGAAATTCAACTCAACGAGGTTATGACGCCATCTAGCGGTAGGCTGAAGAAGCTCGACGCGCTCAAGCAGATCCTAGGAGGCGGCCTAACCGCCATATTTAATTTTGTATTCTTTCGACTGCGACGCAAAGCACAATTCTGTAACCTAGATATAGGAATATACGTTTTTTCTCAAGTTTAATACATCTAAATCATTGAAGACCCACCCGATGACCCCCGTAGCTAACACAACTGTTGATTAACGAAACTATGTTAGGAACGGGCCAGCCTGAGTCTTCTTTTTCCGTGTATCATTTATTTTCGCCCAAAATTGGGCTAAAATCTCTGTTGAAATAAAGTTTGAAAGCTTGTATTTTTCAAATGTACACTTTTTTACGGTTTTGGGTCTATACAAACATAGATAATGACGAGATAAATTGATATTATCCTTAGTTTTGGATCAACGTCAAACAGTGTAGTAATTGCCCTTCCACGTTTGTATGGGAATATGAGCGACTCGTTTAACCTTAAGATATCTCAAATATCTCAAATCTGATAGCTCAACTAGATAACTAACATTTTCATTGCCTTTTTGGTGATATCCAAAAATCCGCTGGTGGGCCCCTGCGTGTAAAAAAGACTTACCATCTGACACCTCCAGCATCATTTCCAGCCTTGGATCGAGCTGCAGCCTCAGCTTGGAGATCTCAGCTTCCACCTCCTTGGAGTCCACGTCCAGGCGCCGGTAGAATGAAATGGACTTCGCTGCTTCCTGGAAATCAAAGTCAGAGCTAAATCACAAACTAAGGCATAGCTCTAACATGATGAGTCGAGACAGATTTTGTCAGTTTCAGTGTCCCAGTTTTTAACATAGACCACACAACAATTATTAGTCAATAGTGATTTTAGAACATTTGTATTTCACATTATTCAAATATATTTATATTTAAGGTTGCCTGGAAGCGATCGCTTCTAAGCGATAAGGCCGCCCATTGTAATTGTACCCAATGTATTTTTGTAATGATCGATGTGACCACGAGTCCACCGTCGATTTGATTATGGTGTACAATAAAGATTTTTTGTATTGTATTGTATTATTCATATATTAACCTTATCTCTTCCCTTCAGCACCAAGTAGGCTGGAGACTCCTTGAGCATCATCAGCAGCACCAACGAGAGCACAGACAGAGCCAGGTGCGTGTGCACCACCTGTGTGTAGCTCAGGTGTCCGCCGAGAATGTAGCCGATCAGAAGACCTGTAAGAACAAATACAGAAATACAATTTATTGGTTAAATTTATTTACATGTAATTTTTTTCGTTATTATTATAATACAAATTGTATTTTATCATCACTAAGCATGAGAAGACAGAAGTGACTATAATAATGCTGGAAGAATAGTTGCTTATTCAACAAGAGAACAGAATTTTTTCTTTTAATCTGATTTCATAGCGTATTTAATACACTGTCATTTAGCCGTAAAAGCTATTTATTAGCTTTTCTATTGCTAGGCTTAATGTTAATTATTTTGCATGTATTTAAGCTGTAGGTATTCCTTAAATTAAATAAATAGAGATCTATTTTTGTTGAACGTGCATTAAATCCCGAGCTAGTGAAGCAGTCTAGAGTAGAATTGCGAGCGTAGCGAGACGCTCTAAAGTTGAGCTAGCGAGGGAATTGCCTTAAGACAATTGTTTGTACGATCTGCAAATATGTTTCCCGGGTGATCTGGGTATTTTCTGTATAGGTACTAAAAAATATGTATCCATTTAATATATTTTATCACTCATACACAGTACACTACACAAGCTCTGCTTGGCTTAGGACTAGATGACAGCATCATCTAGTCCCAAGCTAAGTAGAGCTGTGGATTGCCCAGCATTATTTATTTAATTAGAAGGCACGAAAACAGTTATGTTCTTGTATGAGATACAAGGGGACTATGGCAAAACAATTTTATTTTCGGGGAGGCAAAATCAGCATTGGAAGAATGGCTGCTGAGGAGGATGGTGGTAGTTTTCATATCTCACCTAAGGTATACCCTGATGCAGATCCGGCGGTCATAGCACCACGTATGGAGTCGTGTGAGATCTCCGATATGTAGATGATGGAGACGTTTTGTCCTGCGACACCCACACCCGCTAACATCATGGCTAGCAGGACCAATGTCACGTTGGTGGTTAGGGAGATTATTGTCCAGGTCAGCTGAAACGAGAATTATACAAAAAAATATTATTTAGCACTCATTTATTTAAAATTCTCGTAGAAAAAACATTTTTTATTATAGAAAATACAATAAAATATTATAAAACTATGCTACAGTAAAAAATATATTAAAACGCTATAGAACACCGACCGCGAAGCTCTGCTCAAGCGGCCGGTGACTAGGGCTGCAGAGAAAGGAGCTTCCTGAGAATGCGTGCTGAGTCCAAGAGTACCGCTTTTTGGATCTGGCCCTGGATTATTATTATTATTTAGTTAAAGACAAGCAGCTGAGAGCTGATGTCTATATCACCAGTGCTAGATATTTTTCACTACACTAGTTTTTCTCTTATAGTGGTGCTATTGTGCGTTCGTATCCAGGTGGTTAAATTGGTGATTATACTCCTATTTCAAATTTATTCAATGAGAACGGTCAAACAAATAACTACTTATACTAATTCATTAATATTAAATAACATAATTAACGAATGGGCCCAATTTATAAGCTCGGAGTGTCGTATGGAAGGGATCAGAGTGTGGCCATCTGTGGCACGTTTTGAGCTTATTGTAAAGGTAGTATGTAAGATATGCGGCCAGAGCAGGACTGGCCGCATATGTAAGTACTAACTACCTTTACATTATAATGACTAAATTCAGACATTTACACCGCTATCAGGCGCTGGCCGCAAAATGTGATTGGGCCAATAACCTCGCTGATAATCTTGGGCACTACCTCCTATTAGATAAAAGCCAATAAAGCACTTATCAGGGGGAGGCCTGTCTCCAGCCGTGGACTATTAAAGGCTGTTGAGGTAAGGTTTTAGTAAAATCGGGCACCAAGTCGAACGAATCGTCGCTTTTCTCTATCAATTCGTAATTTCGGAGTTATTTTAGTGGATGTTTTCGTTCAGTTCTGTTCAGTTCAGTTATTTATTGATAAGAATATTCTTATAGTCAAACATAATAATACAAGTAACAAAAAAATACACAACAAATTACAAATCATACACACAGGAGTTTACAGGGGTTTCTTATAAATAATTTTATAATTCTTTTTCTGGTAATTTTACCAATACATAATTAATTATTCATATCAACATTTTATTATAATAAATATTATAAATAGGTATTATAAGTGTGGATCAGCGACATTGGCGTCATCTAATTTGTCATTTAGGAATTCTTCTAAGCTGTAGTATGCCCTGTCCACTAGGATTTTCTTCAGTTTGTTTATGAATATTGCAGTTGACGCGGCACTAGTAATAGAGTCCGGCAGGTTATTGTATATTATGACTCCTATTTAATCAATTTTGTTTTTCAGTTTGATTAATTTAATTTTGGGTAGCTTTAGTCGATGACGATGTCTAGTACGGTAGTTGTGGGTATCAGCCCACGTCGGGAACTCCTTAAGATGACTTCTGACGAATTTGGCCGCTTGCAGAATAAACTTTGCTTGGCAACGTCAGTATTTTAGTTTCCTTAAAGAGCTCCCGAGCGGGATGGTCCCACTCCACGCCGCACAGGATTCTGATCGCACGTTTCTGAAGACGGAATGGTTTAAGACGTTCAGCCGCTTGTCTCCACTCAAGAACACGTTTACCCCAGCGGTTGTCTGTTTTCGCGAGATATGGCCGCCCCACTGCCACGTCAGCTTGCTAGTTCTGTCAATAACCTTGGTTCACCTGTCGGATGTATTCGTTACGAATCCTATCCTTCAGAGAAACTCCGAGCATAGCTCTTTCCATAGCTCGCTGAGCAACTACCTACTATGGGTGGAACGAACTCTCATCTGTGGTTGTAAGTATGCCACCTGTACAAAGCTCTATTTAATAACAAAAATAGCGACTTATCAAACAGAACAAATACCCAGAGGCTTAAGTCGACTATAGACAAGATAAGCGGGTGACGCTACCACTTTTTATTGTTTTTTTTCTTATTTTGCCACGTTGGCAAGCAAATATGTCTATAAATTGAATAAATACACTATTTATTTAGTTTTTGTTCTTATTATCTCGTAAATCTAAAAGAATAAGTGTAGATTATTAGGTACTTTGCTTGAGTGTGTTGTTGATTTGTTTTGAGGACATGAATTCGTTCGTTTTCTATGTATATCAAACAATATCCATCTATGTATATTGTATTATTTATATCAGTCATCTAGTACCCATAACACAAGCTCTGCTTAGCTTGGGGCTAGATGATGATGTGTGAATTGTCCAGCATTATTTATTTATTTAATTATAATGTACGCAATTTACATTTAGGTTCGATACTTTTCCCATTTGGTATTGCACTCGTATTATTTATATCAGTCATCTAGTACCGATAATACAAGCTCTGCTAAGCTTGTGGCTTGATGATGCTATGTTCATTGTCTATGAATATTTATTTATTTATGCTATAACTCACCACATAAGGCAGTGCAAACAGCATGGTCGCATACTTCCTCCCCAAGCTATTGAATACGTAGCTGCAGAAAGGACTGACAGCGAGTCCGCCCACGTTGGTGATACTGCCGAGGAAGGACAGCTGGAGTGAAGACATGGGCGCTGCGAGGACGGTCTCGTTGGACTTGAAGACTGCTGTGGTGTACGACGGCCAGGCGCAGACAAACCCGGTCTGGCAGGCCAGGAAGCAAACTGAAAGATATTGAGGTATTTATTATACACTCATTTATTTAAAATTCTCGTAGAAAATACATTATTTATTATAGAAAATATAAACAATTAAATATAAATCTATTATTATGTCTCTCATTTACCATGATCTCGGGCCATAAAGTGACCCGGTCCTTTGGAAGGCTTGCGTGGGGCCGAAGCCAACAGCACAGAGGGCTTTGAGAGAGTTAATTTAAAGGCGATGGCTACACATAGCGGGTATCATCCTCGGGTGCAATATGAAACACCCAAAGATGGTATCCGCCAGGTGTAGAGATAAATGAAAGAAATAAAACCAGGCTATTGTGATGGATGGACTGGGTAATCGGGCTATAGGGGAGATTGCGGACGTGTGCCATAAACAAGTCAATCATAATGTTAAGAGTGGCAGACGGTGGCTTGCCGAATGCTGGATGGGTTCCTTAAAAAGCCGGCGTAAATTACCGGAGAGGAACAACATCGGCGCAAACGACTGAGGAGTGAGGAGAGAGGAGAGAGGTGCGGCCCCGATTTCACCATCACGAAGACTGCTCGTGAGCTGGTTTCCTCACTATCACGCCATTAGACACTTCCACCCCCGAGTCTACATCTCTATTATTATTTTGAGCCATTATTATCCCACTGCTGGGAAAAACGTTATAGCTGGAAGGCTGGACACGGACTGCGCTTTTATGAAGCACTGGACGCATTTTCATAATGCCATGGATCTGTAAACGCAGGAAGTGTCCCTTCCAATAAAAAAAAAAGTTTTATTTTTAGTTTTGTAATTACATAATGTCTTAATTTACTCTTTACTCTTAACTCTCTATGGTTGTAACATGTATTTTGTGAAGCTGAATTAAATAAATTGAATTGAATTGAAAGGCCTCCCTTTTCTCCTTCCACTGGTCGCACAACAATTACAAGTTAACCTTAATAATACTTGGTAATAAATTAATAATCATAGATTACATTTAAAAAACTCATTTATGCTTATCTATACTAATATTATAAAGAGGATAGGTTTGATTTTTTGTTTGTTTTTTTGTAATGAATAGGCTCCGTAACTAATGGACCGATTTGAAAAATTCTTTCACCGTTGGGAAGCTACACTATCACCGGTGAACATAGGCTAAGTATATTATATTTTCAAAAAAGTTAGGGATCCGTACTAAAAACGTGCGAAGCCGGGAAGGTCCGCTAGTAACAAATAAAATCATAGGGCAATGCACAATGTATGTGCTCGTAGGTACATGTAATATGAATAAGACTGTGTAATGTGTATCCTTTGTTATTAAATAAACTTTAAGTATAAAAAAACCAGGTTTGGATAAATTAAAGGTTTGAACTTACTGATTATGGTAGCGCCACATTGTATTAGGAACTCTGACGGCTTTATTTTTTCTGGTTGAGACGACATTTTCACCACTTTGATATTATAATTAACTTTTTGGTTTAGCCCCTTGTATTAAATTATTATTAATTTATACACACTATCATATACATATATTACTTGTAATTTTTAAAGAAATATTTATTCCTTGAATAAATTCTTTATAACTTTATTAAAATATAACTTTAGCTGACTAGATGATTTATACATAAGACAATAAAATTTCACATTTGAGTATACTTTTTTGGTTTAACATAATTAACCGTGGGTCGATGATTTTACCCCATAATTTAGATATGTAAACATTTACAAATGACTAATATCGACTTTCAAAAAAAGAGATTAAACTTTTTTTTTTTAAGATCTCCCTCTACTTTTCGCCTCAGTTAATTGCAAACTAACGAGTCGCGTCTCGTTTTGTTGATTAAATACAACAATACACTATCCCTATTATATATTATTTGCTTGCTGCCACGTTGTAGTAAAGATATGGCAACTGTGTGTTGTTTGTGACACTAGCTTTGACAAGCGGATTCTCTTATAAACCACATTTATTTTCACTGGTGAGCGTTTTGCGTCGACTTATAGACTAGAGATTAATATCATCATCATTATCAGCCTATAGCAGTCCACTGCTGTACATAGGCCTCCCCCAGTGAGCGCCATAGCGCCCTGTCTTCAGCTTGCCGCATCCAGCATCTAACTGCAGTCTTTCACAGGTCGTCACCCCACCTGGTCGGAGGGCGTCCTAGCCCTCCTTGGTGGGAGCACCAAAAAAATCAAATCAAATTATTTATTTGCTGAACCCATTATTATAGGTACAAGTCAGGTCTTATAACTAGAGTAGTGTCACATGTATTCAACCCGCAAGCAGATGTGCAAATATTAATATTATATTACAATTTAATATAAACACTGTGATTTAAGGTACTCAAGTAAATCAACAATTAAAATAATCAAGTAAAATAAATTTAAGGTACATTCTAAAATAAATAGTTAACTTTAAGATTTACAATCATTGTCAAAGCATAATAAAGATTAATATATTCTTAATATATATTTATATATATTTATATATATTTATACTATAGAAACTAAAAATAAAATAAATTAAAATAAGTTAAATCTATTCGGATGTAACATCTCGTGTAATTTTGGTAGAAATACACTACACAAGTTATTTTAACCATAAATTATACTATAGAAACATTTGTCAAGCAGCCACTCTTTTAATTTTAGTTTAAATAAATTGCCATTGAGGTCTTTAATAGGTTCTGGTAACTTATTAAAGATAGTAATGCACATATTAAATAATTTTTTTTAATAAATCCGCTTGTGGCATTGCGGTTTGTAAAACAAATTATCAAATTTTGCTCTTTTCTGTCGAGTGATAATATCCTTACGTTTGGTAAAGTGTTGTGGGTAGGATTTTACAAACATGCATAATGTCTCTAATGTACATGCAAGGTAGAGGCATAACATTACAGCTCTTAAACAGAGGCTTGCAAGAGTCACGAACCCAAGCCTTGTTGATAACTCTAAGGCATCTCTTCTGTACTCTGAAGACTTCGGCATCGACAGAGTTACCCCAGAGGAGCAGACCATAGCTCAGGGTCGAAGACACATGCCCGTGGTAAGCTGCTAAAGGTGCGTCAAGGGTCAAACTTCCAGAAAAACAGCACTAGACCTTCACTCCTGTTTATCAGTCAGTCATTGCACGGCAATACATAAACAGTAAGAAATTATTTGATATTCAGCTTTCCAAAATTTCACGTAAATAGTCCCAGCTTGAGCGACGCGCGACGACGGTAGAACTTGAACAGGGTCGAACGATGTATCCCTCCTTCACTCGTTCATTGGTAGAACATGGCACGGCACATACAGTTCGTTCGCCGATCTCCAAACAGAGGGTAGGATGAAATCGGCTGATAGCCTTACTTAATTAAACTACCCTATTTTTATTTGAGCAAAAACCGAACAGACACGTTCATAGTTTTAGTTATACTTCGAATTAATTGGCACGGAGAGACTATCGTCCCAGGGATATACTCGGTTGTAGGTATGTGAATTTGCACTCTTGAAAAAACGACCAGATCAACGTGAACAAAATATCTGCAGATCATACAAAAATTTGTCCCGAGGTGGGAATTGAACCCGCAACCTACTTACTACGAAAAAAGGTTTTTTTATTAACCAAAACATGTGTTAAATCAGGTAATAAGTAAATTTTATTATTAATCAACATGCTTGACCGTTAGTCGTTATGCAAAATTATTTGAGAGAATTACGTGCAATAACTTTACATTTACTAAGGTTTATAACTGATAAAATCGTCAATATTATAGTAACACTTACAAATTAATAACAACTGAAGCCTATACATGAAAAATAAAGGTTTCCTTGTTCAGATACAGAACCCTAAGCATTGAATAAACTGTTTGTTAACACATTATCTGATAGCGTCACTTACCTATTTAAATAATGATAGGTACTGTTGATTGCGAGAGGTGTCAGATCAAAACGTAGTAGATGATCCATAGGGCCATTCCTACAGCGACTTTTTGTAGCGATACAGTCATCAGATCTATTATATTTTTGATGGCCTCAGTGGCGCAGCGGGCGAAGGTCTGCCTGTGACGCAGGAGGCTGCAGGATCGATTTCCGCCTCGGGACAAATGTATAAACGATCTACAGATATTTGTTCCGGAAGACTGAGTGTTTTCTATGTATAACCAGACCACCCGGAACAAATATCTGCATATCGTACACACAATTGATCCGAGGCGGGAATCGAACTATTATTGAAATATTATTCTATGGGAACTGATTTTTGTGTAATGTATATGTTATATTCCAGGTCTAGAAATACCTGTATGCAAAATTTCAACCCGTACCGGTTATTAGCCAAGTTATTAGTTATTTCGGCGTGAAGAGGTAACAAACATCCATCCATCCAAACTTTCGCATTTATCCTACTTAATATTATAAACGTCAAAGTTTATAAGTACGTGAAAGAGTAACAAACATCCATCCATCCAGGATGGATGTTTGTTACTCTTTCACGTAAAAACTACTGAATGGATTTTAATGAAACTTTACAATAATATAGCTTATACATCAGAATAACACATAGGCTACTACATAATTTATAAAGATATTGGTATTGTATATTATCCAAAACATCTGTCACCACGCGGGTGAAACCGCGGGGCGCAGCTAGTAATAGGTATTATAACAATACATATTAGGTATAGAGAGTTACAATCAAATATTAATAGAGACATATTAGAACTAGTATCTACAATTGAAGGATTGAGCTAACTGCAGACTTATAAAATCTACAGGTAGCTAAACTTAGCTTAAATTTGTGACGTGTCCAAGAGTATTATAAGGTCTGAAATAAATAAAGCATTTGATGTTTGAATCCATGTCAACACCAGTCGGCGCGCGTCCCCGCGACGCTGGCTGCATTGCCCCGCTGTATGGCAATGCTGATGCGTTGCGCCAGATACTCACCAGCTCTCGGGTCACGCGTCGCTTCGACCAGGTGCTCAAATAATTTTATAAAAACCCGGAGATACGTGTATGATTTGACGACCTCTGTGGCGCGGTAGGCGAAGGTCCGCCTGCGACGCAGAAGGTTGCGGGTTCGATTTCTGCCTCTGAACAAATATGTGTACGATCTACAGATAGTTTTGTCGGGTGTTCTGGTCGTTTTCTATATACTAAAAAATATAGTAAAAAATTCTATCTATGCAATGTATTGTATTATGTATATCAGTTATCTGGTACCCTAGTCGCAAGCTAAGCAGAGCTTGTGTTATACAAGCTCTGCTTAGCTTGTGACTAGATGCTGCTGTGTGGATTGTCCAGCATTATTTATTTATTTAAGGCAGCCCATTGTTCTTGTCGCATGTAATGTCTTTTGTAATGAACTGTATCTGATGTACAATAAATTACTTTTGTATTGTAGTGTGCTACCCTTTTATTTCAATTCTACAGACAAGCCCACGAACTCAAATGATTTCTACTAATACTAAAGTGACATCTAAAAGACACACAATCTTGTTCTTAATATAGATGTGACTTGCATGTGCTAATAATGGCCACTGATATGAATGATATAATATACCTATAATTATTATCGTTTCGTTATTATTTATGTACATTTTGTACTACGAACAGTTGATCTTTCAATGTGGCGGTCATCGTTAACGGACTCCCCTGGGCCCTAATCCTACTAACACAATCGCCCCGCGGCTTCGCTTGGAAATCTATGTGTCAAATGGTTTATAAACTTTCCTCTTGAATCACTCTATCTATTGAAAAAAACCGCATCAAAATCTGTTGCGTAGTTTAAAAGATCTAAGCATACATAGGGACAGACACGGCGCTATTGCGCTCATTTGGGGAGGCCTATATCCAGCAGTGGACTAATATGGGCTGATGATGATGACGATGAGGGACAGAGAGAGAGCGGGTAGCGACTTTGTTTTCTAATATGTAATGATAGGTAATACTTAGTTTATGTTTTGTACTGCAGCAGCAAATAAATTAATGTCTCGGTCTATAATAATTATCTCATTGTAATATTAAGCATCGTTATGATAAATAAATAATTAGCATTTTTCTTTCAAAGATATACCTACTCTATATGTAGAGATATAGACGACCGATGTGGCGCGGTGGGCGAAGGTCCGCCTGCGACGCAGGAGGTTGCGGGTTCGATTCCCGCCTCGGAACAATTGTGTGTACGATCTGCAGATATTTGTTCCGGGTGTTCTGGTCGTTTTCTATGTATAATAAAAAAATATCTATCTATGTAATGTATTGTATTATGTATATCAGTTATCTAGTACCCATAACACAAGCTCTGCTTACCATAGGGCTAGATAATGCTGTGTGGATTGTCCAGCATTATTTATTTATTTATTTAGTCTACTTTCAAAAAACTAAATTTAAGGGAGGAATTTGCACTGCTAACTTTACCACAATAGGTTATGTGATCACAGTGATATTTAACTTCCTATTTGATCTGTGAACTCATCTGTAAAGCTTTTACAAGATTAAAAAAAACCAAATTGGATTAAATATTTATTAAATATTTTACAGTAAACTTATCTATATTTACAGAAAGAGAGAGAAAGTAAATTACTATTAAAATACTTTACAAGAACTTCAGAACTTACAGTTACAAAAATGAAGAACGTATCAATAATTATTCTGATATTATAATTGAACAATAATAAGAATAAGAAATGTTTTATTTGGCCAAAAAAAACAGGCTACACAATTAAAGCAATAAACACACATAAAAAAACACAGTACACAGTATAAAAAAACATAAATAAAATAAGCCTACAGAAAATAAAAATAATAATAATACATGGCTACTGTGCTAGCCTGCTGGCCAAAAAGGGTCAAACTCAGTTCTGTGCTGAACCACGCGTGGCGCGGAACAACGCTGGTTTTCAGTATGAACCTTTTTCAAAAAAGAATAGTAAATAAAAATTATAATATACACTTCCAGTTATTCGTAAAGATATTGAAAAATATAAATAAAATTCTTGGCAGTGTTAAATTATCACATTTCTACCCTCAAATTAGTGTAAAATCAGGACTTTCTTTATGGTAACTACGTTCATTTAGAAACTATTAATTTTTTATTGAGGCTAGTAGATAACAAGCCTTATTTTCATCATAATTAATCATAAAATAAATGTGGACAAGTTTAATCCCTGCAAATCATATCCAAATAAAAAAATCCCGCATTACACTAAATTCTAGAAAAGCCTCTATGTAGCACAGTAAATAATTACATCTAAAATTTGACGGACCTCCTCGTTCGCTGCCACAAGTAAGATACCATGACGCTGCTCATCAGCGACCCTAGCAGCACCATAACGCCTCCCCAGGTGGCTGCCGACGGGGTCATGCAGAAACCATCAGGTTGTGGCAGGTCCTCTGCAAAAACAACTCTCAAACCTTTGCTGATGGTAGTCGAAGGCTCATAAGTCCTGTTCCCAATATGAATGACGTCACGCCTTCGTCTCCTAGGCTCAATAGACCCTGGGTTAGGACAGACGTCACAGTCGGTCTTGCAAAGCTCAACATCGCATTGAATAATCAGGTCCATCTCATCAGGGAACTTAAAGGCGTTGAAGAATGCGAATGCTATTATCGACGCTCCTGTATTTCCTGTTTCCCTGGTCTTCTGGAATGAGCCGAACAGTTTCGGTTTGAGGACACAGCCGTTGCTGTCTGTCAGAGGTACAACGTGACGGCTTTCAGAATCTCTAGCGACACATTCTCGAACGAAGATGTCAAAGCCAGGGTCGCCAGTTACCGTGACGACTAAAGTCATAGTCTCCCCAATCTTGACTAGTCCATTAGTTTCAGGAGCGAATGGACCTCTTCCAGTCTGGATGTCCAACCTAGCCATAGCAGTGTCTCCGCTGAAGTTACTGGTGATCTGGTTGAGCATGCCAACGCTGAGAGAAGACACGAGTTGCTTCGTCAAGTTTCCTTCCCATAGGCATCTCACACGGCGAATGTGATCCCATACTTCTTGGATTCCTGGTTCGTTCTGGAGAACGAGCACGTTCTCTAAATAAGCTTGACCTTCATTCTGGAAGTCGCTGAAGAACTTAGTACCACAGGTGTTAAGACTGACCGTGAAGGAGAATTTGACCTGGTTAGAGTTTTCTCTGACATAGACGCACTCTGGTTCGTTGAAGTGATCTTGAGAGTAGATGATGCCGTTGTAAGGTTTGTTGAACTCGATGTTGATGGTCATCATTTCCTTGCCGCAGTCGACGGTGATGTCGTGGATGTGGGGCGGGTGGCGGTCGTCATCACCTGTGGTCTGGGTTTCTCCGAAGCTTCCGCTGGCGCTTCCGCCGACGGTAGACCCCGTGCTTCCTGGTTGTACGCTTGGGACGTAAGGGCGCTGGGTTGTGTCGGGTTGTGGTTGGTATGTAGGCTGATAGCTAGGTTGGGGGTTGGTTGGCTGGGGAGGTTGGTAAGATGGCTGTGGTGGATTAGTCTGAGGTGAAGGCTGGTAGCTCGGCTGCGGCTGCTCGGTTTGCGTAGGCTTGTACTCCGACTGGCTAGGTTGGTACGACGGTTGAGTTGGCTGACTAGGCTGGTATGATGGCTGGTAAGGCGCTTGGGTCTCAGTGTTCGGTTGATATGATGGCTGAGATGGTTGGTAGGTCGGGGAAGTTGGCTGACTAGGTTGGTACGACGGCTGACTCGGTTGGTACGACGGCTGACTGGGTTGGTAGGCCGGTTGGGTCGGGTTGCTGGGCTGGTATCCGGTTGTATCCGGTCTGTAGCTCGGTTCGCTGGGTTGGTAAGGCGGGCTGGTGGGGGTGGTTCCCTCGTTGTAGGCGGGGGTGGGACGGGAACCGGCGGCGGGGTATCCGGTGATCGGGGGGAGGTAGGATGCTGCTTCGAATGGTCTTGGCTTCTCAGGCTTCCCTCCGTAGTATTGACGAGCTGGGAACACAAACACAGTGCATTAAATACAACATCTTTGTGTATTCGTGTACAGTATTTACAACGCGTTTACACGCTAAATAAACAGGTTAGAATGTGCATCATGTTAGTTCCAGTCCACTTAAAAATATGCATTTTCGCAGAAAACATAAAAAATCAGTTTGAGCCATAATGTCCGTAATTGGCCATACATCATTATCCTTTAAAACCAACCCTTTGAAAGCCATCTGTTGGATGCTACGAGTACGATCTATGTAATGTACAGACTCGTAACACTGTATGTACATTATTTAATATAGAGCCGTATTATGATCATTCGTATGATGTTCGTATGGCCTTTACATGTGTTTAAACAACGTGCCACAAGCATATAATAGGGTAGCGTTTAGTTTTCTCTTCTATAAATTGTTACCCCTTTCATAATTTTAAACACATCTTGTTTAATTAGGCAAAGGGAAGGACAATACAATTAGCTTCATTACTTCACTACGTATCAAGCACAGATGACATCTTTAGATGGATATTTTAGTTCGGTTAAGATTATTGGGAAGAAATCGAAGTTCTGTATTCGTTTCGCAACAACACTATTAATAACTTTCTTATTTTCTTAATTAGCTTTCCAATTACTCCTCAGCATTACAGTAGTACTAATTGGTTAGACTACGAGCGTCATACACAGGTCACAAGGATTTTAGTAGTTTTATATTTCTAGTTCTATTTCTCAGCACCTTTCCTGTTGCTGGTTTGATGCTGGAAGGTCTGCTGGATCCAGTGCAGCAGGTTGCCGACCATCTCATCGCTAGTCAGGCTGGTCTGATCAGCTGGAAACCAGGACTTTGTCAGTATCCAAGAGGATAAGAAAAGACAAATCTTTGGAATGTGAAAGCGAAAGTTGAAGTAAAAAAGATCTTACATCCCTCGCTTTGTTATGGAAGCTATCTTAAGAGACAAGAAAGTTTTAAGAGATCTGGGGACGAAAGGGATGATGTGGATAATATAGTAGTTTTCCTGTTGTTACAGAAAAGAAGATTATAGATGGTATGGAATAGCTAGGATCAGGGTCAAAAGAAGAGAAGATGTTTTGAGAGGTCAAGAACAAAGGGCCTGATGAAGAAAGACTAGAGTGTAACCCAGCAGAATGATTTCTTTTATATTGTTGGTTAGTGGTCCATAGATGCAATTCGGATTGCGAGCACTTGTTAGGCTCTAGACAGACGGACCGCATTTCAACTGCAATCCAACTGCAATTGAACTGCAATCGTACTGCGTGTTTGGTTTGCAGTTCTATTGCAGTCGTGTAAACTGCACCTGAACTGCAATTTGCGGTTAGATTGCAGTTGAAATGCGGTCCGTCTGTCTAGCTAGAGCCTTAGGTTTGACTTTTTGAGGCAAATAGTAAAGTACATTTGAAGCAACGAAGTAGGTACGAACGATTTGAGGTCAACTTCAAGCTATGTTCAAAAAAGTTTATGAAAGTGTTACATCATGTAGCAAAGCTCTTACAGCTTTGCTACTCGAATTTCGATAAAGACACGATAATAAGTACGAAGGTCGTAAAACTCATAAATCAATGCGTAGAAGCGAAGTGAGGTTGTGAGGTCAGTCATAAATCAGACAAACATTAACAAATAAGAGACCAAAGTTACAGCTACGCAAAGTACTGAATTTATTCAGAAATTTTAGGGAATCAACGTAACAGAATACCAATAATTTATTCCAGTAAACACTAGTGTTTGAGCTACGCGTTTATTGGCGACATTTTAGGTTTCATATTCCAATGGAAAAGCTATATAAGTTTTACCGGTAGTGCACGTCTTTGTGTAGGTAATTTTGTTATTTAATCATAACTATGGTATAAATTGACATAATGAACCTAAATCACATAATCGCGTGCGCATCTAAAGGTAAATGCTTCCATTTAGAAAGTAACAAAATAATTGAAAGTTAGTATTATGCTAAATTGCAAACTATATTTAGATTTTAATAATTTTATACCTATTGCGTAATTGTTAACTATTATTTCGTATAATGAATATTCATTATCTCGTTTGTGAAGAATGTGGAATACGGTTATATGATTTTAGTCACTTTAGAGCTATTTTGTATTTTATTATTCATTATATATATTCCTACCTTTGAATACGAGTATGTTGAACAAAATTAGTACTTATATGAAAATAATTTGTGTACTTAACTCTCCATACAAGTATCTGTTGAATTTATTTTGTAATAAGTAGTTCTCCACAAGCCTTATTTAGAAGATGTTTTTACCGCTTGTGATATAGAATGATACCCATCCATACCATAAAAGAGCTAATTCGATCGATCGATAGAAAAAAAATCTCGTGCGAAAACCTCAGTTACCTCTTAACTAAAGCTTATCTTAGTAAATGAATTTTCAAACAAGATATATCACAATCCAATATGGCACAGAATTCAGCAGCAAGATAAAAACTCAAGAAATAAATAGCAAAAACCTGAAAGAAAGGACAAGCTGAAAATAGATATATTAAAATGAATAGAGCTGGCATAATACGATGCGAAACCGGAACGCAAATGTCAGCGGTGGTGTGACGCGGGATATAAGGCAAGTAGATAATTATAATCTAGGTGGGTGATAGGTGTGGAGAATAGATTGAAGCAAGGTGTAGATTGATAATAAAATATGTGAAAGATTTTAAAGTAAAAATATTTGGGAATACCTATGTTACTGAGAAGACCAGACAAGCCCTTAGTTAAGTAATTGGTTTTGCCATTACTGCACCACAGGAGCGCAAAACAGAGACATGATGGAATGGAAGAGCTCAGCAGTGGGACAGTGTGGGCTCGTAATAATAATTGGTTATGAATTATTATTATCAGAGTCCAAGAAATTTCATAATTAACTTCTACAAGGCCCTACGGCCAAGATTCTCCACTCTAGAAGATCGAGTCCCCGACATCGAAAGTTGCCGTTCCATGTCGTCAGATGTCGTCATTTCATCTATGTATAAGTGATTAATTCAAATAATAGAATTAAGATGAGCAAAGAAAACTATAAACAGTGTTTGTTTTATTAATTTAGTTACAGAAAGATTAGGTTAGTAAGATGTCAATAAAAACTTTTATAGCATTGTTTGTTTTTCCTTTTAATGTCTTTATGAAGCTGATGAAATGGAACGCCATTACAAGAAGTTGACGACAACGCTTAGGAATTATTTTCTACAGGACTTGTCTATTCTTTTTATAATACAAATAAAGTGAAGTGTTGGTGTGTGTGTTTGTAATATGTACGTACCCTTTTTGACTCTAGGTTTGCTTGGTTCTGGAATACATAATGTTAGTTATATTAACATAAATAAATATTATATAATTAAAATAATATTATTATCATAGGTATGTTTTAGAAACATGTTTATTAGTATGTTTTTTACTTACAAAAATGATAAGTTATGTTTTGAAACGTATGATATAATTAGTACCTACTCAGGATCAGGAAGCTATGAAATTATTTTGATGAGATGAAGATGAGAACCCACCCTGATATGGAATAACCATCTTTTTTGTTAAATGGGTGTTTCCATGCACATTATTAGTTTGTTAAAGCTTGTTAATCACAAAAATAAAACCCTTTTAGCGACTTTGTTGTATGTTTGTATTTTTAGTTGGTTACTAATATAAAAATCTAGAATCAAGATGAAAGAACACATATTAAGGTAATATAGATAGAAGGCAAAATACAACCAAAATATGTACTTGCGCTAACTTGTAAATTCAATGGTGTCCAAGCAAAAGATTTTCCAAAATATCTACAGGACCACGCTCCTGATTTAGCAGTTTGGTATTTATGATAAATTCTAAATGTCATCGAAAACGGTTCAGCCACTTACGGAATCGAGAGGGGCCGGCGGCTGTCGTATAGCTCACAGCCATACACAGTAACACGAAGCTGCACCACCGCGCCATCTGGAATTAAAGAATTAGATATTAGACATTTTTTATTAAAACTTGATAGAATCTCACAATTTACACAAAAATGCTTACCTACTACTAAAGTCATTTAAAACGGGATATTTACCATGATTTGATTTTTGCATGCGCCATGATCACGGAGTAACAAGTAGTTACTCCGTGATCATGGCGCATGCAACTGTGCCGAAATATTGGATAACTCAAAAATCAAATCATGGTAAATATCCCGTTTTAAATGACTTTAGTATTAATAACCATGATAGTTTCAAAAGTTTTAAAATGCTTACTATTAGGATGTTTGTATGTATTGTAGTAGGATGTATCTTTGTCTTAATTAGTCTCGTATCCTAGGAAACTACGCCTTATTACCTCCTGAACCACACGCTATATCCACCCCTATAACCTCAGTCTTCAAGCCTTACCCCTGGTCTCGCCCCAGGCCCAGCCAGGCTCGGGCTGGCGGGGCGAGACAAACGAATTAAGACTAAGGTAGGTACGTCCTAAAAATAACTCTTTTAAACCCGTTGAAGAAGAAGAAGGCAGGTAGAAAAGGCCTCGACATTCAGCCCACCCTTTGTAGTGTAATAAAGTTTGTAATAAATAAATAATAATAATAATAAACAGAAGAATACAAGATTTTGTAGGTTTCATAATGACATTATGTTTGATTGCCTAGCAAAAAGTTAATCTATTATCTCGCTAAAATATCAAAAACGGTAAATCGTTCTTGTATGCGATTAAAAATAACATTCTGTAGAAAATACTGGTGTCTCACGAAATCTACTGCAAACTAGATAGATAGATAATTATTGCACACTAAGTATAAAATGACAACGTAAAATAAAAACTTTAAAAATCTAGATATAATTGGCGGTAGTAACTAGTGCTAACCTATTACTATTACCTTTCAGATAGGTATCATAGCTAACAGTAACTAACGTCACGCAAAACCTTTACTAAAACCTAGTCTGGATTTTTTCGAAGTATCAACATTACGCAATCCATCTCACGATAGTAATTGTATATTGTGCATTGATTCTCACACGTGTCGCTATCGCGTGCACAATGCTGCGTGATCTGGTAATGGTGGTGCTAGACGCGGGGCGGTGCGGTGCGGTGAGATACGGTACGGTGCGGTGAGATATGGTACGGTGCGGTGAGATGGGTACGGTGCTGTGCGGTACGGTGCGGTGAGATACGGTACGGTGTGGTCAGATGCGGTGCGGTACGGTGGGATACGGTACGGTACGGGTACGGTGAGATGCGGTGTGATACGGTATGGTGCGGTGAGATACGAGATTTTACTTTGGCATTCTGCTACTCACACTTCTGCTGTAAAACAAACGGTTCCGCTGATTTTTTTCAAAAAAGAATAATTTCAGAGTTCATTTATAAATTCGTCAATAAATGACTGTCTATGTCTATTCGTGTGGGACACCGCAAACAGATATAGAATACACACTATTTTTGCATCTAAAACAATGTAAATGATTGGGGGATACCTGACAGTTTGTAAATAAGGATTATTGAGATTTTTTCAAGACATTGTTTCTGCTTAAGCTGAAGACAGGGTGCTATGGCACTCATTAGAGGAGGCCTATGTCCAGCCGTGGACTAACATAGGCTGATGATGGTGATGCATTTTCTGCTGTGCAGACTAATAAAATACGAATACCTATGTATTTTCAGTCTCCGATAAATACAGATATTGTATATTCAGTAAGAAAAAAGATCAATGAAAAAAGCTAAATCGGAATCATAATTAAGCACAGCTAATTTTATAAGCTCCGTAGAGAGGCCAGCGATTAAACGTTCATTTTTATGAGCTGTTTTCGCAAACGCAAAACACACAGTTTTGAATTATCATTAAAAATGTAGGTACTAGGTAAGTATAATAGAATATTATTCGCATAACAATGAGTAGATAGTCTTACACAACAATAAAGCGTTAAATTGTTAATCAAGATAAAATGCATGCAAATTAATTAACGTTTTATTTCAAAACGTAAATATTTTTCTTCATTTTAAAATTATTTGTAACCTCTGATGCGATTCCATGCAATAACTTACAAAGCATTATTTTATTTCATAAAAAATAGGATTTTTTACGATAATAAAATAATTATAACTTTCGAAAAACAAAAATTTTGTACATTTCTTCATGTGATTCCGAACCACAGAACAGTGTATTCTCTGTTCTGTGTTCCGAACGTTATTAAAACGTGTACTTTCATATTCTCTAAAAACGTTGTATTTGTACCACAAGGATTTTTTTTATATAGGCCTTAGGATCAATTTTTACGATTTGTACTAGTAATTTTTTTACGTAGCCTGTTTTTGATATTAATTATTGTAGTATGACATTTCACCGTACGTTGCGATATTTTCCGCATCGCAAGAGTGTGGCCGTCGCACAAAAGTACCGATTTAGGTCCTTGACACACCGACAGTTGGTAATTTTTTGGACATTGACAACGTAGATAAACAGCTGAGATATGTTTGTTAGACAAAGCGCGTGGATTTTCGAAAAGGGTAATTTAAACGTTTTGTCGAATGCCTTATGGTGCGTTGAAACAATAGGCTCCATATGACTAAAGTATGTGAAATATTTTGAAATAATTTTAGATTTGTATTTCATAGTGGCATACGAATACACAACAGAATAGAACTTGGTAGTTTTATTTTTATATAAAAATATGTTACTCTACCTACATGCTAGACAGTTGTTAAGACATCCTTGGATGTCCTTGATGTTAATTTGTTATCGATACTTATTTTAAATAGGAAAGGTTTGATTTTTTGTTTGTTTGTTTGTAATGAATAGGCTTCGAAACTACTAGACCGATTTGAAAAATTATTTCACAGTTGGGAAGCTACACTACCCCGGTGAACATTGGCTATATTATATTTTCAAAAAAGTTAGGGATCCGTACTAAAACCGTGCGAAGCCGGGAAGGTTCGCTAGTTTGTAACAAGTCTCTAAGATTAAAAACTTTCGCATGCAGTCTATTACTAAACATTTATGGAAACACGGAATTTGTTTCGACTGACAACCCTCCGTGACTTCCGCAGTTCCACATATGGTTAAGGAAAGCTCTGCCATGGTTAAAGACGAATAAATCTATACATAATAATATTTTAGAGGCTGCTGCAACGCGGTGAAGTGTTGCAAAATAAAGTAAATACAGTACATCGCCTCTCGTATCGAGTAAGAGTCAATTAAAGTACCTACATGGTATGCGAGAGGCGATAGTGCCAGAAAATTTCTCAAATATGATATATGTATATTATTTTGTTATATAATTTAAAGTTTTCGTAATAAATCTGCATTCATGGAACCGATCATAATTACTTTTTTTGTGGTTAGTTTAAAACACTCCTCATTTACCCTGAACAAATATCCGCCGAGACATATACTGATATGTCTCGTTTGTGCGATTTGTTAAAAACATTTGCCCCTAGGCGGGAATCGAACCTTCAACCTCGTGCCGTGCAGGCGGACCTTCGCCCGCTGCGCCGCAGAGGTCATCGATAAATTAATTTTAATAGTTTAATTAACTATTAAAATTAATTTATCGATTTCTTCCTTCTAATTCCGAGAATAGCTTCCAATATTTTCAGTAAAAATTTCAACACCGAGTTATAATATTTTATGTAAGTCTTTGCAAAACACTTAACCCCCCCGGCGGAGTGTTTAGCACTTGCGAAACGGTCGTGAGTTCGGATCCGTGTCAAGATGCATTATGTCAAATGCGTTTGTTTGACATAATAACATGTTTTGTTCCTAATCGCTCATGTAAGGCTTCAGGCGCTGTCTAGGACATCTTACTTTCGTGCAAGTATAAGTAGTTTGTCATCATCGCTGTGATCATTATTTTGTCGTGAGTTCGATTCTAGTTAGGTGGAAATAAATCTTGCTAACTGCGAAGTAATCTTGCTAAATATTAATCGGGCGTTGATATTATTTTTTATTGATCCAGTAACCATTTAGAATTATTTTCAGTATCATTGAATCCAAGCTAAGAGGACTGGCGGAAAACTGCACAGACTAAAAAAGCGGCTTCTCCTATAGATACCTAGATTTTGGGTCACTGAGCTGAGTAGGAAGTTTTTTAACCCTCTGGAAGGCAGCTTTATGTAGTAGTTAAGAGACGTTCAGAGTTTCGTATAACAGTGTCCAATTTTGCACCGAAAATCGAGAAAGCTAAATAATTTCCATATTGCTACTGCTACTATGATAATCTTATTAAAAAAAATCTTATCAATATGTATCTTTATCTCGTACAAATTCCGTACGGAAATCATACAAAGGCGCATTACAAACGAGAGGATAGGTTTAATATCCGTGGGAAGTCGGAAATGTAGGGTCAAACTTGATACTCTTAAGGCTACCAAATTGTATTCTTTGACATTGTTCAAATGTTAATATGTACGTACCTACAATAACAAACGTAAGCGAGGACTAAATTAGGATTAACTTTTAAAACCGTAAATTTGGTATTAAAATTATTGAAAATTATAAAATTTTATACGAAATATTTGAAAACTCAGTGCCACTATCACTCTCTCTCTCTATATATATCTTTCTCAAAGATTGTCATCATCATCATCATTAGTCTATAATAGTCCACTGCTGAACATAGGCCAATGAGCACGTGGTATCTATAGAATATAGTACCAAGAACTATCTTTACTCTCGAGACTTGTGTTCTCTACAGGGTGCCACGTAACTTCTGTACTAACCCCAGGATCCTCTGAGGCCCCGTTAGGCTTCCTAACGGGGGGGATCCTGGACTCAGAGGATCAAACAGTGAAAAACGATTATTGAACTACTTACGTGTTCTTTTACATACATTCATTGCATTAACATGATTTGAACACGAATAAGAAGAAAAAAAGTTTTTAAATTTTTCATTTAAATTCAAAATATCCTAAAACAAAATTCAAAGTCTCGTCCGTCGGGGCCTCGGGGTGCAGAATAACCCCTTTCGGCTTAGTACATGTTTCGTGGCATCCTGTATAATAAGTTACGAGCAAAAGTTAATTTTACTATTCCTCTGCCTGTCAGTACATAGGTTTTTCATTAATCATGACTAAGACATGACACAGTGACATTGCAAAACATTTGGCACATCAGTTCACAGGTCGTCTGCAATAGCTTACATAACACGCATTGTAGCGCCGCCATCTGCCAGTGGCCGGAATGGGAACTAAAGGTAAAGAGGTTACTTTTAAATTACTACATAATTCATAGTCATCATATCGCGTTGAAATTTAATATGCAAAAGTTTGGATGGATGTTTGTTACACATTCATGCGAAATTTGCTGAACCGATTCCTTATAATTTTTAACCAACTTTGAAAAAAGGAGGTCTATATTAGGCAGTGTTTGTTTATGGATGTTCGTCGATTTCTTCGTCTATTATGGATTGATTTAGATGATTTATTGCAGTTGTCTAAAGGATAATTCCGAGGTGGTCTCATAAAGTTATTCCCGAGTAGTTATTTTGCAAACCTTAAAAAAAGTTTAATATTAAAAAAAACTAATAAAAACATAATAATAAACATTTAATAAGAGTTTAATTTCAGTAAGGCATTTAAAGTCCGTTTTTACTTTTTTCAAAACATATATAACACATGGTACTTTATATCCCATAAATATAATAAATAAGAAAGTTTGTATATTGAGATGTTTGTAACCGCTTCACACCAAAACTCCTGAACGTATTGAACTGAAATTTTGCATTTCTAGACCTAGAATAATATATATATGAGCTATTTTTATCCCGGACAAACACGTACGAAACAGCAGACGGAAGCTAGTAAATATAATTTAAAGCCTAAAACGAAAAAACAGAAAAACGCGCGCGACACCGCAGGCACAAACTAGTTTCTAATAAATCGCTGCTAGCGCCACTGATAGTTGAACAGATAAGTTTTGCATGATTTGTAACTTTGTAGCTTTAAACAGAGAGTTAATAATGATTTGGCATTTCGTTTATGTAATACAACGTATTTTTTTCGGGGCGTTGTAGACGGGCGGTAATTTCAACGCTCATCAAAAGTTTGTTTCTGATGAGATTGAGACCCGCAAGGAGCTTTCTTTGCGTGTTATAGAGCCAGTAGTGCTCTTATAAATATAACTAGTACCTAGTGCTAAAACCGGACAAAAGCCTTATTCAAAGTATAAAATTTGGTTTGTCTAAGTGCTTATTTTGTAAGCCTAAAGAAATAAAGTTTTTGTAATCCGAAATCATGTCAAATTGGATTGATATTTATGACACATTTTCTCTACCACTCTCCTACGCTATAATTACATTGTAGCAGATGCAAACATTAGAAACGAAAATTATTACGCTTATTGGAATTTAGTTAATTAGACGTTATAAAAAATTGCGTATTGCTTAGTCCTCAGTTCAAGGCGGTCGGATCGATGGATATCTATCAAGATAACACTTTTATTATGCTTACACACAAATAGCACAGGAAAAATGACAGATGAACAGAAACAGTAGATACTTAAAATTATCGATGGGCACGCCATATAGTACGTCTAAATGAATATGTTTCGCCATTTTTACGGTTAAATATGTACCGCGTTTTTACTTCAGCGTTCCCGCCCGTCTATTACACCATTACATCAGAGCATAGAGGTCAAGATGCGAAACAATGGGTTCAAACTCTTCACACTCACGCCCACTTCACGCACTATAAATCAACACTACCTAAACAGAAATTGTTGTGTACATAAATAAATAAGAAAACTACCAACAGCTAAATAAGCATCAGCATTTATGTAGGCATTTTTGTAGGTAAATTGAGAAGTCATCATCTCTAAAAAACTAAGTCACTTCCGCTGTCTGTCTGTCCCTACGTATGCTTATCTTTAACACTTTGAGTGCTGAAATGACACGGTATGTGTTTTCTACAAGTGACTAATATGCGTAAATCCACACTAGCGCAGCGGCTGAGAAAATACAGATCTTTGTGACTCAGCACAGCCGTAATATTTTTCGAACGAAACGCATGTGCAACGCAACACAAGCGCTGTGTAGAGCGGCAGCACGAATTTTTTAGGTTAAAAAAAAGATCGCAGTCGTCGAAAAAAAATCGCAGTCAAAGTGTTAAAACTACGCATTAGATTTTGATGCGGCTTTTTTAATAGATAGAGTTATTAAGTATATAGTAGTTTGTACGTGTTTGTACACATAAGTGATGGTGGTCAAACGCTTTGCCATCCTCAATAATGAAAAGGTGACGATCAAAAAAGGTTTTATTTTGTATTTGGCTGTATTTTTTTTTTTATGTTCGTCGATGTCTCCGTCAATTATAAACTAATTTAAAAAATTATGTTTCTTATTATGATGAACGATCAAGAGATATTCCCATAAAATTTTGATTCCCGATGGATTACTATTTGTCCCGATTTAAAAAAACTCTGTAAGGACTAAGGAGTTTGAAGTCCGTTTTTAGTTTTTCAATTCAATCAAATTATTGTATAGATGACAATCAAAAATGTATTCTGTTTTCATTTGCGTTGCTCTACTTCTTGTGAAGAAGTAGAGCAACATTATGCTGAGACAGGACCTATTGTTTCGCGTTTTAGAGTCACTTATTGCTTTCTTTATATTTAAGTAAGTAGTTAATTTGTATTTTATACTTATATGTTCATATTTATTTTATAAGTACTATGTAGCAAACCAAGTTGTACCTACAGTTAATCAATAAATGTATTTTCTTTCTTTCTTTTTCTTTCTATTTGTCTTTTCAGAAATGTTCAAGAGAAAAACCATAATTGAAATACTTACCTACAGTTTTGATAACAAAAGTTAAAGTTAAGTTAAAAAAGGAAACTTATAATTAGCCGTTAGTTACACACTATGTTTAGTATTTAGTTACCTAGCTGTTAGTTTTCCCAAAATTATAAAATAAATAAATAATTCATTGATAATTTTAAATACGAGATGAAATACAATACAATTTATAACTACAATAACAACAGTTTGTCGTGCCTTGATCCAACAAACAGTAAACTAGGTCACATTGTACACGACGAGGGTTCAAACCTACTGAATGAGTCGATAATCGAATGAAGTAACCGATGTTAGACTAGACGTTACACAATCGATTCCCAGATCGAATCGAGATGACTCGATTGTTCCGCTGATGTATCGATGTGTTGCGATATGCTATTCTCATGATACGCTTGCGATATGGCGGTTCTTAAATGATCTTTATCATAAATTTATCAGGAAATGCTCTACATAATAAATCTTTGGAAATACTCGAGATATTAAAGACCATTTCAAGTAGGTATATTTAAAAAGAAATGGCTTATGACGACTTTAACCCGACTCAATTGAATCATGTCATCATATCAACATATCAGCATACACATGTCCACTGCTGAACAAGCGCTTCACTCATTCGACGCCACAAATAGCAGTCCTGAGCCGCCTCCATCCATCAACTCCCTGCAACCACTACAATTCCGAATCTTCGAGTCCAATACTTCGTATAATGAAATCACGTTTCTGCCCGTGGCTTTGCATGGTACATGTTTTCTATTTTAAGTCAAAGATATTTTTTATTTATTTATGCCATGGGTACTGATTTATGGGATAGAAAGTATTATTATGATTGATTTTAGGCTTAGAGCTACATCTATGCAAAATTTCAGCCTGATCCGTTCAGTAGTTGTAAAAACCACCAATCCATCCATCGAGACATTCAACTTCCTTCGCAGTTCATACAATATTAGTGTATCAGTGTGAAATGATGCCACATTAACAATGTTGTATGTCTCCGCATAAGCAATCTTAAATTTCACTATTGCTTACACTATTGTACTTCGAAAATCTGTAACACAGCACTTTTCTTGTAGACATCAGACAAACATAATTGGGTCGTAGATTTGTACATTATGTAGAGTGTCAGAGGTCAGAGGTCGGTCAATAAAAGGTCAAGATTAACAGGATTTTTCTTATATTTTACTAAATGCGCCCCGCGGCTTCCCCCGCGTGGAAATCTATGTGTCAAATGGTTTAAAAAACCTTCCTCATGAATCACTCTATCTATATAAAAAACACATCAAAATCCGTTGCGTAGTTTTATAGATCTAAGCATACATAGGGACAGATAGACAGCGGGAAGCGACTTTGTTTTATACTATGTTGATGATATAGTAGGGTCTTTGGATCAATGTCTTGTGCAATATTATTCGTTTGTAAAAATAACAGAGATATTTTCTTGGATGCTAAAAATATGAGCAAATAAAACAGCCAACAGTAGGTACTCATTATCTACGTTATGTTAATATAGAGTTTGTTCGAAAACAGATAAAAGCAACGGGCAAATGATGTAATGAATGTCTATACAGCTGGCTGACCACTTGAAGCTAGCATGAGCTGTTAATATGTGGTGTATTTAGTGGTTTATATCCGGTAATTTTAATTAGCAACATCTAGCCCCAAGTTCAGCAGCATATACGTAATACAATACATTATATATATACATAGATGTTTTTAATAATACATAGAAAATACCCAGACCAGGACGGTACATATATTTGCAGATCATCACTACATATGTAGTATAAAACAAAGTCGCTTCCCGCTGTCGTCTGTCCCTATGTAGGCTTAGATCTTTAAAACAACGCAACGGATATTGATGCGGTTTTTTAAATAGATAGTGTGATCCAAGGGTAAGGTTTATAAACCATTTGTCATATAGATTTCCACGCAGGCGAAGCCGCGGGTCGTAGCTAGTTATTTATATAGTATTATAAAGGTTCCCTGGAAGAGATCGCTTCTAAGCGATAAGGCCGCCCATTGTACTTGTCACATGTAATGTCTTTCATAATGATCTGTATCTGGTATTTTTGTAAGTATTTTTGTATTGTATTGAATTATAAATTTACTTTATTTATCCCGGCGGGAATTGAATCCGCAAACTCCTCTGTCGCAAGCGGACCTTCGCCCGCCACATCAGTCTTCAAGTATAGGCTGTAGATAAAAAGTAAATCTTGCTTTCATCGCATCGCGTCGCTTCAGTGTCGCACAGTGCTAACATAGACTTTCCTTGACGCGGAAGTTGGTGACCTTTCTTCTGCACCTTGTGAATGATGGTAACTCTTCGAAAGTAGTGTTTATTACCTCACACATAATGTACCTACTTATGAATACACTTGCTAAGCGATTATGCACCTCATATTGAACGGTTAGCAATGCTTTAAATTGTTGTGTGGGTTAGTACTATATTTTACACTTAGTACTATATTTGCCAGGGAGTAACAGCGCAATGACTAGAAATCCTCGACCACCCGAGGTCACTCCGCGAAGCCTGTGAAGATCCCAGGAGTATTCTGCGCTTCTGGACGGAGTTAGGCTGGCACTACGCACAAAGGACCAATCGGAGTCTAAGTGCGGAAATCGGATTACACTTACCATACCATACCAAACTATAGTATATTTTTGGGCATGGAACTAAACTACCTCATTATATGAAGACCTCTGTGGCGCGGTTGGTGAAGGTCTGCCTGCGACGCAGGAGGTTGTAGGTTCAATTACCACCTCGGGACAAACTGTGTGTACGATCTACAGTTTGTTCCGGGTGTTCTATTCGTTCTCTATATGTATCTATCTAATGTATTGTGTTAAGTATATTGGTCATCTAGTAAGTACCCATAACACAAGCTCTGTTTAGCTTGGGGCTACACGATGCTGTGTGGATTGTCCAACATTATATATTCATTTCTTTTTATTTATTATGGCATGCTTTAAATTGCCGAGTGTGCCTAATAGTATATTTTTGGACAAGGGACTACCTCATTGTATTTGGTTGATATACTCCCGAATTATAAAGCGTGGTGAAAAACTCTCTACGTTTGATTTCGATGTGAAAAAAAAACTTACCTTCACATTGCTGTTCAATTTACATTATAGTTACTTAATTTTCGCTTTATGACATTTTATATTTGATAAATATTGATATATATGCAAAATGTTTGCCCAATCCGTTCAGTAAGAAAAAAAGCCAAAGGTGTTTCAGCTGGTAAGTCATCGCATTGAACGTTTTAGAATCAGCATGCTAACTTATAACCTGTTGACTGCGAAAAAATAATTTGATATGATTTAATTTGATTTAGATTTGGAATGAAGAAACAACAAACATCCATACATCCATCCATCTAAACATTCAAATTTTCTAGCTGTTGTATCTTATCCTAACACTAAAGTCATTTAAAACGGGATATTTACCATGATTAGATTTTTGAGTTATCCAATATTTCGGTACAGTTTCATGCGCCATGATCACGGAATAATGGATACAATAAAGTTTTTTGTATTGTATATCCCGTTTTAAATGACTTTAGTGTTAATTAACCATGATAGTTTCAAAAGTCTTATCATAACAGTTTTTTTATAGTTGTAGGTAATCTAATCATAACTGAGTCAATTGAACCACTTTTTCTTTCGTAGACAACACTTCAAAAACACGCACACCCAAGTTATTTGCCTTACCATCTTAAAACAGTTTAAAATGTCAAATTGCAAGTACATTATTTACCTTTAGAATTGACCTCAAAATGAAGATAAAACATTTGCGCAAGGTAGAGTTGGCGGGAAAAAAACCAAAAAGGTCAAATAAAAAATAAAAAAAATTAGAACAACTCATAGCGGTGTTCAGTTTGGTTCTAAAAAAAATATTATATCCTATACGCATACATACATAGTTTACCTATAGGTATGTTCTGACATCTGTTTAGTTTTTTAACGAAACAGATGTCAGAACAGAATAAATTAAGAGCATCGAAAAATTAATAAAGTAGTTATTATTAATGCGTTTTTTTATAAAGTTAATTATAAACAATTCTTTACAGAAAATTCAAAATTCAAAAATTCTAAATTAAAGGTAATCTTTAGGCTTGTAAATAAGCACTTAGATAAATCATATTTTATACTATTCAAAAATAATATAATAATCATAGGTTTAGTTACAGGTATTTTTTTACCTATGATTTTCAAAAGTTGTAACTTGATTCTCTGTTTGTCCTTCTCTAAAATTTACAGAATAATTACCTCCTCTACAAACTTCGCTGACTGTACCCCGTTTTTATAACTTTAATAGATGCCTAGATACCTACGCCAGTTTTGCAAGCATCAAGCTGCTTGTCATGACGGGCTATCAATGACAGTTACATACTTTTGTTCACATTCACATCTGAAAGGCGTGTACAGTGCAATACTGTCGACATACCCTAGCCAATAATGTAGGTAACATCTTCGATAGGCATTATTTGCCATAACTAAAATGTTAATCCTAAAGTTCACGTGTCATTAGAGTTTATGAAGCATTATTATCCTACTAATATTGTAAACGCGAAAGTTTGTATGTATGGATGTTTGTTACTCTTTCACGTAATAACTACTGAACGGATCGGACTGAAATTTTGCATACAGGTAGCTCCAGGCCTTAGGTACTTTTTATCCCATAAATCAGTTCCAATGTGATAGAAATAACCCCAAAACGTTTCCAAAGAAATTTTTTTTTTTTACAAAATTGGTTACAAATTTTACTGACTATTATTGCTAACATCTAACAAATTATTAACTAGGTACGGCCTGAACCTATTTACATAATAGGTGCGCTATCTTATCTGAGATACTTTTGCAAAAACCAACAAGTAGGTAATTGAAAACTATAGAAAAACTTAACACTGTATCTCGCTTTTTCACTTTTTTCTGAAAATATGGCGGCAAGTGTCAACAAGATGTAGCTTTAAAACCTTTAGAAAAACAGATGAGTTTTTAGATAGGTACCTCATTTATCAAAATCACTTTACCCGTTTTGATGCCTGTAGGTACAACACAGGAAACAAAAGCCACGGTAAAAACATTATACAAATAGTCGTCAAAAAGTAAACACAGACAAGAGACAAATATTAGCTAAACTTATGCACACGCTAACGATATTATCTAAAACACAGACTTGGAAAAAAAGCCTTTGCAAGATTTGCAACTGCAATTCCGAGATATTGCAACAATGGCTGACTTCATTAGAACTCTAATTAAAAACATAAAATTTGAATAGGCACATCAATCAAATAGGATTACATGGCCCGAATAGTTCACCCACTTTACACGGAAAATTACACGCGGTATAAAATGAGCTTTAAGCACGTTGACTTTAGATTCAATATCATTGTTTATTTGATAATCATTTGACTGGGTGTGAAGCTGCAATGCATTGACAGTTTGAAAACAATTCCATTTTTAAATGGGAACCAAACTTTCTTTTTCAATCATTTGTCTCCGTGCGTTTTTATGCGAAGAGTTTTAAACGAAAGGAGTATTCATATCATTACTTCCGAAAGGAGTTCTAACAAAATATTAAAAAAGATTTCTGAAAAACAAAATTGTAACAGTACAGAATTAGGCATTTATAGTTGCATAAATAACGTATCCTACATAATTTTAACTCATTCTCTCCCAAAACCTTTACAATAACAAACCACTTCAATCTTCAATCAATCGTTATTTTATTTGTACCTAAATCGGACCTCTTTTCGACAATAATAAAATGGCGATGATTCAAGTGACTGCCCTACAATGTTATGTGATATTATCGCGGCAAAAAGCCCACTGTCACACGCATAGAATGAAGGTAAGTGGAACGATTCTCTTCTCTCGGCTATTTGACATCATACGAAAGATGATAAGGTTAGGCATTGAGTAAGAAACTTAGTTTTTTTTTTATATGGGCAAGAATAATGTTTATGACTAAAATAGTCACTATTACCAGCTAATCAATATAGAAATAAGGAAGGCGTCAACCTCTCAACCCGCCACGTCGTAGCTCCACACTAATAATTGGCAGAATCTTCTCGTGCTTTCAAGTTCCAACGTTATTAGCGTTTGACGAAAACAGGAAACGAAAATATTGCATAAATATAGGGTTGCCGACAATACTCCATAACAGACTTGTTTCTAATGCAACATTATGATGTTATTTCTAAGAGAAAAAACATGTGACTGAAGGATCTTATCAATATTTAATTGGTTGGAAAAAAATCACAGCCAACACATATGATCTGCAGGAGAGGTAAATAAATAATGCTGGACAATTCACACAGCATCATCTAGCCCAAGCTAAGCAGAGCTTGTGTTATGGGTACTAGATGACTGATATACATAATATTACATAGATAGAATATAGAACCCTTTTCTAAATGTTGAGGCTAAAAATGAAGTGTGATTGGACAATCTTAACATTGTATTCCAATTTATAATAAATTATATATACACCGAAGACTAGCAGAAAAACATCTTTTCTCGTCGTCTTTTTATATCTCCACATATCTCCGCTTTGTTGGTGTCTGGGCTTTATGACTTACGAGCTCAGCTCAGCTATGATGACACTATGTAAGGTTGTAAAAGATGCCCTAAGACCTAGATGTGAAGTCTTGAGTTGGCTAATTGCTTCATAAAGTCCCTGCTGACCTACTGGACAGACACAAAGAGATCAAAGTAGTACCTATGCGAGTACGTGTGTCAACGAAATTTATAACAGATTAAGGAATGAAATATATTTATTTTTTAACAGAACTTAGTAAGACCACCACAGAGTGGAGCCCACCCAACGCTAAGAGGCGACGTGGAAAGCCCAGGATGAGATGGCGTGACAACCTCGAGGCACATCTTTCATCGTGGCCTGTTGCAGCGTTGGATCGCGAGGAGTGGACGGAGAAAAGGGAGGCATTTGCCCAGCAGTGGGATAATGATGGCTAAAAATAAATAATATAACTTAGTACACAATAATATAGCAGACACAATTATACACAAAACTACTAAAGATGCTGAACAAACGCAGTTATCCAAAACCTTTACACTACTAAAAACGCTTATTAATGGTCATCGTGGTAGAATTTAATTTTTAGTCAGATTGGTATTATGAAATGACATAAACGTTTACATATAAACAACGTGCGAAGCCGCGGGCAGAAACTAGTTTTTTTATAATCGAGTGGCAGACCAACAGGAACACAATTAATTGGTAAAACCACTTAACATGTCAAATTTTCGTAAACAATACATTTTGTTACCAACACGACCAGGGAGAGAAATCCTACTATAATATTATAAATGCGAAAGTTTGTAAGTATGGATGGACATTTGTAACTCTTTCACGTAAAAACTACTGAATGGATTTTAATGAAACTTTACAATAATATAGCTTATACATCAGAATAACACATAGTCTACAATTCATAAAGATATATTATATATTATCCAAAATATCTATAACAACGCGGGTGAAACCGCGGGGCGCAGCTAGTACTTATTTACTATTTATTTCATTTCAAATTATACAAATTCTGACTTGCACAGTATAAGCCTTTGTTATAAATGGTAAATAGGTAAATATGTACTATCTTACATAGTACCTAACTAAAAAATTATAAAACTCAAAGTTTTATGGACAACCCTAGCTTACCTACTTTGCATAACCATCTTCCGATTTCAGTTAACTCAATGATTTGTGACTTTCTTTACTCACGATTTACAATCATTAATGTCCAAATCATGAAAATGATGAGATGTTGGATAATGTATGGATGGATGGATGGATGAAGAACAGTTAGATCGTGATCATGCCGCATAAAACTGTGTCGAAATATTGGAAAACTCAAATATAACATCATCATCATCATCAGCCTACAGCCGTCCACTGCTGGACATAGGCCTCCCCCAATGAGCGCCATAGCGCACTGTCTTCAGCTTGCCACATCCAGCATCTACCTGCAGTCTTTCGCAGGTCGTCATCCCACCTGTTCGGAGGGCGTCCTACACTACGTTTACCGAGTCGTGGTCTCCACTCAAGAACACGTTTTCCCCAGCGGCCGTCGGTTCTTCGCGAGATATGGCCGGCCCACTGCCACTTCAGCTTGCTAATTCTTAGAGCTATGTCGATAACCTTGGTTCTCTGTCGGATGTATTCGTTACGAATCCTTCAGAGAAAGTCCGAGCATAGCTCTTTCCAAATACAACGATTATTTTTAATTCCATGTAACGATGTCTTTTATCGGAAAAAAATGCTTAAATATGATATAGATCTAGCCAATCTATCCAAGTATTTGAAGCAATCATCAAGTACTTAAATAAATTATTACTAATGCAAAGGTAAGAAAATCAGATAGAATCAACGAACCTGTAATAATCGTGAGAATCCAGTGAAACCGGAGGTCTAAGGTCGAGGAAAGTGAAGACAGGGTAGGTAAGGAACTGGTTTGGATGTGCGGGTACCAGCAGCAAGGTAGGGCTAGGGACATAGGTTATACTGTGAAGGTCTGCTTAGGATGAAGAGTATAATACTCTATTGGTTGAGGTAGAATTTATGATGAAACATAATTCAGGACCCATAACACATGCTTTGGCTTAACTTAGCGCTAGATGATGCTGTGTGGATTGTCCAACATTATTTATTTATTTAGTTGTCCTGTCTCACCAGTGGTTGTTCCTCAGACGGTGGAACTCCAAAAAGTTCTCTGTAGTAATCTGTTTTATATTAAAAGCAGCGTAGGTACCCACCAATATTAACTAATATATATTTGAAACGAATATATTTTACTACTTTACTTTAGTTCATGAGGTACACAAAACACATGACAAGCAATAATAGAATAACTCAAATAATTAAATATGATCCGACTTGAAACGTAACCTATCCGTAATCAATCTCAAAAAGGTTATTAACACTTTGACTGCGGTTTTTTTTCGACGACTGCGACATTTTTTTTAACCTAAAAAATTCGTGCTTCCGCTCTACACAGCGGTTGTGTTGCACCGCACATGCGTTTCGTTCGAAAAATATTACGGCTGTGCTGAGTCACAAAGATCTGTATTTTCTCAGCCGCTGCGCTAGTGTGGATTTACGCATATTAGTCACTTGTAGAAAACACATACCGTGTGATTTCAGCACTCAAAGTGTTAAAACGAATAGTACCTAGATAGATAGATAAAACGTTTATTTGGTACTAATAACACACACCTAGGTATTTTTTTGTTATAAATAACGATTATGTAGGTAATTAATTAAGTAGATTTAATTAATCAATACAATATAGCTTTATTACACCATCAAATACAAAGAAAATAATTAAAATAAAGGATCTTAATACTAACTAAATCTAGTAGCACAATCGGCGGCCTTATCGCTAAAAGCGATTTCTTCCAGATAACCTTTGGATGGATAAAAAAACCTGAAACCTGGTGAACCTTTGAATCATTTTAATTCATCACAACATATAAATATCCTGTTTTTATGAAAAGCTGCGTTCATCGTTCTCCAGGTAGGTTCCTGGTCTCGTATTTATTTTTTAGTATAAAATTTATTGCAATGAAGCTTATTTCAGGCTACACTCAAACAATATTCGCAGTTCTATGGGTTTGACTCGTCCGTGGTGTCGACCTACGACCAGCTTATCGTGATATCGTACAGCTAGAATCTACCTACATTATAGGTAAGTACCTAGATTGTAGGTAGTCATCCTGAATGCTCTTCTCGGAAAACTTTTACTTTCAATAAAATACAAAGTTGTCGCGCCTTGGAAACATACAGACAAACAAGGAGCTACCTCTAGATTGTTTGCAATAGTCTGGAGTTAGTTCAACTTGTGTTGTAACTATTAGTTCTAATTTGTTTCATTTATGTGTTTTTCTTTGTCAATAATTAGAGTACATAGTAAAAACACGATGAATTTTCGTAAACATTATCATTGAGAAAAATGTGCTTGTAAAGGTTTTTTAAATTAAACGATTTTCAGAATTTTTTTCGTATCATTGTACGTCATATTTTGATCACTTCACTATACAACATTATAAATAAATAAATAATGCTGGACAGTTCACACAGCATTATCTAGCCGCATGGTAAGCAGAGCTTGTGTTGAACATTTATCTCAATATGTTTCTTAAAAGTTCGAACTTCGAATTTTGAAATCATTTGAAGTGACATTGACATAAGATTTGACATGCACATCTTTCTATTCTACCAATGACCCTTTTCGTAGTACAACAATTGACATGGCGAAATAATTGACACATCAAAATGTCAAGTACTAACCATTAATGACTCACATAATGGTAGGTAAGTGTGATTCTACCATCAATCATAAGCTTTCGTAATGTTTTGATGATTCCGTTATAACTTTACAAGCGACTTCATTTTGTATGTTAATCTACGATCTATGTAGTTCTTAAGTTGTGAGTCGCGTACAAACTGGGGCAAACTCGTTCTTGAGTGGAGACCACGACTCGGTAAACGAAGTGTAGGACGCCCTCCGACCAGGTGGGATGACGACCTGCGATAGATTGCAGGTAGATGATGGATGCGGCAAGCTGAAGACAGAGCGTTAGGCGTTCATTGGGGGAGGGAGGCCTATGTCCAGCAGTGGACTGCTATAGGCTGATTATTATGATGAGTCGCGTACAATAATTATCTTCATATAAATGGCTTGTTTATGTCTCATGGCGACGCAAAATTAAAAATAAATATTTTAGATTTTACCTTATCTATACCAATATTTTAAAGAGTTAAAGTTTTTGAGGTTGTAGTTGGTAAACTCTGGATCTACTGAATCTATTTTGAAAATTATTTTACCAATAGAAAGCCACGTTATTTGTGAATGTAATATTAACCCGAAAAATTAAAAGACTTACATTTACATACATACTTTACATACATTTACACTCCGTTCATCGCAAAATGATTATGAATCAAATGTCGACCTGTGTAAAACGTTCCATTACACCCCATAACTAACATAGAATTAAGAAAAATATGCTACTAACATGATAAGAACCATAATTTAATGACTTAATATAGTTTAATTTTGATTTGTCGTTGTCCGAAATATATTTATTTATTTATTTTATAACGCCACTTAGTACCCCCTAAATTAAGACTAAGATAAAAGCAATCAAAAGTATTGCAAATCATTAATACATAAAAAAAAATCAAGAACCAAACGGATGGATCTCCTATACAAAAACGTCAAACTTTTGAGCAATATCATTGCGAAGTTTACGCAAAATCCATACAAAAGATTTCAACGCACGCATTCAACTTTTCCATAGAGGTTTTTCTTTTGAACTGACAAGTAGTAGTCGCTTTGAGAGTCGGTAGGCAGAATGATAAATTGACTTATTGCGCTGTTCTAATATTAATGCGTTTTTTAAATAAGAGTTTTAAGTATTTTGCGGTTGTCATAGTTTACTAGCTTACGCATCTGGCTTGGATTGATTTAGACATATCATAGACATAGACATATCATTTATTTGCCACTACATATACACACGATATAAATGAACAATTATAAATTACAAACATAATACTTAATATTAGTTACATTAGTTAATTATTACACAATAAGAATAATTATTATTAGAAAACGATTTTCTCTGTTTTGGTAAATGCCTCATTAGGTGTCTGAGTACCTTATAACTTCGTAAGTAGGTACATCTCTTATCACATGTCCACACGTCCTATTGTCTCATGTTACCTACTACCGTGTAAACCTTCTTCGTAGTAAATAAGGTTTTACATAATGAACACACAAAAAATTTGACAGGTGGAATGTACGGCCTATTGAAGCTTTTTTTCACACACTTTATGAAACAATATATTAAAATATATTTTTTTGAATAAAATTGAAAAGAATATGAATGAATGAATTGTATACAGAACAAAATTAACTTAAACTTAGAGGAAATGCACTTACCGTAATAAATCACCAAATCCTCAAAAACCGGTAAAACTAAAATTTAAAAAATTAACTTTAGAAAAACCACCTCACTAAACACTGGCCAGTAATAAATCCTCACTTGAACCCAAATTTAAATTTCGAATTACGTTCCGTGTCTTTCACTACACAATGGCGAATGCCCGCGTGCAATATAACACCTCACTTATATCTCTTCCCTTACCACACCACCGTTCTAACTCGGCCTTTGATATCTCACACTTCCAATAAATCCCAAGGGTCTGGCTTAGCTAGTCGTGTCTAAAGCTGAATTAATGAATTTTCGACAATTAGAATAGGACAAATCTTGGTGTTCTTGCGTAAATAAGACAATAGAAGTCCGAAGGTTGGCTATTGAGACGTCCGCAGCGATTAGCAAGCTTTATTAAGTTGTATTTAGCGCTTTTTGAGGTCAGAGAATTAGGCTTGTGTGAACATAAGCTTTAGGTTGGAGGCCGCAAGTGGATCTTCAAACCTTTGACCACACTTTGACAGAATAGTGTGAACTTCCATTCCATAAAGAAATGGGACGTTAAATGTAAACCTACAGATTTCATACTTCATAGTGGTACTTTCGTTTACGGAAGAACTCTGGATGATGCTTTTATACATAGGAGGTTGTGGGTTCGATTCCCGCCTTGGGACAAATGTTTGTACGATCTGTAGATATTTGTTTCGGGTGTTCTGGTCGTTTTCTATTTATAATAATAAATATCAATCTAATGAATATATTGTATTAAGTATGTATATCAGTTATCTAGTACCCAAAACACAAGCTTTGCTTAGCTCTAGATAATGCTGTGTGAATACTCTACTAATCTACATACTTATGGAAAATGATTATTCGAATGAGTTTAAGTAAACGCCTCTACTTGTCTATGGCTCGATCCCAACCTCCTTAAACCAATCTCCATCTAAATGTTCTAGAATCATGTTATTTTGTATTCCATTTTCGAAATTCGCCTACAGACGCATTACAGACTCTTGCGCACCTCGTCGTTACAAATGTTTTATAACTGCTATTTGTGTTCGTAAACATAACCTCTCTATTACACTTACACCGTTACAGCTCTTTAAGGCGATCTCCAGCTATTATCAACATCTTTGAAATGAGTTCATTATTGTCAAGGTCATTTAGGCGCGATGCAAACAGAGCAACTATTGCGGCAGCAGGCAACTTGCAGCTACACAAACCTGATAATATATATGTATATGAGTTCTTAAACTGTGTACAGTTTAAGAAAAATAGATAAATAATGCTGGATAATCCACATAGCATAAATTAGTACCAAGCTAAGCAGATCTTAATAGATGGCCGTAAGTTAGATTATTAAGGTTTAAATTATTTAGATTAAGGGCTGTTGAATTTGTTGAAACAATAGATCTTGTGGTATGGATATTAGATGACTGGCATACATTATTATCAGCCTTTATTAGTCCACTACTGGACATAGACCTCCCCTAAAGAGCGCCATTGCGCCCTGTCTTCAGCTTGCCGCATCCAGCATCTGCCTGCAGACTTTCGCAGGTCGTCACCCCACCTGACCGGAAGGCCTATACTATGTTTGCAAGAACACGTCCACATCTATGTCGACTTTGGATCTCTGTCGGATGTATTCGTTACGAATCAATCCTATCCTTCAGAGAACAGCTCTGACTAATATACTAATGGAATAGACTACATAAATAGATATTTTTTATCAGTTAAGCTTTTGTATACAACTAATTTTATTAATACAATTGGTGCCGCAATAGTTTCTCTGTCTGTATAGCCCTTTTGCGCACATTCCTGTGTTCTTCTCGTTAGATCTTGATTTCTTAAATTCAGTTTTCCCCCTTGGGAGGAATTCTCAGGAATGGACGCTGAAATATGCCAGAAAAAGAAGGCTAAAGCGAAAGTAGGCTCATATCCGTTGGTGGTTATATTAAGAATATTTGATATTGATTTTGAAACTTTCATTCATATTCATTTTATTGCCCGTACATTATTATACATACATGTTTATTAATATTTATTTGATCTTGAACCAGAAACCAGTTTTTTAACCACATTTTTTTCTATATAATTAATAATTATAAAAACAGCTAAAATAATAATTGAATTATTAGAACTAATGTTACAAAAAATAATATTATTCTCAATTCTCAAATTATCAAGAAAGTCGTTAAACTTATAAAAACATTTTTTAATTAACAATTTCATTAATTTAGTGTGATTTATCTAAATTAACTGTAGAACCTTTTTTCGTTTTTTTCACGCCTGACCAACCTACTTAAAGAAAGAGTCCTTAGCTCGATGGCCTAAATCGTAATATAATAACAAACTCTGTGGTCACCGAGGCAGAACTTAATTTGCAGTGCTCTATGACAGGGCCAGGGACGAGTTTAAAATTATTTATCTTATCTGCTTTTTTAAACATAGAATTCATTCATTCTGCTTTGGCTTACCAAAAATAAAAATGTAAATAATGTTTGTAGCGTAGATGACGACCTTAAATGATAAGAAAATATGTTTATAGCCTATGTTAGTCCAGAGCTGGACATAGGCCTCTCCTAAAGAACGCCATAGCGTTATAGCGGATAGTCTTCAGATTGACGACATCGAACATCCGACATCCAGCGAAAGACTGCAAGGAGATGTTGGATGCGGGAAGCTGAAGGCAGGGCGCTATTGAGGCGCTATGTCGCTCATTAGGGCAGGGCCTATGTCCAACAGTAAACTGACATAGGCTAATGATAATGATGTTAAGTGATGCCGAGGTCACTCACGATAGGGCTGGTCCACCAGTTCAGGTCGCTCAGCGAGCTATGGAAAGAGCTATGCTCGGAGTTTCTCTGAAGGATAGGATTCGTAACGAATAGATTTGGAACACCGGATATACAGACCAAAGCTATCGACATAGCTCTGAGAATAAGCAAGCTGAAGTGGCAGTGGGCCGGCCATATCTCGCGAAGAACCGTTGGCTGCTGGGGCAAACGTGTTCTTGAGTGGAGACCACGACTCAGTAAACGTAGTGACGCCCTCCGAAATACTGCAGGTAGAAGCTGGATGCGATAAGCTGAAGACAGGACGCTATGGCACTCATTGCCCCCAATGAGTGCCATAGCGCCCTGTCTTCATCCAACATATGTCCAGTGTCAGTGGACTAATATAGGCTGATGATGGTAAGTGATGCCGAGGGCAGATGATAGTTTTTTATTACTAATTGTAATCGTAATAGTAACAGCATTTTGAGTAACGCAGGGCATAGTTACGTAACGAAATGTAAAGAAATTGCCCGTAACGCTAAACTGTCGAAATATCATTTCACTTATTTCATTATTTATGAGGAGGGCACTTAGAGGCCTACAGTATGGTCATCAGCCTTCAAGGTAATAACAACCTCAGTGGCGAAGCGGACGCAAGTCTGTCTGCGACGCAGGTTTGATTCCCGCCCTGATTAATTAGACAGCAGGCAGTTCTTAAGCTTTTAAACAAAGATAGAGATAATTATAATAGTTGATTGTTTGATCCTCGAATTTAAAACCGTTTTTGATAATTCTTTAAATTTCGCTCTTGTAAAGAACATGATCCCAAAAAGTTTTAATATACAAATTTCGTTCCTTTACGACACCTTCAGGTTCAGGTGGGGGTACTCCTTTATCCACATTTGGACTCCAGTTGGTCCTTTATGCGTTGTTTGCTAGCATAGCCAGCCTAGCTCCGTCCAGAAGCGCAGAATCTTCCTGGGGTCTTCACAGGCTTCGCGGAGCGACCTCGGCAAGTTGAGGATTTCTATACGTTGTGGTAATACTCCGTCGCATTCCAGGATTACGTGGGCAGCTGATTCGTCGTTGCTGAGGCATCCTCTGCAGAGAGGGCTTACGACACCTTAAAAACAATGTTTTCGGGGCTTTCGGAGAGTTTTTTATATATTAGTCTGCTGTAATATTTTGGTAAGTACAGACGATTCTAGATAAATCTAACTGAACTCACAAAAAGCGAGCATAAAATGCAAATCCATTCAAATGTAAATTAGCGGTAATTGCTAATTTTATGTTGGTACCTACTGTTTCAGATAAATTAGCATTAATGATATAATTGAAGTAAGTATCAAGATTATATAAAGTTGTTGATTTTTCTCTTTTTATCATATTTTTATATGGCGTTAAGTAACTTTTATTTATTAGAAGAAAGTTCCCTTTGAACGGCTTAAATTGTAATAAATAGGTAAATTATATGTAAATGCGAAAGTTTGGATATTTGTAACGTTTTCACGCTAAAATCATATCCGTCATTATGTTATCGGGCGGATATTTTATATATATGTATATAGACATTGTTTTAAAACTGGAATAACGAGTACGTAGGTTTTACCTTAACTAACGTTTAAGGTCATCATCATCAGCCTATAGCAGTCCACTGCTGGACAAAGGCCTCCCCCAATGAGCGCCATAGCGCCGTCTTCAGCTTGCCGCATCCAGCATCTACCTGCAGTCTTTCGCAGGTCGTCATCCCACCTGGTCGGACGGCGTCCTACACTACGTTTACCGAGTCGTGGTCTCCACTGAAGAACACTTTTGCCCCAGCGGCCGTCGGTTCTTCGCGAGATATGGCCGGCCCACTGCCACTTCAGCTTGCTAATTCTTAGAGCTATGTCCTCCTATTATTAGGTTTTACCTTTAACGTAAAATCTAATAATAATTCTTTTTAGCCGATCTGTTTGTATCAAAAAAACTTTATTAGGAAGTCAAATGATGTACTTTATTAGGTAAGGTACTATAACCGGAAGTCAATCTCAGCGTAACATTTATCATCATAATAGAGAAGCCAATCATGATGTTTCGATGTTAGGGTTCCGTACCCAAAGGGTAAAACGGAACCCTATTACTAAGAGTCCGCTGTTCGTCCGTCTGTCACCAGGCTGTATCTCATGAAACGTGACAGTTAGACAGTTGATATTTTCACTGATGATGTATTTCTGTTGCCGCTATAACTACAAATACTGGAAAACATAATAAAATAAATATATAAGGGTGCTCCCATACAACAAGAAAAGAAAGACAGAAAATATTTTTATTTACCTTGAAACTACCATATACAACAAACTTAAAACTAGGTACGCAAATTAATACTATATATATTACAAATTATTATCAGTATTCATGGCAAATATGGCCTTCACTCAGCATTGTGCTGGGTGCGCACTAATGTGTCACCCAGCGCTGAATTTCAGTGAAGACCAGAGGGATCGTGTCACGTCACGGTCATCAGGTGCGTATGCTCGTTTTTTTTTAGATAATGTTACGGAACCCTTCGTGCACGAGTCCGACTTGCACTTGGCTGTTTTTGTACAAGTCGGCACTAATCGTGCTCTATTCAATTTTAAAATTAATTAACAATACCCGTATCGTACCGCAACCACGGTAATCTTACATAGATATCATTACCGTGCCGAAACCGTACGGTGGGTTACTGTCAATTAATTAATGGTAGGTGGGTGCTAGCACAGGTGCTAGTGTTAATGGTTTAAACTGGCTTATATTTTACTACCCATAATAGTCCACTGCTGGACATAGGCCTCCCCCAATGAGTGCCATAGCGCCCTGTCTTCAGCTTGACGCATCCAGCATCAACCTGCAGTCTTTCGCAGATCGTCATCGCACCTGATCGGAGGGCGTCCTACACTATGTTTGACGAGTCGCGGTCTCCACTCAAGAACACGTTTGCCCCAGCGGCCGTCGGTTCTTCGCGAGATATGGCCTGCCCACTGCCACTTCAACGTGCTAATTCTTTGAGCTATGTCTATAACTTTGGTTCTCTGTCGGATGTATTCGTTACGAATCCTATCCTTCAGAGAAACTCCGAGCATAGCTCTTTCCATAGCTCGCTGAGCGACTTTGAACTGGTGGACCAGCCCTATCGTGCGTGTCCACGTCTCAGCTCCGTAGGTCATAACGGGTAGGACGCACTGGTTGAAAACTTTCGTTTTCAAGCATTGCTGTATGGATGACGAGAAGACTCGACGTAGTTTCCCAAACGCTGATTGATTAGTAAAACGAGCGGTATCCAAAGTGACCTAGATAAAATGTGTGTCTATCTAAATTCTAATTCCTACTTAAAGATGATGAAAACATCCAAGATACGCTAAAATATGAGTATTCTTATCTTAAAAATACATTAGTATGTGCTAAAACTCACGGTCATTATCCTACTAATATTATAAACGCGAAAGTTTGTAAGTATGCATGGATGGATGTTTGTTACTCTTTCACGTAAAAACTACTGAATGGATTTTAACGAAACTTTACAATAATATAGCTTATACATCAGAATAACACATAGGCTACAATTTATAAAGATATATTGTATATTATCCAAAATACCTATCACTAAGCGGGTGAAACCGCGGGGCGCAGCTAGTTTTAAACATATTTTTGACAGATTTCAAAACAAAAGAGGAACAAGTCGTGCTATGTCAGAAAACCAGTTGCTCTACTTCTTATGGAGAAGTAGAGCAACACTATGCTGAGACAGGACCTATTGGTTCGCTTTGTAGAGTCGCTTGTTGCTTTTGTATAGATACGTAGTTAATTTTTATTTCTTTATATGTTCTTGTTTATATTATAATATGTAGTAACAAGCTACTTGTGAATCAATAAATGTATTTTCTTTCTTTCTTTTCTTTCTATGTATATTCGTCTGTATGTATTTTTTGTATACGTATGTTCGTCGATTTCTTCGTCAATTGTATTGACCGATATGATTATTTTTTTCGCTTTTGTATGGAAAAGTAGCGGCCCGTCCCGGCTTCGCCCGGGTGGTCATTGACATCAAGCAATTTAAAAAAATCTCTATTTTCAAAAAAGTTAGGGATCCATACTAAAACCGTGCGAAGCCGGGAAGGTTCAATATTTTTCAATATTTTTATATTATAACAGTACGTATTTTATTTAAGACTATTTTACATGCATGCGTTGTTTATATGGAAACGTTTAAAGGTTTTTTCTATTATATGGGAACTGATTAAGTTAATATTAAGTACTTTAAACACTGCATGCTAAACAAACACCTATTTAATTTGGGTATCACGGACAGCCCCCTTTGCAGAGGGTGCATGAATGCAGAGGAGACGGCAGCGCATGTGCTTGTAGATTGCGACAGCGTGGCTTCTCAAAGACTGCATCACCTTGGGACACCGAGGACGCCTAGGGAGGCATGCACCGGTATCAGCGAGCTGCTGGCCTTCCTGGAGGACATTGGGTGGTTAGACTAGCAGCCCCCCCACCCGACACGCAAAAAAGGCCCACCGGCGGCCAAGTTGCGGAAACCAGTCATGAAACAATCAAGTACTTAAAACATTAAATCTGACATGAATTTCTATTAAATTTGACGTATGTACATTTAATTAATACAATTTTTTTTTATATCAATGATTAATGAATGTTATTTAAGGTTCGGGAATAAAAGGCTTTTTATTTTATTATTTATTAATTATGGGAACTTATTTATTGGATAAAATATAGCCTACGTTTTATTCCAGGCCTAGTTTTGACGTGAAGAGGTAACAAACATCCATCCATCCATCGAAACATCCAAACTTTTTTCAACTCATTTATAATGAGTGTGATGTTGTGTAGGTACCTGTTTTATTGGGCCTATTAAACATCTGTAGGTAACCCAGATACTTATATAGATTTTTTATCAAATAACAAAGTGCTTTATTTGCTTTAGACCTTAGAGCACTCTTGGACACGTCACAAAATTCAAATTACATAAGTAACACTAAGAAATAAGTTTGCCTGAAAGAGATCGCTCTCAGCGATAAGGCCGCCTTTTATACCTTTATTCTAAGTTTTTATCTCTGAATTATTTTCTGTTTTGTGTGGTGTAATAAAGTGTTATCTATCTAAATAAAGAGATCACTTTGATTCTTGTTCACGGGTACCTAAGTAAAGAAGCTAACAAGAAACCTTTACCTTGTTAGGTTTTGGTTTAGGTTTAGGTGGAGGTACTCCTTTATCCGCATTTGGACTCCAGTCTGTCCTTTAGCGTTGTTTGCTAGCATAGCCAGCCTAGCTCCGTCCAGAAGCGCAGAATCTTCCTGGGGTCTTCACAGGCTTCGCGGAGCGACCTCAGCAAGTTGAGGATTTCTAAACGTTGTGATAATACTCCCTCCTATTCCAGGATTACGTGGGCAGCTGATTCATCGTTGCTGAGGCAACCTCTACAGAGAGGGCTGTCCGTCGCTCCGATGGTGAATAAGTGTTTGTTTAGTGGACAGTGTCCTGTTAGTGTTCCCACAAGGCCACGCAGGTCCAATCTATTCAGATTTAGTAAGTGTTTTGTTAGCTTCGGTGATGTTGATGGGAGTGGCGCCCTTGCTTGTCTGCAATTTTTAGGTTGTTAGTAGTTTAATGAAGGCCTTCCGAATATTTCCCATCACAGGTTATTAAATTAAAATTTAACCTTTTAGAAATAATCGATGTGACACAACCTCATAGATTCGCGTACACAGAGCAATTAATTTGACATTTCGCCATTTTTATTAAAAAAAAATAATGTATGGTTGAGCAACATTTTTTTTATAAACATCGGCTTTTCTCAATTATCAATTTCATACAAAAACCACAAGAATTACCATCGAGGTTATTTTTTGAACGATGTTTCTATGGAGATGTTGCAAAAGAGTTTATGGGTGGAATTTGTCAAATCAAGGTCTAGTGGACTGTGACCTTTAGGTAGGCCTGCTGTGCGGTACAGTCACATAGAACAGTAAAAAAATTATATATGCTCAATTCATCATCATCATCAGCCTATGATAGTCCACTGGCACATAGGCCTCCCCCAATGAGCGCCATAGCGCCCTGTCTTCAGCTTGACGCATCCAGCATCTACCTCCAGTATCTAATTGCTCAATTTTTTTTTTAGTAAAATTTTCGCATTTTTTCACATTTCCAATAAACAATAGTTTTTAATTCTCTGATGATGATGATATTTTTATGGAAATAATATAATATAGTAAGGTTATACAGGGTGCCTCGCAACATTATGTACGAAGCCGAAAGGGGGTTATTCTGAATCCCGAGGGGATTAAGTTTTGTTCTCCATTCGGCTAAGTACACGTGTTTTGTGGCACCCTGTGTAACTACGAAAAAAAGGTAGGTAAGCATTGACGTAATTAATAAAAAATATCATAATTAATATCTCGAACATAACTTAGCGTGTGATTGTACTTTTTACAAAGTTGTACCTAAAATATGATTTATGATTGAGACGACAATTAGGCAATTCTATTATTTTGTCAAAACCTATTAATCACAGTTCAGCTTTGGGTGCAGTTTTTATATTAAATTATTAATATTGTTTGTTTATAGCTATCTCGCGAATAATTGTAAACCCTGCGCGCTGTAGTAAACGGTTCTTGAGTGGAGACCACGTCTCGGCAAACATAGTGTCGGACGCTCTCTATGCAGCGTCCGCTTCAATCAGTTTTGATGCATGTTTGCCAATCAATAATCAATCCTACTAATATTATAAACGTGAAAGTTTGTATGCATGGATGGATGTTTGATACTCTTTCACCCAAAAACTACTGAACGGATCGGGCTGAAATTTTGCATACAGGTAGTTCTGGGCCCAGAATAAAACATAGGCTCCTTATTATACGATGGAAACTGATTTATGCAGTTTCCATAGGATATAAATAATCTTAAACGTTTCCATAGAAACAACGCGTGCGAAGCCGCGGGCAGAAACAAGTAATCAATAAAGTAACAACCAATTGTAAATAATTGACAAAAAAAATTTTTCAAGGATTGCTCCGTATTCGATAGCTTTACACGAGTTGGGGGTCACATTGGCAACAAAAAATGCAATATTGCGAACCCGAAAATGTTCTAAAACCCATACAATTTTGAAATGTTGGTAATATTCTCTACTTATATTCTTTGGCGTTTGTATACAAAAATATCGACATTTTTTTAATTGCTGTATACAATGTTGATAATGCTTTAATGGGACAATAAGTGTGTCTCTTTAGTCAGCTGATCAGCTAAATAATAATAAATAAATAAATAATGCTGGACTATTCACACAGCATTATCTAGCCCCATGGTAAGCAGAGCTTGTGTTATGGATACTAGATAACTGATATACATAATACAATACATTACATAGATAGATATTTTTTATTATACATAGAAAACGACCAGAACACCCGGAACAAATATCTGCAGATCGTACACACAATTGTTCCGAGGCGGGAATCGAACCCGCAACCTCCTGCGTCGCAGGCGGACCTTCGCCCACCGCGCCACATCGGTCGTCAAATATATTGAGTATTATTTTTAATAAGATATTTTGAACACCTAAGGAGATTACAACAATATGATGATTCGAACTGCGTACATCAAATTGCTTTTAAGTTATCCAGATCATTTTGACTACTCTAGACGTTCATATCAATTTGACGCTGACTGTACTTACTTACAACTAATAGGTAAGGTACAAATATTTGCTAAGCTTTTGTGCAATGTTGCTATTGTTGTCCCTAGCCTCACGAAGCTCTGAAAGTCTTGAAAGACGTGAACACTTGCAGCTCATTATTGTGAAAGGTACGAGCTGATGAAACATCGCGTTTTAGAGTTCCGTATAAGGTCTGAAACCGTTGTCTCCTATCCAGCCAATGACAGAGTAAATATTGCGACAATCAAAGCCGTGTGGATTAGCACCAATACAACTTTTCCCTATTTAGTTATGGGCACTAGACTGTTAAAAATTGTATCACACTAGTACTAGTGCACAGCTTGCGGGTTGAATACATTTTGCACCACTCTAGTTATAAGACCTGACATGTACCTGTAATAATGTGTTCAGCAAATAAATAAATAATAAATAAATAAATAATGCTGGACAATTCACTCAGCATTATCTAGCCCCATGGTAAGCAGAGCTTGTGTTATGGGTACTAGATAACTGATATACATAATACAATACATTACATATGTAGATAGATATTTTTTATTATACATAGAAAACGACCAGAACACCCGAAACAAATATCTGCAGATCGTACACACATTTGTTCTGAGGCGGGAATCGAACCCGCAACCTCCTGCGTCGCAGGCGGACCTTCGCCCACCGCGCCACATCGGTCGTCAAAATAAATGATTTCATTTGTAGTTATCATCATCATCCTATGTTAATCCACGGTTGGACATAAGCCATCCCCAATGAGCGCCATAGCGCCCTGTCTTCAGCTTGCCGCATCCAGCATCTGCCTGCAGTCTTTCGCAGTTCGTCATCCCACCTGGTCGGAGAGCGTCCTACACTACATTTACCGAGTTTGCTGCAAAAGCAAAACGCTATCCCACGCACGCTGTGCAGCCAGTGCACGCTACGGCTTAATAAAACCCACGCCGCCGCCGCGCCGCCCCGTCCACAGCATGCATAGCACAGCGTGCGCTGCGGTCGGACAGCAGCTTAATACAAAAACTTGAAGTAAACAGCAAATCTAAATTTAAGTGAACAAAATATCAAAAACACCTTATTTTATTTGACAATACATAATTTATAGTACCTATAAAATTTGACTTGTCTAAGTGCTTTTTATTAGCATAAAGAAAAAAAGGAATTAGAATATTACAGAACCCTGTACTTGTGGACACACACTTGACGCATTATTACATTAGATGGGTATCTATCTGTCAAATGTAGACCGCAAGTCGTGTAGATCGCATCACCCTCTGAACATGCTCTGAACCGAGCTTACATCAGATCCTTTATCCTTTGATTACGTACCTACATAATCAGAATGTTTGTTTATTTTCTGTGTGGGAACAAACTTGAAGGATTTCTAAACTTCAACGGTAACAAACATCCATCCATACATCCAAACATCCAAAATTTTGCGTTATATAATATTAGTGTAAAGCTTGTTTAACGGATATTTATTAATCGCGTTTATTTACCTATTTTCGATGTTTCAATGACGATGTTATGTTACTTATGAGACAAAATGAAAATGAAAATAAAAAGTTTTTATTTCTTTAAGCTTACAAATAAGCACTTAGACACGTCATATTTTATAGTTCAGTTCAATTTTTTGTCCACCAGTGGAAGAAGTGACAAGAAACCACTAGTATGTTCATAACTTATGTGTCTAGTACATTTGATTTGCTTATCTGTAAGTTGGTAGATTTTGAGTTGGAGCAAAACTCGTTCCAAGCTTTTTTATCTTCTAAGTAATCTGATATTTTGTAATAAGCTTTTTTACAAAGAATATGTTTAAATTTTTTTTTTAATTTATTTATTGATAATTTTTGCAACTCACTTGGAGTTTTGTTGTAGAAGCGTATACATTTATCTTGTGTAGCCTAGTTGTGGGCACAGCGAGTTTATTCTTATTTCTAGACATCATCATACTGTAGGTACTTAAGTATTAAAAGTCTTATAATTATATCTTCAAATCACGTAAGTTTATTAATGGTTAAAACCTTTCTTAAAATAGGTATACATATTTTACTGTTCAGGGATTTTTGTAGTCATACGGTAGGTTATCAATTCATACATTAGACGACCGATGTGGCGCGGTGGCCGAAGGTCCTCCTGTGACGCAGGAGGTTTCGGGTTCGATTCGCCTCGGAACAATTGTGTGTACGATCTGCAGATATTTGTTCCGAGTGTTCTGGCCGTTTACTATATATAATAAAAAATATCTATCTATGTAATGTATTGCCTTATGTATATCAGTTATCTAGTACCCATAACACAAGCTCTGCTTACCTTGGGGCTGGATAATGCTGTGTGAAATGTCCAGCATTATTTATTTATTTATACATTGCGTCACGTAAAAAAACATTACAGGTTAAAAAATAAAATTAACTAATTTTAACAGCCGTTAATCTCATTAAAAACAATTCTTACATCAAATTAAGCTTAATGCGCTAAATTAGCATCGGTTCCGTTTAAGGAAACGAAATACAATAGTCTGTTATGCTAATCTTATCGTCATCAGGCACAAAAAAATTAAATAGGACTAAACATCTCATTTACAGAAGTATATTTTACTTGGAAAAACCTCTGTGGCCTCATCATCATCAGCCTATATTAGTCCACTGCTGGACATAGGCCTCCCCCAATGAGCGCCATAGCGCCCTGTCTTCGGCTTGACGCATCCAGCATCTACCTGCAGTCTTTCGCAGGTCGTCATCCCACCTGGTCGGAGGGCGTCCTACACTACGTTTACCGAGTCGTGGTCTCCACTCAAGAACACGTTTGCCCCAACGGCCGTCGGTTCTTCGCGAGATATGGCCGGCCCACTGCCACTTTAGCTTGCTAATTCTCAGAGCTATGTCGATCAATTTGGTTCTCTGTCGGATGTGTTCGTTGCGAATCCTATCCTTCAGAGACACTCCGAGCATAGCTCTCTCCATAGCTCGCTGAGCGACTTTGAACTGGTGGACCAGCCCTATCCTATTGGGTATACATTACATGGAAAACAATCTACTTACCTCTTTGTTAAGATGCGTGAGTAAAATTCTATTATATATTTACCCAACTTTGAATGGGCAGTTTCGCATATTTGTAAGATAAGGCGACTATTTACCTAGGCTGTGAATCACAACATAGTTATGCAACTAAATCATTAGCTTTATATTCTACTAGTTTCTGTCCGCGGCTTCGCACGCGTTGTTTCTACGCGAAATGCAGTGGGCTGGCCGGCCATTCTCGCGAAGAACCAACAAATGCTACGGTAAATTAAAAATGTTCTTCAGTAGAGACCGCGACTCCGTAAACGTTATATAGGATGCCCTCTGATCTGCTGAAGGCTGAAGCCAGATGATAGCGGCAAACTGAAGACAGGGTGCTATGACGCTCATTAGGGAGGCCTATGTCCAGCTGTGGACTAATATAGGCTGATGATGATGAATATAAATTATCGATTATACTACTTAGGTATTAATTAGTAAAGGTTGTTCAATACGACGACCGATGTGGCGCGGTGGGCGAAGGTCGTCCTCCTGCGACGCAGGAGGTTGCGGGTTCGATTCCCGCCTCGGAACAATTGTGTGTACGATCTGCAGATATTTGTTCCGGGTGTTCTGGTCGTTTTCTATGTATAATAAAAAATATCTCTACGTAATTAATTGTATTATGTATATCAGTTATCTAGTACCCATAACACAAACTCTGCTTACCATGGGGCTGGGATAATGCTGTGTGGATTGTCCAGCATTATTTATTTATTTATTATTTATTAATACGATTAAGATGATGTACTGACGTTGAAGGCATTCATACACCGTCCATATCAGGACATGACACAACAAAAATCTGACATAATTAATTCTAAATTCAATTCAATTCTAAAATTATAATGTACCTACACGATTATTAATTCTTTCTTTTACTATTATTATTGTTTTAAAATTGTACATACTAATAACTATTGGGGTATGGAATAAAGCTGTTTTTATTTTATTTTATTATACTGACGTTGAATGGGTCTATTTACGTAGGCAGGGAACATCGCCGATGAATCTCATATTCGAGTACCTACCTAATGCGAGGCAGTGAAAGTGTTGTTGTGGCTACGAGAGTAGCGATCGGCGTTTTATAGAATCGCCTTCACTTATAGTACCTACCTACAGACACAAATTGGATAGACGTTTTGCAGCAAACAACAAAAATCTGTTCAGTAAATAAAACTGTGTTCATTTTTTGGCATGTAAAGTGGTTTTACCAATAAATTGTATTTCTGTAAAATCATCATACATAGGTACTCATATTATTAAAACTCATCAGGTAACGAACCATAAAATAAATAAAATATATACTTAACCATGTATGTATGTATATCTAACCTGCCAGGTCTCATATAATAAGGTCTCATAGATATAATAAAAATGAGGTTCTATATGTGTACTGTGAATGAGGCCACCAGGGTATTCTACACCCACAGCTTTGTGGGTGTAGAATACCCGAATCACAAAAATCTTTAAAAATGTGCTCAACAGAACTTTCGAATAGAATTGTATAAGTTGGAATCAGATTTTGTGTATATTATCCTATCCCTGGGGATCGTGGTGGGCTTATTACTTCACTAGGTTCAAGTTGCTTTTAGATGACTTCACTCTCTTTGATTTCGCTGAACTTGAAACGAACTCTCGTTTCGTGGCCCCACATAGAACCCGATGCAACACAAGTTGGCTTTTGACCTGCACCGTGACTGGCTAATTGGTAACGAGGAATTATAGAAATAAGTCCGTTTCTATGTTGTGTCATAGGTATATGAACTCTACCTAGGTCATAAACTTTGAAGACGGATGGATTTTTGCATACATTCCTCGCTTTGATTCAGAACCTGCTAGACCCACACACGCGCGCTTATATCTGCTTGCTGTGAGGGCTACCCTATGCTACATGTGTTAGTACCTACATTTTGTATATTTTTTTGTTTGTGTTACGTGTTTTCTAGTAAGTACTAAGTAGTCTTATAATCGTGTATAAATTGTTTGTGTGTTGTGTTTGTATCTAATAAATAATTATTTCTTTCTTTCTTGCTAGTTTTCTGGTCTGTCACAATTAGTTTTTTTTTACAAAACCATTTTGCACGTAAATTTTAGATAAAGGCCTCCTCTAAATAGTCCATCTATCGCGAATGTCACGATTAGGTAGGTATGCGTATTTTCCCACTTACCGCCCACTACTATCTCGAAAGTGTCCCAATAATATAGTCATCTAAATCACTATTTATTTTTGGCTAACGAATGAATAATCAATAATCATAACAATCAATAATCATTTAATTCGTAACTTTCATGAAATACACGTCACATTAGTTTCGGCTACAGATACGTAGCCATTTTAAACTTACTAAGATAAAGTCAATTAACAATATTGAATTAAATTATACATTATTACAATAGAAATAAAATAAAAAAATTAACAATGAATGGAGTTGATATAATATGAGTTTATCTAATTAGCTAGATATGTAGGTAATGAGGTACATTTAGTCACATTTATATTCGAGGAACTCCTCGTAGCTGTAAAAGCTATTGTCAGTGAGCCAGTGCTTTAGTTTACTCTTAAAGGTTGTTAGGCTAGTTGCCTTCCTAACAATTTCAGGAATATTATTGTACACCGTCGGTCCCATTATGCGAGTTCACTTCCCAGACTTCGCGAGAGTACGTGGTAAGGTGGTGAGCTTGTCCGCTCGCCGAGTGCTGTACCTATGAACGTCGCTATTTCTAGAGAACAGTTCAAGGTTGTCCCTTAGATACACGGATACCTGGAATATCACAATGCATGTGCATGTGCATAAAATCTTAAAGAGCTCGATGTACTTACCCTTCGTAAGTACATCGAGCTCTTTAAGATTTTATGATTGATTAACGCTCGTCCAATGATTGAATTCTTTGACAAATTCATAGCTGATTGGACCTTGGTAGTTTATAGGTTACTTACCTACATGAAGAAAATCCCTGAGGCATGCGTCCAGCAGTGGACCAATATAGGCAGTTGAGGCGAGGTGAGGACTGGGGTAGAGGAAAAAAAACGCCTGTCTTAATTTTTATAGCAATTTGTAATGTAGCATTGTTCAACAGAATAATAGGCACATAAAAAAACTGAATAAATTAATATGAATAATTTTACGTTAAATACAAGATGATTGATTACTCAACAAAAACAAAGCATAAGCAAAATTGTTACCATCTTTCAAATGAAAAGCAAAACTATGTTTCCGCCCGGGATCGAACCGGGGGCCTTCTGCGTGTTAGGCAGATGTGATAACCGCTACACCACGGAAACGATGATTGCTATGTCGAAATTTTGATACAAAAAACATATCGAAGTGAAAAGCTATAAAATTATTTGTTTATTTTCTTACAGTATGTATTATATTATCTGTGCCTCAGCATTTATAATACCATCTATATATATAAAAATGAATTCCTATTTCCCTTGGTCATGCATCACGCGTGAACGGCTGGACCGAGTTCGCTAATTCTTTTTTGTGTTTTTTATTGTCAGGAGAAGGTTCTTATGAAAGAACAAAAAGAAAGAAAAAATAATAAAATTGCGCGGAAAATAAGAAAATTTAAGAATACTTAACCACCATATATTAAATTATTTCTAATGTAACCATAGCGCTTTTACAATTCAAACTTTTTTGATGTAGGTAACCTTATGGCGTTTGACATAACATTGACAGAATGCGTGCTGCAAATATCGTCAAAGAGCATGTTACCAATTCGAAATCAATATTCATAGTTAAGACAGGACGTCTGTCGGGTCCGCTTGTTGAAAATGAAATTCTTAATATATTTCTTTACACAGCACACATTGAAATAGGTAGGTAGGTAAGATAACTTACCTTACATAAACTATTCCATTGATTTAATTTAAGAAACTATTTGAATTTAACAATAAAGCAAAACATACTAAATTATTAAAATAACAACTTTCTTTGTATGACATTAAAGAAAATGACCCATACCCACTACATACTACTGTAAGACAATAAGCAAAATACTATGTAGAAAGACATGATAAACGACTGTATTCAATTTTATGTTCTTATTAAACACACTTCATATTAATAACCTACAAAGATAAGCTCTTAAAAACATTTTCAAACTCATAAAATTATTGCCAATACAAAAAATAAACCTTTAAATGACCAGCAACAATTTTAAAAGGTTGATTACAATGAGTGATATTTCTATCTAAGAATCACATTAAAATATCAAGAGATCTAAATATATTACGTGAAATAAAAATATATAGTATTTATAAACCATGGAACCCTTTGAATAAATACAACTTAGGGTCAAGCATAATAGTAAAACTTCTAATAAGAAAATTATCAAATTATAATTTTTAAATTTAAATTTAATTATATTGATTTAATTTGAGGGAACCACTTTGTGAGAATTTGGTTTCCTTTAGTCTCAGCAGCCCATATCATACACAGCCTTATGTTATTTACACTTTATGTACAACTCTAGACAAAGCCAGGTAACTATGCTTAGTGTTTATATCGTACCATCCTAGAGGCCCTGCCTCGCAATCGGCACAACTAAGATATTTACAATTGTCGACTTGGTGTGTAAAACCGATGTTTTCAAAGATATACATGTCTTTTACGTGATAGAACTCTTTGATGAGCTCCTTCTTGATGCCTTCTGAATCTTTAGCTTGGTGTATTTCTGGTAGCTCTTTCTGGAATTATAAATTTTATGTCAGTTAGCAGTTTTCGATTTCATGCAACAAATACTAAGCAATAATGAACAGTAATTTTGTGATTTTTACGATTCAGTTCAGCTCTGTTGGTAATTAGAAACTAAATAGTCAAAAATTTAGGTATGTATTGTTATGTTGTATGTTTACTGATTTACTGTAAAAGTGAAAGCCAAGCATTTTACTGCAGATTTTTGTAATAAATTGAGTGAAGGTTTTTGTGCAAAGTATTTAATTATATGTGATGAATGGAATGAGTTTATATGGTCTAAGATCACTATAACACACCTCGATAGCAATGTACAGTCCAGTTTGCTTTTCTAAAATCTTTGAACCACAAAATTGGCATCTCACAGGAACTTTGTTTTTTCCATCTTCGACGTTCTCGTTATCACATTCTGCTACGCCGTTATGGGTTTCTTTTGCTTCTATCTCTGACATTTTAGCGTGGCCTTTGGTTTCTTTCTAGTAAGATATGTCAGTATTTGCTGCAATATTAAGTTTGTAGCAAGAAAACTGAAAAGCCAAGATCCATCCAAGAACTTCCACTTTCCCACACACACAAAACACACCCGGCGGCAGAGCAGAGCAGCTGCGTCCTGCGATAAATAAGAAATGACATTGACTTTTGACTGATTGGCAGGGTTGCCAGATGTCTAAACTTTTTTCTCGTACCGGGGATGCCAAAAATCTCGTACTTTTAGAACATAATCTCGTACAAATGTATAGTTTAAAAATCTCTTTAAATCTGTGTTCTAAACAATGTTACGAGTATCTCTGGTTTGGATTCGGTTTATTCATTTCTTGAGGTTGAGGTTATCAAATGAAACGAGTCCATATTATGCGTACGATGTTCAAAAACCGTGTCACCTGCTTTTTTTGCAGTCCATCCTCCCTTTTTAGTTATTTTCCTAGGCGGCGGCGGCGGCGTGGACGAATCCTCACTGTCACTACTCATTATTATAAATTTACTATTATTAATTAGGATGAAATATCGAAATGCACGTGAACTTGACAAACTTCAACTAAAAAGAGTAATGAGTATAAAACATTCCCCTCCACGTTCAGTAAAAGATGTTAGAATGCGATGGTATTGGCAAGAAGGACAACAACAAACAAATACATTTAGCGGGAATTCCCGGTCTAAGACATTTAGTGACAACTAGTGATGAGGTAATGAATCTAGTGATGTGCCTAGTCAATTGTTCTATGGCGGCGTGGACCTTATTATTTTCAGCTTTTCAGGATGCTGATGCGGCTGCCTCGCTTTTGCAGCGCGTCTGGTATGTTCGCGGAGGCGCGCACGGACGGCTTTCATGCGATTATTCGTAAAAAAGTCGCTTCCCTACTTCAGCATGCGCGAGCCAGTAGCAACGGCATCCTGAAAATGATTGTTTCACGTCTGGACTGTCCCATCCAATACAAATGGATGAAAATATTGATGGGGTCGATATCCATATAAATGTCCTATTAGGTTCGTAAGTTTTCATTTTGTGTTTTTTATTAATATTATTATTATTATTATTTTTTTTAATTTTCCCTTATTTATATTATTCTATTTTTATTTAATTTTATTTGATTTTATGACTGATTTATTTTAATGACATTTATTTTTAATTTTGTATGTTTTTATTTTTAAGTTTGTATATGGATTGAGAATCTGATAATAAATGAGTTAATTATCCTTTTTATAATATTTTTGGTTGGGAAAATGGCACAGGCAGTCAACATTGTCAAAATCTCGTACAAAAGTGTACGAGATTTTTATTTCTCTCGTTTCTCGTACAGAGACTGTAAATCTCATTACCAAGTCAAGTCAGTGTTTTAAAAATGTCAAAGCCAAATCAAAACGGAACGAAAGAAATGTCAAAATAAAACGCAGCCAGCCATTGATTTGATTGCTATTTCTCAATTTTATTTTATCAATTTCTCTTATAATTCGTAAGCTATGAGCTCCGGATTCATTTCGGAAACCGAGATTGTGGAGGCGCGGAGACGGCGCCAAGAGGAATGGGAGAAAGTCCGCACGGCAGACCAGCCTCAAGGTTAGATTGATTTCTGGCATCCGTCTGCTTATTAGCCTTGTTTTTGATATTGATAAGCATTATTTTCGTACCAAACCTATTATTTCCTTGTCCTAAACATTATCCATTAAGTCTTTTGTATACGCCTTGTGTCAAAATCCTGCTATAGGTAGCAATCCCACAGTTTCGCGATGAGCATTTGACCAAGATTTAATCCAAAGTTATCCTCGATTTGAGTAATAAAAAACTGCTTTTGTTTCTCTATAGAGGCCCCAGAGGATCCGTACGACACTCGGCCTCTGTTCCAGCGTCTTGAAGAGCAGAGGATGAAAAAGGAAGCTGAGTATGAAGAGGCTCACAAACTGAGTAAGAACCTCGCATAAAACCAGGTTCCTGAAACTATACCTTATTCATGATAGTATTGAATAACTAATAAAACTTATCTTAGAGGATTGCCAGCTTAATCTCCAGAAGAAAACATACAGGAACTCTACAATAATTAACACTTCGAGTGCTGGAATCACACTGTATGTGTTTTCTACAAGTGACTAATATGCGTAAATCCACACTAGCGCTGCAGCTGAGAAAATACAGATATGTGTAACTCAGCATAGCCGTAATGTTTTTCGAAGGAAAAGCATGTGCGGCGCAACACAACCGCTGTGTAGAGCGGCAGCACGAATGGCTTAGGTTAAAAAAAAGTTCGTATTCAAAGTGTCAAAGGAGATTTTTGGCCTAGGCCCTAACAAATAGTTAGAAATTCTTGGAAAATATAATAATGATGATGATGAAGTAAAGAGTTAATAAGTATCTTCTAGTCCTTCTCAATACAATGTCGGCCATATTGTCATTTACCATTAGGTGAGATTGTGGCTTTATAGAAGTTTCCTTATAAAAAAGGAAAAACACCTAAAGAGGAGTACACCTGATTGGAACTGGTTCACATGTAAAAGCTATAAGATAATGTCCCTAAAGTTGTAAAGGACTAATATATTCTTTGTCCAACATTTTAAGTGAAGAGAATCAATGAAGAAGTATTTCATGATTTATTATATTTTGGAAGAATAAAGAAATTATTATTTTATGAAATGCAAATAAATATTTTCGATTCTATTCTAGATAAAAGAAGTTTGATTAGAATATTTTTGCTTCAGAAAATATGATCCGTGGTCTGGATGATGATGAGGTGGGTTTCCTGGACCTGGTGGAGGAGACCAAGGCCAAAGCGGCACAGAAGATCCATCTGGAGGAACGAAAGGAAATGCAGGAGTTCAGGTAAATAGCTTTACTCATAATTTACATTTGTTTATCATGATATTTGCACAGCTGGCAAAGGTATGACTGCAAAGGTAAAGATTGCGGGTTTTATGTCACCACAGACAAATATTTGTACAATCTGGGGATATTTATTCCGGTGCTTGCATGTATCATAAAAATATAATATGTGTTGTATAAAGTTCTACAGCTACCAAGTAACACAAGCTCTACTTTCTTTGGGACTAGATAATGCTGGAATTTCAATCAAAACCAAGGCAGTTCGGGGTCCAGTTGCTGCTGATATTTTTGATGTTCTCCTTCCCCCTCGTTCAATGTGTCATGCATGTGTCAGATTGCTGTATTTTGTTATTATTATATTATCAAAATCAAATCAATCTTGATTAAAAAAAACAATTAATACATTATTTTGTACCTCAATTTATGCATCTATGGTTTGGTGACGTAATTTGGTGATTTTTAGTTACTGTCAATAAAAATCTATGACCCTGGTCGGTGGTCACATCTCAATGAAATACACAGTCTTATTATCATCATCATGATCAGCCTATATTAGTCCACTGATAGACATAGGTCTCCCCCAACGAGCGCCATAGCGCCCTGTCTTCAGCTTGACACATCCAGCATCTACCTGCAGTACTCGCAGATCGTCATCCCACCTGGTCTTATAATGTTTATTGTAAATTCCAGGGAGCGAGTATCAAGCCTGACGGAGAGCGAGGAAATGACTCGCCTGCGCGCGCAGCTCGCCCCGGCGCGCGCGCCGCCCGCCAATGTACAGAACACACAGAAGAACAAACTGCAGGGGGTTAGTACTCTTTACTACAGCAGTCTAATAAATAATATGACCTCTGTGGCGCGGTGGGCGAAGGTTCGCCTGCGTCACAGGAGGTGGCCCGTTCGTTTCCCGCTTTGGGACAAATGTTTGTACGATCTACAGATATTTGTTCAAGGTGTTCTGGACGTTTTCTATGCAAGATAAAAAATATATATCTATGTTATGTATTCTATTAAGTATATTAGTCATCTATTACACATAACACAAACCCTGCTTAGCTTCGAGCTAGATGATGCTGTGTGGATTATCCAGCATTATTTATTTGACAACCTGTCAATACATTACATAGATACACTTTTTTTATCATACGTAGAAAATACCTGAAACAAGGCGGGAATCGAACCCGCAACCTCCAGGCAGACTGTCGCCCGCCGGGCCACGTAGGTCGCCAATAACCATCAGACACGGCAGACAACACCTCTTGTTATCCTAAATTTTCCTTGTCTAACTCAATCAATCTCCCCAGGTAATAGTCCGTAAACGCAAAGCCAGCGAGATGAGCGACAAAGACGCCCCCCCAGCCAAGAACGGTGTAGAAGAGAAGCCAGTCGCCGAGGCCACAGCCAAGCTGACATGTGTAGGCGTTCTGCCCGGCTTGGGGCATTACGATACAGACAGCACGAGCGATAGCAATGACTCTAGCGAGTCTGATGTGGTGAGTTTAGCCTATATTCTGATCTAATGTCCAAGTACAGGACCAGCAGTCTAAACTGATTTAATATCCAAGTACAGGACCAGCAGTTTAAACCCATCCAATTGCGCAGAGGATATCTTAAAACTATTCACGAGCGCATTGGAGGATACGAAGATAAAAATGTAATAAAAATAAAACCAGCTTTACCTGCTGTTGTGTTAAACTTGACGACCGATGTGGCGCGGTGGGCGAAGGACCGCCTGCGACGCAGGAGGTTGTGGGTTCGATTCCCGCCTCAGAACAATTGTGTGTACGATCTGCAGATATTTATTCCGGGTGTTCTGGTCGTTTTCTATGTATAATAAAAAAAATATCTATCTATGTAATATATTGTATTATGTATACCAGTTATCTAGTACCCATAACACAAGCTCTGCTTACCATGGGGCTAGATAATGCTGTGTGAATTTTCCAGAATTATTTATTTTATTTAAATTGCTGTGCGCAAAACATGACAGTAATGGAAATTGCTAGCGCCTCTTCGAGTAAACCGGAAAGGTAGACTTTGCTCAAAGTTTGTCAAAATAATGACCTGCTTAGATACTGTTGAGTAAAGTATTTTACTTATAATTATTTATTTAAGTTCTCGTATAAAATACATTTTTTACTATAGAAAATATTATAAAACTATTCTACGGTAAAAATTATATCAAAACGGTAGATCACCGACCGCGAAGCTAGGCTCAAGCGGCCGGCGACTAGGGCTGCAGAGAAAGGAACTTCCTGACGATACGTGCCGAGTCCAAGAGTACCTTCTGGATCTGGCCCTTGATCCAACTTCCTAGCGAGAGTCTCTTCAGGTGTTGATCGAGGCTCTTCGCTATTACGCCGTTAACCGAAACGACTATCGGGACTATAGTCGCTGAATCTACATCCCACATGCTGACAACCTCGTTAGCCAAGTCAAGATATTTGCTAAGTTTATCTTTCTCAGCTCTAACGAGGTTAGCATCATGCGGTATGGTGACATCAGCGAGCACCGCCCTCCGTTCTAACCGATCTATCAGTACGATATCAGGCTTATTCGCAAGAATAGTCCTGTCCGTAATGATAGATCGGTCCCAATAGAGCGTGGCACGGCCATTTTCAAGAACTGGCGCCGGTGTGTACTTATAGTACGGAACTTCAGGACCAGTAAGGCCGTATCGGAGAGCAAGTTGCTGGTGTATAATTTTGGCTACTTGGTTGTGTCTGTGCAAGTACTGAGAGTTAGCAATACTATAATTATTATTAAAGTAACCTATTGACTTGCCTTGGCGCTTCAGAGTGTCTGTAATGTAAAATCGAATGATGTTGTACTTATTTCAGGAGGAGTGCTGCAGTAAACAAGACATGCTCGGCCGCCATATACAGCAGAAGAAAGAAGATGCAAAGAGTTAGGTTAATCATCTTGATAAAATCTTCTAGAAATGAATACGAGTGTGGCGATTAGGGCTATTCTATAATATGTAATTGTCGACGCGGAATCGGCTAAAGCCATTGTATGGCTACGATGCCCATCGCGACGACTGTTTGTCGTAGATATGTTTCATATGTTTGTACGATCTGCAGATATTTGTTCCGGGTGTTCTGGTCGTTTTCTATGTATAATTAAAAATATCTATCTATGTAATGTATTGTATTATGTATATCAGTTATCTAGTACCCATAACACAAGCTCTGCTTACCTTGGCGCTGGATAATGCTGGCTGTCGTCTTGTCCGGCATATTTTTTTTATATATTCGAACAAAGAATAGCCGACTAATTATGTCGCGCATAGTAAGATAGCAGAAAACTTTCTATTTCGACGTAATAGTGAAAGTATTTCAAAGTAATTTAGATGTGTGAACATATAGCAAAGCAACGTAATATGTAAGTTTTCACATCCATGCTTCTAATGAGCATAGTTTTTTACACTTCAAAGTTTTGTTTCAACTTAAATTCACTGGGTACTTACTTCCGTACCCTATTTAGTGTTTTTTTTATCTGCGCCTACTAAGAAATCGTTAAAAATGACATATATTTTTAACAAATAATTTTATTGCGCTAACATTATTTGTTTAAAATATATACGACCTGATTCCGCGTCGATAATGTAGCGAGGCCCTTATTTTGTGAATGCAAGGGTTCTTTTGTTAGTTTGTTTTCTTGTTAGGATATAAATACAATGTTTAGGGCTAGGGGATCATAGCCTCTATAGCGCGTATCGTCGACGATACACTAGCCACTTTATTCTATAATAACTATGTGAGATATTTACATACTATGAATTGTGTTTTCAACTCTTATCACCACATACATCCAATTCCATAAATTTCACGACCTCTGTGGCGCAGTGGGCGAAGGTCCGCCTACGACGCAGGAGGTTGCGGGTTCGATTCCCGTCTCGGGACAATTGTGTTAATTTCTATCAAATGTATAGTATTATGTATATCAGTCATCTTGTACCCAAAATAAGCTCTGCGTAGCTTGGGGCTAGATGATGCTATGTAAATTCCAGCAATATTTATTCATTTGACTTAATGCTCCTCTGCTAAGACGAGGCGGTTTTCCCATACCTAATCACTACGCATGGCAGGCAGATTGGTGATTCATTGATTCATGCAGATTTATTTGTCATCATCATCATCAGCCTGTAGCAGTCCACTGCTGGACATAGGCCTCCCTCAGTGAGCGCCCTGTCTTCAGCTTGCCGCATCCAGCATCTACCTGCAGTCTTTCGCAGATCGTCATCCCACCTGGTCGGAGGGCGTTCTACACTACGTTTACCGAGTCGTGGTCTCCACTCAAGAACACGTTTGCCCCAGCGGCCGTCGGTTCTTCGCGAGATATGGCCGGCCCACTGCCACTTCAGCTTGCTAATTCTCAGAGCTATGTCGATAACCTTGGTTCTCTGTCGGATGTATTCGTTGTGAATCCTATCCTTCAGAGAAACTCCGAGCATAGCTCTTTCCATAGCTCGCTGAGCGACTTTGAACTGGTGGACCAGCCCTACCGTGAGTGTCCACATCTCAGCTCCGTAGGTCATAACGGGTAGGACGCACTGGTTGAAAACTTTCGTTTTCAAGCATTGCGGCATTAGTTTGTGTAATACTAATAAAAAAATATATTTAACTTGACTATGCTAAACTAAAACCATATCTATCCTATAACTGACTTTTGAAAGCCATTGTAATAGCCATTCAGTTGGAAATTACGAAGGCCATAGTCATATGGCCTTCGTTATTTCCAACTGAATGACACTTAAACAGAAGTGTCCTTCTGTTTAAGTGATCCCTCGTGTTTAAAAATGAATTATACGTGTTCAATTCACGAAATATGATGTATATTAGAAAACGTGTTTAAACATAAGTTTTATTAATTATTTTATCGTGACATCCTACTAAAAAAAAACCCTGTAATGGAAAACTAACTGAAGTAGGCACATCGATAAGGTCCAACCGTTATCAGTGTGCCATTTTATGAGTTGTATGTATTTTAGAATAAGTTGTTGATTAAGTTATAAATAAAATACCTTTCACGTCAAAATGTATTTAATTCTACACTACACAGTACCTTAAACGATATTGCACAATTCAAGCAGTTAAGGTTAACTGCTAATATTAAATATACAGGCGTTTAAAACGCGACTCGCAGGTTATTGTGTCAGAAAATACTTTTAAATAAAACTTCTGTCACTCTTTCAAGTTAACTGACTTTCTACTGAGACCATTCATCATCGTCATCAACCTATAATAGTCCACTGTTGAACATAGGCCTCCCTTAATGAGCGCCATAGCGCCCTGTCATCAGCTTGCCGCATCCAGCATCTGCCTGCAGTCCTTCGCAGGTCGTTATCCCACCTGGCCGGAGGACGTCCTACACTACGTTTGCCGAGTCGCGGTTTATAGAGTTTTTTAGTATCATAACCAAAGCTATTTCCTAAAGGGCCATAATTGTTAAAATTATCCATGACATGTTGCGTCTCTTCGTGCCAAAACTGTCCTGAGTCTTCTCATACAAACGTTGATACATTCTACATATTTCAAAAATATCTTGTTCAAATACCCACTCTTAGAGTTTTTTAGCCTCATAACCATAGTTATTTCCTAAAGGGCCATAATGTTTGAAGTAATCCATGACATGTTGCGTCTCTTTTTTTCTGCCAGGACTGTCTCTTTCCTTCTCATGTGTGCGTAGATGAACTCTGAGCCCGTTGCGATGATTAAACCGTTTGTGGCAACGGTCACAGACAAAACTCTTTTCGTGGCCGTGGGTCTGGAACAAAAATATGTTGATTATTAGTAATTCTGTTTGTAATTGGGCCTCCCGCGATACAGGTTCTGAACCTAGTGCCACCGGACCAACGGTAAAATGTAAGCATTTTTTGTATTGGTAAATAAATGAATTTTGTATATTTTTTGTAAAAAGTCTTAACCTGTGCCTTGACCACAGAAATAGGCAAATTTTTGGAAATCTTCGGGCAAATCTTAATATATATTTTCATGGTTTTTAGTTTGTTGTATTTGTCACCGAATAGCAAAATTACTAGGTGTTTAAAACGATAAATATTTAGGTAGGAAAGGTTAGATAAAAATGTATTTGTGTTGTTATCTTAATAAAGTAGTAAATTAAATATTTATTTTGTACTAGCAGACCTTACCCGGCTTCGCACGGTCTTAGTACGGATCCCTAACTTTTTTGAAAATATAATATAGCCTATGTTCACCGGAGATAGTGTGGGTGGCTTCCCAACGGTGAAAGAATTTTTCAAATCGGTCCAGTAGATTCGGAGCCTATTCATTACAAACAAACAAACAAACAAAAAATCAAACCTTTCCTCTTTATAAAACTCTTCAAAATAAGCCAGTCAAATTTTATACTATTCATTATTTATTATCAAATAACATTATTTTAATTTTAATGTTCACTTTTGTATTATGTATGTCAGTCATCCATCCTTAACACAAGCTCTGCTTAGCTTGGGGCTAGATGATGATTGTTTATATGAATATTTACCAGCTGATGCCTCTGTAGTACACTTCTGGAGCTGAGCTGAAGGCCACACGTCTTGCAGGTGAAGCGGTGGGAGCGGGAGTGCGTGTTGAGGTGGTTTAGCAGCGACCACGAACTCTTTAAACAAATAACACTGGTAAAATGGTAAAGTTTATGAAGCTTGCTTAAAGCGGACAATGTTAAATAAATATCAATTAACGGTATAACGGTACCTACCGTTACAATTAACGTTATTTAATAACATTTGTAATATTGAATTATTTATTAATTACCAAATAATTTTAATGAAGTCCCGATCTGGGGAGTCCATTAAGGACTTAGGCCATCCTGCTTCTCAAGTTCCATTGATGTGCCGGCTTATAACCTTTACCATACCTATGGTAACGGTTATTATAATCAACATATACACGTACTGCGAGTGTGATGCCGCATACTTCGCACACTAGTCTCTGTCCGTTGTGCTTGTCTCTGGTCGGCAGCCGCGGCGCGTCGGGGTGCGCGTGCGCATGGTGCTTGCTGAACGCTGTATATGTAGATACGTACCGCGAGTGTGATGCCGCATACTTCGCACACTAGTCTCTGTCCGTTGTGCTTGTCTCTGGTCGGCAGCCGCGGCGCGTCGGGGTGCGCGTGCGCATGGTGCTTGCTGAACGCTGTATATGTAGATACGTACCGCGAGTGTGATGCCGCATACTTCGTACACTAGTCTCTGTCCGTTGTGCTTGTCTTTGGTCTTGGGCAGCAGCGGCGAGTCGGGGTGCGCGTGCGCATGGTGCTTGCTTAACGCTGTATATGTAGATACGTACCGCGAGTGTGATGCCGCATACTTCGCACACTAGTCTCTGTCCGTTGTGCTTGTCTCTGGTCTTGGGCAGCAGCGGCGAGTCGGGGTGCGCGTGCGCATGGTGCTTGCTGAACGCTGTATATGTAGATACGTACCGCGAGTGTGATGCCGCATACTTCGCACACTAGTCTCTGTCCGTTGTGCTTGTCTCTGGTCGGCAGCCGCGGCGCGTCGGGGTGCGCGTGCGCATGGTGCTTGCTGAACGCTGTATATGTAGATACGTACCGCGAGTGTGATGCCGCATACTTCGTACACTAGTCTCTGTCCGTTGTGCTTGTCTTTGGTCTTGGGCAGCAGCGGCGAGTCGGGGTGCGCGTGCGCATGGTGCTTGCTTAACGCTGTATATGTAGATACGTACCGCTAGTGTGATGCCGCATACTTCGCACACTAGTCTCTGTCCGTTGTGCTTGTCTCTGGTCTTGGGCAGCAGCGGCGAGTCGGGGTGCGCGTGCGCATGGTGCTTGCTGAACGCTGTATATGTAGATACGTACCGCGAGTGTGATGCCGCATACTTCGCACACTAGTCTCTGTCCGTTGTGCTTGTCTCTGGTCTTGGGCAGCAGCGGCGAGTCGGGGTGCGCGTGCGCATGGTGCTTGCTGAACGCTGTATATGTAGATACGTACCGCGAGTGTGATGCCGCATACTTCGCACACTAGTCTCTGTCCGTTGTGCTTGTCTTTGGTCTTGGGCAGCAGCGGCGAGTCGGGGTGCGCGTGTGCATGGTGCTTGCTGAACGCAGCGTAGGTGGAGAATGCACGGCCACACTGGAAATCACGTTATACTTTTGGTCCGGGAGCCAGGTACAAATTTGGTCAATTATTTCCTCCCGAGCGAAAATTGGTAAATTGCATTGGGGATTAATATTATGAATACTCGTGACCGTCAGCTGCGACTCCGTGGGTGGGTTGGGCAGTGGCAGCGATGACAACATTATTCCCATGGAATAAGGTTCAAATCAGAAATTAAAATTCGCATATTCCAGAGTTCTGATTTGAACCTTACTCCGTGGGAATAATGTTATAGGTTACATAATTATTTTACAAATATCCATACATCGAAACCTTTAAACATCCAAACTTAAATCGGTCTCAAGTTATAGCGTGACCAGAAGAAATAGGGGTTCATTTTTATATGTAGATTATTGCCTTACAATATTACAAGTAGTAGCTATCCTCGGAACTCTTTTCTTAGTGCATCTGCTCTTCAGAGGTAGACTGGTCGCGCCTTCCGACACTTCACTGCAAACATTAATGCTCATTACAATGTGTTGTAATGTACTGAGCAAAGCTAATTAATGGATCAGGATGATGTGAATTTACATCTTAAATACTTATATTGCAACTGCGCCCCGCGGAAATCCCGCGTGGAAATATATGTGTCAAATGGTTTCTAAACCTTCCTCTTGAATCACTCTATCTATTTAAAAAAACTGCATCAAAATCTGTTGCGTAGTTTTAAAGATACATATATAGGGACAGACAGACAGCGGGAAGCAACTTTGTATTATACTATTTGTAGTGATTAGGTACACTACAAGCGCGCTCAGCTCTTTAGCGTCGCTTAAAAAACGTCGCGTAAACGATAGAAAGACTCGTGAAAAAAAGGCATTTATTCGATTAGCTTGACCGTGGCTGGTCTGACACGCTAATTCGGGCAGATTAAACATTATATTAGATTATATGGTCAACGCAATAAAGTTGATTTCAGCGTATTAGCATTATACATTTTATTATAACTTACGTCACGTGTAAAGCAGACTCTGCGAAGTGATCTTCGTAGCCCTTTAGCGTATCAAACTTTATATCACACACATTGCAGTACGTATTGGAACTTTCTTCTTTAAAATCCTGAAAATAAATGATGTCGTTTATTTATAAAGGTTTCTTTATTAAGAGTAGACAAGTCGACAGCGCGAATTCTTCGGTAGGCAAGGCCTAAATGAATGCTATCTCACCTGACATAATGCTTATCAGGGGGAGGCCCGCGTCCAGCAGTGGACCAATATAGGATGTTGAGGAATTTGCGAAGGACCGCGATAGGATTAGGATGAAATTTACAATAATTTATTCTTAAAACGACTGCGTAAAAAATGGGAATAGACCCAAATGAACGCCATAGCGCCCTGTCTTCAGCTTGCATATAGAATCTGCCTGCAGTCCTTCGCAGGTCGTCATCCCACCTGGCCGAGGATGTAGTGATTATTCATTATTTATATTTACCTCAGTAATAACATGCTTGACCCGCTTGTGCATGAACAGTCCGAATTCGCTGACGAACGAGACCCCGCAGAGGGTACACACGTATTTACTCTTGTGCTTCCGGAGATGTGTGTAGTAGGTGGAACTGTGCCTGAAATAGGAGATATTTTGTAGCGCCATCTAGTTTCATCGGAAGAAGCTCGAGAAGTGATGTTTTAGGTAGGTAGGAGATTATGGAAGCTTGGTTCTTATTTAGAACGAAGTTTAGTTTTAAATAAGTGTTGCTCGGATATACAGAAAACTTGGAATGAGAATTTTGTAATTTGAACAAGATTCAGCTAGACATATTTTTTTTCTTTAAAAAAATATATATATAAGAATTTAATTATTTTACATTGGTTTTGTTCTTAATTAAAAAAAGGTACCTACCGAAATCCTTGTCCGCAATGCGCACATGTCCAAGTAACGCCATTGTGGGAATAATCGTGTTGGAATGCAGAAATTCTGAAATAGCAGAGAATTTTACCAAAACTAATCAAGACAAATGGGAAGAAAACACAACAAGGAAAACTATCGTAGCTAGCTTTATGGTCAGGGACTGCCATACCATAGACTGCGTGGTTTTTGCGTAAGCGCACATCAGCTATGGTTCTACACTAAACCCCGTCTTGACATTTAAAAGCCCTTTGAATGACCTGCGTAATTTGTATTTAATTTTGTATGGCTACGGTCATTAAAAAAGCTTTCAATGCCATTGAAATGGTATTTAAAATACGTCAATTATAGGATGGGTAGTTCTAGTTTAGCTGGCCACGTTACCTTTTTTTCATATTTATTCAAATGACTTTTGTCCCTACTACCTTCGGGGTCGATTCTTAAGTAGCGACCGCCAAGCTAATTTGATAGACAAAATACAAGTAAAGAGCATAAAGATACTCACTCAACAGGAAAGGAAAGTTCACATCTAAGGCACTTGTAGATGGTGTAGTGCTCCTTCAAATGTTTCTGTAGCCGGGACTTCCACTTGAAGCGCATGCGGCAGTGCCGGCATTCGTGGGGGCCTAGGGACTGATTTCCACAAAATAAGCACTTAGAGTTACATTTTGTACCTTACTATATACCTAATGCTTACAAAATAAGCACTTAGATAAGTTGAATTTTGTACTATAAATTATTATCAAATAAAAAATAAGGTGTTTGATTTTCTGTTGACTTCAATTATTCGTCAAAAAATATATATAATAAATATTGATATAAAACACATTACACTTCATCGTCATGACCAGCCTATAGTAGTCCACTGCTGGACTTAGGCCTCCCCTAATGACCGCCATAGCACCATGTCATTACAGTTATCAAGTTTGGATGTTTAGATGGATGTAAATTTGTTACTTAAACAATTGAAAAGTTGTTATACTGTCTAAAATGTTACTTACTTCACAATGCCTCAACTTAATATGCCGTTTCATCATATCTTCCTGAGAAAATGTCCTATAACAATCAGTACATTTAAAATCAGCCCTTATGTACTTCTGTTCTAAGGCCTTTGCTTGAAACCTTCTAGAAGCTTCCTCGTCACTTAAAGTTATTTTATTCCAATGATTCTCATCAAGAAATTTCTTCTTGACTGATCTTTGGAATTTGTTTACAAGGTTAGATTCTAGATTTGATTTATTTATTATATCTGTTTCTGATTTGATTCTTTCTTTGATTATTGAGTTGTCTATTTTATATGTTTGTTCTTTCTCTATTTCATCATCTGTTACGAAATTGCCTGTTTTTTCGTCAAATATATTTGGTTTTTCGTCACTATCGTGTTCATTTGTTATTCCTTCAGTATAATTTGTAATTCTATGTTTGGTTTGCTTATCTGCTATGTTCATTTTAAATTCCTCATCATTTTCTGCATTTCCAGTAGAAAACAGACTATCATTATCAATATCACTGTCAATGTCATCATCATTGTGTTCTATAGGCTTATCATTTCTTGCTTCATCATTATCATTAGATCTCAAGTTAAATTCAATGATTTTTAAGTCATCAACATAAACCTCAGTAAAATTCTTTTGTGATATACTTTGTTTTATTTCCCCGTGTTTTATTGTAAATGTTTTAATACTATTGTTGGTATGGACTGATATTATTTGTAGATATGGTAATTGGCTGTATCTGTTAAAATTGTTCCTGGTTTTCTGAAAAGAAAAGATATTTGATTAATTGATATCCTTCTATTAATATTATAAACGCGAAAGTTTGTAAGTATGGATGGATGGATGGATGTTTGTTACTATTTCACGTAAAAACTACTGAATGGATTTTGATGAAACTTCACAATAATATAGCTTACATATCAGAATAATACATAGGCTACAATTCATAAAGATATATTCTATATTATCCAAAATATCTATCACCATGCGGGTGAAACCGCGGGGCGCAGCTAGTTAAGAATTTAATGACAATACTAAGAATAGATAAGTACTTGAATAATAGGACAGGCACTGTAGACACAAAAATCATCATGACTTTTGTTGTTTTTTAAACTTGATGGGATAAATACTGATGTCTATAGGGAATACATTTTTTATGGGATAATTCTCTGTAAGTACAATAAGGAATGATTTTTCAATTGGTCCAAATTTGACGAAGAAATCAATGAACAATTCATGAACATGTTTTTTTAATATATAATATACATTAAAAAAACATGTTCTTGAACATACTGAACTTTCTCCTCAAGTCCGTTAAAAATAGTATTCTTCTGTTATAGGTTTATTAATGTGTCACTATGTACAAGGGCCATAAACTTAGGTATAAGTTATGCACATGCCTACGAGACCAAAGATGGAATTAGACATGCATGCAGTATATTGAATGTCTTTTACTTACACTTTTCGACTCAAGAAGTTTTTTGAAGATATTCTGTCCATTGTGACATTTCTTCTTGAATTCATGGAATTTATGCAATAGCGCTGCACACTCAAAACAGAACCATTTCGGAAGGCAATCCCGCTTCGAAACCTTCAAGATAAGGGCATTTTAAGACAGAAACTTAAGTACAGATTAGAGACTGCAAAATCATTTTGCAGATTGTAAATCTAACAAAAATTTACAGTAGGTATGTCATCTGATCATGACAAAAACACGATAAACAGAAAATAACAATTTATTTACCTTCGATCCGGTAATTTCTTTATAAAATTGCTTCAAGTGGAATCGATTATATTCATACATTTTCACATCTTTGCGAACGCATATCCGACAGAATTTGTCCTCAGACATATTCTTCGGTATCAGTCAAATTATCTTTTTATCAAAATACTTGGATAATAAGTTATTTCATACAAAAAACTGTAAAATTAGTTAGTTTGGTTTTACGCCCATTTGTTTACCTTTTTTTTTGCATTTGTTTTTTTAAATCTATTTGTACATTTGACATTGACGTTTATTGACAGTGATGATTTCTCTATTCTGTCCCTCACATAGGTACCTATTCTAAAAAATGTGCTACAATTGTGCCAAAGACAAGCAAACTACCTACGACAGAATAGGCCCCTTTCTCTCGTTCAAAAATCGATGGTGAAGGATGCTTCAAACTTTGACAGCGAGCTTAGCTGCTGTCAAACAAACGAAATTCAAGATATTCTTGATACATTGAAGATGCATTGCATCTATTGTTTACGAATTACACATAATTTACTCTCCATTTTATATTAATATAGTTTTAGTGTCACCAGTGATTAGTTTATAATTCACAGAAACATTCAATAATGTCGAAGTTGAAGATGTGCCGCATTTGTCTCAACAAAAACGTAAATGGCTATAAATTCGATGAATTCAACCTAAAACAGCATTACGAACAACTTACAGGAATAAAAGTAAGTTCTTATTACACACACAAATCCTGTTTCAGTCAATTTTCATCCGTACAATCAATAATACTTAGTAGCTCAGTGTTATGTTTCAACTCTGTGCTTCCCATATTTTTTCTCTGTATAATTTTTAGTATAGCCTCTTGAATAAATATATTTTCGATAAGAATAATCCCTGAATAACTTGTAAATCACTTGAGTAAAATGGTATTCAACAAACATAATCTCATATACAGCTATCACACAATATACATATATTAACAACACAAATCATTTGATTTAAACTTTACTTAACATTTATTATTTGCAGATGAAATCAACAGATGATCTTCCTACCTGGTTCTGCTATGAGTGTAGCACATTGCTGCACAAATACCACAAGTTTAAAGATAAGTGCTTGAAGGGACAGAAACTACTTCAACAGCTATTGAAGCAAGGGCCAGTTAGTATTTGTGTTTATAATTATTATTATTTAATTTACATCTACCAAAGTGTTTGAGCAAGCAAAGGTCAATGTAAATTGATTTAAGTGCTTATTAGTAAGAATTATGCAGTAGAGATCTTGAATCTCTAGGCTTGATCTAAGTAGCTTTCAAGCTGTTCATCACAGTTTTGTGTATTTATTACCTCTAATATCTAAGTTACTTGACAAGAAATATATTTTACCAACTAGGTAACCAGAACAGAATATGAACCATACCACGTAAGCTAATTTATGTTTGTAAATATGCTGTTATTTTTTAATTATTAAGTTCATATCACTCTTAACTCTCAGAGAGTCATGTAGAGTTAGAAATTGTCGTGGTTAGGAAGTCATTGCCACAGCATGCAATGTTAAAATAATTTAAGAATAATAACCACCTAAGTACATTTCGCTCAGATTTTAATAAGAAACTAATTAGGGGAGGCCTATCCAACTGTGGGCTCTTATGGTCGATGATGATGATGAATAAGTTTGCAGTTTCTGTATTTTATAATCCAGGTACTGCAAACTTAATTCAATGTACCTAGGTGTTAGTTATAAGACTGAACTGTTTCTTCATTTCTCCTCTGCAAGCAAGCAATCTATTAGCTTCTACATGCAAGGACTCATAAATGGTTATTATTTAAATTTATAAATAAATAAATAATATAAATAAATAATGCTGGACAATTCACACAGCATTATCTAGCCCCAAGCTAAGCAGAAGCTTGTGTTATGGGTACCAGATAATTGATATACATAATACAATACATTACATAGATAGATATTTTTTATTATACATAGAAAACGACCGGAACAAATATCTGCAGATCGTGCACACAATTGTTCCGAGGCGGGAATCGAACCCGCAACGTCCTGCGTCGCAGGCGGACCTTCGCCCACCGCGCCACATCGGTCGTCGATTTATCTGTTAAGTGTGTAAAACTGATTGTAATATTATTAATGTACACCTAATATTACCTACTCTCCACAGGTTACCTATGAAGCAGCTAAGAAAATAAACCGAGCAACGGAGCAGCTCAAAACATTAAACATAATAGCAACTAACAAACACGTCAAAACATACATCACAAAACACAAATATATCACTACCAGAACCACAAGGAGTCGGGGAAGAGTGAAAGCTAAACCGGTTGAAGTGATGATAGATTATAAGAATGAGGATATCAAACATGAGGATCTGCCGATGATGGATGATCATATAGGAGATGTTGATGAGTTTGATGATGATAAGAAGGAGGTGGAGGCGGTAAGAAGCCACTTTTTTCAAGACTTATCTGCAATCGGCACTAACTATTAATTATTAATATTTTTTATTTAAAAATTCAATAAAACTTTTGACGCTATCACGGAACACACAAAAAGTAATTTATAATAGGCTCAATAAAAAATCATGGTTAATATTATAAAAAAAAAAAAATTAATTCGTTAGTAATATGATGAACTAGCTACGCCCCGCGGTTTCACCCGCGTCTTGATAGATATTTTTGATAATATACAATAATATCTTTATAAATTGTAGCCTATGCGTTATTCTGATTTATAAGCTATATTGTAAAGTTTCATTAAAATCTATTCAGTCGTTTTTACGTGAAAGAGTAACAAACATCCATCCATACTTACAAACTTTCGCGTTTATAATATTAGTAGGATAGTTAAAAATCTGCCAAATCTTAAATAAACATTCATTAAATAGATTTATTAAAAACAACTTTACTGTCCCAACAGGTAGAAATAAAAGAGGAAGAAAAACTACCAGTCCCGGAGAAAATCCTGGACATAATTCCAGAACCGGATCCTGTCATCAATAACATACCTGACATCAGCAATGACCTAGAATCAGAGAGAAATGATCTGATCATGGACTTGGATGATGCTGATTATGTGCCCACTATTGATGACGAATTCCCGCCCATGGATGATGACCAGTCGTCGAGCGATGATGACTTTGGGGATAAGATTAAGGATGATAAGGTTTGTTATTGAAAAGTGAAAGGCATAAGACTCGCTATTGATTTAAAATGAAAACTAAAAAGACTTTAAATTAAGAGAATGTGTAAAAGAGAATTTCAACCTCTCAAACGTAAAGCCTACAGAAGAAATTAATACAAAGAAACACTCTAATAGCTTTTATGGTCAGCTGACTGAAAATTAAAATTTATTTACTTCGCAAAAAAAAAATGCAAATCGGCGCAAGATTGAATATTACTATATATTTTTACTTATTATTTTTAATATTTTGGTAATCGCAGGGTCTTGTGATGGTTCTTATTCTGGTCTAGGCAGAATAACAGCGCCTTCTGTTCATAACAGTTGGCATTATGCCGAGCCTGGACCCATTTGCTACTGCAGCACACATTGTTCACCTTGTACTTATTTTTGTTATCTAGTTTTTTTTCAATGTATTTTTTATTGTGTAACTAATAATAATTATTTTTATTGTGTAACTAATGTAACTAATATTAAGTATTATGTTTGTAATTTATAATTGTTCATTTATATTGTGTGTATATGTAGTGGCAAATAAATTATATGTTTATGTATATTTTTATATTTATGTTATTTTTCAGGACAAATCAGTTTCGAATGAGAAAAAGGTGAAATTCGCCCGACAGAAACAAGAACACCTTAACCCTGACTTCTGGAAAAAGATACAGATGTCGGATGAAGAGGCGCTATTCGAGTTTAAAAACCAGGAGCATAGCGAGAAGTATATCAAGGCGAATTATAAGTGCACGAACTGTTTCAAAGGATTCTCGAAGCATCATATGTTGGTGCGGCATCAGAAATGCAGGCATGAATTGGTAAGAATTACAAAATAAACTTTTTAAGTTTACAACTCATGACCTAGGTATTATTATAAATGTACGTAGTACACCTTTATGACAAGAAACTGAGTGTAATAATTACCTATTGTATTATCGACTTCACAAATTTTTCAACAGTAAAAATGCTTACTTAGTATATCATTGTTTCAATCAACACACAAATTGTTAATTGTACCTACATAATATAATATATTTTTTGTTTTGTTCTGTAATCTAGCACTACCTATTAAATTGTTATCCACACTATCCAAAGGTCAGCAGGTAGAGAATACTATCTAGCATTATGCTCGAAGTACAACTTTTGTGCTGTAAAGTATATTCGATCAATCAAATGTTTCGCTTCCCATGGGATTAGAACCCGCAACTAGTCCTATAACCATCAGATGTTCTGATCTAAATAATTTACGGTCGTGCCACATCTTAAACAAAACTTTGAGTGACAGGACTTCACACGTTCCACTGATTATCGAACAATCTCGCAGCGAGAATAGATCCCAGTTTTCAATGTTCAACGTCAAAACTACCCTGTATAAATAATAAACAAGCTGGACAATTCACTCAGCATCATCTAGCCCGAAGCTAAGCAGAGCTTGTATTATGGGTATCAGATAACTGATATACATAATACAATACATTACATAGATCAACCTATAATAGTCCACTGCTGGACATAGGCCTCCCGTAATGAGCGCCATAGCGCCCTGTCTTCAGCTTGCCGCATCCAGCATCTACCTGCAGTCCTTCGCAGGTCGTCATCCCACCTGGCCGGAGGGCGTCCTACAGATGCCGAGTCGCGGTCTTCACTCAAAAACACGTTCACCCAAGAATGCATAGATTATAATATAATATAAAATATTATAATGTTTCGTATTTTCCAGACCCTAGGTCCGTTTGAATGTCGGTTCTGCCACACGCGGTTCCGGCGCAAATGTCGTCTAACGCAGCACATGCGGCAACACTACGCGATCTACCACTGTCTGCGCTGCGACATGCGGTTCAGAGTCGAGTGAGTGTTTTTTTATTTTCTTTTGGTCCGGGAGCCAGTCACAGATTTGAATGACAAAGCAAAACTTCGTAATATACATTAGGGATTAATATAATGCTGTGAGTACACTAGTTCATATATAAATAATGGTGGACAATCCGCATGGTCCAGAAGCCAGGTACAAATTGGGCAATAATATCCTGCCGAGTGAAAGTAAAATGCATTAGGGATTAATATTATGAATACTCGTGACCGTCAGCTGCGACTCCGTGGGTGGGTTGGGCAGTGGCAGCGATTAAAAAATTCCCATGGAATAAGGTTCAAATCAGAATTATGGAATATGATAATTTTACTGATTTGAACCTGGTTCCATGGAAATAATATCGTCATCGCTGCCCCGTCATCGCAGCCCAGTGGCAGCGAAGACGTGGGTGGGTTGGGCAGTCCCAACCCACCCACGGAGTCGCAGCTGAAAGTCTCGAGTATAAATAATATTAATCCCTAATTCATTTTACGAATTTTCACTCAGGAGGAAATAATTGACTAAATTCGTACCTGGCTCCCGGACCATTTGGGTGGCTTGGATATCACAGCGGCCATGATAGGCCTATTGTGATCGCCACTGTATCCGTTCAGCCCCGAAACCGTAGCGTTCATACTTCGCCACTAACCCTTGCAGCTGCTAGGAACTGTAGGATTTTCTTCGGGGTGTTGTCTCGTAGCTCGTCTGGGCTATGCAGTAGCTTGCCCAGGTGGATGCTACGTTTTGTGTTCGAGTGTTAATACGATTGGTGGTGAAGGTGGTTACTCTTCATCATCAGCCTAAGTTAGTCTACTGCTGGACATAGGCCTCCCCCAATGAACGCTATAGCGCCCTGTCTTCAGCTTGCCGCATCCAGCATCCTGTAGTCTTTCGCAGGTCGTCATCCCTGTATAACTATTTATAGCATGTGTTTTCTCAGGTTGTGGGTTCTTTTCCCGCCTTGGGACAAATGTTTGTACGTTATACGGTCGAAGGACGTTTGCCCGCCTAGGTACAGAGGTCGTCAAGTGAAAGACATCAACGATTTTTGTTGTAACTGGATTGTGGTTATTATATTCTACCATCTTCTTATATAGTAATATTTTGTTTTAGACATTCAGCTATAATACACGAGCGGTACCACAGCGGCCAGCTCACGAAATGCAAGCATTGCGGCGAGGAGTTCAAGTAAGGTTATTGTTATTATTGTGCGTAAGCCCTCGCACTTGGGGTAAACAATCTCTAACAAATTAATTAATATCCCAAAAATAAATCGATTTCGGTGGGACTTGAACCTTCCCATAAATTTTCCCCGAAATCGAATATTTGTGAGAAATTATTTAATTTGACGACCGATGTGGCGCGTTGGGCGAAGGTCCGCCTGCGACGCAGGAGGTTGCGGGTTCGATTCCCGCCTCGGAACAATTGTGTGTACGATCTGCAGATATTTGTTCCGGGTGTTCTGGTCGTTTTCTATGTATAATAAAAAAATATCTATCTATGTAATGTATTGTATTATGTATATCAGTTATCTAGTACCCATAACACAAGCTCTGCTTACCATGGGGCTAGATAATGCTGTGTGGATTGTCCAGCATTATATTTCCGATGCCATAAGTACATACACCATAAGTACATACATTTTAGTTAAGTATTGTTAAGAGAACCCTAGTGTCTAGATAAACCTATGTTAGGAATTAAGACGCTATCAACGGTAAACTGTTACAAATTTGTAATAATAAATAAATATTCTATACTAATATTATAAAGAGGAAAGGTTTGATTTTGTTTGTTTGTATTGAATAGGCTCTGAAACTACAGGACTGATTTGAATTCTTTCACCGTTGAGAAGCTACACTATCCCCGGTGAACATAGGATATATTATATTTTAGAAACGTGAAATTCGAATTTAACGCGGGTGAAACCGTGGGAAATAGTCTAGTTTAATATAAATACATTTCGTCTTCCAGGCACAGGTCCACCTACTACTCCCATATGAGAATGTCGCACCGCAGCAACCACGTGTGCAGCCTGTGCGGCGCGTCATTCTTCAGCGAGGGCGGGCTCACGCAGCACAGGAGAATCAAGCACTTTGATAAGGATACACCGGTATTGTAGCGCTACTTCACTACATAGTATGAAACAAAGTCGCTTCCCGCTCTCTGTCTGTCCCTATGTATGCTTAGATCTTTAAAACTACGCAACGGATTTTGATGCGGTTTTTTTTAAATAGATAGAGTGATTCAAAAGGAAGGTCTATAAACCATTTGACACATAAATTTCTATACGGGCGAAGCCGAGGGTCGCAGCTAGTTATTTATAAATTAAAGTTTCTCCCGCGGCCGGAATCGATCCCTTATCTTCGGTGTCGCAGTTGTTGCCACTACACCACTGATGTATTAACTGAACGAATGAAACTTTTATATTAAACTTCGACTAATCTTCAACTTCTTGCTAGATGGCTCTGCGTCTAGATTGACGCAATTCTGTCAATGTCCGTCTCATGGTAACATCGAAAACTTTCTTTACGGGTAAGGTAACGCACTAGTATAGTAAACACTAGCTGCTTCAAATTTATAATATTCCTAGCTGCGGCCCCCGCGGCTTTGCCCGCGCAGTAATCTACATATGTGTCAAATGGTTTATATATAAACCTTCCTCTTGAATCACATCTATCAAAAAAAAACCGCATCAAAATCCGTTGCGTAGTTTTAAAGATCTAAGCATACATAGGGACAGACAGACAGCGGGAAGCTACTTTGTTTTATACTATGTAGTGACGTAGTAGTATAATAAACTTTTAGAAAGAATAGACGACTAGTTTTATCTTCATTCTTCCACAGGGAACATCGTCCGAGAACGTAATAATGAAGATCTACTGCGAGAAGTGCGACATTAAGTTCGTATCGCAACAAGCGTATGACGAACATCTGGTGCACTCCAACAGACATGACGAGGTTATTTTTATTTAATTGGTTCAAATAGTTTTAATAAAATAAAAATACATAAAATTTTTGTCGCAGTGTAATAAAACTCCTCCGAAACGGCTTGACCAATTATGAAATTTAGTATGTATATTCGGTAGGTTTGAGAGTAGGACGTAAACTATTTTTTGCCCAGCTAGTAATATTATAAGAATTTGAAGGGAATCAAACGTCTGACACCAGACCCTTTATGCGAAAGAAGCCTACCACTCGTATACATTTAGTAATATATCGGAAGGAGGGAACTTTGCCCAACAGTGGCATCCAACGGGCTGATAAAAAAGGATAAGAAGATTAATTTACTACGGTGACCGGTGACTACCACTGGTTCTAGTGGTTTTGCAGTATAGAAAATACTGCAAAACAACAGTCATCATAAATAATTTATTATTTTGTTATTAATTTTTACATTTATATCAGGTTATCACAGACACAGAGATTAAACGGAAGAACTTGAAGGGAAAGAAACATCTCGCTACCGGACCTTATAAGAGAAAGAAACCTACCACTTGTATACATGTAAGTAATTATTGAATTAAATTTAATGAATTACATTTTATTATGCTGTGTGGATTGTCAATCACTATTATTTATTTTTTATTCTATCTATCTAACGGCCGGTAACACCACAACAATAATGTAGACAAGAATGTAGAGAAATAATCACAGATATATATATATATTTTAGAATTTTTAATATTTTTAATGAGCTGATTTACGGATACTTTGTTTCTATTATTATAATTTTTTTTAAATATAATTCTCAGAGAATAATAGAATAGAATTGTTCTTTTTTATTTTATTATAATTAAGTTGTTAAAAATGCATGTAAATCATTAATTGCACGCCCATAAAGGGCAAATTACATTGACACTGTATTATTTTATGAACCATCTTCTCACATGTAATTATGCAATAAATATACTTTTACTTTACTTCACCCACTGCGGAGTATAGGCCTCTTCCTTATCTCGATACCCCTGGCGGTCCTGTGCCAGTCGGATCCACTGCTTTCCTACAAAACTCAAAATAATTTATTTCTTTAGGATTACAATATAAGCATTTAGACAAGTCAAATGTTATACTATAAATTATTATCATATAAGATTATTTTACTGTTTTACTGTTCACTTCAATTTTTTGTCCACTAGTGAAAGAAGTGAAGAAATGAACAGCCCCCTACAATGTCT